>CM034314.1:74538429-75884279 GCA_019925795.1 Dendrobium chrysotoxum
CTACACTAACTCATTGCTTATTTGACTTTGATTTTTGGGAAGACAAATAAGAAGTCACGAAAAAGTATTGTCTATGTCACCCTAGTCTTGGAAGGCAACTCGCCGCACCCGCACCCCCCGCCCCCCACCCAAAAAAAAAAAAAACTCTTCCTTTGTGTTAAGATCTATATTGAGTAGTGCAAGAGTCCCTTTTAATCGAAAAGTCTAAATGGTTATCTCTACAAAGAATTAAGTTTGACAAAAATTGCAGTCCATCTACATTGCATGCAACTGAGTTAAAATTCAGAATATTTTGAAGAATACTAATTAATAAGTGAGCATGAGTTCATCCATTCAAAATTCAAAATGCAAAAGGTATGTAAAATTTTTTTTATTGATTTCAAATAAAATTATAATTTTCTATTATATAACAAGAAAAAAAAAAGGTAAAAAGAAAGAAAAAGAAAAGAAAAAAAAAAACAAAAGGTGACTTTAGCTACTAGTCATACTCATCCAGTCACTTTCCATCTATGAAGACTTTGATATCAAATCGTAGTATTTTTTTTTCCTCAAACATGTTAATTGAGTTCCTTAAGGCAACTAATTTAAGGCAATACTTAATTTCTCTATCATATTTTTGTTAAGCAATTCCTAGTGATATAGAGGGTCAAAGAAACCCCCCATTGATTCTCCTTTAAACAAAACTTTCTAGCATATCGAGCAAGTTATTTAGCACTTCTCCTTGTCGATTCTTCGTCCTCCTTAAAAGTTGCAACTTTCTTTGACAGCACCTACGGAGTGGCTTCCCTCTTTGCAGGCCCAACATTTAAGGCTCAACCTCCTTGACTATTGATCAGAGGGAAAAATCTTTTCTAAGACAAGCCTTCATCTTATGTGTATCTTCTTCCAAATTGACAGGTTGCTAGATAATCTTGCTATGGATGTGAGCCAATGTATATTTACTCATCCATTTTATTACACATGCACCCATGGAAATAAAGATAAGCTATTTGACGGGAACATTAACTCCTCCACAATCCCCCCTCCCATTTCATATATCTTCTTGGGGGGTGGATAGAGCCTTCTATTAGCTCGACTTTCAAGTCCTAAGTAGTCTTTGGAGTCACCAACACTTTCCTCATTCTTTTGTGAATTCCCTTCTAAAGGTGGGGTTACACTCTTCCCTTTACTAACACAAATGCTACCTCATCCCACCTCCTCCCCAATTCCTCAGCTTGGTGGTCCTCGCCTTATAGAAGTGATCAACCTTTGTTTGGGCAGGAGGGGGTTGGGGTGTGGATTTCCTACACATAAATTGATGCAAGTTTGCCAGATCCCTTTTAAGCCTTAATTGAAGGCTGAATAATGGATGAAGTAGGAGAAATATAAATGAGGACCATTGGCATGGGTGGGTGAGTGGGAGCCACCAACTTAGCCCAAAGATGTCACTTTGAGGAGCTCCAAGAAGACCTTATCTCCCTTGCATTCCTCTTCAGCTCTCCCTTATAACTTAGGGATGAGATTAACGAATTTGATGACCTTGAGATCAACATAATAAGTAAATATAATGTGCCCTCCTTAAAATGAATTCATGATTAACATCAACATAAGGAAATTATAAAGATATATAAGGATCAAAAGGTGAATAACTTACTTTAAAATGTCTTATACATGGTCGACAACCTTACATACTTAGGAACAAATAGGGCCCTCCCTTATAGGTGGTTAAAAACTTGGGATTATGTGATACCCGTTATTAGAAACTTAGGTAATTAAAGTTAATTACATTAAGATTTTGTTTATGATTAATGAAAATAGAATGTGTATTGGGGCTTAATTGAACCAAGATTTGGATTGGACAAGTGAAAATCCAAAGTCTGGAAATTTCTCTATAAGTGCCACGGCACCAGGGTAGTTATCACCCCGATGTTGAGCTCTCAGGTTTTTTGATAGAAAAATATGTTTTGTATGAGCACTGTAGTGCCAAGGAAGCACAACCATACATTGAGTCTTAGGTGAGAATATTCTAGGAGCTTTTAAAAAATTCTCTTGTAGCATTATGGCGCTAGGAAATGAGCGTCGTGGCTCTTGCTCAAAATAGTGGAAATTTAAAACTTAAAATATGTAAAACCATTTGGCCATTCATTCAACCCCTAGCCTTGCCAGAGAAGAAAGGAGAAGAAGAGGAGAGAAGAAGAAAAAGAAAGGGGGGGGGGAGAGAGAGAGAGAGAGAGAGAGAGAGAGAGAGAGGCCAAAGCTCAAAATTCATTTGTCAAGCTAGTTTAAGGAATTGTAAAGCTTAATATAGACTCCTAAGCTCATGTCTATGATTTTAATTGTAATAAGATTTATAAGAAGATATGAATAAAAAATATATTTTTTCTTAGGTATCAGGTTTCCACTGTGTGATTTTTAATATGTTATTGCACTCCTTATTATGGACATTTTGACTATATAAAGTTGAATGTTTAACGATTGATTTTGCTTGCTTGATTTTCTGAATGCACTATTGAATCAAGGCTTTTCTGGGAAATGCAGTAGTTGTATAAAAGTCTTGAAATATTCATGTGAACATTATTCTGAAGTTTGAAAATAAAAAGAGAAAGTTTAGTGAGTAATTTATTTTACAAGTACAGTGGTATTTTACTGGCAATTCCTCCATCATCTGAATATTTCATTAAATTCTTAATCTATTTACTATTACATCGCATTGCATTTTACATTACACGGCATTAGAGATGTTCTATTCTAGAAGGTAGAAAAGTGCACTCTCTGTTATGTTGTAAGGATCCTAAATGTACTCTTCTAGCTCAATCTAAGATGTAAAGGGAGACATAAGTGAAATTGGAGTTATAAGCAGATATTAAGACATACATTATAATAATTGCATTCTATATGTTAATGTTTCATGAATCAAATTTAAGAAATATTCTAAATTGTGTATTAATAAACTTTAAATCTCTTATTTTGTAATCAATTTTATTTATTTTTTGATGTATAGAATTAAAAGTTGACTGGATTATATATTTATATTTTGATGAAGACAACTTGCTTCTATTGCTTTTATATTTTAGAAAATCTTAGTAGCTCTGGCTATCGCTATAGGTGGATGAGTTAATTATTATTATGTTAAGTATATTTAATCCCTCCATTAGATCCTAGGGCATTATAGCCGGTATCAGAGCAATGGTTTATAAGGATTAAAGATTTATAACTAGAGCTATATGAAATAAATTACATGGGTATGGGAGAGAAGTTTGGAGTCTAGTATAAACTGTTGTCTGTTAGTTGTGCTATATAATTGAATGCCCCTATTTTATTTAGATTAAAGTGCTACTGTATTATGGACCCTCAAGATCAAGGGGTAGTTGATGTGTAGAGTTTCATTCAGGCTGCAATATGTCAGAGTATAGTAGGGGTGATGATATTTGGTTTGATGATGCAGTTTGATGGGTTGGTGGCCAGTTGATGAGTGAGCTCAACATAAGATGGCTAAAGTAAAGGGGGATGAGATCAATAAGCATATGTAATTATTTTTTAAGTTTGAAACCACCCCATTTTCAGGGTAATGCTAAGCCTTGGGAAGCTAAGCATTAGTTGATGAGGGTAGTGAAATCCTTCGATAGTATGTAGTGCCTAGAGGGAAAAAGCATTCTATGGGTAGTTTTTATGTTAGATGGAGAAGCAGAGTGCTGGTGGATATAGTAGCAGAGAGAGAGAGAGAGAGAGAGAGAGAGAGAGAGAGAGAGAGAGAGAGAGAGAGAGAGAGAGAGAGAGAGAGAGAGAGAGAGAGAGAGAGAGAGAGAGAGAGAGAGAGAGAGAGGTTAAATGTAAATATCGGTTGGAAGGAGTTTAGGGAGACTTTAGGAGCTAGTTTGTGCTGCCATCTAACAAGTAGATGAAAACGTGTTTTTTGAGGTTCGTGAATGGGAGCAAGTCAATTATGTAGTATGAGGTGGAGTTCATTGCTCTTTCCAGGTATGCTTCCTAGTTAATTTAATCAGCACCCTTGGAGAGAAGTGTTATCAGCTTCTACGAGGTCTGAGAGATATTTTATGCATCCCCTAGTTTCATTTTACATCAGTAATTTTTTGAGCTTGTGGAGAGAGTTAGGCTAGTGGAGAATGATATGATGTCCACCCATAAGTGATGGGATGCCAGTAAAAAAAGGTTTAGAGGAGAGCTTTCGAGGAGTGAGTTTAATGAGTGGTGGCTAGTGATTCTAGGAGGGGAGGATCGACAACATTTGGGAGTGTTGGGGAGTTGTATCTGTTAATAATATGTCTATTTATGATTTATATAGGAGAAGGCATACATACAAATATTTATTTATATGGGCCAGTGCTTTAGGTGTGGCTAGATGGATCATAAAGTTGTGCATTGTCTATAGAGAGCATTAAAAGGCTTGCCTAAAGCTCAGACCAATTAGAGTCAGAGGTAGCCAGCCCCTTTGGAGTTGTTAGTGAGGCATTATCGACCCACAGTGGAGGTAGATTTGGAGGGAAATCATCGGGTGGATCCGTAGAATGAGTTTAGCATGAGTTGATCCTACATTATCTATTATGCTGGCAATGGGATTTGATGTTTGCTAGTAAAGTCTGTGTAATAACCTGATAATTATGAAAATAAATTTTAAATAAAAAATATCAATTTCTGTTTAAACTGAAACGCTGTGGCACTATGCCTATGGGCATTATGGTATAGTGCTTGAGATCAAACAGGGGCGAAAAAATTGCTGTCGTGACTTTAAAAGCTCAGTTCTATAGTAATTCTAGATTCAACTTATAGCGAAGTGGTGCTGGGTCATGGTATCGAGGTGTTGAGCACTAAACTGAGTATATATATATATATATATATATATAATATATATATATCCACTCAACCCTCTCTCTCTCTCTCTCTCTGACTTACCGAGTAAGGAAGGAAAGAAAAATGAAAGGGGAAGGAGGATTGAGGAAAGCAGAAATCGGGTTTTTGGCCATCAAATTGTTTTATCGCTTTTACAAAAGTTCTTTAGATCGCTGTAGATGACTGTTATCCTATTTTTTTTCTCAAAGATTTGTGAGTTCTACCATTTGATTCCTTCTAAAATGATTTTAATTATATTTTCTCTCGATTTAATGAAGTTCTATAATATAACTTTTTATACATACAGCACTAATTATTCTAGACATTTTGATTAATTGATTTCATAATTTTACTGGGTAAAATTATAATTATTGCATTTTGTATGATTTACACAAAATAGTATTTTGGTATGTTAATATAAGCATACTGTTAATACAAACATTATGAATGAATACATGCATATGATTGAGTAATAGTTGATTGCTATTACTATTGTAATAATATATGTAAAAATATATAAAAGTTAGTTATTTACTAATGTTCGCTAGAGACTAATTGACTGTAAAGGATCGTGGGCCGATGGGCTTTCCTTTTAATACTGTAATTTACTGTTATCTTCTACGGATTCACGTTATTCACTGATTGAGAGTTATAAGGAGATGATTACTGTATTGACGGGCAAGACTGACAACTCTATTTACTGAGCCAACGATTACTAATTAGTGATTATTGGAAAAAATGCCACGCAAGCTAGAACTCTTTACTTAGTGTAATTATTGGGATGCATTACTGATTTACTGTCACTATATTAATTTACTATTACAGTACTGTTTTACTGTTACTATTATAGATTTTACTGATATTGATATGATACTATTGTAGATTCACTATTACTATCACTGCTATTGATATACCATTTATTATTTCTGAGCACATGATTTCTAATACTGAGCATGTGATATAAGATATTGATTTTGTATTGATATAGAATGGTGAACATCATGTGTATACTGAGATGATAGTACTACCTTAATATAAATTTTGACAGTCTCCATCAATGCTTCAGTTTTACTGATTTATATGATTTCTTTATTGATTAGATAACATTGTTGCGATGTATGATTTACGAATGATTGTGTATAGCTTTATTGTTCAATGAGCCATACTGGTTTACTAATTTATAATTTCACTATTTCCATACTATATTGTCTTACTGAATTCTATACTGTACTATTTTATAATTTCACTATTTTTTTACTATATTATTTTATTTTTATTGGTCTCTGTATCATATCTTTTGACCTATGTCACCCGACTATGGTCCTTCGACCTCCGTCCCCTATCGACTATGATCCCTTTGACCTCTGTTGCCTGACTGACCAAAATAACATGCTAATATTCTCATGAGAACAATTCTCAAGCTATTAGATTCTTCCAACTCCAATAATGTAATATGCTTTGCATGATGAATATTAGCAACATTGAGTCAACGTCTTCCCCCGGGAGGGCATCTTTTATAATCAACAACATACAGTACTAGTGGAATCATTTTAACTAGGCAATGCCTCATGATTTTTTCTCTTTTAAGATTTCCACGTAAAAATTCTGATATCTCTTATGATTCTAGCCCCCTCTCTCTTATATGTTTCTGTGAGTTGGATCTTCGGACGAAACTATGACGTTAAACTCTCTATTTTTCTGCCATCGCAAATGTTCTAAAACGCAACAAGTATATATTTTATAATTATAAAAATATATTTCATTTCTATAAAACTTGATAATTTTTGAAATCATTATTAATTAATATTGAAATCTAATATAGTTGATTAAACATAACAAAATATATTATTAAAATCTTGAATTAAATATTCCTTATATCAAATAAATTTTATGCAGCCATCTCTCTCTTCTCTCTTTACACGTGTAACCCCACTTTTTTAAATGAAATTGAACCTCCTCACAGTTTTAATACATAAAGAAAAGTTGGCCCAAAGGAGATGATGTCACGCCAAGCCTTTTAGGACAGCAAAAGACCTTTTACGCCTGCAAAAGAAATCTTTATATAATGATATGCACCGTTGTAGGTATGGAACAGGCTTCTACAAATGCGGAAAATGGCAGTCAACATCTTTCACATTCTGCAAAAACTTTTTCAAAGGAACTACCCCACCCTTTGCCACTTTTAAAAAGGTCCGTATAAAAAGTTAAGGCTGGATGCGCACAGATAGTCAAAATACATCAAAGATGTAGCAACGACCAAGCTTTAGTTTAAAGCTTTGCCTTGTGATTTTTTGCATTGTTACCTTTATTTATTTTATAAAATTAGGTTGAGGTACAATTTTGATTACTATTTTTAGGCTGTTTTGATAAATTTTTTACTAAAAAATTGCTATAAAAATAATAAAAAAGTTATCCCAAACAAAATCTTACTCCTTTATATTTTAATTCAAAATTCATCTGACTTATTAAGAAAATTTACTGATGAAAGCTGAAAATAGCCCTCAAATTTCTTGAAAATAAAACCTAGCAAGTATTAGCTTCTTTTCATCATGATTATATTTTAAATAATTTTATAATTAATGAATTTCAAAATAATATTTATCTATTTTGAAATTATTCATGACCACCCTATTACTAAATATTATATTACATTTTAATCCTAAATTTTTCACTAAGAGGTTATTTGGTTTGCTAAAAAAAGAGGTACATAGTAAAATGAAATGCTGTATAAAATGAATGCATTGTATTTAAAATGATTGGAGTTTCTAGATGAGTATAAAAAAAATATATGTGATTATTTTTTTATTTTTGGTTTGAAGAAAAATGAATATAATGTAATGTCTAAAGAGGGTGGCTAGTATTCTATTGAAGTAAGCAAACGATGACTAATAGTGACGAGCGACAATAGTGGATGGTGGGCAGTGATGATGAAAACGGCGACTGGTGGTGGTTGGCCACGACAAGTGATGACCGACGATTGGGATGGCCCACAACGACAAAGATGGTGGCTAGCAGTGTTACAGTAAAAAATTTACAATGCATTTAAAAATCGGTCAAATTTAACGATTCTCAAATCAATATTGAACTATAGCGTGGATTTCAAATATATCAACAAAATTTTACTCTGTCTTACTTCATATTAAATACTAATATTTTCAGAACTCCTATATTTTAAATACTTACACCCCTTTTATTTCAAATCAAACAGCCCTCAAGAGATTCACAAATAGGAGAAATTATTCTAAGCGGACGCCGAACGCAGCTATATGTCTAAAGACCAACCAAAATGAGCCAGGTCAGCAATACTGAGCTCTGTACCGAGCGGTAATGAGCCGCAGCACCAAGCTGTACCGAGCCGCGGTACCAACGTGGCTCATTCTGACTGATCTCCTAATGATGTTCGGTGTCCACACAGAATAATTTTTGAGATGGGCATTCTTTTAAAAACACATAGAGAGCATGTATAACATTAATTATTTACATAGAAAATAAATGTAATTTACCTAAAAAAAAGGACTCCTGTAATTATTTACTTGGAGAACGTCGCTTCAAAGCTAAGAAAGTTTTTCATAGGGTGTGGCACATAATTGTAAAATTACATCAGTGGACCGTAACTGTGCACCAATGCAATTTTTTTTTCCCTTTTTCTTTTTTCAATGAATTGCATTTTTGTCTCCCCACGCAATTTTCAACAAACTAATGTCCGCTTAACTACCTCCATTCCTCAGGTACACCTTCACGTGAAATTTAATGTAGCCATCAGCATCAGGACTTCGTAGCGGACCCGCTACATGGAGATATTTTTCATGTAATTTTATTTTTTTAAAATTTTTTCAGCGTACTTTGCAAACATTTGTTTATTAATTTTTTAATTGAATGAAAATATGTATAAATTTTCTGTATGTTTATTATTTTTTAAAAATTAATAATAAAATAATTAAAAAAATTTGATTAGGGGGATAATTCTCAATCACTTGGTATTCAATATGTTAGGCATTATATTATACATTTAATATCATAAAAATGGTGATTACCATGAGAAACTTTTTCAATTTATATTTAAAAATAAAATGATTTAAATTTTTTGGTTGCCTTCTTTGGAAATTTGATGAACAAAAAGAAGTAGGACCTAAGTTCCAAAGAGCCAAAAAATTTAACACTGATTGTATGAGAGTGTATCAAAAAACCAAATGAATATCGAAATGAGCTCAAATGTAGATGAAAAGTTAAGATTGATATGATAATGACTCCATCTAAGGTAGCTAAAGAAGGTCACAAAATCAAGTTCTTATAATAAGCAAAATTCAGATGCATATCTATTAGTTTAGTCAAGGGTTTTGAAAGGAAATAGGTGTCCAGAAAGAAGACACAAGAATGATGAGAGCGAAAATTCAAAAATAGAGAAGGTAAAGAATAAAAATACTCTAAATATATTCAAGAGTCAGTAAAAACTTGAAAGGTAATAGACATCAAGACTAATGCAATAGTGAGACCATGGACACATAAACCAAATTTGAGACGTAAACGATCGAATAACTGTTGGTTGAGTTATGCATATAACTAAGATGGATCATCATTATACGCCCCAAAATTGGAAAAGAATTTAACATTCAAAGCATTCAATAGTAGGATTCCAATAACTAATAAGTGAAAATATATAGCACGGATCCAAAAAAATCAAAGCGCATAATTCTCAACAAGGTCCAAAAACAAGAAAAATATAAGGATATAACAAGGGACAAAAATGTACAAAAAGAGCCAACAACAAGGTGCCAAAGAATCCATCAATTGAAATATAGTGACTGATATTTAGGGGTAAAGTGTCTTTTGAATTTCAATTTCCTACTTTTTTGTCTAATATCAAAAAGATATTTTCCCCTTAAAATCATTTGGTTGGATCTATTTTCCCCAAAAGTGATCCTATTCCACTAGACCCAAATATAGAAAGCAATAATATGAATAGCATGGGCAAACTTTTTAGTGGTCATACAAGAAAAAAAACACTGTAATGCAAAGCTTTTTTTTTTTTTTTTTTTAATCCCATATGAAGAAAATCATTCATATGTAGTAAATTATTATACCATGTCATCAAACAATAAAAAAATAGACGAGCATAATATTCAATGTCACTGTTCATAAGGATATTATATCGATCAACTTGCAATCCTTTAGTAACCAAAATATCTTTAGTTTTGATGTCCTTAATTGAAAATTTTCAGGCCAATGATACAGATTTAATTGCACACCCCTTTAACCATCAAAACCTTTTTCTAATTAATCACAAAAATTTTTGGTGAAAACTAGCCTAAGCAATTTTATAGGAGAAAAACCCCTCCCCCTCTAAGTATAATTAGTGTGAGATTTGCCAATCCAAGTGTTACAATTAGGTGAAGGAAACTAACAGCCATCTCAATAGCATCAATAGAAAGATCCTAAACACTTTTTAAAATAAAGCCATTCTCTTTAGTAGTTAAGGATTGGTCAAACCATAGTACAGTTTCAAGACAAAATTTATCAATAATAGAAGAGACAACTAACCACGAATCATAACAGAAAGATAAACAACAATCCTTATTGATCTTAAAAGCTAACAAAATTTGATATTTATTTCTGATATTTTGCAAGGAAATTCAAAGAAGAGAAGCATCACGAGGAAATTTTTTTTCCATAGAGAATCATAATGATCTACGTATTAGAAGCCAAAATATGAATTAAAATTATAAACTCTCTAAATAAACTTGGATTTGCATATTACATTAAGAATATTAAGAGGGGGAATACCTAGGCCATCTTTACTAGCAAGCAAGGAGGTGGTTCTCCAAGATATAGTTTATATTTTTTTCTCAACCTCATTATAATGTAGAAGATTACTTATGAGGCACATAATTGTCATCAGAGCACCTTAAGGAAAAATAGTACAGAAACATCAATAAACCATATAGTTCCAAATAGTGAATCCTGCAAGATTGAAACCTCCCAACAAAAGATAATCACAATTGTTTCCAACCTCCTAAACCATTGAGATTTTTTTTTCCATTATGTTTGGGCAATCACCAGTATTAATTTTGTATAGAGAAAAAAATGGGTCCAAGGTAATCCCACGACAAGGTTTTATAGGAGAAACCCATACAATCACATAAGCTTTAAACCACATATAAATTCACAGATTTGGAAAAGTAAATAACACATTTGCTAAGATTGTCCTGAGGGCTATAGGCCTTATAAAACATGTTCATGGTAGATTTTAGGAGATGGATTGTGTGCACGCTAGATTTTCCAAAAACTAAGAGATCATCAATATAGATAAGATGAGAAATAATTTTAATGTTAGTAGTCATTTCATTAAAATTATTATTAATACAGTTGGATTCCATCAATCTAGAAAAGATATCCATAATTATAGTAAAAATGTAAGGTGATAAGGGGAATCCCTACCTAAGATTAGAGTTTTGACGAAAGTTAGCTTTAAGTTTTCCATTGATAACTATATAGAATTAAATATCATAAGTGCATGCAATAATCCATTTGATGAAGGTATTTAGGAAGCCCAAAGTGCTTGACCTTCTATAGAGGGATTCTTGGATAACAAAATTGAATATTTTCTTATATCAATTTTGGCACAAAAGTTTCTGAGGAGAATTTGAAGCATTAAAGTGCCAAAGAATTTTATTTGCTAGAGCAATATTATCAGCAATGTCTCTACCAAAGACAAAGGTAGATTATGTAAGATCAATAATTTTTGGAAGAAGAAGCTTTACTCTACCTACAATGATCTTAGCAATGACTATATAAATAGTATTATACTAAGAGGTAGATCTATAATTAATAAGATCTTGGATGTTCATATGCTTGGAAATTAAGGTAATGGGAGTGTGGTTTATACTAAGAGAAAAAGTTTTTTAACAACCATAAGGAAAGAGTATCCAATGATCTCCCATGTATCTTTGAAATATTTTAAATTAAGACTATCGGGACCAAGAAAATTTTCATTACCAAACCTTAAAAAGGTTAAATTTCATTTCTACATCTAAGAAAATTACTACAAGCATATTACATTCATCCAAGGAAAGGCTCATTGCATTTGGAATAGTATAGGCCTTGTATAGGTAAGGCCTTATTCTAGTTAAGAGTTACTATTAAGAAAAGAAGGCTTCAATCCCAATATCATGTTAGTTATAAATATAGCCAAATTTAATCAAAATTTTCTTATATGATTATTATTCCTTCCAATATTGATTCTCTGGTAAAGAAAATTAGTATCATCTTCTCCTTCTAAAAGCCAATCACATTTTATGTGCTATTTAATTCATTTTTTTGAAAAATGGTTGCATTGACAAGAGCCTTCTTGGTAGAAAGAGCCTCTTGAAATAAAAGGATTGAGGGACTTAGACCCTAGATAATTAATTTTTTTTCTGATTATTTTGTATTATGCTATAAAATTGGATGTATGAGGAAAAGAGCTATGGATAATAAATTTAAGAGTAGCTGTTAGATTTTTTAATCTCTTGCAAAAGGAAAAAATAGGATTGCCGGCAACATTAGCATTCCAAGCAGTAACAATAGTGTTAAAAATCCCAATTATAAGCCCAAATAGTTTTTTATAAATAAATCTCTATTTGGAATTGGATGTTGTACTAATGATGATATTTATAAGGGAGTTGTTGGAAGATAAGTTCAAGACTTTTAAGATAGTCAAAGGGGGAGCTTAGTGTCACACCGTAGATTTTAAATAAAAAAGAATTGTATTGTTTATCTTTTAATAATAACAACCAGAGCTATCTAACTTTGTTTAATAATTTAAAATATTAGTGAAAGCCAATCTATTAATCAAAATATCAATATATATGTAATAAATACTCCAGAATCATATATAATAGTTGAGAGTCATAATATAATATAATATCCATCTACTATTGAGTACAAAAGAATATCTAAAGACAAAAAGATAAAATAATAGTAAAACTTGAGAAATCTTATAAATGATCAGTCCAACACTCTCGATCCTCTTCCCTGACCTGAAATCATTTAAACCATATATAATGAGCTAAAAAGTCCAATAGGTCACTAAAACCCTACAATTGAACGTAAAGCATAAAAAAAGTTGTATGCATGAAATCAATAAATTTATAACAATAATAGCCAATATGATCATGAATCTGTGCAAAAATAATAAAATACATGGAGGCCAAAAATGTAACGTCCCATGATTAAATTTTAAAAAATTGTCTATTTTAATCTCTTAATTAATCAACCAGAGCTTCTATGAATTCATTAATATAAATTAATCCAATAAAATAACTAAAAATCATATACATTAAAATATAAAATCATATTTATTTATCAAAATTTATGTACAATAGTTAAGAGTTCAATCAATATAATGTAAGTCTATCTTTTAGCTATTAACTACAAAAGGGTAAAAATAAAGAAAATGTAAAAATAAAATAAAGCATGAATTTCAAATCTGTCCTCACTCCACTAGATCTTGATTCCTTCTTGAAAATATGTAAAATCATATAGTGAGTTAACAGCTCAGTAGGTTACCACCTACAACTAAACTCAATGCAAGATAATGAAAATAATATGTATGTAATTATTCAATTACTATCAGTATAAATATATAACTATAATATCATGTAACAATCAATAAGATAATAATAGGTTATATGATCAATAAACATCAGTATAATTATATATCTTAAGAGCAGTGATTAGTAACTGGCCAGTAACTATACACAAGAGGTTAGTAAACTCTATCATTTATATACCCATTAATTATAGAACTATTTCTATCTATCTCAGTTTAAGAAATATATATACTTGTCATATTCATATGCATATTGTATAGTATCTATGATATATATGTATATTGTAAAAATCATGTGATTCATATATATTTATATGCATATTATACAATGTCTATGATATGTATATATATTATGTAAATCTTGTGATTCATATATATTAAATGCCTTTGTATCAGTTTTATTTATCTTATCAGATACTTTTATTAATAATAACTTATATCTTATATAAATTATGTCTTACTAATTATGTAATTTATCATATATATATGCAAGCATTATAAGCAAGGTAAGGTATCCAACTATATGTGGTATTTTTCATGTATCCATTAATGTAGGCTAACTCTACAGGAATCCATCTTAATTATATTAGCCTTATTTTAAGGAATTAGTCATATTACAAGTCATTTAGGTTAGGTGGCTTTCATATCAAAAGTAATCACTTCCTACCCATCAGTAATATCATATCATATTATATCAATATGTCTCATTATGCCTTCATTTCATATCATTTAGGATTATACCATAAATCTTATTTTAAAGGAAAACACATATCTCCAGCTAACCTGAATTATTTAATCATTTATGACTAGCCTTTCTTATATATACACATTTCACAATATATATAATTTAATAAACATCTAATATCACACTTAATGTTTAGTTCATTGTATCATACTAATGCATATAAAATTTACATATAAATCAAAATTAGTCAAATTTATAAGAAAATATAGTATGTCCTTTTTCATAATAATAATAATAATAATAATAATAATAATAATAATAAAAGTAGATAAATTAGAACTAGTATGTATGTGATACACTCACATGAAGAGATTTTTATAATTATTTATCCAATTTTCTTATTTGCCTAAATTTTTCATATTAGGGCATTTCCACCAAAGTAAAAAAATGCTCGATGAAAATTTAATATATTCCTATTAATATGTGCAGAATGATTAAAACTCTAACATATTAAAAGGTATATGGTGGAAGTTTACTAAAAATTGAGATATCACAAATTTTGTAGACCAAATTAAAATTCATAAAATATAAAATACATAAAATCTTTAAAATCAGATGTATGGTGATGGTAGTCTACCTTGAGATGAGTAAATTTCCCAACTTGATTGACTGTTGAAAATGGCTCTAAGACCTCCAAGCCCTAGCTCATCTCTCCTCTCTTTTTCTTCTCAAAATCCCTCTTTTCATTCTCTGTTAAATTGAATTAAGATGGGAAATGGCCATTTAAGATATTTTGTAGTGGATTAGAATTTTTATAATAAAATAATATGAGGATGCAAATATAAATGTAAATTATTTAGTTTTACATGCAAAAATCATATAAATATTTTTATATCTTAAAATCCATAGATCCAAAAATTATGAAAAAATATTCATAAATTAGCTAAGCATGTATAGAATGATTTGGTAAAATTAATTTAAAAAATAGACATCTAACAATCCCAAATAACTCACTTGTACCAATATATATCACTTTCTTAAGAAATTGAAATTAAATAGAAACCTTTTTTGTTTTCATATCTACACCTCCAATAAAATTAGGGAAAATTTATTATAATTAATATATAATAATATCTATGATATGACAAAGATGGCTTATAAATTAGACTTATAATGACTTCTGAAATATTATTGACTGTTGTAGTCAAAATATAGGTTATTATAAGTAAAATAATACAGTACATATGTCAAAGCAGTAAAGTAGTAAATAATCATTTTTAAATCATATATTATAGCAGTATTATCCAAATAAAGAATTCAGTAAACCATTAAAGCTCAACTACTCAGGAAAACTATCAAATCATGGCAATGCAATATAATATTATCCAATAATTATATAGGAGGATACATGATGTTTCATTATATCAGTATCAGTGTCAATCAGTAGCTTATATAGCATGCTCAATAATAGGAATCACATGCTTAGTAATAGTAAATCAATAAATTAGTACAATAACAGTGGATTGATAGTAATAACATAATAAATCAATAACAGTAAATCATTAGCAGCGAAGCAATATAATAATTCATATCCAAGCAGTCAACTAAATAAGTAAGGAGTTTTGGCTTGCATGATATTTTTTAAGTAATCAATAAATTAATAATTATTAGCTCAAAAAGTTGCTTCGTCACTCTTGCCTGTTAGCACAGTAATTAATTCCTTAAAACTCTCAATCAATGAATCACATGAGTTAGTAGAGAATAAAATCGAATCACTGTATTTAAAAGAAAACTCATCAACCTACCATCCTGTATAGTTATAAAGCAATATCTAACTAGCATTAGTAAATAACCAGCATTTACTTATCATCACATATATTATTAATACATTATTATAAAAGTAATAGCAATCAACTATTACCTAAGCACATACCTATATTCATTCAAAAAGCTTACATTAATGATATAATCAGATTCAAACACCAAAATTACTATTATGTGTAATTCATATAAAATGTAACAACTATAAATTTAATTGGTGAAATTATAAAACCAACTATAAAATTACGAAACCAACAAGTCAAAATGTCAAGAATAATCAATACTACAATATAGAAAAAGTTATGCCGTAGTTCACTAAATACAGAGAAAATTATAAAATCAATTTGGGAGAAATCAAATACTTCAAATCAAAATTTTTTAAAATAGAAATAAGAAAGAAGACACCTACAATGATATGAGGAATTTTAGTAAAAGTGGCAAAACAAATTGGCTGCCAAAAATCTAGTTTTCTCTTTCCTCTCTCTTCTCTCATCTTTCCCTTCTCCTCTTTTTTCCTTTCCTTCCAAGGCAAGCCAAATGATAGAGTGAGGGACATAAGTAGAGGAATAAAGAATAGGTAGATAATCATCATTTGTTAGCTTTCATCCCTTAGAAGATGATGTAGGAATAGTAGAGTTCTGTAAAATAAATTAGGTATGTTTTCTTTAGAGGAAGAGGTAAGGATCTCAAATTATCCTCGAGAGATTTAAGAACACTATCAATAAGTTTAGAGATATTATGATCATTCTTAGGATGAGAGTGAGGAGTTAAAGCTTTAATAGGGATTTCTTTTTTAGGTATAAGAAGGGGAATCCGATTCTTTATTATCTAATCAGACAGAGACATGAAGATTATTATTAAGGGTAACCATCAAGGAATTGTTATGGGACTGTATGAGAAGGAGACATTTTTTGAACTGCAACCTCTTCTAAACTCTCCTCCTTAGCTAAAGTTAATTTTATTTTTATTTGAATAGTAAAACTATTAAGCAGGACAATCATATAATCCCAAATATTTGTCTCATTAATATATCAAGATGTTCTTATGATGTTTTCTTCAATGATGAGTCTCTAGGACAATCATTTCCCCCATCACTTATTTTAGTAAGAAAAACTCTAGCTTAATTAAATGATGTGTGGCGTTGCAGCTTGATCAACCATCATTCCTAAAATCCCTTATTGTCCCCATCTTATAGAAGCATGATGTCTACCCAATACCCTTTTTATGCCAATTCTTACATAGTTCTTTGCTAAATAATAAGCTTGACCCAAGTATCTATCATACCCCAAGATCTAATTTAGAATATTTGTCTCTTTTAAATCTTCCAATTATCTACCAGAGTCTCTAATAACATCCATATACATAATCTAATATAATGTAAATAGCTTTTCATCTCATTTCATATCATATAAAATCAAAGCACATATATTCAATTCATATCCCCAAAAGAATCATATATAATAGACATGAATACATTTCTCTCATCAATTTATCCTTATGCATCTATGACTACAAAAAAGAACGACAAAAACAAAATACTTATTAGTAACTTTAGATTAGTCTCAGTTTACTCAATCCTTGCCCTTTCCTTGAAATCATGTAAACCGCATATAATGAACAAAAGGCCAGTAGGTTACCAAACCAATAACTATATTCAATGTATAAAATATAAGTAATATGCATGTAATCATTCAAACCAGTTGAACATGTGAAAATCCATATAAATGGTATTAATCCATATGAACAGTAGTATATTAATATGAATAATAAAATTAATAAGAACAATAATGACAAAATAGATAAGTAATCCTTGACTTAGTCCTATCTCAATGTATCATGTAATATACTATAGGCATGTATATGAATCAATGTAATTGTATATGTATTCTATTAGTTATTAGTACATATCTATATCATATTGGTACAAATGCATCATGTTTATATTTTAGTAATTATCAATGTAGCTTAATATTAAAGGTATCATTTTTATGCCCTTATATATATATTGCTATTCATGTCATGTCATGTTGGTGTAGATGTATTCTATATCATATTAGTATCGTGTAGCATGCATATCATGTATTAGTATTGTGTATCATATAACAATACCATGTATCATATCTTATGTATTTTGGATCATACTTCAGTATCATGTGTATTCTGTATCTTATACCTTTATTAATCTCAACATATATCCAGTTCATGAATCATGTCACATCACATATCTTATGCATGTATTATATCATGTCATGTAATATTATATGAAATCATGTCATATATAAATATAATGTTATATTTATATTAAGACACATTATGATATTTGGCCCTTGTGGTATTTTTTGTATCAAATCATGTAGGTTCATAGGAATCAGTCCCATCAGTCATGTGGTCAAACTAATAGGAATCTTCACATCATTCATCATTTTTAAATCATAAATCAGTTGACTTCATATAGGAGTTGTCGCTCCCCATATCATATCGTATCATATCAATCAATCTTCTTATGCCTCCTTTTTCACATCTTTTAGAATTTTACCATAAACCCTTATTTAAATGAAAGCCCATTGACCCACCCTCATGTATAGGGTAATATGTCTCTAGCCAACCTAAATCAATCAAATCTTTAGTCAGCATTTCTTGGAAATACACATATATGCCATTTTATGCACATATTATGTATAATAGATATAAATCATATTAGTACTATGAACTATAACAAATATATTCAATGTGCATGTCAGTATACATGTCCTATCAAGGTACTCATGTTAGTATGCATGTCATGTTAGATGAACTATAATATATGTATGTTATACAAGACCTAATAGAATTAGTTTAGAAGTGTTAAATTATTTTCAATGTGTCTTCATTCTTATTATTTCACATGAAATCCCATACATGTAAAGCTACTTAGTGAAATCTCAATATGATCATTTCAAAATATGCTAAATTAAGATATCTACGACATATCAAAAGTTAAATAGTAAAAATTTGTTGGATTGGAAGAAAATGGATTTTAACCAAATTTGAGAGGAAGAAATCTTAGAAATCAAAATCATTAAAAGTAGAGATAGGGTAAAGGTTACATACCACTATTAGAGTAACTTTTCCAACTAGAAAAATGGATAAAAATGTCATGGAACAAATATTCTTTCTTCTCTCACGTCCTCTCCCTCCCCTTCTATTCTCTCTTCCCAGCCAAGGACACATGAATGGAGCTTAGATGGTAGCTTATAACACTTAAATATAATAGTTGTTTGAGATATTCAAAAATTATAACTTTTCTGACCTAGCGTTGTAATGCTCGAGACAATAATGTTGTAGCCCTGACCCAAGTTACTATACAATAGAGAAACTAGTGTCACCATGCTCGTTCAGCTAGAACCTTCCATATATATAGGCCAGCACAAATCTGCTCTCCAGCATTTCGTTGCAGTGCTCCTAAAAAGGTTTTCATATATGTAAGGATTTCAAATTAATTTCAATTTTGGTAATTAATAGTTCATTATTCAATTAAAATATAGGTCATTACAATACCATTGACCTCTACCAGATCCTTTCCTTATACCCAGTCTACCCCCATTGATTTTTGATGTAGTACTTGGTCTACTCCTAAAAATTATTTTTTGAATCATTATTTGACATATAGGTGATCCTAGAACTAATGATGTCTAATAAGAATCACCTCAAACTTAATGTGTTGATAGACTCTACGGTGTTTAACTATAGAAAGGGGTGTAGATTTGATGGTTAAAGGTGAGTATAGGGATGACAAGTGTCATTTGATGGATAACAATATATTGTGTGAAATAAAACATATTTTTTAAAGGAATTTAATAAAGTTACTGATAAATCAGTTCAAAAACTCAAGATGGAATGAGCTCTAGTACAAATAGTGGAAAATACAAAGAAGAGATTAGTGTGGTGGTTTACAACCAAAGTGTAAGATCTAATTTAAGCTCCACTATGGATAAAGAGAGGGTGTACATTCACCAATGAAGATGCGTATAAAGGATTTATAAAGTGAACCTTGGTTGAAGGTGGAGATGGGTGTAGGATGTTCAATTGAAAAGGTAGGAGAATGCCATTAGGCTACAAGAGGCGAGCTCTATTATTGGACTTCTAAACTTAAAATTGTTCTCTAAATGGCTATGGGAGAGGTCCAAACAGACATGAAGTGACCTCATTTGTTGCATCATTGACAAAGCTCTATGAGAAAGAGAATCTACAAAGTTTCATATACTATAAGGAAATTCCATCAAAGATAAGTGGGGAGCATCATGAAAAAATACATGAAAACAATGATTTGATATTTTAATCTACATTTATGTGGTAGAGATGGGGCATATATAGAATAGAAGATGCAAAATTTATAGTTACAAAGAAGTTCCACCATACATACTAACCATCCCTATCAGGGAAAGACTTAAGGAGAAAAAAGAGGAAGAGGAGGAAGTTGAGGTCTTCTTTCTTGTATATAGAAGTTCCTCTAAACAAGCTCCAACATTTCTATTCTTGAGGAAATGATGTATTTAAAATTCATGGTGGAACTTTTTCCTTAGTCTGGTTGGTCCAAAGGGTTATTGTTGATAGCTTGCCCTTCACCTTAGATCTTGACAATTGCCAACCATATGTACACTTCTAATATATGCAAAAAATTAGTCATTAAAATACTCTCAAATTTTATTTAGAGATCACATTAAAGGTTAGGAGGATTCAAACATTTTTTTGTCATAATGATTGAAATTCTATTTTGAAATTTACAAAATATCTAAAGCATTTTTTTAATGTGTTAAAACAAATCAACATTTTGTTTAAAATTTAAAAAAATAAGTTAACAAATATATCTTATAATCTTTTTAATTATTTTTCAAATAAAAATTTAAAATTTTAAAAATCTAAAATCACTTCAAATTTTATTTTATTTTTTTTTTAAGCATACTATACTTGAAGCACTTCAATACATTTGGCATTAAGCTTTTACATATTAATAAATTTAATTTTCCACCCATTTAGTCTTAATTAAAAAAATATCATATTGATTCCTTATCAATAGAATATGACATGCCATTACTCTCTTTCATCATATAAGCCAAAAAAAAAAAGGTATCCATAAGAGAATAAAAGTATTTGTGACCTCATTGTTTAGCAGTTGCTTTCTGTTCAACATATTAGGCGTTATGTATTTAATATCATCAAAATAGTGGTTGTCATGAGAGACTTCTTCAATATATATTAAATAATAATATGATTTTAATCTTTTGGTTGCTCATTTGGAAACGAGATGCTATCAGATTTGTATAACAATAATTAACATATAGAAGTTAGGATCAAACAATTATACCATACAAATTTCTTCAAGGTAAAATCAAGAAGATTATCATATATAGAGTTCTTAGCATTAGATGATGATGATGATGATGATAATAATAATAATAATAATAATTAATAATAATAATAATAATATTTCAATCAAGCGTGTCACTATCCCTATCGATGGGAATGTTACTGATCTTTTTCGAACACCTAGGGCTTGTTTAGGGGGCGGTTATAATATATTGTAAATTTGTAGTTGGGGAATAGCTTTTTTTTATAAATAATTTCTTTTAGAACAACAACTTTCTTATAGCTATCACACTGTAGCAAATATAGTTCTCAAAGTAGCTTCCGACTATAAAAAGATAAAAAAGAAATAAAAAGTAAGTGCCAAATAAATGTGTGGTAATGCTTTGAAAAGCAAAGCAAGGAGAAAGCTATCCTAAATAAACTCTTAGAAGGGTTATAAAATAGAAAGACAATTGCTAAAAACTATTATGATATAATCATTAGTAGGAATATAGAAAAAGAACTTTTACCTAGTATGGGCCAAAGAATAGAGAGGTTTTGTCACACTCACCACTAATAAGCTTAATTTGATGTCTCACTGAGGTTGCAAGGGGTCTCAAAAACTTTCTAATAGGGGGAAGAACTACTAAGAGATCTAATCCAAAGAGAGATATATTGAGTATTCCACCATAGATTAGAAGGATTTGATTATTTTATAAGCTCCACATTATTTTCATTTGGTAGGTAATAATATTCAAGTCTAATAAAACTTCATCCTAGTTATACTAGGTTGGCAGACTCTTAACATAAGGAATATTTAGAGAAGATTCATTACAAGCATATGTTGTTCGGTTGCTTAAATTCCTTGTTGAGCTAATACTAGCTAGCTTTCTTTTAGCACCATATAACATTTCCCCTAAAACTTTATTAAATTTAATCATATAATGTAATTTTTTAATGAGTGATGCTAGCTTATTGTTGATAATCATTTGACACCATCTTATTATAACATGACACCAAATTGTTATTCACCACCTTTTCATCACTTGGGTTAATAAATGTAATAACTCAAATATGTGAAATAAATTTATTTAAAAATATGAAAATTTTGAAGTAAAGCGCTTTGGCGCTGATCTGGTGGGCGCTGCCACGCTAGGCTAAGCATAATATTTATGCGTATATATTTATAAATATCCTTGCCTCACCCCACCGACTCCTTCACTTGGTTGCTTGAATAGGAAGAAATTAAAAGAGGAGAATAAGAGAGAGGAGTATTTGCAGCCATTCCTATTACTGATTTTATTCTATTCATTATAAGTGACTAATCTCTTACTTCTATTTTTAATGATTTTGATTTCTATTAATTTTATCTCTCCTAAATCTTTCAAAAATATATTATCTCCTAATTTCATAAGCTTTCACCGTGCAAGTTTAGATATGTTATAGATTTGATTATTTTGAATGATTTGATATGATTTTATTTCATTTTAAATAAAATACTAAATAATATTAGATATATGATATGATAACTCCACGTAATACCCTACTGATCCATGTGTCATTGATTGAGAGTCATAAGAAGTTAGAGATTGATTGAGAGTTGTAAGGAGTCGGGGCGACTGATTCACATGATTCAAGGGGAGTTATAATTAAGAGTACATTAATTGGGAGTTATAAGGGGTGACTAATTAGTAGTCATAAGTGCAGGAGCAAGATACCCTTAAGATATACTCATTGAATATCTAAATATTGATACTAACAGTACAATAAACACTGTACTAATATTGTGACTGACATTAACACTATTTATCCTTATTAACACTATTTAACATTATTTATCATGATACTAATATTTTTACTAGCAATAGTATCATTGACTGTTATTGATATTGTGACTGATGATGTAATGGATTGAGATGTGATGAACTATAGAAGGATAAATCGATATAGATAATTAATATAGACAGTGATACATATATTTCTTTATATAGTTTATAGCATATTATTTTCTTATATCTTGCATTAATTTTAGTTGTAAGATTTTAGTTACTTGTTAGGCTATGTGATCATTATGTGGTTTTATATTTTTTCACCAAAGGGTAAGGATCCTATGATATGGGGCTTCAAATAAAATGAATAAAATTTTACTTATAGTTATAGATAAAATACAAATATATTTTTTTTGCGGTTTATTGGTAAGCTCTAGTTAAATGATTAAAATAAAAGACAGATATAATTCTTCCAATATATATAGATCCTGGAGTGTGATAAAATAGTATTAGAGCAATGATTATTGGAAGAATTAAAATATAACTACAGCTTATGAGTGGAATAGAAATGTGATTTTTTATTTATAATTAGTTGATTTAAGTTTGAAAATTTATTTTAAGCATGCTCTCTCTTTCTCTCGGGCTGATATAGACATATCAAGGATGATATTTTTTGAAGGTTGGGAGTTTGTAATAACTCAAATATATTAAATAAATTTATTTGAAAATATAAAAATTTTAAAATAGAGCGCTTTGGCGTTGTTCTGGTGAGCGCTGCGTCGCTGGGCCATGAATAATATTTATGTATATATATTTAGAAATATCTCTGCCTCACCCCATTGATTCCTTACTTGGTTTCTTAACCAGGAAGAAATTAAAAGAGGGAAGAAGAAAGAGGTGAGAGAAAAGTTTTTCGATCATATTTATTAGTTATTTCTGTTACAGATTTATTCTATTCATTATAAGTGACTAATCTCTTACTTTTATTTCAAAAATTTTAATTTTTATATGAATTTTATCTCTCACAAATCTACCGATAATGCATTATATCCTAATTCATAAGTTTTCATCATGCAAGTTTAGATATGTTATAGATTTGATCATTCTGAATGATTTGATATAATTTTATTATATTTTAAATGAAGTACTGAATGATATCAAATATATAATATGATAACTCTATATAATACCCTATTGATTTACATAATTCACTAATTATGAGTCATAAAAATATAGAGATTGATTAAGAGTTATAAGGAGTCGGGGCAACTGATTCACTTGATTCAAGAGGAGTTTAAGAAGTACATTAATTAAGAGTTATAAGAGGCTCGTGATTGGGAGTCATAAGTGTAGGAACAAGATACCCTTAAGATACACTCATTAAATATATGAATATTAATATCGATACTCCTATGAATACTGTATTGATATTGTGACTGACACTAATAATGTTTACTATCATTAACACTATTTAACTTTATTAATCATGATACTAATATTATTACTGGCATTAATACCGTTGACTGTTATTGATATTATGACTGATGATATAATGGATTGAGATGTGACGAACTATAGAAGGATAAATTGATATAGATAATCATTATAGACACTGATGTATATATTTCTTTATACGATTTATAATATATTATCTTCTTTTATATTACATTAATTTCGGTTGTAAGATTTTAGTTACTTGTTGGGCTATACGCTCATTACATGATTTTACATATTTTCAAGAAAAGTTAAAGATCCTATGATACGAGGCTCCGAATAATATGCATAATTTTTTTACCTGTAATTCTAGATAAAATGTAATCATATTTCTTTCCATTGTTTATTGGTAAGCTCTAGTTAAATGATTAAAATGAAATATATATATATATATATATATATATATATATATATATATATATATATATATTATTCTTCCAACATAGATCCTGAAATGTGATAATAAATAACTTTGATTTTGATATCAATACCATCTAAGGATAGCTAATGTAGTGCCTATGCACAAATAAGGAAATCTTTGGCATTACTTGTTTGTTAACTACTGGAGAACCTTAATTTGATGGATGTTATATTGTGTGGCTATAGGTTTTAGTTAACAAATAGTTTTATCTTAGATAGATTTTAATGGAAACTTATTAGTTTATCTCATTATTAATCCATATAGTAATAAGATATAAAAAAATGTATGGTTATTATTTTGGGATGCAAAAGCCAGTGAAGAATATGTTGTAAGATATGAGAGTTTGTAAGCAGCCAAAGTAGGACATGAAAGACCAATCTAGACATGAATGGACATGAATGAGAGGAGATAATGATAGACTTTGTGATGGGTTATTCCATATCTTGGTAGTATTGACTTTATATGGATGATTAACGAGAGGTTATTTGAATTATATGTGAACAAAATAGTGATACTACAAAATATTCCCTTTGTAGTTATCCTAATAGAGATTGTCGATTCACATTCAAACTATAATGAGGCATATAGAATGTTTGTAAAATCACACTTCAACATAATATTTCATCTTTAAGATATGGGTAGTCTAAGAGGATGATTTAGATCTTCTAAGAGTTATTAAGTAGTTTATGTTGGATTTTGGAGAGAATTGGCCCATATCACATCCTAATCATAGAGTTTAATAGTAATAATACTATTAATCCAACATTAGGATGGCACTTTATAATGACTTGAATGATAAGAAATGTAGAACACCCTTGACACATGAATATCAAAATTATTAAGACTAAATTGAAATAAAGGCAAAGAAAATACTATGATTCCAAGTACAAAGCATCAAGTTCTCAATTAGGGACTTCATTTATTAAAGGGCAAGCCTTTTGAAGGGTCTTGCAAGATATTGTGGAATCGGTAAGTTTAGTCATAGATATTTATGTCCTTTTGATATTTCTTGAGGAATTGATCAAGTTTTCTATAAATTAATATTACCTATTGATATGAATGATGTGCACAATGCCTTTTATATCACTACACTAGAAGGTGAGTTTTAGATAAAAAAATAGCTATTCCATATAATAAGATAACAATGCACAAGTATTTAACACATATAAAGTGGTCAAAAAGATATTGGCATATGATGTTAAAGATATAAGAAATAGAAGAATATCAAACATTAAAGTTTTTGGAATAATTGATAAAAAAAAAAGGAAGTCCTCTAAGAAAAGGGTTAAACATGAAGTGAAATTTTCATTTCTTATCTTAATTCAATGGCTAAATAAAAAAATTGCCCTCATCTCTTTTGCATGCATGACATTATGGACATAAATAGGAAATTTGGGGTAAATTACATAATTGCCCTTTTTCTTTTAATCGATGAACATGTTTTGAAAGGTTTTAGTAATTAGTTAATTTAGTGGATTTTAAGGAAGAAAGTGAGAATTTTATTTGGAACTTAAGAATATTCAAGGGAGTGGGTTGTCAACATAAAGGGGAATGATAGCATAAGGAGAGGAGATACTACTCATAATTCTAATTTTGTGAAGAGATGGAAGATTAGTGATATTTTTAAAGTAGAAAATCTTTACCATTCTTTAGGAAGCTAAAATTTCATTCTAATATGAATTTCCTATTTCATAATTTTCAAAATTTATTTATGTGATCATGAATGATATATTTTTTATGTGTATGGCATGTTATTGAGCTTGATTTGCAACATCGCATTGATAAAATTTGGGTGTTTTTACTTTTCATGAAATATTATGCAAATGAACATTTTACTTTTTTATTGTAAACATTCATGATTATTCGATAAATTTTATGCTAGTTGTCGACTACCTAACGTTACCCTCCACTTTGCTCATCAAGGCTTAGGACCTGACAACAAAAGTGTTAAGGTAGCCAAGCAGAGAGATAAGAGAAGTAAGGATTTAATTCAAGTAAAGTGTATTAAGGATGAAGATAAAAAAATACTTTTATTAGAAGAGGATATTCAATAAAAGTGGATGAGATATTCTTGATAAGCTTTTTAATGAAATTGCAAGAATATGATTGACTTTAGTGACCTTATCATCCTAAATAAAAATAGAGAATTTTATTTTTATCGACGTATTAATAAAATTAAAATTAGAGAGGCTTTAAAGAAAATGAAGTGTGAAAAAGTTGTTGGGCCTGATGATATTCCAATAGAGGTGTGTAAATGCTTAGGAGATGAAGGAATTTATTAGCTTACAAAACTTTTCAATATTATTTTAAAGACGAAAAAGATGCCAAATGAGTGGAGGAGTGTGTAGATTCTTATTTTTAAGAATATAGGTGATGCACAAAAGCGTGTGAATTATAGAGGAATTAAGTTAATGTTTCATACTTTAAAACTATGGGAGAGAGTTATTGTGTACGACGTAATACTAATATTTTTAAAAACCAATTTGCATTATTGTTCGGTAGGTCTACTATAGAAGCTATACATTTATTAAGAGGTTTGATGGATAAATATAGAGAGAATAAGGAGGATCAACATATGATATTTATTGATTTAGAGAAAGTTTATGATAAAGTTCCAAGAAAACTGCTCCGGAGAGTTCTAAAAACGAAAGGGGTTAATAATGCTTATATTCAAGTCATTAAGCATATGTATGTAGAAACTGTTACTTGTGCTCAAAAAATAGTGGTTTGACCAAGTATTTTTTTATTTCAGTTGGTTTACATCAAGGATCATCTTTAATCCCATATATTTTTTGCTTTAGTTATGGATGTTCTTACTAGACATTTGCAAGAGGATATACCCTGGTGTATTCATGCTTTTTGCTGATGATATTCTTCTTATTGATAAAACTAGAGAGGAAGTTGAAAGTAAATTTGAATTATGGAGATCAACTTTAGAGTCTAAAGGTTTTCATTTGAGTGGATCTAAAATCGAATATATAAAGTGTAATTGTAACTGTAATAGATCTAGGTGGGGGGGATTGTGACTTTGGGCGATCAACTCATTAATAAAAGTACACACTTTAAATATCTCAAGTCTATTGTTCAAAGTGATGGTGAAATAGATGAGAATATTATTAGTAGAATTCAAGTTGGATTGTTGAAGTGGAGGAATGCATCTGGCATATTGTGTGATATAAATGTACCCCTCAAACTTAAGGGAAAATTATATAAGATGGTGGTGAGACCTGCAATGCTTTATGGCACAGAATGTTGGCCATTAAAAGAGAAGCATAAAAATAGGTTAAGTTTTGCAGTGATGAGCTAGATTCTTGGGTGGATGAGTGGCTTCAATCTTGGAGGCAAAATGCAAAACAAGTATATACGTGAAAAATTTGGAGCAGCTCTAGTGGCAAATATGATTAGAGAGAGTCATCTTAGATGGTTTGGTCATAAATGTCGGCCATTCAATAACCCGATTAGGAGAGTAGATGTATTAGATTTGGCCTTTGTTAAAAAAAAGTATCGGTAGACCTAATAAGAAGACTTGGTTAGTAAATATTAGAAATGAAATTTTGTATTATATTTAAATGTGAATTTGACTCTTAACAAGACATAATGCATAAAAAGGATTTATGTAGCTAACTCCACATAGTGGAATAAAGGCTTGTTGTTATTATTGTATTGTAAACATTCATATGTAAACCTTGGCATGATTTTAAAGGGAAATGATGTGTGGACTATGATTATACCTTTTTAATTCATAATCAATTTTCATTTGCACTTATATGTTTCAATTGAAAATATCAACTTTTATAAAAATTATTTGTAATGCTATTTATGGAAATTATTCTACATGATTTTCATTCAAACACTAATATTTTTCATGCTATTTATGGAAACAAAACAACCATGGTAGTACGCGGCCAATTGTGGTGCTCGGCGGTAGGTGGTCGGTGGGTTGCGTTGGTGGCCTCCAGCGGGTTGCGGCAAGAGAGGTTGCTTGCAAAGAATACAATTTTCATTCCAAATTAGACGAATTACTGTAGCTCAAATGAACTAAGATACTCTTAACACTTCATTCCTTTTACTTTTCTTTTTCGTCCAACTAAATATCAATATTTTCAAATTCATAAAAAAATAAAAAATTAAAAAAAAATATATTTTCAAAATTCATATAAATATTTTATGTTATACCTACTTTGCTTCAAACCAAATATCCAAAATCAAATAGATCTTTAATCCAAAAACGTACGAGAATATTCTGTCATTACTTTTTTGAATTTTTTTTAAAACTTTCACTCTTTTTTATTGCGCAAAAGGCAAATTAGACTTTCTCTTTAAAACATTCAAAATTAAAAGACGTGGAGCCATCAAACAATTAAAAAAACATGAAAAATGTTGAAAACGCAGTTGCATTAGAGGGAGAAGGCCGCGCCGTGTTGTAGCACTTTCTCCGCAGCAAAAAGTTGCGTGCAAAAAGCCAACTTTAGAGAGCCAAACGGAAAAGAAAGCGCTAACGATTTCAGCCAATCGTTTTTCGTTTCTCCTTTCCCCGCAGCTAGAATTTTATAATATATAAAAAAGAGTGTGGATGGGAACCCTCCATCCCGAGTTTGATTCCCCTCGAGCGGTAGCACCTCTTCGGTGGGGGCCCTAAAGTGCCAGCTGGGGGTACAGTAATATGGGTGGCCCGATAGGTCGGCCTGAATTTATGGACCGCCAAATGCATCTGACGAAATCAAGTATGATAGCGGACGGTTCCGCGTTATTAAAAAAAAAAAAAAAACCCAATAGGAAATGGACTGCACGCACTGTAGCGCATAAAGTAGCGGCAACACGTAAGGCCAATGAAAAGCTTGGGAAACTCCGGTCAAACCAGCAAGCATTTAACAAATAAATTTTAAAATAACTAAGCCGGCGGCAGCGGCCGTATTCTCCTGATACTTCCCAACCTGCTCTTCCTCAAACTTTTCATAATAGAAGAAATTATTCTATGTGAGTCGGAATGAAAAATATTATTTGAATTATGAGTGTATATATTATATATATATATATATATATATATATAGTGTGTATAAAAATTTGATATATAATATATACTCATATATCCGAATAATTCTTCCCGTCAGACTCCACACAGAATAATTTCTCCCATAACACATGAAAGATACTTTTTATAGTTATTTTAGGGAAAGAAATTTAAGAAAATTTTTTAATTTTATAGATTTAGACTCCAACCAGTATTTTATCATAGTTGAAACAATATTTATTGTAATTGTATTTTATATGAAAAGTTAACTTTTGTGTTTGTAATAATCTGCCGAATAACAATTGTTATAATATAATAAAGTATTGATATGATATTATTGACTAGTTTAATTTAATATATTTCAATATTATTAATTCATGTAGTACACATTTTTTTTAGTTATTGATTCTATTTTATGATATAATGCTTGACAATCTAGAGGTCTATTATTTTTGTGGAACTTTAAACGATTCAAACTTTTCGAAAACCTGCCGGTACAGGAAGTTCTTGATTGAATCTTGTTCGAATAAAATTCAATCAATATTCGAACAATCTATGAACCCCATTCAAGCCTCATTTGAATAATATTTGAACAACATAAGAATAATGCTCAAAATATATTTTGCTATGGTTTGAAGCTTGTTTACGAGCATGCCACAAAATGTTTGAATCAAGTGCTCCAAATATACAGAAATTAGCTAAAAGAATTCAAAGTGAAATAACATCTTCATTAGGATGTGAAAGAAATTAGAGTATTTTTGAATAATTTCATTCAAAGAGACTCAATCTTTTGGAGCATTGACGGCTGAACAATCTAATCTATGTTCGATATAAGCTCAATTTGAGGAATAGCTATAATCTTACACACACACACACACAAATGTCATACTATATTAAAATGCAATGGCTAAAGTTACTCATTTACATTTTAGGTTTCAGTTTAACAAAGGAAATTATGTGTAAAACCTATTTCACTAGTGCTACACTAGTTTTGATTAGGTCTAGTAAGTTATGAGTGGCTAATTTTTTTTTTTTTTTTTTTTTTTGTATATGTCTTTGAATGCTATGTGCATGTAAATGCATGAAGTTTATTCTGAAGCAATTCCCAAGGGGTCTATGACACCTCTAGATTTAGCATTTAGTTCAAATGATTCTAACATGATTGAAAAAATGTAAAATTTTGAATTTTTAAGTTTTGAACCCATTTGCATATTTTTGGGAGCATTTTCGTGCATAAAAATAGTATATATTCTAGAATGAGCCCTAAGGGTCTGGAGTAAATTTTGACAAAATTTGAGAAATGTCACTATTGGAGCTCCCAATAATCGATGTCCAAGCACCTCGACATTAGTAGCAAACGCCAAATAGTGACATTGCAGCGCTCTCAGCTCTAAAATTTGAGATTTCGAACTAACACCGCAGCGCTAGGCCACTAACATTAACATTATATATATATATATATATATATATATATATATATATATATATATATATATATATATATAATATTTCATTGCCATTTGATCAAGCAGCCGGCCGAATAGGAGAGAGAAAGAGAGAGGTTTGGAGAGAAAAAAGTAAATTTTTGAGCCACTTGAGGCCATTTTTAGTCGTTGACCTAGTTGAGAAGGTTGTCTGGATCGAGGTAGGTGACATTATGCCTACCTCAGTTTTCAAAAATATAAAATTTTCCTAAAATTTTCAATTAAATTTATATTTCCGTTACCAAAAAATTTAAATAAATTTGCACTGGAAAAAATATTTACCGCGTAACTTTTTACATATTATAGTGACTGAGATTATGAACATTCTGAATATTTTTTTAAAAAATTTATATGGTATTTTAAAAATTGTACAGTTTTTATTGAATAAAAATTAATCTAGACACTAAAAAATAGTATTGTAGTATAATTAATATCTTAAAAAAATATTTTATACAATCCTTGATAATTTGATTATATTTTGCAACTGTAAAATTTTATTCAGCAGTAATTTTATTGCTTACCATTATAGAAAAATGTACAATTTGGCACATGCTCAATTATGCTATAATTATTATAATGTGATAAAATATGTACATATGCGATTGAATTATTACTGCTCGGAGATATGAGAAGCCAAAATCCCTTAAGATTCTATCTATGTATGGGAATATGGCGCCTATAAGATATGTTCTCATGGTTATAACTATATTCTGGTGCCTACGAGCATGTTCAGGTACTATAAGCACAATAGAGAGTCATAAGGGGTCATAATCCTTTAAGGTTCTGTTTGGGCCCCAAAAAAGAGAAAACTTGTATGACTATTCTGTTTTGTTTTGTGATATGAATTTTAGTTTATTAGATTTCTTTGTATTATTAATTAAATTTTTGAATAAATACTAAGCTTTTATTAATGCACAATGATTTCTTATACTACATTTAACTGGTTTTAAATATTCTAAAAAATGTTTAATAAAATAATTTAAAATTTTAGATCAGTTTGTGTGGCCTGTTGAGTTATTGTACCTCACTATGATTTTGCTTATAGTTTTCAAGATCTGGGAAAGGAATGAGCTTATTGATTAGCAATTAGTAGTTCAAGATCTGATCAAAGTTGATAATTATTTCTTTTGTTAATTTTTTTGTACAGTCATGAGTAGTTAATTTATTATTTAGTTTTATAACTTCTATTTGTATCCATATATTATAGTGTAGATATATTTTTGATGAAATAAAAAAAATTTATAGATGAGTTTATTTTTAATACTTAAATATTTTAGTAGCTTCGTAGTCTATTAATTATTTAAAATAAATATTAAAAGAAAATCTAAAATATTTTAAAACTATATCTTAGAATTTGTTTGTCACAGCTAAACACTATAAGACCTATCCTAGTTGGGTTGGATTGTAATAGGGTATGGGTGCATGAAACCTAAACCTAATTTTTTTTTCTTGGAAATGCTGAAGCACCGAGGTGGCGAAGCTCTGGTGTTGAGCTCTCTATAATATTGGAAACTTCGAGAATACTGTAACATTAGGGTTCGGTGCTGCAACACTGATGTCTGAAGCACCATGGTGCTATATTAAATTTGTATTCCACTTTAAAACTATTTTGACAAAAAAATTTTAAAATTCCATTTGCTACCACTTTAGAGAGAGATGGAAAGAGATTCTGGAGAGAGAAAGAAAGGTTTGGACTACTTTAGTCTGATTTCTACTGTCACACAAATTCAAAACCTTTTCTAGAATTAGGTAAGTAACAGTCTACCTATCTCAATTTTTAATAATATGAAAGTTTTAAAATTTTTTAATAAAAATTATAATTTCATATTGTAAAATGTTGATACCTTTGCATTTGTTATAGTTTAGTCTAATAACTTTTTTTATGTTATAGATATAAGTATTCTAAATATTTTGATATTTTCCTTAGAAAATTTTGATGAGCAAATTAAAAAGTGATTTCTAACAAATTAAGCTATAGAACATTTAAAGTTTCAAGATAGTATTCCAAATAATCCCTGATAATTTGAAGAAATTTTAAAATTTATGAATTTCTGCTTTGTTGTTAAATTTGTAGGCTACTGATGGAGCAGTTTGTGAATATCTACACTTAGTTATTTTTATTTATTTCATTAAAATGCAATTATATATGTGCTTATTTACATGAAATATGTGATTATGAAGAGCTCTGATATTGGAGGAAGATTTATTATGTTGAATGCACTAGGTGTTATAAGGGCCTGAATTTTTGAATATCTAATGTGCTAAGCATTTGAGAGTCATAAGTGTCTATTTTTTTATGTACTTATACAAGGCCTGAATTCTAATATCTATTATGTTTGGAGACCTAAGGGCCTAAGATAACTCTATTATGTTGAATGCACTAGGTGTTATAAGGGTCTGAATTTTTGAATATCTAATGTGCTAAGTATTTGGGAGTCATTATAGCCTATTTTTTGATGTACTTGTATAAGGCCTTAATTCTGATATCTATTCTGTTTGGAGACCTTAGAGCCTAAAAGAACTCTACTATTTTTTTCTTTGATTTATGAAGTATTTATTTATTTACTTTTAATGCAAAGTTTATTTAATTTTTATTATCTGTTAGCACTACTCTGTTCAATACAATAATTCGCTAATAACCAATTTTAATTTAGTGTATGCAAAATGGGTTACTTATTAAGAATTTTGATTTGTAGGTATGACCTATTAAGCTGTCTTGGCTCATATATATTCTATATTCTATTTTAAGCTAAGAAGGGTTAAGGAACCAGTTGAATAATTGAGGTTGAATGTTTTAATTTTTTGAGTATATGTAGGTATTTTTATGGTCTATAAATTTTGTACAATTATGTTATCATATGTTCTACTGTGCTCTATTCTATTCTAATCTATAGTTATATACTGTAGTATAGAGATTATTATTGTAATTATATTTTGAAGATAAATGAAATAAAAAATAATTTGTGGTTGAGTTTAATTTTTGTTGGAACTTAATTAGTATCTTTATTGTTTGTTCAATATTGAAACAAATCTAAAAAGTTCTTTAAAATTAGAGTTTGGACTTGGTTTGCCACCATCCAATATTAGATGACCCATTCTACTTATGAGTTGTATTGGGTTGGGTTGTGATTGCCCCTTTTTGGTAGTAGAGTAGTGGTTTTCAATGACTGATTATAAATATAACTATAGAAATTAATCTGTGGTCAAGTGGGATAGTTCTGGATAGTGTTGGACATTCATTCTATTTTATTTGCATACGTATGTTTTGTTTAGCTATGTGTTTTATGTGTAATTTTTTATGGATTAGTAAGACCCAAATATGACTGATGTGTAGAGTACCAGTCAAATTATGCATGTATAGAGCACTATTCTTGTTGTTAGCTCTAATTTAATATCTCAGTTTCCTAGTTTGGTAACATAGTTTATGGGTAAAGCCAAAAGAAAGATTTCATCTATTAGATTTGATGATATGGATAGACATATGTAGATGTTTTTGAGATTGAAACCTCTGAAATTTGAGGGTGTTGTTGAGCCCAAGGCAGTAGAGGACTAGCCAATGAAATTAGATAAGACTTTTAATTATATAAATTGCCTTATTGAGAGAAAGGTACCGATGTCTATATTTCTATTAGATGAAGAGTTTGAGCATTAGGGGTTAGGTCAATAGAAAGAGAAGATTCAAGGAAGGTTGAATCCCCAAATTAGTAAGGAAGAGTTTATTTATATTTTTAGGTCATGGTTTGTTCCTCCATCTACATGATAGTGAATATAAGAGTTGTTTCTAAGATTGGTTCAAGGGAGCATATCAGTGATATAGTATGAGATAGAGTTTATTGTCCTAGCTAGGTATACTCCATAATTGGTTAGCACTTTTAAGAAAAGCTACAGATTTCTAAGAGGGCCTTGAGATATTTTGAGGCATCCTTTGGTTTTATTTCATATTTCTATTTTTTTTAGCTGGTGGAGAGAGCCCATCTAATTGAGAATGATCTGACAGCTACTCAGCTATAGTACACTGGCAGTAGGAAGTAGTTTAGTGGTGAGGCTTCTATAAGTGAATTTTTTGGGAAAAAAGAACAAATTTAGGTCTGGAGACTCTATGAGAGGTTGATCATCTATGTCAGTTCATAATGGTGGTAATGTTGTCAGTTATGGAGGCTTTATAAGTGGTGCACTAGTGTGCCAGAGTTATGATAGGAGGCACTTGGGTCAGTGTTATTAGATGATCGTTAATGTTTTTGATGTGATCAGATTGGATATAGGGTGGCTGAGTTTCCATAGGAACGACCTGATTGATATTTTGAGCCCAAGTTTGAGAGCTTTATTTAATAGGAGGGGAGACTAAGGATAGTACCACCTTCTGAGTTTATCAAGGGATCTTCAAGAAAAGGTACGTAGTGGTACAGTAGTGAAAAATTATCTAGGGGTGATTAAAGAGAGTTTAATGGTTTTATTACTCCAGCTCCAGTTCATATATATATATATATATATATATATATATAGTTTGACTCAGCATGAGGTTAGAGATGCTCTGGATGTATTAGCAGGTACGGCTTATATTTTTGACATACATTATCTCATTTTATTCTATTCTAGAGATAGTCATTAATTTATTTTTGATAGATACTTTAACTTATTATGTTTACCTTCCATATTATTTTCTTCTTCTTTGTTTGTTATTTTACTGACTATAAATGGTATGATAGCTAAGGGTCTACTTCTGTGATTTATAGATATCTTATAAGAAAAAGGAGATTTGTCCTTATGTTATATCATATTTTTAAGTTCGATATTATTTTGGATATGGATTGGTTGAGTCAGTATGGAGTTTAGATTAAGTGTCTGAATAAGACGGTTACATTATTTTTTGGTAATGAGAGCTGCTTATTTCAAAGAGTTAGGGGAGTTCTTTGATGTCATATATTAGCCATACAGATGGATAAATCATGGAAGAATATTTGTATTATATTTTTAGCACCTATTTGGGATAATAGTATAAAAATTGAATCTTTGAAGAGTGTCCTGGTAGTGTAGGATTTTTTTGAGTTAGTGAGTTTATCGCCTGATAGGAAAATTAAGTTCTGTATTGATGAGTTTTTGGTACCACTCTAATATCCAAAGATATGCATAAGATTACAAGGAGCTTAAAAAAAAAAGTGCAACTTCAAAAATTGGTTGGTTAAGATTTTGTCCATCCTAGTGTATCTCTATGGGGAGCACCTTTTTATTTGCAAAGAAAAGAGATGGTACTATATGTATGTGTATATACTACAAAGAATTGAACAAAATAACAATCAAGAATAAGTATCCTCTGCTAAGGATTGATGATTTATTTGATCAGCTTACAAGAAGAATTATCCAACACCCAATCTAAAACTTGTTGATGTTGTCTTTTCTATAAAGATCTTATATCACAACTTGTATAATGTCCAATGTGAGATTTTCACTAATCATCTGAGTTTAAAGTAAATGTTCATGCTAAAGGATTAGAATATGAGGTAAAGAAGGTTGTTTGAGCTGATTAATAAATACGATCCTACTATTTAGTAACATCATGGTATGGTAAATATTGTTATGGATTCTTTGAGTAGGAAGTCTTCTAGGATGTCAAGTCTTCTACTTACCTCCAATGATCTTTCGATTCGAATATAAAGAGACTAGAAATGGAAGTGGTTACTTACTTAAATCAAGGTCCAAGTGTTTTGGCTTGGATGATTATTCAACCATCTCTACGGGAAAGGATTCATGAAGCAAAAATGCCAAATTTAGAATATTTGAAGCAGATTGATCATATTAAGTCTGGTAAGAAATATGAATGATGATTGTTTAATTTTGATGTCATCTTCTGTAAGAATAGGTTATGGATTTCTAGTGTTGGAAATTTGAAGCATGATATTCTATAGAATGCACATTACTCAAGCTACAACATACATCTTAAAAGAAGCAAAATGTACAATAATATGAAATATATGTTCTTTTTGGCCAGAATTAAAAAAAATGTGCTTAATGTTGTTTCAAAATGTAAAGCCTATCAATTAGTGAAAGTAGAACATCATCAATCAGGAGATTTTTTGCAACCGTTGCCTATTCTAAAATAGAAATATAAAGAGATAACATTAGATTTTGTTATGGAATTCCCTAGATCAAGGCAAGAGCATTATGCCAATTGGGTTGTAATGAATCGCCTGACAAAGTCTTCACATTTTATTTCAATCTGATCAACTGATTAGTTGATAGATTTTCACAGATCTAAGTATGAAAATTTATTTGACTACATAGAGTGTCGAAGGTAGAAGTTTCTAACAGAGGGTGTAATAACCTGTATTTTGACTTTGTTAAATATATTTTTTTTGAGTCATTATAAGTCAAAATCATAAATTATCTTCTCCATAGCATTGAGATTATAGTATTTTAATTAAATAATTTTTTCTTAATTTTTAGGCATTGATGAAAATTCTTAAAAAATTAAGACCTATCGGCACTAGTAAAGATTTTGGGACCAATAGGTGTCTATTTTGTAAACTGATTTCACTAATTTTTTTTAAATAAAATAATTAATTTTATAAATATTTTTCTATAATTTTTAAAGTCATAAATAAATTTATATGAATATTATAATAAAAATTAATTATATTATATTATTATATTAAATAATTATATTATATTATATTAAAATATCTTACAGTATTAATAAGAATTTTTTAAATCTCTTTCCCATTTCATATTCGACTAACAGAGAAAGTTTTAGAGAAAATTAGAGAGAAAGAGAAGAGAGAGAAAAAATAAATTCAAATTTTGAGGTCGCGGAGTGATTTTCGTCAGTCAGGCTAGTTGGGAGTTTACTCGTCTCACTGTAAGGAATCATTACCCTATTTTGTATTTCAAAGATTTTAATTTTTTGATATTTTTTTGATCAAATTTATATTTTTTATACCAAAAAATGAGAATAATTTTGTATTGATAGAACTTTCACAACATAACTTTTTATATGTTATAGAGATTGAGATTATGAATATTTTGAGTATTTATTTGAGAATTTTCACTTGGTAATTTTGAAATTACAGTAATTTTTTTCTACTAAAAATTTTATTTTGATATCTAAAATAATGATTTAATTTAGCTAAAGCTTCAGAATATTATTTTATACAATATTTAATAATTTAGTTAAAATCTAAAAATATAAAATTTTACTTAGTATGATTTTTATTGTCTACTGTTAGATCATTTTGACACTTTCTAAATTAAGCTCAATTATATTTTATTTTTTATAATACATTAAAAATGAATGTGGATGTATGATTGGATTGAGTAATAGCTGGATGCTATTACTATTATAGTACTGTTATAATACTGTGATAATAATGTGTGTGTAAATGACAAGTAAAGTCTGGTTGACCCATTATTGGAGATTTATTAACTTATACAGGTTGGTGGGCCGACGGGTTTTCTTTAAATACTGTGGTTTGATGTTATCATCTACTGATTCATGTGATACACTGATTGGGAGTTATAAGGAGATGATTACTGTGCCGACAGGCAAAGAGTGACGACTCTATTTACTGAGCTAATAATTTACTAACATTAATACAATATTGAAAAATATCATAATAGCCATAATTCTTACTTATTTAGTGTGATTACTAAAATACATATTATTGAGACATTATTTCTATTACTATACAGATTTATTATGATTATATTATTTTATTGCTCCAGCCACTGAATAGTTATTGATATAGATATTGATACTATTTAATACTATTGATTCACTATATAATAAGCATGTGGCGTACTGAATACGTAATATACTAATTTAATACTTATGTAGAACAGTTGAAAAACTTGTGTACATTCCTATATAATTTTACTATATTGATTTGATTTCAACAGTATTTACTATTGTTTTGATTCAATGCTTTATTTGATTTCATTACTAATTAGTATTATAGATATGATGATTGTTTTATAAATTTGACACTTATACTAATTTATTACTTCATTGGCTTTTGTACTATATTATTTTTATTATTTATATATTCTACTGTTACTACATGCGATTTTTTTTATTTCTGCACTAATTCAATGATCATATGAATATTATTGCTATGATTTGATCCTTGACATGCATATTACTCTTTTATCATGCTTTCAATTCAGTTATAGGTTTTGATGGCCTGTTGGATTTTTAGCTAATTATATGTAGTTAAATAATTTCATATCATGGCAGAGGATCAAGAGTGTAAGGCTAGTCAGGATTGTTTAGGTTATGTTCCTTTTTATTTTATTTATTTATTTTGTACTCAGGACAGAATAGTTATGACATGATTGTATAGATCCTGAGTAGTGTATATAATTTTTAGGAATTAAATACAAATATATATTAATATTTTAATCAATAGTTTTATTTATGCTGCTATTGATATTGATAAAATAAATTAGGTAGCTCTGATTGTTATTTATTAAAAGATAAAAGAAAAATTCTTCCAAATTAGATTCTAGGGCATCACAGATGGTAGGTTTACTTCCAGGATATGGAGAGGCATTTAGTAAGGTCTAGGCACTAAATTACATTTCAATACGACTTTTCATCTATAGATCAACAGATAATTTGAGATGACTATTCATGTATTAAAGGATCCTCTAAGACTTTATTATGTTTTGGACTTTGGTGGAAGTTAGGAGGATTATATCCCTCTAATCAAATTTTCCTATAATAATAATTTTAAGTCAAGAATAGGTATGACCCCTTATGAAGCTTTGAATGATTAAAAATTCAAAACCCCACTATCTTGGTCTAAGGTGGGAGAGAGGAATTTTATTTGGCTAGCCTTGGTTGATGATGCCACTAAAATGATTAAGGATAGATTGAAAGCGGTGCTAGATAGTTAAAAATAATATTATGATATGAAACATCGAGCTATAGAGTTTTATATTGGAGACATTATTTACATGAAGATCAGATCGATAAAAAGTATTGGTAGATTTAGAAAATAAGGAAAGTTGGGTATAATGTACATTACACCTTTTGAAATAATATAAAAGATTAGAAATTTTGTCAATTGGTTACTGTTATCATAGCATATGTTAATTATTCATAGAGTATTTCATGTGACATCCTTGAGAAAATAGGTATTTAATTCTAAAAATTGAGTATCTATAGATGAATTTAAAGTGTAACCAAATCTAAGCTATATAGAAGAACTAGAAAGGACTTTGGCATATGACATCAAAAAATTGAGAAATAAACAGATTATGATCGTTAAGGTCCAATCGAAGCACTAGACTGAAAGAGAAGCTACTTGAGAAAAAGAATTTGAGATGAGACACTTGCACCCTAATCTGTTCATCTATTCTAAGTTTTGAAATGTTGAGGATGATACTTTTTTAATGGGGGAGGATTGTACTTCCTATTATAATAGTGCCACATTTATTCTGATATGGTCGAGTGAGTTATATGTTTTGAAACCTTTGCATTTTTCTTTGCATGTGTCTATGAGTGCTCTATGTACAAGTAAAGACATGAAGTCTATTCTGAACTAGATCCCAAGGAGTCTGTGTGTATGAAACCATAATTTAAAAGTTTTCCATGGGAGCATTGTGATGCTGGGTTAGCAATGTTGCAGTGTTATGCTCTCTATAATTTTGGAAACTTGGGGAACATTGTGGTATTAGGGTTGAATGTTGGCCCAATTTAAAAATTGTCTAGATTGAAGTAGGTTACATTTTACCTATCTCAATTTTTAATAATGAGAAATATTTGAGATTTTTTATTCAAATTATAATTTTGTAGTGTAAAAATGAGGATCAGTTCGTATTCGCTTAACTTTCACCATGTAATTTTACATATGTTATACATACGAGTATTATGGTCATTTGTATTTTTCTTTAAAAAAAAATTCAAGTAAATTAAAAAGTGCCCTATTTCTAGCAAATTAAAAAAATGATTCTGACTCAAAAATTAATGCTATAAAACATTTAAAGCTTCAAAACAACATTATGAAAAATCCTTAATAATTTGGTAAAATTCTAAAATTTTATAAAATTCTGCTCAATTGTTTAATTTGTTGGTTACTAATAGAGCAATTTGTAAATTTCTATAAGTTGGTTGTTTTTATTTATTTCATTAAATGCAATTATATATGTATGTGTGTGTGTGTGTGTGTGTGTGTGTGTGTGTGTGTGTGTGTCTACTTAAAATATGTGATTCTGAGGAGTTTTATTATTGGAGGAAGGTATGTTGTATTTAATCCATTGAGAGATATAAGGGCATAAATTTTTGAATATCTAATATGCTAAGCATTTGAGAGTCATAAATACTTGCTTTCTTATATGTTAGCACGGGGAATCATAAAGGCCTAAATTCTTATATATGTTCTGTTGGAGGCATAAAGGCTTGAGCGAATTCTATTATTTTATACTCTCGTATATGAAATACTTGTTTATTTACTTTAGTACAAAATCTATTTAATTTATGGTATATGTTAGCACTACTCTATTCAATACAATTGCCTAATAATAACTAATTTCAATTCAATATATGCATAATGTGTTACTTATTAAAAAATAGATCGATGGGTGTGACCTACTGAGCTGCATTTACTCACACCTTATGCATTTTTATTCAGGTTAGGAAAAAGGTAAGGATCCAATTGAGTAGCTGAGGTTGTGGGTTTTAATTTTTTGTCAATAGATTTTGTACAGTCTTGGCAATTGTTTGTTCTGGTCTGCTCTATTCTATTTGATCTGTAGTCATGCACTATAGTATAGAGATTTTTGTTGTATATATGTATTTAAGATGAATGAAATGAAAAGAATTTGTGATTGAATATAATTTCTATTCATTGGAAGTTAATTAGTTGCTATATTCTTTGTTCACTATTGAAAGAAATCTAAAATGTTCTCTAAAATTATATCTTAGGCTTGGTCTGTCACCATCCAATATGTATGACTAATCCTGTTTACATGTTATATCTAAAATTATATCTTAGGTTGGCTTGTGACATTATGATTCTCCAGACTACACTTGTATTGAAGTGATTTATTTCTAGGTAATTGATGATAAGCCAACTCTAGAGCTTATCTTAGAGGACTTGGATTTTTTAAATAATTAAATAGATTATTTTAAAATATTAAGAATAAAGTATTAAATAATAATTATAATAAAATTTTAAATTTGAATCTCTTAATTTTAAATTAAGGAATTCCAACTAAGCATTTCATAAAACTTCATCACTTTATGTGGGATATTACTTTATTCTAAATCAAAAGCCAATAAAAAGTAAAAGTATTACCAAAGATAAAGTCTCCCAAATGATATGAGACTAAAAAAGTTAAAGCTCCTTTTTTTTTTTACCACTTGGGCAGATGGTAGACCAGCGCCCCTTCAATGTGCAATGAAGGTCGCTAGCCTAGGCCACAGGCATTACTGATCACCCGTAAAGACCCCGTCCAGGTAAGTTAAAGCTCCTATTTCTTAACTCTTAAGTTTACAGCACATACTATCTACTTTAAAATAGATTTTTAAATAATTTTTTTATGATGTAAATAATATTTATTTTAAATTAATAATATTAAATAAATTATATTCTTCACTTTACAGCACCTGCTGTCGACGGTGAAAGTTTCCTTTACAAGTGTGAACGTAGGTTTCTGCATAGAAAAATTTTAGTCCCTCTTTTGCCTTAGATGGTTTGGTCACGTAAAACGGCGGCCTCCCGATGACCCGGTTAGGAAAGTAGAGGTCTTAGATTTGACTTATGTTAAGAAAGGTAGAGGTAGACCTAAAAAGACTTGGTTAGAAAATATTAGAAATGATCTTTCTTTATTAGATTTAAACGAGAATTTGACTTTTAATAGGACACAATGGAGAAAAAGGATTCATGTAGCCGACCCCACGTAGTGGGATAAAGGCTTGATGTTGTTGTTGTTGTTGTATTTATTTTTTTATGTACTATAAAATTAATTAGCTATTTAGTTATAATAAATGATCTAATATAACCTCATAATTTATAAATGTAAATAATAATATAAATTTAATATATAAATTATAAATATAGATTATATATAAACATATAATATAAATTAATAATAATTTATATTAAACTTATTAATTGATATGTAAGTTAAATTTTTATTAAATTTAAATTAAATTTAAAGATTTAATGCATTTAAATTTAAAATTACATAAGATATTAGTAATGTGAGAATTTAATTTATTTTTTAATAAAAAATTTACATTATTATATGATTTTTATGTCATCTAAATATTATTTATTATGTCATCCGGTTCGACCCTAATTCGACCCTAATTCGACCAATCAAACCGTAAACCTCTCCTTCTACGTATTCATTGTGCAATCTGATTTTCATGACCTTGCTATTTACTATATCATTTAATTTAATCACAGTTTATCTCGGATCAAATCATCAAACCGCTAAGCAAAACCTTTTCTTCATATACAATATATAAATAGTATATAAATACGCTCTCTCTCCGAATCAAAATTTGAGAGGAATTGCTCTCGCAAAGAGAGATGCCCGGAGAGAGATCGCCTTGGGATGCTTCTTAGTTCACCAATACCCCGCCCTTCTTCAGTTCTTCTATGCACGACTTCATCTCCGTCTTCTATCTTCCTGGATTTTACTAGCCGTAATTATTCAGGAAAAACAAATAAGGTGGATAGATAGGCAGAGAAGAGGAGTGTAGAACTAGAAGCCTAACAAGATGAGGGCAGCGTTGAGCACGATCCAACAGACGCTGACGGCTGAGGCGGCGGCGTTACTCAGCCAGGCCATCGCTGAAGCGGCACGACGTCGACATGGACAAACTACTCCACTACACGTGGCAGCCTCCCTGCTTTCTTGCCCCTCCGGCCTCCTCCGTGAGGCCTGCGTTCGCTCCCACCCCCACTCCTCCCACCGCCTCCAATGCCGGGCACTCGATCTATGCTTCTCCGTCGCACTTGACCGCCTCCCTTCCTCTCCTCCGAGCAACAGCGAGTCTTCCTCTTCTTCCGTTACAGAGCCGCCCATCTCCAACGCTCTGTTGGCGGCTTTGAAGCGCGCGCAGGCCCACCAGCGCCGCGGCTGCCCGGAGCAGCAACAGCAGCCTCTCCTCGCCGTTAAGGTTGAGCTAGACCAACTCGTCCTCTCAATCCTTGACGACCCGTCTGTTAGCCGCGTCATGCGAGAGGCATCCTTCTCATCTCCTTCCGTCAAGGCCAACATCGAGCAATCACTCTCCTCGCCTTCGAATACCTCGATCTCCCAAATCGCATTCTTTTTGCCTTCCCATTCCTCGTCGACCAACGGAACAAACCCGTATAGCAATCCTCAGTTTCACGACCGTCCGGATGAGGTCAAGCGCGTGCTTGAAATCATGGCTCGCGGTCAAAGACGCAACCCTGTTCTTGTCGGCGATTCCGATCCCCGGCCGATTCTAAGAGACGTACTCCGCCGGATCGAATCCGGAGCTGACCCACTCGTCCCGGCGTCGCTCCGCGGCGCGCAAGTTGTGTCCTTGGAAAAGGATTTCGCTGAGCAGTCACGGATTCTTGCCAGGATTAGGGAATTGGGGGCCTCGATTGAAGGCAGGACTCGAGAGGCCAGCGTTGTGCTTGACCTTGGGGATTTAAAATTCCTGGTTGAAGGAGCTGGTTCGGCGCAGCACCATCAGCCTATTGTAGCCTCAGAGACTGCCCGGTCGGCGGTGGTGGAGATGGCGAACCTCTTAAATCAGTTCAACAACGGCAGCCGCCAGCGTATTTGGCTTGTAGGCTTGGCGACTTGCGCCACCTATCTCCGATGCCAGGTCTACCATCCCGCAGTGGAAGACAATTGGGATCTCCAAGCCGCTCCCATCGCCCCAAGATCACCGCTTCCCCATTTGTTCCCACGGTGTGTGTGTATGTGTTTTGTTTGTTTGTTTGCAAAACACCATAAATCAAAGGAGTTCTTGTTCGGTTATTCCTAGAAATAACCTCAGCCCAATTTAACGTTTTGTTTTTAGTCTTCTTCGTATTGATTTGATATTCGTGAAGTTCAATTTTGCTCGAGCGACCAAACGCTAACATTTGGCATTTATCCCTCTACTCATATCTTTTCTCGTATTATAGGCTTGGAGCTAATGGAATTCTTGGCACTTCTAAGGAGACTCTGCCTCCCGTGAGGAGTTTCCCAGCTGCCACCCATGTTGTAAGTGTTCCTCCTCGAAGATCTGCGCCATCTCTTGACAGAAGCGATTCCTCCCAAAAATCCTCCTTGTGCTCTCTCTGCATGGAGGACTACGAGTGCGAGCTCGCGAAGCTTGTTGCAACGGAGTTTGAAAGATCATCTTCCGCGACGAAGGAAAAATCTGGAAATCCACTGCCTTTTTGGCTGCGGATTGCGAAAGAACAAGATCATTCCCAGGTCAGCATTTTTTATTCATAGATGTTTTGCAAGGATCTGCTCAATATCCACATTATATTATCTAATACCAACTTTCTTACAGCCCAAAGAGCAAGAGATCAAATGGAAGCAAAGGAGTGCAGAACTACTAAAGAGATGGCAGGAGAGCTGCTCAAAGCTCCACCCACACTCCTCAGCTGTTCTGATTGATAGCAGAAAACTGACAGCTTTATCGGTTTCCCCAGCATTGCCCCAAACACCAAAATTAGCCCATACCAGAGCCATGCCAAGTCTGCAGATAAGCTCTTTGAAACGAGCAGCTAGCCCACCTGATAGCCCAGTGAAGACTGATCTTATTCTCGGTCAATCAAAGCCTTCCTCCACCACAGTGGTAAAACTTCACAATGATCGTGTCAAGGATTCAGCTGGTTGCCAGCAGGATAAGCCTGATCCATGCATTTCAGAAGTAGACTCCTTCAAACGGCTTTTCCATGGACTGACTGAAAGAGTTGGATGGCAGACTGAAGCAGCCTCAGCCATAGCCACGGCTGTAGTTCAATCCAAGTCTGGCCATCGTAAGCCGATATCCATTGGTTCAAAGGGAGCAGTATGGTTGCTCTTTGATGGTTCTGATAAAGTTGGGAAGCTGAAGATGGCTGCAGCTCTCTCAGAGCTAATGTTCGGCACAACCCCAATCACTGTTCGACTTGGGGCATCACCTATTGACAAGAATTACTCGAACTCTGATACAGTTCTTCGTGGCAAGACTTCCATGGATCGAGTTGCAGATGCTCTTTCTCGAAACCCCTTCTCTGTGATTGTTATCGATGGCATCAACAGTGCTAACAATATTGATAAGAACACAATTAAGAGCGCAATGAAGAGAGGTCGACTTCTGGATTCCCATGGCCGGGAGATCAGTTTGCAAAATGCCATCTTTATCCTCCTCACTGATGACCCCTCGCTTGTTCATTACGAGGAGAAGATTTTAGAGTCCGTAAGAAGTGAATGGTCGTTGGAGTTTGCAATTCTGGAGAGCGTAGGTAAGCGTCAACCTGATTGGCTCTGCAAAGATGAACGATCAATAAAGAGATCGAGGGAATCACCACCAAGCCTATCCCTTGACTTGAACCTAGCAATTGGTACTGAGGATGATGAGAATGAAGATCCTGCCGAAGGTTCCGGCAATTCTAGCGATCTCACGGTGGAGCACGAGCAAGAGAAGGAAAATAAACGGCTGGTGATAAAAAAACTGGCTGAAACAACAGTTGCACTACCATCTTGGGCGCCTACCGAGCTGCCTTTGCTGGTTGATGAGATGGTTCTGTTCCAGCCAATTGATTTCACTTCGGTAAAGAGAAAGGTTAAAGATTTCATAAGATCAAAATTCAATGAAATTATTTGCCATGCGCATTCGATTAGGATAGACGAGGATGCACTTGACAAGATCATTTCTGGCGTTCGATGCAATGGGCTGGAAGAATGGGCTGAGATGATGCTAGTTCCAGGTATCCATCAGCTCAAGACTCGCCTCAAAGCTACAGCTGAGCCTGTGACTGTTCAGCTCATAGCAAAGAAAGTCAATCCCGTCGTCAGTAGAGAGTTACTGCCGGCGGTGGTCAGCGCCGGCAGCATCAAAGTCAGCGGTTTCTAGGGAGTGGACAGGTATATTAAAGATTTGTAAATAGAGCATACACACTTTGCTTGGTTCTTACCATTCAGGAGGCTCACGTCAAGAAGGGTTGAAACTGCCCAGAAGATGTAAAGCCTGAGGGATCTAATTTGACTTGTAGCTTCTTTAAATTCCAGATCGTGCGTCATTTAATGTGTAGAGGAATTATTTTATTAACAGATAAAGTTTTCCTGCGTCTATTTCTCTCTCCTTCTGCTAACGCTCATTGGATTTCGCAAGATCATGATGTCTGGAATGCAGGTGTGGTGGATACATCCACTAATGTACTAAACAAATGAGGCGGAGTTTGATTAGTCTATGATTTTATATCCATTCGATGGTCGGTTTTCAAGAAAAGTCCCAGCTTGCTAATGATTTTCGAATTCATGAAACCTTTTACTAGTAAAATTGCACGTATAACCCGCAGTTGTTTAATTTGATTGATAGGCGAGTATGATTGGAAATCTCTCAATTCATATTTAATTTCCCTCGAACGGCAGCGCTTCTTAAGTTGGGTCCAATTAAGTGTAGGCCAGAAGGTTTCTGGGGTGCGTGCCTCTTCTAGGTCAGTCGAGGATTAGTCAAGCAGTCAAGCGCCCTCTCGGGGGTGGCAGTGGGTAGATACCTCATTCCCCAAAAAAAAAATTGAACGTATATGAAGTGCTTGTGAATAAAAATTTAAATATATACATTTACTTGCATGAATTATAATATTATCAATAAAAATAATTATAATAGTGATCATTTACATCACATCGGTTCCATTGAATTGAATTTAATAGAAATAAGATTTGAGCTTCCAATTAACTTTGGGTGCTTATAGCATATTAGTTTTTGAGAAAAATAATGTGATTGAATCAACATTGGAAGGAACTTAGAAAGATAATTTGAATTAAGTCAATGTGCCATTGGCAAGGAGAATTTATCAATCATTACGACAAAAGAATACTTTTTTAAAAAGTAGATATTTGATAAACTGTGAATCAAATAAAAGTTTTCTCTAACCTCTTGAGGTTGAAGTTTTTTAACCTCTTGAGCCAATTGTTAAAATTACTGGCATTCGGTTTTAATTTAGTGCTTTTGTTTATCTTGAGCATTGTGGTTAGCACTTCATAGTATAAGTATTTATTTCATGGTTTGATTTTCTTACAAAACTATTACCTTTATATCATTAAAGTGCCTACTAAAATCTCCAACTTTAAAGGGTTTAATTATCTATTTCCTTACTACTAAAGGTATTCGCATATATACTGATCTTGCTTAAACCTATGACAACATAGGAAGTGAAAATACTTATATATTCTAGTAAAATTGCACGTGCCCAAAATGCATGTGAACAAATTTTGAAAATAAAGAGAAATCGCATGGAGTTGTTAGTGTATAATGAAAAATTGGAGAATATTATAATTACGAGCTTCAAATCTGACAAAAAGATGCAAAAATATATTTATAAATTAACTGCGTAAAATTACATGATAAAAAAATTGTATTAAACTATCTTTATTAAATATATGAAAAAAAAAGTGAGAAGTGATAATCAATAACTTAATAACTGTTAGTTAATAATATAAATAAGTCAGATGATCATAAACAGCAAACTACCGAAAGAGAAATTAAGATTTAACAAATCTTTGAGGATAAAGAAAATTCAAACTATTGAAATTTCTTAAACATATTTAATGAAATATGTGTCAAGTATTTATTATATTAAAAATACATATATATTTTTAAAATTATTAAAATGGAATGAAGGGTCAGGATAATTTTTAAATGAATAAAATGAACAATCAGGATTTGATGGGGATGGAAACTCAAGCCATACTGATAATAGTAGTATAGATATTGATTTTTACAGATCACATGATAGTACTATCTTGTTGTAGATGAACCTATTTTGTACTTCCTTTTTTGTGATAAGTAATGGGAATGCCCTATTTTCATATACAATAACAACATTAAGCCTTTATCCCTCTATTTCAGGTTGGTTACATGAATAATTTTTTTCTATTATGTCCTCTTAAGAGTCAAATTATTATTTAAATCTAATAAAAAAATATAATTTCTAATATTTTCTAACGAAGTATTTTTAGGTCTACCTCTACCTTTCTTAACATAGGCTAAATCTAATACATCTATTTTCCTAACCAGTCATCGGAATGCCCCATTTTCATATAATGAAGGAAAATTATAGGAGGCTAAGATGAATAGATTACATCAAGCAAAACACAAAAAAGAAGCTCATGTTGGGGTGGAAGCAAACCACGTGATTAAACAAGCAAAAAAATAAAAAATCGACAGAAAGTAAAAGGACAACAGAATTTAACGTAGAAAAACTCAAAATCAGAAAAAAAATCATGGAGCCACGCCGGAGCAAGAAATTCAATATGAAAATTGGGAGAAATAAATACAAATCTTTCTTCTCTCTCGCTCTCTCCTTGCTTCTCTTCTCTTTTACACTATTCTCACTAACAAAACACAAGAGAAAGTCAAATAAATACCACCAAGGGATGCTGCCCTTGAGAACAATAAGAAATAAAACTGTTTAATTCGCCTCAAAGAACTACGTCTCTAGTTTAGAGCACTACAATGCTAAAACGTCTAATCATGATCGGTCTAATGATGTTGCGACACTCAAATCCGTAGCTCTCCGAATCTAAAGCGTTGTAGCACTTCGCTCTCTATCATTTCTCCCAGTAAACTTTGCAGCACTGGGGTGCTCGGGTACATAGCGTTAGGGCGTTGTACGAAAAAATAATTTTGGGTGCAACCAAAGAAGGAGGAGGACCCTTCGCGCACACCCCCCCCCCCCCCCCCAGTGAACTTGATAAATTGAACTGAGGACCTAGTTAACTGTACAACCCGATTGATCAACATCATCAGATTCCACACATATTAATAATCCCTCACTTGAAGACTAATTGCAATCAATCCTTCTCCCGATCTATAACACCAATCATAGTATCTATGGTGTGGCTCATCCCTACTCTCATCCTCCATGAAGACCAATTGAAGCACATAGCTTAAGTTTATCAAATGTCACCATTTTTGTCAGCATGTTTGTGAAAGTACGAATAGGTTGTTAGACCTATTGATTATATCCCTAGGCTAACCAAGAGGTGGGGGGGGGGAATTGGTACTTTTAAAAAATCTCTTGGAATTTTAGAAGATTTTTTAATAAAAGCTTTATGCAAATCGTACTGTACGATCCAGTTCGTAATGTACGATCCAGTTCGTACTGTATGAACAATTCTGAATTTTGAACTTTTTCAACCACAGAAAAATAAAGTGTAATATAGAAAATAATAATGCATTAAATAAAAAAATAGGAACAGAGAACACCAGATTTATAGTGGTTCGGTCAAACACAACCTACATCCACTCCCTAGAGACTCCTTCTCTAGGTATTGCACTAAACCAAAGTGACTCTTCTTTAGCCCCCTAGCAAGGTGGAGAAGCCCTTCAAAACTTTCTTCCACCAAACCCCGGTGCGGTAGAGAACCGTCATCCTTTTTCACCCTCCTAGTGAAGGCAGAGAACCCACTCGTCCTTTCACACCCTCTAGGTATCGGCAGAGAACCAAGCGTCCTTTTTCACCCTCCTGGTGACGGCAGAGAACCGGACCTTCTTCAAAGATATTCTCTCAAGAGTCTTCAAAGAGATAGGGAAGAGACTTGAAGTATAAAATAATGAGATCCTCACCTTTGGACAACTTTGTGAATCCCATCATAATTTCTTCTTCAAAGATCTCATCACACTCACTCCCAAACACTCTCCATAATCACTCTCCCTTCCACTCTCAAGAAGAAATTCGCAGAAGATTGATAGCAAAGTCAGTTTTTAGTACCATTATATTCAAAGGACAAGAAAAATCGTCCAAAAACTGAAAATTTCAATTTTTACGCAGTCTGATCGTCCCGTACGATCGATAATCATCCCGTACGAACAGTTTAAAAATAAAACAGTTCGTTCCGTATGATATCCCGTACGAACCATATGAGCCCCATTTCGTACTCTGGAAAATGATATACGAAGCCATTTCGTACTCTACAAACAGTTCAAAAATAAATAATTCATCCTGTATGATACCTCGTACGAACCATGGAACCCCCATTTAGTACTCTGGAAAATGATATACGAAACCATTTTATCCTGTACGAACAATTTAAAAATGAACAGTTCGTCCCGTACGACACCTCGTACGAACCATGAAACCCCCATTTCGTACTCTGAAAAATGATATACGAAACCATTTCGTCCCGTACAAATAGTTCAAAAATGAACAGTTCGTCATATATGATGCCTTGTACGAACCATAGAAGCCCAATTTCGTACTCTGAAAAATGATGTACGAAAATAATTCGTACAATACGAGTTATACTTGGATAAAAAGTTTTAATCAGGCAGGTTCGTATTTGAGGAAAAATAACACAAATAGTCCCATACGATCACACATCGTACTATATGATTAGTTTAAAAAAAATTAAGTTTTATCTCACTCTCCCAGTGTATGTGTGCACAGTTATCCAACTTATAATCACACTCTCTCAAATTCAAGAAAAATAAAAATTACAGACACTTACAATAAACTCTAACAAATTAACTTGAAGTCTTCAGTAATCTGGAGTGTGAATTTCCTGAAAGACATGTTAGTACACACAAAATAGAAATTCTAATATTTGTTAGGAGAAACAATAAACAAATAATAAGTTTTTGTAATCATCAAAATAACTCATATCAAAAACTCACTTGAATAAACAGATTTGCACAATTCTCAATAATTTTTAAATTTGCACAATTCTCAACAATCTCCCCCTTTTTTATGATGGCAAAATAATTATTGTTTGAGTTAACAAGTAAACATAATTTTTCTCCTAAGCTCCTCCTAAACGTAAGCTTCCCCTAAATAAAAGATCTATTTGAAACAAGGGGTACTAATCCTTAGAAAAATACAAATAAACACAAAAACTACACACAATATGCAACACACAACATGTAACCACACAACATACAACCATACCTCAAACAAAAAATAAGATCAATCCCAATACCAATGCTAAACATAAGCAAACTATACAAATGAAAATATCAATACTAAACATAATCAAACAATACAATTGAAAATATTAATGCTAAACATAATCAAACAATATAAATGAACTCCCCCTTTTGACAACAACAAAAAGGGAAACAATCAAAGTAGTTGATGATTAAAATAATATTAAATGAAAGTTAACTACAATATTAAAATCAGATGCAAAAAGCAATGACTCAAAATGTTTTATATCACATAATAACAAGGATAAGAGAAGTTGATCTATGTTAGTAATATAATAAACGTATTATATAACCACAATTATTGCAAAAATGATGAAATAAAATTACTACTTTTCTAATTCAATAGTGGCGATTGTTGATTAGTGTAATTGAAAAAATGTTAAAGAAAAGAACGATTGGAGACATTGCGCATCTTTTCAAATTGAATGGCACACTTTATGCATCTTGTCAATTTTGGGCTAATTCTGTCCCTTTTTATAATTTGGCGACATTGCGCATCTTTTATATTTGTGGCACACTTTGTGCATCTTTTTATTTTTAGGCTCATTTTGTGCCTACAAAATTTTTTTTTCCAAAAACACAATCTCTTAAACACAAATACAATAATGAACACTTTGAGATAAAAATAAGAATAATATTAAGACATCAAATATGCAACAATTTAAGCTAAGTAATATATGTCTAAAAATAATATAAAAGAAAGATCTTCCAATCTACACCAAGTCACAATGTAATATTAATATTTTGAGAAATTAGATTATGCACAGAAATTACTATTGTAGACTAAATTCAATCAACATTTTATAAAGATAATCAACTACGTTTGAGTGATGAAATGTAAAATATTTCTAATCACAATCATATAACAATATGCACAGAAACATAACTTTTTTCTATTCCAGTGAACATATCATGAAGTAAGCTTACATTCAAATCAACTTACAAAAAATCAAAGCTTGCATGTACAATAATCATACAACCAAATCACTAACAAACCATAACCAACAACAATAACAACCACAACAACAAAGCCTAGAAGAACAACAAAGACTACCAAAGACTAAGTCAAATAAATAGAAAATCATCACTAGTAATCCGAAGGACCCTGATTTGGAGGTGGTGGTGGAGCAGCAAACATAGCAAAATAGCTATTCATAGTGGCAATATTGGTGTTCACTGATTCAAGCTGATCACAAACCCAACCTCTATCATCTGCATAACGAGCATCCTGCTGGTTTATTTTATTCTCAATTTGATCAAATTGCTGATCAAAATGAGTTTTTAGCCTATCAAATCGGTGGACCATTTCCTGATAGAAATTCTGATCAAGTTCAGGTGCAGGTGCTGGTGCAGGTTCTTCTTCAGAGTCGTCCCCAGAACCCTCTCTCCCAAAGAGTTCCTGAAAAGAAGCATCAGTAAAGTAGATTGACAATTCAGAAAGTCCGTTAGGGTGAACTAGATTATACTTCTTCTCTAAGATATAAGAAATCACATGACCCAAGGCAATATTTTTTTTCCTTTTGACACTAGGCTGGCCAATATCAGTGAGAGAATAAAAGTAGTCCAAGAGTAATTGGGCTTCATCTATTGGTTGACCAGTCATTATCAAATAGGTAACAGTTAAGAGGAGGGGAGTCATATTTATTCAATCTCCAACTTTTGGAATTATGAAAGTCCTAAGAACATGCTGGATGATTCTTGCATTTTAATTTAAGGTGTAAACTCTAGGTAAGTGAGTTGGTTAGCTTCCACCCCTAAGGACTTGATTCACTTTGGACCAATCATAATCTGCTCTAGAAGTCAGGGTATGTGTTCGAATACCTAGGATTTTAAGATGAAGAAATGACCCAAAATCCTCCTTAGTGATTTCTACACTTTATTTAAGTACATAGGAGGTGATCCTAGTGTTATCCTAATTGAATTTCATGTTTGCGAGGAAGACATTAAATAAATCTTTGTTGTAGGTGTGAATGAGGGTGAGAAGGAACGAGAATTGAGTTGAATCAAAGAGAGGCATTACCATAAAGTGAATCTTTTCTTGTAGTAAGATATGAGAAGGAGTAATTTTAGAAGCAGAAAATCTAAGGTAAGCCTCTTCATTTTGAGCAGTCAAAAAGTTGTCATCCCAGTCTTGCCTAGAAGATGAACCCCTAGCATGTCGTGCTCTTTTTGCACTGCCAAACATCTCTAATTTATGGCTCTGAAGAGTTTGGAATGAAAGTGAAATGAATGAAAATGACCCTTCTTTATAAAGAAAAAAAGATCAATCGTACAATACAAAAAATCTTCATATGGGACGAAATAAACTTCGTACGGGATGAAATAAATTTTGTACGTACGAACAGAAATGGCCAAAGATGAAATGGCTTTTCAGAAACTACCCTTCATGATGCGTCCTTTCATATAGGCTTTTTGACTTTCTGATCATATAGAAGATTATGTGTTCGTCCGGGATGATCAAAAAAATTAAAGATCGTTCAGGTGACGGTTAGGTTCATCCTTATCCGAATCAATTATGTGGATCGTACAGACAAACGATGTGTTCATACATACGATCATCAATAATAACTGATACAATCGTAAACCCGTTCCCATGCATACATACGAACCTATACATATCGTACATCACGATGACGTCATCATACAGTACGAAATGACTATGAAAAACTCAATTTTGTCTCCTCAATTTCTACAGATTCTTCTTACATGCTACAGAATTCGTATCGTACGAAAAATTTTTGTACAGTACGAAAAGAATAACAAAAACATAAAAATATTTAACTTATTTCATGCACACACTTGATATAAACAAAAAATATACACTTACATACAAAATAAAATTACAGAATTTTTAATTATGCATTAAGATCAATCACACCTAGAAGTGTCCTTAAAATACTAAATATATCGAAAGCTAGTGATTTTGTGAAAATATCTACAAGTTGATCCTTAGTAGCAATATGATGTAATTCGATTTTCTCTTTTGCTACATGATCTCTTATAAAATGATGCATTATATCGATATGCTTGGTTCTAGAATATTGAATAGGATTCTTTGAAATGTATATGGCACTAGTGTTATCACAAAAGATTGGAATTGTGCCAAAAGAAAATTCTAAGTCAATTAGCTGTTGTTTTAACCAAAGCACTGTTGCAACACAACTTCCTAAGGCAATATATTCAGCTTTTGCAGTTGAAAGGGCTACTGAGTTCTATTTTTAACTAGACTAAGAAACTAAAGAGTTTCCTATAAATAAACAAGTTTCAGAAGTACTTTTCCTATCATTCCTACAACCATCAAAATCTGAATTAGAGTATCCAATAATTTTAAATGCAGGGCTATTCTTAGGATACCAAATTCTTAGGTTTTGAGTCTCCAAAAGATATCTCATAATTCTATTAATTGCAGTCAGATGTGACTCTTTATGATCTGCTTAAAATCTAACACAGAAACAAATACTAAATATGATATCAGGTATGCTAGCTGTCAAGTAAAACAAAGATCCAATCATCCCTCTAAACTTCTTTTGATCAACTGATTTTTCTTTAGGATCCTTATCTAACTGCACTAAGGAACTCATGGGTATAGTAACTAGTTTAGCATTATCCATTTCATACTTTTTGAGGATGTCCTTAACATACTTAGACTGACTAAAAAAAGTTCTTTCCTCATTTTTTTATGCTAAAACCAAAAAAATAACTCAAGTCTCCCATCAAACTCATCTTAAATTCACTACTCATTATTTTTAAAAATTCATTACATAGATTTTTATCAGTTGATTTAAAAATGATATCATCCACATATATTTGAACAATGAGTATCTCATTTTTTATTCTTTTCAAAAAGAGTGTGGTGTCCACAGTTCCTTTAACAAATGATCCTTTTAATAGAAAGTGTTTAACCTCTCATACCACATCCTAGGTGCCTGTTTTAGTCCATATAATGCCTTTTTCAATTTGAAAATATGATTAGGAAATTTAGAATTTTCAAAACCTGAAGGTTGTTCAACATAAACATCCTCTTCTATCACCCCATTCAAAAAGATATTTTTAGCATCCATTTGATATAATTTAAAATCTTTAAAATAGGCAAAGGCTAATAAAATCCTAATTGCTTCAAGTCTTGCTACAGGGGCAAATGTCTCCTCAAAATCAATCCCTTCTATTTGATTATACCTCTTAACTACCAATCTAGCCTTATTTCTAATCACAACTCCTGAATCATTCATTTTATTTTTGAACACCCACTAATCCCAACTACACTTTGATCCTTTGGCCTTTCAATTAACTCGCAAACATCATTTCTTATAAATTGATTTAATTCTTCTTACATGGCCAAAATCCAAAATTCATCCAAAAGTACTTGATTTATATTAGTGAGTTCAATCATTGAAATAAAGGCTGAGTGATTGACTTCTTTCCTCAAACCATATATAGTCCTAACTCCTTCACTTGGGTCTCCTAAAATCAACTCTTTATGATGACTTTTAACAAATTTTCATTCATTAGGCAATTGATTTTCTTCCTCTTTTTCAACCCTTTCTTCAACTTTTTCATTTTCAAGTCCTTGAATTTTCTCCTCAAATTCATCTTCATCCAACCTAGACCCTCCATAATTATCCGATTCATCAAAAATAATATGAGTGGTCTCATCAACTATCGAAATTCTTTTATTAAAAAACTCTATAGGATTTTCTAACACTTGAATAACCTAGAAAAATTTCTTCATCAGATTTAAGATCAAATTTTTCTAAGAGAATTTTATCATTATTATGTATGAACACTTTACATCAAAAAATATGTAGATGTAAAAGGTTGGGAATTCTACCTTTAAGAAGTTCATAGGGTGTCTTATTTAATTTTGATCTAATGTACACCCTATTTAATACATATCATGATGTACTAACTGCTTCAGCCCAAAAATATTTTAGAAGTGAATATTCTGTCAATATGGCTCTAGCAGTTTCATTAATATCCTGTTCTTTCTCTCAACTACTCCATTCTGTTGAGGTGTCCTAGAAGCTGAGAAGTTATGATCTATCCCATGAGATTTGCAAAAATCATCAAATAATTCATTTTCAAATTTTTCCCCATGATCACTTTGGATACTTATAATTTCAAAACCTAGTTTTCTCTGAATCCAAGTGACAAAATCTCTAAACTCCTCAAATGATTCAGTCTTATAATTCAAAATTTTAATCCAGGTGAATCTTGAATAATCATTCATAATTACATACCCAAATCTTTTTTCTCCTAAACTTAAGGTACTAATGGGTCCAAAGAGATTCATGTGAAGAATTTCTAAGGGCTTGCTAGTTCTAACTTCCTTGATTGAATAGAAGGAGCATTTGACTTATTTTTCTAGTTGACATGTATCACATAAGTGATCTTTTGTAAAGTCTAATTTGGGTACTCCTCTAACTAACTCTTTTTGGGTGATTTTTCTAAGATTTCTCATGCTAGAATGACAAAGTCATCTATGCCATAACTATGACTCATCTGATATAATTTTTAAACAAAAAGCAGTAGAAGATTTTATAAAATCTTAATCTAGCATGTAAACATTATTTACTCTATCACCATTCAGCACAACAAAACCATCTTGACTAATAACACAGCTAGTAGGCAAGAATTTTATATGATAACCTTTATCGCACAGTTGACTTATGCTTAACAGATTGTGTTTTAAACTTTCTACTAACAAAATATTTTCAATCATAAAATTTTTTAAATTTCCAATCATACATATACCTACCACTCTCTTGATGGTATTGTCTCAAGGTATAACCTTGCCTCCATTTCTGACTTCCAACGATATAAATTGATTTGCATCTCCAGTCATATGCTTTGAACATTCGCTATCTAGGTACCAAATATTCTCACGAGATCTTGTGTGAGAGCTTTCCTATAAAATTATCAAACGTTAGACTTAGAAACCCAAATAAGTTTGAGTTTTCCTCTTGGTAATTTTAAAACAGATGCATGTGTGATATGCTCTATTTTATGCATATTAGGTCTCCACACTAAATGTGTTCTATGATAAATAGTATAAGTGTGAGAAATATGCCCAATCATACCACAAGAAAAATATTTTACTCCAGGGAAAAGATTCACTAATCTATGTGTACTATAAGATCTTCTTCTAGATTTTGAATTAATTGACTTATGGTAGATTTTGTGAAAATATTCAAGTTTAGGTGGTTTCCTATTTTTCTCAAGTGATTTCAATTTAACTTCAAGATATGCATTTGCACTTTCTAGAATCAAATTATCAATCTTCAAATTATGCTCTCTACTATCCGATTCATCCATAAATATTTTGAAATCATTTTTAAGTTCAGTGTGTGATAATTTTAAAAATTCATGTTATTTATTTAAATCATCAAACTCATCCAATAATGTCATGTGGTTGTTATTAATTAATGCATGATCTTTGTTAAGGATTTTATATTCATTTTATAATTCTAAGTAGTCCAGATTCAATTTGGCATGCAGTTTCTTTAGTTTCATATATGCAAAATGAATGCGTTCAAAAATTTCAAATAATTCATCATAACTTAAGTCATATACCTCCTCTTGATCCGAATGATCAAGATTGTTAGCCATTAAGCACAAATTTGTAACTTCCTCTTCATGTGCTATTTCTAAAGAATCTGAAGCTGAGTCCGCCCAAAAAGCTCATTGAAGTCTCTTCTTGCCCCTTCTATCCTTTGGTTTATCCTCGGCTTTCTCCTTGCTAGAATTGGCCTTGAGATTAGGGCACTTAGTCTTTATGTGTCCTGGCTTCCTGCATTCATAGCAAATAATATTATTAGAAGCCTTAACATTTTTATGGAACTTACCTTTGTTCCACTGTTAGCGCCTTCTCTGTTTCCTCCTTAGAAAACTTTTGAACTACCTTGTCATTAAGGTAATATCTTCATCATCATCAGATAGTGATTGATCACTGTCTGAATCATCCACCTTCAGTGCTATATTCTCCTCATTTCGTTTGTCACCTGCATCAATCTGTCTTTGAGTCACATATTACTCTTAAGTAATTAGTGATCCAAGAAGATTGTCAATAGAATAGGTATTTAAATCTTTTGATTCAGTTATGACAGTTATCTTTGCATCATAAGCAGTAGGCAAACAACAAAGTATTTTGTTCACTTTTTATGTATTCATCAATTCCCTATCTAAGGCATGCAATGAAGTGGATATATGTGTAAATCGAGTATACATATCAGATATTGATTCATTTGATTTCATGCGAAAGAGTTCATAGTCGTGTAAAAGAATGTTCAATCTAGTTTGATTCACTTCATTTGTACCTTCATATGTAATACAAAGTCTATCTCAAATTTTTTCTAGATTTACAAGTAGAAATACGTATATAATCTTCAGATTTAAGAGTATAGAAAAAGTTATTCAAATATTTTGCATTTAATTATGCTAAATTCTTTTCTTCTACAGTCCAATCAGCAAATGGTGTTTCAACTCTAATGCCATCTACAAGTCTAGTAGGTATAGTATAACCATCCTGTACTAACATCCATATGCGATAGTCAAGAGATTGCAAAAAAGTAGACATGCGAGTTTTTCAGAAATCAAATAGAATGTTGTCAAACAAAGGTAGTATAGTGATCGAGTAACCTTCTAAAGTGTTTCGGTTTTCAAAATTAGTCATAATCGAATTTCAAAAAGTAATTTAAATAATAATTTTCGAAATAGTCTCTGATACCACTTGAAAGTGCGAATATGTTGTTAGACCTATTGATTATGTCCCTAGGCTAACCAAGAGGGGGGGTGAATTGGTACTTTAAAAAAATCTCTTGAAATTTTAGAAGATTTTTTAATAAAAGCTTTATACAAATCGTACTATACAATCCAGTTCATACTTTACGAACAGTTCTGAATTTTGTACTTTTTCAACCATAGAAAAATAAAGTGCAATATAGAAAATAACAATGCGGTAAATAAAAAAATAGAAACAAAGAACATCATATTTATAGTGGTTTGGTCAAACACGACCTACATCCACTCTCTAGAGACTCCTTCTCTAGGTATTGCACTAAACCAAAGTGACTCTCCTTTAGCCCCCACATCAAGACGGAGAAGCCCTTACAAAACTCTCTTCCACCAAACCACGGTGCGGGAGAGAACCGTCATCCTTTTTCACCCTCCTGGTGAAGGCAGAGAACCCACTCATCCTTTCACACCCTTCAGGTGTCGGCAAAGAACCAAGTGTCCTTTTTCATCCTCCTGGTGATGGCAGAGAACTGGACCTTCTTCAAAGATCTTCTGTCAAGAGTTTTCAAAGAAATAGGGAAGAGACTTGAAGTACAAAATAATGAGATCCTCACCTTTGGACAATCTTGTGAATCCCCTCATAATTTTCTCTTCAAAGATCTCACCACCCTCACTCCCAAACACTCTCCTTAATCACTCTCCCTTCCACTCTCAAGAAGAAATTCGTAGAAGATTGATGTCAAAGTCTATTTTTAGGACCCTTATATTCAACGGACAAGAGAAACAATCCAAAAACTAAAAATTTCAATTTTTATGCAGTCCGATCGTCCCGTACGATTGATAATCATCCCGTACGAATAGTTCAAAAATAAAATAGTTCGTCCTGTATGATATCCCGTACGAACCATATAAGCCCCATTTCGTACTCTAAAAAATGATATACGAAGTTATTTTGTATTATACGATGAATAATTTGTCCCGTACGATGCCTCGTACGAACCATGGAACCCCTATTTCGTACTTGGAATATTATACAAAATTATTATATCCTGTACAAACAGTTCAAAAATAAATAGTTCGTCCCGCACGATACCTCATACGAACCATGGAAGCCCCATTTCGTACTCTAGAAAATGATATACAAAACCATTTCGTCCCATACGAACAATTCAAAAATAAACAGTTCATCCCATACGATGCCTTGTATGAACTATAGAAGCCCCATTTCGTACTCTGAAAAATAATGCACAAAAATAATTCATACAATACGAGTTATACTTGGATAAAAAATTTTAATCAGGAAAGTTCGTATTTGAGGAGAAATAACACAAATCGTCACGTACGATCACACATTGTACTGTACGATTAGTTTAAAAAAAATTAAGTTTTATCTCACTCCCCCAGTGTGTGTGTGCACAGTTATCCAACTTACAATCACACTCTCTCAGGCTCAAGAAAAGTAAAGATTACAGACTTCACTTACAATAAACTCTAACAAATTAATTTGAAGTCTCCAGCAATCTGGAGTGTGAATTTCCTGAAAGACATGTTAATACACACAAAATAGAAATTCTAATATTTGTTAGAAGAAATAATAAACAAACAATAAATTTTCGTAATCATCAAAATAACTCATATCAAAAACTCACTTGAATAAACAGATTTGTATAATTCTCAACAATCTCCAAATTTGCACAATTCTCAATAGTTTGCAGGATTTACGGTCATGTGTATCTTCTCTAGAGATAATTGACCATCTTCCAGAAGTGTTCTGATGAAAAGATACTGAAGCTGGATGTGTTTTGTTCTGGTATGGAATGTAGTATTCTTGGCTAAATGAATAACACTCATGTTGTCATTATGCAACTTCCCATTCCTTTGCCCATTGATAAGTTCTATCAAGAACGTTTACAACCAAATCTTCTTCTTGCTAGCCTCAATGATAACAATGCACTCAACTTCTATGGCTAAGAGCGCAACAGTCTTCTGTAACTTGAAAACCCAACTTATTATAGTCGTTCCAAAAGTGAAGATATAATATGTTGTGCTCCTCATACCATCAAAATCTCTAATAAGATCAAAATCTATATACCCCTATAAATCAATCCCTGCACCTCCAAAGCAAAGAGCTTTGTCAACCGATTCTCTCAAGTTCCTAAGAATCCACTTAATTGCCTCCCAATGAAGTTTTTTTTTGGGTTACTCATAAATCGGCCGACTACTCCCACTGCATATGTTATATAAGATCTCATAAAGATCATAGCATACATCACATTTTTAACTGTTGAAACATATAGAGTCTTCTCCATCTATTCTTTCTCTACTTTAAAATTAGGCGATTATTCCTTGGATAGATTAAAATGATTACCAAAGAGAGTGCAAACTAGCTTTGCTCACTCATGTTTAATATATGCAATACTTTTAACATACTCAACCTGAGATAACTTCAGTATATATGCACTTCTATCCATGTCGATTATCATACCAAGAATTTTCTTTGTTAGACCCAGATATTTTATTTCAAACTCCTTTGATAATTATTCATTATGACATCTTATCTTCTTTATATCTAATCTTGCAACTAGCATGTCATTCACATACAAAAGCAGAATAATATAACAATTATCAAAATATTTGAAAAATAATAATAATGGTCTACCAGCACTTGTGTACCCATAATTTTACATAAACCTATCAAATCTTTTATACCACTATCTTGGTGCATGCTTCAATCTAAATAAGCTCCTCCGGAGTCTACACATCAGATCTTCATTACATGTGATCACATATCCCTGAGGTTGCACCATATACAACTCTTCAACAAGGTCACCATGAAGAAATGCTATCTTTACATCCATCTACTTTAGATGTAAATCCTCCACTATTATCATGCTTAGTACAACTCTTATTGTAGTCATTTTCATCACTGGAGATAAAATTTCAGAAGTCCACTCCTTTCTTTTATTGAAAATATTTAACTATAAGCCTGGCCTTGTAGCGCTTACTACCACCAGTTCTTCTTTCAGCCTATAAACCCACTTATTTTGTAGTGCTCTCATGCCATCTAGTAGCTCTGTTAACTCCCAAGTTTGATTAAACACAAGTGAATATATCTCATCATCCATGACTTGCTCCCACTTCTTTGAATCATCAACTTGAATGGCCTCATCATAACACTCTAGTTCAGTGCTATATATCAGCAATAGATAGTATAAGGAAGGAGAATACCTTTGTACTAGTCTTGAGATTATACTCGATCTCCTAATTTTAGTAGCAGGTGTCTGAGGTACTATATATACTTCATCAGCTTTGCCTTCTTGATCATCATAATCCTTTATCTCAATATATTTGGAAGAATCTTTAGGAGTCCCATTTGTATGATTGTACATTTTATTTTTACTAAATTAAACATCCTTGTCCCTGATGAATTTCTTATTGTGATAATCTTAAAATTTGTAGCCAAATTCATCTGAGTCATATCCAATAAATGTACACTTGATAGATTTTGGATAACACTTACTCCTAGATCCTACATCAATATAAATATAGGATGAATAACAAAAAACTTTGAGGTGAGATAAACATATCTTTTTTCCACTTCAGGCTTCCTCAGGTAACCCCTCATTTAGAGAAACTGAAGGACCATTATTGATTTAATAAATTTTAGTAGTCACTGCCTCTACCTAGAACTGCTAGGGTAGACCAGTATGTAACTTCATGCTCCTAACATACTCAGTGATAGTTCTATTCATGCACTCTGTAACACCATTTTGTTGTGGTGTTCTTGAAATAGTGAACTCATGCCTGGTTTCATTCAAAGCATAATACTCCTTGAACATCTTATCATAATACTCTCCACCATTATCTAATCTGAGACACTTCAGCTTTAAACCTATCTTAGACTCAATTATAGCCTTCCACTTCTTAAAAAGATCCAACACATCTAACTTTTATTTTAAGAAGTACACCCATACATTTCTGATGTGATCATCAATAAAAGTAATAAAATATAAAGATCCTCCTATATAAGTAAGTGGAGCAAGACCCCATATTGATACTAACTCCATCTTCTTTAAGTTTACTTTTAAACTAGTATTTGAAAAACTCACCCTATGTTGCTTGTCATATACACAGTCTTCACAAAAATCTAAATTTATAAATATTAAACCAGGAAGCTTTCTTCTAGTGAGAAGTAAATGTATATTTTCCTTACTCATATGGCCAAGCCTTCGATGCCAAAGACCTCCATCAACATCTAAATCAGCTACTCTTGTTCATAACATACATAGTTTCTTCAATACTGCTATGAGATATAACCATAGCCCCTTTTGTCACCTTCCATGAATCTCCTATGAATGATATCACATGGCCTGAGTTTGTAAGCTGACTCACATAAACTAAACTCCTCTTAAAATAAGGAATGTGCCTAACATTCTTGAGTCTCCAAATTGATTTTGATATAAATATCTCCCTGTCCAATAATACTGCAGTGCTAGTTATTTCCCATATACAATTTACTCAAATCACCTTGAGTATTGTTCTTGAATGCCTCCTTCTTAAGACTTCATGAAAAGAAGCACCTGAATTTATAACTCAAGAGTCAGAATTATCCATAGATGAAATTATAGAATTTGATTGATATTCTTCTACAGATATATCTATAAAATGATTTTTATTTTGACCTCTACCACTGCCCTTCTTTGGAACTATACAGTCCTTCTGTAAGTGACCCTTCTTTCCATAGCTCCAACACACAAATTTCTCTCAACCTAAAGAAGACTTTTCTCTCCTTAATTTAGATCTCCCTCTACTTAGATTTCTCTCTAAACCCCTTCCTCTTACTTCAACATTCAGAGCAGAATTTAAAGATTCACTATTCTCTCTCCTACAAACCTCTTCATTAAGCACTAACTCCATAATGTCCTTATAGTTCAGCTTAGAACATCCTGAAGAGTTATTCATAACAGTAACAAGCCCATACTAGCTTTCTAGAAATAAAGATAACAATAACAACACTCACCTCACCATCAAACTTGATGTCAACTGAACATAACTGATTCATCACAATGTTCAGATTATTCAGATGCTCTGCCATTAGAGTGATGTCCAACATCTCCATATTGAATAGCTTCTTCATCAAGAAAACTTTATTTGAGGTTGATGGCTTCTCATACATCTTAGTCAGTGCAGCCATGAGATGCAACAGATGAAAAAGGTGAAAGCCGAATCAAACCTAGTGTAGTTTGGCCAAGAAACCCCCACTCCTCCATAGTCATAGAATCCGGCTTCTTGGTGATTCCTTCCAACGGTAAATAAAACTTCTTATGATATAGCAAATCTTCAATTCGCATCCTCTGAAATCCAAAGTTTGAACCATTAAACTTCTTAATCTTATACCTTGCTTCGTTAGTCATTACTCCCACTTAAACTGAATAATCTCGCTCTATATTAGGGGTGGAAGTAAACCACTCAATGAAATGAACAAAAAAATAGAAAAGCTACGAAAAGTAAAAGGACACAAAGATTTAACATGGAAAAACCTAAAATTGGGAAGAAAATCATGGAGCCGCACCACACCAAAAAATTTATTATAAAAAGTGGGAGAAATAAGTATATATCGCTTCTCTCTCGCTCTCTCCTTTCTTCTCTTCTCTTTTACACCGTTATCACTAACCAAACACAAGAGAAAGTCAAGTAAATAACACCAAGAGATGCTACCCTTTAGAAAAATGAGAAAGAAAATTATTCAATCCGCCTCGAAGCGCTGTAGCTTTAGTTTGGAGCACTACGACACTAAAACCTACGATCTAGATCCATCTAACGATACTGCAGTGCTCAAACTTATAGCACTACAACACTACACAACACTGCGGTGCTGAATCTAGAGCGTTATGACGCTCCGCTATCTGTCATTTCTCCAAGCAAGCTTTACAACACTGGGCGCTTAGGAACATAGTGCTGGGGCGCTCGGGTATGCAGTGCTGGGGTGCTCGAGAACACAATGCCAGGGCATTGTATTGGAAAAAATTCCACACATATTAATAACCCAATAACACATGATACAAAGATAAGCATTAAAGGCTGCTACAAACAGCTATGCTCCAAAGAATAAGAACCCCTAAAGAAAACATATGAGTAAAATAAGAACGAACCAGGACTCAGAGTGGAGAAAAAATATCATCCCAACATCATATAATTTTCATTTAAAGAGAAAAGCAATGCAGTCTCGGTTGCCAAATGACCATCTAGGGGCCATCTAGGGGCAAAGGTAAGCGACTACTCGGTTGTGGGGAATACCCACTCATCATCATCCAGCTTGAGCGATTAAATTTCAGAGCTTGTGTAGAAGCATATTGACTTATTTGGAGCTTTTCCAAGTAGATAATTTCCTAAAAATTGTCATCCTAATTTGCGAGCACTGAGTCAAATGACTTTATATGAGATTGCCTAACCTCCTATTATTTCTTTCCCTCCATAGAAAATAAATAACAACACAAATATAAGGCAGTTGCAGTTGACTTCCATTATATTATATGCCACCATATTGAGACCATAAATAAAAGGCTGAGTAATATTCAGCCTGAGAAGTAATTCACCAGCAAAATGGAGAACAACATATATACTATTTATAGAAAAGAGGCACTAAAAAATAGGTGTTTTATACTTCCAGGCTCCAAATTATAGAAATTGCAATGAGAATGCACAGAAATGTTCCTTCTAATTAAAGCATCAACATTCTTAAGACCACCCATAATAGCCATCCATGTAAAATTTGAATACCTCCAAAAATAGTTAGTATGCCATACGTACTGCTCCATTCAGAGGGAATATGATTAATATAATATGTATCCATGAAGTGGTGAAGAGCAGAATTGTCCCTATTCACCCAAAAAAATCCCTATAGTAGTGGAATTAGAATGAGAAGAACAATGGGGAATGGTTGTTAAGTACTAAGTATTTCTACCATGTGGAAGCGTGAGATTGAGGTTTCCATAGGGATGTATATTTAGCCTGCCACCAAGAGCCCAATAGACTAGTAGTAGATAAAAATTTTCAAATAAGAGAATACTTATAGCTGTAATTGAGGAAAAATTATTCTGTTCGGACACCGAATGTATCCGGTGCTCGGTATTATAGCGGTACTGATCGATATCCTACGGTACCGAGCGGTACTGACCGTGGCTGGATATCGATCGGTACCGCTAGAATACCTAATATACTGATAATCCGGATACGCCCGGTGTCTGAACAGAATAATTTTCCGTAATTGAGAGCAACTAGGGAAGAAATCCCCAACCCACCCAGCCGCTTAGGTTTGGATAAAAGTCCATTACCACTGTAAATTCCAATGATTTTTAGTAAAATTTTCTAAGATTTGTCTTCTGTGCACTATAGTTTTGTGGGGGTGCCAAGTCTTCAATTTCAGTTTGATAGGTTAGTTACCTTATTCTGTGTGGAGACCGGACGACAGGAACGGTCCAGATTTGCTGACTTTTAGCTGTCCTTTTGTTACAATTTTGCAAATATTCAATAAAAGGACAGCAAATATATAATTATGAATGCACTTTTGCTGAGTATTTGTAAAAGCACAATAAAAATACAATAAATATTCAATTAGTAGGATATTTACTATACTTTAACTATATTTTTACTATATTTTTGTAAATACTCAGCAAAAAAAATATTAAATATACATTTATAAATACATATTTATTATAATTTTGCTGAGTATTTATAAAATCACAGCAAAAAAAAAAACAGCTAAAGCAAATCCGGACGGACAGAATAATTTCTCCATATCCACAAGCCGCAGCCGGGCAAAACACTGCGACAGAGCGGTCGGCGGAAACTTGCCGCGGCAGAATGCTCTCGCTTGAGCGGGCACCTTCTGTCTCATCTATCGGAGGAGGCCCACTGCTTGTATCTGTCTACACTCAAGCTATCGAACGCAGGCCCACTTTCCTGTCTGCTTACCGCAGTCGGATTCCTTCGGTGCCGGTGGAGACTAGGCTCGTCAAAAGCACTGGCCGGAGCTCCCTCATCCTTGTAAGAGCCTACAGCGGAAGGTCCGTTCTTTAGCTTCCAAAGGGCTTCAGTTATTGTGGTTTTCTTTTTTGTTCTTCCTTTAAAGGCGAGGTTGTTGGCTCGAGTACCTGTAAGCAATTCGTGGAGCATTGTTTGGTTACTTGTATTGGGGTTTTGCAAAATTCCGATTATCAGAATGCCGGCCATTTCCATAAAAAAGCTGAGAAGGATGACAAGCGTTTATTCAACTAGAATTTGTATTTTTCGTTACGGTAGAAATGTTTTTTCCCTAATTTTCCATTTCTATGAATTGAGAACATGGTATAAAAGATGGATCAATAGGTTTTTGGTACTGGATCATATGTTTAAATTTAACTTCTCTGTCTTACAGCCTACATCAATATAATTGCGTTAGTAGTCTGTTATTCTGATCTATAATAGAAGATAAATCCGCTAGAAACCTTGCATGAGAAAGAGGATATGGAAGGTAATGGACAAAATGATATCAAATCTTGATAATTATTCCCTTGATGGATTTTTGTGGCATTTTATTATGCTCATGCTTTTGTAAACTTTCAGAAGAGTATCATGTAACAAAAAGTAAACATTTTGTTTCGGTGCCTTTTTCAATACATGACCATTTTCAATTTTTCTATTGTTTTAAAAATTTTGTACTTGATAGATGGAATTATACTTGTTTCATTATACATAAACAATCTAGAATGAATACTATAGAAAGTGATCCGCTAAACAGTTCTTGAATTGTTCTTGTGGCTGAGCAGACGAATAGAAAAGCAAGTAGACAGAGATGAAGAAGAGAGTAAATTGTCTTGTTCAATATGTTTAGTGTACAATCCTATATATAGAAAACAGATGAGGGAGTACACATGTAATAACAAGATAGGTAAACAAGAATATAATGCTGAGATTACACGTGTCCTTCTTGACTTGATATTTTGCTTTATGTGTGCTCTAATATGTCCCCGCAAGCTGATGGATCTTCAGTGACCGTCAGCTTGAGTCGAAGTTGTAGAAATCTTGAAGTGGACAGCGGCTTGGTGAGGATATCAGCAATCTGGTCTACCGTGCTTAAGGGAAGAAGGCGAATGCTGTTGCTTTGAATGTGATCACAAATGAACCGATGGTCGATCTCAATGTGCTTAGTTCGGGCGTGATAGACTGGATTGTTAGCAAGAGCGATAGCGAAGGTGTTGTCACAATGTAAGTCAGTAGGTTTGTCCAAAGGAACGCCGAAATCTGCTAGGATCCGACGAAGCCTCAGAATGTCTGCCGTGGCGGTAGCTAGAACCCTGTATTCGGATTCAGTGGAGGACATGGCGACCGTTTGCTGCTTCTTTACCGTCCAAGAGATGATCATGTTACCTAAAAAAGAACAAAAACCAAACGTAGATTTCCTAGATACCGGATCACCTGCCCAGTCAGCATCCGAAAAGGAGGTGAGATGAATAGTGGATTTAGTAATTGGAATTCCAAAATACTGTGTGCCACGAATGTATCGAAGAAGGCGTTTAAGAAGATAAGTGTGCTGAGGCAAAGGATTATGCATATGTTGTGATAAGATGTTGACAGAGTAAGAAATGTCGGGTCTTGTGATCGTTAAGTATTTAAGAGAACATGTTATTTTCCTGTAGATTTTAGGATCGGAAAGAATAGGATCAGGAACAACATCTTGCGGAAATTTAGCATAGGTAGGATTGGCTAAAGAATTACAGTTAGTCATGTTGGCGAGTTGCAATATGGAGTTGGCGTATTGCGGTTGAGATAGGAAGTATTGGTTGGGGCTAGAGCTGATGTGAATGCCAAGAAATGAATGGTCTGTTCCAAGGTGTTTCATGGCGAATTTATTGTGTAGTTTATGGAGAAGATGGGAAATAGCTGACGGGTTGTTACCTGTAAGGAGAATATCGTCAACGTAGATAAGAAGGAAAATTTTAGAATTGGGCTGATTTAGAATTTGAAGGGAAGGATCCGATTTGCTGTGAGAGAATTCGAGAGAGATAAGATGCATAGTGAAGGTGTTGTACCACCGACGGGCTGCTTGTTTTAGACCGTAAAGGGCTTTATGCAGACGACAGCCGTGATTAGGATGTGGAGTCCTCGAAACCTTTAGGTTGTGACATGTAGACAATTTCGGGGAGAGTTCCATGGAGGAAGGCGTTTTCAACATCTAGTTGTTGAATTTTCCAGCCATGATAAAGCGCTATAATGAGAAGAATACGAATGGTGGGAAGCTTAGCAACATGACTGAATGTTTCGTGATAATCTATGTCGTATTCCTGCCTATTACCAAGAGCGACGAGAAGGGCTTTAAACCGAGCGATAGATCCGTCAGAATGAAGTTTAGTTCGGTATGTCCACTTGCATCCTATGATGGAGGCATTAGGAGGAGGAGGAACTAAGCTCCATGTGCCCTGTTTTTGAAGCGCGATGAATTCCTGAGCCATGGCTTTACGCCACTCAAAATATTTTGCCGCATCAGTATAAGACGTAGGAGGAGAGGGAATTTGATATGGGTTTGTTGATGGAAGAGGTTGAGACATTTACGAGGCTTTAGAGAGCCGGTTTGATGTCTTGTTACCATAGGATGCCGGGACATGGGTGCAGGCGGATGAGTGACAGGATGAGGAGAATTTTGTATAGACGGCGTGGAGTTCGTTGGAGGAATAACAGCTGTTGGAGAAGAGCTAGGTAGTTGGATAGAAATAGAAGGTGAAGAAGATATGGATGTAGGAATGAGAAGAGAATGAGGTGTGCTGTTGGGAGGAGAGATGGAGGGCGGATCCTGATTTTTGAATGGAAATGATTGTTCGTTAAAAGTGATGTGTTGTGAGAAGGTTATTATATTGGTAGCTAGATCAAGACATTTATAGCCTTTGTAAATGTCGGAGTAGCCCAGAAAGGCGCATGACTTGGCTTTGGATTGGAGTTTGTGGTGACTGTGAGGAGGGGACAATGGAAAACATTCGCAGCTGAAGACACGAAGATGGGAGTAGGACGGAATTTTGTTGTATAGTAGTTGAAAAGGGGAGACGTTAGATGTGTTTTTAGATGGCAATCTATTAATAAGGTAGGCTGCGGTTAAGGCAGCTTCGGGCCAATGACGATAGGGAACAGAGGCTGTTTGAATAAGAGTTCGCATAGTATCTGTAATGTGACGATGTTTGCGTTCTGCGATGCCATTCTATTCAGGCGTGTATGGACATGAAATCTGATGATGAATACCGTTTTGTTGTAGAAAATTACGAAGAGTGTGATTGAGAAATTCCGTCCCGCCGTCGGTACGTAGGCATTTGATGGCATGAGATAGTTGTTTTTCAATTAAGTTTTTGAATGATATGAAAATATTTGTGACTTCGGATTTATGTTGCAGAGGAAAAAGCCACGTATAGCGAGAAAAATCATCTACAAATATAACGTATATGAGTATCCTTGTACAGATTTAACGGGCGAGAGCCCCCAAACATTAGAGTGAATTAATGCAAGCGGTTTATTTTGTCTATTTGTAGATTGTTCAAAAACTAATTTGTTTGCTTTAGAGATTTTACAAGAAGAACAAACAAATGAAAAACTAGGTATTTTAAGACGAGGATTGTAGTTGGAGATGATATTAAGAACATTATTGTGCGGATGACCCAGGCGGTTGTGCCGGATTGAAGCGTTGGACTTGATAACCGTGAGAGCAGAGGAAGAGGAGCTAATGCACGGCTGTTGGATCAGGTATAAGCCTTCACGACATGGCCCACGGAGCAGTGTTTGATGAGTCTTCAGATCCTTAAATTGAAAACCAGATTGATCAAATATAATATAAATGTTGTTATCTTTTGTACAACAACAACAACAACAATAACAAGCCTTTGTCCCACTACGTGGGGTCGGCAACATGAATCCTTTTTCTCCATTGTGTCCGGTTCAAAGTCAAATTCTCGTTTAAATCTAATAGAGAAAGATCATTTCTAATATTTTCTAACCAAGTCTTTTTAGGTCTACCTCTACCTTTCTTAACATAAGTCAAATCTAATACCTCTACTTTCCTAACTGGGTCATCGGAAGGCCGCCATTTTATGTGACCAAACCATCTAAGGCGACTCTCTCTAATCTTATCCTCCACTGGAGCTACTCCAACCTTTTCACGTATATGCTCATTTCGTATCCTGTCTCTAAGAGTAAATCCACTCATCCACCTAAGCATCCTCATCTCCGCAACACATAACTTAGTATTGTGCTTCTCTTTTAATGGCCAACATTCTGCACCATAAAGCATTGCAGGTCTCACCACCATCTTATAGAATTTTCCCTTAAGTTTAAGGGGGACTTTTCTATCACACAACAAGCCCGATGCATTCCTCCACTTCAACCATCCAACTTGAATTCTACTGATAACATCCCCATCTATTTCATCATCACTCTGAACAATAGATCCAAGATATCTAAAACGTGTACTCTTATTAATGACTTGATCGCCCAAAGTCACAATCCCCTCACTAGGTCTATTACTGCTAAAATTACACTCCATATATTCAGTTTTAGATCTACTCAAGCGAAAACCTTTAGACTCTAAGGTTGATCTCCAGACTTCGAATGTTGTTATCTTTTGTCAATCTAGAAATTGAAAGAAGATTATAATGAATAGTAGGAATGTGTAAGAGTTTAGTCAGATGAAGCTTACGATTCGGTGTGGGCAAGATGCCCTCACCGGTGTGCGCAATGGGAACCGATCGACCATCGCCAACTGTGATCGAATCTGTTCCTTGGTATGAATTTGATAGAGATAATCTGTCAAGCGAGTTGGTGATGTGGGACGAAGCTCCTGAATCTAGGTACCATTCGCTGTTAGGTTGTTCTGAGGTGGCAGCAAGAGCACGGTTGTTGTTGGTTCGCTGCTGAGGAACATATTGAAGATTCGATCGATGCCAGCAATCGCTCGCGGTATGGCCTTTCTTGAGGCTAAACAGTTCTTGAACTATTCTTGCGGCCGAGCAGACGAATAGAAAAGCAAGTAGGCAGAGATGAACAAGAGAGTAAATTGTCTTGTTCAATATGTTTAGTGTACAGTCCTATATATAGAAAACAGATGAAGGAGTACACGTGTAATAACAAGATAGGTAAACAAGAATATAATGCTGAGATTACAAGTGTCCTTCTTGACTTGATATTTTGCTTTCTGTGTGCTCTAATAAATACCAAAGTTCTTATATCACTTTTCCACAAGTATGAAATGTTCTCGCATTTCTTCAACACAAACTGATCTATTAAGTATAGGAGTTTCCTATCATAAAGCTGGACTTCAGGACATGGTGATAACGTTCTTCATCAATTCTTCATAAGCTATTTGGATTGTTAACTATACTGAATCAAAAAGGCAAAGTGATTGCAAGTGTAATTCCAAATGATTGAAAGGTTATATGTAAGCGATGCCATTTGAATGTATTGTAGTTCTCAATCAAATTGGAAGTTCTAGTAATAGTAATGGTTACAATCATAATTACGATAATTGATGTTGAATTTCTAATGAGAGAAGAGTGCTAAGTTAAATTGTAGTAAGATCATGATACTTGGGATCTTTGACAAGCATTTCACTTTTAACTTAGATTGGCAAAGTTTTTGTCCTAATGTGGATAAGACTTAAGATTAATGATTTGAAAATTGTTATGGAGTCTAGGAGGCTATTTAATATAAATTTTTTTATATTCTATAGGGGATTTTGTTTGTTTGTGAAATTAAGATTGAAATAATTTTGCGGTTGCAGGGCATGGATGGAAACAATAGATCAATTATATCATTAAATAAACACTAGAAAAGAAAGCCTTTGGAAACTAGCCGACCTAGGGCAAGAAATTATGCAAACTCAAATTGAATTTCCCCAATCTGTTGGTTGACTCAAGTAACATTTAGTTGTCGGCAGTAGGGGCTGGTGGTGCCATTGGCAATATCTCTGATCAGCAATAAAAAAAAACATTGGTTAGCTTGCAATGACATCATGATCATATTGGTGTTGATGGATTAGAGTTTGTGTGACAAATTGACAGAAAAAAAACCAAACCATCTGTGCCTAGGTCAAGGTCTAGGTAAGCCCATACCTATTCATCGTACAAAGAGAGAAATTCAATATCTGACTCGAGGTATTCCAGCAACAACAAAAAAATACACAGAGATCAAAATTACAATAGAAAAGAGAAACCTCATTTCCCCATTTATCAAGCTTAATAAAACAAGTCAACCTCAGAGAGAACTCTGAATTCTTTCTAATAAACTCCTTAAGCCAATCTGGAACACTATTACCTTTCTATATATATGAAAACAACTAGCTTCCAATTTAAGAATCGAAGTTTTTAATAATTCTGAACGAATGGAAAGAGGTCTAGTCTCTAATTTTGTCTCAAGATAAAGTTTTTTTTACAACATAGCGTCTACTTCTGCTACAATATGAGAAATGCTATTCGGAAGACAAAAGTTCCAAACCTTAACAAACAGCCCTGACCTCCGCAATGAAAGAAGAAAGAATTAATGCCCCAAATATTTGAACAGGGAAAAATACCTTTGTGGTCTATCAAAAATACCACATGCAGCATCTCGTCCGTTGCTTCTCAAACAGCCATCCACATTTAACCATGCAAAACCAAAACAAGCCCTAAGCGATCCCACAATCTTATTAGAATTTGCAAACGTAGAAGATCTAGTATTACAACATAAAGCTACTAATTGACCTCTTAAGAAATCCTTACTCACAATTAAACCATCTTTTGATGATAAGAATATATGTCTATTCCCTTCAATGATGTTATGCCAATTAAACTTAATCCTATAATATTAGCTTTATTGCTTTCTAGGATTTTTTCTTCTATATTCAGGATTTTACTATTAAATATTTTCTTAATTCTTTCTGCTTATAAGCTTTTTCGTCTCAGATGCGCGCAACCTACTGATACCACTTTTGATCCTTTGGGTTTGAACTCCGAGACATCTTCAAGTTTGGGTGATGCATGGGATAGTTTCCTTCAATTATCTACGCAAACTTTCAAAAGTAATACGAGGAAAGAGATTACATCAAATAGAGGAGTGGCAGGTTTGTTCAGAACTTATAAAATTGATTGAAGTATGTCTCTGAATTCTTTGTTGATGTTCCAGAGTAAAATTTGTTGGAAGAATAGCTGATTAAACAAGGAATATTGCTGTGATTTGTACTTGTTTTATGATCTCCTCGAATTTTTTGCATCTTATTTTATTATAGAATTTGCATGTTTTAGATTTGAGTTTTTAATTTTGAGGTTCTTTGCTAGAGTTAAACTTGTTAGCTTTTTTGGCCATTGGTTTCTTCATGGTAGCTGCTTCTTTCTTCTTTTTAGGATAATGTTTAGCATATATTTTCTTAACTCTCATTGGATGAGAATTGACATTTAGTGTTAACGAAGGACCTATTAGCTTGTAGTATATACTCCATTTTTAAGGATCCATCAGCCTCACAGGGAGTAGAACCTCAATGTTTTTGATACCATCTTGAAAATTAGATTGAGAAGAGAGGAGAATAGAAAGTGAGATATTTTATGACTTAAGGGGCTATTTGGTTGCATGAAAAAGGAATGCAGTGCAAAAGGATGTCACGACCCTGCCCGGATGCTCGACTTAATGAGGCGGGAATTAAAAATCGGGCGGTAGAATTAATTCAATACAATTCATAAGCAATACAACATACAACTTTCTCATTTCAATTGAAGAGCCACTATTATACAATTAGTCCAAAAATCTATTCATTTCACCTTAAAAAAAACCCAAAATTTTCATCAGATGATTTACCTGTTTTCATTATTGCGTCGTCTTCTATACAAATTCTTCCCTTCCGGCCATTTCTAATTCTGGAGATTTACCTGAAACATTAATTTGGTGGGTAATTTTTATAACAATTAACATATATAAAGTACAATACATATAACCTTTAATATACGTCTATTCATTTAATATTTGGTATACATTTTCTTAGCACCCTAAATGAAAATAAAGATTTATGTTTTTATCGGCGTATTAGTAAAACCGAAGTTAGAGAGGCTTTAAAGAAAATGAAGGGTGGAAAAGTTATTGGACCTGATGATATTCCAATAGAGGTGTGGAAATGCTTAAGAGATGAAGGAATTTCTTGTCTTACTAAATTTTTTAATACTGTTTTGAAGACTAAAAAGATGTCAGATGAGTGGAGATGTGTTAATTTTTATTTTTAAGACTAAAGGTGATGCGCAAGATTATGCGAATTATAGAGGAATTAAGTTGATATGTCATACTTTAAAACTATGGGAGCGAGTTATGGAGCATAGGTTGCGGTGTGATACTAATGTTTCTCAAAATCAATTTGGATTCATGCCGGGTAGGTCTACTATGGAAGCTATACATTTATTGAGAGGTTTGATGGAGAAATATAGAGAGAATAAGGAGGATCTACATATGATATTTATTGATTTAGAAAAAGCATATGATAAAGTTCCAAGAGAAGTGTTATGGAGAGTTCTCGAAAAGAAAGGAGTTAATAACGCTTATATTCAAATAATTAAAGATATGTATGCAGGAGCTATTACTTGTGTTCAAACACAAGGTGGTTTGACCAAGTATTTTCTTATTTCAGTTGGATTACATCAAGGATCAGCCTTAAGCCCATATCTTTTTGCTTTAGTCATGGATGTTCTCACTAGACATTTGCAAGAGGATGTACCTTAGTGTATACTTTTTACTGATGATATTCTTCTTGTTGATAAGACAAGAGAGGGAGTTGAAGGTAAACTTGAATTATGGAGGTCAATCTTAGAGTCTAAAGGTTTTCGCTTGAGTAGATCTAAAACGGAATATATGGAGTGTAATTTTAGTAGTAATAGACCTAGTGAGAGGATTGTGACATTGGGCGATCAAGTCATTAATAGTGTACACGTTTTAGATATCTTGGATCTATTGTTCTGAGTGATGGTGAAATAGATGAGAATATTATCAGCAGAATTCAAATTGGATGGTTGAAGTGGAGGAATGCATTGGGCTTGTTGTATGATAGAAAAGTCCCCCTCAAACTTAAGGAAAAATTTTGTAAGATGGTGGTGGGACATGCAATGCTTTATGGTCCCGAATGTTGGCCATTAAAAGAGAAGCATAATACTAAGTTAAGTGTTGTAGAGATGAGGATGCTCAGGTGGATGAGTGGCTTTGCCCTTACAGATAGGATACGAAATGAGCATATACGTGAAAAGGTTGGAGTAGCTCCAGTGGAAGATAAGATTATAGAGAGTCGCCTTAGATGGCTTGGTCACATAAAACGGTGGCCTTCCGATGACCTGGTTAGAAAATTAGAGGTATTAGATTTGACTTATGTTAAGAAAGGTAGAGGTAGACCTAAAAAGACTTGGTTAGAAAATATTAGAAATGATCTTTCTTTATTAGATTTAAACGAGAATTTGCCTTTTAACAGGACACAATAGAGAAAAAGGATTCATGTAGCCGACCCCACGTAGTAGGACAAGGGCTTGATGTTGTTGTTGTATACATTTCCTTTCTTCACTTCATTTCATTCATTTATGTATGTCATATCACATTCCTTTATAACATTTATAATACTTTAATATGTATTCATTTTATCATTTAATTAGTACATGAGCACCGTCTAAATGTACCAAAGGTACAACCATTTTCATTTTATTTTCTTTTTCCATAACCTCTTCCTTTTTACGTGCACATATACATTGCTTCCCTAGCCAGTGCCATACGGGGGTGAACTGTTGTAAATTTGCATGGTTATCCTTTTCTCTTTCCCATTGATTTTTTATTCATTTGTATATCATTCGTTCATATATAGTTTGATACATATAAATATTATTAATACGTATAAATGCTTTCTAACTTTACTCTCTATCTTTTATAGGTAGACTTTCAACGTGCATTTTCTTTCATATTTTCATATACTTGCATATACATTTGTTCGTTTCATACATAATACTTTCCAAATTAATTTACAAGTCTTAAAACAATTATATAACATGCTCCTTGCAAAATAAAAGCAAAAAAATAAAATAAAGAGATTCTATAAATACCCACTTTGAATTTTTCAAGTCTTTGATCCTTGTCGCAACCTAAAGAGATATACAATAAAGTAAATTTACATATAGTTAACTTTCATCAAATTTTTCATAAATATCTATCTAATTAATTCTTATCTCAGCCTTAATTTTTTTTTTCTTGTTGAATTCTTGAAGAATCCAACTCCTACAACTTGATCTCTTTCCCTTCTAAAATTCCTAAAATTAAACAATATAAATTTTCATAAAAATGTGGTTTAATAACAAATTTAATAAAAATTATATGATAGGAATTTTACTTACAGAAAAGGGATTTTCCAAATCCCAAAATCTTTCTCTTTCTCTCTCAAAATCTTTTCTCATCACTTTCAAATCTCTTTCTCTTACTTTAATAAAACATCATTTATTTTAGATAAAGTAAAACAAGAGAATTTATACGAAAATGGAAGGAAGAAATTCAATAACCTGCTTCCCTTTTTCTCCTTGATCGTTTCTCTCATTCGTTGAAATTTCTTCTAAATTATCACTTCTTTAGCGATAGGAATGAAAAGAAATTGTTAATTCTTATCCTCCAACACAATTGTTCTCTAAAAATGGCAAAACGGACCTCCAAATTCTTCCCTTGCAAGAGTTTGGTCCGCCCGTCTGTTTTGTTCACAACATTGCCCCCCGCCCTTCTGTGGTCACGACCTTATTAGGAGAGTTGGCCGGTTCGGTTGAACCGACCACCCAAACCGGTCCGTTACAAAGGAATACTTTGGAGTTGTTTGGATGAGTGTAAAAGGAATGCGTGACTTTAATTTTTTTTGTTTGGTTTAAGTCAAGGTTTAAAATTGCGCAAAGGGTATTGAAGCGTTTTTCGTTCGTGAGGCGAGGCGTAAGCATTAAGGCGTTTTGAGGTGTAAGCCTCAAAATCTAAAAATTGCGTAAAGTCAAAATAAAAGTTAAAAGTAATTTTTTATATGATATACAAATAATATATTTAAAGATAACATATTAACTTTCTATTGAACTGTGAAGTAACAAATTTACATACATATGTAACAAAAAATTGTATAAGAAGTAAAATGTTAAGTGATAAATTATGTGAAATAGAATTGAAATCCAAATATTACAGGAATAAAAGAATATAAAATATATGAATTGCATAAAGTATCATATAGCATCAAGTTCAGCTCTAATTTTTTTTCTTTCTCAGTTGCCTACTCATCTACGTTTAATTCCTAAAGAAAGCTGAAATAATTGGCAATAACTCAGAAATCATCTGCACTATCATTACTAAGGTGGTTTTTATTTGAGTCACTGTCATAATAAATTGATCTCTTTCCTGCCTCATCTTGTAGGGTCCAATACCTCTCAATCTGCTTCTTCATTGATTTTAGTCATCTTCATCTTTCATAAATGTTTGTCATCACCTTAAAGATAATACTTCAAAATTTTAAGAGATGATAGTGGTGGTGTGCGGCTTTCTAGTGATCCCCTGCGGCGGCTACGAAGGTGGTGGCACAGTGAAGGCGGTGGGCTGGAGGTCGAGGCAATGGAGAGGAAGTTGCTGTGACTTTTGGGTGTAAGAATGCATGATTTTTTGGGGGCTTTTGTATAGGATTTATGTAAGTTTTAAATTTAAAAAAAATATAAATAGAGTGAGCCGTGCGCCTCATGCCAGTGAGGCGAGGCGGGCCTCATCGAAGATGAGGCGTAAGCTTCATAAGAAAAGCTCGAGGCATAAGCCTCGAGTTATTTTTTATTGGAATTGCACTGAGGCAGGCCTCAAGGCGAGCCTCATATTGTGCAATTTTAAACAATGGTTTAAGTAAAGTGACTGCAATGTAAAGTGAAAAATTGTTGTGCCTGAGTTGGTCGTTGGCCGACATTGGAGGGTAGCGGCGGCCGGCAATAGTGGCCGGTGGCGGTGAGCGGTGGTTGGCGGTGAGCGGCGGCGGCGGCTGCGGTGTAAATGATTCTCCCTCAAAATTGGGAGAGAACGGTTTACCTCAAATTTAAACTAGAATGGAATACACTGCATTTACTTTACTTTATTTTGGATTTATTTTACATCCAGCCAAACACCCAACTTTTCAAAACCCATGCATTTACTCTACTTTATACTCTAAAATATTCCAACCAAATAGCCCCTAAAATTTATTCATTTATTCTGTATAAAAAAAGAAAAGAAGTTGCACATAAATACCTGGAAAAATATATATTTAGGAAATAACCACATTTGGAAATCTGTGTTTAATTCTTGAATTTAAAATTAATTATGCAGCAAAAATGGAATACTATTGTTTGCGGATTGTTGGATTTCCATAGATGAAAACCTGTTGTTCATAGATTACTGGCTTGTTGTAGATGTGAATGTGCTGGCTATGTATTCGGGATTATGTTCATAATGCTAATAATGACTCATTAGAGAGAAGCCTGATTATGTATTTATTTTGTATTATATATGTATATATATTTCATTGCATGTAGTCAGATGACACTCTAAGATATTAGGATTGAGCAAAGTTACATAATGTAGACATATATGAAGGCAAATTTATCCATGTTACTTACCTAGTTAACATCAATTAATGCATAAGTTCAAGTATTGAGTTACAATAAATACTAAGGCTAAGATCAATATTGCCACGTATAAAGTAAAATAGTTGTTGAACTACATTTCAATGATCAATGGTGGGGCATAAATTGAGATAGCTTATAATTTGCAAAGGCGATATTTGGGTGTCTAAGATTTGAATACTATCGATTGCCCACTATAGCTCTATAATTAATGAAATCAGTAAGTGTAGAGCCAAAGTGAAGAGTGAATTTTGGTGATGTTTGAAGAAGTGTAATTACGAAAATGGCATCTATAATTTTAGCTCTAGTAAGAAGATAAAAATATATCGATGTTAAGATAAAGACAAGCCTACTATGGTGCAAAACAACTTCCACACCCAAAAATAATGTACTGACTCTAGGTCCTTGATTGAGAAATATTGGGCAATAAAAGTGATAAAGTGTTTCACAATAATGTTAAGAGTTACTAGTAATAATGATGTCCTCATTATAAACAAGAAGATTAATAATTATCACTGGTTGAAGACAAAGAGAGATGTATTTGCAAGAGAGTTGGTGAAATCGAAAGTAATTAGAATTTGTCGCAACTCTTGGTATTAGGCATGAGGTGCTTGCTTGAAGCGATAGATGGCTATACAAAGTTTGAATTGAGCCATGAACGTCCTCAGAAAGATGGTCCTGAGAAAAGGCATTGTTAGCATCTAGTTGATACAGAGATCATTGTTGATTGAAGGTTATGCTGAGAACCAATCGTATTTGTAGCAGGTTTAATAACTTGATTGAAAGTGTCATGATAATCAATTCCTAGCTGGCGGTGAAAATCTTTGGTCAATTGAGCTTTGTACTTATCAATTGATCCATCAGTGTTATGTTTGATTCGAAAATAAACATGCAAGCATCTAGGTTTGAGTTAATGTGGGGGGAACAAGGTCCCATATTCTGTTCTTAATGAGAACATCATATTCATCCAATATAGCCCAAGTGCCAGTTGTGATCTTTGATTATTTGGGTCAGAATGGTTGGTTCAAGGTTAGGTGATTGGTTTAGTTTGATGTGAGAGCGAGTTTGTGGATTGGTTTGTAAATGTTGTAGTTGGCTCGAATGGTAATTTGGTGAGTGTTTTTTGGGTTGGGAGGGAGGTTGGGTGACATTGTTATTGTAGAAGATTTTCTCGGGTTGGCTTTGGTGGGAGGTGAGGTATTTTGGTGTGATTGGAGTTGGTTGAGTGACTGATAGAGAGTAGACTGGTTGGCCAGCGATTGACAGAGGATGGCATGTTGGTTTTGGGTTGGTCCAATTGCTCTGAAGTTGTACATGTTGTATTACAAAGGGAAAAGTTATGGATGGTCTGTATAAAGGGAGTCTTGGAGAAATGATGAAGGATATGGGAAAGTCTAGAGGACACCACAAGAAGATTATTTCTTTGAAGGTTCCATAAGTCAAGGAGAGAGATCAAAAGAAAAACAGACTCAACATTCTACACATGATAAAAAATATTTTGGATATGATGGTTTTGGAAGAGATAGGCACTTTTAGTGGGGGAGTAGCCTAGAAAGAAACTTGGTTTGGAGTGAGGGCCAAGTTTTTATGTGTTGTATGGCTGAAGCTATGGCTAGCTGAGGCTGCTGAACATGTAAAGCTTGGAATGGTTGGTTGGGGAGCCAAAGAGCTGTTCATATGTAGAAGAGATGTAGAGCATGGGGGTGGGAAGTCAGTTTATGAGGTAGACTTCCGTGGAAAATACATGAGTCTAGTAGGGGAGTGGAATGGACACATGAGAAAGAGAGCTACCTACTTCAACTATATGATGATAAAGTCTTTCAGAGTATTCATTATGAATAGGTGTGTGTGTGTGTTGGTAGACTAGCTAATGATGAGAGAAATGCCATTTGTGGAGAGAAATGTTATAAGATCTTGATACTTTCCACTATTGTTTGATTATAAAGGGATGTTTTTGTGATCTAAGTGTTTTAACACTAAGGTTTTGAAGCTATTGAGGACATTATGACTATGATATTTTTTTTTTGCTTAAATGAATAGTACTAGATATATTTTGTATAATGATTGATAGAAATGACATAATATTTAAACCATCATAAGATTGCACGAATACTGTTCACATATATGGGAATAACATTTCTAGTGGCTAAAAAATATTCAATAATGGAGGTTATATTGCTAATTTATAGCTTTATTGTTTTAGCACAAATTACAATGAAGGGTTGATGACTATATAACAACCACAACAACAGCACAACATCAAGCCTTTATCCCACTACGTGAGGTCGGTACATGAATCCTTTTTCTCCATTGTGTCATGTTAATAGTCAAATTCTCATTTAAATCTAATAAAAAAAGGTTCTTTCTAATATTTTCTAACCAAGTCTTTTTAGGTCTACCTCTACCTTTCTTAACATAGGCCAAATCTAATACATCTACTCTCCTAACAGGGTCATCGGAAGGCCATCGTTTTATATGACCAAACCATCTAAGGGGACTCTCTCTAATCTTATCTGTCACTAGAGCTACTCCAACCTTTTCACAGATATGCACGTTTCGTATCTTATCTCTAAGAGTAAATCCACTCATCCACTTGAGCATCTTCATCTCAACAACACTTAACTTAATATTATGCTTCTCTTTTAATGTCCAACATTCTATGCCAGAAAGCATTGCAAGTCTCACCATCATCTTATAAAACTTTCCCTCACACAACAAATCCGAAGCATTCCTCCACTTCAACCATCCAACTTGAATTCTACCAATAATATCCCCATCTATTTCACCATCACTCTGAACAATAGACCCAATATATTTAAAACGAGTACACTTATTAATGACTTGATCGCTCAAAGTCACAAACCCCTCACTAGATCTATTACTACTAAAATTACACTCCATGTATTCGGTTTTAGATCGACTCAAACAAAAACCTTTAGACTCTAAGGTTGACCTCCATAATTCAAGTTTACCTTCAACTCCCTCTCTAGTCTTATCAACTAGAAGAATATCATCAGCAAAAAGCATACACCAGGGTACATCCTCTTGCAAATGTCTAGTAAGAACATCCGTGACTAAAGCAAAAAGATAAGGGCTTAAGGCTGATCCTTGATGTAATCCAACTGAAATAGGAAAATACTTGGTCAAACCATCTTGTGTTTGAACACAAGTAACACCACCTTCATACATTTCCCTAATGACTTGAATATAAGCATTATTGACCCCTTTCTTTTCTAGAACTCTCAATAGCATTTCTCTTGGAACTTTATCATATGCTTTCTCTAAATCAATAAATATCATATGTAAATCCTCCTTATTCTCTCTAAACTTCTCCATCAACCCTCTCAATGAATGAATAGCTTCCATAGTAGACCTACTCGGCATGAATCCAAATTGATTTTGAGAAACATTAGTTTCACGTCGTAACCTATGGTCCATAACTCTCTCTCAAAGTTTTAAAGTACGACAAATCAACTTAATTCCTCTATAATTCGCACAATCTTGTGCATCGCCTTTATTTCTTAAAAATAGGATCAACACACTCATTCTCCACTCATCTGACATCTTTTTAGTCTACAAAATAATATTAAAAAGTTTAGTAAGCCAAGAATTCCTTCATCTCCTAAGCATTTTCACACCTCTATAGGAATATCATTAGGTCCACTAGTTTTTCCACACTTCATTTTCTTTAAAGCCTCTCTAACTTCAGTTTTACTAATACGCCAATAAAAATAAAAAAAATTATTTTTATTTAGAGTGCTAAGGTCACTAAAGTCAATCGTATTTTCACAATCTTCATTGAAAAGCTTAGCAAAATATCTCATCCACCTTTGTTAAATGCCCTCTTCTAAAAAAAGCACTTTTTGATCTTCATCCTTAACGCACTTCACTTGAACTAAATCCTCACTACTCCTATCTCTTTGTTTGGCTAACTTATACATAGAAAACAAATTTGAGAATTAAAAATGATAGATAACCTAATATATGATGCTACTTAGACCAAGTGGAGTTGATTGGAGAACAAGGTTTAAAATTGCGCAATTGGGAATTGAGGCATTTTTCATTTGTGAGGCGAGGCGTAAGCCTCAATGCGTTTTGAGGCGTAAGCCTCAAAATCAAAAAATTGCGTAAAATGAAAATAAAAATTAAAAATGATTTTTTATATAATACCTAAATAATATGTTAAAGGATGATATATTAACTTCTATTGAACTGTGAAGTAACAAATTTACATATATATGAAATTAAAAAAAATGCATAAGATGTAAAATGGTAAGTGATAAATTATGTGAAATAGAATTGAAATCCAAATATTATAAGAGCAAAACAACATAAAATATATGAATTGCATAAAATTATCATATAATATCAAGTTCAACTCTAAATTTTTTCTTTCTTAGTTCCCTACTCATCTACATTTAATTACTGAAGAAAGTTCAAATAATTGTCAACAACTCAGAAATCATATGTACTATCATTACTAAGTGAATTTTTATTTGAGTTATTGTCATAGCAATTTGTTCTCTTTCCTGCCTCAACCTGTAGGGTGGATACCTCTTAATATGCTTCTTCTTCATTTATTTTAGTCATCTTCATATTTCATAAATGTGTCATTAAGATAAAGATAAGAGTAGTACTCCAAAGTTTTTAGAGGAGATGGTGGTGGAGTGCGGCTTTCAAGTGATCCCCTGTGGCAGCTACAACGGTGGTGGCTATGGTGAAGGCAGAGGGCTAGAGGGCGAGAAAGTTGTTGCAGCTTGCGGGTGCAAGAAGGCATGATTTTTTTTAGGCTTGTATATAGGATTTAGGTATGTTTTAAATAAAAAAAAACATAAATAGACTAAGGCGTACGCCTCATGCCAGCGAGGCAAGGTGCGCCTCAAGGTGGGCCTCAGCCAAGATGAGGCGTAAGCCTTATAAAAAAAGTCTGAGGCGTAAGCCTCGAGGCGTTTTTCACTAGAATTGCGCTAAGGCGGGCCTCAAGGCGAGCCTCATATTGCGCAATTTTAAACAATGTTGGAGAAAAGAGAGTGGCCATTCATACACACCATATTTAGTTTGCTCTCATCAAAAGGTTAGCCCTTGTGTGTAGATCCTTAAAATGAAAAGTGGGCAAGAATTCAATAAAGACATGATTAAGATTTACAAAATTTACATATGAAAATAAGGTTCTTTTCATGCTAGGTATACAAAGGTTATTATCAAGAAAATATTATGAGAGCTAGATGGTAAAGAGGTGGAACCAGTGTGGGTTATGGGTAAACTAGTGCCATCTACAGTCATAATGTAATTAGGGCTATAATACAGAGTGTGAAGCATGCTCAATTCATTGATGTTGTGATGCTAAGCAATGTTCTCAATAGGTATTGTGGGAATGATCGAAGCTTTATTGGGACCATGGTGGGTGTGTGACTACCACGGGGTAGACGGATGAGACTCTTGAGAGCAAGGCAATGGTAAGTGGAAGTCTATGATTGGTTGGGGGGAACCCAGTAAAAAATCAGACATCGCTTAACTATAAATGTCATATACTTTGAAATAGCCAAGATAGGGATAGGGAGGTGTGTTATCATTAGAGTTAATGGTTGCATAGGGCCTGAGATGGAATGCATTTGTTTATGCTGGCATACGCCATTGCTTGTTCCAGGAGGTAGTTGGGTTGGTCATAACAAGCAATGATAGCGGAGGAGGTTGTTTGTGTAGAAGAATACTTCCATGACTGAGTAATTTTTCATGAAGCTTACCAAACGTGATAGGAGTTTCATGAGCGTTAACTCCATTAATGATGGGCTTATAGTCATCACTAACACCATCAAGATTGATCTCTATGCTGTCTTCTTCACCCATAGACTTGCCGAGAATAATAATTTGGTTAACACGATTGAGTTCAGATAAGGTCGATGAACTTGGTGATGGTTTGAGATCCTTTAGTGATATTCTTGAGTTGATCTTTGATCTATTTAATGTGTCCTTTGGTGGGTTTGGCGTAGATATTGGCTAGGATATTTTAAGCTTCATGGGTTTGGTGGAGTTGGTGAGAAGAGGGATGTGGGGAATAGAGAGGTTCATTAAGAGCACTAACGATGAGTTTGTTTTGAGAGATCCACCCGTTGTATGCAGGTTTGGGAGATGTCGTGCCATTAGTGATTATAGTGGTGGATGGGTAGGATGGTAGCATCAATATATCCTTCAAGTTCATATCCAAAGAGAATGACATGAAATTTGAGCTTCCATGATAGATATTTTGTGGGAGTTAGTTTGATGAGATTGTGGGAGGAGAGTTTGATGGAGATGGAGGGACGGTTGGGTTGGGATTTGGCTACTTTTGAGGCTGCATGGGAGGCCATGGGATGATATTGGAAGGGCGAAGCAAAGTGAATATATGTTGAGAGGACTTGCAATGGAGGAGGGAGGCAACATGAGATGCCGAGTAGGAGGAGATGTGCTAGGAGGACTCAATCAGTTAGAAGGTGTTGAGTAGTAAGTGCGTATGCAAGTTAAGTGGTACGCAACTGCAGATTGTTGCATTCGGAGATTTTGCAGGGAATAGGAGGAAGAGGTCTAAACCTAGTTGTGGAGAGATCTGCTACTTCTTTGATACCATTTTATATTTTGAATAATGAATATTATCCATTGATTTGAATGAATATATTACAAGATTGATGTAGGCAAGGGGGGGGGGGGGTCTCCACAACTTAAAAAAAACTCTTCCTTTGGGCTGCTGCTGTTTTCGGTTTGGCTTGGGCTGTTTGGGTTGGAGCTTGCTTTAGTTGTCCTACTTGGGGTTATAGCTCATTATTGTTGGAAGCTCATTAATTCTAAAAGGTATGAAGTATTGGTGAAGCTCATTAATGGTAAAAAGGTATGATGGAGTGTGGCTTTTCTTTTCCCCTTGCTGCCTTCTCGTTTTCCCCCTTGCTGCCTCCTCGGTTTCTCCTCTTAACTCTTCGGTTTTGGTGGTTTTATTGCTGTTTCCCATGAGTTTGCTGGACTTCTTGTGCCTGCTGCCTTGGTTGCTGGTTTGCCCCTTCGGTTCCTTCCCATCTGGCTGGTTCCGTGGCCTTTTTCGCTGGTTTGCTGTGGGCTTTTGTCCTGTTTCCTGTGCTAAACTTTTATGGCTGCTGTTTGGTGACCTTTGGTCTTTCATTTCCCTAAATCTAATTGGTTTAGATGGAGATGCTATGGCTGTTTGGTTTCCTTATGGTTTGCCTATAAATATAACATGTTTTTGGAAGAAAAGAGAGTGTGATGATGATATTTTTGGACTAAAACCTGAGGGTTTTGTTTGGAAAAGCTTGCGAGCTTTGTCCACTTCTTCTCCTTCCCTTCTAGGAAAGCTTGTGAGCTTCTCCTCCTTTCTTCTCTCTTCTAACCCTTTCTTCTCTACGCAAGTGTCCACCCCACATGTATCCTTCTTCTAAAAGCAAATGAAAAGCAAGTTTAGGTGTTTTATTTTATATTAAAGTTTGTAAGTGTCTTTTAAGTTTAATATTGTGTTTTTTTTATGTTTTGTGTCCTTTGTGGTCTCCAAAATGTTGGGGAGATCTAGTATAGTTGTATTTACTTTTATAAGCAAAAATTGAGGTTTTCTCCTAATTTTTGCTTGCATCAAATTGGTATCAGAGCAAGTTAGGGTGTCCTAGGTTTGGTTGTAAGGTGTCTTCTCAAGTTGTCGGGTAAGTCTTTAGGTCTTGTTGTTTGTCTTTGTTTTTATGAAAAAATACCATAAAAAAAATTGAGTCATGGTTGTAATATGTCCTAGGTTGGTCGTGTGAGTCTAGTTTTTTTGTTGAGTCTTCTTTTCTTTATAAAAATGAAAAATAAAAAAGATGAAGAAAATGTTGTATCAAGCAGATGGATGCCACCTCAAGGAGATTCAATCGATCCACTTCAAAATGAAATATACAAACTTCAAGAAATGATGATCCTAAGCAGAGAAAAATTTGAAAAGAAGAAGAGACAACTCCATAATCAATTTGTTCAAGAGCAAGAAGAGATCAAAAGAAAATTCGAGGCATTGATCAAAGCAGAGGATTTGGCATACGAAGAAAAAATGCACAAATTAAAACAAGATCATCAGAGTAGCGCAGCGGAAGCATGGTTTGATTTCAAAGACAACTCATCGGGAGATGAGTTTTTCAAGTAGGGGAGTCTAATGTAGGCAGGGGGGGGGGTCTCCACAACTTAAAAAAAACTCTTCCTTTGGGCTGCTGCTGTTTTCGGTTTGGCTTGGGCTGTTTGGGTTGGAGCTTGCTTTAGTTATCCTACTTGGGGTTATAGCTCATTATTGTTGGAAGCTCATTAATTCTAAAAGGTATGAAGTATTGGTGAAGCTCATTAATGGTAAAAAGGTATGATGGAGTGTGGCTTTTCTTTTCCCCTTGCTGCCTTCTCGTTTTCCCCCTTGCTGCCTCCTCGGTTTCTCCTCTTTACTCTTCGGTTTTGGTGGTTTTATTGCTGTTTCCCATGAGTTTGCTGGACTTCTTGTGCCTGCTGCCTTGGTTGCTGGTTTGCCCCTTCGATTCCTTCCCATCTGGCTGGTTCCGTGGCCTTTTTGGCTGGTTTGCTGTGGGCTTTTGTCCTGTTTCCTGTGCTGAACTTTTATGGCTGCTGTTTGGTGACCTTTGGTCTTTCATTTCCCTAAATCTAATTGGTTTAGATGGAGGTGCTATGGCTGTTTGGTTTCCTTATGGTTTGCCTATAAATATAACATGTTTTTGGAAGAAAAGAGAGTGTGATGGTGATATTTTTGGACTAAAACCTGAGGGTTTTGTTTGGAAAAGCTTGCGAGCTTTGTCCACTTCTTCTCCTTCCCTTCTAGGAAAGCTTGCGAGCTTCTCCTCCTTTCTTTTCGGCTTCTAACCCTTTCTTCTCTACGCAAGTGTCCACCCCACCTGTATCCTTCTTCTAAAAGCAAATGAAAAGCAAGTTTAGGTGTTTTATTTTATATTAAAGTTTGTAAGTGTCTTTTAAGTTTAATATTGTGTTTTTTTTATGTTTTGTGTCCTTTGTGATCTCCAAAATGTTGGGGAGATCTAGTATAGTTGTATTTACTTTTATAAGCAAAAATTGAGGTTTTCTCCTAATTTTTGCTTGCATCAAAGATACAATATTCTAATCTAGTCTCAAATCAAGCTAACTTGATGCAAGACTACAATGCTTTTAAATCAGTGTGATAAGAATTTGCACGATTTTGAAAAGAACAAGAATAATTAAGACTATTAGTGATTTAAATAAAAAGAGAAAACGTAAAAGCGGCCACTACTTTTAGGCCAAGCTGCATGATAAGCACTTAAATTATCAAAACAATATAGAATTACAACAACTTGCGAATGAAGTAGCTTTCAACAAAATTCCTAATCTAATAATAAGATAGTAACATAGAAAGCACACTCAATCCTACGTTTACTAAGCATCCCTACGTTTACTAAGCGGCGGCAGAAGGCGAAGCACAACTCCTTGCGATTGGATCACCACCTACAAGATTAGTGGAATAAGAAGATAAATGATTAAGTGAAGAAGTTCACCCTTGTTGAGAACCGGAGACGATGCGCCATTGAACGTGGCCAAGTTGTTCTTTGATGGCTTTGACGGGAGTGTCTAAGATGCGTTCCACGTATCCCTCAACAGTGTGATTAATCTCTGAATCGACATCGAAGAAGGTTGAGTGGAGGATGTGGGTGAAACCTTGCTCGTCGTAGATAATGCTGAAATCAAGATCAAGGTCGGCCATGCATCGATCTTGAAGTGTTGGAAGTGTTGTTGAAGTTGAACTTTGCTGTCCTTGTTGGTTTCCGTTGAGAGAAAGAAGTTTCTCTCCAAAATCCAAGTAAGGGAAGGGATGAGAGGGTGGTCGGCCAAGGTAAAGGGCTTGGGGAAGTTTAGGTTCAGATTTGGTGCAGTTAGGGTTAGGGTTAGAGAGGAGGAGGGGAAGTTATGTTCAGATTTTGAAAGGTGGGTGATGGAGGGAACTTGGGGTTCTATTTCACCTAATTAATTTCTAGCTTTTGGAAGGAATTAAAGGGAAAAAAAGGATGAAGGAGGGGGCGGGTAGGAGAGAGGGAGAGGGATTTGATTTAATTCCAATGGGGGAGGCTTTAATTTGGAAGGGAATTAAATAGGTGGGGCATGGGGGAGGTTTCAACCAAGAGGGGGAAGGGGGGCAAGTGTCTAGATGCAATGTATTTGGAATTAAGGCTTTAATTAATCAATCCCTCATGATTTGATTGATTGATTTAAATAAGAACCTTTGCAAAGATAGGATTAAAGAGAAAGGAAAGATTGGAAATCTGAATTTAATTGATTGCAATTTCAATTAGGACCTTCCAAAAATAGGATTAAGAGGAAATAAGAAAGATTTGAAATCTAAATTTGATTTATTTCAAATTCAAATACTTCCAAAATTAAGGGGATTAAATAAGGAAAATGGGGCTTTAGGAAATAATTTAAAAGGGAAGATGGGGGTGGGACCGACAGCTTGGTGGGGAAGGGTGGGCTGGCGGTTTGTGGTGGGGGTGGGGGGCCGGTGGCCAAGGGGAAGGGGACGGTGAGGGGAGGGGCCGGTGGTTCAAGGCTCGGTGGAGCTTGGGCCGTGGGTGGAGAAGGGGAAGGTGGGGGGTCGGCGGTGGTGGAAGGAGGAGGGGAAGAAGATAGAAAAGTTAAAGCCACGAATCCGACTCTTCAAGATTGGTGGGTGATGCACAATTCTTCCTCTCCTAGGGATCAAGAAAGTAATATGCAGAAAATTCTTTGATAATCATTCATTAAGCCTTCGAAGAGAAACATAAGGGCTATGAATAGCCTCGTACAAAAGGACTCAAAAAAATAAAAAGACTACAACGCCCTTATGGTTTAAATACGACCTCCCTTAAGTAAGGGGTAAAAACGGAAAAACAAACACAACATAGATAATAAGATGCAAATAAAATAATAAAAGACAAATACATGAAATGACTCAAAAATACATCGACTCGATCGTGACCGTAGATCGACGGCCACGCCTTTGATAGACTTTTCATGCTTTGATGTCCTCATCATTCTCCTGGGGTGGGACAAAGCTCGACTCCGTCGAGTAAGCGTCCCGGGTGCTCTCATAGATCTCCAATGCGTCAGGGTCAATCCGCTGTAGCTCCTCACAATCCAACCACGTGTCCTCTAACTCAGATTTGCCTCTCTACCTGATCAAGTATCTCCGTCATTCACCTTCTCTTGTGGAGATGATATCATCACTCAGAATTGTGTCCACCTTTTCTGCCATGGGTGATTTGAGAATATTTGGGAGTAGAGGTAGGTTTGGGTTCTCACACGGGGGTCACACAAGGCTATTGTATGAGTGGATTTGATGGGTTGAAATTAGGACCTTCATATACAACTAGATCTTCTATGTTAAAGGAGGGATTGATGTTGAATTCTGCAGGCAGATCTATTACATAAGCATTATCATTGATCTTCTTAATTATTTTGAATGGTCCAGCACTCTTAGCATGCAACTTCTTAACTGTTCCCTGCGGGAACCGTTCCGGACAAATCCGCACCATCACGGAATCACCAACCTCAGAAGTTTTAAATTTTCATTTCAGATCAGCATACAGTTTATAATCATTATTGCTTTTTTCAATTTGTCGTGCAATTTCTTTATGAAGTTCATGCATATGTGATGCAAATGATGATGCAGACTCAGAAATCCTATACCTAGAACACATGGGAATGAGATCTAATGGCTGTCTAGGCTTAAACTCATAAACAATTTCAGAAGGACTTAGGCCAGTAGTTCGGTTTACAGAATTATTATAAGCAAACTCAGCTGTGGGGAGTATGGAGTCCCAATCCTTAATGTGCTCGCCTACCAGGGATCGTAACAAATTGCCTAAGCTCCTATTAACTACCTCAGTTTGACCATCAGTCTGTGGATGAAATGCTGTGGAAAATTGTAATTTTTTGTCCATTTTATCTGAAGGGTTTTCCAAAAATAATTGGTGAATTTAACATCCCTGTCCGATACGATGGTTTTGGGTAAACCATGTAAACGAACGACCTCGTTGAAATAAAGTTTGGCAATGTGGGAGGCGTCGGATGTTTTGGAGCAAGGTAGGAAATGGGTCATTTTGGAAAATCTATCGACTATGACACAGATGGCGTCATTCCTACAGATAGTCTTGGGCAGGCCTAAGATAAAATCCATGCTAACGTCGTGCCAAGGGCAAATGGGGATAGGCAGAGAGGTGTACAAACTAGTGATTTATTTTCATTGTTTGGCCAGATGGTAGGTATGACACCTGCTGACCATCCTACCGACATCCCTTTTCAGGCTGAGCCAAAAGAAATGATACTCCACGACTTCTATCGTCTTATCTCGACCGAAGTGCCCAGCGAGGCCTCCGGCGTGGAGTTCCCAAACAAGAAATTCTCTAAGGGAGGTGCTAGGGATGCAAACCTTTTGGGCTTTGAAGAGATAACATCCTCCAGAAGGAAATCGTCCACTAGGCGGGTGCTGTCTGTGGACAGGAGAGAATAAGTCTCCTTGAAGTTGGGGCATTCCAAATAGTCCTTTTTGATCTGGTCAAATCCCACAACTTCTGCTCTCATCTCAGTGATAGTCATTATACGACGACTGAGAGCATCATCAGCTTTATTCTCAACTCCCACCTTATGTCTAAGGGTATAGGTGTACTCCTGAAGGAACTCGATCCATCGACCGTGGCGTGCGTTCAACTTCTTTTGGGATTTGATATAACGCAGAGCCTCGTGATTCGAGAAAATAACGAACTCTTGTGGAAGCAAGTAGTGTCGCCAATATCGAAGGGATTGGATCACTGTGTAACACTCCTTGTCATATGTAGAATAACGTTGCCGAATGTCATTCAGCTTTTCACTGAAATAAGCTATCGGGTGACCTTCCTGGGATAGGACTCCTCTAATTCTGACCCCCGAAGCATCGCAGGTCACTTCGAAGACTTTAGAGAAATCAGGAAGTCTCATCACTGGGGCTTCCACCATTCTTTTCTTAATCTCATCAAAAGCTCTGGTGGCGGCCATAGTCCAGTGGAAATCACCCTTCTTAAGATAGCCGGTGATAGGAGATACAATAGTGTTGAAATTATGGATAAATCTCCTATAGAAGGTGGCTAGTCCGTGGAAGCTGCAGACTTCCCGGATGTTCTGGGGGATTGGCCATTCTATAATGGCCCTCACCTTCTCGGGATCTGTAGAGACCCCTTGGGCTGAAACGATAAAGCCTAGGAAAATAACTCGATCTACAAGGAAGGTATATTTCTTGGGATTTGCATGAAGTTGTTCCTTCTTTAAGACCTTGCAAACTTGCCTTAAGTGGTTTAAGTGCTGACTCACTGACTGGCTATAAATGAGAATGTCGTCAAAGTAGACGACGATAAACTTTCCCATAAAAGGGTACATAACTTGAGTCATGATCCTCATGAAAGTACTCGGGACGTTACTCAACCCGAAAGGTATGACTAATCACTCATAGAGACCATCCTTGGTCTTAAAGGCAGTTTTCCACTCATCACCGGGTCGGATCCGAATCTGGTGGTATCCACTCTTGAGATTAATCTTGGAGAATAAAGTGGCTCCCGTCATCATATCGAGCATATCGTCCAACCTCGGGATAGGGAAATAATATTTGACGGTGATTTTGTTGATAGCACGGCTATCAACACACATCCGCCAAGATCCATTCTTCTTTAGGAGTAAGAAGGGAGGGTACAGTGCAAGGACTAAGGCTTTCTTTGATGAAGCCTCGCTGTAGTAATTCATCTACCTGCTTCTTGAGTTCAGCATGTTCTGTGGGGTTCATGCGATAGTGTGGTAGGTTAGGGAGGGAGGCTCCAGGGACAAAGTTTATGGCATGCTGGATGTTTCTAAGTGGGGGTAACTGATCTGGAAGATCATAAAGGAAGACATCAGCAAACTGACCCAGAATAGGCTGGATCTCCTAAGGAATGGGTTCGTTAGACTCAGTGGAAGTCTCACAATCGACTAAGGCGTACAGGGGTGCGCCTTGGGCGATTTCAGAATCTAGAACCTTGGCGGTGACCAGGTTCAGCCCTTTCTTGAACTTAGCAGGGTTGGATTTCAAGTCATCCTTAACCCGGGGCTGCGATTGCAAAAGCTTGATATTTTTGCCTACATGTTCGAACATGCAGGTGTTCGAACGCCCATAGATATGGACATCGTTATCAAAAATCCAGGAACACCCCAACAAGATTTGTCCAACATCCATCAATAGAATATCACACCAAACATTCTCCTTATAGTCAGCAAAGGAGATATGTATGAAACTTCGCTCCTTCACCTCCAAGGCAGTGGAGTTGACCCAAGCTACCTTATAGCGGTTGGGGTGAGGAACGGCAGACAGTCCCAACTTGGACACCATGCTGGAAGAGACAACATTGATGCAGCTGCCACTATCCACGATGACCTTACAGTTCTTATCCTTGATTTTGGTGTAGGTGTGGAAGATCGCAGTCCTACGCCAGTCATCGGTGGGGGCAGGGTGTGACAGCGCACATCTCACCACGCAGATGGGAGAAGTGTCCAGTTTCTGAAGGCAGTGGAGGACAGCAGTGTCATCATCCTCCTCGAAGAATTCGCCTTCATCTTCCACTTGGTGGACTTGATCAACCTCGGGCTCAAGATCATCCTCAGTAATCTCCTCGATAATCGAGACTTTGTAGGGACTGGAGCACTGAGAAGCGATATGCCCATACCTCTGGCATCGAAAGCATTTGGTCCCGGGACTGGACCGAGGGGTATCCGGAGTGGGAGGTTTATTTCTAAAATCAGGTCAGGGTGCAGGAGGACCCATGGGTGGTCGGGTAGTGCTCCCTGGGGTCGGTCGGGCAGTGGGGGTGTGAGGAGTGGAGCTACTAGAAGGTTTGTAGGGGGGCCTAGAGTCGTGGTGTCGACTCGAATGTTGGGACCGACTCTCCTCAAGGTCTAACACTAAACTATAGGCATTTTCAAGGGTAGTGACGTTCTGGGCAAATAGTTCGTTGCGAAGATCCTCTTGCAACCCGATATGAAACATAGGCAAAATCTGCGTGAGGGTAGTGGAGGTCTCCCCTTTGCAACGGATCAGATAATCATCAAAGGAGGCGATGTAATCCTTGACCGGTTTGCTATCCTGAGTCAGCCTATTCCACCTATCCAACAATCTAGGGAAGTACGAGGGAGGCAAGTACTTCTGCTTTAGTTCACGCTTCATGGATGACCAATCAGTGATGGGATACTCGTTTCAGACTTCTCTAAGACTCTCTAGATTGGACCAAAATTGACTCGCCCTACCCGTGAGTTTCATCTCGGCAAAACTAACCTTCATAGCCTCGAAGATATTATACCACTTAAAGAAACTATCCATACCTTTGACCCAGTCCAGGAAGAGATGGGGATCGAGGGTTCCATCAAAGGTAGGAACATCGACTTTAATGTTCTTCATAAGTGGCATGTTAGGATCGTGGTGAGGGTTGTGTCCATACTGGGGAGCGCGATAAAGGGCACGAAGAGGTCTCTCATCTTGGTAAGCATCGTCCCTGTACAAGAAAGGTGGTCTAGGCGGAGTGTAAGGCGTCTAGTGGGTCCTACCACGCTCTAAGGTATCAAATCTACCAGTGGTGGTCCTACGAAGCTCAGCTAGGTCGGCTTGGTTTTCCTTGAGTTGCTGACTAATTGTGTTCATTTGTCCTACCAGTAAGTCCAAAGTCCTTCCAAGTTGTTATGGGTCCATTGTGAAACACTACGGGACACCTAAGGTGACTAAATGTAAAGGGCAGCAATTAAGATGAATGAAAACACACTTATAACTTGCAAAATAGATGTAGTAAATGCATGGAAGAAAACATACATTGTGTCTAATGAAGTAAATGCAAAGTAAAAACAACTAGCAAGTTATAATGAAGGTAAATAAAACTCTACGGTGAATCCTAACACATGCACTAAGAGCAAACCATGCTCTGATACCAGATGACGCAGGACTACAATGCTTTTAAATCAATGTGACAAGAATTTGCACGATTTTGAAAAGAACAAGAATAATTAAGACTATTAGCGATTTAAAGGAAAAGAGAAAACTGTTAGATCGGTCCAGCCGGTCCCCACGGGACCAGCCCAGCGAAATAGAGGCGGAAGAGTCCGCCTCTTCCTGTACGCGTGATCCGACCGCGATCTTCACGGGAGCCCATTTGGAAGGTTTTTTGAGGGAATTGGGAGGGAAAATTGAATGTAGGGACTGTTTAGGGATTTCCTTTTGATTTGTATGCATTAAATATCTTGTTTTCCTGGGGTTAGGGCATATTGAATTTGGCTAAAATTTGAGATCTCCTAGAATAAGGTTTTCCTTTGGGCTCTAGCGGTGTCTAGAGATTTGGGAGAGATCGATCCTCCTCTCGAATAGAGGATCAATTGTATCTTGCTGTTTTTCTTCGTCCACTAGTGAATTTCAAGTATTTTCCCTTAGATTTTCATGGTTTTGTGTGGATTTTTGTGAAGAATTCTTGCTTTTTTTCCGAAAATTGATAGGAAGTACTTGGGATCTCCAAGTGTTTCCTATCAAATTGGTATCAGAGCCTTGTCTTGGGACCATCGGCGGCTGAAATCCAAAAATTTCAGCGAAGAAATTTCATCCGGACGAAGATCGTCTAGTAAATCTTGGGAAGAGTTATGGCCGGGAAGAAGGTTGAAGTTTTGGAAGGAGAAATTGGGCAACTAAAATCAGATTTGGAGAAAAAAATTTTTGATCTTCAAAATCATATTTTCTCCAATAACGAACGGTTGGAAGGGAAGTTTGCCGTGATGGAAGAGATGTTGAAGAAATTGCTAGAAGTGAAGACTAATCCGACAACATCAAAAGTAAGGGAACACATCGGCGGCAGTGAAAGAGGTGGAAACCCTAAAATGTTTAGGGGAAGGGAAAATCCGGAGGTGGAGATCTTGGAGAGTGGAGATGGAATACCTCCTATAGAACCATTTTCTAGGGAGGAGATGAGCATTGGCTACGCAAGAAGGGGTGCTGAATTTGTAAGGAGAGGGGATGATTTCGAGCGCTAGGGCGCTGATTTTGAGTGAAGAAGAGGGGATTTTGATGAAGGGTTTGGGTATGATCGTCGGAGGGAAGATCGTGACAATTGGGGAGCACCTCCTCTTCGAGGAGTGGGGGGTTATGGAGGAATTAGGGGAAACGGGTGTGGCCTGAGGGTGAGGAAACTGAAGATGCCAATCTTTGAGGGGGAGGATGCGCTCGGGTGGATCTACAAGGTAGAAAGATATTTCGCCATCAATGGGTTGACATAGGAGGAGAGACTAACGGTGGTGGGCCTATGTTTGAAAGGGAAGGCTTTGTCTTGGTATCAGTGGAGGGACATGCGACGACCCATACGGAGTTGGAGAGAGTTCAAGGATTGTTTGGTATAACGTTTCCGAACTGGCGGGGGGGAGACTTCTACGAGCAGTTATTCACCTTGACACAGGAGGGTTCAGTGACGGAGTACCGGGAGAAATTCGAATACCATGCTAGCCGATTGAACCGCCCTCCTGAGATAGTGCTAGAGGAAAATTTCATGAAGGGACTGACATCAAAGATCCGGGAAGCGGTTAGAGTACTGAGGCCTCGTGACTTGGGAGAGGCCATGGAGTTAGCTCAATTAGTGGAGGATTAGAGGCACCTGGAGAGTGAGATGGGAGGCAGTAGCTCAGGAGGTCCGAACAAGAGGACCATCATCATTCTGACATCCAAGGAGCCGACACCGGGTACTCTTAAGGAGACTTTGAAGGAGAAGATTACCGGAGGAAGACCTGGGAAAACTTCAAGAAGCTCACAGAAACCGAATTACAGGAGAAGAGGGTGAAGGAGATCTGTTTCAGATGTGACGAGAGATATATGCCGGGGCACAGGTGTAAGGACCGAACGCTTCAGGTTCTTACTGTTTGCGATCAAGAAGGAATGGAGGAGGGTGTCGTCTTTCCACCTTGGGGACAAGGTGGATCTTTGGGAGGGGAGTATTGTTAGACCGGTCCAGCCGGTCCAGCCCAGCGAAACAGAGGTGGAAGAGTCCGCCTCTTCCTGTACGTGTGATTCGACCGCGATCTTCATGGGAGCCCATTTGGAAGGTTTTTTGAGGGAATTGGGAGGGAAAATTTAATGTAGGGACTGTTTAGGGATTTCTTTTTGATTTGTATGCATTAAATATCTTGTTTTCCTAGGGTTAGGACATCTTGAATTTTGCTGAAATTTGAGATCTCCTAGATTTAAGGTTTTCCTTTGGGCTCTAGCGGCGTCTAGAGATTTGGGAAAGATTGATCCTCCTCTCGAATAGAGGATCAATTGTATCTTGCTGTTTTTCTTCGTCCACTAGTGAATTTCAAGTGTTTTCCCTCAGATTTTCATGATTTTGTGCGGAATTTTGTGAAGAATTCTCGCTGTTTTCCGAAAATTGTTAGGAAATACTTGAGATCTCCAAGTGTTTTCTATCAAAAACGTAAGAGCGGTCACTACGTTTAGGCCAAGCTACATGATAGGCACTTAAATTATCAAGACAATATAGAATTACAATAACTTGCGAATGAAGTAGCTTTCAACAAAATCCCTAATCTAACACAATAAGATAGTAACATAGAAAGCACACTCAATCTTACGTTTACTAAGCATCCCTACGTTTACCAAGCGGCGGCAGAAGGCGAAACACAACTCCTTGTGATTGGATCACCACCTACAAGATTAGTGGAATAAGAAGATAAATGATTAAGTGAAGAAGTTCACCCTTGTTGAGAACCGAAGATGATGCGCCACTGAACGTGGCCAAGTTGTTCTTCGATGGCTTCGACGAGAGTGTCTAAGATGCGTTCCACGTATCCCTCGACAGTGTGATCAATCTCCGAATTGACATCGAAGAAGGTTGAGTGGAGGATGTGGGTGAAACCTTGCTCATCGTAGACAATGCCGAAATCAAGATCGGGGGCGGCCATGCATCGATCTTGAAGTGTTGAAGTGTTGTTGAAGTTGAACTTTGCTGTCCTTGTTGGTTTCCTTTGAGAGAAAGAAGTTTCTCTCCAAAATCCAAGTGAAGGGATGAGAGGGTGGCCGGCCAAGGTAAAGGGCTTGGGGAAGTTTATGTTCAGATTTTGGTGGAGGTAGGGTTAGGGTTAGGGAGGAGGAGGGGAAGTTATGTTCAGATTTTAAAAGGTGGGTGATGGAGGGAACTTGGGGTCTATTTCCCCTAATTAATTTCTAGCTTTTGGAAGGAATTAAAGGGGAAAAAGGATGAAGGAGGGGGCGGGTAGGAGAGAGGGAGAGGGATTTGATTTAATTCCAATGGGGGAGGCTTTTATTTGGAAGGGAATTAAATAGGTGGGGCATGGGGGAGGTTTCGGCCAAGAGGGGGAAGGGGGGCAAGTGTCTAGATGCAATGTAATGTATTTGAAATTAAGGCTTTAATTAATCAATCCCTCATGATTTGATTGATTGATTTAAATAAGAACCTTTGCAAAGATAGGATTAAAGAGAAAGGAAAGATTGAAAATCTGAATTTAATTGATTGCAATTTCAATTAGGACCTTCCAAAAATAGGAATAAGAGGAAATAGGAAAGATTTGAAATCTAAATTTGATTTATTTCAAATTCAAATACTTTCCAAAATTAAGGGGAGTTAAATAAGGAAAGTGGGGCTTTAGGAAATAATTTAAAAGGGAAGATGGGGGTGGGACCGGCGGCTTGGTTGGGAAGGGTGGGCCGGCGGTTTGTGGTGGTGGTGGGGGGCCGGTGGGCAAGGGGGAAGGGGACGATGAGGGGAGGGGCCGGCAGTTCAAGGCTCGGGTGGAGCTTGGGCCGTGGGTGGGGAAGGGCAAGGTGGGGGGCCGGCGGTGGTGGAGGGAGGAGGGGAAGAAGATAGAAAAGTTAAAGCCACGAACCCGACTCTTCAAGGTTGGTGGGCGATGTACAATTCTCCCTCTCCTAGAGATCTTTCTCTATGGTTCTCAAACTCTCACAAGAAAGTAATATGCAGAAAATTCTTTGATAATCATTCATTAAGCCTTAGAAGAGAAATATAAGGGCTATAAATAGCCTCGTACAAAAGGACTAAAAAAACAAAAAGACGACAACGCCCTTAGGGCTTACATACGACCTCCCTTAAGTAAGGGGTAAAAACGGGAAAACAAACACAACATAGATAATAAGATGCAAATAAAATAATGAAAGACAAATACATGAAATGACTCAAAAATACATCGACTCGATCGTGGCCGTAGATCGACAGCTACGCCTCTGATAGACTTTCCATGCTTTGATGTCCTCATCATAACCCTAAATAATTGTATATCAAAATAATGAAAGAGAATATAAATAAAAAAGAAAATTTACTAAAGAATTGCTTTGAATGTATTATTTTTTTACATTTATCCTTTTTTGTTCACCTGCACAAGGCAAATATGCTCTATAGTAACCACTTTTACATTGGCAGCTGCAATTGAAGACAGTTCTATTGATCTTGGTGACTTTTTTAAAGGCCCCCTCCCTGGGAAGTTCCTGAAGCTCTTAGGATACTTAGCTTTGTCTCGACTTGGAATCTATATACCTATAGGTGGAATCAACCAAGAAGCCTTTGTTGGTAATTTGGATCAGAACAGTCTTTTGAGCACCTTAGATTCACTTTCCGGTGGTGGCATTGGTCGGTTGGGAATCTGTTCGCTTGGCATTGTTCCTTTTATCAATGCACAGATTGTATTTCAGCTTCTTACCCAGATTTTCCCCAAGTTGCAAGATCTTCAAAAGAGGGAGGGGGAAGCCGGCAGGAAGAAGGTCCTTCAATACACACGCTATGCATCAGTTGGGTTTGCTGTGGTGCAGGTGAGAAGCGTTGAAGTCTAGGCTAGGAAATGTCGTATTGCTGTATATGGTCATGGTTTTTTACTTTTATTTTTCCATTTTACCACCTAATTCAATACCTTATGCTTCTTTATGCTTGTAAAGGTAATCTCATCTTGGCTATTTAATTTAAATTTCCATTGACAGGACCTAATGTTCTTTATAAACTTTTTCCCATATGGATGGCCTATATATATATATATATATATTACTGTGATAAGCTTGCCAAATATAGCTTTAGGGATCCAATTGTGTCATTTTTTGTCTGAATGAAGATTATTGAAATTACTAATTTGAGAAGAAAATTTGCAAAAGTATGGCTTGTTTTTTCTGCAAAAAATAAAATAAATTAAAATAATTTAAAACTATATGAATTGGTTGTTTTCATATATAACCAAATCTGTAGTTAGTACTTTTATTACATGGATTTAAACAACACATTTATTATACTGTGTGGTTCGATATGTATGGTGTCAATATGTGCCATCTTGTAGGTCAATTAATGGCTTCATACAAATATTTGTACCGTGTCTCTTAGAAAATGAATGAGGCAGCTCCATGCATAACTTGTAGATTATTTGAGGAAGACTTCCATTTATCTTCCTCCTTAGCACATGTCCCTACTTGTACTCCTAGGAAATATAGAATTACTTTGAGCACTACAATTATAATATTAAGGCTCCCTACCATGTATTGGCCTGTGACGTGTACTGGATTGGGCTTCATATAAGTCTATTTAAATATGTCTGGGCCCCAATCCTCTAAAGATGGGGAAATATTGGGGGTATTTCTAGTGTAATAAAATTGATAAACATCATAGTAGAAACTAATTGCTAGGCCTACAAAAGTTTTAACTTACTTTTGGCATGAATTTTTTAAGACAAATTGAGAGTTTCCTCTACTTCATAACACCAAATTTAATTAAATGCTGCTCCACTCTAAAATGTATCTGTTTGACATGGTATAATAATGAACTTAGCCTGAGTAAATTAATCCTGAAAATAATAGGCTTCACATTTAAACCTACACTGTCTGGATGCTCAGGTTGTCTTCTATGCCAGCAAATTTTTGGTTCCATGTTTGAGGATTCTTGGGCCATCTTTATCTGTACTGCATAGATATGGAGGCAATTCACATGAAAACTGAGAAATTTTAAGTACTTCGATATTTACCTTCTTCATTTGACCTCCTTCCATTCCTTTATCTTCATAAGAGATAGTGAGAATTCTAATTCTCCAAAAGATGAGGAAATATTGAAGGTATTTCTGGTGTAATAAAATTGATACCCGTTATGGTATAAACTAACAGCTGGGCTAACAAAAGGTTTAACTCACTTTTGGCATGATTTTTAAGTGATAAATTGAGAGTTTCCTCTATTTCGTGATACCAAATTTAATAAAATGGGGCTCCACTGCAAAACTTTTATCAATTTGACATGGAATGATAATGAACTTGGCCTGAGTCAATCCATCCTGAATACATTAGGCTCACATTTAAGCCTAAACTTTGTCTGGTTGCTCAGATTTTCTTTCATGCCAGAGAAATTTCAGTTCCATTTTTGTGGATTCCTGGGCTAGCTAGATCTTCACTGCATTGATAGGGAGGGAATTCTCATGAATTTGGAAAAATTTCAGTACTTCCCCACATTTACCTTCTTCATTTGATCTCCTCCATTCTCTTTGCTTTCGTAAGAGATGGTGAGATTTCTACTCCTCTAAAAGATGGGGAAATATTGGAGGTATTTCTGGTGTAATAAAATCTGTACCCTTTTATGGTAGAAACTAACTTCTTGGCCAACAAATGTTTTAACTCACTTTTGGCATGATTTTTTAATGAAAAATTGTGGGGTTCCTCTATCTCATAATACCAAATTTAATAAAATGATGATGCTCCAAACATTTATCAGTGTACATGGCTTGATAATGAACTTGTCCTAAATCAATTCATCATGAAAACATTTGGCTTCACATTTAAGCAAAAACTTTGTCTGGATGCTTTGGTTGTCTTCTATGCCATCAAAATTTCAGTTACATTTTTGAGGATTCTTGGGCCTTCTAGATCGTGGTACCAATTATTTTATTCAATGCATTTTTGTAGAAGATAAATTGAACATTCAGAATTTGGAGAAAAATAAGGAAATATTTTGGATGATAAATTTTGCATGTTACTGATTTATTTTCGGATGAAAGTTTTCTTTCATGTTTATTAGTACTTTGAAAATCTGATAGTAGAATTTGTTATGATAATTATTAAGTTGCTGTTAGCATCATAAATTACATCTTCAGAGCCTACTATTGTCAGAATGTTCTTCGAACCAGCCTTCTTACTTAAAAAAGAAAAAAAGAATTTCATTAGTACTTAGAACTTTTAGTATAAATTTGTTACTAATTGTCACCTTTCAGTTTGTTGATATCATGTTCGTTTGGTTGCAAGGCTATTGGCCAGGTCCTTTACCTACGTCCCTATGTCAATGATTTCAGCACAGAGTGGGTGTTATCGTCAGTAACCTTACTGACAGTTGGATCAATCTTGACTACATATATTGGAGAAAAGATATCAGACCTAAAACTTGGAAATGGAACATCACTTTTGATATTTACAAGCATTATATCGTACTTGCCTGCGTCATTTGGAAGAACGGTCTCCCAGGCATTTCAAGATGGAAATTACATTGGATTGACTACCATTGTCATCTCATTCCTCATATTAGTTCTTGGTATTGTGTATGTGCAGGTATTATTATAATTAATAATAAAAATTATTATTATTTATTATTTCTTCTCTATTTTCATCTTCGAAAGTATCTAACACTGGACTTTAGGAAGCGGAGAGAAAAATACCGCTTAATTACGCTTCAAGATACAGCAGCAGGAGTGGGGGACTTCAAAAAGCTGCATACCTACCTTTTAAGGTTTACATAAATATTTTTCTCTTTTAGAATTTGTTTTGGTTATTCACGTCATCACTCATTGCTCATTTAGCTAATTATTTGCGATTTAGATAAAAACTTTTGCAACTATTCTGCATTGATGATCTAGTTCTTCAAATTTAAGGCATTATTTTGATTTTTCTTGTCACACAAAATTTAATGAAATGACCGCCTTAAATCTCTTCTCTTATTGTTCTGTATGTTTCTATCATTTCACTAGTTTTCATGTGAAACGAACTTTGGTGTGAATAGAAGCATTTTGCAAGATACCAAATGGAAATGTTATATGCTTAATCTTCACATAAAGTTCCATTTATTGAATGATCACCCCTCAAATATATGCAATCCTTCCAATTCCACCCAATATAGCATCTCGTAGTTTCATAATTTAGTTGCAGGATGAGAAAGAGGCTCCTGGATGTGGAAAAGAAAGAGGAGGAGGTCCGTGTGTGAGGTTTTGTGGGTTGGCAGGGCATTGACTGAGTCTTTTGAGGAATTCCATGCTTCAATCAGCTCTGTGCTATTGGAAACTGATGTTCTGCTTTTTAAATAAACTTGCACCCTTATCACCACTTTGAAGGAGAAGACAGATGCCATGTGAGTTAGCATTACTTTGCTATGGAAGTGGTGCTTCATACAAACCGGATGATTCAAGTAGAGTTAGTGATGAAATTAGTAGGTATTAATGATAACACAAAGTCAATAAAGAGTAGTATGTGTTCTTTCGAATAATGACAAATTTACTAGGACATGATCATATGCTCATTGCTTACGAGGATCATCCCTCACTGATTGTATTTCACTAGAAAATTTATTTGATTCTATTTATTGGTACCTCTCAGTATGAAATCACAAGCCAGATTATCGAACACTACTACAATAACAACTACTACAACAACAAACCTTAATCCCACTATGTAGGGCCAGCTGCATGAATCCTTTTTCTCCGTTATTATCTCAATAAGCCTTTGGGCTATTTAAGTTTTATGCTTTATCATTATTACATGAACATTTGATTTTGGGTAAGTTGTTAAAGAATCCGATTGACAGCCATGCTGGTCCACTTTACATCTGCGGATACTTGTGTTTCATATTGGCTGAAGCTCCAAAATCCACTGATGACGCAGAAGTTCTTACATCTTAATTTTCAAAGAACGTGTAAAGGCTTTAAGAATAGTAATTACAGTGACTATGTTAAGCAAAATTAGTTACTTAAATGAAATACTTAGCCACTGTTCATGTGGACTCATATGTTGCAAGACATGCCAAATCAGAGATAAAGGTTAATTACAAGTTAGATTTTAATTTTTCTTTTTAGACAATCTTATTTTCCTTTAGTATCAATAGTCTTACAGCTACTTAATTATTTATCATGTTATTTGTCTAGCATCTCCAGTATGTTATATAGTATTTACTTTATAAGTGCATCTCTACCACTTGTGTGACAACAAAGATAACTACTTATCTAATAAAAATGATTAGAATGCGGACTATCTGTTGACAGAGTCTATTATACTTCATTTAGAGACTGAATTTTAATTTGCTCGCTGTATCGAATTTTTTTCTATATTTTCTGTTCTTTTGTATTTATCTCTCTGTTGTCTTCTGCATCTCGAGAAGTATAGTTACCATTCTCATAGTTTTTCAATTTTCTTGCAGGTGAATAGTTCTGGTGTGATGCCTATCATATTTTCCACATCTTCATTAGCATTGCCTGGTACTCTGGCACGCTTCACTAGTTTAGATGCTCTTAAAAAGGCTGCACTTGCACTAAATCCTGGAGGTGAGGCGTAGAATTAGCTGGGAATCGCATAATCAAAGACTTTTATTCACTTGGTTTGTCACTGGCATGAATTAATTAGTTATAGTTCTCTGATGTTTTCTTTTCACACTTCTTCCTGATGGCGTTCTCAACGTTTATGAATGCTATATTAAATTTTAGACATTCACTGGTCGGAAAATGCATGCTAAGATCATGTTTCCTTTTGTCAAAATCCGTTTAAGGGCAATTCATCATACTTTTGCCATGCCAATTTAGATTTTAATGGCACTTCAAGGAAAATAATTATCAGATGAATTTTGATCCTTACTTTTTTGCTTTTTACAGGGGCTTTATATCTTCCAACAAATATATTGTTGATAGCTTTCTTCAACTATTATTATACCTTTCTACAATTAGATCCCGACGATGTGAGCGAACAGTTAAAACGGCAAGGTGCTTCAATCCCGCTTGTTCGACCAGGAAAAAGCACGGCTGCATTCCTTAAAACTGTGAGTACTTTCATTCGCACTTTCTTCATTGTGGAATGGAATGCTTTTTAGCCGTCCAAACACATTCCTTATCATTTCTTGAAAGTTAGTCTTCATGATTTTGTGAATATTAACTTTATCATATGAGGTCTACTAGTATATGGAAAGCTCAAAACAAACAGGAGAGGCACCTTTTCGAGCATGCAATATTTGGGATATCCATTTTTTTCACAAGATTTTAACTCATACAAAACCGGCCTTTCTTTCATTGTTATCATTGTAATTCCTTACCATTGTGTTGCGATTCCTTGTCCACTCTTTTAGAATATTTTTTAACTCGAGCTGTTAAGTTGATAGAATGATCTTTATTCATAAAGAAGGCAGATTCTAATTCTTTTATTAATTGTTAAGTATTTTTATGTTAAATAGTATTATATACTAATCATCCTTAATTGTTAAGTATTTTTATGATTAGGCTGCATTGTATCCTAATTTATATTTCCACATATTTGACTTGGTTCTTGCCCTTGTCCTTCTTTTTTAGTTTATTATAATAAATCATTCTTATTATATAAAAAACTAATTTTATTTTTTATGTTATATTACTTCATTATAATGAATTTGTTCATAAACAAGAGGTATTTATTCATATTTGCAATATTTTTTGTTTGAAGTGTTCATGAACAAGCTTGTTGATAAGAAGAATCATTTTATGAGCTTGTTTGTTCGTGAACAAACTCATTTGGTAGATCGAAATCACTCCCTATATATGTTCACAAACGTCTCTAGGTGATTGTTTGTTAGTAAACTCGCTTGTTTTAAGCTCTATAAGCATAAACGAATCGAACATGAACCAAACACAATCCAAACATAAACAGCTATTCTTTTAAATGAACCGAGCTTGAACACAAACAAAAAGCTCGAATCGAGCTCGAACCAAACTTGAACAAGCTAATAATAAACAATCTTAAATATGAACAATCACATACTTGGCTCGACTTGGTTTATTTGCATCCCTAGTCATGTTTATAATAGAGCAATTAAATTTAAATGAATGTATGATTAATTTTGTTTGCGGATGTTATAATGATAAGCTCAAGCCTTGAAGATGTATGACTAATAGGGGCTAAGGATATAGCTTGGTACTAATTTATGCCAAATCTTGTGTGATTATATGGATTTATATTTTATCATGCTAACATCTCTTTTATAGGGGAAAATTTATAATTTTTTCTTTATTCGTGTACATTTTTGTTAAAGAAAACTCTGTAGGCATGTGGATTATATTTAGAAGGTGGGAGGCCAATTAATGATGCAGATAAAGTTCTTAAAGACCCCACATATGGGTGTCAAAACGGGGTTGTGGGTCGAGTACGGGTCCAACCTAAATTTGACACGTCATTTTTTGACCCAACTCAAACCCGACCCGATTAAGATTTCGGGTCAATTTCTTTAACCTGAACTGGTTCTATTTCAAGTCAACCCGACCCGACAAATTCACTAATTCATCAACAGTGTCTAATTAAATTCTAAAATTTAAATAGGATTTACTAATTCAGCAACAAACTTTAGTTTAAACTAACTAAACTTAATAAATTTAGTTACATTAACCATTGATTTATCTAATGACTGAACTTTCACCAGCCAACCATGAATCAAACAACAATAGAATGTCAGAAACCAATGATTTGAAATTTTGAATTACAAATAAAGTTCAGCTGTGGGCTCCAAAATTTCGGCCCCGGCCTCCCCGTTACTTTTTGGGTGAGTTTTAATGGATTAAGTTCCGGGGTAAATTTTGGGAAGACAGATTGAGATTGTAGATAAGACACTAGCCAAAGATTTCGCCCTCATTTTGCAAGGACTTTATGATATGAGTTTTGATTTCCTATAAATGTAAGCCCCTATAGTTAATTACCCCTCCCGATAGCGAGAGAAAACTTTCGGTTAAGGCTAGTTGTCGATCAGATACATAGAAGTACGTATTATCTGGAAATAGTAGCAACATAGGTTTGCGATATTGAAAATTGGATATTTAAAATTAGAAATTTCACCATCTTGCATTTAAAGCGGATGGTGGGAGATGAATGATGGGCCCGATCAAGATCCCATGGTTCAGTCGTCCCAAGCCATCGTGGTCCCTGGTCCACTTAGTCAGAGGATGAAATCATGGTAGAAGAGAGTAATCATTAGTTTGTTACAAATAAATGGCTGTGATGAAATCATGGTAGAAGATCGATGAAGCTATTCTATAGAATGCAAAGCCTATAGCAAGAGTGGAGAAGAGCACTTTATAGCACATAGAACTTATCACTCAGCACTTATCATTTATTAAATACAATATATAAATAACCAATCAACTCTTATATTCTACTCATCTTATAAAAAATTCAAAGATGTTAAAATCCATCATGACATAAAATTTTGGTAAGTTTATCCTCTCCCAATTTTTTTCTCCTTCTGCGAATAGAATGCTTCGGTGGACTCGTTTCTTTGTGTTGGCTTTCAGGTGTACTCAGTTATCCTATAACCTCCTATTCCAAAGCACATGCTCCATGAATTGCTCCTTTTACAGGTTCTAAGTCGTATATCCATATTGGGTTCTGCATTCCTAGCCATCCTTGCTTCTGGTCCTGCTGTAGTTGAACAAATTACTCACCTGACTGCTTTTCGTGGATTTGCTGGAACATCTGTGCTTATCCTTGTTGGCTGTGCAACTGATACAGCAAGGAAAGTTCAAGCAGAAATCATATCACAGAAATATAAGAACATCGAATTCTATGACCTCGACAAGTATGGCTCCTGAACATTATTTTTGTTAACCCCATATGGATAATTGCTCAGATTAGCACTTCATAATTGTATTGATCTGGTAAAATGTGTATATAACATTTGTATGAAGGAGGTTGCCATTTTTATCTGAAAGTGTTCTGCAGATTGGTGCTTTTGTACTACAAATAATAATTCTTGGTTTTCTGCTTTCTATTTTAGGCTTGGGATGTAATGCCTTTTGAAAGGGGCCTTTCAGCGTCAATGTTATTGTCAATATTATGATACTAAGAAATCAAATTCACAAAATGTAAACTTGTCTTTAGGCGTCCCAACAACCCATAGTGGACTTACCAAAAGTCTTCAATGATCGTGTGGTGCACTAATGGTATATAATGACTCTTTGAAAGACATCTTTGAAATATTCTGTCAACATGAATAACTTCCAAACCAAGCAAACAACTCAGGCTTCATTTGGGATAGCTTTTTTATTATTTTCTAAAACAGCTTTCTAGTACAAATTTTTTTTGAATTAGAAAGCTTTGTGCTAAAAAACTGTTTTATAAAGTAGTAAGAAAACTATTCCAAACAAAGCCTTAAACATTTTGGTCTTCTTGGTAAAATTAAAAACATAAGCCCCATATTTGAAAGCTATGGTACAATCATATTTAGATATTTGAATATATGAAAATCTTTTCTTTAGCAAGATTTTTTTTTCCTTTTAATCTGAAGTATTGCATATGCAGTAGGAGATCCAATGTTTTTCTTCTTGTTATAGTATAATCAAAGCAATGATTTTAACAAGGATGAAATATTTTTTCTTTTTCAAAAGATTTTCTTAAATCATTTTCTACATGCAATCAACATTCTAGGTGTATTAAGCTATTCTCATAAGAGTTTGAACTATGTTGGAACTAAGTTTTCGTTTCGGACGGTTTTTTTACTGCTTCTTAAAATAATTTTTTAGTACAAAAATTAAAATTTTGTTCAAAAAAGCTACTTTAAGAAGCAGTAAGAAAGCTAGCCCAAATGAAACATAAATTTAAATCAAGTATGGACCTAGTTCAAACATTATGTTTTTGAGTCTAGGATTCTCATCTCATAGTTTTTGAACCTAGGGTTTTAAACTCATATTTGAACTTGCCATTCTTTCAGGTGGAAAGGAAGAACGATAGCATGAGAGTATCATCATTGGAAGGGAAGAGGAATACAAGATAAATTTAATAAAAAATTTTAAAACTCACTTTATCTATCAAGAGTGATGAGATGAGGTCAAATGAGAGTGAGAGTCCCCATTAAGGGGAGAGGGGTAGCTTTCCAAACAATTGAGCAAGGGAATATTCAAAAAGATGAAAAATGGTTAGAGAGAGAGAGATGTTTTAATTGCAATATGATCAATTCTCGACATGAATATAATGAAGGATAACATTTTAATTTTGAGATATTTTGGTCTATAAATTATTTCCCGAGATATTTACCTAAATAAAAATACATTAGAATATTAGTCCCAAATTACACGATAAAGAGTTTTTTGTTTACAACTGTTTATGATATTAACATTTTTCAAATATAGTGCAGTATAGACATTCTGCATTTTGATTTCTTCAAATTGTTTGATGGATTTTAAAGTAAGCATCTGGAATTCTTTTTTTGTGTTTGGTTTGCTGTGAATGGATATCAATTTTAGGGCACTAATATATTAACAAGTCAATGGATAGTCGTGTGGTCGTCGACGGACGTCAATTACGAACAATAGATAGGCTAATGTTGGCAATGGGTCGCAAGTTGCACAATGCTAGTGTGGAGGTCACAAGATTGACAGGGATATCAGGTGGGTTGCAAACACAACTACTAGGTCAAGGTGAAATGGGTCACAAGTTGCCTAAGTGGAGGTCAAAATGTCATCAATGAGGAGGCCGCAATGGTCAAGTTTTGATGGCCTCTCCGGTGTGAAGGCCATGGGCCAAGGTGGTTCTCGCTAGGAGGACAACATTGTGTTGCGAGATTATGAGGATCATGCTATGTGGTTGTTCAACTAGTTGTAATACTCAAAATTCAGGTAAATGAAATAAATTTTTTTTTATTTAAGAAAATTTTATATGTTTATTAACAGTTAATTATTATTAAACAAGATATAAATTAATTTAGGTATATTAATTGCTCTGAAGGGCTGCTTGCAACGGATGTATCTGTGAGAGGAATTATTTGTGTGGGACCTCTTTTCCAAGGAGTTTTCCCGCAAGCCAGAGGTTTTCCCGCAAGCAGGCAGTTCGAGAAATTGGGAAGAAGTGAGGGAGTGGGACTGTAGCAACTCACGACACAGTACAAAGCAAGAAGGAGATCGGCAAGCAGACGACTGAAGGGAATTTTGTGAAGACTGAAGCAATGTGCTGGTGAGACACTGTTGCAAGGCTCAGCACAGTGCATTCTGAGTGAGAAATAGAAGTCCTGGAGTGGGACATGGGAGAGGATATTGTAAGACCTGTGAGTTCTGCATGAGTGGGCATAACAGTGAACATAAGTTCAAGTCAGAAATTGCTTAGAGCAATAGGTATTGAAGTAGTGATTATAACAAAAGTTTTTATTTATTTTTCGCTTAATAATGGAATTTGGTTGATAATGAAGTGAGTTTTTGACTTAAGTGTAGGACCTATATTCGGCAGAGGAAATAACAGAGAAAGAGTGAAGAAAATAAAAAGATAAATGGAATGAATAAGAAATTAAGGGAAGAAGAAAGAGGTAAACAAATTGTTTGTATTTGTAGTTGTCTTTCAAATTTTTAAAAAGTTGATAAAAGTTTCTAAAGCAAATACATCAATATGTTTGAGGATTCATCGAGTATATGCAGAAGGGAGGTTACGAGGTAAATTATGAATTTCATTTAAATTGATTTTATGTAATGTATTGAGAAATGCAACGAAGAAACTATAGAATTTGAGATGTACATTGTAGGTAACTGACAAACGAAGAAGAATTCGAGGTGGAGAATTTGAGGAAATAGTTCGTGAAAGAGGTAAGTTATGTAAATTCTAATATACAAAAATGGGAATTATTAATTCTATATACATAGAATATCACTTGACTTATTTAAAGAGATAAATGCATTAAAAAGATTTCAATTAGTGAAAATGAGCATATGTTTAAATATTCATGTACAAATAACTACATATCCATATAAATAATTGGAGTTTGAAATAAGATCAAGTAGTATTGTCTAAAACTTTTCATAGTTGATAATATTATGAAAAGAAGTCAATTTTTTACTTATTGTAGACACATTCTTTTTATGCAAATAGTATAACAAAGAGATTGTTATGGAAGTACACAATAATATAAAGCATTTATGAATTATGAATAATTGAAGTCTACCGAATATCAAATTAGATAAGTTTGACTATAAAATGATATAATAATTGTATAGTATGTGGGGCAAAAGGAACCCGAGATATATGATACCCACATAGTAGGTGGTATGTTACATGCATAGCATATGGCCCTTAAAGAGACAAAATGGACATCTATGTAGTTCAATGACGATAATGCTAGATTTACTTGCTTTCCATTAAATATTATTATAAAAGTTAATTATATAAAAATGACAGACAAATTCTTTATAAGGCTAATTATGATATTCTATACATACTTCAAATGTATGAATGAATTATTCTAAATATAATTTTATGTTGTTTTACAAATAATGATAAGTTTAATTCAGTTATGATTTTAATATTGTTATTTTTATAATCTTACATTTAAATTATTATTTAATTTACATAATTTTATAAGCCTCATAGCTCACGAGTTTTTTTTTATATATTGGCTGCTATTACAGGGAAGAGAAAAGAAAAAGTTGAGACTGATTAGCCAAGTGTCGGAAACTTTAGGTTTTCTATTTAGAAGTATTTGTGATATCTTCTTATGAGGTATGTAAGGTATCTAAGTGTAATGAAACATTTTGATTTTCTTAGTTGCTCTGTGATGTAATTTGAATTATTACATACTTTCATTTATTCAGCAAATGTTATTATCAATGGATGTTTTTATATAAGTATGCAAATGATGTAAAATATTAAATAAAAAAATGAATATTTATTCAATTCTGTAGTACTCTATATTATTGATAAGGGATGTCGTGATTCGTTACACTAGTCTAATATAAAATACGGTTAAAAATAAAGATATCGATCAAAATTTTTAATAATTAAAATTTTAAAATTCTTATGTTTTGTTTAATTTAGGCCAAATTTTAAGAAGGAGCAGGTTGTGTGTATAAATTAGCGGGAGAAGCGTGAATGCGGGAGAATTTGTAAAGGAGCAAAGCAGCCAAACGTTTTAGCGTATTTAGAGAATACGCTATACATCACAGCGTAAGTAATGATTACGCCAAATAAGGTGGCGCATTCTATAGAATGTGCCAAACAAGGTGGCGCATTCTATAGAATGCGCCAAACAATGTAGCGCATTATATAGAATGCGCTTAGGAATATGGCGTATTCTTAAGGATACGCCAAAGTACCTGGCGCATTTAATCCAACCAGCTCACCTGCGCAAATTTTCGGAAACTTTTGTCTGTAGCGGGGACCAGATCCGCTTATCGCGGGCGGATTATGGTTTTTTGTGCAGCGATGTGAATGAGGTGGGTGGATGTTAGGTGAGTAAAAACTTTATAAATAGCCTCTCCCTCACACAGATATCCTCACACAGTTCTTGCTTTCATATAAACTCAAACTCTTGTTTTGATTTTTTTTCTGAAGCTCTCTCCAGCTTGTGTAAGGTTAGTTTGTTTAATCTTTAGGATTAAACCCTTGAATTTTATTTAATCTGAGTTTATTGTTTGGTGCATAATATCTTTAGTTTTTTTTATGTAGGTATTTGAATTTTGTTTAATGCGGTGATTGATGTTGATAATTACTTTTCATTGGTTGGTTATTTAGGTGTTGTATTTTTAATTTTTTTGCCAAGCATTAATGTATTTGTTAATAATTAGTTTGTTAATTTTGTTATTGTTGTAAATATGATTAATTTGTATTATGGTTAAATATTATAATTTTTATTGTTGATGTAAATATGGTTAAATATGGTAAAGTTAGTTTGTTAATAATTAGTTTGTTAATTTTTTGGTTTTGTGGTGAAGCAAGCAAATTTTAATTAATTTATTTAATTTGTGTTTAGGAAAATAATTGTTTGGAGTAGAAAATTTTTTTAAAGTGAAAGTAGATAGCTCGCTGGAAAATAATAGTTTGGACTAGGAAATTTTTTTTTTTTGGTTTTGTGGTCAAGTAGATAGCTCGCTGCCAAGTCTCTAGTTGATTGAACAAACAAGTAATTAACATGGAACTCAATAGAAGAATTTCCAACCATAGGGTTATCGACAAAAGTTACATTTAATGCTGCAAAATTATTCATATTAATTTGGTTGGGTAGAGAATGCAAAAATGAGTCTAGCTTTCCCGCCACCAAAAAAAAAAATTTTGTTATAGCATTTTCCACGGCTGATCTAATGTTTTTCTCAAAAGCATTTGGAAATCTCGAAAAATGCCAAAGATTAACATGAATAAGTTTTATCATACTAAATATTTATGTCAAACATGTATGAAAATTGCAAAATGAGCTAAGAACACAAACTATTTAAATGAGAAAAAATAAAAAATATTGAATATTTTATATAAGTAATTATGTCATTTAAATAATTTATGTAATTGAATTTTATATAATTTAGATTATTGAAATTTTTTTGATATTAAAATAATTGCAATCAGTAGATAAAAAATATGAAAAATTTAAACTGATTAATTTAAGTAATAATTAATTTTATGATTTTTTTAAAATATATATATTTTTTATTCAATAAAATAAATTATAGTTGTTAACAGATAGTTTTTAAAACTTTATTATTTATATTAAAGTTTTACCCTAACTTTAGTAACTATAATATATTAAAACTTTATTATTTATATTAAAGTTTTACCCTAACAATAGGATTTGTAAAACCCGCTTTTGAAATTCTTGTCGTTCTCAATGAACTAGTTATTTGTGAAGTTAGAAGTAGCTTGTGAAAGGACAAAAATTAGTGGAATTTTTTCTTAAAAAATCAACTATTAATCTAACATGAAAGGAACTTGGAAGAAATATGACTCATGTTAAACTAATGAAATTTTTAGTTATAGGATATATTTATTTAAATTTATATATTTGACCTTCTTTTTAAAAATTTATAGTATTTTGAACTATGAACCTATAGTTTATAGATAGTATGTTAATATAAATTTTTAACTAATAACTATATCGTTAATACAAAGTAATTAAATGTGGGCTAAATTTATTTATATATATATATAAGTATAAATATTATGTAAATACTCTTCTAAAATATAAAAAATATGTAAATACTCCTCTAAAATATAAATAATATGTAAATACTAATCTATAATAGTTTTAAAAAAAATAGCATAATATATGTTGTTTGATTTATTTATAGGTATTAATAATGTAACAAAAGTCTTGATACTATAACGTTAATAGATATTTGAAGAGTAAAATATAAGACTTTAAGAGGTGTTTTGGAAATGCTATTTATTTTTTAAAATACTTTATAATGAAAGAGTTTAGTTTAATAATATTATAAATTTAATGTAATACTCCTATTGACAATGAGAATAAACATATATTTTGAAAATGCTATTTATTTTTTAAAATACTTCATAATGACGAATAAAATTAACGAAGATTAATTAAATTGTTAAGAAAAGATTGATTACTTAATTATTATAAACCATAAAATATCACAATTAAAAAAATGTAATATTTTTTTTAGTTTATGACATTGTTATAATAATGTAATTTGTTTAAAGAAAATTAAAATAAAGGAGCAATTATTTAAGCCAATAATAAAATTATTAAATTTATTTAATATTAATGTTAATGTAATGTATTACAAAGATGATAAATGTAAACATATATAATAATATTGGAATAAAATATAATATTACAATTTCAAATATAAATATTGAATAACATAAAATAACATTAAATAAAAAAAATTAGGAATAAATAAAAAGATAATAAAGTTTATGAAATATATTGATCATAATGGAAATTTAAAATTAATTATAAAAGAATAAACTTTAACATCAAGTATTACATAATTTACTAAGATAATATAGTATATGTCAAACTTTATTAAACTTTAGGAAATATAAGAATAGCATTTGAGTCATGTGCAATTAAAAAATGTAATAAGAAATAAATTTTTAAGTAAATAGTATGTAATCATTAAAATTCTTGGCATTGATCATCAATAATCTTTACATGACTATTGAGAATCAAAATGTATACCTTAAGTGTTAAAACTATACTATTGAGAAATAATATATAGGAGCATTTTTTTAGTTACTTCAGTCACCTTCCATTTCACGGTTGGAGAGATGACAATTACGCTCCAGGATGTGCAAGTTATACTTGGTCTGAGAATTGATGGGCCTGCTGTAGTTGGGCCAAATGCGGTGGGCGTTGGCCGTCGTTGGGAGTCCTGGCCGGATTGTTGTGATGAACTCCTTGGAACACATCCAGGAAGGGATACGGTATACCATGCACCTGGTGATGAAGATGATATCGCCACGTTTAGAATGGGTAGTGCACAGGTCGAGTCGATGCTCCCGTTGCGGTGGATTAGATGGACATTCTATAGGGATTCATACGAAGAGTTAGCTCCTGGTCCATTTATTCAGCATGTTCGTGCCTACATCCTGTTCATGATAGGGTGCTTTTTGATACCAGACACATCGCGATCGCATGTGTCATTACAGTGGTTGCCCTTACTTATGGACGTGGAATTTTTTTCGCGGCTTTCTATTGGTAGTGTTGTACTTGCGCATCTATACAGAGAGCTATGTAATTCAACTAGGCCCACACGTACTTACATTGCTGGGTGTGTGGCATTACTACAAGTATGGTCCTGGGAGCGATTATACGTTGGGAGACCCACACTACGTGTACCACACATATTCGATCTCGGCGGCAGACCTCTTGGCTGCAGGTATAAACATATAATTACATTAATTAATTATATTCAAATGTCATGTGATAATAGTAATTTCTGTCATATACAGGTGGGCAGAAGATCGAATACGAGAGCTCCCATCCGGAAACACTATGACATATCGTGATGACTTGGACGGTTTAAGGGTTAGTCAGGTACGACATAATTCATTATCCTCTATCCTTATACATTTATAAAAAACTAAGCATCACTAATAATATTTAACATCATTAATGTCAGGTGAGCATGACTCCATACACAGATGAGATTCTTGCAGCTCTGCCTATCCAATGTCAGGAGGGGAGGGACATTTGGCCTGCTCGAGTCCCACTCATTAGCTGGAAGCGTGCCGAGTGGCATCTTCCAGACCGTGTCATGCGACAATTCGGGGGGGCACAGTTCACAGATATTCCACCAATGGAACAAAATTTCAGAAGGATTGATGGACGAGGCAGAGCAGATTTAGACTGGACAGTACAATATCGAGAATACCTTCAGATGTGGGAAGAAAGGAGAGCATATGTGGTGTCAATATCTCCTCCAGAAGGCACAGGTAATAGGGAATTAGGCACATACCTACGCTGGTACAGGTCATGGGCATCGATTTATCTCTTACAGCCACAGGCGGCACCACCAGAAACTTTCTTACCTCGATCTCCAGGGGAACGATTGGTGGTATGTGTTATTAAACCGCAAATATCTTAGATGTTTAAAAGATTTTAATTTGACACGAAAATCACATTTTGTAGGCGGACTACTACATACGTTCAACTGCAATTCTAGAACCATTGGCCGGGGGGCACGGCCAAAATGCGAGTTCATTACAGTTAGCAGTTGACCAGGTCACAGAGCTTTCTGCTAGAGTTCAGTGTTCAGTTTATATCGATTACACTACTTTTGACACTAGAACTGAGGAGAGGGACCAAACGAGGGAACAACCATCAAGTTCTCATAGAGTTCATGGAGCAAGACGGTCAACCTCTGATGCTCCATCTAGATCCACGGGAAGCCACCACCATCAAAGTACTGAGAGGGATCCACCTAGAGTTTCAATGCATACTCCATCGACCGTCTACGACATGACTGGGGCAGGACCATCCACGCAACATTGGAGCCCATACGATGCACAACAAAGTGGTGCACATGAGATATACTATGGAACACCATCTCAACAACAAACAACACATTCATTTTTTCCCATTCCAATACCAGACTGGATGTCAAGTGTTGGGTTGCCGACCTCCCCCTCGCAGCAAGATATACTATTGATGGGAGGACAACCTTCACAACATCATACTGAGACAACGCATCATCAACCTGAATTTATAGAGCAAGAAGAGGAATTTATTGAGGAGCAACAACTGCAACGACGAAGAAGGAAGGCCCCAGTTAGATATACTCCTGGTAGTAGAGCTCTTCCGCGTCATCGCTAGTAGAGTTATGATAATGTATTTTCTATATCCTGCTCTCAATTAATTTAAGTTTGCCTTATGCTGCTCTCAATTTCAATGCTTACCTTAACTAATACAATAGGACAATATACACAACATTATAACGAATACCTATTTAAATTAATATAAAATTTACTTAAAAAGATCTATTGTATTTCATAATATGACGTCAAGGATTATATCTTAATATTAAAGTACTACATGTAGTATTATATTTCTATCTAAATTTACCTATAACTTAATATCCAATATGTAATTGTTTAAAATAATTTTTTTTAAAGATCCCACTTTTTTGTCATATAACATCATTTTTTCCATGGTACATAGGGATACGCAACCTACAAAGGATCAACTACTTGACAGCTTTACCAAATCTACCACTTCAACTTCATTTGTTAAAATGTACTCTTCTATCATGGATAAAATGAGAGCCATACCAACACAACAACTAATTGAAGAAGGAAGTAGCCGTTTGCATGAAAGTTTGGCTTTCAATACATATGAGATCTTAGAAGCGAAGGCAAGATCTAATGAAATTTTTAGATGTGTTATGCATACTTGGGGGGAAGACGAGGATTGCATTCTATGGCATGAAAATCATGATGTTATGAAAATAAGGCAATATAGGTCTGGCTTTGAACTTCGAGACGTTGGTTGGAAATTGCTACAAGATAGATTTTGTGACATGGGGGGTCACCTCGTACCATTAAATTTTTTAAAGAGTCGTATTCTGGAACTTGGACGTGACAAAGAGGGTACAGTTGAGCCAGGAATGGGAAGGTCTATGCTTGATATAGATCACTGTATTCTATATCATTCTTGGTGCCACAAACATGATCAATGGCTTTTAGAGTACTATAAAATGCTACTGCAACGTTCTGAACATGGAAAGGAGAAAGAATTTTTAGATCGACAAGACTGGAAGGAGCTTCAACATGAATTTGAGTTCAATTTCAAATGTTGTCCTACCCAAACACAGCTCCAAGCTCGTGTACGATATGTACTTAGGAATATATGATATAATGTGAGCTTATATCAAGAAATTATATTTCTACAAAATTAAATAATTCTATTATTTATTCATTTTAAATGTTACTTATTAATTATTAAGATTTTTACTCATCATTAATGCTATTTTAATATATTCAAATTTTTTAAAATTATACTATAACTATACTATTTTAGTTATTTAATTTGCTCTTTTAGTTAGATAAATATTTTTTATAGTTATTTAAACTATTACCAATACTTATAAGAAATAATTGTTACTATTACAATTTACTTTATATTAAAAGAAATATAATATTTAATTTAAATTAATTAAAATTTTAATTAATCTCTTATTCTTCAACTTACAACTAAATATTCTATTACAATATTTCAAATTTAAATTACAAAAAAAACTTATTTTTAACCTTCCAAAATTTTCCTAAATTTATACTTCTTTAATTATTCATCCAAAGTAAATGTGTTTGATGATATTTAAAATTTTTGTAATAATTTTTTTAACTTTTTTAATATTAGATTTAAAAATTTTAAGTATCAAAGTTATATCAGTAATTTAATGAAATTTTATTTTCATAAATTAATTCAACATATAATTTAATTTCTGATATAATTTAGAATATATAATAAAATAGTTAGTTTAATATTCAGTGCTGAAGGAACGGAAAACAAAGCAAAAAAAATTTATTTGTAAAGCAATGAATACGCCTGAGCGTTTGGCGTATTATTCACAAAACGAGATTCCCAAAGAATTCGCCAACTAGCTTGGCGTATTCTTCATTACGCCAGATAGTTCGGCGTATTGAATTGTTTTAAAATTGCTTCCCGATTATGCTGCTTCTCGTAAATGATCTCTTCTGGTTGCTTCTTTCAAAAATTTGACCTTTAATTTACAATCCTTATGCATACTAGTAAAGAGAGAGTAATACACTCAAATTTCTTTCATTTTTTAATCGCAGTATATATATATATATATATATATATATATATATATATATATATATATATATTAAGGTTTCGAGTTATGGTTACTCCTTCTGGAACGACCAATCCATCGATCTACCCAAATCTTTCTCCAAGCACGGGAACTTCGCTTTGCTCCCCCGTTCCAGTTCGCTCGCAGCTACGATGCACCCTTCCCTACTCTCTCTCACATCTCCTTCGGCTCTCCCCAACTTCTTCCTAAACCCCAACAAGTACCCCTTTCCGATCCAAACCGAATTACCCAAAACCTCCTCCCGTCCATTCTCATTGAGTATTCAATGTCCCGCCCTCTCCGTTGCCATCGATGCCTCCCCAGCCACTTCCAAGATCCTATCGAAGCCTTCGGCTGCAGAAGTCTGCCGGACGATTATGGAGCTTTCCTCCACCGGCACTCTTTCCGCTATTTCCCTGCAGGATGGTTGGCCATTGGGTATCGGCGCTCGCTTTGTCGTTGACGCGCACGGCACTCCCGCGCTGTGCCTTAATGAGCCTGGGAAGCTCTTCGCCCCCGCTGGCTCTTCCAGCTTCAATGTGCAAGTAATAATTTTTCTGTTTTAGCACCGAAGGTTTCCATTTTGATGGGTTTCTGGTGGTTTTTATTACTACCATGATTTGCAGCTCCAGCAGAGCAGGTTGAGGACGAGGCAATGTACGCTGCTGGGAAATCTCGAGAAACCTGAGGATGGGTTGCTCTTGAAGGTACACTCTTTATGGTGCCTCTAGATTGATTGCATGATTTTGAGGTTAAATTTAGGGTGCGACTTTTTATGAGCTGTTTCGTTGGGAATGGGATCATTTTGAGTTAATATTATCCATAAGCATTGTAGCCCAGTCATATTTGTCGGATTGTGTAAAACTCTTTGGTTTAGAAATGAGAGTTTGCCCTGAATTACTTGCTGTAATACTAACATAACCCCGATTAGGGCTTTATCTCTTGAGAGCTTGAGTGTCAAGATTCAGGTAAATTCATGGTACGGGATTGGTTAATGATAATAAACTGAGTTTAATGGGTTATATTTTAAATCCAGGCTTAAGTTAAACTCCTTTAATTTTATCCCAAATAAGTTAAACAAGATTTATTCTAGGGTTATATGGTGAAGTTCATCCCAAAGTAAATATGCCCTTAATGTTTTCTCTCAATTTGATTTGTGGAATAAGTAAAGATTATTTTCACCCGAGCTCTTCTAACTAGTATGATAATACAAGTCACGCGTACCAGATAATGGCTTAGGGTATTTTCTATCTTTGGGAAATGTATCGTGATTGCCATTTAAAGGGGTGTTCTGTCAACTTCTTCAATGCTCATCGGTTGGAAAACTGAACTACATAGATATGGAAGGGGGCCTGCTTTTTGATCAATTGATGAGAAATTTCATACTATTTTGTAAATTTAATATTTACTTTGTTGTTTCTATTCTTGTCTTCTACGGATTGACATTTTTGTAGTATATCAACTCTAAGTTTGAATGATTTTGAAGGTAAAGGAACTTTCAATAATTTTCTGAAGTGTTGCAGAAACTTTGTACGAGGTGGGAGAAGAAATTTGGTGAAGAAGTGGATGAAGGTCTCCTCTATGTAATTAAAGTGGACAGAATTCTTCAGTTAGAAGATTTTAAGGAGGTATCCCCAAATTCATGCCTCTCTTCCTCCCTCCAAATCGCCACTCTCCCTCCCTAAGAGAAAAAAAACATCTTTATTGTTTAATGAATTCAAGCTGTTCAAGGGAAATGTAAGATCTTGCCTTCATCAATCTGCTGGATATATGATATTTGCAGTCGTTCTCCATGAAAAATAGCTATGAAATCAACTCTCTATGTGTATAATTTGATCAATAAATTTCATTGTATAAAGTAATCAATATGAGCTTGATAGTGCATTCTTACCATCTACAAAACAGTATAATGTCTGACATTTTTAGAAGCTACTGATTTGCTTGATTTCATGCACATAGTCATGCTTTGCATCATTGAATATATATTTTTAAAGGGAAGTATATATTGTTGTATTCATTCCTTCTAAATGTTATTGTATTACTGTTTTTTTTGAAATGTATGATTCATTACTTCTTTTTGTGGAGTTCCTTCATGCTCTCAATTATGAAGTTGCATGTTTATTTTGCGACTCCCATAATCAAGATTGTTATCTTGAGATATATTTGAAACTACCCAGAAATACAGTTTATAAACTTTATTTAATATTTATTGGGTTACCAGGCTTGTAGTAAAAAAAATATTAAGCATACAATGTTGTTAAACTAATATTAATAAAGTTGATAATGTGTTTTCTTTTAAGATCAAAACTATTGGTCCTGTTCGAAAGATGACATGGTTGACATGCTAAAATTGTCATTCACTTTGAGATATTAATGCATATTATATAAGAAATCATCAATAGTTTTTCATAATTAATTAGAGATATTCAATATGAGACATTATTCATAAAATACTTTGGTGTGTGCTATTTGCGTTCAACATAGTTCCTGTAAAACATGTATTGATATGAGTGGAAAGTTGAATAATGGAGGAAATATTTTCAAGATAAAGAGTTTTAAGATTAATAAAATAAAAATGGAGCATATGATATGAAATTTTCGTAGGTGTGGAGTTGAAGATTATCAATCAATATTATTAAATGATCAATTTACACCAAAGCATGATCATTTTAAGTATCTTTGATCTATTATATTGAAGAATAGAGATGCTCCGGCCCTTGGCAAGGGGCCGGTTCAGGTTTACAAGAGGCGGACCATAGCTGGTCCACCCTCTTGAATTTGCCACACAATCATGGGGTGGGGCCCACCCAATAAATCAATTAGGAAGGGAGAGGGAGGGGCGGCTAGACCTAAGGAGGTGATTGTATGCTTTAAATAGGGAGAGGGAATTAGGGTTAGGGTTATGCTTTGTTTTGTGGTTGATTTCGGAGTTCTTGTTCTTGGTGTCTTGGGCCCTAGATTTTTCTAGGGATTGGGAGAGAACGCTCCTCCTCTCGAATTGAAGATCAATTGTATCTTGCTTTATTTCTTCCGTTGGTTTGATTTCTATAATAAAAACTACTGTTTTTGCTTGTTTTCCATTAGATTTGTCGAGTTTTTCTGCTGTTTTCATCAATTTTGTTTGGGTTTACTTGAAATATTCAAGTATTTCCTATCAAATTGGTATCAGAGCAGATTTTGAGACCGTTGTGGGCTGTTTTTCTAAAATTTCAACGGCTGTTCTTTATCCGGAGGAAGGGTTTCTTGCTGATTTTTAGATCAATATCCAAATTTTTGAAGCTACAAAAATTCCAGGTATTGATGGCGGCCAAGAAGGCAGATGCGTTGGAGGAATGCCTTGAAGGGGAGATGAGCCAAATAAAAGCAACGGTGGAAGATCGAATTTCATCCGTAGAAGACAAGGTTTCATTCATGGAAGACAAAATTTTCGATCTTCATGTGATGGTGAAGAAGCTATTAGAAAATCAAATTTAAACGTCAGCATCAGAGACAAAGGGCCCGACGGGAAGAACTACGAATTTTGAATTTCGTAGGAGAGAAAATGATGTGGATATCATGTCGGAGAAAGGGGGAAGGTATGAAGAGAGGCGTGGATATGGGGGGCATGAGCCAAGAGTGTTGGTTGGGAGAGAAAAGAGGAAATTTATGGTAGGACTTAGGAGGGGTGCTGATTTTGGAGAAAGGAGGGGGGCAAGTGAAGAGGGGTTTGAAGATGAGCTTGTAAGGGAAGATCGGGAGACTTGGGGAGAGCAAAGCACTTGGGAAAAGGGAAATTATGGAGGAATATGGGAAAACGAGGGAGATCGATGAGCTGCTAGATGAGTTGAAGGGAGTAGTTATCTTCACCAAGATAGATTTGAAGTCCGGATACTATCAGATCAGGATGAAGAAGGAAGATGTGCCAAAAACTGCTTTCAGAACTCATGAGGGGCATTATGAATTTGTAGTGATACCTTTTGGCCTCACTAATGCTGCAGCCACTTTCCAGTCCCTCATGAACAAGGTCTTCAGATCTCATCTCAGGAGATTTGTGTTGGTGTTCTTTGATGATATCTTGGTTTATAGCAAGTCATAGGAGGAGCACTGGGAGCACTTGAGGAGAGTTCTAGAAGTGTTACAGGAGCACCAGTTGAAGGCCAATTTGAAGAAATGTTATTTTGCCTAGGCTAGTGTGGAGTACTTAGGGCATATCATCTCTAAGGAGGGGGTGGCAGCAGATCAGGCCAAGACTGAAGCTATGTTGAGATGACCAATACCAAAGAATCTCAAGGAGTTGAGAAGATTCCTAGAACTGACAGGATACTACAAGAGGTTTGTGAAGGGGTACAGCACCATCGCATGACTACTAACAAAGCAGCTAAAGAAGGATGACTTTTTATGGGGGGAAGCGGCCACAACAACTTTTGAGAGCCTGAAGAAGGCCATGACTACTGTACCGGTCTTGGTCTTACCAGACTTTACTCAAGTCTTCATAGTAGAGACAGATGCCTCAGGATATGATTTGGGAGCAGTACTCATGCAGAACCATCGACCCATCGCCTACTTCAGCCAGATTTTTACAGCCAGGGACGAAATCAATTTATGAGAGGGAGTTGATGGCGATTGTGTCACCCATCCAAAAGTGGCATCCCTACTTGTTGGGTTGGCATTTCATTGTCAGGACAGATCATAGGAGCCTGAAGTTCTTGCTGGAGCAGAGGATAGTGACTGAGGAGCAGCAGAGATGGTTGTCCAAGTTGTTGGGGTATGATTTTGAGATTCAGTACAGGCCATGAGTAGAAAATAAGGCGGCAGATGCCTTATCCAGATGTATGGGGGAGTTACAAGCGATGACAATATCGATACCATTGATGCTAGATTGGGATGCCATTAAGGAGGAGAGTGTACGGGATGAATATTTTGGAATGATTTGGGCTGATTTGTTGAAGGAAGAGAGTAGCCATCCAGGGTATTCATTGGAGGGAGAGAGGCTTCTTTAACAAAAAAGGTTTGTGATGCCTAGGACATCAGTACATATCCCACATCTGTTGCAGGAGTTCCATGGGAGCCTGTGGGGCGTCATTCAGGGGTACAGAAGACGTACATGAGGCTTGCCACAGAGCTGTATTGGAAGGGGATGTATAAGGATGTGGAGGAGATGATAGCCAGATGTGAGACTTATCAGAGGAACAAGTACATGACCATGTCTCAAGGAGGATTACTACAGCCTTTAGCTCTACTAGGTAGGGTGTGGGAGGAGGTTTCCATAGATTTCATAGATGGATTACCTCGATCAGAAGGGTTCACAGTGATTCTGGTGGTAGTAGACAAATTGAGCAAGTATGCCCATTTCATCCCCCCACGACATCCATACACAACAATAACAGTGGCATCAGCTTTCATCAGGGAGGTGATCAGATTTCACGGAGTACTAGAGTCAATAGTATCTGACAGGGATAAGGTGTTTCTCAGCTATTTCTAGAGGGAGTTGTTCATATTATAGGGTACAACACTGAAAAGAAGCACCGCCTACCACCTACAGATAGATAGTCAGACAGAGGTGGTCAACAGGAGCTTGGAAACTTACCTACGATGCTTTGTGTCGGATTGGAGCTGTGACATATTGGCTGAAATTACCACCAATGGTAACTATACATCTGGTGTTCTATGTATCCCAGCTAAGGAGGGCAATTGGAGATCATGCAGCAAGTTCTGAGTTACCAGTGATGCTGATAGAGGATTTAGAGGTGATTTTAGAACCCTTGGAGTTAATGGGGGTTCTTGAAAGAGAAGATGGAGCTAAGGAAGTGCTGATCAAATGGAAGAGCCTCCCAGACTACAATGCCACATGAGATTCTTATGAGAGGGTGAAGCACCAGTTTCTCTCTTTTCACCTTGAGGACAAGGTGATTCTTTGGGAGGGGGGTATTGTTAGACCGATCCCTATTGGACCGGTCCAACCGGCCCTTGGTAGGGGCCGGTTCAAGTTTACAAGAGGCCCAATAATGGGGTGGGCCCCACCCAATAAATCAATTAGGAAGGGAAAGGGAGGGGCGGCTAGACCTAAGGAGGTGATTGTATGCTTTAAATAGGGAGAGGGGATTAGGGTTAGGGTTATGCTTTGTTTTGTGGTTGATTTCGGAGTTCTTGTTCTTAGTGTCTTGGGCCCTAGATTCGTCTAGGGATTGGGAGAGAACGATCCTCCTCTCGAATAGAGGATCAATTGTATCTTGCTTTATTTCTTCCGTTGGTTTGATTTCTACAATAAAAACTACTATTTTTGCTTGTTTTCCATTAGATTTGTGGGGTTTTCCCGCTGTTTTCGTCAATCTTGTTAGGGTTTACTTGAAGTATTCAAGTATTTCCTATCAACTTCTAAAGTTTAAATTTCATGATTAACTGTTGAAGCGTTTCGAGAGTACTATATAATAATGGAATATCATTAAGAGTTAAAGGTAGATCTTATAAAACTATGAGCCATGCTCTAAGGAGTGTTCGGCAACAAAGAAGTCCCTAATAGTTAAGTTTGGTAGAAATGAGACTCTTAAAATGAATGTGTGGTGAAACCAGGAATGGTAAATCAAGTAATGATTATATTTGATAGATGGTAGGTTTAACACACTTTTAAGACTCAAGAATGGAAAATATACTAAAGTGGTTTGGGTTTGCACAGTTGAAGTTAGAAGGTCCACCAATATAATAGGTAGATAAAGTTAATTTGAAATGATAGAAAGGAAAATGGGGAGATAGATATGACATAGATAGATATTAAAGTGATTTGTCTATTTACAACACCTCAACCCTTACTTTTTGATTCTATCAAATTCCTAATTGCTTGATTGGGGCACGTGCAAATGCATTGGTTTAATAGTTCAAAAAATGATATGAGTGCTAGTTTTATAAATAGGTAAGTTTTAAGTTTTACGAATGTAAAATCCCCCAATAAAATTAATATCTTATGCATCCTCAATTGGAATTCATGAAGAACGATGATTCATAAAATCAATCCCCAAATGTTTGGGATAAGGTTTATTGCAGTTTAGAATAATTGACATGTTGGTAGAGTATGGCACATACATCAAGCATCGTAAACTACTTCTGGGTTGTGGTCCACACATGAGATCATTGATGCTAAAGTCAACAATTTATTATAAATCATTTCTCTATCTAGTTGCTTAATTTTCTCAGGAAGTTTTCTAATATTTTAGACTTAGGCCGGCTTGCTTAGGATCTTTATTCTACTAGATAAAAGCTCCAAGAGATTGAAAAATGAAAAATGAATTGAAACCATGAACATACCTTGGCTAAAATATTTATGGATAGATCTAAGAGTATCGTTGTCATCAAAAAGTTTGGTTGATGGAGATAATGATCCAATGATATTTGATGTGTCAAATAGCTTTGATAAGTGTATAAAAAGAGTCATTGATTGATTTAACTTTAATGGCACTTTTGGATTTACCTCAAATGATACTTTTAATATAGTTAATGACCTGAATGATTTGAGGGTTTTTCTGGAATGCTATTTTGGCTTTAATGAGCACAAACAAATGCCATTTGATCAATGTGTCCATTGCCTTGATGTGATTATGATGATGTTGCTAGGCTATTTTTGTGATTAGTGTAGTGTTTGTTTGAGGATCTACATGTGTAATAAGGTAGCATATATGGTAGCAATGATTGACTTGGTCTGGTGTTAAATCGGTCATAATAAAGAAGATTACTTTGAACTAGTTCAAGATGAGTGACTGTTTTTGGCTGGCCTCGGTTGTTATTGGGTTTGATGGATAAGCTAGATCCACCTTCCAAGATCCATTTCTTGTTGGGGTGGACCATAAACGAGAACTTGCTTATTTGTAATAATTTGCATTGGGGGAAAATAATTTGCATTTTTGTTTAAGTTGAGGTGGACCATAAATGAGAACTTGCTTATTTGTAAGTCTAAATAAGGTAATAGTGCTTTCCCATTTTTAGGAAAGTATGTAGTCTAAATGAAATAATAGTACTTTTCCATTTTTAGGTAGGTATGGTAACAACTTATTCAATCATCAACTTATAGAGCTTTAGGGCTAAACATGATATAGAGCTTAAAGTCTACGATCATCAACAGAAGTGCAAGCTCATTGTATTGCATCAATCTATTCCATTTTTAAATTTTTTTTGAGTAATTGGAATATATAAAGTCTTTGTCTTGTTGTAGTGAGGTTCGTGTTGTTCATCAATATGTAAAGTAGCATTACCCTAAATCTGAAACATCTTACATCAGAACGTTTTCTATGTGGCTTCAATTGAGAATGCAGATGAAATAACTAATAAATAAATGTTTTGTTCGTTTGATATGTAATGTAAGGTAGTTAGCCTTGTTAATGGAGAGAGCTGCTTGTTTGCTATTTTATTAAATTTTAGAGTGGCTTTACAAAGTATTAAAAACTTCTGGTTTCACGATGCCTGAGCATGGTGCAAGAGAATGCTGCTTTCTTTTATAGAAGAGTTTCTCAGTATTTTTTTCTTATTTTTAAATCCTAGAAGCATTCTAAACACATTTTCTTAAATACTTTCAATTCTTGACACACTTGATTGTTTCCTATGTTCCTTAATAGTTTTTTTTTGTCTTGAAAACCTTTTTAACCTGTGTTATCTTATGCAAGAAACTTGAATAAGTTCTGTAGTTCCTCCGAATATATTTGCTATCCTTAAAGAACTTGAATTGGATTTGCGGATTGTGTGTATGAAGCTTAAATCCATGTCATTAAACTTTAATATTTTAGGCATTACTATATGCATCGTTTAACTTATTTCAACTCCATATTTAATAGTTTATGAATTACATATTAGTGGCCATTTATTTTTGCGTGCAATGCAATTAGAATAACCTAAGCCCTCAAAATGGTTCACATTTGTTCTTTGCAGGACACAGTGTGGATAACCTCCTTAGACTATTTGAATGCAGAGCCTGATCCACTTCGGAATTGTGCTGAAAAGATCGTGTATGAGATGGATACTAAACATACAGAAGATGTTCTGCGGGTATGCCATGTTTATTTGGACACTCAATTTCAGGTTTGACTCTTATACTTTTTTTAAATATACTAAAAATTTATAGATTCAAAGTGAAGTTTTCTATTATCACCCATGTACATAGTTTCTGTTAAACTGTATATTTTTTATTCTGAATGTTTTCTGGTATCAGCACTTAAGCTTAGGCGTCTAAGTAATCTCTTTCATGCCAAGTATTGCTTTGTCTATATTCGGCAGGATCATCTCGAGTAAATCCCCATGATATCTTCTGTGTGCTTTTCCCAAGTTACTGAGAAATTGCAATATATTGCAATATTTATCATTGTGCAATTCATTTCTAGTTAAAATTCTGAAAAATATTTAATAGACAGGTGCATATTATAAAACCGGCCCCAAATAGTTGTACTAAAGATAATGATAATTATGACGGGTCCATATTGAACACTATTGTCAGTTTGTTTTAAATTATTTGAACTGCTAGAGCTATCCTGATTTCTGCCAAATCAAATTAAATTAAATTTCCTAAACTTGTTAACCTTAGGGTTCATTTTTATCATCCCAACTTTCATATGAATCATCGCAAGCTTTATCTCAATTATTTTGTGTTGGCTTTACGGATCCTTGTTCTCAATTTGTTTTTGTTGATTGCTGCTTGAGTTATTGACTATATTTTTTACAAATCTTTCTGGACAATTTGAAGTTTGTTATCTTTAGTCTATTCATTATCCTTCTAATCTTTTTGCATTAATCCTATTAACTCATTTTTATTGATTCATATTTTATCCCTCATTTCACATACTCAAATCACATAAATCTATTTTTGATTTTCTTTTGATCAATAGTCTTTTTTTTTTCCGCACGATCTAAATCACCTATATCTATTTTTCGACTTTTTTTTATTAACAGTTTTTTTTTTACATGATGTCTTTAATTTATATGCTCATTCCTTACAATTTACTTCCTAGTTTTATTGCATTTTATTTAATATTCTTATTTATGCTACACAACTTACTTAGTTTGCAACTTCTTTATTTTCTAATACTCGGATTCAAACTTAGTTGCAATTGTATAAAATTTACTTTTGAATTTATATGATATTCTCCTATTATACTTTGATTCAAAACTAGCAATCTCACATTCAACAAATTTTTATATCATATAATCATACTTTTGTAAACTAGTTATAAGCCCCAGTCAAATAATTTCTAAGGGTTTCTTCCATTGTTCTAAGTCTTTCAATTATTTAAGAAATTGGCTCATCTATCAACACCATATCATTATAATGATATACACCTATGTCATCTAACTTCAATACATTTCGTAAGATACTTATACCTAATAAAAATTATGTTGATTCAATGCTGATTTTAATATAATGTCACAGTGATTGAAAGCTCTTTTATAACTCTAGAACTATTTTTAATAATAATCACATTTCGCATCTCTTTGATAATTTCAATATTATTTTGACACACATCTTTTTGCCTCAATGTCCTAAATAATTCTAAATGGTTTCTCGATCATATCTTTTCAAATCTATAAAAATAATACTAATATCCTTTCATTGATCATTCTACTTAGACAATAATTGTCATATTTACTTAATTCATCTCAATAATCTTTTTTTTTTTCGCATAAAATTAAATTAATTCTTTCACATTAGCAGGATTTTTTAAGCTTAGGTTCTAATATCCTCTCACATAAATTCAGTGAATGGTGCATTAGTTTGATTCTCTTATCATAATAGTTCTATATAGTCTTTTGTTCTCAAATAGTGGTATTAAGGTGCAACGTTTTCAATCATTTGACATCTTAGTCAATAAGATTTTATTAAAATGATTTTTTGGCCAATCTACTCTAACATCTCCTGTAACTCTCCAAATCTCAATATTATCTCATTTGGCTGTATAACTTTATATTTATTCGTCTTTGAAGTTTACTGAACATCAATTTTTGAATTAATTTTTTATAAACTTCATGATTCGGTTCCTTTTGCTCTCTCTAAAAGGTTTCTTCCTTATTGCTTCTTGTTTTGAAATTTGTCAAAATAAAACTTCCAATATTTCATTGTGGGCTCCGAAAATTCGGCCCCGACCTCCACCCGCTTTGCTTTGTTCGGGGGGAGTTTTAACGGAATTAAGTTTCGGGGTAAATTTTGGAAGGCAGATGAGTTTGTAGATAAGACACTACCCAGAGATTTCGCCCTTATTTTGCGAGGACTTTATAATATGAGTTCTGATTTCCTATAGGCGCAAGCCCCTATAGCGAGATAGAACTTTCGATTAAGGCTAGTCGTCAATCAGATACGCTGTGTATGCAGATATGTAGTATCAAGCATATAGTAGCAGCAAGGGCATAGATGTTGGCAGTTTGAAGATTTGATGTTTAAAATAGAAATTTTCACCACCTTGCACTTAAAACGGATGGTGGGGTAATGGATGATGGACCCGATCAAGATCCCATGATTTTGTCGTCCCGGGCCATCGTGGTCCCTGGTCTACTTAGTCAGAGGAGGTAGTCAACCCAACCTGACAGAAGGATCCTTGTCAGCAGCCATTGATTGCTTCGTCCAAGGGAACCTTGTAGACCTGAGTTGAACGTTTGCCTAAGGGGACAAATTTGAATCCACCTTAGCCAACAGAGGGCTTTGTGCCCTATCGATCATATCCTATTGATTCATATATCAAGGATTTGATGTCAATAAGAAATGTATTGGCTCTGGTCATAACCAGTATCACGTGGTGCCATTTGACAGCAAAACCACTTGGTTCAGAGGGCCCCATGTCATAACCGTTTACCTACAGTGCTATTTGGCGGCAAAACTGCCGGTTAGAGGACACGTACCACGTCCTTATTGATAGGAGATTGTTTGAGAATGAATCCTAGTGATATTTTTGACTAGGCATTAGCTTTGTGTGAGCCAAAGTAAATTTTAATTTGTTCGCCTCGACAAACTGTTGCGGAGGGTGGATGAGTTTTGCTTTAAGCGTTTAATGGATTTATTTCAATTTTAAATATTTTGAAATTGAGATTTTTTAAAAATTTGAATTTTGTGGGGAATTTGGATGGCATTTTGGAAGTGTTTATGAACCCCTCCGGTTGAGATTAATGTTCAACACGGCCATCATCGGGTATTTGTGGTCATTTGAAAATATTTGTGTTTTAAACCTTGTCGACTCTGTCGAGCTGTCGACAGAGGATCGAGTTTTGTAGGATTTATGCCTTTGTAAGTGAATTCTCTTGATTATGGGCCTTGAAGGCCTAATATGAATTTATAAAACAAATATTTCGGTCGACCTCGCGACCGTATATTCGTTTAATAGTTCGAGCCGTGTCGACTCCTATCTACCTGAATAGAAGGATCGGGCTTGAACTTGAATTCACTTATTGACCCGCGCAGCATCCCTAGACGTCACGCGTGTACCAATAACACGCTCATTGGGGCCCATGCGGGTATTTGGGGGGTATTTTATAATTACTGATTGAACTTTGTCGACTCCTATCTACTTGCGTAGGAGGATCAGGTTCAAATTTATTGACCCATATAGCATCCCTAGACGTCACGTGTATACCAATAACACGCTCGCCGGGGCCCATACGGGTTTTATGATTGCACTTGCCCCTTTCGTGTGCTTATGTGTATACAAACTAAGGTGTATGTGCGAGGGGCATTTTTGGATGTTTAACGAGTCTTCTATGATAGCTTGTAGGAGCTTGTAATCGTTGTAGTCTTTTTATATTCGCCTGCGAATGACATGGTGGATGTACAACCACTATTTATTAAGACACTTGCAAGCCTCAATAGTCTTATCCAACCCGATGTTCAGGACCCAATTGAACTACTATTCACTCGCCCCATAATGATTTGATCTAGCTTTCTCTATCAGAATTCGTATAGGAATCAATAAGCGATGTTCTAATTACGTCGTCATCATCACTTTATGTTGCTGGTTTAAATAAAGAATCAATCATTTCGACCTTGGATGATTGTGTTCTTACTGATGTTCTATACTTCGAAACTGGTGGCCATTGCCTCGAACCAACGGTTTGTCGTCACTACTGTATATCAAATCTTTCTGGTTACACTGACATTTTGAACATCGAATGGGTATCCTACAGTGTTATTAAATCTTTCTGCTTGACTTATTTTCCTTGGAGTTGAATTTTGGTTGATGGTAGAGGTGCCATGGTGTTCCTTCATCCAAGAATCTGGTGTATTTGTTTGTGAGTCGAGGTTGACTAACATTGATCGTAGATAGAATACCATATTCATGATCTATCCATCATCGTTGCTCACAAGAAGATCAGTGCTCTTACTCCCCAGCTAATTATTGATGATTGTAAGAGAATCATATTTGCAGAAGTCTCCTTCCTTTCATTACATGGCTATGCTGTATTCTTCATATAGAACTGTAGGTGATCACTATGATGCTGTCTCTTGCAGTCACCTTGGACTCCTATATTATGGGTTTGTCATGCCTGTTGATATACAGCATGTTGTATGCCGATATTCGTATTCTTGAGAATCTTCAATCTCTATCGAAGATTTTATTGATTGCAAGCAGGTTGTGTTGCAAATTCTGTTTGTAAGTTCTATCATTTTCCTTAAGTTATACAACCAAGTCAATTGTTGTTACTCGTAGGTGGGATGCTTATTTAGGACTTCGCACTTTCGTGTACAATAGACTTACATATTCCTTTCAATCTTCCCCGCTTGTGAAATCCAATATGTTTGTTCATATGTTAGCATTTGATTGTGAGGATGCTATTGCATTCATTGCACATCCTTATAGTTTTTGCAATCATTCTAAGTCACTCAGTCATATGCTTGAGATAAATATTGTGGACCAATTGTCATCATTCACGTGGAAACATCATGTTGTTGAATGATACCCTTTATGCTTCCACCATTACATACATGTTTACTTGCATTTAATTTGAAGCATATTATCTTACAAGCTATAATCTTGTTTTAAGCATTATTAAGCTCCTTGTGTATGTTCAAATTCAAGCTCAATTTGAATGAATTCCCTGTGGTTCATGTAAGTTCAAGTTCTTATAGTCTTGTTGGGTTCAAGTCCAAGCATAGTCCTTGCTCGAATTCAAATGTTCAAGTCAAGTTCAAATTTTACTCAAGTTTGAATCCAAATTCATTGTTATTTATTTAATATTCATTTGAGTTCAAGTTCAATGTTAACTTTGAGTTCCCTGCTGTCCAAAATTGATTCAAGTTCTTGGCATTCGAATCATGTTTTAGAACGAGTTCAAGTATTATGCCATCTTGTAGAGTTCAAATCTTGTTATTTCATTTAGTTCCAATTCAAGTTATAGTTCATTTGTATTCAAGTCTTCTGTTTAGTTCGTTCGAGTTTACTTGAGTCCAAATCAAGTCCAAGTTCAAGTTCTTTAGTCCACAGTGTAGTCTTTTGTTCACCCGAAATTTCGGCAGCCTCCCGGCGTCTCCCATGTTTAGGGGAAACTATGGGAAATCGGGCATTCCCACCACGCTTAGGAAAACGTGTATGGTAGGTGTCCTCGGACACCGCGGTCGTATTTTCTTTGTCCCCCCACCACGCTTTAAGCATGTATGGGTCTTCAAATGTACCTGAAAAAAAAAGAGCAGTTGTTTTCCCGTAGGTACAGAGTAGGTGTCGTATGGGTACTTAAAATTGTCCCCACAATGCTAAGAAAAGCGTGTATAGGGCCTACCCGCCTCGTCGTAGGTGTCGCACCAGATTCCCTTCCCACCACGCTTAGGAAAGCTTGTATGGGCGGTTTGCCGGCTCGACACGAACGTCGAATGCAAGATTTGAGTTAGAGAATTTATACCTTTGGGAGGATGTCGGTGGTAGATGCTCGTGGATCGAGGCAAGAGTTCTTTCCTTCTATTTTTTAATATTAATTATAATTAATAGTTAATTATAATTATCTTTAATTAATTATGTTTATTTAAAGTTAATTATAATTAATTATAATTAATTAAAGTAATTAATTATATTTAACTTTAATTAATTAAAACTAATTAACTATAATTAATTAATTAATAATAATTAATTGAAATTAATAAAATATTAATTATAATTAATCAAGATTAATTTTAATTAAATTAATTATAATTAATTAAAATTAATTATAATCATTTAATTAAAACTAACTATAATTAATTATAACAATTATAATTAATTAAAATAATTATAATTAAAATTAATTTTAATTAAAATTGATTAACATTAATTCTAATTAAAATTAATTAATATTAATTCTAATTAAAATTATTAATCCCTCTCCCTCCCCTCTCTCTATAGTTTGGCAGCTTTACTGGATTTGGCCGAAGAAGCGTGCGAAGGGAAGAAAGTTACCCTTACAGCAGTGAGCTCCCGTCGTTCCGTCCGATCAAAATGTCGTAACTCCCAATCCCGTAGGAAGGGAATGTTGTCAAGAGGAGCAAGGTCGGACAGCCAAGAGGAGCCGGGGAAGCGCGCCAAAGGTAGAGAGTTACCCTCACGTCGTGGCTTCCGATCCCGCAGGGAGGAAACGTCGTCGAGGAAGCAAGGTCGATGGAATCCAGACGTCGGCTTGCAGGCGTCGGAGAGAGTGGAGAGGTTTGATGGTTTGCGAACAGAGGAGAGGCGTCGGGTTTTTGAGTCGAGAAGAAGCGGTCTTGTGGAGCTTTGAGCGTGTGGAACACAGCGAATGAGCTCGACTTCGCTTGTGTTTTATAAACGCGAACAGGGCTGGAGCTCGAGGCGCGGAATGGGATTTTTGACTTCGGCGCCGTTCGCAGAGGTATGGAGAATATTGTAGAAGCGGCTGGATTCGACAGGATTTGGCAGTGGTATGGTTTCAACCGTTTCTTTTTTATTATTATTTAATAATTTTTTATTTCAGAGGTCAACATTCATCTATGATTTCATCTATTACTAAGAACATATCTTTACTCTTAATATATGTTGCTCTATAAGTTTCTTCATCTCTTTTCTTATACCTTAGCCTTTTTTTATATATTTATTTTTCTCTTTTCTTACCATAACGAGTTGTAGCTTTACCTTCCTTGCTTCCTTATGGAATCTGTAGCTTCCTTACAAATTGACAAGTTTCAAGTGTGTTTATTTTTCCCATGCTTTAGAAGTACTTTTCTTTTTGCTTTATTAGTACTTTATATCACCTCTTTTCTTTACAAAGTTTTCTTACTAATTTACGATCTATCTCTATTCTGTTTTTGATCTATTTCTACAATTTTTACATTGAAACTAGTCAATCTATGACTTCTCACCTTTTAAATTGTACCATCTTGTCACATGACAAATGCTTATTTAGATTTCTTTATTTGTATTTCTAATATATTTATTGTAGTTACTATCCAATATTGTGTAGTTAAACTCTCTATTCAAATCACTTTACAATCTTAAAAAAAATTATTTCGTTCTAAGTGAAAAATGATACATCTATGATTCAGTAACTCCACTTTTGAAAGTGTCTCCCATTTCTTACACTAGTGCTTGCTATTGCATGATCATATTAAATAACTTCTCCCATTATATTTTTCTCTTTGATTTCATTACAACCATGAATCCTCTCGTAACTCTTACAAGATCATACAAATGCCTTCAACTAAGAATTAATAATTGTTCTCTTATATTTATTGTATTATTTCATTACATATTCTCTTAAAAGTTTATATTTTTAATTCAATTGAGCTGGATAAATATTAACAATGATTATAATATCTCTGTCAATAATGAACTTAATAGTAATCAGCATATTACTACTATTATCACTTCAATAATTTTATGTTTTAACTTCCTATCTACTATTAATCCAACACCATTTTTATTATTGGGCTTCCTAACGTATATTAGTTTATTACATTCTCTAATATCTAAGGTTGTAAGGACCGAACATAGAATCGGAAGAAGAGGTTTAAGGTTCAATAGTTCGATCAAGGTTGAATCGGATGACATAATAAATAACAATTTAAAATTTTGATTAAAAAATAAATTAAATTCACACATTAATAATATCTCATGTAATTTTAAATTTAAACCTATTCAATTTTTAAATTTAATTCAAATTTAACAAAAATTTAGCTTATATCTAAATTTATAAATTTAATATAATTATTATTAATTTATGTTATATGTTTATATATAATTTATACCTATAAATTATATATTACATTCATATTATAAATTTACATTTATAAATTATTAAAATTAGATAATTTATAGTTAATATATAAATAAATAAATAATTTTTATAGTATATAAATAATAAATGAAATATATAATTTATTTAACATTATTAATTAAAAATAAATGCTATTTACATCATAAAAAATCTATTTTAAACTATATAGTGTATGTTGTATGTTATAAACTTAAGAAGTAAGAACTTCAATTTATTTAATCTCACATCACCTAGGAAATTTCATCTTGGTAATATTTACACTTTATATTGCCTTTTGAGTTTGGATGAGGGAAAAACTCTAGAGTGATAGAGCTATGTGAAATACTTAGTTTGTGTTTCTTTATTTAAAAATTAAGTATTTTAAATTTAAATTAATTTATTAAATTATAAATATTACTTAATATTATATTCTTAATGTATTAAATTAATTTATTTAATTATTTAAATATTTTAAAAATTGAATCGGTTGGTTCAAGGGAACCGAGACCGGTTTGCCTGTTGAACTGGCGGTTCTGGCCAGTTCACCTCGGTTTGATACAAAATCGGTTTTCAAGCTGAACTAGTCTGGTTCGATTTTTAAAACCCTGCTTATATCTTTGGAATTTATCCCTTTGCATATCATATCTTGCAGATGCTATATTTGTTTCTTTTTTATTTTTTATTTTTTTTGTGCTATATTTGTTCTTCTAACCATTGTGTCCATGCTTTCTCTTGCACTTGCAATCATACCCCCCAAACAATATGTAGCAAAACTATCTTATTTTTGGATCTAATCAACCCTTGCATACTTTTCACTACAATTTTGGCTACGTTGTAATTATCACTTGAGTGTGACGTCCTAGTCAAAATTTAGCTACTTACTATCATAATTGGGGTATGTTGTGGAACTTATTGATGCTTCATTAGCCAACGCTTATCCAGTTCTGTAGCATGTTAATACCAAATTTAGTCTTAATCTTTGTTTTGGCTAAATATCAAAATTTTGAGAGCAAGAGCCTATTGAGGGAGCTACTTTGCGGTTGATTTGATAAATAAATTTAATTAGACCTTTGAATCATGCATCTCAGATTTTACCTACAAATTAAAGGGACCAAACTCAATTTAGTTCATATATGTTAAAAGCTTTGGCAAGCATCCGACTGCTTGATAGCGTTAATTACTTTTAGACGTAAGACAGTCTTCTGATCTTATTGGCTTTGTGGTGCCTCTTTACATTTTCACTGTACGGTCTTTTGTGGTATATTGGGTTTGCCAGTTATGGCCTCCCAAGGGCCACCAGCCTCCCCACCCTGGCGAAATACCCTCTCCAATTTGACTTGGGAGAATCATCTAAATCTCTAGTAGAGAAGACGTTCTACCGTCGGTTACTGATTATTCCTTGTTATTATCTTTAATAGACTTAATATCTTACGTGACTTATCTACTGGAAATGCCCTCTCCAACTATGGCTTTGTTTTTCATCAGTTTTTCTTTTAGAAATACTGCTACATTATAATTATGACTTTTACAAAGAATTATGCGATGAAATTTGTTCTCTTGCAGACTCTAAATGAGCAACATTATTTTTTTATTAAAAATGAAACATTGCAGCAACACAGAAACATAAAAACTTATCAATTCTTTGGCATATTTGGTAAAGATCATGACATCTACATGTGCATGTTCTTGTGCTTCATCATGCAGGTAACTGATGCTAAGATGATATGGCTTGACCGGTTAGGTTTTGATCTGTACCTATATTCTTTGGAAGGAACTTTTACTGCCCGGGTTCCTTTTCCAAGAGAAGTTTCGGATGAAAAAGGCGTGAAATCTTCTTTAAATTCTATGTTTCATCTTGCATGGGAGGTAGAGAAGGGCTATGTTGTTCCTGATTTTGAGAGGGTGAAGTTTGTGAAGAAGATAAGCAGGTGAGCACTCATCGTTTCTACCTCTGTTTCTGTATTTTGTTTTAGAGATTCATTTATTCAAATCAAAATGCAACCCAAACTGCTGATTCATACTGATTCTTCCCCTGTAATTTAACATTTTTTTGAGTAGTTCAAACTTTAGAAATTTTTTTGTTCTTTTTTCTTAGTCTTGTGTAATCTTTCCATGAAAAGACATGGCTGATGCAGTCACATGCTCCCTGTTCCTGTTCAAAAGAGCTGTTGGGGTTGATTTTAGACATCAAGAAAGTGAAATGTACAGTAAGAAATCTGCAAATTTTGGCTTTAAATTTTCGTGTATTCATAAGCTATGTATTATGCTGGTTATATATAAATATTTTATTATTTTATCATATATTTCATAGCATCTATTTTTATTATGTTGAATTTAAAAAAAAAATAAATTATATATACTTTTTATATGTCATATAAGTGTCACGTGTCAATTTTTTAAGCACATTTGGATGAAAATTTGATAGACATTTTTTTCAAAATTTTCATGTGCTCTCCTTGGAACTGTTGGTCCTTTTTGGGATTGGTTTTTGGAATCCTCCAAACTATGATAGGTATATTTGCCTACTATCATTCAATTTATTTAATATCTAATCTAATTTATGCATTTTATTATATTTCAGTCTTAATTAATATAAATATTTAATTTTAAAAATATTATTTTCTAATTATTACAAGTTTTTTAATAATTTTTAAAATTTAATTATAAAATATTTAACTAGGACTGGTAACTCAGATGAGTCGAAGATTCAGGCTTCGTTTGGGACGGCTTTTTTCTTGCTTTTTAAAGTAGGTTTTTAGTACAAAAATTTGTACTAAAAAGTTGTTTTAAGAAGCAATAAGAAAGCCATCTCAAAAATGAAGCCTCACTCCGATTTTGATTGGTCCAAAGCTCGGGTTTAAGAGTAAATGAGCGTTTAAACAATATAGTATGTTTTTGTATGATAAGAGGATTGTATTAAATATTGAAGACTACTTGTGAGTTCTAGTGAGGTTGTGCTTAAAATTTATGTGCTTGGGGTTAAAACTTCATCTTTAGTCTTTAAATTTTGGTTGAAACTCCTAAAATGAGCCATTATCAAAGATATAATTCATAATCAAATGAAATTCGCTATAGAATATACCAAATTTGTTGTGGTTCAAATCATCAAAAGTTATCAAACTTGCATGTACTCAGCACAAAGAGTAGTAAGTCAAAATTATCAATGTTACTGACCAAAATCACAAAGCTACTCAACCAGCTTCATTAGTGACCTAAAATGAAGTAATCAAATACTTTATGTGAACTCAGCATTTCCATATGAAATCTATAGTCAACTTGAACTCATTTATAATTGTAATTTATCATATATTCTTTTTGCACTTAGAAAACTGCAAACTAGCTAGAATCATACATGTTACAACAAACACTTCTAAAGTCTTATTACATAATTTTACTTGTAATGATCAAATATAGCCTTTTATGCAAAACTATATCTCAACTCCACAACTTATAAATAGGGGTAGATGGGGAGCTTGGCACATGAATCATTGGCATATAATCTAGTGAAATTGCAGAGTTCTCTATCTATTCTTATTTTTTATGTTTTCTATCTATTCTTATTAGCATGATACTAATGCCATTTATGTATAAATTTGGATCCAATATCCTTGATGACCTCTGTAATAAAAAAAAGAGATAAAAAAAATGTTGCTTGCATCATTACCTGTACAAGCCACGCCGCGTCTACAGTGTCAAATCGCGCCGCTTGCTACAGGATACAATCTGCGAACGGCGCTGTTTCAAAGCCCATTCTCGCATGCGAAAAGCTTACCTCGATCACATCTCTTTAGCGTCGTTAAAAGGGGACTGAATGAAGACTTCGCGCTTTTCTCCTCCCACGACACTTCCACACTCACTCAAAGCCGCAACCCTCACAACCTTTCCGATCCCCTTAGCAAGCCTTCTGACCTGGCCTTCATAGCCGAAGGTCTCCATCCCATATCCAACTTCTGCCTCCCCTAAGCCAAAGCCAACCCAAGCTTCTCACCTCATCTCCCTCTTTTCCCTAGTCGAACCCCTACTCCTCTCCATCTCTTCAAGCTAAAACTACCATCTGCCCTAACCAAAGATCTTCTCCACCTTCCCTAATTTTTCGGCCCAGAGAGAGAGATTTTCCCTATCCTTTCCCTAGCCGAATCTCCTTCAACGACATCCCTTCCTGTTTGGAGCGGAAGTTACGACATTTTGATCGGAACCAAGGACGAGAGCCGCTCACTGTGAAGGTAACTTTCTCCCTTGCATGGGCTTCTTCAGCCAAATCCCGTAAATCCGCCAAACTATAGGAGATAGTAAATATGAGATTTATTGTAAAAAGAGGGAAACAAAGGACTTATTCTGCCGTAAGATTTAAGGGACGATCAAATCTCGTTTGGAAGGATTTAGCACAAATCCTGATCAAATCCGACCTAAACCCTGTATCCAAATGGATTTTTATAGGATTTAGCACGGATCCTGCATTAATTTTGTCCTTTTTTTTAATTGAAATTAATTTCTTTTAGTTATAATTAATTAATAATAATAGTAATTGATTATATTTAATTAAAACTAATTATAATTAAATATTTTGATCACATTTAATTATTAATAAGAATAATTAATTTTAATTAAAATAAGTTATAATTAATTTATTATTATTATGATTAATTATTAATTATAATATATTAAAATTAATCATAATTAATTATTTTAATTATAATTAATTATTATCAATTATAATTAATTATGATTAATTATTACAATTATAATTAATTTTTTTAAATTATAATCATTAATTATAATTAATTAATTAATTACAATTTTTAAAAAATAAAAAAGAGGGAAATACTTGTGTGCCTTGATTCACATGCCAACTCCATCGACACCGCGCAGGTATAACCCCTAAACCTTAAAAACTCTGAGAGCCCACTTTCATTATTTGTGGCGACCGAAAGATCGCCCATACACGCGTTTATTAGCGTGGTGGGATGGGACCTTGTGCGGCACCTACAACGAGGTGGGTAATCACTTAAAGCTCCATTTTGGCATTTGCGACGTACCGAAAAATCGTCTATACACGCTTTTATTAGCGTGGTGGGATTGGAGCCCGGTACGGCGCCCACGACGAAGAGGGGTTACTAATAAGTACTCGTACGCGAGAAAATAAAAGTGTACCCTCGTCGACCCCATACACGTTTTTATTAACGTGGTGGGAATGAAGACACGGCCGTGGTGTCTAAGGACACCTACCATACACGCTTTTATTAGCGTGGTGGGAAGGCCCAGACTTTTAGTTTTTTCTCCTAAACGGGGGAGACGTCAGGAGGCTGCCGAAATTCCGACTGAAGACACAAGGACTTGAAAAAATGAACAGGGGACTTGGACTTTATTTGGACATTAAATTGAATATCAAAATGAAGTGAATTTTAATTTGAGTAAATAAGAAAAGGACTTAAATCAAACTTGAGCTTAAAGAAATTGAATTTGGAAATAAAAAAAAAAGAATGAGCAAGGACTTGTGAACTCGGACTCGAATGAACAAGTTATAGAAAATCAAACTCATGATAACATAGAACTTGAACCACAGAGGACCTTATTTGAATAAGACAAGGAATTGGTGGACTTGAACTTGGACTTGTATTTGAACACAAAGCAAATGACTAATCAAAATTTGAACCCAAATGAGCCTGAACTCATCTTGAGCTTGATTTGAGCACTAATTAAACATGACTTGGACAAATTAGACTCAAGCAAAGACTTACAAATTGACTACAAGGGACCTGAACATAGAACTTGAGCTTGCATACACAACAGGGAACATAACTTAAAGTGACAAACAATGGATCAAATTTTAATTTGATAAAAGTGCAACAAGAATAAACAGAAATGCAATTATTTGGGAGATGATTTAAATATTGAATTGAATGTTAATGAATGAGCAATCAAAATCTATATGCTCAATGAATGAATCTTGTTCAATGATTCGTGATGGGTTAGGGAAAGCCCCTACATTCCTATCATGAACAATAATCCAACTTCAAGGAGGTGCATCAATAAAGGAGTTCAATACGTAGTGAACATAACAAGTTGATGGCCAAGGAGACTTCTATAAATGCATTCGAGAAGATTATGACAAATGCACTAACACGATTTGCGAGCAACAATATAGAACTTCCAACAGATGTTAAAAGACTATCATTGTCGATTAAAAGTGCAGGCATCAATATTACACAAGGGCGGGTGCAGTTCATCTTGTAGGCAAGAACACACAACATGCAATAAATGCAGCTTATCCACAAATAATCTAAGAGGGTCGTGGATAGGACATTAAGTATACTACTAATGCCAATCAGCTTGTGAGATATATGTGTATTGCCTACACATATGGAAAGAAGTATCCAACGAACGTGATTTACCTACAAGTATGAATCAAGAAACTTGCAATACAGTGGCCCACTCACAATACAGAAGAGTTCATGATGAATGAAATAAATTGTCATTCAACATGTACGGAGAAATTTTGATGGTGAATGCAACCCGATCAATGGTCAAATGATAAATAGTAGATGAACATAGTAACTTGTATGCAAGTGGCAACCGGAGATACATTGCCGATGTGAAAGATCCCTTGATTGAATAGGAGTTTTGTGCGAGGGTGTAAGGACACCGCAAGAGACTTGTACCCCAACATGCAAGTTGTAACCACTTATACATAGGTGATGGTTGACACAAGCAACATATATCACAATATCCTCGTAGTCAACTCACTCAACATTGGACACTACAATATTTCAACAACCAGCAACTGTCCAACATCAGTCTGGTACAACTACCATTCCAATCATCTCAAGGGATGCACCAATTATTTTAGGAATGAATATCCCGTAAATTTCTCCTATACGATGTGAGGTGCCTTCAATCGCTGCAAGGTCCACATAAGGCAGTGACCATTGACTTCAATGCACAAGGTATTAGCAAGGACACAGTCATCCAAAGTGGGAATAATTGATTCTTTATTTAAGCCAACAACTGAAGGTAACGATGATGGCATAATCAAGGAGTTGCCCGCTAATTCCTATATGAGTTATGGGAAGAGAGAGCCATATCAAATCATTACAGAGTGAGCAAATCTCTGTTCAACCAGATCTTAGACATTGAGTTGGATAAGATTATTGAGGCTTGCAAGTTTCTTGATGAATAATGGTCGTGCATCCAATATACCTTCTACATACAAGTATTGAAGTACTACAACAAACACGAAGTTTTACAAGTCGTAGAAGACTTGTCAAATGTCCAAAATACCCCCGCATATGCACCGTAATTTATATATACATAGGTACACATAAGGGGATGTATAGTAAACCCACATGGGCCCCGATAAGCGTATTTTTGATACATACATGATGTCTAGGGATGTTGTACAGGTCAATAAATTTGAACCCGATCCTTCTAGGCAGCTAAATAGGACTTGACAAGGTTCAACAAATAATTATAAAATGCCCTCAAACACCCGCATGTGCCCCGACGGGTGTATTTTAGATACACACGTGATATCTAGGGATGCTGCGCGGGTCAATAAATAAACCCAAGTTTGAGTCTGACTCTTCTACGTGGACGGATAGGAATTGACACGGCTTGAACTATCAAACAGATATACGGTCAGGGTGTCGACCGGAATATCTATTTTATACGTTCAGGGTCTATAACAAAAGAAATTCATTAATAAAAATATAAAGCCTATGAAACCCGATCCTCTGTCGACAGCTCGACAGAGTTGACAAGGTTCAACCCATAAACACCCCGATGATGGCCGCGTTGAATGTAAATATCAACCGGAGGGGTTAATTTCAAATATTCTTCAATGCCACTCAAATGTCTGGAAGTCTAAAATTCCAAAATATCAAAATCCAAAATATTTAAAATAAGAAATTCAACCATCAAACGCTGAAAGCAAAATCCATCCACCCTCCGCAACAGTTTGCCAAGGTGGACAACTTGAAAATTTACTTCAGCTCACATGGAGCTAATACCTAGTCGAAAATATCACTAGGATCTATTCTTAAATAGTCTCCTGCCAGTAAGGACGTGGTATGTGTCCTCTAACCGATAATTTCACTACCAAATGACACTACAGGTAAACGATTATGACCCGGGGCCCTCTGTATCGAGTGGTTTTGCCTCCAAATGGCACCACAGGATAGTGGTTATAGCCAAAGCCAATACATTCTTTAATGGCATCAAATCCTTAAGATATGAATCAATAGGATATGATCGATAGGGCACGAAGCCCTCTGTTAGCTAAGGTGGATTCAAGTTTATCCCCTTAGGCAAATACTCCCCCCATGTATACAAGGTACCCTTGTATGAAGCAACCTATGGCTGCCGACAATGATCCTTCTGTCAGGTTGGGTCGACTACCTCCTCTGACTAAGTAGATCAGGGACCACAATGGCTCGGGACGACGGAACCATGGGATCTTGATCGGGTCCATGATCCATTCCCCCACCATTCTCTTTAAGTGCAAGATGTTAAAATTTCTATTTTAAATATCAAACCCTTCATATATCCATACCCATGCGGCTACTATATCCCAGATAACGTGTACTTTTACGTATCTGATTGACGACTAGCCTTAATCGAAAGCTCTCTCTCATTATCGGGAGGGGTAATTAACTATAGGGGCTTGCGCCTATAGTAAACCAAAACTCAGATCATAAAGTCCTCGCAAAATAAGGGCAAAATCTCTGGGTAGTGTCTTATCTATAAACTCATCTGCCTTCCAAAATTTACACTGGAACTTAATCCGTTAAAACTCTCCTCTGAGCAACGCGGGGGAGGCCAGGGCCAAATTTTTGGAGCCCGCAAATTTCTGGCAACTCCGCTGGGGACTGGTTTCTCTTTCCATCTTTGGCTAGTCGTCTCAGTACTATTGTAGCAGCAAAATCTACATGGCCTAAAATTTAAGTTTTTTGAAATGATCATTTAATGAATTAAGTTTTTGAGTATTTTAATGACCAATTCAAGAGATTCACATAAGATATTCATTGAGCAGTTTTATGTTTATTTTAAATTTCTTGCTTATATTGATTATTTTTATCTCTTATTATTATTTTGTTCTCTGTAAATCTCTGCATTTGAAAGTATGGGGTTAGGTATCAGATTCTGATTGCTAATCCTTGCCTTTCATTTGTGCAGATGGATCTACAGAACACTGCTTTCACTATTCATCTAGGTGGTGGAGCCAGCATTCAGTTGGCAAATGCTCTAATTAACACTGGAAATACTGGAGCGACCATCTAATTCGGTAGCATTGACTTCCCTGCAGTCGTTGCAAGGACTGTCGCCATTCCTGTGAATGGTGTAAATGTTGAAAGGCATACAAGAAGACTCCAACCTGCTGGTGCCCCCACTCGTCGCGCGCATCTTCTAGCACAGCGACCAACTACTGAAGCTACTACACGCCAGACGCATCTGCCAGCATCACGAACTACTGCTACTACTAAAAATCCTCGTAAGAGGATTTTCGTGTTCGAAAGGCTGTCACAGCCTGAGGCCCCAGCCACCAAAAGAGTTGTGATCGGTGGAAGGATCTCAATGGTAACTGCAAGCACCACATCTCTACCAACCGGGTTATTTGCCCCCTGGAAGAAAAATGCTGAAGCTTCCTCATCTAGAGGAAGGCTCACCAGGAGGCAGAGGAGGAAGAAGAATGCTGAGCTTCGAGCTCAGCAACAAATACCCGTGCATCCATCAAATTTATCGGCTCAGGAGCCAGAAGCTAACATTCAGACCTGGAATGAGTTCGCAAACCTGAGATGGGTCAAAAGAAATAGCTCTATTGGGGAGCTAAAGAAATCTTTCTGGGATCAACGACTTGAAGTCCCAGTTCCCCCAAAGAAGTAAGAACCAGAATCTCTTTCAGCCCGAGTGTACCGGTTGCTAAAGATAGTGAAGAAGAAGGGCCTGAAAAAGAAGAGGTTCCAGAGGCCATTGGTCATTGAGACTAGAAGGACCCCTCAGATGGAGAGGCTGTCGTCTGATTTGATAGCCAAAAGAAGAAGAAAGTGACAACAAATTCCACCCGGTGAGCATCGGGGTGTGATAGCCGAACCACATGTTCGGGGATCCACTACCGAAAGGTCCTGACGAAAAGGAAAGGAAATCTGGAGGCCAAAGCCTTGCAGAGAAGAAAGAAAGGAAAGAGAAATAAACCTGGGCGTGACATCTAGAGCGGCTTCCTGGAGATCCACCCCCATCCACAAATAACGTCAAAAGTGGGTCCAAAAGAAGACCCACGATAACACCCCTCCTGACGGTCGACACCTTGGAGAATCCTCCGGGGGATCCTGTCGCTCACTATCGCCTCCGAAGGAAGAGACGACCAATTTTGACCGTAGTCCGCAGATCGAAGAGATCTTCCTGTCGAATCAAGAACCAGAGATTCAGTGGCACCATCGCTCAGAGATCCGTGTACTAGAGGAGAAAGTGGAAGAAGATATGAAAGGGGAAGAAAACATATAAGAAAATATAGAAGAAAATAAAGAAGAAAATATAAAAGGAGAAGAATATATGGAAAAAGGAATGGAAGAAGTGAACGATACCATAAACATAGAAGTCGTTTATATGGTGAGGCACACCAATGCCAACGAAGAGGCCTATTATGACGACGGTGAAGGGAACGACCGTTGGCAACCACTACCTAGGCGAGTACACCAACGTCACGACGAAGCAGGGTCCGCCACCAGCAGAGGTGGCCAACCCCAGGGAGAAGATAAAGTGGAAGAGATTGAGGGGAATCCCCCCGATGATGAAAACGTCACACTCGTCGATATGAGAAGACAAATAAGGCGACAAATTAAAGCCCAAGACAGAGAAATCTCTCAACTAAATGAGAAGAAGATGGCTGATATGATGGCTCAGATGGAGGAAATGATGCAGATGATGCAAAGGACTGCTGCTATCGGTGTCGTGTCTAATCCTCCTGTCGATCCTTTAAACTTCCAAGTGCCTTAAGTCTTAGGAGTACAAGGCGCTCCTGAAGGTGGCCATGAGGTGCACCATGTCATCAGTCAGCCCACTCCGCAAAACATAGCAAGTACCTCTGAGCCTGTGATGGCTGCACAATTGGAAGAAATAATTACAGAAAAGATCAAGGCTATCATAGCCATTGATCAAGCAAAAAATTGGTAGGCAATGGTCATCCATATCCGACAGAATACGACCAAGTGTCATACCCAAAAGGGTATTCGGTCCCAAAGTTACATACTTTCAACGGTACTAACAACCCCAGGCAGCACTTGATGCAGTTCAAGGCCACCTGTAGCAACATAGGGGGAAATGACGCCCTACTCTTCAGATAATTCGCCAGTAGTTTAATAGCAATTATTTTCGAATGGTATGCTGAATTGCCAAACGACTCTGTAAAAATATTTGCAGAGTTGGAAGCTATATTCGTGAAGAGATTCGCTAGTGCAAAAGAAAATAATAATCACTGACATTGCTCTGTATAAGAGAAGAAGGGATGAGTCAGTGACGAAATATATCACTCGCTGGCAAAATTTGAGCATAAAATGTGAGCAGCAGCTTGAAGAAGATCATGCTGTACAGTTATTAATGGAAAATATTAACAATAAAATGTAACCCTTTCTATGCATGGCCACAATCACCACTTTTCAAGATTTGCTGGACATAGTAAAATTTGAAAAACTGAACTTATCAAGATCGAAAAGTCACTCTGATAAGCCCAAGAAGGCTAAAGCCTCAGGTGCTAGAAGAGGTGAGGCCAATTCTACATTTTTCTCCAGAGCTAATAAAGAAAAACAGATGGTTTACAATATAGACAAAGGCAAGCAGCCAATGCAGTATGAAGAAAAGTCGAAACAGGTCTACAATCTTAACCCCCAACCAAAGCTTATACTCAGGTGCAATGATAAACCACGAACTTATTAGGGCGGCGGAGAATACTCGAGACAAACAATGGGAACTGGTGATCAAACGTTCTCGTCCCTCAAGGATAAAATGAATAAAGAATATTCATTCAAGAGGGAGAGTGTCACCAAGTTATTTTGACAAGCCATAAAAGCGGGCTTAGAATTGCCAGAGTGCAAGAGGCCCGAAGAGTCAAAACACATTAATGACCCGAATTATTGCCAATACCATCGGGTAATCAGCTACCCCATTAAAGATTGCTACATCTTCAAAGACTGGTTGGAAAGAAAATATAGGAAAGGGGAACTCATATTATCAGACAATGTGTTGACGCATCACAGGAAAGAATCAACTCGGGTGGTTACGTCCTCTTCCGTACCCCCGATTGAAGAAAGAAGAAATGAAAAGAGGTCAACTAAAGAAAAGCAATGGGAAACTGTGGTCTCTAAGGAAATTGTGAAAATGTTGAAGCAGCTGGAAGGAGTTTCAGGTGTGAAGTGGAAATCTCCCACTAAGCCGGTGATAAATCCCAAGTAGGGGTGTCAATTCGGGTCAACGAGTTGGGTTCAGGTCGAACCCGACTTGACCCGGCCTTAAACTGGTCAACCCAAACCCGACCCTTTTTTGCAAACGGGTCAAGTTTTTCAACCCGGACCCGACCAGCGCAGGTTCTTGGGTTGACCCGACCCGACCCATGACCCGTTCGTAAGATGCATTATTGCGTGGCTACAGCAGACACACGGTTAGTGCGACTCGGGTGAGGTCCGCGACCGCTAGGCCAGCGCGGGGCGAGGCCTGAGGCCATCAGGCCAGTGCGTGGGTGGTGTGACTCGGGCGAGTAGGCAACGTCCACAACCGTGAGGACCAGTTGATCCGGCTTGACCGCTGGTGTGAGACCAGTTGCCAGCGTGCGGGACCGGCAAACCGCGAGGGCGAGTCGAGGCCGACTGGCCGAGGCATGTTGCTGCCGCATGCGGGCCTGCAGGAGTGCGGGGTTGGAGTTAGAGATACCCTACACGGATGCCGGTGGCTACGCAGACGGCGGACGCGGGTGGCGACGCGGGTCAAATCCGGGTTGGCGGGTCAACCCGAACCCAACCCGATTTTAAAAACGGGTTGAAATCTTGAACCTGAACCCGACTCGTATGGCAAACGGGTTGACTCGAACCCGAATTTTTTCGGGTCGGGTTCGGGTCGGGTCAAATTTTGACACCCCTAATCCCAAGGCACTGCCTACGATGCAAGCATCTACCTCTAAACGACTCCCCAACGAAGCTGGCACCTCAAAGTCTGGAAGAGTAAAGTCCTCCAAGAAGAATACTAAATTAAAAAAGTCAAAGGAAGAAGACTTCAACTCAAAGGATTATCGACAGTTTGGATGAATATTACCAGACTGTGAGGCGACCTATTAAGCTTGCTAACTTCATGTTAGAGCTTAAAATAGATGAAATTGAAGAAGATGAGGATTCTCTTCCGGCAGTAATATGTCGAGTCATCTCGGTGGCGCCAAATACACTGATAAAAGAAGAATGTACTAAGGAGATACCCTCTGAATCCTGTATGATGGTATCACCAATGGATTACAGTTCAAAGGAGGATTTGTATTTTCCAAAGGAAAGTGAATCGGACCCCGACATAATGTCGCAAATGGGACACGTAAACCTAGGTGGTGATTCTGAATCAACAGGTGAATCTCCAGATGCGACAATGGTTGACTCTGAAGAAAACGTACCGTCAAGTGAGTCTAAGCAAGAGGAGATTGCTCAAGTGTAGTTGAGAAGTGAAAATATACTGTCGTCCCCACCGAAGAAGGGGGTCCCCAATAAAGATAAGGGGAATGAGATAATTATCAATGAAGATATCATCCTTGAAGATTCCAAAAAGAAAAATACTTCAGCTAAGGGAATAGATTATAATATCTTATCCCATTTGAGGAAGATCCCTGCGCAGCTCAGCAGATAGATGCTCTAGTAATGTCTAAAGATCTTCGGGAGATTTTGATTTAGGTTCTCAAAGACCCCAAAAGGTTTGAGACGTATTTTGCAGAGCGTAATATGACAGAGGTTCTGCAAGCTCATAACGAACTATTTATTACCTTCACCGAGGAAGATTTAATGCTCGGAACGGCAGATCATAATCGTCCCCTATATGTTACTATAGAGAGCGACAAAATGATGATCAGCCAAATTTTGATCGATTCCGGGTCCTCCATAAATCTTATAAGCATGAAAACACTGAGATCGTTGTGCCTCGATATAGAATACCTCGGGCCAGATAAGCTGATGGTGTGCGGCTTCAATGAGAAGGGGCAGAAAACCCTGGGATCATTTATGCTCTCCCTCACATTTGGAGAACTACACACAGAAGCTAAATTCTATGTGATTGATGCAGACACTTCATTCAAAGCATTATTGGGTCGCCCCTAGTTGCATGAATATAGCGTTGTCCCGTCAACACTACATCAGTGCATGAAGTATATTAGGATGGAGAAGAATTCAGGATCTCTGGTGACATCCAACCATTTGTAGTCCATGAAGTAACGATGTATGAAGATACCAAATACTTCATACCAAAGAAGCAAAAGCCTTCGAATTTTCTTGAGGCTAAAGCATCAAACTCAAAGGCTACAAAGCGGCCTAGGCAAGAAGGTGAGAAGAAGCTGGTGGGAAGAAAAAAGGCATCGCCGACTCTTCCCAAAATAGATGCTACTCCTAAAGAAGGGAAGCACGTATCTCACCTAGGGAGTGACACACATGAAGATGATGTCACCCTTACCAAATCCCAGAGGGTATGCCACTCAACGGCTGAATGGAGTAGGGAGGTTGAATATTCAAATGATGATTATAACTACGACTCTATTTACATGAACATGGTGCAAGATGTATTCTCCAGAAGAATAGATAGCTTGTCAATCTCAGATAGCGTGCTTGTAGTCACGCGTATTCCCCTACAATATTTTAAGGAAATCATCCCGCGAGAGGTGCATAAGGTCGAAGAACTCACAACCCGTTATTTGCCTCCGCTTGAAAAGGGGACTCAGCCTGGGAACATATTCTATTCAATGGGAAAGCTCGAAGAAGTGAATCGTGACTGGTGTCATAGGCTCATCGATTCTGAAGAATTACTACCTACGAGGCTACCTAGGTTTAATACCAAAGGTATCCAAAGAATGTTACGAAGGTAAATCAATATTCCCACATTTAAATGACAACTTCGTACATGTCTTTGCCTTTGGTACGGAAGGAAACTGCATCCATTACAACGGAAGGATATGGATGCATATAAAGGTATCAGATTCATCAAGCAGAAATACCTTCGAAAGGAGACCTACCGAGCAATCACATATAGGGAAATTGAATCCAATGATAATTATGATGGGAAAATTTATGAAGTTGATGACTATGAGGATCAGCCCGTAGAAGCCAAGTCTGTGCCTGAAGAGCTTGAGGATGGTGGACAAGCGGCCACTATGGATGAGCTAAAAGAAGTCAACTTGGGGATTGAGGACGGCCCTCGCCCAACCTTCATTAGTTTTCTTATGCCAGAAAAGAAAGTGGAAGAAATAAAGGAGCTCCTTTGTGAATTCAGGGATTGCTTTGCTTGGACGTATAATGAAATGCCTAGCTTATCCTCTGATGTAGCAGCTCACAGATTGGCCATCAAACCAGATGCAGCTCCCGTCAAACAAGCTCTGAGGAGAATGAGATAGGAGATTGAAGAGCAGGTGATCGCCGAAACCAATAAGCTCATAGAAGCGGGCTTCATCCGAGAAGAAAAATATGCCGATTGGATCGCCAACATCATCCCTGTGAAAAAGAAGAATGGTCAGATTCGGGTCTGTATTGATTTGAGGGACCTCAACAAAGCGTGTACGAAAGATGACTTTCTGTTCCCAATATCAGAGTTGCTAGTAGATAACACTTCCAACTATGATATGTTCTCATTCATGGATGGGTCGTCAGGCTACAATCATATCAAAATGGTGCCTGAAGATGAAAAGCATACATCATTCAGAACACCTATCGGCATATTCTATTATACAGTCATGCCCTTCGGACTGAAGAACGTTGGTGCCACATATCAAGGGGCAATGACACACATATTAGATGAGCTAATTCATCAAAAGGTTGAATGCTATGTAAACGACCTGATCGTTAAGAGCATGGACGATAGAGATCACTTAAATGACCTGAGAATTGTATTTGAGAGGATCAGAAAGTTTGATCTGAAGATGAACCCTCTTAAATGTGCCTTAGATGTCTCTTCTGGCAAATTCTTATGGTATGTTGTTCGTCACTGAGGAATTGAAATCGACCCCAATAAGATCAATGCAATTCTGGAGATGCCGCCTCCTAAGAACCTCCGTCAACTTCATTCCTTACAAGGACAACTAGCTTTCATACGATGATTTATATCGAATTTGTCGGGTAGGTGTCAACCATTTTTAAAGCTAATGAAGAAAAATATCTGCTTTAAACGGGATGCAGAATGCCAGAAAGCCTTTGACAGTATTAAAAGATACTTGTTGAATCCGCCCATTCTCGTAGTGTCAATTCCAAGGAAGCCTCTTATACTGTATACGACAACATTAGAAGAGTCCCTCAGAGTATTATTGGCCCAGCATAACGAATAAGGCAAAGAGAATGCACTTTACTACATCAGTCGAAGATTGATCGGAGCATAAGTGCGGTATTCCCCAATTGAGAAGCATTGTCTAGCGCTAATTTTTGCAGTACAAAAACTCTCCCACTATATGCTCTCTCATAAGATTACCCTGATAACAAAGATCGATCCGCTGAAATTCTTGATGATAAAACCAACGTTGACAGGTCGCCTTGCCAGGTGGGCAGTGATATTATAATTTGATATCGTGTACATGCCACAGAATGCAGAAAAGGGATAAGCTTTGACAGATTTTCTCGCCGCACATCCAATTCCAGTAGACTCTCCGCTCAATCATGATTCGCCTGATGAACAAATCATGCAGGTCGAGGAAGAGGATAAACTATAATTTTGGGAGGATTATTTTGATGGGCCATCGTCAATCAAATCTCCCTGACCTTTGAATATTGCAAAGGCCCAAACTGGCATCGGTCTCGTCTTTATAGAACCCGAGGGAGATATTATGAGATTCTCATTCAGTCTAACTGAACCTCGGACCAATAATGAAGTTGAATATGAAGCCCTAATAGCGGGACTAGAGATTATAATTGGTGTTAGGATCACAAATCTCCAAATCTTTAGCGATTCTCAACTTGTAATAAATCAAGTCCTGAGTATTTATAAGATTTACAAACTTGAGTTGGCCCACTACCACCGACGAACTCTTGAGCTCTTAAAACAAGTGCCAAATGTTAGAATAGCTTGATGCCTCGAGGACAGAATGCAAAAGCAGATTGTCTGGCCAAATTGGCCAATGAGTTGGCAAATGAAGACAAGGGATTACCCATATTTATTATGGTTGAAAATTGCCGGGTCTTAGAGCTGGCAATCCTATAATTCTCACAGGCAGAGGGAATACCAGATTCAAGCGAGCATGATACAACCCCGGTTGGTCCTCAACCTCTCCAACCAGTCAATCTCGAAGATCAACCTAAAGAAAATCAAGCTCCTAAGAGAAGGAGCAAGGCTAGCCAAGCTTCAGAATCATGGTGGCACTATTTAGATGTCGAAGAAGAAGATGGCTGGTGGCAACCTTTCATTGACTACTTCAAAGAAAGTAAACTCTCAACAGACAATATCTAGCCACATAGATTCAGAAAAGAGCATTATGATACGCATTTGTCAATGACACTCTATATCGTCGGGCCTTTGACCAGATGTGGCTAAGGTGCCTGGGACCAATGAAGCTGATAGAGTGGTAATAGAAGTTCATGAAGGGCTCTGTTGAGCACATCAGTCAGGTCCTAAAATGCCTGCTAAAATTAAAAAGATGGGTTACTATTGGCCAACAATGGTGACAGATTGTATTGACCATGCCAAGAGATGCCACGAGTGTCAAATTCACGGTGATGTCATTCATCAGTCGCCGAATCCATTACACCCAACAGTAGCATCTTGGCAATTTGAATGCTGGGTCTCAGACATAATCGGCCCAATAGATCCACCATCATCAGCTGGACATCGCTTTATATTGGCAGCTATAGACTACTTCTCCAAGTGGGCAGAAGTGGCTCCTTTTAAAGAAGTCACGTCTGAACACGAAATCAGAAAATTTGATCTGAAGATGAACCCTCTTAAATGCGCCTTTGGTGTCTCTTCCGGCAAATTCTTAGGGTATGTTGTTCGTCACCGAGGAATTGAAATCGACCCCAATAAGATCAAGGCAATTCTGGAGATGCCGCCTCCTAGGAACCTCCGTCAACTTTATTCCTTACAAGGACAACTAACTTTCATACGACGATTTATATCGAATCTGTCGGGTAGGTGCCAACCATTTTTAAAGCTAATGAAGAAAAATGTCGGCTTTAAACGGGATGCAGAATGCCAGAAAGCCTTTGACAGTATTAAAAGATACTTGTTGAATCCGCCCATTCTCGTGATGTCAATTTCAGGGAAGCCTCTTATATTGTATACGACAACATTAGAAGAGTCCCTCAGAGCATTATTGACCCAACATAATGAATAAGGCAAAGAGAATGCACTTTACTAAAGCAGTCGAAGATTGATCGGAGCAGAAGTGTGGCATTCCCCAATTGAGAAGTATTGTTTGGCGCTAATTTTTGCAGTACAAAAACTCTGCCACTATATGCTCTCTCATAAGATTACCCTGATATCAAAGATCGATCCGCTGAAATTCTTGATGACAAGACCAGCGTTGACAGGTCGTCTTACCAGGTGGGCAGTGATATTATTAGAATTTGATATTGTGTACATGCCACAGAATGTAGAAAAGGGATAAGCTTTGGCAGATTTTCTCGCCGCACATCCAATTCCAGTAGACTCTCCGCTCAATCATGATTTGCCAGATGAACAAATCATGCAGGTCGAGGAAGAGAAGAAACTATAATTTTGGGAGATGTATTTTGATGGGGCATCGTCAATCAAATCTCCCTGACCTCTGAATCTTGCAAAGGCCCAAGCTAGCATCGGTCTCATCTTTATAGAACCCGAGGTAGATATTATGAGATTCTCATTCAGTCTAACTAAACCTCAGACTAATAATGAAGCTGAATATGAAGCCCTAATAGCGGGACTAGAGATTACAATTGGTGTTAGGATCACAAATCTTTAAATCTTTAGCGATTCTCAACTTGTAATAAATCAAGTCCTGAGTATTTACAAGATTTACAAACTTGAGTTGGCCCACTACCACTGACGAACTCTTGAGCTCTTAAAACAAGTGCCAAATATTAGAATAGCTCGAATGTCTTGAGGACAGAATGCAAAAACAGATTGTCTGGCTAAATTGGCCAATGAGCTGGCAAATGAAGACAAGGGGTTACCCATATTTATCATGGTTGAAAATTGTCGGGTCTTAGAGCTGACAATCTTATAATTCTCGCAGGCAGAGGGAAAACCAGATTCAAGCGAGCAGGATACAACCCCGGTTGGTCCTCAACCTCTCCAACCAGTCAATCTCGAAGATCAATCTAAAGAAAATTAAGCTCCTAAGAGAAGGCGCAAGGCTAGCCAAGCTTCAGAATCGTGGTGGCACTATTTAGATGTCGAAGAAGAAGATGACTGGAGGCAACCTTTCATTGACTGCTTCAAAGAAAGTAAACTCCCAATAGATAAATCTCTGGCCACATAGATTCAGAAAAGAGCATTACGATACGCATTTGTCAATGACACTCTGTATTGTCGGGCCTTTGACCAGATGTGGCTAAGGTGCCTGGGGACCAAGGAAGCTGATAGAGTGGTAATAGAAGTTCATGAAGGGCTCTATGGAGCGCATCAGTCAGGTCCTAAGATGCCTGCTAAAATCAAAATGATGGGTTATTATTGGCCAATAATAGTGACAGATTGTATTGACCATGCCAAGAGATGCCACGAGTGTCAAATTCACGGTGATGTCATTCATCAGCCGCCGAATCCTTTACACCCAACAGTAGCGTCTTGGCCATTTGAATGCTGGGGCACAGACATAATCGGGCCAATAGATCCACCGTCATCAGCTGGACATCGCTTTATATTGGCAGCTACATACTAATCCAAGTGGACAGAAGCGGCTCCTTTCAAAGAAGTCACGTCTGAACACGTGATTAACTTCTTCACCCATAACGTTGTCTATAGATTTAGTGTACTGCGCCATATGATCTCAGACAATGGTACAGCTTTCAAGAGAACCAAAATTTATAAGTTAATTGATCGACACAAAATGGATTGGTAGTATTCATCAATCTATAACCCAAGAGCCAATGGCTTGGCAGAGACCTTCAACAAAAAATGGTGAAATTACTGAAGAAGATTCTCACCAAAAATAAAAGAGAGTGGTATTCAAAGATGGCAGAGGCACTGTGAGTATATCGTACAACTTATAAAATGCCAACCAAAGCTACTCTTTACTCATTAGTATTCGGAGTTAAAGCAGTATTGCCATTAGAGATTGAATTATCGTCACTTTGAGTAACAATTCAGCACGATCTCACTCAGGAGCAGAACACTCACCTAAGATTGGAGGAACTCGACGCACTCGATGAGACCATATTGCAAGCTCAATAGAACTTGGAGATATACCGAGCGAGAATGAAGAAATCATTTGATCGAATGGTGCATTATCGATCATTTTAAGAAGGAGAATTGATACTGGTGCTGAGAAGGCCAATCATCCTATACCGAAAAATTAGTGGTAAATTTATATCCAATTGGGAGGGTCCCTTCGTCATTAAGAAGGTGTATCAAGGAAGAGCTTATCAGTTGATCGATCTAGACGGTCATAAGCATATGCCACCGATTAATGGCCGGTATTTAAAGAAATATCATGCATGAAAATTTTATATCTGATGTAATATACACTAGTCAAAGTGTTGTGCATATATATCAATGCATGCCTATATTCATATTTTGAAATTATCTTGTGTAGCAAGATTGTATTTCAAAATCCCCCAAAAAGGCTGGGGGCATTTTAAATATTTATTCAGGTCGACATCACGCTACATGCCGAAATCTCTGAATACAAAATCTATCAAGAATCTCCTTGTAAGACAGGGGGTATTTTAAATATTTATTTGGGTTGACATTATGCTATGCACCTAGATCCACAAATAAATATTTAAAATCTTAAAAATTCCAAATTTATTTCATTCTAAATATCCCTGCGAGACAGGGGGCATTTAAAATATTTATTTGAGTCTATATCACATTGCATGCCGAGATCCCTGAATAAATATTTAAAATCATCAACACAAATATTCCTTCAAGAAAGAAAGATACGACATCCTTTTTCAAAGTATATGCAGGTGATCTTCTGAATGTTTGTGACACTACCTTCTCCAACATACCAAGAGTTTAAAGGTCAAGAAAGAGACTTTTGTAACTGTACACTCCAATAAATTGAGCCAGAAAGCTTGAAGTTTTCCAATAACCTGAAGCTTAAGGTTCGGATGGGTGTAAGAGGCTGGATTCAACAAACCCAAATATGGCCGGATCGCTAGCAGCTCCATCTACTCAACACACTATAAGAATGGTCGTAGTAGTGGAACCCCCACTTCGTCAACCCGTTAGTAGGGATTGTAAGAAGTACGAAGGCTAATTTGACTCGACAAGTTCAAGTGATCGTAGTCTACCAAATTCTCCTAATTGGTCGGAGAATCAAAGCTCCGATGTAAAAGAAAGAGTCGCGAGCAACTAATATGCGTAGGCTCCAAATCTTTAACCCCAAAGGATGACTCCAAATCTACCAACTTCAGCAAAATCAGTATTGGGAAGCACACTTCCCATAGCTCAGGTCTACAACCTGAATGAGTGTAAGAGGTCGGATCCAATACGCCCAAATATAGCCGGATCGCTGGCAGCTCTGTCTACTCAATACGTCATAAGAAAGGCCGCAGTAGATGAACCCCCATTTTAGCAACCTGAGGACGAAAAGCTATCAAATCTTAGCTCGCCCAATCTGATGAACTCAAGTGACTCAGATTAAAGTCTCCTCAAGTGGTTAAGGATCAAGATACTACCCACATTTGGTACTATCAACCGAATCCGAAACCTATAAATCCTTTAACAAATCCACAAAGCATCAAGCCATCATCGAAGGAACTTCTCTTCAATAAGTCCACTAAAGCACAAAGCAAAGGACCGAAGAAATTATTTAAAAGTTCATGAAAAGCCTATAGTTGAAGTAAGATGATTTAGTCATCAATAAGTCTGCTATGCATAGACGTCTGGACTGATGACTTTTTGCCACCGACCTAATATAAACCTAACAAGTTTAGGTCGCTGATATTTGCTCCTTCGTTAAGCCCGCCAAAGTAAGAAGCATATGACAGAAAGTACAAAAATCTCCTAACGAGTCGATAGAAGAAATCACAGGGCAGAAGAAATCAAAATCTCAGAACTAAAGTTAAAGCTACGAAAAGAAGCATCCTGAATGACATCTACAGTGTCCCTAAAGACTGGGGGCATTTTAAACATTTATTTGGGTCGACATCGCACCGCGTGCCGAGATCCCTAAATAAATATTTAAAATTTCTTACCAAAATGCAGCTAAAGGAGGAAAGAATGAAAGATCCTCCGTAAACTGAATGTTTCATCAGCATAAAGCATAATTTAGTAAGATACAATTCATATTGGAGACAACAAAGTTCCGGCAGTGGAGGAATCCACAAAGCTTGGACAAATTCTGGACAACTCCAATAATTATACAACAAGAATATCACATTTATATATAACTATGGCAAAAAAAAAGATGCGAGCAGTTACAAAAATGCAAGAAACTAAAGTAACGATGGTGGAAAAAGGGGAGCGGAAATGACAATGTTATCTATTAGCATCAATCTACAAGAGTAATGCACTAGAGATCTAAGTACATAGTACCTTATCACTCTCTTATAGATCTCTACATGATAAGAGCCAACATGTCAATCAAACTATTGACTACAAATGCATCTAAAGATCTATGAAGGCATAGAGATAGATTCCTCGAGAGCTACAGAATGAAGACATTAGCATGACATCCAAATGAGCTTTTGGAGATCTGTAAAAAGGAAAATCTCAGTGTGACATCCAGAGAAAATAACTGGAGATCCATAAGATCAAGCATGATGCAACAAACGTGATTCGCTTTAGACGCGTACCACATTTATTGGAAGGCATTTGTTGATCTCTGTAATAAAAAAAGAGATTAAAAAAGAAATGTTGCTTACATCATTACCTGTACAAGCCACGCCATGTCTACAGTGTCAAATCGTGCCGCTTGCTACAGGATAATATCTGCGAATGACGTTTTTTCAAAGCCCATTCTCGCATGCGAAAAGCTTTCCTCGATCACATCTCTTCTGCGTCGTTAAAAGGGGACTAAATGAAGACTTCACGCTCTTCTCCTCCCACGACACTTCCACACTCAAAGCTGCAACCCTCACAACCTTTCTGATCTCCTCAGCAAGCCTTCCGACCTGACCTTCACAGTCGAAGGTCTCCATCCCAGATCCAACTCCTGCCTCCCCTAAGCCAAAGCCAGCCCAAGCTCCTCACCTCATCTCCCTCTTTTCCCTAGCTGAACCCCTGCTCCTCTCCATCTCTTCAAGCTAAAATTGCCATATGCCCTAACCGAAGATCTTCTCCACCTTCCCTAATTCTTCGGCCCATAGAGAGAGAGAGTGAGTGAGAGAGAGAGAGAGAGAGAGAGAGAGAGAGAGAGAGAGATTTTCCCTACCTCCCTCGCAAGCTCCGACCGACTTCCTTTCCCTAGCCGAATCTCCTTCAACGACATCCCTTCCTGTTTGGTGTGAAAGTTACGACATTTTGATTGGAACCAAGGACGGGAGCCGCTCACTGTGAAGGTAACTTTCTCCCTTTTCATGGGCTTCTTTGGCCAAATCCCGTAAATTTGCCAAACTACAGGAGATAATAAATCTGGGATTTATTATAAAAAGAGGGAAATGAAGGATTTATTATGTCGTAAGATTTATGGGATGATCAAATCTCGTTTGGAAGGATTTAGCACAAATCCTGATCAAATCCGACCTAAATCTTGTATCTAAATGGATGTTTACATGATTTAGCACGGATCTTGCATTAATTTTGTCCATTTTTTAATTGAAATTAATTAATAATAATAATAATAATAATTAATTATATTTAATTAAAATTAATTACAATTAAATGTTTTAATCACATTTAATTATTATTAATAATAATTAGTTTTAATTAAAATAAGTTATAATTAATTTATTATTATTATGATTAATTATTATCATTAATAATTAATTATAATATATTATAATTAATTATTTTAAATTAAATTAATTATTATCAATTATAATTAATTATGATTAATTATTATTATTATTCTTATTAAGTTTTTTAAATTATAATCATTAATTATAATTAATTAATTAATTAATTAATTAATTACAATTTTTAAAAAATAAAAAAAAGAGGAAAATGCTTGTGTGCCTCGATCCACGTGCCAACTCCACCGACACCGCACAGGTATAAACCCCTAAACCTTAAAACTCTGATAGCTCACTTTCGTTGTTTGTGCCGCACCGAAAGACAGCCCATACACGCATTTATTAGCGTGGTGTCACGTCACTTATAATGAGGCGGGTAATCACTTAAAGCCCCATTTCGATGTTCGCAGCGTACCGAAAAACTGCATATACAAACTTTTATTAACATGGTGGGATGGGAGCCCGGTACGGCTCCCACGATGAAAAGGGGTTACTAATAAGTACCCGTATGCGGGAAAATAAATGTGTACCCTCGCCGACCCCATACATACTTTTATTAGCATGGTGCGAATGAAGACACGACCGTGGTGTCTAAGGACACCTACCAGACACGTTTTTATTAGCGTTGTGGGAAGGCCCAGAATCTTGGTTTTTTCTTCTAAACAAGGAGACGCCGAAAGGCTGCCGAAATTCCGACTAAAGACACAAGGACTTGAAAAAATGAACAAGGGAGTTTGACTTTATTTGGACATTAAATTGAGCATCAAAATGAACTGAATTCTAATTTGAGTAAATAAGAAAAGGACTTAATTCAAACTTGAGCATAAAGAAATTGAACATGGAAATAAAAAAAATGAATGAGCAATGACTTGTGAACTTGGACTCGAATGAACAAGTTATAGAAAATCAAACTGATGATGGCATAGAACTTGAACCACAAGGGACCTTATTTGAATAAGACAAGGAACTGGTGGACTTGAACTTGGACTTGTATTTGAACACAAAGCAAATGACTAATCAAAATTTGAACCCAAATGAGCCTAAACTCATCTTGAGCTTGATTTGAGCACTAATTGAACATGACTTGGACAAATTGGATTCAAGCAAAGACTTACAAATTGACTACAGGGGACCTGAACATAGAACTTGAGCTTGCAATTACAGCAGGGAGCAGAACTTACGGTGACAAGCAATGGATCAAATTTTAATTTGATAAAAGTGCAACAAGAATAAAAAGAAATGCAATTATTTGGGAGATGGTTTAAATATTAAATTGAATGTTAATGAATGAACAATCAAAATCTATATGCTCAATGAATGAATCTTGTTCAATGATTCGTGATGGGTTAGGGAAAGCCCCTACATTCCTATCATGAACAACAATCCAACTTCAAGAAGGTGCACCAATAAAGGAGTTCAATACGTAGTCAACATAACAATTTGATGGCCAAGGAGACTTCTATAAATGCATTCGAGAAGATTATGACAAATGCACTAACACGATTTGCAAGCAACAATATAGAACTTCCAACAGAGACTATCATTGCCGATTAAAAGTGCAGGCATCAATATTACTCAAGGGTGGGTGCAGTTCATCTTGTAGGCAAGAACACACAACATGCAATGAATGCAGCTTATCCACAAATAATCTAAGAGGGTTGTGGAGAGGACATTAAGTATACTACTAATGCCAATTAGCTTGTGAGATATATGTGTATTGCCTACACATATGGAAAGGAGTATCCAACGAAAGTGATTTACCTACAAGTATGAATCAAGAAACTTGCAATACAGTGGCCCACTTGGCAACGGGAGATACATTGGTGATGTGAAAGATCCCTTGATTGAATAGGAGTTTTGTGCAAGGGTGTAAGAACACTGCAAGAGACTTATACCCCAACATGCCAGTTATAACAACATATACATAGGTGATGGTAGACACAAGCAACATATATCACAATATCCTCGTAGTCAACTTTCACTCAACATCGGACACTATAATATTTCAACAACCAACAACTGTCCAACATCAGTCTGGTACAACTACCATTCCAATCATCTCAAGGGATGCAATAATTATTTTAGGAATGAATATCTCGTAAATTTCTCCTATATGATGCGAGGTGCCTTCAATCGCTGCAAGGTCCACTTAAGGCAGTGACCATTGACTTCGATGCACAAGGTATTAGCAAGGAAAAAACCATCCAAAGTGGGAATAATTGATTCTTTATTTAAGCCAACAACTGAAGGTAACGATGATGGCATAATCAAGGAATTGCCCGCTAATTCCTATATGAGTTATGGGAAGAGAGAGCCAGATCAAATCTTTACGGAGTGAGCGAAACTCAGTTCAACCAGATCTTGGACATTCAGTTGGATAAGATTATTGAGGCTTGTAAATTTCTTGATGAATAATGGTTGTGCATCCAATATACCTTCTACATATAAGTATTGAAGTACTATAACAAACGCGAACTTCTACAAGTCGTCGTAGAAGACTTGTCAAATGTCCAAAATATCCCGCACATGCACCGTAATTTGTATACACATAGGTACACATAAGAGGATGTATAATAAACCCACATGGGCCCCAGCGAGCGTGTTATTGATACACACGTGACATCTAGAGATGCTGCGCGGGTCAATAAATTTGAACCCGATCCTTCTAAGCAGCTAAATCGAAGTCGACAAGGTTCAATAAATAATTATAAAATGTCCTCAAACACCCGCATGTGCTCCGACGAGCGTATTTTGGATACACATGTGACGTCTAGGGATGTTGCGCGGGTCAATTAATAAACCCAAATTTGAGTCTGATCCTCCTACATAGACGGATAGGAGTTGACACGACTCGAACTATCAAATAGATATATGGTCAGGGTGTCGACCAGAATATCTATTTTATACATTCATATAAAGCCTTCAAGGTCTATAACAAAAGAAATTCATTAATAAAGACATAAAGCCCATGAAACCTGATCCTCTATCGACAGCTCGACAGAGTTGACAAGGTTCAACCCATAAAAACCCCGATAATGGCTGCGTGAACGTAGATATCAACCAGAGGGGTTAATTTCAAATATTCCACAATGCCACTCAAATGTCTGAAAGTCCAAAATTCCAAAATATCAAAATCCAAAATATTTAAAATAGGAAATTCAACCATCAAACTCTTAAAGCAAAATTCATCCACCCTCCGCAACAATTTGCCAAGGTGGATAACTTGAAAATTTATTTCAGCTCACATGGAGCTAATGCCTAGTCAAAAATATCACTAGGATTCATTCTCAAATAGTCTCCTGCCAATAAGGATGTGATACATGTCCTCTAACCGACAGTTTCACCGCCAAATGGCACTGCAAGTAAACGGTTATGACCCGGGGCCCTCTGAACCGAGTGGTTTTGTCGCCAAATTGCACCACGGGATAGCGGTTATGGCCAGAGCCAATACGTTCCTTAGTGGCATCAAATCCTTGAGATATGAATCAATAGGATATGATCGATAGGGCACGAAGCCCTCTGTTATCTAAGGTGGATTCAAGTTTGTCCCCTTAGGCAAATACTCCCCCCATGTCTACAAGGTACCCTTGAACGAAACAACCCATGGCTGCCGACAAGGATCCTTCTGTCAGGTTGGGTCGACTACCTCCTTTGACTAAGTAGACCAGGGACCACGATGGCCTGGGACGACGGAACCATACGATCTTGATCGGATCCATCGTCCATTCCCCCACCATCCGCTTTAAGTGCAAGATGGTGAAATTTCTATTTTAAATATCAAACCCTTCAAATATCCATACCCATGCTGCTATTATATGCCAGATAACGTGTACTTCTACGTATCTGATTGATGACTAGCCTTAATTGAAAGTTCTCTCTTGTTATTGGGAGGGGTAATTAACTATAGGGGCTTGTGCCTATAGGAAACCAGAACTCAGATCATAAAGTCCTCGCAAAATGAGGACGAAATCTCTGGATAGTGTCTTATCTATAAACCCATCTACCTTCCAAAATTTATCCCAGAACTTAATCTGTTAAAACTCCCCTCCGAAAAAGCAACGCGGGGGAGGCCGGGGCCGAATTTTCGGAGCCCACAATCCTCTAAGGTGTGATGACAGTTGACAACAAATGCCTAGAACTAGAATGCAAGCATTAAAACGACCAATAAAGATAAATCTTGATGGAGAACAAGACTTTGTCACTAACAAGAAGCTAAATAAGGTGAAGGAATAGTTAAAAAGAGAATTATTCAAGATGTTTTGGAGTGTATTCTAAAAACCACTCCATGTGTAACAACTTGTGAGGATGGAGCTTCAAATTTCATCACTCATCAACAACAATCAAGTTTAAGATCATCAACTTCAAACTAAGCTGTTAATGAGACTTACCTGTTAGAAAATAGTGTTGAAACTTCTCAATGTATAAGGGCCAAGAAACATCAACATCAGATGAAAAATGCACTTCTTAGAGAGATTGTTGAGACATAGCCCTGAGAGGCATTATCAATATGTGCATAATCCACACCATAACCAACAACTATAGCACTTATCACCATAAGAAGCATTAACTAAATGTGAAAGTTTTTTATAAAATAAGAAGAGAGAGGTGTCTCCACCTCGATAATATACAACATGTACTTTCATGAGAGTATCAATGGTAGAAATTATTGAAGTTATATAAAACAAAGATTATTTTCATCAAACAACATCTATGGGAGTCCTTGCTAAAACCTTTAGAATTTAATTGTAGAGTTAATTGAGACTAAGAAGTTAAAAGAATTCAATGTGGGTAAGCCTAAAAGAAAATTCTACCTGACACCTATAAAGGAGTAGAAAAATAAGCCATTTTTATTCATGTAATTCCTATCACTATATTGGTTTGAACAGTTTAAGAAGGAACAAAAGTAGAAGCTTCAAGTTAGACAAGCCTCATATTACTTTGGGTAGGAGAAGTGAATTCAACCATAACATCCAAAGCTCATATTATAGAAGCTCTCTTAATTACTTTCACTCATGCATACATGCTAGTGAGTAGAAAACCCCATAAAGATATTATTATCCTAACAGCCCTGATTATCATTTATCAAATTAGTAGCATTCTTATTTGACACAAAAAGTCCTATGAATATCATTTTCAAAATTGTGATGCCCATTATTAGGACTCTTTCTAGTTTTTCTCATGAATATAGGGAAACTAAGGGAATTATTGTACTACCAATCACATAGGAGCAATGAAACAAATTAGTATAGGGTAATGGTTAACTCCGTCATATTCAATAGTCATATAGCCTATAATGCAATATGAGATCATTCTCTCCTAAACATCTTCAAAGTAGTAGTTTCAAAATCAGTAATAAAATACTTAGAAATTAGAGCTTTATACTATTGTGCTTGACTCCTTTTAGGAAGACAAAGGTGTATTGGATTGAAAGCTCTTAAGGACTAAAACACCTAATTAAAATATAATGCTTCTATACATTAAATCCCATCCTTTATGGGGGAATGATAGCATTATAATTATGAGCTCTAGGACTTGGGTTAGTGACTTTTACACTTGAAGCCACTAATTAATATGATTCTTTAAAAACCAAAATAAAATTACTCAAATAAATAAAATCCTCTAAAATTTAATTAATAAAAATTTTAAAATATTAAAACTTAAACTTAAATCAAAATCTCCTTTACTCTGTAATCAACAAATAATTTCAAATCTACATAACTTAAATACCAAACCTTGACATATCAATGTTACACAATCATTTTCACACACTAGAACTTGTTTGCTAAGATTATTGACTCTAGTCTTAGGCTAGGCTGTAGTGTTTGTTGTGATGCGGGTACCTTTGCCTAGATGCTATCTTTGATGTGTTTATTTATTTTCAGTACTCTGGATGTCATGGCATGCATAATTATATTTTTGTTGGTACACATTAGTTTATTAAACTGCATACACATACACTATATTCATATATGCATATGCATTCATGTTGTCTTTTATTTTATTGCAAAAAGAAGAGCAAAATAGAATATATCTATGACTGCTTGTAAAGTAAAAAAGAATAAAGTAGAATGTACCTAAGTGTAAATATATATGTAAGAGTTAAATGTAAATATAAAGTGTCTAGAATGAAACTAGATCGAGTTGTATATATTCATCGAGTCATAAATGTTTAAAGATATTTGCTTATACATATACATATAGGGCTTCAAAAGATAATCCACTCTCCCTTTGGGGGTGTTCTCTTTTGGAATCCTATAAAAGACCCGGAGCTAGAGGATGATAAGCAAGTATATTTAAATCTATATTTCATAGCTATAAAAATTCAAGCATATTTTGGGGGAGCTTGTCACATTACTTTTCAGCATACTCTGAGTTGTATTTTTGTTTCAAATAAATGAATAGAAGATTTTATTTATTCATTTATTTCATGCATCATATATAACGTTATTTAGATACACTTGCATTTTAAGAGTCTCGATTAAAGTCTCTTGAATTAAATATCCTTGACTCCCTAGGGTTAGAGTCATCATATCTTGCATTCATAAGGTGATTAATTGTGTTTAGAATTTTAGTTGGCAGCTCACTCTAGGCAAGTATAAGCCTAGATTGTACATCTTTCAGTGTGTCTTTTCTAACTTCTGATAAATTTTGAATATATAATTTCTCCTATGACAGTAAATCAATATTTAATCTTCCAAACTCAAAATTTTAATTAAATATTTATACATGATAAAAAATCTAATCCTCATTAAAGATGAAGAGTAGAGTTTATTCCCTTTGAATTAGAACTGGGAACCTCACTATATACAAAACTAAGAAGAGAATAAAATAACATCCTTAATTGAGAGTACTCTTAGGCTAAGGCCGAGGATGTAATTAATCATACGTGCTTGCACCCGTGAGAAATATTTACCCACATCAAATAAATCGCACTTGAGTTGATCTATCGAATGGCAAAAATCTCATTATTATTGAGTCATATATATTATTATCCATCGAGATGTGTAGGCGAAAGCTACTGTTCTCCATGGATAATCATATGTATGATTCTATTTACTCTTCCATTGGCCTGCTTGCATAGAGTGTAAAGACCTATGATCGTTTTGTCCTATGGAATAGTGCGATTATAACCTTTGCATTCTATAGCCCTTGCTAGCAGCATCCTTTCGGAGATCCACAGTTGCTATTTTCATTTAAATGAGAGAGAGAACTCCACTTTAAGAATAAGTATATGGCATACTTCTATAACAATCTACCACTGCTAAATATACACAAGAATAAGACTCAAGTATATTTGATAAAAGAGTACATATGTGTAAGTGTGTGCGCGTGCATACATGTCTTCTTTCATAAATGATGAGTAAAAAATATTCCAAAAAAGAGAAAAAATATATACACAAGTGATATTTACATCATCCTACTCCTATGTAGAGCCAAGTAACAATCACACTTCAGGTTAACTAGAGAAGCCCTTCTCTCCGAGACTTCTCTATGTTCTCCATTTCAACATTTTGCACCTAGAGTATCAAGACCTGCTTTGTGAGTTCTTACAAGTGTTTCTCCGACTTGGCAAGAAAGTCACCTGAAATTTGTGGCTTGTTGGATAACCTCTTCAGTCAAAAATGGTGAGTGGTCCTAACCAAAACTCGCTCACCCATAAGTTACAATCCACTCATTTGTGATAGAGAAAATCTATGATATACTGCATACTTACAAAAGAGATTAAAGTTTTGGTTTTTGATAGGCATTCTCCATCTCTAACTAGGGTTAGCCATCCAAAGAGCAAGCGATCAACACACTGTGAAACAATGCCACATCCATAAGAATTATCAAATGGATGTCATTCTATAGGTCCTACTAACCATTACTTATATATGTTTAATATTTTCACATCTAACGCTTAAGAAACTCACCTAGTGTGGCAAGTCTACAGGACAAAAGAAAAAATTAAGTCATAAGAGTCGCCTAAATTAGAAGTTAAATATTTCAAACTTATGCAAGTGCAGATATTAAATATATTTAAGGTGGACTAAATCGAGTCTAATGATCTCAATGGTCTCGACTCAAGGCCAAGAAAATCATAAGACTACTTCTTATAGGAGAGCTAAGGCCCTGGGAAAACGATCTATTAGAGAGGTAAGGCCCCTAAGAATGATAATATATAGTTAACAATGTCACCTACTTTATATTAACCCAATTGCCCTTTTGTTGGGGAAAGCAAAATTTCATGAATTAGAAAAGCAATAATGTCTCTCTTAATGATATTCATAGTTTTTACAAATTATCACTTTCAAAAATATTAAATGCTTTGATATCTAATTCTCTTATCTTCTTTGCAAGTCGCTCTCTAAAACTCAAAAGAGAATAAAAAAAAATTAAATGTATACCCCAATATATAGGTATGGGCAACTCACAAGGACCAGTTGAGTCTATCTCATAGGAGTTCAGCCAAGAGGTGCACTCGTCTAAGACATGCCCTGCTTAGAGGAGGACCTACCCTAGCAAGACTCAACATGGCTATGCACTTTTCATAGTGAAGCTTGCCCAAGAAAAGCTAAACTTAAGAAGCACACACCCTAGACATATTTGACTGAGGGAGAAACTCGCATCTAATGACCTTAACCCAAGAAGGCAATCACCTTAAGAGAAATCACTCTAAATGAAACTTGACCAAGCCGAGCAACTTATCTTTCTCAGTTATCCCCGAATACGAACAATAAGAGATGCATACATATCAACCTCACAAAAATTACCTCATCAATCATGATAATCTTAAGCTTAAAATATCTCGTTTCGAGTACTAGCTCAAGGCACTCGCTCAAGGCATTCTCCCATTTCACTTGCTAAAGACACTCATTGAAGGTACTCATCATAAACACTCGATAAAGGCACTCATTGCCAAAGACACGCCTTAGAGGTATTTATTATAGGCACTCCTCATAGGCATTTACCAATGGTACTCACCAAGGATACTCATCAGGACTATTCGAAGCCATATTAGATATGATAGAGCACATGTATCTATTTGAGATAATTCAAGTGTATGTAATAGCCAAATTTATATTATTTTATTACTTTTTAGGTGTAACCTCTCTTGTAGCCCTTCCAATCTTGTAAATAAATGGTTGGCTAGCATTTTTGGGACTCTGGACCAAATATTACGTTACACTAAGCATAAACGGAGTTTAAAGCTCTTTGTTCATATTCACCCGCCTTTCTTTTTCTCTATTCATTGAATTAGCTAATCTTGACAGAATGGTCTAGGCGTCTTCTCCAAATAAATTTGGATCCAAAAATATCTATTGCAAATGTTATAATAAAAAATAATGAGAAATATAAAAATTTCTAAACAATAAAATAAATTAAACCACTTTTATTCAGGTACACATTTCTTAAATAAAAATATATTTTACTTTCTCTCATTTTTATTGAACAATCTATATGTAATAAACTCAATTTAATTTGTAATCTAAAGTTATTTAAGGAGTATAGTAATAACAGATGATAATTAGCTTAGTTGATAAAGTTTTAAAAATTATAATCAAGACTTTCAAATAAAATCCTCTTCACATCAGTTTGTGCTTTGTAATTTAATATATAGACAAAACATTCAACAAAAATTAATAAATAAACACAATTGCAAAAAAAAATCTAATAAAAAATTATATTACATTCCAAACCCTGTCTTCTTTATAGGACCTTTTTTTTTGTTTTTATCTTCATTTCATTTTCATTGATGACACATCAATACATCAACCACCACAACCATTGAACAAAAGGCTTCCACTCATTATCCATCCAAGGCTCAAATGAATATGTGGCCTTAATGAATTTGGATCCTCTTTCATTACAATTTTATCAAATCCTCTTTCATTACATTTCTATTTGTCGGTTCAACCCGAAATGTTGAACCGATTTAAAAAATATTTGATTGATTTGGTTCGATTTATTAAATGAATATTAAGTTATTTATTCACTTACAACTCTACTGTCAATATCTCATTAAATTTTATGTGAATCATAAGTGATAATTTATTTATTTAATATCTTATAGTCTTTTTATAACATTTTATGGTAAAAATGCAATAGAAATTATGATTTGAGCCCAATTAATAATTGATAGAAGCCTTATTCAATGAATATTTTATGTCTGATGGAAGTTTCAATGAAGCTTACAGCCAGTCAGTCTACTTTAAGTAAACTGACTTGGTCTTCGAAGACTTTTCTAAGCTTCAATTATTCACAATCTGATATTTTCTTCCTTATACTATTCCCACAAACCATTCTAAACCAAACAACAAACACCTTCCAGCAACAAGATAAACCCACACACCATATAAAGCTTCCCTTCTTGAACTTGAAGGAACTTCAAGCAAAACCAGAAGCAGGAACAAAAAGAAGAAAAAATCAAGGCCATGTCTAAAATATTCAAGCTCTCAAGTGCCTTCAAGACCTTATGGGAAGCACTCTGCATCTTCACAAAAAATGTGAGATCCCTCCTTCCCATCATGCTCGTCAAGCTCCTATTTTCCTCCCTCTTTTTCCTCTTAAACTACCTATCCATCATCCCCATCCTTACTGAATTGACAAGTAGCTTGGTTTCGTTGTCAATCTTTGATACCAAAAGTTCTGAGTACTCTAGCGTAGTCTTCACCATAAGAAAAGATCTTAGAGAAATAACCGCCATAGGAGCCATCCTCCTTGTGTCTTCCTTCATAGTCTCCTCTTTCATTACAATGACTATCATCCATCTTATATCCATGACATACTCTGAAAAGAAGCAAACGCCTCAAGAGCTCTTCTCTTTCATAAAACAAACATGGAAAGGGCCTATGCTTACACAGCTCTACGCCACCATCGTGAACATAATAGTAGGATTCTTTATACTTGTTCTTGTCATATCCTTTATTATGATTTCCATAGGCTCCTTTGGTTACACTACAGTTGGTGTTCTTCTAGCAATCCTTGCCATTCCCCTTTACTTATATTTAGTGTTGATTTGCTCTTTGAGCATAGTGATCTCTGTTGTGGAAGAAGAATGCTATGGTATAGCTGCATTTGAGAGATCAGTGGAGCTCACAAAGGGAAGGAGGCAGACTGGGATAATGATTATGTTTGTCATAGCAGTGAGCAGCAGCATCATTAGCACAGCTTACAATTTCTCAGTGTTATATGCATCTTCAAAAACTTTTGTTGCATTAGTGATTGGTTTTTGTTATGTAGCTATGCTTGTTATGATGACTGTTCTAGTTCAGGTGATCAATACAGTAATCTATTATGAGTGGAAGAGTTGTGGAAAAGAGCTACTTGTTCTGGAAGGGGGCTTGGGATACACTAGCACGTTCAAAGATGAATATGCATCAATCCCTTGAAGGTTTAGTAAGGAACGAGCATTAAGGAAAAATATTGGTGAGAGCTAAAGGAGGAAGAGATGTAGTACTGTATTCCCCCTCATAATCATGTACCTTGTTGGAGAATGTTTATGTAGAATAAACAAGTTATTTCAGTGGGTTTTCCTTATACTTGCATTTCATCATTATTAAGGTTCCATTTGGTTTGAAGGAATTGGAGATAATGTAAATTTGAACTTTGTCTATAATTTTATATTAGTTGTAGGGTCTCAATATAACTTTTAGATTATTAGATTTATTTAGAAAATGTGGATATATATATATATATATTCCTAGACAATTCCTTTATAGACTCTAGCATCATTAATATCCCTAATGCCCATCTTCTTCAATAATACCCTTACATAGTTTATCAATAAAAAGGTTTTTTTTTCCTCATCAATAAGAAGGTTGATGCTTGTTCTAAATAATAATGTTGATGCTTGGAGTTGCCACCAATGCTGATGTTCATCATCATCAAGAACCCTAACACCCACCATCTCCAACAAAGTTAACTCTCACCATCAACATCTTTCTTCACCACCATTGCCGACGCCCATCGTAGCCACCAAGGTTGATCCCTTTCATCAATAAAACACCAATGTTTGTCATCACTAATAACACCGACGCCCTGATGGAAATCAACTTTGATGCTTATTATTACCACCAAGGTTGATGTGCATTGCTAGAAACAATGTCAATTCTCGTTATTTCCACAAAGGTTGGTACTTGCCTTACTGGTTATAAGTTTTCTCACCTATAAGGAGAATGACCGAACATATCACCATTTGCCAATTGATGACAACTCCATAACCTCAAGATTTCTCCTACTTCCATAATAAAAGTCATTTTTCATAATTTATGTCTACTACAATATATTAAAGTCTTTTCTAAATACAGTGAAGTAAATTCTTCATATCTAAGGCAGTGAGAAAAAACTAAAAAAATGAAAATAAATAATACACTCAGAGCATACAAGATGGGAGGATAAAGGTGGCATCATCCATGTGATGCGGATAGGTAGGATTTATAGTATTTGGAAGATAGAAGACTTATCCATCGATAAGGCGTACTACGAGACACTGGTAGTAGTAGCCTTGAATCATAAATCTAGTGAGTTTAGTGTTCTATACATAACACTAACATCCATATCCTAGCTAATGCAATGTAAACACGGACTTACCCCGACCTAGATTGGGGAGCCAGCTAATCACCTAGTTGATTCAAAATCATGAGTCTAGTCATTTATAAAAGATGGGTAGGTAGGTTATAGTTTTTTTAGAATTTGAGGCCGACATCTAGAGAGGTTCCTAAGTGGTCTCATACTTATATGGAATGAAAATGCTAAGAGCAGATGCAATTAAAATTTTAGACTCTTTTAAATTAGTTTCTAATGCAATGCATACTAATTGACTCGATTTTTAAAATATATATGAAGCCGTTTAAAAAAAGGCTTAGAAAATAGATTTTTATCATAAAGTGCACAGACTCTCCTTGATAAATCTGCACCCTTATAGGTCAGGTGGTTTGCAAAAACCCGTAGGCAGGGAGCGGCCTAACAAGTGAAAGAATAATGCATTAAAAATGTTATGCAAACTCCCGGCGGTCTTGGGCTTACTTCTTAAGAGCGTTAGAGTTTCTATGTTATCTTAAAAATTTTAATTAAATTCAAGTAGAAAAAGTTTTAGCCTTCCCTCACGAGCCTCCAATTGAATCCAGGCTAAAATAAAATGCGGCATGTAAAATACCAAGAAACTAAGAAAAAGTATGCAAAATCTTAATCATAATCATCATCAAAGCAAGCACATTAAATAATCAAATTAATTAAAATAAATGTCCATAGGCTAACTGCCCTTTATTATAAACCAGGGTCTGCAAAAATGTAAAGTGGTCGAGCACCACTGCCAACAAACCCGAATTTCTAATCCTATAAAAGATGCAAGTGACTTTAAGTGGGATACTCTTTGTCTTTAACTTCTCAATCTTCTCTTCGGGCTCTTTGATCTTCTTCTCTTTATGCTCCTTGGATTTGTTGTAGCTAGGTACCTAGTGTGGAGGAGAAAAACTCTCCCTCAAAGGGGAGGTTATTCTTTTCATCCTGGGCAGTAAAAGGGATCCAAATTTGGATCTCCAAATAGAAAAGGACTATCCTCATAATGGGTGTCCTTTCCTTTCTGGAATTCAACCCTTATTTATTTTGGGGAACTAAGCAACTGAAACACCTGTAGCAAGCATTTACATAATTTTTTATTATTTTAGTCCCCTTTTTTTATCATTGCTGCATGAGCATGGCCACCTGTAGAAGATATAATTAGTATTAAAAATTGATCCTAACATATGGGTAGCCTATCGTCCATCACGTCAATCCACAGAGTGCAAAAGTAAATAAACACATCACCAATATTTCAATCACAGCATGTAATAAAAATCCAAAAAACTCAGTACATAATAGTAAAGTAAACACAAGCCTAGCCTAATGCTAGAAGTAGTGCCCTAGCAAACCATCTAAGTGCGTGTGGAAGACTGTGTAGCTGAGGCGGATCCTAAGCTAGATAGTTAGTTATAGTTATCTAGTGTTCAAGTTTGTTGAAGGTCCCAAGGAGAGGTTTAGATTTGAGTTTAAATATTAGTATATTAAAAATTAAATTAGATATGTTTTAATGGTTAGGTGATTGCTACCTTTGTTTCACATCGAGGCCATGAAGTTTGTTTCACCTTTCTTGGGGCTAAGTTAATAGCTTCGTATGCCTAGGTTACCTAGTAGCAATCAGGATTGATTAGATTAGCTTAGTTGGTTAGAAATCAAAAGAGAATGTATATTAAATGATTTACCATTAAGTTAAGATGTTAACTTAAAATTAAGGGTAATGTTATTTGAATTTTAAGTTAAATCGATGAATTTTTAGAAGGTCGAGGGTCCACCTATCCTCTAAGACAAAGGGGCCAAAATTTAACTTTTTAATTAAGGGTGATTCATGGGTAGTTAGCATTTTTATAAAATAATAAACCTTAACCAGATCAGTTAGACTGTAAGCATGCTTAATCTAAAATTTTTTATAATTAGTTATGAACTTTTAAAGTTTTGACCTCATTTTGACTTAGTTTGACCATATCATTGACTTTTTGTTTTAATATCCCAGACCACATTTGGGGTGACAAGCGACACTGGGGATAACACATCCTCGCAAAGGGGATGATGAATTAAAGGATATATGCTCTAACACTAATGTGATCGGTGTGCATAGGTACATGCACAAACATCCCTATAGCGATGTATCACCTTTAAGGACGGCCTTATACTCTTCATAACAAACATTATGTAGTAGAGGAAAAATTGTTGTGGCCACACAGACTGCCGAAAAGTAAAGAGGCTCCTTTCAAGGGGGTACATATATAGAGGGATATTTACATGTGGTAGGGAGATTCCCCCTGCGATGTGCAAAACTCAAGCATAGTACTTTTTTAAGTACTACCCATTGATGACGGGCATAGGATGAACACCATTCGCATCAATGAGTAAGTAAACACCATCTTCAATAACTTGCTCTACAGTGAAGGGGCATTCCCAAATAGGCTCAAACTTACCACTTCAGTGACGACGTAAAATGATAGGCCTATGCAAAATAAGAACTAGATCACCAAACCGGAAAGTACAGGGTCGAACAAGGCGATCTTGTAATAGGGCCATACGGGCCTGATATAATTTGAGGTTCTGATAAGCTTGTAAGCGAAGATCTTCTAAACCATCAATTTCTTCTAACCGTAGTCGGGCATTATCTTTATGAGAAAGGTTATGGCTAACAGCTACACGCAGTGAGGAAAGCTCAACCTCAAGTGGGAGGACTACTTCAACCCTGAAAGCTAAAGCATATGGGGTAGACTGAGTAGGAGTACGATACGTAATCATATAGGCCCATAATACCTCGGGTAATCTATCACGCCACTCTCACTTATTTGCAACCAGGATTTTCCTTATTAATTGCATAAGAGTTTTATTAAATGCCTCCGCCAAGCCATTAGCTCTAGGATAGTAGATCGAAGAGTATTGCCAATTAATGTTATGGCAGTAGAAAAATCTGGTAATTTTTGTGCTTCTAACCTATGGGCCGTTATAAAAAATGATACGACGCAGAACACCAAAATGGTACATAATGTGATTGCAAAAGAAATGCATCACATCTTCTGATTTAACTTTCTTAAGTGGTATAGCTTCCGCCCACTTAGAGAAGTAATCAGTGGCTACTAAAATAAACCTATAGCCCTTAGAGGAAGGAGGGTCGATAGGACACACTACATCCGTGCCCTAACCTTCAAATGGCCAAGACGATACAATATGGTGTAGCGAATTAGGGGGTTGGTGGATCACTGTGCCATGAATTTGATACATGTGGCACTTTCTAGCATGCTCCATACAATCACGGATCATAGTCGACCAATAGTAACAAAGACTTTTAATTCTACTTTTCATTTTTAGTCCGGACTGATGAGCACCGCAAAAACCTTCGTGTATCTCACCCATGACCTTGCAAGCCTCTTTGTTATTAAGGCAACACAACCATATTTGGTCGAAAGAGCGTCGATACAAGGTGTCATTCGCATAAGTGAAGGATAGATCTCTCTTTCTAATCTGAGCAGTGAGAGATCTATTATCTGGAAGCCTACCATGCTTCAAGTACTCTATAAAGGGTATTCTCCAATATGACTCTTTCTCAACCGAGAACACTGTGAGGGTCTAATTGGGAGGATAAAAATCTGTGGGGCACAGCGCTTGACGATACTGGATAATAATAGATAATGGATTGCCAGTTGGGTCAGCCAATTTTTTTGCTAACTTGGCAAATGCATTTGCTTTACCATATACAAATCTGGGGATCTTAGCTAAAGTCACTTTAGAAATTAAGCACAAGAGCTCCATTACTTTGTTATGATAGGATAAGAGCTTGGGCTTAAGTACTTTATAGACTCCTGCTACTTAATTTATAATTAGTTAGGAGTCTCCAAAGATTTTTACCCACATGATATTCATCTGAATGGCCAACTCTAGTCCCAAAATCAGAGCTTCGTACTCAGCTTCGTTATTAGTATGAGATTTCGAAAGACTGTAGGAATACCTTAGAGTGTGACCTTTAGGGTATACAAAAATAAGGCCCAAACATACCCTGACTATAGGAGTTTTATTTAGATCTGAGGCTTTAACAGATAACACACCGTCAAAGTAGAACTCCCAAGTAGGGGACTCCTGGTCATCCACACTCATGATTAATTCATTAGGTAGATCATCATTAAGTGGGGAATCCATAGGGATCGGGTGAGCAGCAAGAAAGTCAGCTAGAGCCTGTCCTTTGACGGCCCACTGAGGGACAAAAATAATATCAAACTATAGTAGGATCATAGACCAACATGTTAAACGACCTGAGAGAGTCAGATGGGTCATCAAATATTGTAAGGGGTTGACTCGAGAAATCAGGTTAACCTTATACAAAAGTATGTAATATCTAAGCTTTTGTATTGCGAAGATCAAAGCCAAACACTTCTTCTCCATCATTGGGTATTACAGCTCTATAGGTATTAATCATCTGTTGAGATAGCATAAGGCATTTTCATTGCCTCCCTTATTTTCCTGAGCCAACAGAGCACCCAAAGATTCATTTAGGGCCGTAGTGTAAAGAATTAATGGCCTCCATAGGATGGGTACAGCCATAATATGGGGGTTCATCAGGTAGCGCTTTATACTCTCAAAGGCCTCCTAGCAACACTCATCACAATGAAAACGAGCATCCTTCTTCGTGAGGGTAGTGAAGGGATGACATCTACCAAAAAGATTAGAGATAAATCTCTGTAGGAAAGCAAGTTATTCTTGAAAAGATCTCAACTAGGTAAGACTCTTAGGGGGCTTCAAGTCCACTATAGTTTTGATCATAGAAGGATCAATCTCAATGCCACGGTAGTGAACTATGAACCCCAGAAACTTCCCCACACTAACACCAAATGTGAATTTTAAGGGATTCATTTTTAAATCATTTTTGCGCAAGCGCTCAAAAGTAATTCGTAGATCTTGAAGAAGATCTCCATGGACCTTACTTTTGACCACTAGATCATCCACATAGTATTCAACTTGCTCGTGTATCATTTCATCAAAAATAACACTTATAGCACGTTGGTAGGTGACCCCAACATTCTTGAGACCAAAGGGCATTATCTTATAACAAAATACACCTATAGGTGTACAGAATGCAATAATTTTCTCCTCATCGGGGTCTATCTTTATCTGATTATAACCAGATGAACCATCCATGAAAGAGAAATGCTATGGGATGAAGCTATATCCACCATAAGCTCGGGGATAGGATGCATTGTTCAAATCACGGAAGTCAATACAGATACGAATTTGTCCACTCTTCTTTCGAACTGGAATAATATTGGCGAGCCAAGTAGGATACTTCTCCTCACGAATAAATCCAGCTTCTATAAGCTTCTTAGTTTCAACGATCACCTGCTGTTCAATTTCTAACCTCATCCTACAAGGTGATTGCTTAACAGGGACTGCATCAGGCTTAATAGCAAGCTTGTGGATTGCTACCTCTGGGTTTAAACTAGGCATCTCAATGTAGTTCCAAGCAAAGTAGTCTCTAAATTCTGATAGTAACTTGATGTATTCTTGAGCCTTTGAGTCAGATAGTAAGGCACTATGGAAGATAGGCCTAGGATCTGATTCAGTTCCTAAGTTAACCTCGCACAGTTTGTCCATAGTGGAAGTGGTGCCATCTTCGAACTCACGTGGAGCATCGAGTACTCTATCATCAACATCATTCGGATCTTCTTCACTGGTAAGAGGAACAACCAGATATGAATGAGAGATAACACGAATGTTGGCATGAGTAAACTAACCCTTCTCAAGATAACCTAAATCTTGCTTGGTTTAAGGCATATCAGTCCGCCAAACACGAGCCAGCTATAGAGCTTATTCATTATACCAAGTTAAGATAACTGCACCCCGCTCCATATAGTCTTCCACAAAAGGGGGGAAGTAATGAGGAACATTTATGACATTACTATCCATAGCGGTCTCCATAAGATCCTGACTCTTAGGACCCAGTGGGGTACTTATACTATGGGATAAGGAGGCACACTCACTGGATCATGGTGGCACGAAGGATTTATATAATAGAGGTACAAAAGGTTTGTTATTCTGTGGTGAGCCACCAATACTAGTGGAAGGAGAAACCAAAGATCTTTGAAGAGATTCTTCGACCCTTACCCTACACATCTGATGGGAGGAAGATTATTTGTTAGTAACCTAATGTCAGAAGTCTCCTTCCTAATCTGAGCAACTATCAATAACCAAACTACCCTCAGGTATCAGGTACCTACGAAAGGTAGGGAATGAACTATAATCAGCAGGACTTAGGGCTGTTGAAGGGACTAAGTGATGAGGAATATCAATTATCTCGTCATCGCAAGAGTCAGACTTGACAGTCAAAGAAAACATGTAAAGATGCGAGGGAGGAGGGATTTGAGTGTCGTAGTTTCTGGGTGAGCGAGTTGACTCTCTATCTCTACCTCTACCTCGTCCTCCCCTACCTCTACTATGGGGAACATCGTGCCTAGTTTTAAACTGGAAAGGGGATCTAACATAGTCTACAGTGGAAATATCTGCCTCAATACCAACCTATGATGGACCCTATGCTGGTAGTTGTATAGGAACCTATGTAGGTGACTGCGTAGGACCCTATATAATACTAACAGGTATTACTGGTGACTGGGCAGGAGGAGATCTACGAGTCTTTCAAGGCATATAATGGTTAGCATCATCATAAATAGAGATCTTGTGCACGACAAAGGGTTAAGTATCCCCAGGAATGGAATACTCAACATCATTCCTCATATACTTCATACATTGGTGTAAGGTAGAGGGAATCATTCTATATTCATGAATCCAAGGCCTTCCTAAGAGAGCCCTGTATGAAGTATCGGCTTCGATGACATAAAATTTTGCCTTAGTTAGGAAACTTTCGAACTTCAGAGGCAGGGTGATAGACCCTAGAGCGCGCTGGCCTTGGTCGTTGAAGCCTTTCAACATGATCTTATCGGAGGTGAGCTTCAGGTGACTTAGGGAGAGGCTCTTCAAAGTCTCAAAGCTAAGGATGTTAACTGAAGCCCCTTGGTCAATAAGGATCCTATTCAACTCATAACCATTGATTTCAACGGTAATGTATAAGGGATGATTATGATCGAAAGTCCCTAAGAGGATATCACAATCTGAAAAGGTAATACATGATATCTCTCTCAAATAACATACATCCCCAATAGATTCAGAAGCAAAGAAGGCTTAATAAGACTCTGGCTCAAGCAATGTTTTCACCAGTGTCTCTCTCAAGTCAAGAGACATCATTAAAGCTTCATAGACGCTAAGAAAGAAAGGAATTTTTTTTTAAATGAGCTAACACATTGTAATCAACCTTCAGCTGAGGGCTTTTCCCTTTCTCCTTAGACTGCTCTTGGGAGGAAGGGGCAGGTCCATCTTGCTGGGTAACAATAATTTTGTCTTTTTCTTTTATATTCTTAACCATTCTAGGTGGAAGGACCTTTCTTGAGTGTAAGTAAACTTCCTGTATTGAGTCATTCTTAACAAGAGATTCACTTAGTTTAGTGGTGATGGCTTGTGTCAGCTCTAAGGAAAGTGATTAGAGTGGATTCTCAGATTTATCTCCTGAATCCATGTAACAACTACCCTCTGAAAGTGTAAACACAGGTTCTTCATCAAACTCAGAATCATCATCACATACATAATCATTCATATTATAAGAAGTATATAAAATATTAGAAGAGCGAGTGCTAGAAGAAGCAGAAATAAAAGCAAAAGGAACCGAATACCAAAAGCAGCCAGAATAACCTTCTTTTATTATTTCATCATCAGTCGAAGGGAGAACGAAATTCTTCAGTATAAGTGATGTAAGGCATACCATCTTCCCCTCGGAAGTTATAATAATCTTTTCTCTTTCATACATTTTTTATTACATAAAAAAGAAGAAGAAATATGCTCAGTGGGCACTACAATGACAGAAGTAAAAGAAAAAGGTGCTGGCGAAGTCATTGGGCTAGCAATTATCGACTTAGCCTAGGTAGACCTCCTCTGAACTACCTCTGAACTCTGAACCATATGTCTGATCATCTACTTTATCTTTTAAGAGAGTGCTAACTGCCACTCTCCCTCAGAAGCTCTAGGTGACCTACTACTACTACTCTGATTATCACTCTGACTGTCATAACTATTGGAACCCGAAATCATCTGAACTGTCTGGGTAGTCTTGCCCTGGGGCTGTACTAGGTCACTATTCTATAAGTGAATCTACTCGCTGGCCATGAGTTTCTTAACTCTATTCTTGAATACATAGCAGTTTTCTATAACATGCCTGATATGTCTATGAAAGGGGTAATAGAGTGGGTGGTATGTTTGTCCCTCCTCCTCCACTCTACTGTTCGTTGGGAATGTTAAGATATTCTTCTTAATAAAAAATTTAAAAATTTTCTTTACACTTTCCCTTTTGAAGGGATATTCCTTACTAAGCTTCTCCCGCATGTACTACTGACTCTCTAGAGTCCTACAATAGGGTCTAGGCTGCATTGTTGATTGACCAGGTGTGTAAGACTACTGCGGTGGTGTTGAAATAACTAAGGGCTTCTTGCCCTTATCTGACAGCCCATAAGTACTGTGTACCTCCCCTTTCCTAGGTGGAGGTGCCCCTGAAGACTCCTGTCGTTGAAGTCTACGCAAAGGTTAACTCTCAACCTTAGGAGGGACTACATCGGGTATGCTATCCTGTAAACTAATCACCTTTATCAATAACTTTTGAAAGATTCTAATACTGAAACCCTTTAGATAAGGTGCTATGGGACCATCTATGTTCTTTAGCAGGATCTCTACTTTATACTACATCTGTAACTAAGGCTCATACTATAGGCTAAGGTTTCTCCATCTGACTATATAATCTGGGAGAATCTCTCGAGGATGTTGTCTGGCCATAACTAACTCTCCAACTATAACCTAGTGCTCTGCACTGATAAATCTGACAGAGTAACCTCTCCAGACTGACAGGGCCTTGACCCCGTGCTAAGTGGGTAATGCTCTGAATCCTTTGAGAGAGGGCTTGAGCAGCATCATCCCTAGGGACCCTAATGCGTGGTAAAGTAGTAGAAACATGAGGGGCCGCCGCAATGCGAGTGACGTCCTCATCACCACTGTGTGCCAGGGGAGAGAAGCATCCTCCCTGAATAGCTTCTATCTCAGGTGCTACTACACCATCCGGGGTAGGTGGAACTAAAACTAGTTGGGGCTCCCAGTGCTCGAGGACCACTCTCCTCTGAACTAGCTCCTGGTGAGCCAACGAATCTGCCATCTACTGGTTATCTGCCTTAGATGTAACTAATCAGAGTCTATAGTTTTTATTCCTCTAGGCCCTTCTCCCAAGGCCGAAGGTGGAGGACGAAGGAACATCTGAACCCACTACTTGAGGGGCAGGGGGAACAGGGACTATAGGAGGCCTCGGGGTCTGCTCGACGGTGTCTGGGTGAGACAATCAGGCAAAAATAGAAACTCGATAAGAGGAAGGTGAAGGAGCCTTAGTCTAGTCACCCCTCTTCCTAGAGGAAGAAGGAGAGGGAACTCAAACACGAGATGCCTCTGCCGGAACAACAGGACGGGCAACTACTGCCTATCAGTGCTGAGGGGCTGGGGCAGCCTAAATAACTAGTCCGGTAGGCACTGATCACCTGACTGTTGGACGAGTAGGTTGAATTGGGAGTGGTCTAGGCTCTGGCTTCCTAACCACAGGGTACACTGGCTGCATACGAATAGGAGTAGGGAGAGTAGGTGCTCGGGCTATCTGCCGAGCAACTAGATGTCTGAAAGGGCGTATGACTGCATGACCTCTCCTCTAGGGAGGAGAAAAGGTGGCAGCCTTAGCAGGAGTCGGCCCTCCAAGAGTGACTGGTAGGATGACTGGCTAGTAGGGACTCAGGGAGTGTCACCTGTGCATCAAAACTGAAACAGAAAGTAACAGAAGAGGACATAATAATCTCTGCTATAAAAGAACCAAAAAAAAATTGAAATGATTAGTAAGATATAGTGACACAAGAAGAAGAAGGATAGATAAGGGATGAAATGGCCCAGTAGGTCAGAAGGAAGTGGAAATTGTCTAGGGAGAATCCTAACTAGGGAGAAGGAATGATCCTAACTAAGAAAGGACCTTAACTAAGAGTAGGATGATCCTAATCTAAGGAGTACCAAATTTGGAGTACACACTAGAAAGGATAATATAGAATCCAAAGATGGAGAGAGAAACCTATCTCACCATAGTCGCTAGAAACCTATGGACCTCCAAAAGGAAACACCACTATGCGGGGGAATAGAATACAGAAGGGATATGACCGCACCATCCCGAAAGACAGAATGATCGCAGGCCTCTACGCTCTTCGCAAGCGGGCCAATGGGAGGGCAGATTAGATCATACATACGATCAACCATTGAGGATAGCAGCTCTCACCAGTGCACCCCAATGGATAATAATATGTACGACCTGATCGAAATAATGGGTTTCCCCCACTCGATACATTAACTCAAGTGGGGTTTATTTGATAGTGGAATTCAGTTTACCATGGGCACAAGCCCCCACGGTTATTTACATCTTGGGTCTAGGACCTGAGAATACTCTCGATTAAGAATTCTACATTATGCTTTTAAATGGGATTGGCATATAGGGAGAAGAATAGGAAATCCTACTCAAAGGGGAAGGAAAGGTTCAACTTAGCTTAGTCAATATACACGGCTCATATCAGCATCCAGAGAGGCTAAGGTAGTGAGAAGAAACTAGAGAAAATGAATGCACTCAGAGCATGCAAGAGGGGAGGATGGAGGTGATGTCATCCATGTGATGCGGATAGGTAAGATTTATAATCTCTAGAAGATAGAAGACTTACCCACTAATAAGGCGTACTATGAGACATCGATAGCAGTAGCCTTGAATCCAAAATCTAGTGGGTTTAGTATTCTATGCACAACACTAACACCCATATCCTAGCTAATATAATGTAAACTTGGACTTACCCCGGTCTGGATTGGGGAGTCAGCTAACCACCTAGTCAATTAAAAATCATGAGTCCAGTTATTTATGAAAGATGGGTATATAGGTTATAATTTTTTGGAATTTGAGGCTGACATCTAGAGAGGTTTCTAAGTGGTCTTGTACTTATGTGGGGTAAAAATGCTAAGAGCATATGTAATTAAAATTTTAGACTCTTTTAAATCAATTTCTAATGTAATACATGCTGATTGACTCGATTTTTAAAATATATATGAAGCAGTTTAAAAAAAAGGCTTAGAAAATAAATTTTTATCCTAAAGTGCACAGATTCTCCTTGACAGATTTGCACCCTCATAGGCCAGGTGGTCTGCCAAAACCCGTAAGTGGGGAGCGGCCTAATAAGTGAAAAGAATAATGCATCAAAAATGTTATACGAACTCCTAGTAATCTCGGGCTTACTTCCTAAGAATGTTAGAGTTTCTATGTTATTTTAAAATTTTTAATTAAATTCAAGTAGAAAAAGTTTTGGCGTTCCCTCACGAGCCTCCAATCGAATACAGGCTAAAATAAAAATGGCATGCAAAATGCCAAGAAACTAAGAAAAACATGCAAAATCTTAATCGCAATCATCATCAAAGTAAGCACATTAAATAAACAAATTAATCAAAACAAATATTCATAGGCCAATTACCCTTTATTACAAATCAGGGTTTGTAGAAAAGTAAAGTGGCCGGGCACCACAGCAAATAAACCCGAATTTCTAATCCTATAAAAGATGCAAGTGACTTTGAGTGTGATACTGTTTATCTTCAACTTCTCGATCTTCTCCTCCTCGGGCTCCTTGATCTTCTTCTCTTCGAGCTCCTTGGATTTGTTGTAGCTAGGTACCCAGTGTGGAGGAGAAAAACTCTCCCTCAAATGGGAGGTTGTTCTTTCCACCTTAGGAAGTAAAAGGGATCCAAATTCGGATCTCTAAATAAAAAAGGACTATCCTCATAATGGGTGTCCTTTCCTTTTTGGAATCCAACCTTTGGATCTACGTATCCCCACTCAAATGTACACTTTCACATCTCCTAACAATATTATAAATAAGTTACATTAAGGAAAGCGAGAAATTCTAGACTCTCCTATAGGGTTATCCTAAGCAGCTTTAAACATTAAATTAATCCCAAGCAGTTGTATATATATGAAATAAAATACTCATTATCAGCCACACTTGGCCATGCTCTTATTTTGTTTGAGGGCTAAGCTTTTGGAGCACCTGTAGCAATTAAATTTATGATTCATTTTAGCCCTCGTTTATTTTGGGGGACTAAGTGGCTGAAGCACATGTAACAAGCATTTACATAATTATTTATTATTTTAGTCCCCCTTTTTTTATCAGTGCTGCATGAGCATGGAAACCTGTAGAAGATATAGTTAGTATCAAAAATTGATCCTAACTTATGGGTAACATATCGTCCATCACATCAATCTACAGAGTACAAAAGTAAACAAACACATCAATAATATTTTAATCACAGCATACAATAAAAAATCAAAAAACTCAATACACAGCAGTAAAGTAAACATCAGCCTAGCCTAATGCTAGAAGTAGTGCCCTAGCAAATAATCTAAGTGTGCGTGAAAGGCTGTGTAGCTGAGGTAGATCCTAAGATGAGTAGTTAGTTACAGTTATCAAGTGTTCAAGTTTATTAAAGGTCCTAGGGAGAGGTTTAGATTTGAGTTTAAATATTAGTATATTAAAGATTAAATTAGGTATATTTTAATGGTTAGGTGATTGATACCTTTATTTCACACCAAGGCCATGAAGTTTATTTCACCTTTCTTGGGGCTAAGTTAATAGCCTCGTAGGCCTGAGTTACCCAGTACTAATGAGGGGTAATTAGGTTAGTTTAGTTAGTTAGAAATCAAAAGAGAATGTGTATTAAATGATTTATCACTAAGTTAAGATGTTGAATTAAAGTTAAGGATAATGTTATTTGAATTTTAAGTTAAGTCGGGGAATTTTTAGAAGGTCGAGGGTCCACTTATCCATTAAGTCAAAGGGGCCAAAAGTTAACTTTTTAATTAAGGGTGATTCATGGGTAGTTAGCATTTTTATAAAATAATAGACCTTAACCAAATCAGTTAAATTATAAGCATGCTTAATCTGGAATTTTCTACAATTAGTTATGAATTTTTGATGTTTTGACCTCATTTTGACTTAAGTTTGACCAGATCATTGACTTTTTTTATTAAGATGATTTTTCGAATTCTAATAATTTGAATAAATACTAGCTTTTAATATGAGTTGAATGCCTTTTAGTTTGCCCTATTTGGAATTTTCTAGAATTAGTTATGAATTTTCAAAGTTAGGTTATTTAATGAATTATCAAAATATTTAATTAAAGGCTATTTTAGAGATTTTGATCCAAATCAGTTCCAAACTACTTGAAATCACTCCCAAAAGTCAGGAATGACTTAAAGAAGTGTTCCCAAGTGTTTGGGAAAATTTTGGGATTTTTAACAATTTTTAATTATTTAATTTAATTAATAGATAATTTTTAATCAAAATTAAATTAAAGTTCAGATTGAAGTCCAATTAAAGGGGTTTTAATTTTCTTGGATTAAAGGCTAAATTTTGAAGAGTTTGATATATTATGGGTAATTTTTTTATTTAATTTTAATTTATTAAAATTTTCTGAAATTATTAGGTCCTAATTAAAGGGTAAATTAGGGTTTATTAATTAAGGGGTTTGAAGAGCCCTAAAAATTCCTAGAAAATTACAGGGGGTTTAAGATATCACTAAGTTTAAGTGTTTCAAGTTTTAAGTTATTTGGAGGTCTATCCTAACTACTAAAATTTCTATAAATCTGCTAAACGGGTCCTTAATTATTGTCCTAAAGGTGTCACTACGTCGGGCAGGTTTTAAATCAAGATTTGAAACTAACCCTTGGGGTAACATAAGAGAAATGCAATACAAACATAAGCATACCAAGTCATTAGATCTAGGAGAGCCTAAGCTAAGTATTTTTGCATCCTACACATGCAAGGACTACGAAATACTAAGTAAAATGAAACTTACAAAGTGATTAGTGAATAATTAGAGCCCAATCATTCACTAATCCTTCCCACATGAATGTTGTTCACATACTTAGCCTATGTTTAAAATTCCAAGAACTGAATCTCTCAAAATTAGAAAATTTAGATAATTTATAATTTTAAAATATTTAAAATACACATAATAGATTAAACATACATATATAAATATGTAGGTTTAAAAATAATATGGTTGAAAATATTTCAATTTATATTCATGAGAGATCCACTTGCCACCCAAAGCGAGGTTTCAAAATAATTTTAAAATAATTTTTAGTTTAAAAATAATTAGCATATTAATTACTTAAGTAATATTCAAATAATTAAGCAATTAAATAATACATAAATCTGCTAGAAAAAGGAATTTTGGTTTCTAAAAATAATTTTAAATTAAAATTCATAATTTTTTGAAAAGAATAAGGTATTATACGCAAAAATTTGATTTAAAACAAATTAATTATGAATTTCTGAAATTTAATACATTTAAAGGGTATTTTTAAAATAGTAGTTTAAAATAATTATAATTTTTTTAAAAAAAATTATTAAATTAAGATAAATTAATTATTAAAGTTTCTAAAATTAGAATAATTTAAAGATGATTTTAATTAAATAAAGTTATTTGAGTCTAATTTAATTAAATAGTAATTTAAAAATTTAAATATATATTTAATAAAAATAAAGGAAATTATTTAAATAAAAATAAATTTGGATTAACTTAATTTAAAATTACATAATAAAAATGAATGAGTTTTTTTTATTTTTAAAATAAATATTTATTTTAAAATAATAATAATTATAATGAAGATGAAATAATAATAATAATAAAATAATTTGAAAATAATAATAATAATAATAATAGTAATAATATTGATAAGAATAATATTTTTGAAATTATTAATAATAATCATAATAATAATAAATAATAATATTAATAATAAATAATAATGAAATAATTTGGGTAATTAAAACAATCATGTTTAATAATAATAATAATAATAATATAATATAATATTAGTAACCAAAATCATCATAATTAAAATAATCATTAAAATAAAGATAATAATAATAAAATATAATACTAATAATAATAACATTAAAAATAACTTTAAAATAATAATGATAATAATATAGTTAAAGTAATTTTAAAATAATGATAATAATAATAATTGAGCCACTGGTAATGATTACTAATGATTATGACAATCATGGAACCACGGATGCGGCTCTTAATCTACGTTAGCGTTGCACTGACACCATTCGATCTCCCGCGGTCGGGATTGAACGGTTGTGATCTCGTAGGACCGCAAGCGGGACCGCGGGATCGAGCTCCGCGGTTGATCCAGATCTTGATCGTTGATCGTGACATCAACAGTTCAGATCATTCCCCAGCGAATAGAGGCGTAACCCGATGCCCTAGAATGAAAATCGCTTCGTTCTCGTAAGACACACGATGGATTTGAATGAAATTTTAACCCTAAGCAGCAATAGTGAAGCGCATTCATGTGGGATAGGTTTTACAGTCTAAAACGTGATTTCCTGAATGCTAATTAGATCTAGGTACTCTAATCTAGGGTTAGCATTATACCTCGATTTAATGGACGGTTGAACCCATTTAATGGCTATCTGAATTTGTAGTTTGCCTACGTATAATTTTGTAGAAGAACTCGTGAGCTCCTAACGTCAGGATCGATAGGAAATTGGCCTGGAAAGTTCCTCTTCTCGGTTCGCCGGAGATCTCGCCGCCGGTAGGGTCTAGGCGGCGGGTTCGGCTTGGAAAAGGTAGGGTGGGGTGGAAAGAGCTCTCACACAAGATCTCAGGGGTTGAGGAGATCTAGAGAAAGAGAGAGAGCCAAAAGATCCCTAAGGAACCCTAATTTCTCCTATTTAAAGGCCTAAGCCTTTGATCAACGGCCTAGATCTATCCTAAGCCTAGTTAGGAGGGAAGCTAGGCTCCGTTGGCCGTGGTTTTGAATTAGAGAAGATTTGGAATGAGTTAAATGCATTAAATGAGTCTTAATGGGTCAAATTGACCTATTTAAGGCTTTGGGTTGACCAATTCAATGGTTGACCTGGTCAACCCAGTCAAATAGGTCCAATGAAGTGAGGGTTTGGGCCAAGAAGCCTTTGAATTGGATTAGATTTGAAATGAGCTTGATTTGGGCCCATTTGGGCCTAATGGGTCAACCGGGTTGTCCTGGTCAACCAGGTTGACCAAGGGCAAGGGTCTGGGTCTAATAGGTCAGGTCTGACCCACTGAACCCAGTGGAGGGCTCTTGGGTGGAAACCAAGGTTAACAAATACATGATTGAATTATCATTTTGACTCTCTGGGGTCATATGTAGTTCTTGCTCGAATTTGACTACGATAATTAGGATGAATTTTTTCAATCCTGTAAATTGAACCCATTAGGAAATGATATGTTCACCTCTCGATATGATATATCATTCATAATGATGTGTTCAATTTCAAAATTGAAATTTCAGAAAATCAACATTTTCTAAAGAAAATTATCTTTTCAAACTTCAACTTTTTCAATCAACCATGCTTGTATTAACAGTATACTTACAATAAAAATATTAGTTATTCAATCAGTAAAAATAATATAAAATACAGTAACTTTCGTTTTACCCGGTGAAATTCAATAAATATTACAGTCAAAATATCCAGAAAAATCAGCATGATAAAATACAAAAAGTTGTGCGGTAAAAGTTTAATAAATCTAGGGAAAACGTAATAAAATCAATTCTAGAGAGAATCAAATGGTTAAAATCAAAAAAATTCAAAATTGAAATTTCAAAAAATCAACCTTTCCCAAAGAAAATTATCTTTTTGAACTTCAACTTTTTCAATTAACCATGCATGAATTAATAGTATACTTTCAGTAAAAATATCAGTTATTCAATCAGTAAAAATAGCATAAAATACAGTCACTTTCATTTTACTCGGTAAAATTCAATAAATATTACAGTCAAAATATCCAGAATAATCAGCATGATAACATACAAAAAGTTGTGAGTAAAAGTTTAATAAATCTAGGGAAAATGTAATAAAATCAGTTTTAGAGAATCAAAAAGTTAAAATCAAAAAATTTCAAAATTGAAATTTCAGAAAATCAACATTTCCTAAAGAAAATTATCTTTTCAAACTTCAACTTTTTCAATCAACCATGCTTAAATTAACAGTATACTTACAGTAAAAATATCAGTTATTCAATCAGTAAAAATTGTATAAAATGTAGTAACTTTCGTTTTACCCGGTGAAATTCAATAAATATTACAGTCAAAATATCGAGAATAATCAGCACGATAAAATACAAAAAGTTGTGCGATAAAAGTTTAATAAATCTAGGGAAAACGTAATAAAATCAATTCTAGAGAGAATCAAACGGTTAAAATCAAAATCTTTAAAAATAGAGATAGGATTAGAATCACCTACAATGATCTGGGTAATTTCTACAAAAGTGGCAAAGCGATTTGGCCACTAAAAATTGGCGTTCTCCCTTTCTCTCCGCTATGCCACAATTCAAACAGGAATTCTTTTTTTTTTTCATTTTCAATTATTTTCAAAAATTCTACTTGTTACAGCTTACAACTTCTTAGTGATATATGCTTCTTCAAGAACTTCTATTATATTAATGACTAGGTTATGTGGCTATGCTTGTGATGATGATTGTTCTAGTTCAAGTGATCAATATTATGAAATATTATGAGTGCAAGAGCTCTGGAAAAGTGCTACTTTTTATGGAAGGGGGATTGGGATACACTAGCATGTCGAAAGAAGATTATGAATCAATCCCTTGAAGGTTTAGTAGGGAACGACTTTTAAGGAAAATATTGGTGAGAGCTAAAGGAGGAAGAGATGTAGTACTATATTCCCTCTTCTAACCATGTAACTTGTTGTAGACGTTTATGTAGAATAAACAAGTTCTTCACTGGTTTTTCCCTTACACTTGCCTTTCATCATCATTAAGGTTTCATCATCATTAATGTAAATTTGATTTGATTTTTTTTTTTTCATAATTTTACATTAGCTACATGGTCTCAATATAATTTTTAGATGATTAGATTTATTTAGAAAATGTGGATACTTTTTTTTTTCATTTACAATTCCTTTATAAACTCTAGCATTGCTTATATTCCTAATGCCCATCATCTTCAATAATACTCTTACACCTTTTATCTTTAAGAAGGTTGATGCTTATTATAAATTTATAATGTCAATGCTTGGAGTTGCCACTAATGCTGATGTCTATTATCATCAAGAACACTAACACCCACCATCTCCAACAAAGTTGACTCTCACCGTCAACATATTTCTTCACCATTATTGCTAACGCCCATCATCGCCTCCAAGGATGATCCCTATCATCAGTAAAACCCCAATGTTTGTCGGCAATTTTTTCAAAAGGATCAGACTTAAAAATAGTTTTAAGAAAAGGATCACGATAAAAAAAAAATTTAAAAAGGATCAAAAACGCAAAGAAGGGGTGCGTTTTAACAGAAAACGTGGTTACTATTCACGTTTTAATAGAAAACGTGAATAGTAACCACGTTTTCTGTTAAAATGTAATTACACTTTGCGTTTTCTATATATTTTCCTGTTCATCAAATATATCAAACCGTTACACATAAAAATCAATTAAAATTTTTTTTTATACATAGAGAGGGAATAAATTTTTTTATCCGACCTATTTATTCTCTCTCTATTTAAACAAAATAATTTATAGCTTATGTATAACATTTGTTTTAACTTATAATAATTTTCATATTTATAAATTTTTTATAATTTATTTAAATATATTAAAAAATAATTTGATTTTAAAATAAAAGTATAAAGTTTATATATATAAACTAATGTATATAATTTCTATTTAAATATATAATCGAGATTTAATAAGCATAAATAAATCGTACAATAAAATTGACATACTAAAATTAAATATTTATAGACTTTAATATTTTTTAAAATATATTGTAAAATAATTTAGTATCAGTTGATTTAATACATTAGCAAGAAATTGTTAAGTAAATTAAAATTACGTCATTAACCTATTTTGAATTACTATTTAACCTATTTTGAAATTTTTACAAACAACCAAAAAGTTTACTATTTAAGTAAATGAAAAATACTATTTAACCTATTTTGAAATTAAATAGTTATAAATATTTCTGATTTAGTTGTTTCAATATTGTGTTGTTGTAGAAGGAAAAATTGATACAGATAATCGGTATAGATATAATACATATATTTCTTTATATGATTTATAACATATTATTCTTTTTTATCTTACATTGATTTCAATTGTAATATTTTAGTTACTTGTTAAGCTATGTGATCATTATGTGATTTTACATATTTTTAAGAAATGTTAAGGATCCTATGATATGAGGCTCTGGACAAGATAAAAATACAATCATGTTTCTTTTAACTTTTCACAAGAAATTGATAAGCTATAGTTAAATGATAAAATGAAAAATAAATGCAATTCTTCCAATATAGATCGTGGAGTGTGACGTAGCCTAACCTTAGGATGTTTTAGTTCACCTTATGTCCTTTTAAATTGCATTAGAATAATCCTATTTTCCCCAGCTTAGTGTTTTTCCACATAGACTTTAGCTTGACCTACTACTGTCTTGATAAAAAATCTAATCATTAGACTAGCCTTATAGGATTCTAATATACGATATACTTAACTTCTCTTTAAACTCTAACTGACTGTGTTCTTTCTCAAATTTGAACTTAAAGTTAGATCATCCAAAATAACCTAATTAGACTCATGCATACCTTTTAAGTAAGATAACACAATCATAGAGTGTTTTAACCTTAGGATAATGCCTTAGCTTAAGACCAAATCCATTTAAAATTAAAACAATATGATCAAATTCAGTAGAAATCTATCGATATGTCGGTGACCAATTGACATGCTCATGGGATGATTTGGTCTAATACTTATCCTAGGATGTCTTAGCCACTCTTAAGAACCATTTCATAAACCAAGTGATTTTAACCAAACCAAATTGAGCCATGGATAAGACCTGATTAACCATGAGACTCAATATGACCATATAAGGGATAAATTAGGTTATTTAGGTCATTTTGACCATGGATTAATCCAATCTTTGGATGGATTGTACTTAAGACTCTTAAGAACCCATCTTAGTCAAAACCCACCCAACATAAGTTCAATTAAACTTGTTGATTTAACATCAAAACTTAACTAATCCTAGCCTAACATATAACACTTCTTTAAAATCAAATTTAATTCATTTATGAACCAATTATACCAAACTTTAGGGATATATGAATCTCGTTAGCTAAAGAAGGCTTTGACTCAATTAAAAAGGTTAGGCTAACCCATCATTAACCATGATCAACTTGAATTGAATTTGAACCAATAATGAACCCAAGGGGAATCCATTAAACTAATTAGGTTAAACTGAGCCAAAATTCAAATGGGCTAAGCCTAAGACTATCATGGTCCTTCTATTGTTGACTTAAGTCAAGTGGGTTCACTTAAACCGATGAACCGACCCAACTTGAGTTCAATATTAGGTGATTAGATAGCCTTAAACTTAACATCCAAAATCCATCTCATGTGTAGCTACCCAAACCTCCCTTATGTTCATCCTCACCATCCTAAGGATTTGAGCTAAGTAACTATAGTGGTTTTGATCAAGCTTGGGCAGATTGCCACCTTAGCAATCTTGATTTAGTTAATTCTCTCTCAACAACAAATCACTAACTTTGAGATTGCTTGGGACACTTTTTCTTACCTTAATGGTCCATCCTACAATGCAATGGAGAATAAGAGTTTCCCTACTACTCCTATCTTAGTGCTGAATGCCCTAAGCTTGATTTATAGTGGATCATGTTATAGCCATTTAAGCTCAACTTCTTCCTTGAAGCATCCATATAATCCATCTCATGAATCATAAGTCTTCTTCAAAAATAACTAATGTATATTTGGAGGCTTGTGACAAGTTTTTAACCACTGATGATTAGAGAGGCAATACCTAGGGTGATGAGGAAATTTTGCTTAGTGTTTGAGAATAAATAAAACAATTAAAAGTTATGAAGTGAATTTGAGTCAAAGTATGTGTAAATTAACTCAACAGTGAGTCAAAGTAAAAGATGTTAGCAACTAAATGTTGAGGAGGGTTGTTGGAAACCTAAGGTTAAGAATGAGATTGATAATTGAAGGTAAAAAGGGACTGACTCAAACGCCAAAAAGAATAAGAGGTCGTTGGCACAAGACCAAGAAGCAAGTCAGAGGGAAATGAATGGACAATAGTTGAGTTTGCTTGTTGACTCACTTAATATGCTAAAAGTCAACAAAGGAGATATCAACCAATAATGGAGCCGTCGACTATAAGAGAGTCAATGGGTATGTAATTCTCTTATCTCAACAAACACCAAAAAGGTATTAATATATATCACCTAAAGAGGGTATTGGCCGAGGTCAACATATGAAGTTCTAAGGACTTTATCTTGGTCCTATTGAACTTACTTTTGCATTTAAAACAATGAGATGAAATAGGTCAGGTCAAAGTATCATATCTTGTGCACCTTTATTCATATGTTATTATCTATTTTAATATTTATTTGAATAATTTGACTTATTTATTTATATTTCGTTGTGCATATTACATGATTTTTTATTGTATTCTATTGTGCATTATAGCTATCAGGCTTATTGAGCAGGGTTAGATTGATTAAATTTTGAAAGAAAACTCTAAATTATGAAAATTGTACACCCACCAACCCACACACACTAGTAGACCATGACATGCATGTAAATCAAGCTCTAGATTTATGAATAGTTATATTATATTCAAATGTACAAGAATATTGAATGATTTGAAGTTAACTTAAGCTCATAGTTTATAAATGAATGATTTCACTATTGTATTTAGTTTACAAAATAATTTAATTAAAAAATTTTAAAAATCCTTTACGTAATTTTAATGACGTAATTTTAATGTTTGTAAAAATTTCAAAATAGGTTTGTTGCGGACTCAAATATACGCGGCGATAGAGTTTAAATTTCCGTCTCAGCGTTGTACGTATATCCAGCACACAAACAGAAGAATGAAATAACACCAGGATTTTTACGTGGAAAGTCCTGGAAAAGGGAAAAACCACGGGGCCACGCCCAGTTGAAAAAGTTCCACTAGTGTTGTTTGAAATACACAAGGCTGATTCGTCCTTTAAATTCAGGACGATCAGATTACAATGAGTATCAGTTACAAGGACAAGCAGAGTTCCGACGTCACTCGGGGTGTCGAGCAGAATTCCGGCGTCACTTGGAAAGAAGTCCGGCGTCACTCGGGCGTCGGGTAGAATTCCGGCGTCGGGCAGAATTCCGACGTTGCTCCCGTGTCGGGCATAGCTCCGGCGTCCCTCGGGCGCCCGATGGTGCTCCGGTGGTGTTCCGGCGGAATTCCGACGAAGTTTCGGCGGTGGTCGAGGAGGAGCTATTCCCTCCTACACTTTTCTTCTTCTTCTTCTCCTTCTCTTCCTCTCTTCTTCTCTTCTTGGCTTGGGTCCCTTCTTAAGAGAAATGAGGGGCTATTTATAGTTTTTCTGGAGTGGCATAGCCCGTAAATAGATGAGGGATCAGGGGCAAATAAGGAGTGATCCGGATGAACGGCTGATATTGAATCCCTTGATCATGGACCGTTTATTGAGCATCTTAAGGTCTTAATGGTATCAGAATTCTGCGATCTTGGACTCGTTGGATTCGTCTCGTCGAGCCGCTCGAATCAACTATAAGCTCGTCAAAATCGAAGACCGTTTGTTAACTCAAATAGCTATTTGATGCTTCCAACAGCGCTTCGGGTACTTGATTTGGACTCACTTGGGCTCGGATTGAGTCGAATTTGGTGTCGTTGGGTTCGTATTTCCGAGACGCTCAGTTCGACTATAAGCTTGCTAAAATCGGAGTTTAAATGGTCTCCGAAATAATTTTTGAAGTTTCCAACTTGAGTTCTTCCTCGAGATTCGTGCCCGATCAAGATGATTTTTTGGCGATATATCAAGGTTAAATAGTAATTTCAAAATAGGTTAATGACGTAATTTTAATTTACTTAAATAGTAACAATTTCTTGCTAATGTATTAAATCAGCTGATACTAAATTATTTTACAATATATTTTAAAAAATATTAAAGTCTATAAATATTTAATTTTAGTATGTTAAATTTATTGTACGATTTATTTATGCTTATTAAATCTCGATTATATGTTTAAATAGAAATTATATACATTAGTTTATATATATAAACTTTATACTTTTATTTTAAAATCAAATTATTTTTTAATATATTTAAATAAATTATAAAAAATTTATAAATATGAAAATTATTATAAGTTAAAACAAATGCTATACATAAGTTATAAATTATTTTATTTAAATAGAGAGAGAATAAATAGGTCGGATAAAAAAATTTATTCTCTCTCTATGTATAAAAAAAATTTTTAATTGATTTTTATGTGTAACGGTTTGATATATTTGATGAAGAGGAAAATATATAGAAAACGCAAAGTGTAATTGCGTTTTAACAGAAAACGTGGTTACTATTCACGTTTTCTATTAAAACGTGAATAGTAACCACGTTTTCTGTTAAAACGCACCCCTTCTTTGCGTTTTTGATCCTTTTTAAATTTTTTTTTTATCGTGATCCTTTTCTTAAAACTGTTTTTAAGTTTGATCCTTTTAATAATTTACCCATGTTTGTCATCACTAACAACGATGGGGCCCTTATGGAAAACAATTTTGATGTTTTTTATTACCGCCAAGGCTGATGCCTATTGCTGGAATCAAGGCCAATCCACATTGTTGCCACCAAAGTTGACACTTGCCTTATTGCTTGTCAGTTTTCTCACTTATAAGAATAATGACTAAGCAAATCACCAATTGTCAATTGATGACAACTTCATTACCTCAAGATTTCTCCTACTTCCACAATAAAAATCATTTTTCATAATTTGTATCTACTACAATATATTAAAGCCTTTTCTAATACAACGAAGTAAATTCTTCATATGCAAGGCTCACAATAATAAAATCAATTATATAGGATCAAGCCTCATGGTTCCTCCACTTCTCTATGTTTTTTTCACATAGATATCTGATCTCTCTTATGAGTTAATCTATCTTATTTGTGTGCATAAAACATTTTTATTCAATCCTAAAATAATGAACTTTTTATCGATTGCGATGACTATTTTATCATGAACAACCTTAATTAGTAATTTAATCTAGGAGAGTTTGTTAGTAAATATGGTGCAATATGAAGCCAAAATTTGATAACAAATTTTAATTATTATACCAAATCTCATAATAAATCCTAATAAGTTTCAGAGTCTGAAAAAACTATGACATATGATCATGATTAGATGCCTTAAACTATTATAACTATTTATGAGATTTTAAAATTATTATCAGTTCTCGGAAAGAAACTAAACTACAAGTTCAGAGACTATAGATCATTGAATCATAATCTGTGGATGACGATTAGGAGATTATCTTGCAAACTGTTTCCTCTGGTTCAACAATACCATACCAGTTGGTAATGTCAAGCTGAGCTTTGCTACGCCGGTGATGTCCACAACGACGTGCTGTGATGCAAGGGAAAAATAAGGAGAAGCTGAAACCATCAGGGAAATCAAGTTATTTGGAAAGAAAAGACATCTTTTTCACCAAAAAAACACTTAGAAAAACGGTATAAATCTCTACAAATAACCCGATACTCTTCCACCGAAGTCCAAGCTTAAAACAGGCCTCAAAATCCGCCAAAATTCACAATTCCTTCCCTCCTTCAACCCTGCTCTTCTTCTTACATTCATAATAGAAAGATGTATACACAAAATACGTGAAGAACATAGCCAGCAGCTGCGCCAAGCTTACAGCAGACCCTCTTCTAAACATTTTAGACATGGCTTGCTCAACCATAATAGTCACCAACATAAGAACATAGCCAACGACCTTCCTTTCCTTGACAAGATCCCCTGCCCTCTCCAAGGCCTTCTCTCCTTTACACCCTTCCTCCTCCACAGAGACTATGAGACTAATCTTGTAAGCCGCATCAGAGTGCACAAAGAGAACCGGCCCAAGCCAAGATATCAAATACACGGCGCCGGCAATCACGGCAGCCTCTGAAGCAAATCCCTTGGCTGCCTTTGCAGCAGAAGATAGCATAAGTAGAAGGGAGACCGAAGCTGTGTTGATGAGCTCAATGTAGACCATTGTAATTGCTGTTTGCTTCCATGATTTTTGCATTCTGTTGAGAAGGTTTTCAAGAGAAGGGTTAATTCCATGGTAAATCATGGAGGAAAGATAAGCCATAGCTATTGCAGAGAGCCTCCAAGCCATGAAGCTGATGGGCTCGAAAGCTGTCTCTGTCTTTTCAGAAAGCTTTGGCTTGGAGTCGTTGTTGATGAGGAGAAGTATGTTGCAGGAGACAAATACCAGTAGTGTTAATGAGAGATTTGAGAGAGATGGCGGGGGCTTCATGGCTATGTGGCCTAAAGGATCGCTTGCTCGATCTTTGCCTGGTTATTGAAAGTAGCTTGTTGGATGTTAAAGCTCCGAAGAGTTATTTGCCTTGTGGATTGGGGCTGAATAGGGCGAATTTGTCAAAGTGGTTGTGTATTTTCATCATTTTTTTTCTAACGTTGAATGGAAACTTAAATTAAATATATTTTATTCAAGTAGCCAGAGTTGACCGTTAAGCGGGTCTTATTCAATGAAGAAAAAGTTGAGAAATACTTGTTTGAAGGTGCGTCTCTACTGTTAGAACTTAGAAGGCAAATGGGTCATCAGCAATTGAAAGGCAAATGGAATCATATTTTTTAATGATCGGTATATTTAATCTGTAGTCTGACAAAATCATCTAAACACTCCTAATCCAAGAAAATAAATGCTGGCAGGCAAAAGTCTGTCGGACAATCCTATATGGGATTAATCTATAGCCAAACATTCCCTGAATAGTCCGAAATATGAGTTTAATGAAATTACAAAAGTACCCCTATGAGAAATTTAGGTCAATTAAGATAAATTCACACACATATTATATATGCAAGACTCAAACCTAAGATATCTTGATTAATAGCCAAAGCTTTCAACCAACAGACCAAGATGAACATATCATTTCAATGCAACGCATCATCACTCATTTATTGCTCCCCTAAAAGATATATGGAAAATTTACATCACCCATGTCTATACACTCTAGTATATCTATTATAGGAGAAATTATTCTGTGCGGAGTCCGGATGGGAAAAACCATTCAGACATGTGAGTGTACACATACTATATACAATATGTGTACACAGATGTGACACACACTATGTAAAATTTTTATATATCTTTAGGGGAGCCTTGAATTTACGCTTACAGTTGAAGGCCCTAACTCAATTATACGAAACTATTATAATCTAAAATAAAAATAAAAATTTCGTACCACCCCCCGGCGTTGTGTACCCGAGCGCCCAAGTGCTGCGTACCCTAGCGCCCCGGCACTGTGTTCCCGAGCGCCGCAGCGCTGAACGACAGAGAGCAGAGTGCCATAACGACCTAGATATAGCGCCACAACGATGCAAGATAGAGGCTTGAGCGCCGCAACACTGCGAAACGGATTGGACGATTTTCTTTCTTGTTTTTTGAAGGGTTGCGCCCCTTAGAGTTATTTTACTTGGCTTTCTCTTGTATTTTCAGTTAGGGGAAGTGTGAGAATGGTGCATGTGAGAAGAGAAGCAAGGAGAGAGTGAGAGAGAAGAGACGTCTGTACTTATTTCTCATAATTTCCACAGTGGATTTCTTGGTATAGTGTGACTATGAGGTTTTTTCCCATATTTTGGGTTTTTTCACTTTAAATTCTGGTGTCTTTTACTTTTCTGCTACTTTTATTTTCTTGCTTGTTTCGTCATTTTGGTATTACTCATCCTCATCTATCCCCAACATCTTCCGTATGGTGCTATTAAGTATCACATCCTAGATTGATTTACTCCCAACTCAAGATCAAATTAAAGTCAATCGATGCAGTCACAAGTTGATCCAATTAGTTTTTCCAACATAGTACACATAATATGCATCTTTAACTTCATATAAAGATTCATCATATATACAAATAAAGTGAGAGAATATAGTAGACACTAAAGGTTTTATGTTAAAAACTTAGGAGAAGGAAAAATCACGAGGCCTAATTTAACTGAAATGTTTCTACTAGGTAAGCGTTGGTTATAAATATTCACACGTCCCCCTAATTGGAGAAGATGAGATTATAAGATTATGAACTGCTAGCTTGCTCTCCATTGAGAGAAGTAGTGAAAATTGTAAAGGCGATAAATGGATGAGAGGAGTGTGAACGATTATGGTTGAATTATGGTGGTTCGATGGTAGTCCAAATGCAGCAGTTAGGGGGCAGCAATTTGATGGTGATGATTACACGTTACAGATCTAACGATGGCGGTTCTATGGTGATAATTTGATGGCAAGGGTCCAACAATAGTAATCTGATGATAAAGGTCAACCAATGGCAATCCAATGGTGGTGGCTGGGTTGCGGCAGTCTGATGTTAATAGTCTGACAATAATTTTTCAATGATGGAGGTCAATAAGTGGTAGTCTGATGATGGTGTTCGGGCAGTTGTGATTCGACAATGGTAATCTAGCAATACTAGTCTATGACAGAGCTCACACAATGTTGGTCTAATGATAGTGATCAAGTAGTAAAATTTTGATAAAAAAAAGTTAGTAAAATTTTGATGATAGTGGTCCAACGGAAATAGTCTAACAGTAGAGGTTGGGTAGTGACTGTCCAATAACACGAGTCGAATGGATGCAGTTTGGTCATAGGTCAACGATAGAGGTTGGGTAGAAGTGGTTCGACAGTCATGATCATGCGGTGGTGGTCTAAAATTGATGATCTAATGACAGTGGTCTAGTGTAGGAGTTCAAACGACAATAATCTAATGGTAGCTTGACGAATATGTTGGGTGGCGGTGGTTTGATGACACTGGGTCAATGGTCATGAATTTGATTTAAGAAGTTTTTAATTTTGATATGCATCAAGATTTATGCTTGATCAAGTGGGCTTTCTAGTGGCATATTATTTATCCACCTATTTTTGAACATCCAAGTTTGAAAATTTGTTGAATATTGAAAATTTTTTGGAGTAAAATTATAATTCTATTTTTGAACATCGAAGTTTTCTGTCATTCGAAAACATTATTATCAAAACATTTAAAATATCTAATATTTCTGATGCATTTAAAGTTTTTTTCTTAACGGATATAGGGTTGCATCCGTTAACTACAGTCTGAAACAACGATTAATTTTTATATTAGTATCTTAAAATTTATATCAATTCACATGTCTAATAATTAAGAAATTAAATTTATTTATAAATTATATTGCACTAAATTTCTTGACTTTTATTAAATAATAGCTTATAAAAATATTATTAATGTTAACATATTTCAAATAAAAGACATATATTCATAATTTTTTATTGAATTTAGTATTAAAAAATTATATGCATAAATATAAAAATTTAAATATTAGATATATAAATATATGAAAATTTTATAATTTATAAATTATACTTATTATTATTATTTTAGATTATTTATTGGGGGCCCGATCTGAAAATAAATTAAATAAACGGGCGGGTTACTACAGTGTACTGATAGCTGAGTCAGCTTCAAGTCGCTCATTTAATAGACGGGTTTGACTAGTTTTAAATTTATTTTTATTCATGTTTAATTGACTAATAACATCTTTAATAGTCATTACTTTAAAGTTTTACTCACTCCAGCTGCAACCTCCATGGCTCCTCGTGGTCCGTGACTTTGTCGGCGAAGAAAAATCCCGCCCTATGACTTTCAAGTCGAGCTCTTGAGCCTGAGTAAGAATGCTTGAGCCGAGTTCAAGGTCATTCGCTTGGCTCAAATCGAGCTCGAGCAATTTATTTGAGTGACGAGTCGAGCTCAAGTTCCCGATAACTCGAGCTCGACTCAACTCTTTTACACCCCTAATTCATGCTCGTATTTTTTTTTGCCATTTGATAAAGCCAAAAAATTTAAATTTATTTAATCTTTTTTATTATTATTTAAAATATATAAAAAGGAATTTGACTCAAAAAAATTTTAGATTTCCTCCCACTTGAATATATAAATAGTGGCACAATTATCCTCAAACAAGTTCCAATTTTTCTATGTAGAAGGTAAAAAAAATATCCAGCAAGAAATTAACTATTAAGGCAGTCCAGGCTCACAGTCTTAGTTACGAGGCTCTCGTCTTTCTTCCTTTGATAATGTATGAATTATCCTCATTAGACAACACATATTTACAAGTGAGATTTTTCACCCGATTTTAAGGCTCCAATTATCTTCTCGTGCGGAAAAAACTATCCTTAAAATTTAGTGAAAAAGTAAGTATGGAGGATAAGCGATTACGATCGAGCAACATGGCTAAATGGCGACAATCGAGCGACATTGGTCGAAAAATGATGGTATGACGACGGAGGTCTGATACTGGCGGCCTAATGGCAAAATGGATAGTGGTAGTCTAACGACAATGGTTACGTAGAGCTTAGGAATCTTCAAGCCTCTCAGCTCTCTCCAAAAGGCCATCTTCATATACAAAACGGGTATATATTTATAGTTCTTTAGAGTGATATTCTTCCCAAATATGACCAAAATTCAAAATGCTCGATCGAATGGCTCGCACTAATTCCCTTGATAATAGACAATTCTCTCAGTATTTAAGTTCCTAAAAGATATCAAAGTTAAGTTATCAGAGACTCATTGCATTCATCTCGTTTTTATGCTTGATTTAACTATAAGCATGTAAGATTTGGAGTTTACTTGATGCCCCAAATAATATCCCAAAGTTTCTAACAATGCTCAAGTGCTTGATCTCGCTTATTCGGACTCCAATTAGATCATTTTTAACATCGATGGATTCATCTTACCAAAAGTTCAGACCAACCTAAATTTAACTTTAAAATTTTTTCAATTCCAATAAGCTTTGGAATTCGTACTTTATCAAATGGATTTTGAATGACACATCAACCATAACTATATAAAATTAAAAATTAATTTTAAGAAGGTAAAACATGAAGAATCCAGACTGAAAGAAGTTAATAATAGATAGCACCTGCAGTTATATAGGAATAACAATCAAAGTGGCCAATTGGATGATCTGCATTTAAGGGATTGCATCCATATCCAACTCCCTAAGCAGGCTTGGCAATTTTGTTCAAATTTTGCTTGATTATCACTAGAACTTTAATCATCTCTAATTGAATTAGATCTCGACTTCAAATAATTTTTAAAATCCGGATTGAACTCGAATTTGACTAATCAAGAAATTAGAACTTCTAATTTGAATTGCAGTCGGCTCGCTCGGACTCGACTCAATATCATCTGCATCAAGAATTTACAGAAGATTTCTCCCGAATGATCAAGCTAAGCACTGCTTGTTAAAATGTATTCAAAGAACTCTTTTACTTGCACTCACTGAAGCAAAACTACTTGAAACCACTGAAGCAACATTACCTGTAAACAACACTGCAAGCAACAATGTGATAGTAGGGATTTGTAAGAGGGAGTTGGGGGTTAGTAGTTAATGCAAATAATAATAATTGTAATGAGATTGTTGGGTTTAGTGATCAAAAGGTAAGAATTGCCAATCACCTTCTAAAAACAAATAGCAAAGTGTATTTAGCATATAAGATATCACATTTCTGACTGCACCCATTCATTCTTAGGCTTCGTTTGGGATGGCTTTTTTTTTGCTTCTTAAGCAGCTTTTTAGCATAAATATTAAATTTTTTATGCTAAAAAGCTGCTTTAAAAAACAGTAAGAAAGCTGTCCCAAACAAAATCTTAATGAACTATAAAATCAAATTAAGATGTACAACTCTCACAAAGATATTTTGGCATGCTTCCAGATTGTATAAGATATTAGTATATTTCAAAAGAAAAAAAAGTCACTAGAAGAAAATACCACAAATCAGTTTCCAAATGAACAAACAGATTGAACCTGAAGGTCCTTAACTTTGAGCAACTCACTTGATTGGAGGAAACAGTGGATCAATTGCAAACAGAATTGTTAGTTTGAAAGACAGGAAAGCTTGTCATGATTAATTTTGATAGATCAAAAACTGTAATGTAGCCATAGATAACATCCAGTTCTAAGCAGCATTGGCCTCATGTCATTCTTCATAGAACTCTTATGATTCGAGTCTAAGATTGTTGTTTGATCTAAAATCTAAGGAGCTGAGTAATCAAGAATGATCAAATGATCCAAGAGTATTGGATGTAAGGGTGACAGTGATATGTGGACAAGCCTGTAAGCGATTCATTCTCTTTTCTTTCTTCTTCCTGCTAGAATTTCCTCCTCAGTTTGCAGTCCAATCAGTTAAGGTGCTGTTCGGCACAGAGATTTTAGTAATCAGGTGCTTCTATTTCAAAAAACTACACTGAGAGCATGAGAGGGGAAGGTCGGGCGGTTTGCTCCTCTCTGATGGAAGAGATAAGGAGAAATAGAGAGAGAGGGGAGTGATCTAAATCTGAAATTTCAGAACTCAGAAATATGATTTTCATAACATCAATGGAAATCTACCTATTGTAAAAAAAGAATCAAAATTTTAAATAATTGCATGAATAACGGAGAAATATCTTTCTAAAATTCGAAAATCTAGACTTTCTTAAAATAAAGGAAAGAACAGCTCCTCAAACTTCAAAAGAACCAATTTACCTAGACTCCAACTATTCAACTCCAAAATACAATACTTGACTAATTATTTAACCTAAAATTTAGAAATGAATGAGAACATCAAATTCACATTATATCACATTCTAAAATTGACATAACAAACATTAGTGCACCCACACATGGGCCCAACTCGTTGGCCCTCAAGGAAGGGACCGACATTGCATCATTTTGAGCCAGTTGTCGCAGGTCTAGTTGCATGTCGTTGATCATAAAGCAGTTTAATGGATCCTCATGGATCACTGTTCATTTCCCAGCTAACTACCCCTCCTAGAAAAAACAGAGGTAAAATGTCTTCAGGTGGAAAATCCCAATTTCCCCGTATTTGTAATAAAAAGTGAACAGTTTCATTGTATGACATAATCTTGTGACTTCGACTACTTATCACTCATACATCGCACAAAACTATAGATCCCACAAAACACACTTTAAGAGACATTTTGGTACAACCAAACAACACAAGACAAAAGATGATATCATTAAAAAAAAAACTTGCTCTTAAGGGATTCCTAAACTAATGGTAATTGTTAGGGAAAAGAGTCTTAGTACAAATTATATAATTTTGCCATTGCTAAAGTTTTTCAATTTTCTTACTATTTTTACAAATAAATTATATATATTAACATGTTCAAAACCATATATAATAGGAATATGTATGCTTATACTACACATAATTCAATAGACCTATAATTCTCCTATATTTGAGATTTTAAATATGATACAAAGTCTTCAATCCATCTTTGTGCAATCACTCCTCCCAATGGCATTTACAACTTGTTCATGAACTTCTCTCTAATCACAACCCATTCGCACAATTCCCCATCATTGCATCTACAATTCAATCATAGGTTCATCCATTAAAGTGCCGCCACGAACAAACAATCCTTTAACTAACAGCAAAACAAAATGTGGTAGGTCAAACACCTCGCCTCCTCCAATTCAATGTTGCAAACCCTATGGGTAATTTCTACTTCAGATTACTGCGCTCTCGCACTTTCAAAGCATGCTTTACATGCATATCAAAACAATTACACCTGTCATAACTCACCCTTGCGTGATTCACCTTGCCCACCATCACTCTAACCCTCTGATTCAAAGAAAGATTCTATTTCTTTGCTTTTATTCCTTCTTGTCCTTGAAATTTTCACTTCCATGTTGATGTCATTGCCCATTGGTCCATCCAATAGAATCCACTAGCACATAACTCTTTAACCTAAATCACATGTTTCCCTCACATAGTGATCACCCTGTTGTGAAATGCGAGGGAATTCATTGTTATTGCTTTGTAGTATAGAGGACTCAATTGCAGATAACTCTCACCACAACAATTTCCTAACACTATCATCTCCTATGAATCTACGAATTCTATAAAGTGAATATGCCTCTCGGCCCCTCTAGTGATGTCAGCATGATGACTTCCACAGACTTTCATGTAGTCAGCCTTATTTGCAACTTAATTCTTCATTGTCAGATTGTGCTATGCACGGAGCATCCCATTAACAAAATTGCCATTGGAATAAGCCACTAAATCACCCTCCAAAAATTAAAAAGCTTCTCACCACTGATCTTCCGCAGGACACTTGTTTTTATCAGTGTCAAGTTCATCGGTCACAATAAACTTTTTATCGAGTGTAAGCCCACCAATTGATTTCCTCTTCTTAAACACAAATGGAACTCCATGGAGTTATGCAACTCTCACAAGTCAATAATCGCCGTCCACCTAAAACTAACTCCCATAAATCATGACTCGAAGAGTTGAAAGAATAAGTTGATTTTGATACCCTCACCCTTGGGATCAAGGGGTGGATGGGGTGGGCACTAACCACTTCTAAATATTGAGTAAAAATCTTAATTATTATCTATTACAAAAAAAATTTTGCTCCCCACCAAATTTTAAAAGCATATTAAAATTTAATCACTCATATTTTAAAATTAATTATCAATAATAACTATTTTCTAAATATTAGTCTATTCAAAATGTTTTAATTATATGTAAATATCATTATTATATTAATTAATTCAAACATATAATTTCTATTATTACTTATTAATTGTAATATTTTAAGAAATTATTAAAGATAATAAAAATAAATAGTAAATTGCCAATTATAAATCGCTATTAACTCTCCTAATTCATAAAATCCTAGTCGTCTCTATCTGCATTTGTTCATTCCACTCCACAAAATTCCCAAAGCCCTCTCTTCCGTTGTTCGCCATTCTAATCAGACCAAAATTTTATTTTCCCAAAACTCTCTTGCAAGTCATGATTGCACATCACTGAACATCGCCCATCACTATTGCCAATACCATTCCCAAGGCAAGCCTATTCCACAACACTGGTTTCTATGATTTCTCCCTCTAGAATTTTCTTTTTGTTCAAATTAAGTTGGATTTTTGTTACTATTGATGTAAAATCAATACACGCAAGAGTACAAAATCACACAAATAATAAAATAACAAAAAAGGTATCATCCCACAGAGCTTGATTCTAATAAGTACAAATATAAATTAATAAAAATTTTATTTGAATAATGAAAATATATAAATTTTTTAATTAAAAATATGATTAAATTACTAGCAATAGGATTCCTAATGACTAATAATTAAATAAGAATTACTAATGAGTAAGATGGAAGATAATTTTCTTGCAAGTTCATTAATAATAGATAATAAGAAAGATATTACAGAAGCTTTGATATAGAACAAATAACTGATAATATTGATACAATTGTGGGCTCCGAAAATTCGGCCCCGGCCTCCGCCCGACTTGTGTTGCTTTCTTCGGGGGGAGTTTTAACGGGTTATGTTCCGGGGTAAATTTTGGAAGGCAGATGAGATAGTAGATAAGACACTACCCAGAGATTTCGCCCTCATTTTGCGAGGACTTTATGATCTGAGTTCTGGTTTCCTATAGGCGCAAGCCCCTATAGTTAATTACCCCTCCCGGTAACGAGAGAGAACTTTCGATTAAGGCTAGTCGTCAATCAGATACGTAGGAGATATGTGCATCTGGCATATAGTAGCAGCATTGGTTTAAGGTATAGGAAAGTTTGAAGACTTGATATTTAAAATTGAAATTTCACCCTCTTGCACTTAAAGCAGATGGTGGGGGAATGGATGATAGACCCGATCAAGATCCCATGGTTCCGTCGTCCCGGGCCATCGTGGTCCCTGGTCTACTTAGTCAGAGGAGGTAGTCGACCCAACCTGACAGAAGGATCCTTGTCGGCAGCCATGGGTTGCTTCGTCCAAGGGTACCTTGTAGACCTGGGGTGAAATATTTGTCTAAGGGGACAAATTTGAATCCACCTTAGCTAACAGAGGGCTTTGTGCCCTATCGATCATATCCTATTGATTCATATCTCAAGGATTTGATGCCATTGGGGAGCATACGGGCTCTGGCCATAACCATAATATAATGGTGCCATTTGGCGGCAACCACCTGGTTCAGAGGGCCCCGAGTCATAACCGTTTATCTTGCAGTGCCATTTGGCGGCGAAACTGCCGGTTAGAGGACTCGTACCACGTCCTTGCTGGCAGGAGATTGTTTGAGAATGGATCCTAGTGATATTTTCGACCAGGCATTAGCTCTTTGCGAGCTGAAGTAAATTTTAACTTGTCCACCTCGGCAAACTGTTGCGGAGGATGGATGGATTTTGCTTTAAGCAGTTTGATAGTTGGATTTCAATTTTTAAATATCTGGAGTTGGAAAGATTTTTTGATTTTGGGATTTTTCAGAAGATTGGATTTTATAGGGAATTTGAGATTTTTGAAATGGACCCCTCCGGTTGATATTTTCATTCAACACGGCCATCATCGGGGTGTGGGGTTATTTATATTTTATTGATTGGACCCTGTCGACTCTATCTACTGGTCGATAGAGGATCGGGTTTCGTATGCTTTGAGCCTTTTGTAAGTGAATTCACTTGATTATAGACCTTGAAGGCCTAATATGAATGTATAAAATAAATATCTCAGTCGATCTCACGACTGTATATTTATTTAATGGTTCGAGCCGTGTCGACTCCTATCTACCTGTATAGGAGGATCGGGCTCGAACTTGAATTCACTTATTAACCCGCGCAGCATCCCTAGACGTCACGTGTGTACCAATAACACGCTCACCGGGGCCCATGCGGGTTTATGATTGCTTTTACCCTTTTCGTGTACCTATGTGTATACAAACTACAGTGCACGTGCGGGGCATTTTGGATATTTGGTGTTGATCAGTTGTTCGGGTAATTATCTTTTGAATGCGGCATTTGATTTGAGGGCCTGAACACGCCTTCTGTCCACTTGTATGATTGTTGTGGATCCGGTGGCGTAGCGTCGTACGATCTTCACAACTGTTGCTGGTAGGCAGGTAGATATTTTCATTGATATATTGGAATTGACTTCAGGATACTGCATTTACTGGAGTCTTTATGTATCTACCCATAGGTGATATATTGAACATATATCTATATTCGTAGAGAGACTGTATGTGTTGCAGATCTTTTATCCTTGCTTGCAGAGAACCCATCGCTCCTTACTTGTACGTGATATGCAATGTAAATTATATTTGTTGCATTTGTTATATATCATTCCTGCTTCATCAATGAATATTTCTACCAATCATCAAGATCAGGTGAATTTGTTCGTATCTTGATGTGGACTATAGTGCATTGTGGCATTCGTCACATGTTAGCCTTTTATCGTATCGACTGAAAGAGCTACTTTGTCGTTGCACTCATCACCTCTTCCGATGCTTGTGGAGACTATCGTATGTATCCCCCTCAATCTCCTTGCTTGCAAAGCTAATACGAACGTCACACATCAATCATCATTATTCGAGTATGATTTGCAATGTATGCTTGAATACCCTCGTACATTTGTTTGCAAACCAACTCAGATGTAATCTTTGATTAGTTTTTTGATCATGGCAAAGGAGTCATGCGATTCATCGTTATTTGTAAGTAAATGGTGTTTGCAAGTCTCTTGACATTGCTTGTGGGAGACTTTCGCCCTACAAGCTCTTCACATTATTTTTCTGTATTTGAATCATCATATTCAATTGTGTGATTGAAATAATACTATGAGTTCATCATTGTCAATCGCATGCAAATTTTGCAGTTCTTTGAAGACATTGTATTGTAAAGTTCATTGAGATATCCTCATGCCTCCGCTTGCAACTAGACTGCACATTCTTGCTAATAGATGAAGGTCATTATAGTAGTTGAATACTTGTTGTTCACTTGGATGACCGGGATGCATTCAGACTTTGATTTGTTTATTCATCCAAAATCCGATCCTATGTATTCCCTCCAAGTTCTTTAGAGGTCGTATTCATCCAAGTCCAGCTCTTTGTGGTCCACCTCGTTCAATTTATTTGCAATATCCAGATCAAGTTCAACACTTGAGTAGATTGATCTTGAGTAGGAGTTCAAGTCAAATCTGGCTCATGTTCAAATTCTCATCATTCAAATTCAAGTTTTATAAAACTTATTTGAGATTGAGTTCTTTGTCATTAATGTGCAAGTTCAAGTCCTCATGCATTTTGTTCAAATACCCCGTAGTTCACTTGCAAGCTTAAGTCAAATCTTTTGTTTCATTTGAATTCAAGTTAAGTCCATTAGAGTTCATTTTCAATTTGCCACCGGTTCAAATTTGAGTCCAAGTTCTATCCAAATTTAAGTTTGAGTTCAGATTGAAATTAAGTTCATTTGAGTTCGAATAGGTCCAAGTATGGTTTCAAATTCACCCGAAATTTCGGCAGCATTCCGGCATCTCCCCCGTTTAGGGGAAATAACGGAAAACTGGGCCTTTCCCACCACGCTTAAGAAAGCGTGTATGGTAGATGCCCTCTTTCGAGGACACCGCGGCCGTGTAAAGTCTTCAATCCCCCACCACGCTTAAGAAAGCGTGTATGGGTCTTCGACGTACCTGAAAAAGCAAAGCATTTGTTTCCCCGCAGGTACAGAGCCGCATACGGGTACTTAAAATTGTCCCCACCACGCTAAGAAAAGCGTGTATAGGGCCTACCCGCCTCGCCGTAGGTGTCGCACCGGGTTCCCTTCCCACCACGCTTATGAAAGCGTGTATAGGCGGTTTGCCGGCTCGACACGAACGCCGAGGCTAGGATTTTGAGGTGATTACCCGCCTCGTTGTAGGCGCCGCACCGGGGTCCCATCCCACCACGCTTATGAAAGCGTGTATAGGCGGTTTTCCGGTCCGCCGCGAACGACGAGAATGAGTTCTCGGGGTTTTAGGGTTGGAGGGTTATACCTTTGCAATCGTCGGCGGGGTGATGACACGTAGACCGGGGCAAGGGAAGAGAAGCAAGCACTTGCATTCTCTCTCCTTTTTTGTTATTTTAATTAATTATAACTAATTTTAATTAATAATAATTAATTATCATTAATAATAATTAATTATTATTAAAATACTAATTATATTGAATTATATTGAATTATAATTATTTTATAATTAATTAATAATTAATTATAATTAAAAATAAATAATCATAATTAATATTGAATTAATTATGATTAATTTATAATTAATTGCTAACTAATTATAATTAAAAATAAAGAATCATAATTAACTTTAATTAAATATAATTAATTTATAATAATAATAATCAATTAAAATTAAAATTAACTAATTATAATTAAATTCAATTAATTACAATTAATTCAAACATAATATACAATTTCAAAAGGATTTATACAGGATTTGAACAAGATTAAGGCAAGATTAGGGCTAAATCCTGTTAAGGAACAATTAACTCTCACTGAGAGTTAAATGCTCTATCTCCCTCTTTGTAGTTCAGCGGCTTCACGGGATTTGGTCAAAGAAGCGCACGAAAGGGAGGGAGATGGTTACCTTCACTACGGTCGAGCTCCCGTTCGTGCCTCTGCTCAAAATGTCGTAACTTCCGATCCAGGTGGGGGGGGAACGTCGGAGCGAGGTCGGGCAGAGGCGAAGGAGGTGGAGAGGTTAGGGCTCCTCTCTCTCTCTCTCTCTCTCTCTCTCTCTCTCTCTCTCGGACCGATCGAAGGTGGAGATGAGGTCGGAAGCTTGCGATCGGGGATGGATCGGGCGACTGGAGAGGAGGCCGAAGGTTCTGGGAGATCGGGGCTTGGCCAGGCGTCGGAACTGGTTGGATCAGAGGATCGGCAGCTTGCGAGAGGCAGAGAGGGGATTCGGTAGTGAGGGAGAAATGAGCGAGAGAGGAGGCAGGTGTCGTGGGTCTCGGGAATCAGAGGTAGCGACTGGGAGAGGAGGGAGCCCTGGGGTCGGTATTTAACGACGGGAATGGACCTCCTCGAGCGGAGTTCGTGCAGGAATCGCGGGAGATGCGACGCGAACGGCGCCGAGCTACAGGACTGCGGGATTTGCGGGGTTTTGGCAGAGGTGCGTATGTGGATTTTTTGTTACTTTCTCCTTTTTTCTTTTTCTTAGCTATAGGCAGAGGTCAACAAATGCCCCCCAACAAATGTGGTTCACTTCTAGAGTGAATCACGTTTGTTGTATGTTGATTGACTTTGTGGATCTCCAAAAATTTTCTCTGGATGTCACACAAATTTTCATTTAGTGGATCTCCAAAAGTTTGCTTGGATGTCACACTAAGATTACCATCCTGTAGATCTTCAAGAGTCTGTCTCGGTGTCTTCGTAGATCTCTAGATGTACTTGTAATCAGTAAGAGGATTGACATGCTGACTTTAGTTAGGTAGAGCTCCAAAAGATACTGATATAGTACTTTAGACCTAGCTCCTTAGAGTGTCACTTCGTAGATTGATGATAGTATGTAGTAATGTCCCTTTCTGTTCTTCTTCTGACACTACTGTTTTCTTAGTTTTCAGTTCTGATTTTATAACTGTACTGACAATTCTTTGTTTCTTGTGCAGGTCGCTACAGAGATAGGATCCAGTCAGTCAGCTACCACTGGAGATTTGGTTCTGGTACGTTTTTTAGTTTGTTTGTTCTCTTTCTCTTCTTTCTTTGGCTGCTTACTGACCCTTGTTGCCTTGTGCAGGTTCCCGGAGGAGCGAGACACCAGTTCGTGAGCTACTACAGGAGACCTTGGCTTCAGGTACACTTTTCTTTTTAGTAGCATTTTCATGCACTTGCGTAGTCTTTGATTTTTGCTGATACTTCTGTTGCTTCGTGCAGGCTCCAGAAGTGCAGGGTGCCTGGTCTTTGGAAGAAGTAGAGCAAAGCTGTTGACTTCTTCTTCAGGCATAGTTTAGGAGACAAATTTGTAGTCCTCTGCGAAGGACATTATACTTTTCTCTCTTTTTTGTTGATGTAAACTTGTAAAAGAGAACTGAGAATTTGTATATGGATTCTGAATTAATAAAATGAAGCATTTTTTTTGTGAATTCTACTGTTGACGAGCTCTCTTTTTACTGCTCCTGTGATTTCTGTGGTTGTACTTCAAGTTGTGTTGATGATGAAGTAAATAATTTTAAATATTTATTTGGGGATCTCGGCAGCGGCGCGATGTCGACCCAAATAAATATTTAAAATGCCCCCAGCCTTTAGGGACACTTATAGATGTCGTTCGGGGTACTTCCCTTTTTTTGTAGCTTTAGATTGAGTCTTAAGATCTTGATTTTTCATGCCCTGTGCTTTGTGCTGCGGACATTAATGGAGGATTACCTGATTTGTCTTTACTGACTTGTCAGGTGATTGTTGTACCTTCGGCCCTTTGCTTCTAGCTTTGACGGGCTTGATGAAGGAGTAGATGCCGATGACCTAAACCTTTTAGGTTCATGCTAGGTCAATGGCGAAAAGTCATCGGTCCAGAGCTTTGTGCATAACGGACTTGTTGATGACAGAATCCTCTTAGTTCAGCCTAAGCTTTTCATGAACTTTGGGGTAATTTCTTCGGTCCTTTGCTTTGTGCTTTGGTGGACTTGTTGAAGAAAAATTCCTTCGATCCTAGCTTTGTGCTTTATGGATTTGTTGAAGGATTTGCATGTTCTGGATTTGATTGATAGTACCAAGTATAGGTAATATCTAAATCCTTAACCACTTGAGGAGACTTTAATCTGAGTCATCTGAGTTCATCAGATCGGGAGAGCTGGGACTTGACAGCTCTTCGTCCTCTGGTTGCTGAGATGGGGGTTCCTCTACTACGGCCTTTCTTATGGCGTGTTGAGTAGATGGAGCTGCCAGTGATCCGGCCATATTTGGGCTTGTTGGATCCGACCTCTTACACCCATTCAGGCTTCAGACTTGAGCTAGGGGAAATGTGCTTCCCAATGCAGATTTTGCTGAAGTTGATAGATTTGGAGTCTTCCTTTGTGGTTGAAGACTTAGAGCCTACGTGAGTTTGGTAGTTGCTCGAGATTCTTTCTTCCCACCAGAACTTTGATTCTCCAGTCAATTAGGAGAATTTTGTAGACTACGATCACTTAAACTTATCGAGTCAGATTTGCCTTCGTACTTCCTACAGTCCCTACTGACGGGTTGACGAAGTGGGGGTTCCGCTACTACGGCGTGTTGAGTAGACGGAGCTGCCAGCGATCCGGCCATATTTGGGCGTGTTGGATCCGACCTCTTACACCCACTCAAACCTTAAGCTTCAGGCTGCTGAAAGACTTCAGGTTGTTCTGACTCAATTTGTTAGAGTGTGTAGTTGTGAAAGTCTCTTTCTGACCTTTGAAATTTGCGAGACCACCTGCACATACTTTGAAAAGAATTCATTGTATTCTTCAGTATAAAAGAATATTTGCGTTGGTGATTTTAAATATTTATTCGGGGATCTCGGCATGCAGCGCGATGTCGACCCGAATAAATATTTAAAATGCCCCCTGTCTTGCAGGGATATTTCATAATAGAATAAATTTGAAATCTTGATATTTTAAATATTTATTTGGGGATCTCAGCACGGAGCATGATGTCAACCCAAATAAATATTTAAAAATGCCCCATGTCCTGTAGGGAGATTTTGAAATGCATTCTTGCAACACAAGAGAATTTCAAAAATATAAAATGTAAAGTGTATATAGATATGCATGAAATACATAATAATATAACACTTCTTCGGGCAATCTTATGCATGGTACTTCTTCAGATGTCGACCGTTGATCGGCGGCATAGGCCTCTGACCGTGCAGATCGATAAGCTGGTAGGCTCCTCCTTGGTACGCCTTCTCGATGACGAATGGGCCTTCCCAGTTGGACACAAACTTGCCACCAATTCTTCGGTGTGGGATGATTGGTCTTCTCAGCACCAGGACCAATTCCCCTTCTTGAAAGGATCGAGGGCGCACCATCCGATCAAATGATTTTGCCATCCTTCCTCGGTAGATTTCTAAGTTCTGTTGGGCTTGCAGCCTGACTTCGTTGAGTGCATCGAGCTCCTCAATTCTTAGGCGAACATTCTGCTCTTGAGTAAGCTCATTCTGGATAGCGACCCGAAGAGACGGTAATTCAACTTCTAGTGGCAAAACGGCTTCAGCTCCGAACACTAGTGAGTAGGGAGTGGCTTTGGTTGGTGTTTTGTAGGTCGTACGATACGCCCACAATGCTTCTGCCATCTTTGTATGCCATTCTCTTTTATTCTTGGTGAGGATCTTCTTCAACAACTTCACCAGCGTCTTGTTGAAGGCCTCAGCCAAACCATTGGCTCTTGGGTTGTATATAGACGAGTAACGCCAGTCAATCTTATGACGATCTACGAACTTGTAGATTTTTGTACTCTTGAATGCTGTGCCATTGTCTGAGATCACGCGGCGTGGTACACCGAATCTGTAGACGACGTTGTGGGTAAAGAAGTTGATCACGTGCTCGGACGTGACTTCCCTGAATGGAGCTGCTTCTGCCCATTTAGAAAAATAGTCTGTTGCTGCCAGAATAAAGCGGTGCCCTGCCGATGACGGCGGATCTATTGGCCCAATTATGTCAGTGCCCCAACATTCAAATGGCCAGGACGCTATCGTTGGGTGTAGAGGATTTGGCGGTTGATGAATGACATCACCGTGAATCTGACACTCGTGGCACTTCTTAGCATGGTTGATACAATCTCTCACCATCGTAGGCCAGTAATAACCCATTCTTTTAATTTTAGTAGCCATCTTGGGACCTGACTGATGTGCTCCGCAGAGTCCATCATGTACTTCTGTTACTACTTTATCAGCTTCTTTAGTTCCTAGGCACCTTAGCCACATTTGATCAAAAGCTCGCCGATATAGCGTATTATTGACAAACGCGTATCGCAATGCTCTTTTTCTAATTTGTGCAGCCAGAGATTTATCTGTTGGAAGTTTGCTTTCTTTGAAGTAGTCGACGAATGGTTGCCTCCAATCGTCTTCGACTTCAACATCTAGGCAATCCAACCACGACTCTGAGAATCTACCAGTTCTTCGTCTTTTTACTGCTGGACGTTCCCCTGGTTGATTTTTAACAGTGATTTGTTGGGGAGGTTGAGGATCAACCGGGGCTGCATCCTGTTGGCTTGAACCTGGTATTCCCTCTGCCTGCGGGAATTGTAGGGTTGCTGGCTCTAAGACCCGGCGATTTTCAACCGCAATGAATATAGGTGGCCTCTTATCTTCATATGCAAGCTCCTTGGCCAGTTTAGCTAGACAATCTGCTTTTGCATTCTGTCCTCGAGGAACTTGAGTTATCTTGACATTTGATATTTGTTTTAGAAGCTCGAGAGCTCGTCGGTGATAGTGAGCCAATTCAAGTTTGCAGATTTTGTAAATGCCCAGAACTTGATTTATCACAAGTTGAGAATCGCCAAAAATTTGAAGATCTGTGATTTGAATATCAATTGCAATCTCCAGCCCTGCTATTAGAGCTTCGTATTCGGCTTCATTATTGGTCCGAGGTTCAGTTAGACTGAACGAGAATCTCATTATGCCTCCCTCGGGTTCTATAAAGACTAGACCGATGCCAGCTTGGGCCTTTGCAAGATTTGGAGGTTTGGGAGACTTTATAGACGATGCCCCATCAAAGTACATCTCCCAAAACGGTACCTTTTCTTCTTCATCAACTTGCATGATTTGTTCATCTGGCAAATCATCATTGAGCGGAGAGTCAGCTGGGATTGGATGTGCGGCGAGAAAATCTGCCAAAGCTTGTCCCTTTACTGCTTTCTGTGGCATGTACACTATATCAAATTGCAGTAATAGCACTGCCCACCTTGCCAAACGACCTGTCAACGCTGGTCTTGTCATCAAGAACTTCAGCGGATCGATCTTTGATATCAAGGTGATTTTGTGGGAGAGCATATAGTGGCGGAGCTTCTGGACTGCGAAGATCAACGCCAGACAATGTTTCTCAATTGGAGAATATCGTACTTCTGCTCCGATTAATCTCCGACTGATATAGTAGAGTGCATTTTCTTTTCCTTCCTCATTGTGTTGGGCCAATAATGCTCCGAGGGACTCTTCTAGTGCTGCCGTATACAGTATAAGAGGCTTCCCCGGAATTGGCGCTGCGAGAATGGGTGGATTCAACAAGTATCTCTTGATACTGTCAAATGCTTCCTGACATTCTTCATCCCACTTGAAGCGAACGTCCTTCTTCATCAATTTTGAAAATGGCTGGCACCTACCCGACAGATTCGATATGAATCGTCGAATGAAAGCCAGTTGCCCTTGCAAGGAACGGAGTTGACGGAGGCTTCTTGGCGGTGGCATCTCTATAATCGCCTTTATTTTATTGGGGTCAACTTCTATGCCTCGATGACGAACGACATAGCCAAGAAATTTACCGGAGGAGACCCCGAAAGCGCATTTGAGAGGATTCATCTTCAGATCGAACTTCCTGATTCTTTCAAATACAATCCTCAGGTCGTTTAAATGATCTTTTCGGTCCATGCTCTTAACGACCAAGTCGTCTACATAGCATTCGACCTTCTGATGTATTAATTCATCAAAAATATGGGTCATCGCCCGTTGGTAGGTGGCACCGGCGTTCTTCAAGCCGAAGGGCATGACCGTGTAGCAAAAAATGCCGATGGGCGTTCTGAATGACGTATGCCTTTCATCCTCAGGAGCCATCTTGATCTGGTTGTATCCTGACGATCCATCCATAAACGAGAACATGTCATAATTTGACGTGTTGTCTACTAGGAGTTCGGATACACGCAGCGGAAAATCATCTTTTGGACACGCCTTGTTGAGGTCCCGAAAGTCGATACAGATACGAATCTGTCCATTCTTCTTCTTCACCGGGACGATATTGGCGATCCAGTCAGCGTATTTCTCTTCACGGATGAAGCCCGCTTCTATGAGCTTTTTGGTTTCAGCAATCACCTGTTCTTCAATCTCCAATCTCATTCTTCTTGGAGCTTGTTTGACGGGTGCGACATCCGGTTTGATTGCCAATCTATGAACTGCTACCTCAGGGGATAAGCCAGGCATTTCAGCATATGTCCAGGCAAAGCAATCCCTGAATTCACAGAGTAGTTCTTTTATCTCTTCCATCTGATCTTCTGACAGAAGGGAACTAATGAATGTTGGGCGAGGGTCATCCTCGGTTCCCAAGTTGACTTCTTTTAGCTCGTCCATAGTGGCTGCCTGTCCACCATCTTCAAGCTCTTCTGGTGCAGGCTTGGGCTCTAGAGGCTGATCATCGTAATCCTCAGCTTCGTAGGCTTCTTCATCAGGAACATCATTGGATTCAACTTCCCTGCAAGTGATGGCTCGGCAAGTCTCCTTCCGGATGCATTTTCGCCTGACGAATCCAATACCTTTATATGCATTCATCTCCTTCCGCCGCATTGGACGTGGATTCCTTCCATACCAGAGACTTAGGCACATACGAAGTTGTCGCTTGGGGGTGGGAACATTGATCCACTTTCGCAACATTCTTTGAATACCTTTGGTATTAAACCTAGGTAGCCTCGTAGGTAGTAATTCTTCAGAATCGATGAAGACATGGTCCCAATCACGATTCACTTCTTCATCCTTTCCTACGGAGTAGAATATATTCCCTGACTCGATCCCCTTTCTGATTGGAGGCAGATAAAGGGTTATAAGTTCTTCAACTTTATGCACATCTCGTTGAATTATTTCTTTAAAACACTGTAGGGGAACGCGAGTGACTACAAGCACGCTGTCTGAGATTGACAGGCTATCTATTCTTCTAGAGACTACATCTTGTACCGTGTTCATATAGATAGAGTCGTAGTCATAGTCATCATTTGAATATGCGACCTCCCTACTCCATTCGTCCATCGAACGACATACCCTCTGGGATTTTGCAGGGGTGACATTATCTTCATCTGTGTCGCTCCCAAGGTGAGGTACGCGTTTCCTTTCTTTAGAAGTGGCAGTGGTAGCTTCTTTGGGAAGAGTCGGCGTTGCCTTCTTTCTCCCCACCTGCTTCCTCTCACCTTTCTGTTCAGGTTGCTTTGCACTCTTTGGGTTAGATGCTTGAGCCTTTAGAGAGTTTGACAGCCTCGGCTTTTTAGGCATGAAATACTGCGCATCTTCATAGACTGTCGCTTCATGGACTGCAAAGGGCTGAATATCACCAGAGATCCTGAATTCTTCCCCATCCCTAAGGTATTTCATGCACTGGTGTAGTGTTGATGGGACGATGCCATACTCATGCAACCAGGGGCGACCCAGGAGCGCCTTGAATGAAGTGTCCGCATCAATCACATGAAATTTAGCTTCTGTATGGAATTCTCCAAATACAAGAGGGAGCATAAACGATCCAAGGGTTTTCTGCCCTTTTTCGTTAAAGCCATGTACCATAAGCTTATCTGGCCCGAGGTGCTCTACGTTGAGGCACAATGAACTTAGTGCTTTTAAGCTCATGAGGTTGATGGAGGATCCAGGGTCGATCAGAATTCGACTGATTACCAAATCGTCACTCTCTGCAGTAACATACAGAGGTCGATTGTGGTCTGCCGTCCCAAGCATCATGTCGTCCTCAGTAAAAGTGATGAACGGTTCATTTCGAGCTTGCAGGACCTCAGTCAGGTTGCGCTCAGCGAAGTACGCCTCATATCTTTCGGGGTCTTTGAGAGCCTGAATCAAAGTCTCCCGAAGATCCTTGGACATCACCAGAGCGTCGTATATGCTGAGCTGGGCAGGGATCTTCCTCAGATGGGATAAGATATTATAATCTATTCCTTTAACTGGAGTATGTTTCTTCTTGGGATCCTCGGAGATAATGTCTTCGTTGACAACTATCTTTTTTCCCTTATCCTTATTGGATATTCCCTTCTTTAGCGGAGGTGGTAGTATCTTGCCACTTCTCAACTGCACTTGAGCGATCTCTTCTGGATCAGACTCATTTGACGGTGCATTTTCTTCAGAGTCTGCCATCGTCGCGTCTAGGGATTCATTCGTTGACTCAGAATCACCTCCCAGATTTACATGTCCTATCTGCGACGCTATATCGGGATCAGATTCATCTGCCTTTGGAAAATGCAGATCCTCCTCTGAGCTGTAGTCCATTGACGATGTTGCCAGACAGGTTTCAACGATCATCTCTCTGACATATTTTTCTTTTGTCAGTGTTATTGGCGTTGCTGAAATGACCCGACAGACTTCTGTGGGAAGAGGATCCTCATCAGCCTCTTCTGCTTCGTCAATCTTGAGCTCTGACATAAAGTCAGCAAGCTTAATAGGACACCTTGCGGTCTGGTAGTATTCATCCAGACTATCTATAACCCTTTGGGTTGCTGTTTTCTTTTCCTTGGGCTTCTTTAGTTTTGTCTTCTTCTTGGAGGACTTTTTTTTTCCAGACTTTGAAGGGCCCGCTTGGTTAGGAAACTGTTTAGAAGCAGACGCTTGTGCCACAGGTAGTGCCTTCAGATTTAACACTGGCTCAGTGGGAGATTTCCATTTTACACATGGAACTTCTTCAAGCTGTTTCAACATCTTCACAGTTTTCTTAGAGACCACAGTCTCCCACTGTTCTTCTGGAATCGGCTTCTTCCCTTTTCTCCTTTCTTCAATCGGGGGTACGGAAGAAGTCGTAACTACCCGAGTTGACTCTTTTCTAGGGTGAGTCAGCACATTATCGGACAATGTGAGCTCTCCTCTTTGATATTTTCTTTCAAGCCAATCTTTAAAGACATAGCAATCTTCGATTGGATGACTCATCACCCGATGATATGGGCAGTAGTTTGGGTCGCCACTATGTTTTGACTCCTCGGGTCTCTTGCACTCTGGCAGTTCTAAACCCGCTTTCAATGCTTGTCGAAATAATTTGGCGACACTTTCCCTCTTGAATGAATATTCCTTGTTCATTTTATCTTTGAGGGAGGGGAACGTTCGATCACCAGTTCCCGTTGTTTGCCTCGGACGTTCTCCACCGCCTTGATAGGTTCGTGGTTTATCATTACCCCCGAGTATCAGCTTCGGCTGGGGGTTAGGGTTGTAGACTTGCTTAGGCTTTTCTTGATATAGCATCGGCTGCTTGCCTTTGTCTACGTTATACGTCATCTGCTTCTCCTTATCGGCTCTGGAGAAAAATATGGAGTCAGCCTCACCTCTTCTAGCACCTGAGGCTTTAGTCTTCTTAGGCTTATCAGAATAATTTTCTGATTTTGACAAGTTCAATTTCTCAAACTTGGCCACTCTGTCCAGCAGGTCCTGAAATGTGGTGATAGTAGCCATGCACAGGAATGGTTGCATTTTGTCATCAATGTTTCCCATTAACAACTGTACGGCATGCTCCTCCTCAAGCTGTTGTTCACATTTCATACTCAAGTTACGCCAGCGAGTGATGTATCTGGTCACTGATTCTTCCTTCTTTCTCTTATTCAGAGCAAGATCAGCGATCGTTATCTTCTCGGTGGCACTGGCAAATCTCTTCCCGAACATATTCTCTAACTCTGCAAATGTCTTTACAGAGTCATTTGGTAGTTCGGCGTACCATTCGAAAGCAGCTGCTGTCAAACTGCTAACGAATTGTCGGAAGAGTAGAGCATCATTCCCTCCAGTATTCCCGCAGGTGGCTTTGAACTGTGCCAGGTGCTGTCTGGGATTTTTGTTGCCATCAAAAGTATTGAATTTTGGCACAGAATATCCCTTCGGGTATGGCACCTGATCATACTCTGCCGGGTACGGGCGACCTTTACCCACTAGCTTCTCTGCCTGATCAATAGCTATAATAGCCCTGATCCTTTCTGTAATGATCCCTTCAAGCTGTGCAGCAGTCACAGGCTCGGAGGTACTTGCGATATTCTGCGGAGTAGGCTGACGAGTGGTATTCTGAGCTTCGTGGCCACCTTCAGGAGTGTCCCGTACTCCTGAGACTTGCGGCACTTGGAAGTTTGGAGGATCAGGGGGAGGATTGGGCATAGAACCAACTGCAGCATTTCTCTGCATGATCTGCATCATTGCCGTCATTTGGGTCATCATCTCTGTCATTTTCTCATGCAACTGAGAGATTTCCCTATCCTTGGCCCTCATTTGACGTTTCATTTGTCTCTGCATTTCTGCGAGCGTGACGTTCTCGTCAGCAAAGGGATTATCCTCAGCCTCTTCTCGCTCTTCTTGGGAATGGACACCTCTGCCAGTGGTGGACCCGGCTTCATGGCGGCGCCGATATACTTGTCTAGGCGGTGGTTGCCAACGATCGTCCTCTTCATCATCGTCGTAGTAGGCCTCCTCTTCGACATTGATGTGTCTCACCATGTAGACCACTTCCATGTCCAAGGTGTTATTTACCTCTTCCAAGTCTTCTTCTATGTATTCTTCCATATTTTCTTCTAGATTTCCTTCCATGTATTCTTCAATATTTTCTTCTCCCGTATCTTCTTCTCCTTCTTCTAGTACTCGAATCTCCGAGCGGCGGCGCCACTGGATCTCCGGTTCTTGGTTAGGCAGGAAGATCTCTTCGACCCGTGGGCTGCGATCGAAGTTAGACTCTTCCTTAGGAGGAGTTGGTAAGCGACGGGATCCCCTGGAGGATTCTCCAAGGTGTCTACCGTTGGGAGGAGCGTCATCGTGGGCCTTCTTTTGGACCCACTTTTGACGTTGTTTGTAACTGGGGGCGGATCTCCGGGAAGCAGTACCAGATGTCACGCCCAGATCAGTCTTCCTTTCGTTCTTTTCTTCTCTGCGAGGCCTTGGCCTCCAGATTTGTTTTCCCTTCCACCGGGACCTTTCGGCGGTGGATCCCTGAATGTGTGGTTCAGGTGTCACACCCCGATGTTCACCGTGTGGGGTTTGTTTTCTTTCCTTTCTCTCCACAGCAAGAGACAGGCGCTCTCTTGGTGGAGTTCTTCTTGTTTCGACCATAAGTGGCCGCTGGTACCTTCTCTTTTTCAGTCCTCTCTCCTTCACGGTCTTCAGGACTCTGTAGACTCGAGCTGAGAGAGTTTCAGGCTCCTTCTTCTTTTGAGGAGGTGGGACTTCAGGCTGTCGGTCCCAGAACGACTTTTTCAGCTCTCCAGTTGAGCTGTTTCTCTTTACCCACCTCAGGTCAGTAAACTTGTTCCGGGTAGGAACGTTGGATATATGCTCTGGAGCAGGCAGGTTCGAGGGATGCACAGGCACTAATAGCTGCTGAGCTCGGAGTTCAGCATTCATCTTCCTTCTCTGCCTCCTGGTGGGCCTTCCTCCAGATGAGGAAGCCTCAGAAGTGTTCTTCACGGGTGCGGGCAACCCGGTTGGCAGATGTGTGGTGTTCGTCGTCACCACGGAGATCCTTCCTCCGGCTACAACCCTCTTGGTGGCCGGGATTTCTGGCTGCGACAGCCGTTCAAACACAGAGATCCTTCCACGAGGGTTTTCAGCAGCAGCAAGTCGTTGTGCCGGCAGGCGCACATGATGAGTGGTAGTTCCAGCAGAGTGTGGCCTCCTGGCAGGCCCTTCAGTATTTCTGCCATTCGTAGGAATGGCGGTGGCCCTTTCAACGACAGCAGGGAAGTCAATGCTACCAAACTGGATGGTAGCTCCAGCATTCCCTGTCTCAATGATAGCGTTTGCCAGTTGGATCCTGGCTCCTTGTCCCAGCTGGACAGTCATTGGTGTGTTCTGTAGATCCATCTGCATAAATGAAAGGTAAGGGTTAGTGATCAAAATTTGATACATCACCCCACACTTTCAAAAATGCAGAGACTTGCACAGAATAGAAAACAAAAACAGATAACATTAGCGAGCAAATTCAAATAATACAAATTTAAAATACTGCTAAATTCGTTATCTCGATAAATTTGTTTGAACGATCATTTTGAAAAAACTCAGAATTTAAATTCTTTAAGCGATCATTTTAGAAAATTCAAAATTTTGAATCTGGGATGATTTGACTGCTACGATAGTACTGAGATGACTAGCCAAAGATGGAAAGAAAAACCAATCCCCAGCGGAGTCGCCAGAAATCTGTGGGCTCCGAAAATTCGGCCCCGGCCTCCGCCCGACTTGTGTTGCTTTCTTCGGGGGGAGTTTTAACGGGTTATGTTCCGGGGTAAATTTTGGAAGGCAGATGAGATAGTAGATAAGACACTACCCAGAGATTTCGCCCTCATTTTGCGAGGACTTTATGATCTGAGTTCTGGTTTCCTATAGGCGCAAGCCCCTATAGTTAATTACCCCTCCCGGTAACGAGAGAGAACTTTCGATTAAGGCTAGTCGTCAATCAGATACGTAGGAGATATGTGCATCTGGCATATAGTAGCAGCATTGGTTTAAGGTATAGGAAAGTTTGAAGACTTGATATTTAAAATTGAAATTTCACCCTCTTGCACTTAAAGCAGATGGTGGGGGAATGGATGATAGACCCGATCAAGATCCCATGGTTCCGTCGTCCCGGGCCATCGTGGTCCCTGGTCTACTTAGTCAGAGGAGGTAGTCGACCCAACCTGACAGAAGGATCCTTGTCGGCAGCCATGGGTTGCTTCGTCCAAGGGTACCTTGTAGACCTGGGGTGAAATATTTGTCTAAGGGGACAAATTTGAATCCACCTTAGCTAACAGAGGGCTTTGTGCCCTATCGATCATATCCTATTGATTCATATCTCAAGGATTTGATGCCATTGGGGAGCATACGGGCTCTGGCCATAACCATAATATAATTGTGCCATTTGGCGGCAACCACCTGGTTCAGAGGGCCCCGAGTCATAACCGTTTATCTTGCAGTGCCATTTGGCGGCGAAACTGCCGGTTAGAGGACTCGTACCACGTCCTTGCTGGCAGGAGATTGTTTGAGAATGGATCCTAGTGATATTTTCGACCAGGCATTAGCTCTTTGCGAGCTGAAGTAAATTTTAACTTGTCCACCTCGGCAAACTGTTGCGGAGGATGGATGGATTTTGCTTTAAGCAGTTTGATAGTTGGATTTCAATTTTTAAATATCTGGAGTTGGAAAGATTTTTTGATTTTGGGATTTTTCAGAAGATTGGATTTTATAGGGAATTTGAGATTTTTGAAATGGACCCCTCCGGTTGATATTTTCATTCAACACGGCCATCATCGGGGTGTGGGGTTATTTATATTTTATTGATTGGACCCTGTCGACTCTATCTACTGGTCGATAGAGGATCGGGTTTCGTATGCTTTGAGCCTTTTGTAAGTGAATTCACTTGATTATAGACCTTGAAGGCCTAATATGAATGTATAAAATAAATATCTCAGTCGATCTCACGACTGTATATTTATTTAATGGTTCGAGCCGTGTCGACTCCTATCTACCTGTATAGGAGGATCGGGCTCGAACTTGAATTCACTTATTAACCCGCGCAGCATCCCTAGACGTCACGTGTGTACCAATAACACGCTCACCGGGGCCCATGCGGGTTTATGATTGCTTTTACCCTTTTCGTGTACCTATGTGTATACAAACTACAGTGCACGTGCGGGGCATTTTGGATATTTGGTGTTGATCAGTTGTTCGGGTAATTATCTTTTGAATGCGGCATTTGATTTGAGGGCCTGAACACGCCTTCTGTCCACTTGTATGATTGTTGTGGATCCGGTGGCGTAGCGTCGTACGATCTTCACAACTGTTGCTGGTAGGCAGGTAGATATTTTCATTGATATATTGGAATTGACTTCAGGATACTGCATTTACTGGAGTCTTTATGTATCTACCCATAGGTGATATATTGAACATATATCTATATTCGTAGAGAGACTGTATGTGTTGCAGATCTTTTATCCTTGCTTGCAGAGAACCCATCGCTCCTTACTTGTACGTGATATGCAATATAAATTATATTTGTTGCATTTGTTATATATCATTCCTGCTTCATCAATGAATATTTCTACCAATCATCAAGATCAGGTGAATTTGTTCGTATCTTGATGTGGACTATAGTGCATTGTGGCATTCGTCACATGTTAGCCTTTTATCGTATCGACTGAAAGAGCTACTTTGTCGTTGCACTCATCACCTCTTCCGATGCTTGTGGAGACTATCGTATGTATCCCCCTCAATCTCCTTGCTTGCAAAGCTAATACGAACGTCACACATCAATCATCATTATTCGAGTATGATTTGCAATGTATGCTTGAATACCCTCGTACATTTGTTTGCAAACCAACTCAGATGTAATCTTTGATTAGTTTTTTGATCATGGCAAAGGAGTCATGCGATTCATCGTTATTTGTAAGTAAATGGTGTTTGCAAGTCTCTTGACATTGCTTGTGGGAGACTTTCGCCCTACAAGCTCTTCACATTATTTTTCTGTATTTGAATCATCATATTCAATTGTGTGATTGAAATAATACTATGAGTTCATCATTGTCAATCGCATGCAAATTTTGCAGTTCTTTGAAGACATTGTATTGTAAAGTTCATTGAGATATCCTCATGCCTCCGCTTGCAACTAGACTGCACATTCTTGCTAATAGATGAAGGTCATTATAGTAGTTGAATACTTGTTGTTCACTTAGATGACCGGGATGCATTCAGACTTTGATTTGTTTATTCATCCAAAATCCGATCCTATGTATTCCCTCCAAGTTCTTTAGAGGTCGTATTCATCCAAGTCCAGCTCTTTGTGGTCCACCTCGTTCAATTTATTTGCAATATCCAGATCAAGTTCAACACTTGAGTAGATTGATCTTGAGTAGGAGTTCAAGTCAAATCTGGCTCATGTTCAAATTCTCATCATTCAAATTCAAGTTTTATAAAACTTATTTGAGATTGAGTTCTTTGTCATTAATGTGCAAGTTCAAGTCCTCATGCATTTTGTTCAAATACCCCGTAGTTCACTTGCAAGCTTAAGTCAAATCTTTTGTTTCATTTGAATTCAAGTTAAGTCCATTAGAGTTCATTTTCAATTTGCCACCGGTTCAAATTTGAGTCCAAGTTCTATCCAAATTTAAGTTTGAGTTCAGATTGAAATTAAGTTCATTTGAGTTCGAATAGGTCCAAGTATGGTTTCAAATTCACCCGAAATTTCGGCAGCATTCCGGCATCTCCCCCGTTTAGGGGAAATAACGGAAAACTGGGCCTTTCCCACCACGCTTAAGAAAGCGTGTATGGTAGATGCCCTCTTTCGAGGACACCGCGGCCGTGTAAAGTCTTCAATCCCCCACCACGCTTAAGAAAGCGTGTATGGGTCTTCGACGTACCTGAAAAAGCAAAGCATTTGTTTCCCCGCAGGTACAGAGCCGCATACGGGTACTTAAAATTGTCCCCACCACGCTAAGAAAAGCGTGTATAGGGCCTACCCGCCTCGCCGTAGGTGTCGCACCGGGTTCCCTTCCCACCACGCTTATGAAAGCGTGTATAGGCGGTTTGCCGGCTCGACACGAACGCCGAGGCTAGGATTTTGAGGTGATTACCCGCCTCGTTGTAGGCGCCGCACCGGGGTCCCATCCCACCACGCTTATGAAAGCGTGTATAGGCGGTTTTCCGGTCCGCCGCGAACGACGAGAATGAGTTCTCGGGGTTTTAGGGTTGGAGGGTTATACCTTTGCAATCGTCGGCGGGGTGATGACACGTAGACCGGGGCAAGGGAAGAGAAGCAAGCACTTGCATTCTCTCTCCATTTTTGTTATTTTAATTAATTATAACTAATTTTAATTAATAATAATTAATTATCATTAATAATAATTAATTATTATTAAAATACTAATTATATTGAATTATATTGAATTATAATTATTTTATAATTAATTAATAATTAATTATAATTAAAAATAAATAATCATAATTAATATTGAATTAATTATGATTAATTTATAATTAATTGCTAACTAATTATAATTAAAAATAAAGAATCATAATTAACTTTAATTAAATATAATTAATTTATAATAATAATAATCAATTAAAATTAAAATTAACTAATTATAATTAAATTCAATTAATTACAATTAATTCAAACATAATATACAATTTCAAAAGGATTTATACAGGATTTGAACAAGATTAAGGCAAGATTAGGGCTAAATCCTGTTAAGGAACAATTAACTCTCACTGAGAGTTAAATGCTCTATCTCCCTCTTTGTAGTTCAGCGGCTTCACGGGATTTGGTCAAAGAAGCGCACGAAAGGGAGGGAGATGGTTACCTTCACTACGGTCGAGCTCCCGTTCGTGCCTCTGCTCAAAATGTCGTAACTTCCGATCCAGGTGGGGGGGGAACGTCGGAGCGAGGTCGGGCAGAGGCGAAGGAGGTGGAGAGGTTAGGGCTCCTCTCTCTCTCTCTCTCTCTCTCTCTCTCTCTCTCTCTCTCGGACCGATCGAAGGTGGAGATGAGGTCGGAAGCTTGCGATCGGGGATGGATCGGGCGACTGGAGAGGAGGCCGAAGGTTCTGGGAGATCGGGGCTTGGCCAGGCGTCGGAACTGGTTGGATCAGAGGATCGGCAGCTTGCGAGAGGCAGAGAGGGGGTTCGGTAGTGAGGGAGAAATGAGCGAGAGAGGAGGCAGGTGTCGTGGGTCTCGGGAATCAGAGGTAGCGACTGGGAGAGGAGGGAGCCCTGGGGTCGGTATTTAACGACGGGAATGGACCTCCTCGAGCGGAGTTCGTGCAGGAATCGCGGGAGATGCGACGCGAACGGCGCCGAGCTACAGGACTGCGGGATTTGCGGGGTTTTGGCAGAGGTGCGTATGTGGATTTTTTGTTACTTTCTCCTTTTTTCTTTTTCTTAGCTATAGGCAGAGGTCAACAACAATGAAGAAGCATCAAGCATAATTTAAAATGCCTAATCATAATAATTAAATTAAAAGAGTTTTTTTAGGAAACTTTTTTATTTAATCTTTTTTTACTTATGTTTATTCAAAAAGTTAAATTTCTAATTTTATTTTATTTTAGTTGAATTTTTTATTTTGTTACCGCTCTCTATAAATCTGATAGGAAGTGGATACAGTTTCCTTGAAATCAACGAATTTAGGAAGTATAACACACAAAAACTCTTTTTATTGCAAGATATATGAAAAAAAATAACAAAATACAATTGGATCTTTAATTGGAGAGGAAGATCCTACTCTCCCAAATCCCTAGCCAGCGACTTGAGCCCTCACAATCTAAGAAATTCTAATTTCATCAAACTCAAAACATAATATTGAAATCACCCTATTTTTAGCTTTAAATAGGCTCATATAATTCCCTCCTAAATCAACCCCCTGCCCTCAATAATTCCCTCTCATATTTAAATTCAAATAAGATTGTTTGCCCTAAATAATTTTCTCCCAATTACAATTAAAACTTTCCTAAACAATTTCCCCTTAAATCCTCCTCCCTTTCCCTAATTCCCTCTTAGATTTTAAATTCAAATTAGATCTCTTGCCCTAAATAATTTCCTCTTAATTGTAATTAAAACTTTCTTAAATAATTCCTCTTTTATTAAGAACCTTCATAAACAGCTCCCTCTTGATTAAGAAACTTCCTAATTTCCTCCCAATCAAATTGATCGGTCCATCAATACTCCCTCCAAAGTGTCACATTGTCCTCAAAGTGGAACGAAGGAAACTGCTACTGAAGCACTGGACTGAAAAATGGACTGTCACTGGATCGAATGATCCTTGCCTCTAGCATCTCCTTGATCAATCTCTCGATCTCATCCTTCTGGAGTTGGGAAGAGTGATACGGATGAACACTGATATGTGAGACTCCTTCCTTCAAAATGATAAAATGCTCATATTCCCGTGGAAGAGCCAGCCCCTGAACTAGTTGGAACACCTTTCGATACTACTGTAGGAGTGGCTGAACCATTTCTGATGCTTCTATCCCACGAGTGGTTGAACTATTTCTGGTGCTTCTATCCCCCCCGGCGTTCTTCTCCTTCCAAACTTTGTAGCTCCACCAAAAAAATCACTCATTCACCCTTTCCCCTCCTTGGAAGTGGCTATAAAGGTGGAATCTCCTCTTCTTCCCCCAATATTTCCACCTCCCATCCTCCCTATATTAGGGTTTCCCTCACTTCCTTATCCGATCAACGGTGCCCTTGCCTTTGATGTTGTCGATTGAGTGTGAAGCTCCAATATTTTTTTTCATCATATCCTCCAAGTTAGAAAGTCTTCCTTCCAAGGATGAAAGCCTTCCTTGATGTTTAAGAACTTCTCCACCAACCCTGGATTTGTTTTGGTCCACTTTGTCTTCCAACACATCCACCTTATTTATCGTCATAAGCCCCAAAAAAGTGCTCTGATACTAATTTAATAGGAAGTGGATATAATTTTCTCGAAATCAACAAACAACAATAAGAAATTAGGAGGTCGGACACACCAAAACTCTTTTTATTGCAAGATATATAAAAGAAAACAACAAGATACAGTTGGATCTTCAATTGGAGAGGAAGATCCAGCTCTCCCAAATCCCTAGATGGAGGCTTGAGCCCCCACAATCTAAGAAATTCTAATTTCAGTAGACTCAAAATATAATCCTGAAATCACTCTATTGTTAGCCTTAAATAGGCTCCCCTAATTCCCTCCTAAATCAACCCCATTTCCCTAAATAATTTCATCTCATATTTGAATTCAAATTAGATCTCTTGCCCTAAATAATTCCCTCAAAATTATAATTAAAACTTTCATAATCAATTCCCCCATGATTCCTCCTCCCTTTCTCTAAATAATTCACTCTTAGATTTTGAATTCAAATAAGATCTCTTGTCCTAAATAATTCCCTCTCAAATGTAATTAAAACTTTCATAAATAATTCCCCTTTGATTAAGAACCTTCCTAAATAGCTCCCTCTTGATTAGGAAACTTCTTAATTCCCTCCCAGTCAAATCGGCCAGTCCATCAAAATTCTAATTCCGCCACTGCCCTCATTCTTGCCTAAGTGCTCCTTCACTTCCCTCCAATAACTACATCCACATTGTCCACATGTTTGATGGCATTCTCAACAAACTCTCTTACCTCTCCCTCATTATTTTGTCATAACATCTTCTAAGCAGTCACGCTCCTTCCACAATCTTGTATCACATGCTATCCCCTGCCTGCATGCAACTCTACAGACAAATAGATAAAGAGGGCTCAATGGGAGCCTTTTAACAAAGAATTGGAAAGAGGGAGAGTGAAAGAGCATGAAAGTGATTGAGGAAGAATTTAATTCATTGGCTTCACGCCTGATTATTACATCCTAAGGCCTCCTTTTTGTATCGAATAGAATCAAATTCATGTATATCCATAATCCTAATATATTACACTAATTTGTGAGCACTTATCCAAAATATTCTAACCATTTAAATTATGAATAATCATAGCTTAAATCAAGATAATATTCCCTTCAATCTCGTAAGAGAATGACCATTCATATAGCAAGAGATGGAGAAATTTGGGGAGAGAATATTATCTAGTTAACTTGATTCCATTCACTTGTATTTCTCTCTTTTTCTCCTCAGCCACCTCTCCTTATTTGCGAATTTAAATTGCAGTAAGTCCTTCCTCAATTCATATTTATAAATTAATCCTTCTAAGATTAATCATTCAAAATCTCTTGAAAGACTCCTAGATAACTCAGCCCATGCCCTCAATCAATGCCTTTCATTGAAATCCTTAATCTACCCATTTGTAGCACTTCCCACAATCAACGGGTCATTTGTTCACCCACTATCGAGGATCTTATCCTTGCATTTTTTGGCATGGATCTTGGAGTCATATCACCAACTCCTTCTGTCCTATCCATGCTCAACTATCTTTCATGAATCCAACAAATATTGATCACATTCCTTGCGCGACTGTCACAACCTCTAGGAAGCAAACCTTCAAACACATCATCTTCGGTCACCACTGCTTCAAAACTCAAATTGATATCTTTTATGAGATATTCCATAGCAAAACCAAAATTTCAATTATGATGAGGGAATGTGGAACAAGAAAAAAATACAATCAAGAAGAAATATCCTAATAAATTTCAATAGAGATGTAATTCTTCATATTCACTCTTTCAAACACTATTTAGAATTTATTTGGGCGACAGCAGTTCTCTATTATTATCAAATTTTCATGAGAAAATATTTTTTTTAAAACTACTATGATATTATAGTCTTTTTCACTTTTAAAAACAAATAGATAAATATTTTTCATACTACCACACTCTAATAAAATAGATTTTAAAAAATTATTTCTCACCATAAAAATTTCTAAAACAACAAGAAGAAAATTGTAACCAGAAATGTGAACAAGCTTTAATACCATGAAAAGGACAAAAAATTAGACAAAGCATATATATTCTTCGCAAGTCAAAAAAGTACCAACTTCTATACAAGTATGCAAACCCTAGAATAGCAACTATGAAACAAACTTACAGAATACACCCTAGCGGCCTATCAAGGGCGGCCAATCCGTAACACTGCAACGGCAGATAGGACACAGTGGAGATTTCTCCAGCCACCGGTCCACGCAAAGCCTGTGGAATACATGGTTGCAGCCTGGGAGTGCCCTGCACCAACAACCTTCCCGAAACTCCTCTAGGCACACAGCACAGTCCTGCGCTTCCGGTCGACCAGAGTAGCTGAAGCAGGGAAGGCATCGCAGCTCTTCCGGAGAAAGGCCGTAGCTTTCCAACGCCGGCGGCCCGACCATGGCTTCGAAGAGCCTCCGACGGCGACGAAGAATCCTTCCAATAAGGCACAGGAGAAGAAGGAAAAATACCGCGATGCCAGCAAATATGAAGAAAAGAGCAAGGGCAACCGCCATCACGACAGCCCTGAGGAGGAAGGAGAGGAGCCAGGCACCGCCTTTAGGCTTTACAGGCGGCGATGAAAGGCCCTCGAAGGGACGGTGGCAGTCGAGTAGAGCCATGGATTCGTCGCCGTCTTCGCTCGTCATTTCTTGGCCGAGAGAAGGTATCTAGACGAAGATGGGGAGTCGCAGGGGAGATCGGTGGGTTCGTATTGGAATTATTCTTCGAATCCCGATGCCGAGCGGTGGATCTATGGAAATTTGTGGAGTATATTCCGCGGAGAATCTCATTTTGGTCGTTGGAAGGCAATATGTCACATTAATAGCCTAAGGCTTTGTTTGATTTGGTTTTTGCTTATCAAGTTGAGAAAAAGAAGTTTAATAAAATGGAGTTTCAATAATGATATGTTGTTTGACTAATATTTTTTTAAGTGCTTATTAATACGTGAAAGCCGATTTAAATTGTTTGTTTAGGAGTTTAGCTTTAGCTATTTTATTATAAAAGACTAAATTACCCATATATGTATTTTAAGTATATGTAATTAATTTTTTTTTAATTTTACAAACTTAAATTAACATAATATATATATATATATATATATATATATATATATATATATATATATGACTTTCTTAAATAAATATTTTTTTTCCTACTTATGTTATCAAAAGGAGTTACATTAATAACTTATAATTACTTTAACATACAACATATTTTTTACAAAGATTAATTTAAAATTAAGTTACAATATAATGGTATTATTTCAATATGTGCTTTGAAATTCATCTCGTTCTTGCTGTACCTTTTCAATCGAAAGCTACAGAAGCTTTAGTGCAATTCTTAAGGCATGACTAGGTTGATTCAAATTTTATTAGGATATCCTCGTATGAATTTTTCAACAAGTTATAATACGAAGCATTTCATTTTTTAGGAGATCAATATTACATGCCTGATGATTCTCAGCAAGAAGTTCATGATTGATCATTTCGTAGAAGCAATAAGCAAAGAGACAATCATGCCTTGGGGATCTCACGTATGGTATCGCCTTTGCAATAGCAGAACTGTGGTGAACCCTCATAAATGTTTTTTTTAATTTGAATAAAAACTAATCTCAAAATTATTACAGTTCTCTTAAGATCGATAAGTGATCATATATAATTTAAAATTTTTTTGAATTGAGTTAATAAATCTGACTGATGAGTCGACTCATTATGATTATTCGATTTTAAATTGGTTTAGAATTCAAACGAAGTTAAAATTTCGAGTTATATATGTTATCTGCACTGCTCCCTAGACAAGCATACATACAGATAACTTGAACAGCCATTTTCTTTGTTTAGTATTGTTAACAAAGTTTTCAAGGAATGCATTCCTCAATGGTTGAGTATTATATTCTGCATCAACCCAAGAGATTACTCAGTTCATCACTCCTGAATGTAAAAAAATATATCTCCAATTGCCAGATCCTCCCAAATAATAGCTGCATACAGCCTAATGAATTTCTAGGTACAACCTAATTCCTTTGTTTTAAATATGTTAAATTTTCCATTCCAACGTAATCAATAAGATATAAATACTAATTTGCTCTTTTCAACCAAGCTAGTCATGCCTTAAGAATTGCACAATTGGCTCCAATGACTTTCATATCATTGAGAACAACTCTTTATACTTATTGTGCTTATCACATAAATCACTAAGCATAATCATATCTGAACCCTGAATCAAAAGCCATTCAGAGTTCAGATATGTGAAATTTCCATGCATCACAACTCCAAGATTTCAATAGCTTCTATGTTCCAGGAACAATAGTTGAAAAGAAATAGTAAATTTCTATTTTCATTTTACTCATTTCGTTTCTCTTTAAAACACAGACACATTTTATAACAAACAACAAACAAAAATACAAGATGATAACAGCAACTAAACAATTTAATTAGCATAGTATATAAGAAACATATAAAATTGTGATTCAAAATACATTGGGTCTCTTAATCCCTACATCCTTGCAGATATATATATATATTGACACTTTGGATCTTCAAGACCCTAATCTCCATGTCAGACATCTTCTTTAACTAGGTCAACCTCCATTATTGATCTCACTGAACTAATATTGCCTGCAACACTTTCAAAAATTCCTGTAAAAATTAAAGAAATAAATGTTTTTTACAAAGGGGGATTTGTAAGATGAAATATAACAAATATTTTCTTTAATATAAAATGAAACATCAAATCATTTAAAATATGTGCTTTTTTATATTTATATTACCTGTTACAATTGCATAACTCAAATGCAATTCTATCTCTTAGTTCAACCATTTCGTGCACACCTTCAACACCAGTCAAGTCTACTTCAGCTTCCAAGGTAGTAATGTCTTCAACTTGCTCTCCTATTCTGTATTGATATGCCTCCGGAGGAACAAAATTTTCATCACAATCACATTCTTCAAATTCTGGTTCATGTCGTGAAACATGTCTCCGAATATAATTATGTAGTGTCATTGTCCCCACAACAATAAGACGTTGCTTGTTAAAAGAATAATTAGGCATATCTCTTAAAATTCTCCATTTCTTCTTCCATACACCAAACGAACGTTCAATAACACTTCGTAGTGACGAATGTATACTATTAAATACCTCCTTATGTCCCCTTAATTGTCTACATCCTCTTCTAAAATCAGGTACGTGATATCTTGTTCCCAAATACGGCTTCAAATAACCTCTTTGTAGAGGATAACCAGCATCCACTAAGTATAACTTTCCTGTTAATGGATTTGTTAATTAATATACAATATCCAAATATCAACATATATAATAACTTGCTTAAATAAACTATGCGTACCTGGAGGTGGTTTAGGAAATTATATTTTGGATCCGTCACAGCATGTTGAAATATACGTGCATCATGCGCTGACCCCTCCCAACCAGGTGCAACAAATGTGAAACACATGTTAAAATCACATGTAGCCATTACATTTTGCGTAGGTGAGTGATGGCGTCCGATATAAGCAACCTGTTCTTCAACAGGTATGCGTGCATCGACGTGTGTGCCATCAATAGCACCTATGCAATCTTTAAAATATGGCATGTATCGTGCGTCATTCAAAATTTGTGCTGGAATATCAAGGAATAACTTATCTACAGGTGCAATAATCTCCATTCCTAAACGAACTAATGCTTGCAGACCATTATAAAATAATCTACTAATCGTCTCTGTAGAGTGCTGAAAACGTTCACATGTTGATCTAATACTCTCATTATGTCCCAATATGTACAAAGTTATTGCAAGTACCTCTCTACTAGTAGTTCTGCGAGATCCATGTAACCCATATGATGATTCCAGCAAAGAAAGTATGTCCACAAAAATGCATTGTGACATTCTAAAAATGTTATGAAATCTAGATGGATGGCCATGCAATAACTCACACACCCACTTATCCCCACTTTGAGATGATGTCATGCAAGGACTCTTATGAACATATAATGCATAATAATCATGAATAACACATGTTGTTGTAAGTAATATACGAGTAAATTTTGCCACCCCTTCATGCTTTTTTGATATATCATCCACAACTTCTCCTTCATCAAAATTCAATGAATCCTCTGACATGATTGATCTGATACAATATAAATGATACATATTAGCAAAGAGGATTACATATATTTCAAGCTTATAAAACAAAACAATGTAATAACTATGAAAATTTAGCATACATGTATCATCTTTACTATAATTGACTGTAGTATTAGCTTAGTTAAGGCATTTTATATTATATTTATTATCGGCGGATTTGTCGGGATTAGTAAGTATTGGCGTTGGGATGCATGAGAACTGATGCAGCAAAAGGAAGAAGCCACTTAAGCAGCTGTCTTTCGGTATAAATTTGATGATGTTGGCTCTAAGAGTATTGATCTTATTGAAATTATATACCTTAGCAAGGCTTATGAATGTATTCAGGATTGCTTAACAAATCCTAGTTTCGCTAGCCATCACATAACAGATAGTGGGAACTTATATACTTAATACAAATGAAATTTGATAGTAGTTGTGGAGTGCAGATAAATTTGAGCAAAAATGGGTGCAGGCACGCATCGCTGCAAATGATGGTGCATGATATCATGGGCAGAACAGGCATGAAGCAACTCACAAATCTATATGGATATAAGGCAGCTGCAATTTATTGACCCAAATAAAACAAGGATAAGAGTGAATACAATGGTTATTAAACTTAGCAAGGATTCAGCACTTATTTGCACTATAGTTCTGAAAGCACAATAAAATCAGCTAACATGTGTACAGAAATAAGCCCGAGCATGAGCTGTAGAGAAAGACAATTTACAACACTCAATTAAGCAAATGGAGCAAATGAGTTTGAAGAACAAGCAATTGTTAATCAGGCAAAATATGAAATCGCTAGAATATATGCATGAATTAATTGCTGGAACAAAGCAAAAAATTGTCAAGCAATCAAGCCACCAAGTAAAACATTTACAAAACAACAACACAAATGGGAAGGGGCAGTAGCGACTCAACGAGCATGAAGCAAACGAACAAAATTGATTAACAATTGCTTGTTGTTCTGATTCATACCCATGCTTCATCTTATTGTTTTATGGCTTATCCAATTACGATGAAATTCTTAGGTGTTTCTTTTCAAACCAAAACTGAAGAAAAGTGCTAAAGAAAAATAGAATCTGCAGCCTTATCTCAAAAGTTCACAAGCAAAATCCCTAACTTGTTCCGGTATTCCATATGCGGGCTTACTCAATTAACTTGAAGTTGACATTATCTATTAATACTCCAAATATTCAGGTTAAGGCAAAGTATCACTTTAACAGTGAGCTCTAGGCTTACAGCTTGGTAAACTGAACATAGCCTCTTGGGATAGCAAGGAGACAGCAAAATGCTCATTTTCATAAACACCAATTGCATGTAACATATACATTTGTAACAACAAACACAATATGAAGAAATAAGTTACAAATTAACCAAAGTACATGAATAATGAGTAAAGCAATTGAACATAAGTATATCTAGAACAGTGTTAACAAACAAGCTTCAACCTAAACAAAGACAATGTAACCAGATTAGTTATAATATAAACTAAAAATATTTAGGAGTACTACAAGAACAGTACATCTACTTAGAAGGGTTGTTAACCATAATTTCTATCAAATCTCCTTCGAAGCCACCATAGTCTTCTTTCAATGGGCATTACCATGAATATCTCCCTGTTATTCTTATCTTTGAAGTATTCTGTGGCAAAGTCATACAACTCGAAATCATCAAATATATCAGGAATTTTGGAGATCTCTTCAAAGACCTCTAGGATAGAAAATGTTCTATGATTGTTATTTGATGTACTTATGGCAGAACCTATAGATTTTGCAGCATCCACGAGATCGACAACATGATTTAGAAAAAGTTCTCTAGTTCCTGACTTAGAAGTTCTAATTCTTTTCCTTCTACGCAAGAATGTGGCACTTTGTTGTGATCTTTGTGAAGTTGCCTATAGGCTCATTTGTCGGAACATCTGAATGATTTGTTTGTTCATCTTGAGTGTAGTCTTCTTCAGATGAGATTGTGTGATCGTCATGTAGTTCTGGGGGAAGTACACCAGAACTAGGAATCCAAACATTCTTCCCAGTTGCAACAATACGACGGAACATAATATCTAACTTTTCTTCCAACTCAGGTGGTATTCCATTGAAACGAAACTTCTTAGCATTTGGCATTACCTAAAGTACAAGAAATGATTAATTATGAATAAGGTGTTATACTACGTAAGAGTAGTTTTGAAATTAGAATATAAAGTGAATGATTTCAAATTTGAGTGGTACCTGCAATTTTTCATTCCACCAATCATTAGAAGCATCAACTGTTTTTTTTATTGGATTCCAACCAATTCCAGTTTCGCCTCACAATAAATCTTTCCAAAGCTTCCAATCCTTTTTTAATTGGTCCCACTTATTTTTAAGCTGGGTTCGGTCATAAGTTCGTCCAGTGCGTTCGTTGAAATATTTAAGTAGGTTTTTCCAGCCTTCCTTAGTAAAATGCGTAGTCGGTCTATTCCCCAGTTCTATTTCTCTTATACATATATCACAATAAATTAAAGTAGTATCTATGTCCCACGTTGCAGGTACATATCCTTCTTTTTGGTTTCCCATGTTGAGCTAAAAAATTAATAATAGTAAGTTGTAGTTAAAAGTCAGAAACTATGTCTAAATTACACTAACTTCATATGAAACTAACATCAATTAAAAGCAGCATGGCTTACGAATTTGAAAAGAAATTTTTTTCTTATTAAGTTAAACATGCTTTGCTGCTGAATGACTTGTTCAGTTCATGATAAGCTCATGAGAAATGGTTCATTGGCTTTTAGTTCATCTCCAAATATCAAGGAATGCCATCTCCATTTGTATCGAAGTATAGGAGATTTGCCAAATTGCCCACAAACAAACCATGTGAATGACACAGCAATAAAGATGACTGATAAAAGACTCACATCCATAAAATGGCAGGGCTTAATTTCGTTTTTGTAAGATGGATAACAGAGGAAAGTAACAAACAAAAAAGCCCTATCTTTCTAGACTTTGACTCTGCAATATTCTGTGAGTTTTTTTCATGCATCCAAATCACTAGTGTTCACCACTTGATACTTCAATACAGAACACCAAAAGAAGATATGGAAGAAGGCCAATGATGATGAGTGCACGCAAGAAAATTTTGTACACCACACCATTTGACCAAAAAACTTAATGCAGCTTAGATGCATAGAGATAATTCCCCTTTTGTAAAATATTTTACATGTACAAACTTATTGTATTATTAAAGTTGCGCTCATCTGATAATGGATACTATTTCACTGAATTGGTTAAAAAATATTATAGATAGTGCTCAAACTATGCACAATTACAACTATTTCTATTAGATAGCATTTATAAAGCAGAAGCAGCCGCAGACTGCGTGTTAGCATAGAGATAATGTGAGCTTAAATAAACAGAATCCAGTACATCATTCTTCAAATCTATATATTTCAAGAAAAAGTAAGAGTACCACAAAATCATGCACAGCTGAAAAAACAACAACATCAGGCACTGAGGGTTTTAATCCTCCCAAAAGAAAGATGCATCCCAACTTACAGCAAATACTGGTTAAAGAAGCAAGCAAACACATAACGCCAATGTCATCAACTCCACCATTTTGATACAAAATATACGTGAAGGACGAATCAGGAATAAAAAAAACGCAACAATAAATTTCTTAAAAAAATGATTTTTACTAAAACAACTGAGACCGAAAACAAATACAGGAAAAGCAAAGATGCGTCCGAAGCAAGATCAACGAAAACCAATGGGCAAAACGAAATGGTGAGCGAAATAAGGATTAGCTTTCTCCCAAAGCAGGGCGGGGATCTGGATCAGATCCCGTGCAGTGCAGAAATCTTTGAAATGCAAGAAGTTGAGAAATGGTAGAAGAAAGTGTCGGCAAAATATAAAGTTACAGTAAGAGAAGATCGGAGCAATTAAAGGGAAATGTACAACGCACCTAGAGACAATACAAACTTTATCTGGGCTGGTGAGGGACGGTAGGAGGCTAAGGCGACAGTGGTCGGACAGGGCTGGGAGAGCTTGTCGGAACAGATCAGCAGCAGGTTGCTTCGCGGTTGTTGTGGTCGGCCTGGAGAAATAGAAAGGGAATTAGCCCTTGCGTGCGAAGTACTGCTGAATGGGGAGTCCTCCGGATGGTGCGAGATCAGGAGAAACGAACTAATCTGTTCGTGGGAATTGTTGAAGAAGACGAAGGTCGCGAACGTGGGTTGGACGTGCGAACCCCGCGGGTTAAATTGGACTTTTTTATGCATAAACTCCGATTCGCGACGGAATAAGCAGATATGTAAAAAATTTCGTAACCGCCGAGATAACTGAGTTTAGTGAAAAGAAATTACGCTTAAGTTATTATTCCAAACAGCTGTACGTAACTGATTACGGCTTATTGAGACGGAAAACTGAGAAAAAAAGCCTAATCAAACTAGCCCTAAGACTTACCGTTTGGGACAGCTTTAGCAGTTTCTTTAATAAAAAAATTTCTCAATAATTTTTTATTAAAAAATTATTTTAAAAAATAATAAAAAATTTATTTCAAATCAAGCCTAAGTTAATATTATATGACTGATAATTTAATTTTTTTTAATTTTATGAATATAAAAATATTAAAATAATATCAAAATTTTAATAGACATTTATTTAACAAAATGATATTTGATCAGATTTTTTTTTAGAGTTCCTCCGATATATTGGTTGAATAAAATTATTATTCCACCAATCTAAAAGGTACTTACTTTGAGTTTTACAATTTAAATCACAGAGATAAAGTTGTTGGACTCTTCGATCTTACATCTAATTTGAAAGAAAAAGTCAAATAATATGATAAACATCTTGAAAATTTTAATATTTAGATATATAACAATATAATGAGAATTTGACTCTTAATAGGATATAATGGAAAATTTTGATTCATTTAGCCAACCTCATATAATGGGATAAATATTTGATATTTTTATAGATATATAACAATTTAAGAGAAGTTAGTTGTTACAAATGTTTTTATTAGTTTTGTTTTGTCATATCACATATTTACGAATACGACCTATTTGTTAATTGAAAAGGTTTTAATATATTGTAAATTAATTAGGCTTGTTGATAGGTTACATGTTTATGTCCAAGATGATTACTTGTTATACCTCTATTCTTATTATAAGGTTGTTTGATGCCTAATGATATGATAAATTTGTGATTAAAACTACATACAAAAATATATTTTAGTGTGGCGATGAGGCTCAAAGACTTCACGACCTTAACATCAACAGCGTGTATTAAAAATGTCCAATGATTCAATAGGGTTGAGGTAGATTTAGTATCTATCATCAAGAACCCATGTAATTAAGCTAGTATGCATTTAATTTTTATCTAATTAGTAATCATGAGTCTTGAAATGCTTAATAGATCCTAAAGTAGGCGAGAAAGTGCTTTGGGAAGAAGAAAACACAAGTCATAAAAATTTCCCTAGGAGCGCTACGGTGTCGGAAGAGTAGCGTTGTGGCATTAAGCTCTTGGATGGAGGAAAGGATTTGAACGTGCGCTATGGCACTAGGTGGCATCATCATGGTGTCAAGCCTTCAGATGGAAAGATTCTAGGTTAATCTAGAAGATTTGGCTCGATGTTGCAGCAGCGAGGAGGCTAGCGCCACGACATTATATCAAATTAGTGATTTTTATATAATCAAAATATCTAAAATCATTAGTGAAAAAATCCTTCACCCCCAGCCATTGCCGGAGAAGAGGAGAGGAGAAGAAGTGGAGAGAGAAAAGAGGAGAGAGATTTTGGCAACTAAAACTCAATATTCGTTTGTCAAGCATGTTCAAGATATTGTAGAGCATGAGATAGATTTCTAAACCCCTGTCTCTAATTTTAATTCTAGTAATTTTATAAAAAAAGTAGTGAATCGAATGTGTTTTTTCTTAAATTTTACGACGTTTTCATTGTATAACTTTTGATATGTTGTCGTATGATTTACCCCAAACGTTTTCCTATAAGAAATTAAATTTTCACTGGTTATTTTTTCTATGCAAATTTTTGAGTATATAATTGGATTGAGGTTTTTCTAGCAATTGCAATAGTTATATAAAAATATTAAAATACTCATATGAATAGCCATCTGAAATTGAAATTTGTATGGAAAATATCCAGTGAGTATAATCACATACAAGTGATGTGATTTTTAATGATAATTTATACATTATGGGAATACCATATTGAAATTATAATTTAGTCACTATTGCATTTGAATTTGCACTATTCATAGCATAGTGTTTAAGATATTCTAATATGTAAAAAGTGCACTCTCTGATAGGTTACTAGGGCCTTATATATTCTATTTTGGCCTCATCTGCTTAGTGTGAATGTGGGAGGAATTCTTGTCCTATTTGTTGAAAGTGGGTGTGAGAGGTTATAGGGAATTGTTCTATTTTGATTCTGGCTCCACTTGTTAGAGAAAAATATGAAAGATTAAAGTGGAAGTGGAGTTAGAAGACATGGGGACATGTACATTTTAATCATTTTCTTGCATATGTTAATACTTCTATAAATTAAGTATAAGTAATATTCTGAACTAAATGTTAATAATTAATGAATTTTTTGAATGAACCCTAATGAAATGTGAGAGTCAAGTGAAAGTGAATGTTTGGTAAAAAGTGTTATGTGATACATTTGAACCCTCTATGGAAGTGGCTTCTAAGGTTTAAATTAGAACTTGAAATATGACTCAGGTTTTGTTATTACTTTTTTTTATTCTTTATAATTTGTTATATTTATTTTAATTAATTAAATGCTATGTAATATTTTAATTTGGATATTGATATTTGTGATGAATTTGGGAGAGAAGTCTACTAAGTTGGTTGCGTTCATTCGATTCTTTTTAATATTTCGGGAAAATATAAAAGCCCAACGAAGTAGAAAGGTGTAAAGGCAAGATCTTCTAAGTTTAATCGGTTGAGGTATTATTTTGTAATATAATTTTAATTAATCTGATGTATAGATGATTGGTAAGCTGGATTAATGTATATTTTGATAAAAATGAAATATGTTTAGTGCTTTATTATTTGGATTTTATAGTAGCTCTGGTTATCTCTATTGGTGATGATTTGCTTGATTATAGGTTTAAAGTTTTAACCATTCAATTAGATTCTAGGGCTTCACATATGTTACCTATATATAACATTTTTTATGTGTGCGCTTATGTCCTTGAAATGCCTAGATGATTCATATTACTCAAAGCATCAATCTTAACATAATGATTATAGGCTAATATGCCTCTTATTGCTTCATAACCTATGTCTATATAGGAATACTATAACATAATTTAGATGAAATGTTTAACTTTAATGAGACTTGTTATTAGCAAAATTTTGCTTGAAATTCCTTACAAATTGAGATGAAATGCCAACAAAATTTTTGGATAACATTCATTAATGGTGGCGGAATACATCAGGCCTGTTGTGTGACAAAAAAAGTACCACTCAAACTTAAGGGAAAATTCTATAAGATGGTGGTGAGACCTATAATGCTCTATGGCGCAAAATGTTGGATATTAAAATAGAAGCATAAAATTAAGTTAAGTGTTGCAGAGATGAGGATGTCATATTGATAAGTGTCTTCACTCTTAGAGACATAATGAGAAATGAGTATATTCATGATAAGGTTGGAGTAGCTCATGTAATGTCCCTAGATTAAATTTGGAAGAATTATTCTTTTTATCTTTTAAAATCAATATCAGAGTAATTTATTTCTTTTTTATCAATATGATATCAGTTGAAGTAAACTAATAATCAAAATATCAAAATACATATGCATTCTTATTCTAAAATTATATATAATACTCATGATCATACAATTATAATCTATCATTATCTATCTTAAGTACAAAAAATAGCTAAAAGATTAAAAAAACACTAATATAAAACAAATCAATAACAAAAAAATTAATATAAAATAAAACCAATAAATGAAAACAAAATAAAATAAAACTAAATATATAATATGTAATAACCCGTATTTTGACCAGGTAAATAATTCTTTCTGGAGTCATTATAGCTCCAAATTATAAATCGTCTTCATCATAGTGTTGTTATTGTAGTATTTTACTTGCACGAATTTTTTCATAATTTTTGGACACCGATAAAATTTCTTAAGAAATTGACAAAATTTATATTTTCAGAATTATGCTCAATTATGTTTTATTTGCTACAATATATTATAAATGAATGTGGATATGTACTAGCGTAATAGCTGGTCACTATTACTATTATAATATAATATTGTGATAATAATGCGTGTGTCGTATAATAGACAAGTAAAGACTTATTGACCCGTTGGTTGGAGACTAGTTGACCTGTACAGGATGGTGGGCCGACGAGCATTCCTTAAATAAAATGGTTTGGTGTTATCCTCTGCTAATTCATGTGATATACTGGTTGGAAGTTATAAGGAGATTATTACTGTGCCGACGGGCAAAGAGTGACGACTCTATTTACTGAGCCAACGGTTTATTAATACTAATACTAATACTGAATAATATCGTGATAGCTAGGACTTCTTACTTATTTAGTGTGACTACTGAAATGTATGTTTTGAGGCATTATTCTTACTATTGTAAGGATTTATTAGTACTGCGTGAATTTACTGTTATTGCATTATTCTACTACTTCTGTCACTATATTGTTATTATTACTGATATGGATATCGATAATATTTGATAATATTGATTCAATGTACTCATACTAAGCATGTGATACACTTAGCATGTGATATAGGAGGCTTAGATAGTATATGTACATTCTTATATGATTTTACTATATTGATTTGATTTCGACAGTCTTTTTCGATATTTTGATTTGATATTTTATATGATTTCTGTACTGCGACGATTGCTTTATAGATTTGACAGTCGTATTGGTTTACTATTTTATTGGCTTATATACTATAGTATTTTACTGTTTATAAATTTATTACTACTGCATGTGAATTTTACTATTTCGACACTGATTCAATGATCATATGAATGTAATTATTATGATTTGATCCCTGACTTGCATATTGCTAAATTACCATGCTTTAAATTCAATTATAAGTTTTGGTGACTGCTAGGCTTTTAAGCTCATTATATGTGGTTAAATGATTTCAGATTAGGGCAATGGAGTAGGAGTGTGAGGCTAGTCAGGTTCTTCAGGTGCTATTTCTTTTTGCACTAGTTATTTTTTTGTACTCATGACATAATAGTTATGATATGATTATATAGATCCTGAGTATTGTATATAATTTTTGAGAATAAATACAGATGTGTACAGTAATGTTTTGAATTATAGAATTTATTTTTATTATTATTACTGATAAATGGTATTAGATAGCGCTGGTTGTTGTTTATTAAAAGATAAATGAATAATTCTTTCAATTTTGATTCTAGGCATCACATAATACACTAAATCAAATTAGTTCAAAACTAAAGAATATATGTTAGTCATAAATTATAACAAAATCAGTTCTAAAATTATCAAAAAAACTCAAGTTATAAATAAAAATTTAAACAAAATCATACCAGTCATATTCTCAGGTAGTTCATAAACTTCTTTCACTGGCTATAACAATCTGCTTCCAATATGAACAGATCCTTACCTAGGTCCAAGTAATGGGCATTCTGTCATTTGGTGTCCATAATCCACATCAAAAGCATTGTCCGGTTATCCTATAACAAGGTCCCATATATCTTTTCCCACACCACATATATTTTAGAGTGGTAGGTGCTCTGACAATTTTACCAATCATTTTCTTGTTAATTTCATCAATTTTCTTAAACTCTCTTTAGAAAGTTTTGCTAATTTAATGTTGACCTTCTAAGTGATCATGTCAACAAACTTTTTCATATTCTCATAAGTCATTAAAAGCACTTCAGTAATAGGTTCAAATGTCTTCCCTTTTGAGTTCATTTGCCTGATTAATAAATAAATCTTAAATATAAATTGAATCCTTCAAAATAAATTCTTCAAAACAAAACAATTCTATAAATGCATTTAATCAGTAAATTATGCCATCAATGTAGCTCTTGTTACAAACAAATTATTCCACTAACCAGTGCTCTTATACCACTTTATCATGCCCCATAATCTAAAGCGGAAGAATTTTATTTCTATTTTTTCTATGTATAACCAATAGTTATTCATTTACAACCAAATCAATTTGACATATAGAGCTGATTAATTATATTTAAAAAAAATAAATAATAGTAAAATATTATTACTACTATCAATATTTACATTATACTACAAGCTCCAAGTAGCCACCATTGGCTACAAAATAATACATATAAACTAGAGAACTTTATAAACTAAAATGATCCCTCAAGCTTTATGCTCTTTATTTTTATCTGAAATCATGTAAAAATCACATAATGAGCATAAAAGCCCAGTAACTAACCAAAACTCTATCATTATATTTAATTTAAGGTAAAAGACTCAATATGTTTGTTCCAGTTCCAGTCAAAATCAATTATTAGTTAATATGAGTAATAGAAAATCTCAAAATTCAATAATAAATTTAATATGATCAGTGAAGTTAAAAGAAACCTATCAAACTATAAGATATACAGTAAAGGGTACTATATCAAAATATACAAAAAGTTGATAAAAGGGACTATCACTCAATGAGTTATGTTAGTATGCTATGATATATTATATTAATATTACTATTAGTACAATTTTAATTCTACTATCAATCAATTTAATACACTATCATGTAAATACAATCAAGAATACAACAGTTTTAATGTGATGTTTTCATCCTTCCACTCCAATGGTTTCCCAGTTGGGTATCACTCTTAATATAAGCAAAACTATTAACTAATTAGTATTAATCAACCCCAATTATTGCCAAGTTGCATATCAATCTTAATTTAGGCCCAATTACCAACCAATTTGTATAAGTCAACCCCAATTATCATCCAATTGGGTATTAGTCATAATTTGGGACCAACTTTCAATCAATTAGTATCAATCTTTATCTTCCATATTAATAACTAGCCTTTCAATAAGCTTTCCTTGCTTATATGCAAATGGCACATGCATTATATATCAATAATATCATTTTCACCTATGAATGCAATGATATATGAAATATAAAAATATATATAAAGAATATGCAATATCTTTAAAATTTCATAATTGTCATTTTATCTGATGAAGTTTAGAAATATTTCAATCAAAATGCTCATATTGACGCATCTATCACATTCCAAAAGTTATACGGTGAAAGTTTACTAAAAATCAATCAAGATATTATAATTTTTGCAAGTTTTGACTAAATTAAAATATATACAATAAAAAATACACAAAATAGTTGAAATAAAAAATAGGGTGCGACGAGCAACTTTTGCAACATGATAGATTGGTAAAAATTGCTTTATGGCTCCCAAACCTAGACTTTTCTTTTTCTCTCCATCTCTTTACTTCTATTTTTCCTTTCTGCTTCATTAGCTTCGATTTCATGAATGGGAAGAGAATTTAATGGATTATAGGTAATGACTTTGATATTTTATAATAAAATATTAATATAATTATATAATTATTTAATTTTAACTAATAATTCTTATCATTCTTTTTATATCTTCAAATGTGGAGCTCTAAAAATTATAGAAAAATATTTATAAAAGAGACCATCATTTTTAGAACACTTTGGTGAAATCGGTTTGTAAAACAAACACCTAACTATCTAAAAATCTTTACTTGTACCGATATATGTCAATTTTTTAAGGATTTACATAAATACCCAGAAATTTAAAAAAATATTATAATTAAAACACTACAATATCTATGCTATAGTGAAGATGGTTTGTGATTTGAACTTATAATGATTCCTAAAAAATTATTTATTTTGATTAAAATACAGACTATTACAATGCATGTCGTCAACCAATTCATAACAGTAATAGTCATATGATCTTGAATCGATATAGAAATAATAAAACATGAATGCAGTAGTAGTATAATCTGTAAACAGTAATCATTATGGTACGAAAGCTACTAAAGCAGTACTGTTGAAATACCAATAAACTAGTGCTGGTGTCAGATTATTAAAATAGTCATCATATCGTTACTATCAATTTGTTAAAAAATCAGATAAAGCAGTAAAACTAAAGCATCGATTAAGACTATCGGAATCATATCCGATCAATATAGTAAAATCCTATAATGATGTACATATACTATCTAGTTATTCTATATAAGTATCAAATCAATATATTAATCACGTGCTCAGTATATCATATGCTCCGTATCAGTATAGTGAATTAGTATCAATAATCAGTACAATGAATCAATCATGGTATCAAATAGCATCGATGTTTATATCAGTATCAGTATCAATATAATGTCTTTAGTAAAATCCGTGGCTATAACAGTAAAGCAATACAGTAATGATAAAATCGTACAATGAAAGTAAATCAGTAAACAATAATAGTAAAGCAGTAAAATCATATAGTAATATAGTAACAATGAATTAATAACATGCATTTCAGTAGTTATATTAAACAAGTAAGGATTTTTTGTTTAAGCAGTATTTTTCCAGTAAATAGTAATTCGTATCGATATCCTGTTGGCTCGGTAAACAGAGTTGTTGCACTTTATCCATTTATAATAATTATCTACTTATAACTCCCAATCAGTAGAGGATAACACCAAACCATATTATTTAAGAAAAGCTTGTTATCCTACCAACATATATAGGTCATTCAGTCTCTAGCCAATACAGTGAAATTAGCTTTTACTTATCATTATAGTATTATAATAATAATAACGACCAACTATTACTTAACAACTTATTCATATTTATTTATAATGCTTATAGTAAAAATATTAGTTATTCAATCAGTAAAAATAATACAAAATAAAGTAACTTCCATTTTACTTGAAGAAATTAAATAAATTTTATAGTTAAAATGTCTGAGATAATGATTATGATAAAATACAAAAGCTATGCGATAAAAGTTCAATAAATTAAGGGAAAATGTAATAAAATTAGTTATGGAGGGAATCAAACTATTAAAATCAAAATAGTTGAAAATAGAGATAGGATTGGAATCACCTACAGTGATCTGAGCAATTTCTACAAAAGCGACAAAATAATTCGGCTGCTAAAAATTAGCTTTCTCCCTTTCTCTCCATTACTCTACAAATCAAACATGAATTCAGATTTTTCTATTTTCAATCATTTTCTAAAATTTAGATTCATCTCTAATGGCTGATAAGATTAGAGAGAGTTGCCTTAGATGTTTTGGTCACATAAAACATTGATCTTCTAATGACCTGATTAGGAGAGTAGACGTATTAGATTTGGCATATATTAATAAAGTAAGAGGTAGACCTAAAAGGACTTGGTTATAAAGTATTAGAAATGACATTTTTCTATTAGATTTAAATAATAACTTGACTCTTAACATGACACAATTGAGAACAAAGATTCATGTAGCCGACCCCACATAATGGGATAAAGGTTTGTTGATATTGTTGTTGTTGTATTCATTAATGGTGGGGGATATGTACAAGCTAATGCTTATACAACATAGAGTAGTCTACTCCTAATGACATCTAAATTAACTCAAATGAGAATTTCTATTAATTACATTGTTCATGCATAATAAAACGGTGTAATGATAGTTGCACAACCAAATAAAGAGGGTATAAGATGAATAATTCTAATTAAATTGAGCATAGTGATTTAATATAGGCAAGGGTAATCATTCATGTTGAGATAATGATTGCCTATAATAATAATGGCCAAAATGTCCATAACACATTAGCACATTATAATTAAAAGGAAGGAATGCCACGAACTAAAGGGACAATGATGACTTGGCTACACCATAGAATGGTGTATCAAAGGAAAAAAAAAAAAAAAACTCCATATGTATCAATCTAAGGTTCCAAAAATAGACAACTCACTTCAACCTTATCAAATAGTTAATTTTTATATTAGATTATTATCTTGCTTAAGACCCCTCACTTTGTGAGGTTAGCAATATAATAATTTATTTGCCTCATTTTCCCTCATATCTTTTGGTTTCTCTTTGGTCTCTAATTTAGTGATTGCCAAGTTATTTTGTGTCCAAAGACCAAATCTTTGAATACTTCAACAACTCGTGTACATTTATAACTTTTGTCATCTATGAGTTAAAATTTCTCTTTTTTTTGTATAATTCACTATTGACCAATATATAGATCTTGCAAGCTTTTTTAAATTGTAGTATGAAAACTAATCACTCCCGCATCCAAGTAGGAAACAATGGGCATTCAGATCATCTTACTAGGGATATAAGGGAGCTAAGTCGGCTCAAAATTGACATGTTAATGAGCTCACGAGTTGAGCTTATCAAGCCTTGAGTTTAAGCTTAAATTAGAGCTCATATATTATGAAATTTCGAGTTCGAACTTGACCCGACTCGCCTTGTAGGTTGATCGAGTCAGCTCGATTAATTTCAATTGATACATCATTATTTATATTAGTTTAATTAATATTCCTTGCTTAGATTCAAAATAAAAAATCAAATTTCATAAATGAAACAAATGTGAGAACTTAGCTTGAGCTTAATATTTTTTACTTGAGTAGAGCTTGAGCCCAACAAATAAGCTTGAATTGGGCTCAAGCTCTAGTGCAACATAAATGTAAATTAGATGGGCTTGACTTTGATCAAACAAAAACACACTCAACTCTACTTTTCTACACCCCTTACCCACTCCTACTCGGCCAACCACCTGGGGTTATTTTATAAAGGAGCAATTTAATCCTTAAAATTAGCAAAAGAAGTATATTTAATATAAAATTTAAAAATGAGCAAATTCACCAAATAAAATAGCACATTCAGAATACCCCAAAAGAAATAAGGCATTCTGAATGCGCTATTTTATTTGGCCCATTCAACTCAAATATGAGAAAGAAATAGAGCTAGAGGGAGGGAAATGGCAACAACCAAAGAATTAGCCAAAACTTTTGGCTTATTCTCCTTAGGATGAGAGAGAGAGAAAGAGAGAGAGAGGCGGGAGAGAGAGAGGCAGCGGGAGAGGGAAAGAGGGTGGGAGAGAGAATTTTTTTTTTGCTTTTTCCTTTTTATAAATTTAAAGAAAAAGTTTAAATAAAATTTTATAATATAAAAAAATAGTTATAAATATATAATAAATATCAAATTTAAATTTATTTAAAACTTTATTTAAGATTTAAATTAAATTAAATTTTAAATTCAAAGAAAAAATATTACAAATCATAAATTTAATATTTATTATATATATTTTCATGCATTTTTAATTTATATTAAACATTAAATTTTATTATGTATATTTTTAAAAATGTTAAAAAAATATTAAATGTGCAATAAAATGCATATTTATTTATGATTTTTAAAAAATAAAATATACATAATAATAATTAAAAATATACATAATAAAAATTTAAAGTTTAATATAAATAAAAAATGCATGAAAATATACATAATAAAAATTAAAATTTATGATTTTTAATATTTTTTCTTTGAATTTAATATTTAATTTAATTTAAATTTTAAATAAATTTAATTTTGATATTTATTATATATTTATAACTATTTTCTTTTTATTTTATAAAATTTTATTTAAACTTTTTCTTTAAAATTATAAAAAGGAAAAAGCAAAAAAAAAAAAAAAACTCTCTCCTAATCTCTCTCTCTCCTGCCCCTCTCTTTCTCATCCTGAGGAGAATACGTCAAAATATTTGACTAATTTTTTGATTTTTTCATTTCCATCTATATAGCTCCATTTCTCTCTCCTATTTGAGCTGAATGCGCTAAACAAAATGGCACATTTTAGAATACCTTATTTTTGTGCTAAATAAAATAGCGCATTTAGAATACCTTATTTTTTTGACATATTCTGAATGCTCTGTTTTATTTGACAAATTTTTCTTTTTTTAATTATATATTAAATATATATTTTTACTAATTTTAAAAATTAAATTACTACTTTATAAAATAAACCCCAACCACCTTACGTTCAGATTCAATAACTCAACGGGCCCACGAAGTAGCTTCCCGCCAATCAGTTATTGCCCGCAGACCCTCGCATGGAAGCTCTCCAAAGTCACAACCGCGGGACAGTTTATCGCTTCGGCCGAAAAGAAGCCGTTTATAACCAGAGCGAGATCAAAATATCCCGGAGGCGACGATGGCCTTCTTCTCTGCATCCACTCGTCTCACCTCCGTATCCATTTCCTTCTCCCCGTTCTCTCGCGGAATCTTAACCCCAAGCCCGAACCCTAACCTTACTCCTAATCGCGTCGTAGTTTTTTCTAACGAAGTACCTTTAAGCCATCCGCCCTTCTCGATTGGGACCCTAAAATGGCGGATTGCTGCTACCAACATCTGCAAACAAGAGCCCATTGGAGTTGACCTAAGCTTGTCGTCCGTGAAGGAGTGCTTCTCGGATGAGGAGCTGCACGCTGCCGTCCGACTTCGCATACGCACTTTCTACGATTTCAACGATTCCTGTGGAGTCGAGGTTAGTCAATCTCAGTTGGGATAGAGCTTATTTCCTTGGATTTCGATTCATACATGTTTTAGGTTTACCAGTTTTCTAATGCCTTAAAGAGTGTTTTGACTTTTTTGAGTTTGCGTGCGAAATCTGCGGATTGATTAAACACTGAACTGGAATTGGGCATACTTCTTATTTCGAGAAATCTAGGCTTTGTTTGCTTTAAAAGAATTGAAGGAGAGGAAATGAGAAGGAAATATAAATGGAAATGATTAAGGAATTGAATAAAATTAGTTTTTACTCACTTGTTTGGTTTAAGAAAAATCAGGTGGATATATAATTTTCTTTTTTGTTTGGTTTGAAGGATAACCGTCACATTATTATGATGTTTCCCTTTATTCTATTTTATTATCTGACATCCTTTTTCATTATTCTATTTCATCAGATTTTGTATTTATTTAGTTTCCCTTCTCATGAAGAATCACTTCAATTTGATTTTTAAATGATAATATTTTAGTCCTTATTTTCAATCATAAAGTTCATTCCACGAAGACTCAAAAGATCTGAAATGGCAAGAAAAATTAGTATTTGCAAAAATGAAATGTGCACTTATTATTGTTTTAACTATTTTATGTAATGATTTGGTTTACATATCAACATTTTATCAAATCATTTGGTAATACCTAGTTTAATAAAACCATTACACGTGCCTTATGAGACGCCAAATTCTTTGGATATTTGTAAAAGGTTGATAAATGAGTAGAGAAATGGCTCAAGTTATAGCATATGTGTCCATCATTCGATGTATTTGACATATTCTTCAACATCTTTGGAAAATTTTTAGTCCACTGAAACTTGTGTATTTATTGATCATGCACTTGTGATCAAGGTTTCACTTCGTTAGGAATTGATTTGGTCAGTTCCATATGATGCAGATTAACACTTTTTGATTAGATTGACAATATACACAATTAAATCAGATAAAATTATTTTTGAGAAATTTATTGCATCACTTCTTTGGAATGTAAAAAATACATATGTGCCATGTTTCATAATTTTATTAACTAATATTCATTTTATATTTTCAAAATTGGCTCATTCTTTTACTCATGACCGGCAAACCACATCATATGTATGATCCTTGAAATCTTAAATATGGTCAAGGTCAGATATACATCCATATAGTCTTATGTATGATGATAGTCTTTGTCTTGAAATTATGAGCTGACTCGTATATATAATGGATACTAATTGTATATGTGATCTTCTTTTAATAAGCTTGTTTCTATATAAACCATAAATATGATTAATCAATTATATATATGATCTTGAGCATATTTGATTGTAACGACTAGCTTATGTCTAACAACTATGATATGTTTTAGGTATGTTTTAGCATGTTAATTCACTATATTTTGGTCCATGTTTCTACTAGCTATTATGCCCTATAAATATTGCATGGGTTGCATTTGTTTTCAAGACAATTTTCATTAAAAGGTCCTTCTCATTCTTATTTTCTTTGAGTCATTTTCCTTGCTCTTTTTCTCAGCCTTAGAGAATTTCATTACACACTTCTCATTATGTAAGGTTTGGGAATAGTCTCAAATTGTTGTACCCACTATTTGCCTAGCTTGTTGTAAGTTATGAGATCTTTTTCTCATCTTGAGAAAATGGGATTGGGAATCTCCTCCAGGAAAGAAATGCTTGTACTAAGTTTTCTACACCCGCACTACTAAAGAGGGATCTATTGGAATCCAAAGAGATAAGAGAGCTTGGAGAGTGGATGTAGGTCGGATTTGTGCTGAACTATTATAAAATTATAGTTTGGTTATTTTTAGCCTTTACTTTCAATGTTTTCTTGTCGTGATTTCTTGAAATTACATTGCTCGCTTGGATTGAGAATGTGAATTGTATGTTAATAACTTATGAAGAAAGTTTTAACAGCCCAAATCACCCTCCTTTTCAATTGTGCTTAAATTCTTTCCTTTGCCAATTTGAATGGTTGTTGCTCTGTAGGTTTTGCTATAATGGAAGTGACAAGAGGTGCATGGCTTTACATGAACATGGTAAATTGATTTGTACGGTTGGCAAGGGCTTCTTCTATATTTCGTATTCATCCTTCCATGTTTTCTTGGTTGGCTGTGGGGGTTTCCTCAGGTTGGTTATTTGTAGACTCTTGTATTGCTTTTAGCATCAGATTTTGATCATGATAAATTGGAATCCTACATGGTGGATATGATCCAAAAACTTTAAAAAAGATCCAGAATTATCTTCCTTACATTTTGGCTGAGGAGATAACGGGAAAATGGGCACCTGGGTTGGATTGTTTAGAATATGTAGGCTTAAGGTTTTTTATTGTTGTTTGATTGACATTTAAAGCTTTATTACTTAGGTAACCACTTTTGGGGGTTCAATCAAGGAATTATAAGGTTTATGGAAGAGAATATGAGGGAATATGTTTAGGTTTTGATGTGGATTACCATGCTTAGATTGTCCTTCCTTTTATTCAGTCTTTACTTGCTTGATCGTTTTGGAAGACCCATGGCTAGAGAGATATAGAGAGCTAGTTGAATTAAAAAGTGGGGGAGGCAATCATGAGGCCGGAGAGGAGGAAGAGAAAGAACCCAAAATTAATTTCTACTAAATTTGCAATGAAACTAAAGCCTGTATGAGCATATATTTATGAATAAGCATTAATAACAACATAAAAGAGGTTTCTAAACCACCAAATACTCTAATCTTGGAACTAGGATAATTATTATCTCCAAGCACCTAAAATAATAATAAAATATTCAAAGAGGTAAACAACTCCCACATAGTAATACTCAAATATTAAAAATAAAGAAATATGGTGTCCGATTACTCATATGGAGGAGCTGGGCTCATGATTCTGACTTGCTCACTGAGGTTTCACTCTTTGGTGAGGTGGTGCCTTTTGATGCTTGTAGCCTCTGTTTTTTTTTTAATTATTATTATTTTTTATTTTTTTTAAAACAGCGGCCTCCCGATGACCCGGTTAGGAAAGTAGAGGTCTTAGATTTGACTTATCTTAAGAAAGGTAGAGGTAGACCTAAAAAGACTTGGTTAGAAAATATTAGAAATGATCTTTCTTTATTAGATTTAAACGAGAATTTGATTTTTAACAGGACACAATGGAGAAAAAGGATTCATGTAGCCGACCTCACGTAGTGGGATAAAGGCTTGATGTTGTTGTTGTATTATTTTTTATTTTTTAAGTCTTTTTATCCATCTTTCTTCCATCTAATTTGGAATATGGTTCCCCATAGATTCATGGAACATAATTCAACATAACTCTTTGATGGAGTTTGCATGGATAGGTATAATCCTAGATCAGGTTAGCATGGTGTGGTAAACCTTTGGTTGGGTCATTATGTTTGAGCTAATTTGGGGTGACTAGGCAAGGCGTCACAGAGCCTCCTACATCAAGTATTCTTCTTTTGGTGCTTTTATACTTTCTTCAATCCTTTATGAGGCTCCAAAAAAGTTTCCCCTTTTCATCAGTTTTCTTGATTGCCATCGATTTTTGCCTCTCTACTGAATTATGCCTAGTGTAGAATTATAGGTTTATTTCTGTGTTTTCATTTTGGAATTGATTGTGTTTTCCTTTTAACAAGTTTTGTTAGGATTATAGAAAGTATCTAACAGAGCGAGAGTACGAAGCATTGAAAGAGCGGGTTGCTGGGAAGAAGATAGGATTTAAAAGGGTTAGCTGTATAAATGCTACATTACCATCATCGACTACATTGAAATCTTTTGCTGAATTATGCTCTTCTTGCAAGGTATGTATTCTGGATTTTTTTTAATTTGTATTTTGTGTGTTATCATTTTTGTATAAGATCCTATTCCTTGGTTTCTGTAGTATGGTATACCTTTGTTTCTATTTTGATTTCGATAAAATAGCTTTTCTCCTTAGCAATCTGCGGTGAAAATTTAAAATCTGTTGGAAACAATAAGATCTTATATTAAATACCAACAATGATTACCTGATGAGGAAGGAACATGAACTTAAATAGATGTATTTTTCTTGTCTCAAATATAATTGTTACTGAATTCTACTACTTAGAATACAGTATTATTTGTTTGTACTAAAACGCATGACCTTAATACGAGAGGAAAAGAAGATGGCATCTATGCTACTGTAGATTATTGCCTTTTTTGTAAATAAAGATTTTTTTATGCTACTTATTTTATTTAATAAAATTATTAAATTGCTGCTTTTGCTTAGCAGTTGTTAACTTAGTAGTGGGATACTTCGACCCTCCTGGCTAGGTTGTGACAAAACGTTAAATTAGAGCCTAATGATTATCTTAGGAATAGAAATCATAGTGAAAGAGCCGTAGGAATGATTTGTGAGAAATCTAGAGATCTGATTAGATAGTGATAAATTAAAATATACTTTATCTCTATCTAATAAGATCTCTAAATTTCTCACGAATCATTCCTACGTCTCTTCCACTATAATTTCTATTCTTAAGATAATCATTAGGCTCTGATACCACTTATGTCACAACTTGTTCTGGAGGCTCAAATTAACAAGGCTGGAGTAGACAGTCTGACGATTTTAAAATTTTATTTACTAAAACTATTTTCAAATATATTGAAAGGGAAACTAAAACCTCAATACATTTTGAAGTGAAATAATATAAATACCTTGTTCTCGGAGTGTCGCACCTAAGATACGCGTTCTTTCCTTTTCCACTCATTTAAATTCTTTAAATAATACATGTGAATGCTTTGCAAATATAGAGTGAGTCACAACTTAGTGAGCACGTCTTACTTCAAAATTACAGTAATACAAAACAATTGGAACTTTATCCATACTTGCTATAAATAAAAAAATAATTTTTTTTAATAAAATTTAAATTTGAAAATGATCATAAATCATATTATATACATGTATGTAATAATCATATCATATTATAACATTTTTTTATAACTAATATAATCGTCATAGAAGACACCATTTTAATATTACCAATGAAGGTACTTCCATTTTCTTTTTCATAACTTTTTTTAAAACTTTTTCTATTTCACGCATGTGGGTACATTGCGTCTCTAGCCAATATTATAAGGGGGTGTGCCCCATCAATAAGCATGCTTATGCAAGCATTTCTACTTAATAGCACAATGGCAGCAAACGACTTGCCTTGCTTGGCTGCTCTCACTCGCGCTCGTCATTTGCGTTTTCTCTCCTCATTTGCGCTCTCTCTATGTCTCTCTCGATCTCTCCCGTCTTTCGGTCTAATTGTATGATTTATAAATGAACGAAATCCCCTTTTGTCTCCTTGTGATTCCAAGAGAGGGAACCAATACGGTTTGACTCTTCGTTCCACCTCCCGTGACACCAAGAGGCAATCAAACAACCTCTCCCTTCGTCTTCTACGATTCTTGAGCGCGACTCTAGGCGATGGAAATGATGCGCCTCAGATGACGAAGCGGCTCCTTCGTTTTCCTGCACGAGGACGAGCCGTCATCTCCTCAAGACATTAGCAGTACACTCTTTTGCACCATCATCTCCTCAAGACATCAACCCCCCTTCATCTTCATTATTACAATCCACTGATTTGGGATATATACACACACACACACACACTCATCTCATTTTTGTCGTTAGTGCCATGTGAATGTACAAAACTCGCAACTCAAAAAAAAACTTGAAAATCTTGAATGGGACATGTTTAGCATAATGAGCCGAACCCATGCACTTCTTTCTTAGAATGGAGGGGGAAACTTTTATGAGACATTCCTAACATAATGGGTAATCCCTATCCCCGTTTTTGTTAGTACAATAAGAAAAATTTAAGTACATGTATGCATCTTTCTTGATGTAGCAGAAAAGTATTTTGAGTTACAAATAGGTATCGAAGACCCATGCGTACCTTGCTAAGCACATTGGGATAGATGATTTTTAGCCTATGATGTCTCACGACACATTGCCACGACCCGGCCCGGTAAGCTCATGTGAACAAGGAGAGAACGGATGTCGAACGACAGTTTAGAACATCATTCAAATATCATCTTATAATGAACAACATATCTAACATTTAAAAATTATAAAGTTCCACTAACTCCCAAAACATGAAAGATTTTATTTTATCATATAAAATTTACACAAGTGGATCATAGACTGAACATGTGAGATTCACTTCAAAATGTAACATCAACACAAATACAACAAAAGAATCTGTCTCCTGTGGTCATCCTACGCTGGTAAATATATTGTTGCCTATCCGTCATCCTTTCACTATGGTTCTCCTAAAAATATCCTAAAGCTAGGGAGTGAGCTAAAGCTTAGCAGCTAACAAGTCATTCTACCAATTTCAATTACAATGAAATGAAGAACAATATGCATGCTTTAAATATAAGACTAAGTAGCAAGTATTTAAAGAAGTAAACAATATAAAGTCATGCAAGGATAGTTGTGCCCTTATATCTTTAGGACTTTCTATTATCATATTACCATATTACAATTCATATGTTTAATACCTCTTCATTTCATGCCCTTCACTTGTCTTTAATTTTCTGTATGCATATACATTTATCTTATTTGTATTCTATACACCCGTATCAGAGTACCGAAATTGTACTGATCAGGTACACATACATTTTTTGGCCATATCATTTTCCTTTATCATTTTGCCCCGAAGAGCCATATTGTACCAAGGCACCATATTGGTACTCCGCCTCAACATGCATAAGTCCACATACAATATCTATTTTAGGATATGTGATTAACATAGTTAACAATCATTCATATGTTTTAACCCTTTCATTCTTATGCAAGACAACATGAAGGATCATTTTGAAATAAAATGTGTAAATTTCTATGTATCCTAAACAAGTCAATAATAAAAGAATTTAGTAAAGGCTACAGATCATAATCATTAAGTAATCTAAGCATGCCGGTACTAATTTCATACCAACTTTATTTAGAATAAAAGAATTACATGCTTAAACATACAATGCATTTAATTTTTAAAAAAGCATAACAAACTATTGAAATTTGGAGAATCAAATATACCTACCTCAATAAGCAATCATTTATTTTTGTAGCGTATGTCTTCTTCTATAATCAACCTCTCTTATAACCAACACCTAGAATAATAAACACCTTGATTACTAATTCATAACATAAATGCATTTTCATTTAAAAGATTTTCAAAGGAATTTCTTCCATAAACTCCTAATTCTTAATTGTCATTATTTATCATTAACATAAACCCTTAATTCACTTTAACATTATCCTTAATTATAATTATCATTTTAAGGTAATTATTTTCGGATTTAATTTAATTTTTAAATTCAAATTTGTATATTTTCTCACATTTCCCTTTTTCTAATTCATACAATTTACTTAACTTAAAATGATTATGAATTTCAGTTTTGTCCAAAACCCTAAATTTGGAAACTTAATTTTTCATCTTTTCATCACGTTTACATGCTTAAACCTCTCTCTATACTTAATTTATAATTTGGACTTTCCTATTTTTGGATTTCTTTAATTAGAAATTAGGAAAAATAATATTTTATGAAAAACACTAATTCCTACCCTTAAAAACTTCCCTAAGATCATTAGAAATAATATTCATTAAGAAAGTTCCATAGAAATGAAAAATCGGAAAAACCCTAATTTTTGAAATCTTAACAAAATTTGGGGAAAACTATATTTTCATGGTTAGAAATCATTCCTCAATCTTCCATAAGATTTTTCTTTTTAAAATCATCAAGTTTGGAAAACCCTAGAAATTGTAACCTAAAGAAATCTAGATAAAATGAAAATATTTTTGCTTTAAAAGCTTGCATTCTTCTTCCTTATGCTTTCCTCTACAATTTCTTCCAAAAAGTTCATCAAAAATTGCCGCCACCGCGGCCACTGTAGCCGGCTCCCGCCGCCCTCCCCCCTCTCTCACGCGTGCGGCCAAAACAACTAAGAGGACCGAATTTTATTCGGTCCCTTAAGCTCATGAGGTCTTATGGGAGAAGGGTTACGCCAATTTACGCATGTGCCCTTGCTCCCTTAGCATTTCTTAATAACTAGGAGGGGCTATTTAAACATTTGGATTTAATTTGGACTTAAATAACCTTCGTCGATTTTTAATTTCAAAATCGTACAAAATTTAGTATAAGTTCTTTATACCAAATCATTCGAAATTTCGCGTAGAATTTTATAAAATTGATTACGCCAAATTCTGGCAACTTCGAAAATTCATCTAATTTCTTCACAGCACATCGAAATGCGTGCCACGCTTACGATCAGTATTTTCGGGTTTTACACACCTACTGTACACACTTTTATTGGGGTGGTGAGAAGACCTAGTACTCCCGATGAAGCCCTCATATAGTGGAAAAGACATCGGGAGATTGTCAAAATGTTTAATGAACGAGAGATTTGAAAAAATAAAATAAAATAACTCAAAAATATATAATTTAAAAATTGGTAAATATAAACTTTTTCAAATATGTATCAAATATATGCATGCCTTTCTTGGCCTGATGGGGTATAAGACCCCGTCGTGGTGTCTTATGAAATTGATCATGTACACCTTTTTCTGGAATGGCGGGCATGCCTAGCATTCTCAATGATTCCCCCTACATAGGGAAGACATCAAGATGTTGTCGAAATTTAAATTGACAGTGAACCCGAACATAACAAAATAAAAGGAATTTTTGAACATAAATTATAAATTAAAATAATTTAAAAGTAAATTAGGTGACTAACTAATCTAATGGTTAACTCATACTTATTCTCTAAAATGAAAAGTCAAATATTCTAGATGCTAAATTTAAAATTTAAATATTAAAGCTCTAAATTAATTATTTCTTCTTGAGTAGACTCTTGTAATGAGCCTTAATTGAGCTATTGCTTTAGTACCTTCTTGGGCTCTTGTTTGTGCATAAAGTTTTATTTTTTGATTCAATTGATGTGCTACATCAGCTATTTATAACATGAAATTTCATTCCCCATGCGACCAGTTTAATTAAAAGTGGATAATATGAAAAAAATGTATGGAAGAGAGGACTATGTGAAAACATGTGCAAAAGAGAGGTCAATGTGATAAAGATGTGCAGAAGGGGATAATGTGAAAAATGTCTAAAATTCTAATTTGTGTCACGCCATTGCATCCGTAACATTTATGCAAGTGGACAGAAGGTGGAGGGCAATCTTTTAAAATTTTAAAATGAAATTTATGTGCATTTTAATGATTATCCTCACAACCAGATCCACAAAATATGCATAAGCCGCATAATATGAGCAATAATAAACTTAAATTACAAAACCACGCACAAATTTCAATGAAAATATATTCATGTAAAGAACTCACGTTAAGCAATACATATATCAAATAGTTGCAATTATTTGATTGATCTTTAAATAGATAAAATTGTCAAACCTGCTGCATATCATGAGTGCACGAGTGCCCTAAGTAAAGTATATGCTAATTACTAAAAAGAGTGCTTATATCAGGGGTGTAAGTGAGTCAAGTCGGCTCGCGAGCCGAGCTTATCGAGCCATGAGCTCGAGCTCAAACTCAAGCTCGTTTATTAAACGAGCTCGAGTTTGAGCTTGATGAGGCTTGACTTGTGAGATCGCGAGCCGGATCAAACCACTAATCAATATTTTTAAATAATATTTATTTATTTATTAAATTTAAAAATCCTAGCACTATTCCTATGTGCAGAAGTTGAAATGAGGTGGGTGCGCTTGGGAACTCGGAACAAGGCAGGCGCGCGTGGGAACTTGGAAGTCAGAATGAGGCAGATGACTCGAGGCGGACGACGTCACGACGAGAATGCGGATGACGTGGAAGGCATCCCAGACTGCTGAGGCTCGCGAGCCGGCTCGAGCTCGTTTACAGTGGGACGAGCTCGAGTTCGAGCTCACCTTTTGAGCTCAACTTGAGCTCGAGCTCGAGTTTTAGCCGACTTTCTGATTGACGAGCCGAGCTCGATAAGGCCACAACTCTACTCGACTCAACTCGTTTACACCCCTAGTTTGTATACTTCTCATGAACAGGCAATGTGCTCCATGAACGAAATTTTTTAAATGAGACAAAACATTACACTATTACGCATCACGAGTCTTACATCCATTTTGATAAAGTGTGTGAGATATGTCAAATCATTGAAAGAAATCTTGTTCTTCGTTCCTCTAAATTTATGGTGAAAATGTACTAAAGATTGCAAATACACTTTTAACCAAATAGAATGATGTGTGCAAACTGCTGTGTTAGTGCACTATAGACAATGCTAATATGTATGTATGTGCAGTAAATGCATCAAGATACCTCAAAATGCATCGCACAAGCGTATTGAGAAGTATGCAAGCGCATTGCATGAATGCACTGTGCAAATGTATCAAAAAGCGTATGCAATACATCAAATCATTAAAATCAAAATACCCCGCATGTAGTATGACAAATGTGTTAAATGTTTGAATATAAGGTCTGATAATGTTGTACAGGGCTAAAAGCAATTTGTATTAAAATTGAATGTTTTTTTTTTTCAAATTGAAACTAATTGCCCGCATGTGCTCCAACCTATATATTAATCTTCTAATTATGGGATCTGAGAATGCAATGCAGATTAAAATTGAAGTGAATCAAATTTGAGAAATTTTTTATTGCTCATTTGTTTAAGATTCGTATATCTCTTTTTAATCTAAAATTCATTTATGTTCTCCCATTAATATAACAAATTTCTAATATAATATTTGAGAATGCTTTGCGGGCTAAAAAAAACGAACTTAAATTTCAGCTAATCTTCCTCCTTGAAAGGATTGAACTGAAGTTGATAATGCTTGAATTAATGAATGAATATACGCCAGTTAAGTCCAAAAAGATATTTAGTTCTACATTTGCATTAGGCCTTTAATACTTTTTACAAAGAGAAATGTTGACCTGTAACTGTATGCCAACAGGGAAAAAAAATGAAATCACACACGTGATCGCACATCGTAGCCAAACTCCGCACGATCTCAAAATCCCGTGTTATCTGCTCGGACGTCCGGAGCTGAAGGCATCCCACGTCGACGACGTGACCGACACGATCCTTGCGTCGTTAAAATGAGAGGAAACGAGGCATTCAGTTCCTCTCCCATTTTTCCTCTCTCGCGACCAAACTCCTGCACACAGGACCTCTTTCCCTCTTCCTCTTGCACACTTATTCACTTCTTCATCGCTGATCGACTTCGTTCCTTCGACGACGTTCCCTTCAAGTCGGATCGAAGGCTACGACATTTGAATCAGAAGCAACGAAGGGAGCTTGCTCGTTTGCATCTAAAACTTATCCCTGTCGCGTGCTTCTTCCACGCTGGTCGGCTTCGCTTCTGTTCGACGGCGTCCCTTCCTACTAAATTAGAAGTTATGAAGTTTTGAACAGAAGCAGGGTGGGAGCTCGATTGCTGCGAAGGTAACCTTCTCCCTGTCGGGTGCTTCTTCGACTTCTCCGCTGCTGTTTGATTTCGCTCCGACGACGTTCCCTTTCCTGCTGAATCAGAAGCAACGACATTTGGATCGGAGGCAAGGGCAGGAGCTTGCTCACAGTGAAGGTAACTTTCCCTTTCGTGCACTTCTTCGACCAAATCCCGTAAATCTGTAGAATTCTACGGCAAAGAGAGGGAAATCGAGGATCTAATTGCTGTGAGATTTAACAATGCTGAAATCCTGCTCTAATCCTGTTAAATCTTGCATAATCTTGCTCTAATCCTTCATTAATTGTAATTAATCATGTTTGATTAAATATGATTATTTATAATTAAGTGTTATTACTTACAAATAATTATGATTAAATTTAATTAATTATTTTTTAATTATTTTTAATCTTAATTAATAATTATTTATAATTATTCATAGTCAATTATTATTAATTATAAATAATTATGATTAATTTTAATTAATTATACTTAATTACTTTTAATCTTAATTAATAATTACTTATGATTATTTGTAATTAATTATAAATAATTATAATTAATTACTAATTATGATTAATGTTAATTAACTATATTTAATTAATTTTAATCTTAATTAATAATTACTTAGGATTATTCAAACTTAATTATTAATTAATTAGAAATAATTATGATTAATTTTAATTAATTATATTTAATTATTTTTAATCTTAATTAATAATTATGTATAATTATTCATAATTAATTATCATTAATTATTAATAATTATAATTAATTTCTAATTATGATTGATTTTAATTAATTATGTTTAATTATTCTTGATCTTATTAATAATAATTAATTATCATTAACTATTTTAGTTATAATTAATTATTCTTAATTGATGGTTAATTATTATTAAATATAATTAATTATAATTATTTTTTATTAATTTTAATTAATTATTAAAAAAAGAAGGAAAAAAGAAAAAAAAGAGAGAAAGAAGAAGAAGAAAAAAAAGGAAAAATGGAGAAGAAGAGGCGAGAGGGGGATCCCTTTTGTTCAGTTCCAAATCCCATCCTCGGTGTGCGTGACGCGTCGGTGGACCCCCTATACGTGCTCTTGTAGCACGGTGGGGGGAAATCAAGTGCGACGAGACGGGTAAGCCCTATACACGCTCTTGTAGCGTGATGAGGATAACCCTCAACTTCGACATCGACACCACTGACGACTCCTGCGTAGGTATACGGTTCCAAATCCCGTTCTCGATGCACATAATGCGCTGGTGGACCCCCTATACGCACTCTTGTATAGCACGGTGGGGGGGAATCCGATGCGACAGGTGCGACGAGGCGGGTAGACCCTATACATGCTCTTATAGCGTGGTGGGGACAACCAAGTACCACGTGCCGACACCTCCAGTACAGTCCTCTACCTCTACATCAGCACCGCCGACACTGCTACGCAAGGTATAAAGTTCTAAATCCCATCCTCATTGTGTGTGACGGGCCGGTGGACCTCCTAGACGTGCTCTTGTAGCACGATTGGGGGAAATCCGATGCGACACAATGCGACGAGACGGTTATGCCCTATACACGCTCTTGTAGTGTGGTGGGATGAAAGATATACGGCCGTGGTGTCTAAGGATACCTACCACATACGCTCTTGTAGCGTGGTGGGAAGGCCTAACTCCCCACATTTCCCCCAAACGGGGGATATGTTGGGATGCTGCTGAAATTTACACAGAAGTACACAAGACCTGAACAACAAAGAACATCTAACTTGAGCAACAATACAGAGGATTGGTACTTGAATAGAAATAGACAGAACCTGAACAATTGTGCAGGGGACTGAACCTGAACTGCACATACAGGGGACTTGAATTGAACAACAGAGGACTTGAACTGAACTGGATCCTAAATATTAAACTGCATAATTAACTTAAAAATACAAATTCTAAAATTTAATTCAAGTCTTTTAAACAATTCAGAGTATTCAAACAAATACATGCAAACAAACAAGGGACTCGTAATGGAGAACTTTCAGATTTTATTGACTTATAAGCAACGTCAGCCAACTACAAAATGCACAAGTACCACCCACATGCAATAGTCAAAGACAATTAAGCAAGTAACAATCAGCCCGTAGATTAAAGAAGAAATGAATGATAATTAACTTGTAACATCACAGCAATTGCAAAACAAATACCAACCATCAACGCTTGAATACACTGCGTACAATGAATGATGTTGGTTGATACATGATAGATGTAGTGGACTCACCACAACAGTCCCTACGAGGTCAAATGCACTGTATTTGCAAGCAATAGCAGTTAATTACAGAATATACTAGTGTCTCCCACATGTAATAATGAAAGATACAAACAACAGTTTGCCTGTTGATTGAAAAAGGCGATATTAGCAATTGATAGTGGAGGACCCATCACTGAAGACAAGTACAATAAACAACACCTGAGATTGGTGAAAGGTGGATATGATACAAGAACAATGATCCTTCTACGAACACTTCTAGGAGATTGTATTGAATATGACCAGTCTCCATAAATAAACACGATCCATTTGTGGATAATAATAGTGGGTATTTTGTGATCGTGGAGAACCCCTGTGGGCACAAATGTATACAAGGGCACATGGTGAATATAAGTACCTACTAATTCCTTGGATAGAATTCTCCCGTGAGGACACCTCACGTAAGAATGAAAGAGATGTTTGAGCAAATTCAAACTAAACTTCATGGTGTTCCAAAGTTCCTTCAAGAAAATATAAATTCACTCAATATCTCCATGACAACCAAACCATTGTTCTTATTGAAGAAGGAATGACAAGAGCACCCATATACCTTAACTTATCTTAGAGACTACATCTCGTAGGAATCCACTATATTGTAGGTCCTGAAAAAGGATTATTTTCAAGACAATAGCCACTGATTTCAAAGTATAGGGCATCAGTAAGAATGCAATCATCTAAGATTGAAATTATTGATTCTTATTTAAGCCAACGACAGAAAATGATGATGATGGAATAATGGAAGAACTGCTTATTAATTCCTATACGAGCCCTAAAAAGATTCCCCGGTGAATGAGAAAATGGAGTCTATATCAGAATAGTAAGGTATCTTGTAGGAATCATGTGACGATGCTACGATTCACCTGTAAGCAAAAGCAGGGGATCGGTAGTAAGAACCACGGGCTACTGAAGCGCGACGCAACGCCACCAGATCTGTAACATTTGTGCACGCAGACAGAAGGTGTTAAAGCTTGAAATAAAGCCCCGCGCATTCAGCAATAATAGTCACCTATGTAGTTGGACACCCCTTCGCATTGCATGCAAATATCTTAAAACCCCCGTACATGCACTGTAATATATATGCACATAGGTACACAGAAGGGCATGTGTAATCATACACCCGCATGGGCCCTGGCGAGCGTGTTATAGGTACACACGTGACGTCTAGGGATGCGGTGCGGGTCAACAAATAAACTCAAGTTCGAGCCCGATCCTCTTATACGAGTAAATATGAGTCGACACGGCTCGAACTATTGAATAAATATTCAGTCATAGTGATGATCGAAATATTTGTTTTATAGTTCATATTAGGCCTTCAAAGTCTAATAAATGAATGGTTCATCACCAAAGACATAAAGCCTACGAAACCCGATCCTCTGTCGACAACTCGACAGAGTCGGCAAGGTTCATTCTACAAATGAAAGTAACTCCATACACCCCGATAATGGCCGTGTTGAATGTAGATTTCAATCGAAGGGGTTATTTCTTGATATTTTATATGCTTCCCATATGCCCTCAACCGCCCATAAAATTCAAAACTCTAAAAAATCTCAAAATCTAGATATTTAAAATTAAAATTAATCATCTAACTTTTAAAGAAAACACCCATCCACCCTCCGCAAAAGTTTGTTGAGGTGGAAAAATCTGAAAATTATCTCAGCTCACAAAGAGCTAATGTCTAGTCGTGAAATCACTAGGATCCATTCTCAATCTGTCTTTTGCTAGTAAGGACGTGACATGTGTCCTCTAACCGGTGGTTTTGCTGTCAGATGGCACCACACCTGCAGTTTCGCCGTTAAATGGCATCGTAGGTAAACGGTTATGACCGGGACCCTCTGAATCGGGTGGTTCGCCGTCAAATGGCATCATTAAATTACGGTCATGGTCAGCTCTCGTATAATCCCCAATGGCGTCAAATTATTGAGCAATGAATCTATAGGATATAATCGATAGGGCACAAAGCCCTCTGTCAGCTAAGGTGGATTCAAATTTGTCCCCTTAGACAAACATCCAACCTAGGTTTACAAGGTACCCTTGGACGACGCAACTCATGGCTGCTGATAAGGATCCTTCTGTCAGGTTGGGTCGACTACCTCCTTTGACTAAGTAGGACCAGGGACCACGATGGCCCGGGAGGACGGAACCATGGGATCTTGATCGGGCTCATCATCACTCCCCGCCATCCGCTTTAAGTACAAGATGGTGAAATTTCCAATTTTAAATATCAATTCCCATACCCTAAGCCTATTGCTGCTACTATATGCCAGATCCGCGTATCCTCTACGTATCTAATTGACGACTAGCCTTAATCGAAAGTTCTCTCTCGTGATCGGGAGGGGTAATTAACTATAGGGGCTTGCGCTTATAGGAAACCAAAACTCAGATCTAAAGTCCTCACAAAGTGAGGGTGAAATCTCTGGGTAGTGTCTTATCTACAATCCCAATCTGCCTTTCTAAAATTTCCCCCGGAACTTAATCTGTTAAAACTTCCCCCGACAGCAAAAAGCAACAACGGCAGGGAGGCCGGGGCGCGAATTTTCGGAGCCCACAAGAAATCATTATAAAAATGCAAACCCTTAAGTTCACTACTTATATGATATCTAGCAAGATTATCATTTGAACCCGATTTCCTTTTAGCAAGTTGACAAAATTCAAATAATTAAATAACATTTAAGAAAAAACTTAATGATAGTCGTGTTGATTAAAAATATTAACTAGAGGGGATTATATTTTTCAAAATGTTCCCGAATCCCAATTTAGATTATTTTGGGGCCTTCTCTAGACAAAAAAGTATAACAATTCAACAAAGTTATAAGAAAGATTTAAAATTTTGAATCAAATTTTATTATTAAAAATTAAAGCAAAATTTATTCATCCGCAACTGTTTGATGAGGGTTATAAATTTGATAATAATATTAGCTCACAAAAAACGAATGTCTTGTCGAGAGTGTTGCTACAACTCATTTTCAAATAGTTTCTCACTAGTAAGGACATGACATGTATTCTAAAATTTGTGATTCACCGTCGAATAACACCACATGTAAACAGTTATAACTAGGTCTCTCTGACCCGGTGGCTTTGTCATGAAATGACAACATAAATACAGGCATGATTAGATCCCGCAAGTTCCCTAATAGCTAAAAAATATTAGAGCAATGAATCATAGAATGTGCTTGATTGGGGCATAAAGTCCTCTGTTAACTAAGGTTGACTTAAATTTGTGCTATTGGATAAACATCTACCGTAAGTTTATAAGGTATCATTTAACAAAATAACTCATGGCTTTCAAAAAGAATCTTTTGATCAGATTGAGTCGACTACGTCTTTTGACTAAGTAGACTAAGGACCATGACAGCCTAGGACAATAGAACTATTGAATCTTAATCGGGTTCATCATCATTTTCCCTACTATAGGCTTCAAGTGTAAGGTGATAAATTTAAAAGTCCTAATACCAAATTTGCTATTATACGCTTATTACCCAATCTTATCGAGCTATTAGCCTTAATCGAAAGTTCTCTCTCTTCATCGGGAGGGATAATTAACTGTAAGGGCTTTTGCATATGGGAATCCTGAAACTAGTTCATGAAATTCTCGCAAAATGAGGGTGAAATCTCTAGGTAAAGTCTCATCTTCAATGTAATCCGCTTTCTGAAAATTTGACCCTGCAACATCTCAATACTATCCCATGCAGAGATGTTTCTCTTTTCATCATTGGCTAGTCATTCATATGTTATAATAGCAGCTAATAAAATAAAGTTAAAATTTAAAGTCTTTCATGAAATAATATCCAACAAAACTTTAAGTTTCATATGAGCATGACACTAAATGCTTATAATCATCGTTGTCCTCTCTTCGGGTAATCGATAGTGTAGGATTATATATGCACATCTGTGACCAATTTAGCTCCAAAGTATTACATTTGTCCAATTTAGTTGCCCAACTATACAAAATTGATTACAAATGACCCTTCAGAAAGAAATTGAAAGAAATCAGAGACAAAATCTATCCCAATTTATGACTATATAAAATTGATCTCAAATGATCAATTAGGGATTAAATTTGGATCAATTTTGTATAATCGATGGACAAAATTAGATAAATACTATACTCTGGGATCAAATTAGTCATATATGAATAGTCAGGATATTATTTCGAACTTTTTTCCTCTCAAGCCAGTTATAATGAAGCTATAACAGAAGCAGATGAATGGTGCTGCGAGAGTATGTGCTGAAGATATATTGGGAGGAGACTTCGCAGCCACATGAGGATCAGACAGCAACAGAAGGAGCATGATTTGACGTTGTGTTAGTAAATAATGATGCTACGAAAGGAACCAGTGAGATGATGCTACAAGAAGAACATGGAATGAAGCTTTAAGAAGAATAGTAATGATGTTTGGGGAGTGATTAACAGGAATACATGATGCATGTCCAAGTAAAAATAAATGATGATGCCGAGCTAGGAGCAGAGAACAACATCACAGGAGTTGGCAATGAAGTTGTATGGGGAGTAGATGTTACTATATAAGGAACAATAATGATATTGCTTGCTAAGAAGCAGTTGCTGAGGTTGTTGTAAGGACATGCAATCGCATTACAATGGTGCTGCGAGAGTAGGAGCTGAAGATATATTGGGAGGAGACTTTGCAGCCACATGAGGATCATACAGCAACGGAAGGAGCATGATTTGACGTTGTCTTAGTAAATAATGATGCTACGAAAGGAACCAGTGAGATGATGCTACAAGAGGAACATGGAATGAAGCTTTAAGAAGAATAGTAATGATGTTTGGGGAGTGATGCAACAGGGATACACAATGCATGTCCAAGAAAAAATAAATGATGATGCCGAGCTAGAAGCAGAGAACAACATTGCAGGAGTTGGCAATGAAATTTTATGAGGAGTAGATGATACCATATAAGGAACAATAATGATATTGCTTGCTAAGCATTTGCTGAGGTTGTTGCAGGAACATGCATTCGCATTACACTAGGATCATAAATTGAAGTTGCAAGAGAAGCAGGTGTCAAAGCTTGGAGCTAGCGATGAAGTTGGAGGAGGAACATGCAATGATGGTGACTGAGAACCACTATTGGCAACTTTGTTGTTGATATTAGCTTTATTTTAAGTATAAATGCATGTTCTTACAATAAGTCAACCCATTTCCCGTGAGACATATTAAGTTTCTTTTACAACTGCAGATATCACTAAGCCCGATGTTACAATGTTAGACAAATTCTTTAGTTAAAAGATAAACGCACCACTGATACACAGCCTAAATGGTTGGATACAATTCTTTATCATATGTACAGTACTGTTGTGTTGCTTCATTTAACTCATACAATTAAGCAACTGTATCATCTTCTAGGCTATGGACACCACCAATGCCCATGTTAGAGGTATAACAGGTGACCTAAAAGCTTTTGTTAGTGTCTGGAAGATGAAGGGCATGAGAGTCATCCATTACAAACTTGATCAAATCTTAGGCTTATGTAGCTACTGGAATTTTCACATATATATTTAAACATTTTCTCTTATGCTAGTCTTTCTCTCTCTCTATATGTGACACAAAATTATTTTCTTAGGTTAAATTTTGTATCTTCAGTGCGGGTATTTTTGTTTGCCTTATGTTGCATTTCTTTTTCCTTAATCCAGATTACATTTAACATGTTGTCCTTTTAAATATGTTGCTTGCATATTGTGTTATTTCTAAAATTTAATATGTTCTGTTTTACTTAGTTATTCAAGGATACGAAGGATCACATCTATTATCTTTATTTTGCAGTTGCTTGTTCATCAATAGATATCCATCCGCTATTTCTAATAAAATGATGATTTAGTATTGTTCTCTCCATATTTTGTAATATAAGCATGCTATCTTTATTTCTTTATGTTCCTTTTTTTTCTCTCAGTGACCAGACTTTCTCAGGTCAAAATCAAGATTGGAATCATATTATATTGGTAGAAATGCATAATACATAGTTTTCTAAATCATGTCTTTGCCCTAAAAGAGTTACTGCAGCTTTTTCTTAATTTTGAAACCTTATATTATTTCATTGGGTTAGAATCTCATTTACTGTTTTTAGAAAATTCAGTTCTCTAATGATGGAAAAGACTGCGTTGTGGTTGGAACTTTGGATGTTAATCAGTGTGTTAGGCTGGCGGATGAGCTGACTGGCAAGAAGCCTGAGGTAAACTTCTGGCATTAATTATGTCTATTTGTTTGTTCTGAGAATAGGAGATTATCTTGAGCAGAGAAAGAAAACATGATTTTGGTAATATAAAAAAAATGAAAACATCTCAAATGCTTGTGGCTTCAGATTCACGTCTTTTTTATTTTCTGAGCAATCCTTCCTTAATTTTTACATTTTTTTGTAACTAATAAACAGAGTAAAAAAATATCAATTAGATATTTACTTAATCTTCTGTAGGTTTAGTATGCTTAGAATCTATGGAGCAAGAAAAATCAATTGTAGCAAGAAGCTACGGGGTATTTAAAGTTATATCCCAAGGCATTTGTGAAGTAATGTTGCTAATTAAGCTACTTGGGGAGCTAAGAATATCAATTGAAAAATTTATGAAGATGTTTTGTGATAATAATATTACCATAAAAGCATTGCATATAATATTGTTCATCATGACAAAACAAAATATATAGATATCGACCATCATTCATCATGAAGAAGCAAGAAGAAAAAATGATAAAGCTTGTATATATGCCTACAAATCTTCAAACAACATATATCCCTTGAAAGCTACTACTGTTACTTTGTCAACTTTGAAAGCTACTGATTGATAGGGAGGAGTTTTGGACAATTGGTTCAAATCCTTTTCCTTATTTGTTTAGTGTTTTCTTTTGTTTTTTTAGGTAGGTTTAACTAGAATCAAGAGCAGGGTGGTGGAAAGATATCGGTCTTCTAACTATATATTTATACTTCAAGTTTCATGTTTTGGGATAGAAAAATGAAATAAAACGAAGTTCTTTTTTCAATTTCAACAATATCTAATATAGTTAACGATATACCTGAATAAAGTTCAGTTAATAAGAATTAGTTGGTGCATGGTGCTCCCCCTGTTGTTGGGCTGGAGTAAGGACGGTTGTATGCAGCCTTATTCCTGCACTTACATGGAGCTTGTTTCCATGAATAGAACTTTGAACTTCAAGAATACACTATAGGCGGTTTAACCGGTGCTCCTTGGAATTAAGTGCGAATGAGCTGCAGAATAGAATTGATCAAATGTAGAAGCTCGCATTTATAAGTGAAGCCAAAGCCAACTTCGACTGTAAACTCCATCAAATCCATCATTTGGCAATTGGAATCGTTTGGACTAAGAGAAACATCCTTGGCTGAATCTGGATAAGTTTTGACTAAGAAACATTCTGTTATGATTGCTTGTAGAACCATTCATGTGTTTCCAAATGGAAAAACAAGAAGCTTTCAGACGTATAAAACTTTGAAACCTAAAATTATTTAGCTATTCAATTAATTTGAGGTTTGCAAATGAAGTATTTAGTGAAAGAGAATTCAAAAAAAATTTACTGAATTGTAATACTTAGTGAGAAAGCATGTACAACAAATGCGCGATGCATTGGACTACAAATATATAATGTGATGTTTAGAAGATATTCGGTAAATTTTTGTTTTAGTTTTGATTCCACTTCTGTTTTATTTTTGCTTCAAAGAAAGTCTTAACTAAGACAACTGTCTCTCACAAGCCCAATCTTTTACGAGTTCTAATGTTCTCTTCTGACAGAACTTCCATTCTTATACCATGATTCTTTCTCTCTTGTTTGACATCTTTCCTCCCCAAAGTAGTTTTTTATTTGAGGTACGTGTTTGTGACAAGCCGCTTGGCTTATGCATCCATGCTTATCTAAGCTTCTGAAATGTTAATCAGGATGCTAAAACTTTAGTGCTGTTCTAGCTTAGAGGGAGGGATTAAGATTTATGGTGTTTTTTGTTGCAATTGGTGTGTGTGCTCTTATATGAACCTTGGAAGCATTTGTATTTTGCTAGCTTTTGTTAACCATCACACCTTATTTGACCCCTCCCAGTCAAATATGAGACATAATAAAGATGCACAATTCAGTTAGACAAATTTTCCACTACACCCATCCTCACTTTTACTAATCATGATCAAGCGAGTAAAAAATTATTCTATCTAAATTGTCATAAAACATACACTACACTTTATAATCAACTAATTGAACCATCTATGGGCTCCAAAAAATTGTGCCTTAGTTCTGCTGAGAGAGTTTTTATATTTTCCAGATCAAATTTTTATAAGGCATATTTGGTTTCAAATAAGGGACTACCTAGAAATTTCATCCTTATTTTGCAAGGATTTTTTATATGGTTCCAGGTTTCCCATAGATACAAGACTCCATGGTTAATTTTCATCTGTGCAATGAGAAAATTTTCGATTAAGGTTAGTCGTGAAAAGCTAAGTGATTTCTATTTTTTTGGGAAATGTTAGAAGCTAAATGGTTGCAACAATTTGATTTTTAAATCGAGAAATTTATCGTTGTAAACTTAAAGAGGATGATAGGAGAATAATGATGAATTTGATGAAAACATATGGTTATGTCGTCTCAAGTCATAGGCCTTGTTCTACTTAGTCAGTGGAGATAGTTGATCTAACTTAACCGAAAGATCATTGACGGCTTCGTTAAAGAAACCTTATAGACCTTTGGTAGATATTTATCTAAGGGTACATATTTATGTCAACCTTAGCTAACAAAAGATTTTATGCCTTATCATGTGCACCCAATGATTTATTACTCATGGTTTGCAATTGAGGAACTTGCGGTTTATTACTGTGGTTACAATTTAATGGTGTCATTTTGCATCAAAACTATCCTATTAAGTGACCCTGATCATAACAGTTTACCACATGCCATGTTTTTATTGGAGAGAAATTGTTTGAGAGTGAATCATACCACTACGTTTGACAAGATATTAATTTTTTATGAGCCAATGTTATTCTTAAATTGATCACCTTTGAGAAATGGTTGTGCAAGGTGGATAAAATTTGCTTTAAATTTTAGGATAACGTATTTCACTTTGAATATTTTAATATTTGTAAATTTTAAATTTCTTTAGATTTTTATTAGAATTTAAGCCCCAACAAGTTGGCTTTGAAATTTGGAGGCATTTTGAAAGTAAGGCCGCCTTCGGTTTAAATTTTTTGTTAGCATGACTATCATCGGGGTGTTGGACGTTTTCATTTTTGTTACTTTTGACCTTGTCACCTCTGCCAATTTGTTTGCAAAGAATCAAGTTAGATTTGAGTTCACTTTGTTTCTTATTTGCACAACATTCTCAATCAACTTTCAATGTTTAATTTACTTGTCAAAGCACATTAAAAAAAATAATTTAAAAAAAGTTCATAAATTTTAAAATAATTGGTATGGTTTTTAGAGTAATTGCACATTTTTTAATGCAAAAGAATCTTAGTTCATCTTATTCTTAGCTCGCACAACATTCTCAAATTTTATGCTTGAACATTTAGCACTTTTGTTGGAGCATGTGTAAATAATCTTGCTTTTAAAAGATTAAATAGAGTTTAGAGAGGTTGCATATTTTTTAAAACATTTGCATGCTTTTCAATGCGAGGTCAAATTTAAATTCATTTTTTATTTCAACTATGTTCATACTTTAAATTTAGTAGTTTGATGTATTTACCGGAGCACATGCTAGTATTTCAGTTTTAGCAATTCAACATATCTTTTGGATAATTTGCATGTTTTTGGCACACTTATATGGTGTACTTGCATGCTTTTTAATGCGCTTGTTTGGTGCACTTGCACACTTTTCAGTGCATTTGTATAGTGTACTCACATGCTTTTTAATGTGTTTGCATGTTTGCTTATGCACCTACGTGGTGTACTTGTACATGTTTTAGTGTATTTACACAATTTAGTTGCATGCTTTTTGATAGCTTTCATTTGCATGTTATACTTACATGCTTTTCGATGTGCTTATAGAGTGCGCTTACACACTTATTCGATATGTAGTATTCTTGCATGTTTTTTAATGTATTCGCACTTTTTTTTTCTTCTATACTATGCACTTGCACGCTTTTAGTGTAGTTGCATGATGCATTACATGCTTTTAGAATGATGGCATGCTTCTTGGAGTAGTTACATGCTTCCTGAAGAAGTAGCATGCTTCTTGTGTCAATTACAGACTTCTTGAGGAGATTACAAGCTTCATGAAGTTGCATATTTCTCGAGATAGTGACATGCTTTTTGAGGTAGTTGCATGCTTCTTAATGCATTATCCTTAAATTTGATAAGTATATTTTGATGCGTGCAAGATTTGAAAAATATTTGAATTTTGATTGTTTGCATGAGCATTTATTGTTAATTTACCTGTAGAGTTTCATTTTGAAGTCTTAAAGTGCTTTCCACCTTCTATTCTCTTGTGTTTATGTTATGCAAATTTGGTTGCGCTTGTTACGAGTTAGCATATTTGCACATTTTTCAAATTGCCCAAATTTTGTCTTCATGTGATTGTAATTTAGTGTGGAGGGTGGGCCCCACATGGGAATTAGATTTCTTGCTTATAAATAGAAGGGCTTGTCTTCACATTCACTTGAGCTATTTAATATGTTTATGAATATTTAAGATTATTCTGAGTGTGGCAAGGAGGTTCTATACGGGCTCTAATCAAACTAATGTGAATAGAACAAGGCCCCTAGAAATCCAGTTTCAGTTCGATATTTATAATATATATATTTTTATTTTTGTTTTGCTTTCATTTTTTTTATTTAATATATATTTCTTTTCATTTTAATTTAATCTCATTCATGTCCATAAGTCCCCCATTTGTTGTTCTTCAAGTTTGTTCAATCCAAATTTTGGTAGTCTCCCGACGTCTCCCCTGCCTAGGGGGCATCAATGAGGAGTTTGTTCTTGCCCTCCATGCCAAGAAAGGTGCACATGGTCGGTGTTCGAAGATGCCACTACCGAAATTTTGAAAACCTACTTTTCCAACAAAGGCATATATGTGAATTTGTAAAATAGTTAATTTTCTGTCATGCTAAGAAAAGCATGTATAAGGTATATCTGTTGTGTTTTGAGTGTTTCTTATGAATTTCCCCTGCCATGCTAAGAAAAGTAAGCACAAATTGTGCTCATCACATCCAATCCTTGCAATCAAAATTTTGAGAGTTGCATTTGTTATTCCTATGCACGATACGTCAAAGACGATGACAAGGTGACAAGAGAATTTGCGAGGAGATCGAATACACTAAACATATATAATTTTTTGAATTTTTGCTTTTTTATTTTTTTGTAAGAGAGAAAGAGTGTCTGAGGGAGAAACAGGAAGAGTGTGAAGTCAAGAGGGGAAGTAGAGAGAGTTACTCTTTGTTTAGAGAGAGAAAGATGGATAATTAGAGAGAGAGGGAGAAAAGGGTGGATAATAAGTGAAATTCGTTGAAGTTATGGAAGATGGGCGGCATTGGGTAGGTGGTTTGGAGGAGGTTGGTCTGCGTTAGATTACTATGGGCTTGCTTGCTAGGGTATGGCTATAGGAGGAGAGGTGGATCATGTGGTGATAGGAGGAGAGCTGTCGAGAGAAGGGAGAAGGCCAAGTGTGGGAAAACCGAGAGGGGAGGTAGAGGGGAATTTGTCGGCAGGAAGGGAGAAGGCATTGGTGGGGTTGGTGTTAAGTTGGAATTCGTGAGGAGGGATGGTAGGCGATAGGTTCTGTGAGGAGAGGAGGCAAGCGAGGGGGTTTGCCTGAGAGGAAAATGAGTTTTTTTTTCTCGGCCTTTTTTATCTTCATTTTGTTTAGTCAAGATAAATGTATAAAAAAGTTGTGTACTTTTTTTTATCTCAAATAGCATGATAAGATGGGAGGTAGCCGTATATGAGGAAAGTGATAGAATTTAATTGATTTAATGTTTAATATACTTTTTATTGATTAAAATATTAATAATAATAAGCAAATTAAAAATAGGCACGCTTGTATTTTTGTCTTTCAACAGTTAGCTGACAACTTCAATCGAAGTAATTGTAGGAGGCAGTTGGACAACCTCAATTTCCTCAACTTGTAAGGGTGGTTTAGCAACATTGGTCTCTAATAGATCGATAACTTGGCCAATTTTTTGCCTCTCGCATAAAAGCTCTTTAGTAAGTAGGAGGATCAACAATAGACTTTTCACCTAAGAGTTCGCTCAAAGAAAAAATGACCGTATTGAAAATGTGCTCAATAAAATTAAATTTAAAAAACTTATTAGCATAAAATGGAGGATTGCATTAGGTAGTTGACGGCCATCATAAAACTTTTTGAATAATCATTACATGAATCCTTTAAAGTATAAATATTACTAATTAATTAAAAAAAATTTTGCCTTCTCCCCATGTTCAACTTAAAATTAAAGATATTGATTTGGCAGTGACTAATGTTTCTCATGCTGAAGGTAAAAATTATTTATTTTTTACCTTCGGCATGGGGATCATCAATCACTACTAGATTAACATCTCTTCTCACAGCAGCAGGAGAAGGAGAGTGTTGGTTGACTAGCTTCTTCTACTAAGAAGCAAGTTCCTGAATCTCTTATTTTTCTCTTCTTTTTCAGAAGTTCTTTCTTGCTTTTGCTTGTCAAACAAGCTAGCAATGATATCTACTTTTGAGATGTTAATTTTACCCTTTTGTACCATTCATTCTTGATAAGGATGAAGTTGAACTCAATCTCAAAGGAAGAAGGAATTAAGGAAGCTAGCATTTGAACAAGGAGCAATGATATCTCTTTTGAATAAGCTAATTGATAGATTGTTTTGAAAAGTCGTTCTTTATGGAGTGGTCATCAGGGCCGACTTCCTAGATAGTATTTGCTAGGTCCGACTGATGAGCTTACTCATTGATTGGGACAAGTTCTTTGATTATAGTTGCATGCTTGAGAAGAGTTCTCTAATAAGACAAGGAGTACAAAACTGAGTAGATCGGGTTAACTTGACTTCCTAGATGGTATTTTCTAGGGCCGACTTATGAGTTTACTTATCGATTGGGACAAGTTCTTTGATTATGTTCGCCTGCTCGAGGAGAGTTCTCTAATAAGCCAACAAGTACGAAGATGCTCGGCTTTGAAGAGCATCTTGTAGCACATGATCCATCTTCATCCGTATGCTTTAGGGAACTCCTTTTTTCAATGTAGATTTGGGATTCATTGCTGAATTGCTGACTTGGTCCTTAGTCAATAGTTGGTAACATTCTAATATCTTATAATAAGTAAACCTCACAAATCAAAATGTAATAATGTAGGACAGATCCGATCTCTAAATGCTGCATCATTACATTTTGATGTCTTGTTTGGAACAGTTTATGTACCAATTATGGCTTTTGTTTAGGACAACTTTCTTGTTGCTTTCAACTTTCTAGTACAAAAATTTCTATTTAAAAAAATTTTTGTACCAAAAAATTCCTTTAGAAAGCATTAAGAAAGCTGACCCAAACGAAGCCTAAGTCATGATCAGTTAAATTGTCCATTATTTTTTAAGTTGTTTATCCAGGTGATTTAGTGATTGATCTTGATAATATTTCTTTTGCTCGTTCAAAATTAACTGATTCAGGGAATTGGAGCTGACCTCAAAAGGGGATATCTTAGCAATGTATGCGTTGCCAAGGAGCTGCAAAGAAATGGTTTTGGCCATGCATTAATTTCAAAGTCAAAAAAAGTTGCTCGTCATTGGGGTGATTCTCTCTTTTCTTCCGTATTTACTACTAGAAAACAAAGTAAATTGCAACTTCGAATCATCATTGAATTGTTTCGTTCACTTACCATGTGTAAATAAAGATGTGGTGACATCATTATTTACTGGCATTTAATGTGTTAATTGAGAATTTGATTCACTAGATGACTTATCATGGGTTCATGACCGATACATGGACCATTTGTTGTCACCACTGACGACTAGGGTTGGTCAAATATTTTTCTTTCCTAAGAAAATATTAGTGCTTTTCTTCGTTATACTTTCAGCCTTGCAGTAAAACTACGTGTTTTGCGTCATCATAAACCTTTGACTTTTAGGCCCGTCATAAAGATGTGATCTAACACTGTCTATGTTCATAGTTCATTTACTTGGTCATTACTCATATTTAAATTCTACTTATTTTGAAATGATCAGCATAAGATTTAAGGACTAGATTTAAGTTAGTACAAAGCACTTGAATGCTCATTTTTGCTCTGCATACCCATAGAAAGTGTCTAGATCTGTTTGTCCCTAGATTCCTAACTACTATTCCAGTCTGATGTAGGACGGTTTAGGGCCTAGGGCTACAAATGCCAACCTACGATGAAATGCATATTAAAAACACAAAAAATCACAATTCATGGTTTGCCCACCATAAACTCTAGCAAAATCAATCACTATTAATGCAAAAGTAACAACACACTTTTTTTTATTCCAAATAATAATTTAATAGTAATCAAAATATGAAATTGCAGATGAAAATTAGTGAATGAACAAGTTCATATTATGAAAAGAATAACCGCATAATTCACACTTGATATAATTCAATCACACATAAACTAAAACAACTTAACAAGTCAAAACAAGAGCAATGATAAATATTTTATGAATTGAGAACCAAGCTTTATACTGGTACAAGAGGACTTGCGCCCAAAAGTAGTCCAACACCTACGGATTGAGGTAAGCAAATTAGATCATCGGAGCCGTAGCTATGCAATGACAATCAGACTAGCAAATCCGAGGCTGTAACAATTGCGGGAGCAGCGGCAAGCAGCAATTAGCAGCAGGGATGGAATTCAGATATTGTAGCATGACCTTAACAGTACATGTAAGGAAACGCCGGGAGCAACATATAAGGAAACAATATAATAACCATACGCAACAATCCACACATGACCAGTTATGGTGGGAAATTATACATGGAAACCTAATAAGGCTGAAACCTAGTTTAATCATGATGTTAATTGGATTGGCCTCTGCACTAGTTAATCAAACCTAAAGAGGGAGTTAAAATATTGGAGAACACAACCCGGCCCATTTCATTAGGATTAGCATCATTGGATTGTTTTTTTCGCTTGGAATGAACTCAAAAATAGAAACCAAGAGGTAAAACAACTTGAATATATATGATTTGCATTTCTAATGCATACAGTCTTTCATTTTTGTATCACAATCAGTATATATGTTACATTTACTGAATTACTGGCCGCCTATAAGGCCATTCTTATGTGAAATGTGAGGAGCCAACTTTCTGCATACATTTTGAAGATCGAGATACTTTCCTAGCGATACTAGACATTATATATTATTTGATTGCTTTTTTCACTGTTATCATGCTGTTAAATTTGAAGTTATCCATAGGTGCTAAGCCCACTTTGGGTTTTCATGCAAGGTGGCATGTTACAACATAATAGTCATTCCTAGGTGATAATCTAGAGGAATAAATTTTTGAAATGGTTTGCTGCGAGCGTTTAGCACAGAAAACACTCAAAAGTGATGGAAATCTAAGATTTACCTGATTAGGACAATTTAACCTCTCTCAAGTCTTAATTTTCATGACTTATTGCCTTCTAATGTTTATGCTATCTCCCATGACTTGATGTGATCAAGGGTCTCTGTGGTAATGCTTTTTGCTTCTTGCTTCTGCTTGAACAACAAAAGCAATTATAAGATGTTTGATTTAACTTGTGTGGAAAAAGGATTAGCTATATGAAGGTTGAAAAGCAGTTTTCTTAGAAAGGTAGTTTAGATTGCCTCTTAAGAAAGCACTTTCATGAAATTTAGATATTCTATTTAATAAATAAATAAATTCATTAATTTTAATTATTATATATTATTTATGATTCATTTATTAAATTATAATATTGTAAAATTTATAAAAATATTTCTTTCTGGCATTTAGTCACTCGTATTTGTGTCCCAGTAGCTTTTAACCAAACAGCCATAACTCTTTGGGCTCTTTAGACCATAATCTTACTAAACAATTATCTAGCTTACTCTGGAGCTCCAACACAGACACTGCAATACAACAATGCCAAAGAGAGCTTACGTAACATTTCAATTTTTTTTTTTTTGCAGTTGATTTCGTTCATCTTTTTTTTTTCCCCTCGTTTTTTAATTGAAACTAGCCATTTTTTAATATCTGCTTCTGTCTGCTTTAACTTATATATCGATATTCTATCCCTTTTTTTGGCTAAGCCCAAACACATTAGGAATGCTGCTTAGCTCGCTAAGTTCCTTAGCTCCATTTCATTCTCTATCAATTTATTTCATTCTTTTGTAACAATGATTTTGGCAAAAGGCTTGTCGAGATATCAGCTTTTGTATTGACAAAAACGTCTTCCTAATTTTTTTCTTAATATACTCCTCCGTGTACAGGCATGCTTATTGTTTTATAGAAACAACCTAACGGGGTGTTGCTTTAGTGCATATATATGCATAGAAAGACTTAATCCCAACTCATGTCAATTTTCATTCAGGTATAACTGACCTATATGTTCATGTTGCTGTGGATAATGAAGCTGCCCGAAAGTTTTATGAAAAGGGTGGCTTTATTTATGAAAACGAAGAACCTGCCTGGCAAGCCAGATTTTTAGGTCGGCCGCGGCGGTTTCTCCTTTGGGCTGATCTTAGACTGGAAAAATAGTTGTGTGAAATTGAACTTTTGATATATTCTTCAGGTTTCTTACGGGCTTTATAAGGTTAGCTTTAAGTAGTGCTTTCCTAAGCTTGATACAACATTTAATGTATATCGTGTATTTAACTTTGATAAATATGCAATATCTCAACAATTTATTTTTATTTAAATGTATGTATTCCTTTATACCTTATAATAACATTTCTTTGTTATTTTGCTGTCTATAACTTCTTTTGGGGTTGGCTTGCCGGGGCTTATTTACTATAAATGCGCCATAGATGTATATTTGTAGCTTATGTTACATGAAAACAACTGTCAAAAGATATTTAAGATGTCCATTTGTCCATTAATCTCTTTGTATCAATGTCATTTTGGAAGGATGCTTTCCCTCGCCTACGGCCCTTAGGCTCTCTTAATTTTTTTTATTACAATGAATTGTCTTTCTAAGCTTCTGGAGGACAGCATACTTAGGTGAAATTTCTGATATTACCATTAATGATAACAATTTTTTGCACTTGCTTTATGCAGATGATGTTCTTATTTTTGGGCTGTATCAATTGCTAACATCCTCTGTCTTAAGAATATTGTGGATATCTTTTACCAAGCCTCTCCCCTCCAGGTTAACACTGCCAAAATCCTTATTTATTTTTCCAAAAGCAGTATTCACTCTTAGCACTTGAGTGATGTCCTTGGTTATCCTCTTTCCTCAATCTTCTTATCTTGGTTATCCGATTTCTAAAACATGACCTCGTTTGGTTGATTTTCAGCCATCGGCAGACAAATTTTGTCTTATTTCTGATGGATGGAAAGTTAAATATCTCTCGCTAACTAACAGGTTTCAACTTTACAAGTTCTTTATCTAGAATGTTATTGCCAATTGGGCATGCTCGACCTTCTTTCCTAATGCATGCGTACAAAAATTTGAATAGATATTGCTCCTAATATCTTTACCATGGTAATCTTAACGCCAACTAGCTCCACATGGTAGCTTCGGATCACACTTGCAGACCTTGGACCAAAGGTGGATTAGGCCTCCTCTCCATTTATGTTATAGCCAGATTTATATGTTTAAATATATTTGGGGTCTTTGGCAATGTAACAACCTTCTTTCAACCTGCTTTGCAACAATTTATCAGTTCAGAGACCTTGTGATCGTAGTAAGGTTTGCTTCTTGTTGAATCTATAAGGCCTCACCTTCTTCTATTATTTTTTCTGTTGTTTTGGGATCCCTGCAGAGAATGAGGTGGTCGATATCCCACCATGCCCCCCTTCTTCAAACCTTGATGCCCTCATTAATTTGGATGGCTGGGCCATCCAACGATGTTCTGTGCAATTACTCGAAGAACTTGTTAATTTTGAGGCGAAATGGTTTTTATAGCAATGCTGCTCCTGACTACAAAAACTTCTCTGAGGCATTCTATGTAACTTATTGGATGTTGGCTAGCACAATGCTATTTGGCATCATAATTACTATTCATTTTTCTATTTCTTCTTGGCTAGCTATTAATGGCGGTCTCAAAATTGTGGATGTTCTTGCTATTCATAAAATCATCAATCCTTAGATTTGCCACTTGTGTAGGACTGACAATGAGAATCTCAATCACTCCATCTTCTCTTACTCTTTTAATGCATTTAGTAAAGTTTGATTGCCATAGACTTAACATTTTTAGCCCTTTTCTTCAATTTTGGGAGCATTTTCACTTTTGCGAACATGGTAGGAGCCATCTTTTGGCGATGTTGAAAAGATTGAAGCATGATTGGACCAACATTGCAAACAATTTTATTTGGAAATTCAGAATTGCTCATCCTTTTGCTGTCATTCTATGGGGGTCTTTGTTGTTTTGTTGTGTTTGGGCTATTGGTTTGTTTGTTTTTTTTTTTTTGGGTTTTGCTGCTGATATGAAATGGCTGTGATGCTTTTGATTAGACCTCTCGATTGTTTTCTTTTCTACGAATAGCTCTTTGTGTGCTTCTGTTTTCTTTCTATTAATATTAGTGGGTAGGAGCTTTGATTTTCATTAGGGTAAGTGCATGGATTTATGATTAAAGTTTCATTTGGGATGGCTTTCTTACTATTTTTAAAGTAATTTTTAGTAAAAAAATTAAAAATTTTGTACTAAAAAGCTGTTTTAAGAAGCAGTAAGAAAGCTATCTCAAATAAAATCTAAATTTATTTAAAATTTTTAAAAATAATTATATAATATGACTCGATAGCTTCCTATACTCATTAATAATTGTCAAATTATTGTGAAGCTAATTCCTTCTTCAATTTAAAGGAGAAAAAAGAAGGTTTTGTAACTAATTGGGTGACTAATTAATTATAAGAGATGCATCTTCTATCATTGTAAATATAAGGATAATATAAGCCTAATGTGAAAAAAAGAATTTTGTAAGAGTAGCATGAAAAAAAATGTAAGAAAATAGAGGTAGGGATACGTAGGCATAAGCAATGAAGAGGACATTCAAATCAAATTTAATTATAACAACATTATAATAAAGCATTCTTTAGATAATGCAGAATATAAACACAGCAGTAGCTCAATTTGATAAAATTCCTTCAAGGGTATAGCATGCATTCACATTTTTTCACACATTTTTAGCAAAGTAATGGAACACTGTATGAATTAAATGCAAATACTAATTAATATAAAATATTTAAGTGCTACTTGAAAAACAGTGCTACTATATATCCTCCATCTATTTCTTCCTCTTTAACTTTCTCATTTATTATAAAGAATGAATATATCGGATGGACAACCCAATTTGCGGATACGTGAAATTCACATTCATCAGCCAAGCTCATCTTAGAAGAACTTGACCAAGAGCTGATGTACTCAGCTCAGAGGGGACCCAATCTAGTCGTATTCAATAATGACAAGCACTCGCCTTAGTGCAGCTTGCCCCAAAGGAGCTCGACCAAGAAAGCACATATCCTAGACAGGTTTGATTAAGTGGGGACTCACCTCAATTCACCTCGACCCATGAAAATACTTGCCTTACACAAAACTCACCCTCAGATAAACTCTCCCTAGTTGAGGCAGCTCGTCCTCTCATAGGATCCTTCATTAAAACAATAGGAGATCTATGCCTACAAACCTTGCAGTAACAGCCTCATCAGTCACAGTAGTCCTTAGCTCAAAAAAACTTACATGGGGCACTTGCCTAAGAGGCACTCTTCAAAAGCATTTGTCATAGGTACTTACCAAAGGCATCTAGTGTCACATTAAAGATGGTTGTCCATATGTAGTTATAAAGATCTTATTAAAATTTGGGAGCCCACCTTATATTTAGATGATTACAATTATTATTTGATGTTCATTTACTTATTCCTGCTTTATGCCTTGCATATTTTTCTTATATGTCACTAACCATTTCAGGTACATCATATACTGAATAGAATTGAAGACTCAAAATAGTGCAGAATTAGGGTCTAAGTCATTTTGTGTTTGATGGATTTTTCTATTTTCTTGAGTCATTTTATATATTAGATGTATGTTGGCAAGACAATCGTGCATACACACAAAAGGATATGAAAATTTAATACTTGAATTTTTATGTTAATCATATTATATGATCTGTTAAATCAGAAACTAATTTAAATATTTCATTAAATCAAATAATTAAACTTGAATATGTGAATTTTTCTATATAATCATACTATACGATCTTAATCTTATTGTATGATCTGCTAAAACAAAATAATTCAAATGTTAAATTAAATTAAATTAACTAAATTAGGCTATAACTAATTATACTGGACGACCTTAAATCATACATGATGATTAACTATTTTGATAAAACCTTGCTTTTGAATCTATGTTACCTAAATTAAGTAAATTTAAAATTTAAATTTTAAAATGATCGTACTGCACTAACTATTTCATGCTGTATGAATATTAAATAATATTGCCTAATTTAATCCCATTTATTAAGGAAGTGAAACAGGATCTAATCATTATTAATGATAATATTGCACGATCAATATTGTATAGAATGATCTAATAAAGAGCTCAGTGGATGAACCTTAGTTCATCCTGCATGATTTGTTAGGATCTAATTATCATTAATGATAGTACTGTATGATCAATAATGTATAGGATAATCTAATAGAGAGCTCAGTGGATGAACCTTAGTTCATCCTGCATGATCTGTGATTCGATATAACTAATCATATTGAATGGTTGTGCATTATACAGGATGATTAATGATGTAATTGAGCTAATTAGATAGTACGATATGTGTATTGAACTATACGATTAGAGACTGAAAATGGAAATTATGGTTTATTTGAAAGTGCCCAATCTATAAATAATACCCAAAACTTAAGGGTCAGAAGGTTGAGTAGTTAAAGTTTTTTTTTTTTTTTTTTTTTTTTTTTTTTGAGAGAGAGTTTTGGAGAGTGTCCACATCATAATGGAGAGAGAGAAGGTGAGGTAAGGGGAAGATTTTCTCGAGGGAGTCAAGGGGTGTGAGGGGATTCACATGGTTGCTCTAACTAGCCTGCACCTTATATACTCCTATTGTTGTTTGTGGAGCTCTTAAAGAAGACCTCCTAGAAGAAAGTCTTTGGGCGAAAGACTTGCTAGCCGAGGAGGCTAGGGAACAACATTTGCGCATGACTGAGAGGAGAAAGAAGGGAGCGGCTTCTCCGCCCTAGCATGGAAATAATGAGGGAGCGGCATCTCCGTCGGGCCGGGTGGCTGAAGGAGGAAGATTCTTCATAGTCTGTAAAGGTCATTCTCTACCTAGTAAGGGAGAAGGGTTTCTCCCCCTAGTTGAGTGTCAAAGGAGCTTGAGTTAGTGCAATACCCAAAGAGGAAGACTTTTAGAGAGTGGACATAGGTCAATTTCAACAAAATTACTATAAATCTAGTTTGCATATTCTTTAGTTTCTTGCAATTTATTTTTTGTACTCTGGTTCACTTTTAGTTATCTTTATGAAAGATTTTTGAGTGATAAAATCTCTGGTTAAAGTTTTATTTTGAAATTTTAAAAAAATGATAAATAAAAAAATTCATGGTGATCCAACCCACCCGACTTCAATAATGACAAGCACTTGCCTTAGTGCAGTTTGCCTCAAAGGAGCTCGATTAAGAAAGCACTTATCTTAGATAGGTTTGATTGAGTGGGGTCTCACCTCAATACTATCACAAACCAACCCAAAAGGATAGGTCCTATCATGTTGAGCTGTGACAAACAAATCCCAAGATCCAGTTTTGAAAATATTTTAGATTCTCTTCCAATACATATTTTAAACAAACAACAGATTATAGAGCTACTAAAATATCTAGAGTACTGAAAATAAACTCATCCACACAATATCTTTTATTTCATTAAAATGAATATACAAGACCTACATTATAGTACATGGTTATAGAATAGAGAGTAGAGCAAAATCTAACTAAAGCTAGCCATTATTTTATAAATATCAAAATAGAGAAATACCTATATAGATTCAGATCATATCCTGAACTACTAATCAACAAACTCCTTTCCTTTCCCAGATCTTAAAAATAGAATGGAAAATCACAATGAGCTATAATAACTCAGCAGGACATAAACACCGATCTAAATATCCAAATATCTTTTTCATTAAATTTTTTTAGAATATTTAAATACAAATAAATATAGTATAATAAATCATTATACTAGGTAAAGAAATAAGAGCATAGCAGCTATCCAAATATTCAAATAATAATACTGAGCAGTTAATTAAATTGAAATTCATATTATAGAATATTTCATATCACAGATTTCCTTGATCCCAATTAGAATCTCATAGAATTTTTGCCCCCTTATGACACCCAATAGAATTTCCCCCTCTTTTAAATAAAATCTCAAAGGATTATGGCCTCCTATGACTCCCAACAAACATATTTTAGTTTCAAATTTTCGATTATAAACAGAATTTCAAAGAATTCTGATCCCTTATATCTCTAAGAAGATATTTTTTATATCAAAACTATTCACATATTTCATCACATTATAATAATTTAAGCGTAATTATGCACATATCATAATTGCATAATTTTCTATAATGATAGAAAATAGAAAATCCTACTGAGCAAAATTATATAATTTCAAAATACAACCAAATTATCAGAGATTATGTAAAATATCATTTTAAGACTTTAATCATACTATAATACAATTTTTATAGTCTGGATTATTTTTTATTCAATAAAAATAACATAATTTCTAAAACTCATGATATAAAATTTTTAAAAAATATTCAAAATATTTATAATCTCAATCTCTATAACATATAAAAAGTTACATGATAAAAGTTTTTTCAGTGAAAAGTTATTCTCATTCTTTTGTAATGAAAATATAAATTTAGCTAGAAAATTAAAAAAATCTCATATTTTTTAAAACTAAGATAGGCATAATGTGGCCTACCTTGATTCAAATAACTTTCTCAACTGGGTTGACAACTAAAAATGACCCAAAGTGGCTTAAAAATCCTTCTTTCCCTCTTAAAACTCTCTTCTCTCTCTTCTTTGGCTGCCCAATTAGGACGATCAATGTAATAGTGGAAAAAATATTATATTTAAATGCAAAAAAGTGGCCTAGTATTCCAACGCCACCACCTAGTGCTGTGATGCTAGTTCAAATTCAAAAATCTAAGACTATAACACTGCAATATTACTATTCAACACCTAGGCGCCACTACAGCGTCACCGTGCTCGAACATCCAACATTATGGCTCTTTATGGGAAAATTTTCATAATTTGTCAATATGTATTTCAATCCCTGGGACTCATACCAGAACACATACAAAACTTTTTATACACCAAAACACTTCCAAAAATAAGTAAATGGGTTCAAAATAAAAAATTTAAGGGTCATAAATGATAAAACCAAATGCTAAACCTAGAGGTTTCACAACTCTCCCTTTCTCAAAAAAATATCAACCTCAACATCTCAAAAATCAGATCTCAAATCACACAAATAAATCAAGATTAGCTGTCTCATATCTTACTCTTTTCCCTAAGTAGTTTCCCTTTTAGTTATGTTCTTCCATTAGCTTTCACCTTTGGAATTTGTTTATTCCTTAACTATCTGGCATCATAGCCTAGAACCCTCTTCAATTTTTCTTTATTGCTCAAATTCAAACATACCTCAATGTAACCAATATCTTGTTTTTCGAATAGGATATCCATTTCCTCAGAAGTGATGCATGAAATACATTATGAATTTCAGACATGTGATCTAGCAATTGTAACATGTATGCATACTTCCTAATCCTTTCAACCACTTCAAATGGTCCAATATGCCTTGGACTCAACTTTCCTTCCTTGTCAAATCTGCTAATGCCTTTCATCAGTCTGATCTTCAGATATGCAAAATCTTCTACTTAAAACTCTACAGCCCTATGCTTAGCATTAAAATAATATTTCTTCATATCATGTACAACTTTCAATCTATTTTGGATCATATAGATCTTTTCAGTAGCATTATCTACTAAGGTTGGCCTGATCAATTGTCTCTCACCCACCTCTATCCAAGATAGTTGTGTACAACACTTCCTACCATACAAAGCTTCATATGGAGTCATATCTATACTTGACTAAAAAAATGTTATTCTCGATTGCCACCAATATATCTTAAATACATAACCTCAAAAGATCTTCCAATACATATATAATCCTCTCAAATTATCCATCAGTCTGATGATGAAATATCGTACTTAAATATAGTTTAGTACTTAAACCTTATTGAATACCCCTTAACAGTTTGGAAGTAAACATGCCATCTCTATTAGAGACTATAACCTTTGGTATCCTATATAATCTGATAATCTCATGCACGTGTACCTATGTCAACTAATCTATAGAATTAGATTGTCAAATCAGAATGAAATAAGCAGACTTCGTCAGCTGATCAATTATAACCCAAGTGGCATCATGTCCCTATCTCGACCTAGGAAAACCCATAGCTAGGGAGAGATCATTAAAATTCAGGAGTATGATATTGTGTTTTGATGATTATAAATATTATTAGATGATCATTTATTCATTCAAGCTTTATACATTACATATTTTCTTGTGTGTCACTAACTATTCCAGGTAAACATATAATGAGCATAATTAAAGAATTAAGACTTAAGATAATGCAGCATCAGGGTCTATGTAAGATTGTATTTGATAGAGTCAATATTTTTCTATTTTTTGAGTCATTTTATATATTAAGTGTATGTTGGTACGACAACCATGCACACACACAAGGGGAAATAAAAATTAATTACTTAAATTTCTATTAATTGTATTGTATAATATATATAGTATTGTACGATCTGTTAAATCATAAATTAATTCAAATATTTAATTAGATCAAATAATTAAAATTAAATATTTGAATTTTTCTATATAATCATATGGTATAATCTTAATCGTACCATTCGATCTCGATTGTACCATACGATATGCTTAAAATAGAAACTAATTTAAATGTTTAGTTAAATCTAATTAATTAAAAACCTAATATAATGTACATCCTTAAATCTTATAGGACGATCAGTTATTTTATTAAAACCCCATCATCAAATCTATATTATCTAAATTAGGAAAATTTGAAAATTTTAACTGATTATACTATGCGGACATTAATTAATATTGTTTAATTTAATTCTATAGACTATGGAATCAAATCAGGATCTAATCATCATTAATGATCATACTGTATAATCAATATCATACAAGACTATCTAACAGAGAGCTTAATTGATGAACCTTGGTTCATCCTAAATAATATGGAATTCGATATAACTGATCGTATTGGATGATTATGCATTATACAAGGCGATCAGTGATATAATTGAATTAATTAGAAAGAATAACCTATGTACCATAATGTATAGTCTGAGACTAAAAATTAGAAATTATGGTTTATTTGAAAGAGCCCATTCTATAAATAAAATTTAAGACTTGAGGGTTAAAAGGTTGAGCAATCAAAGTCATTTTTTTAAAGAGAGCATTGGAGAGCGTCCACATCACAAGGGAGAGAGAGACAGAAGGTGAGAGAGTGGGAGAGTTTTCCTTGAGGGAGTCAAGGGGTGTGTGAGAATTCACACAGTTGCTCCAATTAGCCTGTACCTTTGATCATTTTGTTGTTGTTTGTGGAGCTCTTAGAGAAGAGCTCCAGAAAGAAGGTTTTTGGGAAAAAGACTTGCTAGCAAAGGAGGCTAGGGGGCGGCATCTCCATTAGGCCTGGAGGTGAAAGAAGAGAGTGACATCTCCACTGTAGAAATGAGCTAAAGGAGGGAGCAACATCTCTGCCATAATGAGGAGTTGAAGGAGGGAGCAACATCTCTGTAGTTGCAAGAAGTTGAAGGAGGGAATGACATCTCTGCAGTTGTGAGAAGCTGAAGGAGGGAGCGACATCTCTACAGGCCTAGGATGCGAAAGGAAGGAGATTCTTTGAAGTCTATAAAGGTCATTCTCTATCTTGTAAGAGAGAAGGGTTTCTCCACCTGGCTGAGTGCCAAAGAAGCCTGGTGCAATTCCCAAAGAGGAGGACCTTTAGGGAGTTAACGTAATTTGATTTCAACCAAGCCACTATAAATCTAGTTTGCAATTTTTTGCTTACTTGTAATTTATTTTTTGCACTATGATTTATTTTTTCTTATCTTTGTGAAAATTTTTTGGGTGATAAAATCTTTGATTAAAGTTTTATTTTAAAATTTAAAGAAAAATAAAAAAAATTATTTTCTAAAAAGTTTAAAAATTAAAAAATTCTTATTTGCTTTTAGTTTTGGCTTGAATATTTTATTCTCTTAAATGCTTTCATATATCATGTTTTGATTTTAAGCAAAAGATTTTTAGAATACCAATTCACCCCCCCCCCCTCTTGGTACGCCATAAGCACTTTCAAGTGGTATTAGAGAACTTTGAGACTTGCTCGTGTATTTGTAATTGTTAAATCATATATTATTTATCATATCTCTAGTGTAGCCTCTCATGTAGTATTCCCAAACTTTAAATAAGGGGTAAATTCATTTTTGAGATCGTTATGCTATTTTCATTGTTCATAAATAATATTGAATTATAGAGCTCTTTGCCTTACTTGCCTACTCATTCTCCTTCTTACATTCCCCTTATTGCCTAGCCAGACACAATGGGGTCAAGTTGTTATCCTCGACGAAATTTAAATTCAACATTATTTTAGGTGCGATGAGCATAGATTGATGTTACTAGTCAAATGTTAAGCAGTATGTGAAGTAAAGTAATAAAATTAAAAGACATCAGTAAGTAAAAAGAACCAAAATTTTACAACCCATCATGATTTGATAGAGATAGAGGAAAAACTCATAAGAATGATCCAAAAAACATTTAATTGAGTCTATAGGGAGGACTGAAGGAAGAACATGTTAGAAGAATCCTAGAACTAGGTGATCTAAAGAGGTGATCTAGCATTAGAATGTTAGCTTTGTCTCCAGCTACAAATGAGACCCATTACCACACTAGCAATTAAGAATCCACTCCCCACCAATATGAGTAAGGAGGAGGGAACCAAAACCAATCAATGTATTTTGCATGAAAATCACAGAAGCGAGGTTTTGAGGAAGGTTAAAGATGCCCAACCTTGATTAAAACATTGTAATATCAGATCCCATCCACCATGTTGAATACTTTAAGTCGATAATCTACCTAATGAACATCAATGATGTGTCTAAATGTAGGTTATTCTTCATCACCTTCAAGAAGTTCAAACTTTAGTGGTTCTCATGCCTATCAATGGGTGTTATTAAATCCTTTATGGATTTCAAAAGGATGTTTATTACACAATTTAAAAATTCCTCCAAGCCTTTAAAGAACTTACAAACTCTACAAAAGATGAGGTAGGAGCCTAGTGAATCCTTGTGGAACTTTTTTTGTGAGGTTCTAGAGGAAGATACTAAAAATTAAGGACCTGAAATTGGAAATCACCCAAGAAACTCTGACTCGAGGCTTAAGGGAAGGGTCATTTGTGCACACACTTGGCTTATACTAGTCAAACATATTATGACGCCTCAGAGCCTAAATTGGAAAGAAATGTATCTTTTATCTTTTATATGATAACTAGAGCTATATAATTTCTTTCAATAACATAAATATCAATAGAAATGAATCTATAGATCAAAATATCAATATACATCTGTAATCATTATCCAAAAATCATGTATAATAGCTTAGGTGTCACACAAATTTCATTACACCATCTACCCTCTCATAACTACAAAAGAATATTTAAAAACAAAGAAAAAAATAATAGTAAAACCTGAGGAATCCTGTAACAAATCAGTCTCACACTCCCAATCCTCTACCCTATCTTGAAATCATTTAAACCATATTTAATGAGCTAAAAAGCTCAACAGGTCACTAAAATCCTACAACTTAACTCATAGTACGGAATAGAAGTAGTATGCATATAGTCACTCGGTTCATAACAATAACAGTCAATACGATCATGAATATGTGTAGAAATAGTAAAATATATGTGGTAGTAATGAAATCTGTAAAATAATATAGTATAGATGTCAAAATAGTAAAGCTGTAAATAATCATTCTTAAATCATAAGTCATAACAGTGTTATCTAAATAGTAAAAAAATTGTATAAATTAGTAAAGTGGAAGTCTATACAATTTGTTATAAATCTAGAAATCATAAGTAGTGCTATCAATAAATTGTATAGAAGTGTACACATGATGTCTAGTGCCCCTCTTTGTGTAGAAGGACCTATCTTTCCTTCCCTTTTCCTCTCCCTCAGACTCCTTCCTATATTAGAGGCTTTCCACTATTTTTGGATAGACGACATTCCCTATCTAACTTCAATGTTCATCTTTGTGCAGAACGTGTAGCCCTTGCATTTCTTCTTCTTCTTTCTCACACTTCTTCTTACATTAGAAACATTCCACTATCTTTGATAGGCGACATCCTCTATCAACCTCCAATGCTCCTCTTTGTGTAGGAGTAGCGATGATGGATCATTCTTCCCTCAGACTATCCATGATAAAAGAAAATCAACCACCTCCTACATAAAGTGATAGTATAAAGATATCTGGTGGTGATAACACTTGGGAGAAGGCTCATTGATAGTTAATGGATGAATGGAATTCTAACAAAGATTGATGGTCAGGAAGAGATTCGATGATCATAAATCAATCCTTTGATGTAGAGAGTTAGGAAATATGCCTATGGTAGTTCAAAAAGTGAGCTGATGGCTGATGGCAACGGTTAGGGGTGCAAGTGAGCCGAGTCGACTTAAGCTCGATTCATTTATGGGCTCGCGAGCCAAGCTTATCGAGCTTATGAGTCGAGCTCGAGCTCGTTTAGTAAATGAGCTCGAGTTCGAGCTTGATGTAGCTCGGCTTGTGAGCTTACGAACTAGCTCGAATTATTTTAGGATTTTTTAAAATAAAGTAATTAGTATTTTTTATTACATTTAAATCTTAAAATAATTATTGTTTATTATTCAAAAAGAAAAAAATGTTAAATCTGTAGCAGCTACAGTACAACATTTCCCTTTATATATATATATAAAATGTTAAAGCAGTGTTACCTATAATGCTTTAGTTAGTTTTTCAAAAAAAAAATGTTGCAGCTACCGAAAATGCAACTCCTTTTTATCCATGGGAGAAACAGACAAATCGTGTCTGCACTCTGCAGTGCCACTGGCTGAGAAACATGCAAGAAAATAGCTAATGGCGGGAGGGAAATCGAAATCGAGTGGCTTGACAAGCTCGTTCCAATGTCATGAGTTGAGCTCGAGCTCAACTTTTGAGCTCAACTCGAGTTCGAGCTCGATATTTGACTTGCGAGTCAAGCTCGACTTGAATCGTTTACACCTCTAACAACGGTCAAGCTGCACTTTATTGGAGATTGTAGATATATATGCTGACGGGAGTTAATATCAGACAATTTGATGGAAGGTATCAAACTCTATATAAATTGCAACATTCTAGAGGCACACTCATAGTGTCTATTAAGTGGAAGTCCGATAAGACCCCAATCTTTTCTTGAATGAGTTAAAAGAGATGCTTCGATAACTATGCGTTATGCGTTTCTTCAGGCGGCGGATTAATAAATACATCAAGAATTTCTCCTTCTCAAAAAGGTCTTCCCAGGCACGTACTCCTCCATTATAATTCATTTTAGTGTACATGATGATATTGATGAAAGCACAACAATCTTCCTCACTTTCAGATTCTTGTATTAGATGAAGACAACAATATGTTTAAATCTGATGTAGAGTTATACTATATGTACATCCATTAATATTGTATATATATTTGAGATGTTTATACGAGCTTGATGCTTACTTGCAATTTATTTAAAGTAATGACTATTTTATGTAAGAATACTTTCCATTTGTGAACGCCCCCAGACAAAATTATGTGTTTTATGTTTTTTCTTTTTTAATATGCTTTGATATATTGCCCCCCCCCCCCCCCCCCCCCCCATTTAGAGTAACTGTATTAAAGGAATTATATTCCTTATATGATAGCCTTCTGAGCTTTTTTAGAAATGAACTTGTAAGGCTTTTTAATATTTTTGAGATTTTTAGTGTAACCATGTTGTTTGAGGTTTTTAACATTCTAAGGTCTTTGATGTTCCTGTGCCTTTTGAGATTTTTAACCGTCTAAGGTCTTTGGTGTTCCTATGCCTATGGAGGTTTTCAACCTCCTAAGGTCTTTGGATGTTCCTATGCCTTTTAAGATTTTTAACTTTCTAAGGTTTATGATGTCCCAGTGCCTTTTGAGATTTTTTAACCTTCTAAGGTCTTTGAATGAGTGGTGACCCTGTCAACCTCTTGCTCTCATGGTGTCTTTCTTGTGAGGACCCTATCCACCACTAGCTTCACTTTAAGGTTACCTCGCAATTAAGCCTTCTTGGGGTTATGAGTGGAGATCTTATCTGCCACCTGTCCTCATGGAGTTTTTCTAGAGAGGACATTATCCACTGCTACCTTCCCTTCGAGGCTACCTCATCGGCAAGCCTTCCTGGAGTTATTATATATACAATATTATTTATACAAAGTTTCATTAATAAAATTTTCTTGAAATATACCTAAGTTGAAAATTCTAAAGAGTTTGAATTTTTTGAGTAATTTCGAACATATGGATAGTCTTAATCTATAATGCCAACAATTTCTTTACCACTATTCTTATGATTTGTGTTACCCTCCGGCTGATGACTTATAAGTTACTTTTGTAAATAATAACCTAAATGTCCTTAACAAATCAGACGTTCAATTTCATCCTTCAATTTGAAGCATTTTTCAATTGAATGTCCCTTTGACTGATGAAAGTTACAATATTGAGACTGATGTTCGCCCATTAGACTTCTTAGGGGCTTTGGCCACTTGAGACGTTCAGAATTTTGAATCTCCATTAGAATGTTAGCCCTCGATATATTTAAAGAAGTATAATCATGTAATCTTGGATGAATTTGATGAGACTCATTTTTTTACTTATCATGCCTTCTTCACTGTATAGGTTGATGAAATTCTTATGAATTTTTTTGTTTGAAGGAGGATTACTCAAATTACTTTTGATGAGCATTGATAGCTTCATCAGTTGTAATATGGGACTCAACTTTATGAATTAGGTTGGTATAAGAATGAACAGTCTCTTGCATGAGTGCTAAGTAAAAAGGGTCGGGATAAAGCCCTCCAAGGAAAACTCCTCTTAGCAGCTTGAGATCCACCCCGGGATTGTTCGAACCTCGAAGGAGAACCTTTAAAAGTATTCCTTGAGTGACTCACCTTCATTCTAGCCAATCCCTAAGAGATGGGAAGAGTCCTTAATAATTCTTCAATTAGTAATAAATTGTTCTACAAACATCTTGGCTAACTTGGCGAATGTAAGAATGATTTTAGCCGGAAGAGAGTAGAACCATGTGAGAGCTAGACCTTTGAGAGTAGCAGGAAATACTTTTCGTAGGAGCGCATATGAGGCTCGTTGAATATGCATAATAGTTCTATAGTGATAAACATTCTCGTAAGGGTCGAACAATCCATCGTAAGGGTCTATACTGGGTAATTTGAAACCCGTACGAATGGGGTGTTGAAGGATGGCTTTAGTTAGTAGTGAAAACTCTTGAAAATCTCGATGAAAAAGAGATTGGCTTCCACCTCCTAAGGTAAACTCTTCTCGGACTGGTCATCATAGTTCATAGCGTAGAGCATTTTGTGGGATTTCAACAATATGTGGGTGGACCAAATCCTCGATGGCAATCAAAGGAGTAAGAGTTGGCCGACTAGTGAGAGAGGAATAAGTAGAGCTTGTTGTGTCAATGAGGTTAATGTCTTGCTGTGAGGGGGAATGAACCCTTGATGGAGGAAGAGGGATCTTTGCATAAGGATGTTCAGGTTGAATGTCCCCAGTCAGTGGTAGATCTCGAGGGGATGGGTCTCTTCTTGTTATGCTAGCATTGGTTGGTGGGTACCTCATAGGAGTTGAAGGATTTTATTCTGACTCTCCTCCATTTTTTGGATGTGATCATCTATAGATGGTCCTAATGTTTCTTCCCCAACAGGATTTCTCCCATCATAGTAGAAAGAAGCAGATTTCTGGCGTCCCTGATTCGTAGACTGGTTCCTGAATTAGTGTGAGTTAGAGTGGGAGGCTCCAATGTTGTGATCAGTACACTTATTGACCATTGGAAATCAATTATGTTTGTAATAGTAGGATTATATTCCCATAGATGACGCCAAACTAATGCGGGCTAGAATATTCACGGTGGTAAAGTAAAAGAATTTTTCATCCTAGCTTTGCATGGATATCCATCACACAAATAGAGAACTTAAAAACACAAGGATTTGTATGTGAAAAATTGTAAAAAAAAAAAGGAAAAAACTATGGGGCAATGCCTAGTTGAAAAAAATTTCACTATTATTTGAATAGATTATAAAGATTAACCCATCCCTGAACTTTAGAATGGTTAATTTATAGTAGTCCAAATAGTGGGTTGCACTTCTTGTGAGTTTACATTGATGACAGTTGGGCAGAAGTCCGATGGTGGTAGAATAGAAGTCCAACAGCTATCGGGTAGAAGTCTGGCACTTGTCGGTGGCCGGGCAGTGGTTGAGGAGTCTAATGACAAGAGAGCCCCCATATTTTTCTTCCTCTTGCTTGCTCCCCTTTCAATGAAGAATGAGAGATCTATTTATAATTCAATAGGAGGGGCATGAATAATAAATAGGGAGAATATTAGAGGTATGTTTGGAGTATTTTTGATGGACGGCTGATATCAATTCTCTTGATCATACACCATTTTTCAAGCTTTTGAGTGTCTTAATAATATTAGAATTCAGCGATCTTGGGCTCATTGGATTTTTCTAGTCACGCCTCTCGATTTGATCGACCATAAGCACTAAATTTGAATATCATTTGGTCATCAAATTTATGTTTTGAACCTTCTAAATGTGCTTCAAGATCTCGATTTGGATCCATTTAGGTTTGGATTAGATTGAATTTTGTGTCGTTGGGTTCGTCTCTTTGAGATGTTCAATTTGACTATAAGTTTATTGAAATGGGAGTTCAGACAGCTCCAGATTTAATTTTGAAAGTTTCTAATTTAAAATTACTTCAAGATTCGTGCTTGATCAAGATAATTTTGTTGATGATATATCAAATCTAATAAACATTAAATTTATAATAAAATTAAAATTTATATAATTTATCATAAATTATAATAATCTCCATATATAAATTTAAAGATATTCAAAATTTTGTTAATATAAATACTTTTTTTCTTCATAATAAAAGATGCCGAAGAAGTTCTTCTGTGACAGAGACATTACGCATGCGAGGGGCAGATTGGGCAGTAAACAGTTTACGAAGAGCCTTTGTTGCTTAGGTATTATAACCACATGATTCAATTTGACTAGAAGTTCATGTTGAATATTTAGTTAACTTTAGCACCAAGAAAAGAATTTCATGTTCATATTATTTATTTTGTTGCCTGTTGAAAATTTTTGAATTTGTAAAATGAACTTGAATATAAAAAATAGTACATATTGAGCTCATCTCTCAACTCTTTATTTATAGTTTTAGACAGGGATTTTAGCATTACATAATTGGTTATATATATTAATATATGACTATAGGTCATATTCGTTTGAGGCTGACTGTAGGCCGGAATTGCTTGATTGGGACGAGTTTTCTTAGATTGTAATTGCTTGTTTGAGGTTAATTCACTTGTAGATAGGCAAGTCCCTCTTGAGCTTGATTTGAGTAGACTGAACTAGTTAAGCTTGAACCGAGCTGACCTGATTTGAACCTGATTTTTTGAATATGCTGATGCATAGCCTTAGCATAAGAATATAATTCAAAATTGGACTAATTATTATAAAATAAGGAAAAATGGGATAAAATAGAGGCTTTGGATCTCAATAAGTTGTGTTGGATCTAAATTTATCTATGGATGATACCCATCTTTCTAACGAGTAAGCTATAAATGTGAGCTCGAAGACTTGGTGAGATTCGAGTGGGCATGGAGAGTAGGAGAAAGAGCTATAGAATTTCTATATATATCTCACAGCATATAATATGGGGTCAAAAAGATCCAAAAGATGCATCTTCACCTTTTGTTGATAAGGTTTAGAGGGCTATAAGAAAGGCTTCACCTAAGAAAAATAAAAAGTAAATATGTGTTATGCTTATTACATATTGTCATAGGCACATGGCCTAGCTAGTCAATTTGCCTTTATAATTTTTTTAAAAGTGTTATGAAAAATGCAAATAAATTTATAATTTTTTAAAAGTGGCATTTTGGTAAATTTAGCCAAAATCTCCATTATTGTCCATTTGACATGCTATATTGATTCCCTTTGTTATAAACTATTCTTTTGATATTTAAGTATCTTAGGCTTCGTTTGAGACGGCTTTCTTACTGCTCTTTAAAGCAGCTTTTTAGTACAAATTTGAAATTTTTGTACTAGAAAACTGCTTTAAGAAGCATGTAATATTTGGAGATCATTTGGTTATCCAACTAATGCCCCAAAAATTTCAATTATTCTTCAAAAGCTTGAGTTGGGATAAATTCGAGTTAGATTAGATTACTTCTAGTGTTAATGGGTTTGTCTCATTGCACCCATCGTTTTGAAACTTGGATCAAACTGACTTGTCCAATCAAAAATTGGTTGAATAGCCAATCCGAGCTATTATGAAAATTTGTGTCGCATACAACTAAAAAAATCAATTTGAACGGGCAAACCGATCTCAATTTCTTAGTGCTGATTCAATTGCTATTTCATTTAAATAATTAAATAATTTAATTTAATAAATTTATGATAAAATATTAAACTCAATAAATTAATTTAAATATAATATATATTTTTTATTTTAAAATGCAATTTTATTTGAATAATAATCATTTATCAAATAGGCACCACCCAACTATTTTCACATGGCCCCACCATATAATGTGACTTTCTAACTCATGTAAACAAAAAAATATACATAAAAATAATACTAAGACAAAGTTCCCAAATAATGTTGGACTAAATAACTGAGATAAAATTCTCAAGTTTATAACACATTAAACATTAATTATATGACATATTTTTATAGAAAAATGTGATCTAAGACAACTTTTATTCTTTTTTTAATGTATCTTTAGCCATATAATTTCTCATAATACTTACCAAGATTCTCCTACAATTATCAAATTTAAACATTTGAATAAGTATGAGTACTTTTGATCATTATTCAAGTTGAATACAAGCAATTTATTATATTAATTATGAAGGGAAATTTTGATAATGCATCTAATATCATACTAAAGGAATAATTTATTATAATTTCAACAACAAAAAAGAATAATCTATTTTAATATTACTTATTTGCCATTTTATTAATAATCTATTAAATATGACACATGAAGGAGGCCACATGATTGATTTTTTTTAATATTACTAAATTAGTATTTTATTAATATGATTGTTTTTTTGTTTGTGTGTGATGTGAGAGTTCACTATTTAATTCTATGGTCATTACTATTCCTTATAGTTGAAGGCATGTGATGAAGACTTGAAAGTAGTTAGGAAAGATTCATGTTTTTTTTTTTTGGAAAATATTACTATGTTTTTTACTTGTTTGACTATCACAAGTGCTAAAACCAATAATTTATTTTTCATATTGTTCTATAATATTATTGTGATGAGGAGCATCTTCATTATTTGCTAAATTCAAAATTTCTTAAATCCCTTATTCATAAAACATAACAAATTTAAGAATATCTCTCTCTCTCTCTCTCTCTCTCTCTCTCTCTCTCTCTCTCTCTCTCTCTCTCTCTCTCTTATTTAACTAATACTTTCATATTCATGTTTATAAGACTTAGCTTTGAATTTTATCTTATATATATTTTTTAATTTTTTATATTTAACTTTTTATATAATGAGTTTGGCCATCCTAAAAAATAAACCTGGCTCCACCCCTAATAACTATAATGTAAAAATAATTAAATAAGATGAGTGATTTAGTTAGTATTATCATAAATATTAATGCTTCATCAACTTCACTTGTTATTTTACTTTAAACTTTGCACTATTAGTTAAATAATAGATAATAATTGATTACAACAACTATAAGCACAAATATATATATGACAAATAACATAAGATGTGATATATTATAAGGTAAATGCTATATGTTAAGCATAATATAAATGTTATAATACTCAATTATAACTATAAAAACTTTTTATCAATTAAGTGGATCTTACAACTTTAACAACAAAACTAAGTAATTTTATGAATATCAAAACTCAAGTATCCACACAATGATGATATCATGGTGATATTAATAAATATATGCTTAAGAGAGATTGAATTAGTGATCTCTTGAGTGCATTAATTAAGTTAAATCACCTACTTTAGTATAAAAAAAATTAATCATTTTGATCACCAAATGAACATGAGAGCATTAAGTTAAATCAACTACTTTTCTCAACTACCCAAACTCCTAAATTAGCCTTTAAGACATCTAAATCCAAGCTTTCTTTCTTTCTGTTTATCTATGTTTTCTCTCTCTTATTGGTTTCTTCGGATAAAATTGAAATGAAAAGAGAAAGAATGATATTTTTATGAAGGCAATTATGTATTCATAAATAATTGAATTTTTTTACTATTTCAAGTTGTAAAAGCAGCTAATATTTGATTTAGTACAATGCTAAAAATTATTAAAAATAGTCATACAATATTACATTGAGGCTGCAACATTAGCAAAAATTCTTCTTATTTCGGGTAGCAAATGTTAAGTGTGGAGTATAATTTCATTAACTATCTTTGATAAGATTTGATATCACTTTTTTTTTTTTTAGATTGGTGCCTACCACAACTTTAATAGAGGCTACCAAAAAATTCTAAATTGATGCTAACACAGAGTTCAAAATAGAGGCTACTACATAGTTTTAAATAAAGGCTATCATAAAAGCCTGCAATGGACTTATGAAGGTCAATAATTGTGATTGATTATTAATATTAGAAGGCAAACTCGTAAAGCCATGTAATCCTCACTTATATAGCATCCTAGAACAAGAAGAGACAATAAGAGGAGAGGAAAATAAAGGGAATGGAAAGGGGTGTCATTCGAGATAAAGTTTTTCTTGGGTGTTGTAAGGATAGTTTGTTGGCTTTTTCAAGAAAGGAAAAAGTGCTGCTTATTAGTTCTAGAAAGAGAAAAAGCACTTTTTTGGGAAAGATTTGGCATTAGCCATTTTTATTAAATCAAAAGGAGTTACAAGTGTAAGGCAAAAAGAGTAAAAGCAAAGAAGAACCTATATGAAAAAACTATGCAAAATTAAAATTCTCTCCAAAAGCCCCAAAATAACAAAACTGGAGCAATGGAAAGAAGAAAAGAAACCTAAAAAGAACCATAATTCGAACAAAAAAACTTTGGCTTGAACAGCTGGCTTAGGCTCAGAAAAAACCTATCAGTGATCAGATAAAATGACAGCAGTTCCCTTGGTTGCCCAAGGACCTTCCAAGGGGATGGGTGAGGCAGATGATCATCATTATCCAAGACCAAAAACAACAAAACAAGAACCTGCTAGACCCAAACAAAGGCACCCGAATTCATCATATGAGTCAACATTGTCCAGCAAGTGAGGAGACCTGAAAGCTTAAAGCAGCCGGCCAGAAAAATTGTAGAATGAATATATAATCTGCATAACAGTGCTAGGTTCTCAAGAAAACTCCAAAAGCCATCCAGAAACTTATAGGTGGAGTTTCTCCTTCATGGTTTCCCCATCTTTCCATTTGGATATTTTGTACTTCATAGACTTTGTAATATTATTAGCAAGAGTTGAATCACAACCGCTAAACTGCCAAATTTCCTGCAATTGTGTTCATGCCAAATGTGGTAAATAATAGCATTCAAAATGAGTAGTAAACCATTTTTGTAGCTTTTCTCACCCGGTAATCCCCCTATGAATTTGAATGTCTAAGAGACATTAGGACGTCAAAGAAAGTTCTGGCAATAAGGAAGAAGATGGAGCAACACAGAGAAGCAATACTTGTAGTCAAAGTAATGATAAAGAGAGTTTCATTGCAACCATGACAAAGAGTGCATAACTTTTCTGAAACTATAATATTCCTTATAGAAAGCACATCCCCCATTTTGAGACCTCCCTTAAAAGCCAGCCACAAGAAGATGGAGAATCTGACTGTGTTTCTTATGCCAAATCAAAGAAGCCCAAATAAAATAAGGGTCATTAGAAAAGTACTCATAGTACAAATCTTTAAAAGCCCAATTATCCTTTTTGTCCTACAATAAGTGATTATTCTTATCATTAAGGATAGGAAAGTTAGAGATGATTCTCTTAATATGGTGTGGGATAAAATCCGATAAAGACCAACATTGTTGTGAATCCAATTGGCTAAAATGTCATAATGGGAACAATAGTTAGAGAGAGAGAAATCAGTAGAGGTAGAGGAGAACACCTCCCCCAAACACTAGTGATCCCACAAAAGAGCAATCGGACTATCCTTTCTGATGACAAAATGGAACTTGCTCCTAACCAAGGGGGCGGTGAGACAAATACTCTTCCAAAAGTTCGTGGTGGTGGTCGTTTTAGGATTCCAGGGAGAAATGTATTTAATTTTCAGCAAGTTGGAGAGAGGGAAAATTTGATTATACATTCTACATATAGTAGTACAGTTGGAAGCAAACCTCATGGCTAAGAAAGATGGGATGCCAAGAACACATTTGTTAATAGGTTTGCACGTACTAGCCCAAGAAATGAGGTGTAGTCACTTATCTTGAGCCCCACCAAAGTATAAAAATTTGGCATAGATTTTCTCTATAGCTTTACACAAGGCCTTAGGAATGATAGAGACCTTCAACCAATACCACAATATTGGAGATCGTAAATTTTAAAAATTGCAATCTTCCTGCAAAAGAAAGTAACCTTGCTTTCCAACAAGATAAGAGTTTGGTGATTTTCTCCAAAAGGGGAGAAAAATCAAAAATCTTCAATCTATCCATAGAAATGGGAATGCCTAAATAGGTAAATTTGGTAGTAATGTTAGGGATGTTCAAATGATGAGATATACCAGAATGGTTAGGGGACATAGGAAAGATGATGAGAGAACTCTTATTCAAGTATAGATGTAAACTTGAGCAGATTGTGAAAAAATTTAAAATATTCATGAGATGAGTGCAATTTTGAGTTTCGACATTCCCAAACACCAACAGATTGTCTACATATAGTAGGAGAGAAAGCTGGAATTCATTCATTCTGAACCCCTCAAATGTACCACTCTGATGATTATTATCAAGAAGGCGGGAAATGCCATCCATTATAATGCAGAAAAGATAAGGACTGAGGGGGAAGCCTTGACTAAGATCGAAAGAGGACGGGAAATCACACTAGCAGTAGGAATTAGACTTATGTCTTTTTGAATGGGTGCAGGAGAGTTAAACAGCTCCCTGAAGTAAGAAATAACCATCTGCAAACTTTCCTAGCGCTCACGAGGGGACCTTAGCAAAGCCTCAGACAAGCTACTTATATGCAAAAATTTCTTCTATGAATTTTTGAGTAAAGAAACTTTAAATCTTCTTCTCCATGAGACATCCACTTAATTTTGGATTTTTGAATAGTTTAGGAAGACCAGATGGCTGCATATTGATTAAGTTTTGTATTGATACTTTCAATTGAGAGCATAGTTCTTCATTAAGAAGGTCTAAGTCAATGAGAGATTGGCAATTAACCTATTGGACTGAAAGATTTGAAATCATGAAAGTAATCATGTTGGAGGAGCACCAATTCTTGGTTTTAATCAAGCCTTTGAGGGTCCTGAGTTTCTAGTAAAAAGAGGCAATCAGATTCCCCTAATTAGGTGAAGCAAAAGCATTGATGAGAAGATCCCAAAATTCTGGAATTCTGACCCAATAGTTATTGAACATGAATCTATGAGGGGCTCTTATAAAATCAACCACATTAAGAATTAAAGGGGAGTGATCTGAAACAGAAGTACTAAGAGCCTTGTAATGAGAATTAGGGAAAAAGGTGAGCCACTTCTCATGGACCAATACTCTATCCATCTTAAGGTGAATGACATTATCCACACGTTGATTAAACCAGATGAAGTAGGTACCTATTGAGGATAAATCCTTAAGATTAGCATCAAAGATGAAATTATTAAAGGGAGCCGGTCTAGATTCCACAATGATATTCACTCCCTCTTTCTCAGAGAGGAAAAAATAACAATTGAAGTCTCCTAACATAGCCCAAGGCATGTTGTCTTGAGGTTTAAGTGTTCTAAGATCTTCCCATAAAACCTCTCTTTCCTCAAAGGAATTTGAGGTATAGATGATAGAAAGAAGAATTGGGGGTTGTGAAGCAATATTCAATTAAACCGAAATCACCTATTTTTAGAAGGAGGGAGAGAATCCTATCTTATATGGATTCCATTTAATCCAGATATGACTGGGGTTAGCTAGATCAAAGTTGTTGCAACTTTGTTCATTATCAAAAATCTCATGAACTGATCGAAATCAAGGGTCATTGAAGTTGTGAAGGAGAATCCTATTCTCCAAGAGGCAAATCATGTCAAGACGGTGATCCCTCACCATACTTTTACAACTGAAACCTTATCCGGGTCATTAAAACCCATGATATTCCAAACTCCGATAGGTGGAAAAGAAATTAAGTTCTAAGGTTTGAATTGGGTCCCCTTTTAGAACCTTTGCCTTTTGTGCTTTTTTGTAAAGGAGGTCTACCCTCTGAGGATGTTTGGGTTTGAGTGGTTGAATCAGGAGGTGGTTTGGAGGTAGAGTTTAGGTTATGTGAGATAGATGGGGGATTCTAAGAATTAATTGGAGGTGACACATGAGCAGAAGAAACATCCAAATCTGAGGAATTCTACAGTATGGAGAATTTGTTGGGAGAAAGGATTTTAGGATGAAAGGGAGCTACAGGAGGAATGACATATTCTGTTGAAGAAAGATCATCAATTGGGGAGTTTAAATTGGGTAATGTAGGATTACCAGAATTAGGGAGGGCATTCAGGGTTTGTTCTGTGTCTGAGGGGGGAACATTTTGGTTGAGCATGGAAGGATCTTAGGCTTGTGAGACATGGTGGGTTGAGTGAGGTTTTTTTAGTGGTAGAAAGAAGTGCTAGGATCCCTGGTTGGTTATGTGAGAGAGGCCTAGGTCTATGGCTGGAACTTCTCCCACGCTAGTGACGAATAGGGGCCTGTGAATCAGGAGTGGGGTTTGTGGGGCAGGAAGATGCTGAATGGTTTAAGGAGGAGCAGCTTTGACAAGGTGTAGGACTCATTCGTATTGAATATAGAGATTGAAAAATTTTCCTTCCAAAGAGATAAGCACAAGCTTCGAGTAAGTAGTAGAGGAATCAACCTGAACACAAACACGTGCATAGGTTCGGTGAGATTTGGAGGTGGTAAGGGAGTCAACAGCAAGGGGAACACTAGATTTTGTAGAAATTTTGGAAATACTAATGGGGGTCCAATAGCAGAGCGGGAGGTCATGAATCTTAAGCCAAATAGGGATAGTGGTGAATTCTTCACGTTTGGGGGAGAAGTGGGGAGACCACTTTTGAACTATGAAGGGTTTTCCAAGCACGAACCAAGCCCCTCTAGACCAGACGATATCCAGATCTTCTTGGTAAGAAAACTTAAACAAGAAGAAGCCATCACTAAGGGAGATCATTTTGAGGGTACCTTTGAGTTTCCAAACCTTGTTGACCACCGCAAGCAAGGTTTCGTGGTATGGCCTCCTGTCCAAAGAATAGCCGACTAGGGCAAGGTTCCACTCTTCAGATGCCGCTACAATATCTTTGTGTGGGAAGGGGATGATATCATCTGGTGTGGGAAGAGATGAGATAGGGAAGTCGGAAGGTTCGAGACCGCTCGAAAGAATGTGATCCTAGTGTAAGGGCGTTGAGGAGGAGGCCTTCGTAGAGGGAAGGGGGCGAGGAAAAGAAGAAGAAGAAGGGAGGGAGGGAAAAGCAATGGAAAAAAAGGGAGGGATCCATGGGAGGATCCCTACGGCCACGCCAAAGAGGAGCAGCAAAGAAGATGGCTGATGGAGGCTACAGCAGCGAGAAACCCTAGCGCTAGATGCAACTTTAAAAGCACTTAATTATAGTAGAGAATGACTCTAATTTGAACTTTTGTAATAGAATAAAAGAGAGTAATTAGAACAACAATAATATCTCTTATGTATTTAGCCTCATCTTTATTGCAGATGATTGTATTCTCTCTTAATTAAATATAATGTTATTATTGTCCATATCATTAACTTTGAATAAAGTATAATACTTTGTGTGCTTTCTATAAAGTTTAATGGATTATTCAATCTTTGTGTAGCCATGGGCAAAGGTTTACTCAAGCCAAATCATAAAAACATTGATATTTTCTTTTAAGGTTTACTCAAGCCAAATCATAAAAACATTCTTAGCCCTAGGATGAGGGCACACTTTCTTTCCTAAAAATTGGTATTAAAGTAAATTTATGAAAAGTATGATGGTCATGAAAAGTTTGAGATTGAGAAATTTGATGGCTCATAGAGTTTTGACTTTTAGATAACCAAGATGAACTTATAAAATAACTCATGGGTGTAAGAAGATGATTGAAACCATGAGTGAATAAGACAAGATAAAAATGGATGATATGGCTCTCTCAATGATTCAACTAAGTTTGATATATGAGCTTTTAATGGAGATCTTATAGGATACAATTGTAAAAAGTTTGTAGCTTAAATTAGTTTTTGTTTATTTCTGATCAAAAGTCTTTTTAACAAATTTTATCAAAAGTAGATAATCTATTTTTCCTTGCACATGGGAAGATATGCATGTTAAATCACATTTAAATGATTTTAACTCAATTATTCAAGTTTTGAGGAATATTAATGTGATTATTATTAAAGAAGGTTAAATTTTATTACTATTATGCTCTTTACCTCTCTTACAAGCACTTATACCATATATATGATCATGATAAAATAAGCTTAGAGGAAGTCAAAATTTCACTTTTTTCAAGGGAGATAATTTCTAAGATTAAGGGAAGGGATAAATCAACTAAAGGTTTATTATAGGTTTGATAAATATCCCATGAACGAGAGTTCTCTTATAATCAAATCAAGAGTAGATCTCAAAATAAGTTGAAAAGATTACTTATTTCTATTAAAAGAAAAAAAATGACACATAAAAGAGAGAACAAGAAGCATATGGTGAACACTAAAGGATAAGTTAGCAAATGCAAGTATTGTTGTAGATTTTTTGGTTATTGTATAGGTGATGATCTTTTGGTCATTAAAAATAATATGTGTAAAGAGTATTGGATTCCGGATTCAGCTAGTTCTAATCACATGTGTTTCAATTTAGATATATTTTTAAGATATAATCTACGTTCTAGTAGCTATTTTTACATGGAAAATGTACCTATGTGCAAGATTGAAGGTTATGGCATTGTGAAGTTAAAGGCGCATGGTGGTATAATGATATTTTTGGTTAGACTCGTGTTTGCATTACATTTAAAGAAAAATTTAATATCTTTAAGTGCTATAAGTGTTGGAAGATATAGATTTACTAGTGATGTTGACACTCTTGTGGTTTTCAAAGGTGAGTTGGTTGTATTCAAGGCGAATAGAGTTAGTATACTCTGTGTGTTGCATGATGTAATTTTGCATCCTAACATATTAGGTTTAACAACTATGGTGGTAACTCATAGAAGAAAGAATGAGATTAATATATGACGTCAAGTAAAATAAGTGAGTGTTATAATGAAATCTATTGTTGATGATTCTGGGAGAGTAGTGCAAAATAAATTTTCTATCAAGTTGAAGCTTATAAAGGATAGATGGGCATTGCATGATAGGTAAAAGAAAAAAAAAGAGAATAACACAATAATAAGGCAAAGTTGTATAAATTTTCCAATGACGGCCTTACGATTAATGGCATTGGAAATGTTAAACGAAGAAGCATCCAAAAATGATCATTAAGCTAGTATTTTGGAAGTTCAGACTCCAAGTGAGATATTATTAAATGTGCATTCTTATTTCATTGACTATCTTAAATAAGATTTGATTTTCATTTTTTTAGAATTAGTGGCTGCCACAATATCTTTATTGGAGGCTATAAAAAGTCTTAAATGAAGGCTACCACCAATTTCTAAGAGGAGACTATCATAAAATCTAGAATGTAGGGTTGCAAACAAATTGAGCGTTCGACAAGCTACTCATGACACGGCTCAATTATAGTCTATTCGTGTTCATTTGATTAAGTAATCAAATAAGCTTCAACATTTTTTTAAATACTCGGCAATTAAATAAACAAGCTTAAACAACTATGTGATCAACTCGTTTATGTTCATGAACAACATCGTTTGAATTTCATGAACATGCTCAATACAAAACTCGATAAGAAGCCCTTTGAGAAGCTTGTCAAGAAACTCAATTAATCGTGTTCGATATAGAGCTCATGAGAAAACTCGATTAATGTTTGATGTAAATATTGATTAAGTCACATTATAGTTTGAGTTTGTTCATGATCAAAATATACTTGTTCATGTTTGATATACGGTTTGATTTTAGTGTTCATTTCCATTAAAAGTATCATTTTTAAGCTTGACAATCTACTCTTTGATAAGCTGAAGAAAGCTCAATAAGATTGCTTGTTTATAGGTTCAACAAAGCTTGATAGATATGTTCGTTAACATGCTCATTATAAGTGTTCATTAGTAGTATTGATAAGATTCATTTGTTACGCTAATGAACATCTTGATAAGGCTTATTTGTTAATACCTCGATAAGGCACATTCATTAATAACTCGATAAGTCTCGTCCGTAAATTTAAATGAGCAGCTTGTTTAAAGCTCAATAAGCATGAAATGACTCAAACATGAACAAGCCTTTGTTTGGCTCATTTCATTTGAAGCCCTGCTTGAATGGATGCTAATATAGAAATCTATAATAGTGGAAATAAAAATCTTCAGTGATGGTTTATCATTAATGTTAAAAGATGAACTTTTCACTATATAAAACTCATGTAACCCTCACTTATATATCATCTTACAACGAGAATAAAAAAAGAAGAGGAGAAGAATAGAAAGGGGGAGGAAATGGGTGTCATGAGAGAAAAAAAATGGGAGTTTTTCTTATGTTCTTATAAGGCATTTTTCTTCAACTTATGTTGTTATTTTTTTAATCTAACTATTGAAAAAGCTCATAATCATAGTTGAGAATAGTTCTTATTTGAACTCCTATAATAGAGGGGAAGAAAGTAACTGGAGCAACTGTAGCATCTTCTTCTCCACATCTATTCCTTATCTTCATAGTAGGTGACTATATTCTTTCTGGGTTGGACATTATTGTAACTTTGACCATATATTCAACTTTAGGTGAATTGTAATATTTTTTACACCCTTTTAATGTTTAATGGATTATTCAATCATTATGTAACCATGGATGTAGGCTTACTTATGTTGAACCACAAAAATTCTGGTTTTTTTCTTCTGTAACGTTTGATCTCTTTTATAGTTACTTGATGGCTTATCATATTTGCCTCAATCTAAGAAACAAATAGTTTCAAAAAGTTCAATCATAAATAATACAAGTCCATTAAGCAAGCTACATAAATTTAATTGCAGCATCAAAAATTTTTTGAAAAAAAAATATGAATAAAATAAAACACGAATAGCTATAATATGAAAATAAGAATTACAAAATGGTAAAAAATTTAATATAAAACTTTCAATTGTACATGCATAGATCAATCATATAATACCATAGTTAGATGAATAATATGACCCATTTTTATATAATTACATGTAAGATCATCTAAAGAGAAAGAAATAGTTGGAATCAACATGTGGGGTGCATATAAAGACATCAAAATGAATAAACATGTATATATTGAAATCTACATTCACATAAAACTAAAAAAAAAGCAATAAAATATATCAATTGATTTAGGTTTGGGTTCTAATTGTATATGGATTGGTAAATTAAAATTTGGTTATGATCCTATGGGATGACTAAAAATTAGCATCATATTATAGAGAAATTATTTTGTGTGGAGTCTAGATGGGAAGAACCGTGCGGACTATGAGTATATATACTGTGTACAAACAGTGTGTATAAAAAGTTCATACACACTGTGTACAAATTTGTATACATTGTGTACACTCATATGTTCAGACGGTTCTTCCTGTTCGAACTCCGCACAAAATAATTTCTCCATATTATAAGGTATACAATCAACGTTGGCTTCCACCTTAAAGAATTTTATGCAACTTGCATGAGTCTCCATACCAAAGGCTGGCATGAAATATTCACCAACTACAACTTTAAGAAGAAATACCAAATGTGATGCAATTAAAATACATGCAACACTATAAGAGTGTTAAAAATGTTTAGGAATGACATCATTATAGAATAGTTGTTCTGAATGTTAACTTAAATCCCAGCAAATTCCTTAATTGATGGTGATCTCTTAATAGAAAGATGTAGTTAATGATTGAGACTTCCACTCTTTGGAAGTCTTATAGTATAGATCTATACAAACCATCCTATTCTTTGAGGGCTAAATCAATCTACATCTTGGGAATGGAAGATATGTCACATTCCCTCGCCAAGAATACAACTAAGAGCCTTTTCTATCCAAACCACATAAACATAATGCAAAAGCTTTGCTCAGTATAACTTAGGCTTTGTTTGGAACGATTTTCTTACTATTTCGTAAAGCTGCTGTAGAAAAAGTAACTTTTTAAAGCTGTTGTAGAAAGCAACTTCTTAATACAATTTATTTTTAAAAGTAGAAAAAAACAGTGGCCAAACAAAAATAATGATTACGGTCTGAAAGACAAAGCAGTAAGAAAGTTGTCCCAAATGAAACCTTAAATTAACTTGAATGAGATGTCCTCGATGTTGTTCATCACCTCTCTCAACTCACCTACCATCATAATAAATTGGAAACAAAAGTCATATAAGTCACATGATGATCTACTTTTATATTCATTATTTTAATTTAATGAAGAATATCCAGACCATCTTCTCCATATCTAACAATAAAATTTGTGCCACATCCACCTAAACTTGATAACGTAGCCTACAATTGTGTTCAATAGATTTTAACAAATACAACATGAGAAACATTTGAACCAGCTTGAAATAATTTGAATTAACAAAGACCATGCATGGTAGCCAGTAAAACTTCATGTCATAATCAGTATTTTTTTTACAGAAGAACTATGGAAGGGGAGGGGATCAAAAGGACATGTGCACTTAAAACAATAATAAAAGGGAGATGACAGGAGTCTTTGTGGGGAGCTCAAGAGCTCAAAAACCCCCATGTGGGTACCATGTGAGATTACCTTTTTTTCATCAAAGCCGACGGAGACAGAAGAAAAAGTATTAGCCCCCACATCCCCCACCATGTTTCCCGGATCCTGCATTTCTTCTTTTCACATCACTTCAATTATCAACCAAGAAAATAAAAGCTGGAACCACCTTCATCTCCCTCCCTCTCTCTCTCTCTCTCTCTCTCTCTCTCTCTCGCTCCTTGCAGGAGAAAAAAAAAAGAGAAGGAAAATTCTGATTGACAAGAATCGATCTCATAGCTACTTTCTTTTCATGATATAGATCTATTTCTATTAATTTCAACCTTTTTTTATGTTTTCCTGATCACAAGAATATAAAAGGTTCTGGGTTCTGTAGTCCAGTGAACTGTACGTAGCGGCATTAATGGTGTAATTTGTGAGCTAAGTTGGTATGCCTATATTGTGACTGTGGGCCTTAAGCTCCATGTGCGTTCATGTGGTGTGTCTTCTACTACAAGCTCCCCTCTTCTAAAAACCAAGCCATGAGCCTGAATTTCTTTTGCTTTTCTTTCTCTCTTTTTAAATCAAAATTTGTCTTCCTCTTCTCTGTATTTAGTCCCTTTAGTAGATCTGTGGGATGTTCTATACCAACTTAGTATTCTAAAATACCAATTTTTATTAGGAGCATAACACAGCACAGTAATGGAAGAGAAGTTGACATGAGCCGTCACTGTTGTAAAATACCTCCAAAATAATTATTTCCCCTGTAATTTTTAGGAAGTGGGGATCACGTGTTGGTGGGTGGATGAGGAAATACATAAGACTCCAAGAGAACTTAGCTCAGTTTTGCTCAAGATGTGACAAGTTTTCTGAATTACAATACAGTTTTTGAAATTTTGGAAGATAAGATCTTGACTTCTAAACAATAATTATCTGTAATATTTTGTTTGTTGTATATATTGAACAATAAAATAACAAATGTCTTCATATAAAATTATCTTTTAATTATTTCTGGGACCTATGCTAAAATATTTTTGTTCTGATCTTCTTCAAATTTTAAATGTTTTCACACTGTAATTTAACTCTAAGGATGTACTGAGCCAAACTTTTTTCCATTATCAAATAGGCACCAGAGCACTTGCCTGCCTTCCTCATTCTTGTTGCGCACTCTCCACACCATGCAACTTGCAATTAAAGGAATCAAAAGGCATTAATTCTAGATTAATAAAGCCATGTGGACTGCTTCTAAGCAGAACATAATTCAGATATTTCCTATCACTATGACCGCTCCCTTCTTCTCTTTCTTCCCCACACTCTTTCATCATGCTCCTCTCTCCTTCCCTTTTTCCTTTCATATAAAGCAAAGCTTAAACTAGCTCTTTACATTGTTCTCTTCCTTAAAAAACAATGCAAGCTCCAAGAAACTTCAAGCATGACTTCCTCAAGCATTTGCTCTTGGGACTCCATGTAAGTAGAGACTCTTCAGGAGGAATAATGAGTCTAAATGAGAGGGAAAGAGAAATCAAGCATTTGGCAGATGCCGCCATGGCTTTGGCGAGAGGCGACGGTGCAAACTGGAGCCGAGCAGTAATTGCAGGCTTGGCTAAGAAGGAGAACAATGAGGCTTTCATTGGGAAGAAGCTCTGTAAAGAGTTTGAAAGCATAGCTTCTCCACACGGCTACCATGGGACATCAAGTTTTCTTCAGAGAAAATTAATCATGAAGAGGAAGAGCTTTAATTCGCGGTTGAAGATAAGGAAGAAAGGTTTCCATTCGCCATCATCGTCAAGAGTTATCCCAAGTGTTCTAGCCAGAAGGATTGTGAGGAAGAGGACACAAGTGCTCAAACGCATTATACCAGGGGCTGAAAGCCTGGATGGTATTTCCTTGCTTAGTGAGACTCTAGATTATGTTGTCTATCTTAGAGCTCAGGCTAACATAATGCAGCGACTTACAAGAGTCTTTGGGGTATAGAAACTTGTTTTAAGTTCTTTAGAGGGTGAATTTCTACTTATTATCATTAAATATTCTGTAATGTTTTAGAGCTATGTTTATGGTAATATCTATGTTTGTTTCAATGGATTTGGTTGTCTCTTTTGATATTAATCAGACTACAATGTGTTCGCATTGCAAGGAAAGAATAGATTTCTATGAGTGCATGGTCGCAAATGAGAGATCTGTGAAGTCTGAACGTTTTGCTCTGTGGAAGCTGGAAATGGGATAGAGAGACATTTAGTTGTAGATTAGCTTAACAAAAGCATGATAAGGAAGTATTATTGAGATAATTTTCTCTTAATTACTTCCATCATGAAGAAATGAAGAGAGGAGTTATTGGAAAGCACAAGGCTACATTCACAGAAGTGATTATGTGCTCTTACGTTCAATATGTTCTTAGTGTATGATAAGAAGGCAAGTACTTTAATAGCTTCAAGCTTTTCACTTAATATAAGAATGTTGTTCCTTTGCAATCAGTATTGTGACCTGTGATCAGCTTCAGTTTTAAAAGGATTTTTTTAGACTGATTGGTGATAGGACAGATCCATCATTTATTTATATTTTTACTACCGCTTTGAGACTGCAATGTGAGCTGTTACCAAAAGGTTAATAAATTAGATCCTCCAAATCCTATGCCTCATCATTCTTCTCCTTCTCATTTTTGGCCTTTGTTGTGACTCCATCTAGTGGGTCCCAGTCCTAACCTCTTTTTTCTTTTGTTGTTGTTGTTGTTGTTGATGCTGCTGCAAGTCTCGAACCTACGACATCTTACTAGGAATCTAAAGCTCCCAATTAACAGGTTAAGGTGGGCTATGTTTTCTATCCATTAACAATGACTGCATTGAATATGCGACATCCCAATTCAAATAAGCGCCGATTGATTCCCTAGCAATCAAGCTTCTCTCATCACCTTCAATTATCCTGCAACCGAATCTCTCCTTGATGTAGATTTTGAAAGGAATGAGACTCGATTTTCTATTTTCTATCTTGATCTGGTAAAGTGGGCAGTACATTTTCTCATTTTAGTTATTTTTCATATTATGTGTTGAGATGTGGAGAATTAGATTCCTTAGAAAGATGTGAGATGTGGAGAATGGTCTATAAGAAGAGAGTTATCAAATCATGTATATTGATACTTCATCAAAAATTGGCTTAATCGCACATGAATCTAGATGAATGTTTGAATTAAAAACTTCATTAATTAAATTCAAGAATATTCAAACTCTGATTTTAGAAAATGTACAGTCAAATTGAACATCTCAATGAGAAGAACCTATCGACACCAACATTGATCACATCTGAGTCTAAATGCAACTAGATCAACCACATGAAGCATGATTAGAAATTTTGGGATATTAATTAAATGGTCAAATGATCTCCAAATCTTGCTTACTTATAGTCTAGTCAAGCATTTCAATGATACGAATCAAACAACCAAAGGTTGCTAAATTTGATATCAATAAGACACTTAAATGTAAAAGGAATTGTTTATGATAAAGGGAATCAATGTGGACCACATGATGGAGTGTTTTGGATTTTCTCTATATTTATGAAGTATGCCACCTCAAAATTTTAAAAATAAGCCCCCACCCTCAAAATATAAAGAATCCTTGGCGCGACATTCAAGAAAGCTCAGAGTTTGAAGATTATCAGAGCTCCCACCCAATCACAACAACCAAACATTTGCCCTATTTTAGTCATTGAACACCGTCAGACTACTATTGTTAAGGCTTTGCTCAACTACCAACCTTGATCCACTGTTGTTAGATAATATTCAAACAATCATCGTCATTAGAGCTCCACCATATGTTTGTCGTTGTCGACCACTGGTGTTGTCGAATCATCGTTGTTTAGACAACCATCGTTGAACCATCACTGTCACAAGGCCACCATCATCAAATTATCAATGCCCGAACATAGTTATCAAATCATACTATTGTTAAATTTTTATAATTCAACAAAAGTTGTCTAACAACTGCCAACGTCAGATAGCCACCTCCCAACCACCATTATTAGACTGTCTCTATGCAACCAACATCGTCTAGCCACCATCCTCATCGAACCACTACCACCCAATCACCATTATTGAGCAGCCACTACCTACCCCCAACTGCATTTGCAAGCCTCGAACCATCTACCTAGAATCTAAAGCTCCCAATTATCAAGTTAAGGTGAGTTGTGTTTTCGATCCATTAATAGTAACCGCACGGAATCTGTGACATCCCAATTCAAATAAGTGTCGATTGATTCCCTTAGTAGTCAAGCTTCTCTCATCATCTTCAATTATCCTTCAATCGAATCTCTCCTTGACGTAGATTTTGAAAAAATTAAGATTGGATTTTATATTTTTTATCTTGATCTAGCAAAGTGGGCATTATATTTTCTCATTTTACTTAATTATTTTTCATATCATGTGTTGATATGTGGAGAATTAGATTCCTTAGAAGGATATGAGATGTGGAGAATGGTCTATAAGAAGAGAGTTATCAAATCATCATATCTACAGATACTTAATCAAAAATTGGCTTAATGACGCACGAATCAAGATGAATGTTTGAATTAAAAACTTCACTAATTAAATTTAAGAACATTAAAACTCTGATTTCAACAAATGTATAGTCGACTTGAACATCCCAACGAGAAGAACCTATTGACCCCAACAGTGATCACATTTGAGTCTAAATGCACCTAGATCAAGCACGTGAAGCATGATTAGAAATTTTGGGATACAGATTGAATAGTCAAATGATCTCCAAATCTTGCTTACTTATAGTCTAGTCAAGCATTTCAATGATACAAATAAAACAAGCAAAGGTTGTTAAATTATGATATTAATAAGACACTTAAATATGAAAGGAATTGTTTATGATAAAGGGAATCAATGTGATCCGTCTGATAGAGTGTTCTGGATTTTCTCTATATTATGAGGTATGCCACCTCCAAAATATATAAATAAGCCCCCACTCTATACATATAAAGAATCCTTGGCGTGAGATTCAAGAAAGCTCATAGGTTTGAAGATTATTAGAGTTCCCACCCAAACACCACAGCCAAACCTTTGCCCTATCACAGTCATTGAGCACCGTCATACTACTATTATTAAAGTATTGCCCAACTGTCACCCTCGATCCAGCATTGTTGGATATTATTCACATAATCCTCGTAATTAGAGCGCCACCATTCGTCTGCAGTTATCAAGCACTATTGTCATCGAATCATCGTTGTTAGACAACTATCATTGAACCATCACTGTCGCAAGCACTACAAGAAAATCACGTATTACTGATGAATTTTTCAATGGAAAATTGTTAATTTTCTAGCAGATTTTGAAAGTTTTTGGTGGATTTTCAGCTGAAAATTTTTTTGCCAATAAAACCCACGTCGGAAAAATTTTTCGTCTAAAAAAATCTGCTGGAAAATTTTCCAGCTGCTGTCCGACGAAAAAACTGTCAGAATAATTTAAAAAAAATTCACAAGCAACTTGCCCACCCGCCAGCATGCCCGCGCTGCCCACACGCCTGTCGTCCGACCCACGTTGCCTCACGCCCGCCAAGCCGTGTGACCTATGCCGACCCACGCGACCTGCCCGCCACAGCTGCGCACATGGTGGGGTTTGAACCTCGCCCTTTTATACATGAAACACCTGCATGAACGCCCAACGATCACACCACTCCTGCAAAATTGTTATGATGGCTGACTTTTTCTATTTATATTATTACTGATAGAATATTACAATTAATACTAATTTTTTTAAAGATCAAAATAATTAATATATTTAATTTAATTTAACAATAAATTATTAAACTTTTTTATTATTTTATTTTAATAATATTTAATTTAATTAATTTAATTTAACAAAATGAATAACTTTAAATATTTCTAATAATCATTTTCTAGAAATAAGTTATTAAATTAACAATTAATTAACCTTTATTAAAATTAATAAGTAATTAAAATTTATTGTTAAATTAATAATTAATTAAAATAAACTATAAGATTATTAATTAATTAAATTATGAATATATGATTTTTTTAGAAATTATTAAAATCCACCGAAAAATCTGCTTGAAAATTAGTCAGAAATATTTCAACGTAATCCGCCAGAAAATAGTGATAGTCTGCCGAAAAATCCGCTTGTAATAGGCAATTTTCTTATAGTGAAGGCCACCGTTATCAAATTAGCATTGCCCGACCACAGTTGTCAAATCACTACTTCTCGACCACTATTGTTAGATTTGTTATAACTCAACCAAAATCGTCGAACAACTGCCAACAGCAGACCACTATCGTTAGATAGCCACCACCCAACCACCATCACCAGACTATCTCTATACAATCACCATCGTCTAGCCACCATCTTCATCGAGCCACTACCACTCAATCACTGTTACTGAGCCGCCACTGCCTGACCAAACACTATTGGACCATCGACATTTGGCCATAATCATCTAAACACCTCTCATCCTATACCAAATTTGTAATATTTTATTCCATCTCCCCATACTCTTGTAATCTATGCTTCTTTAAATTGGGGGATGAACAAATCTTATTAATCAATGCTAATATAGCCTAACAATTTCAACTAGGTCCGACCTTATAATTTTTTCTCTTTCCACATAATATATATAGCCTCATTCCTCATCAAACCGGTAAAAATGCAATTTGATGCAAATGAGCCTATGAAAACTTTCACTGATAAATTGCAATGCATCAATCGATCACCTCTTCAAGCATCATTGATTTCCAATGTATACTGTTGGGAATGTTTGATAAGAAATATACTAAAATCAATTAGGTGATGCCTTATTGGTCTTAATTTTCCTCATTGGTTCACCTAGCCATTATGACTAATTTGTTAAATGTTTCATGCTAAGATACTCTTTACTAATTTAAATATTATTCATTTATGTAGCCCAAGGTCACTTTTATAGGTTTCATGATCTCATCCATCAAGATTTCTACATATCATTATAAGGTTATGGCCACCTTAGAATAGCCTCAATCTAAATCAATAACTTATGTGTATAGTTTTTTTTAGCAATTTTCTATCATAGACTCATTAATGAGTTTATCACCACCATTGCTCCATTAAACACCTTTTTGAGAAAAAGCCTTTGACACTTCTAAAAAATCTATGTTTGCCACTTAAGTTCTTAGATTACATGATTTCTCAAAAACTTTTGTGGCATATTTGATGCCTATGGCCCTTACTTTAACAATGTGCTACAATAAAAATGTTTCATAGCCAACCTCTTAATATTATGAAGCAAGCCTTGAATAATAGGCTATAATTGAAGAGCTCTTATGTATTTTAGACCAAAACATCATTTTTTTTTAACTTTTTCATCCAAAATGACATAGAATTAGACTTTGACCATATTCAAGCTTAATAAAATTACTCCCTTACAAAAATACCATAAGAAAATATCTTAGATACTTTCTTGTCAAGTGGTTATTTGATATACATGTGCTATATAACATTCTTAATTAATATTGCATTTTATTACTTAAGAAAATATGGCCGTGATCGTGAAAGAATGTATCATGGTTTATATAATAATGAATGTTATTGGTTGTGAAAATTGGCACACGTAAGAGAATGTAATCGTACATGTAATAAAATGATGAGAAATACTTATAGTTTCAAAGAGATAGATTGTTACTATGTACCAAAAACGATTAAATGAAAACTTTATTTAAGAGATGAAAATTGATAAGTTCTTTAAATGAACAATAACAATTTGTACTGAAAAATGTTTACATAGAGTTTTACAATAGACAAAAAGATTTAGGGATTAGATTTCACCAACATATTTTCAATCAAATGAAATTTAATTTGATTTATTGACAAAAATAAAAATAATTGTAATTAGATCCAAAAATATTCTCTACCATTCTCTCAAAAAAGTTAGAGAAACTAATTTACCAATCACAACACATCTATATCTTGAAATGTGCATCATAAATTTGATTAAAAGAAACTTTATTAGATCAAACAAAAATAAATTAAACATATAATATTACAACATATAGCCCCTAGAAAAAGAATTTAACACATGATAGAAAATGGGAAACCCGCTGTGAAAATTCTAAATATAAAGAAAAATAGAAGAAAAAAGAAGAAAATTCGAAGCAAATATCTTTGCTATCTGATCTCTCCAAAGTCGTCGCCCCTCTCTAAAGTCCAGCCAAAAGTCCTCCAAAGATAAACTTTTGCTCGTCCTCGAGAAAAATAAGAAAAAAATAAAAAAATGCATTAAGGAATAAAATAAGATACCAATATGACTTGGCTAGATTTTACTTTGCTAATGATAAACATATAATATATTGCATAAGTTATTGTGTCAAAAGGATAACAAATAGCTCATTAGTTTAAGGCTTTATAATAACAGCTCAACCCATTCTTATTACAATTTTATACAAAATTATAAGGTAACCCCATTCTTATGACAAATATTTGCAAAAGCATAAGATAATTGGTTAGCAAACAATCAAATTACAACTATATGAAATTATATAACAAAATGATTCTAGAAGAACATACTAATTCATGAGCTTAGCATTGATTATACAAATCAAATTACAACTAACTTCTTTCCTTGATGATTTGTTATTTGTTACTTAAATTTTTATTTTGATAAATACTCAAATAAGTTCTAAAATTAAAATAATTTTTATAATAATATTTAGTCATTAAACTTTGCTCCTAACAACACTAAGATTAAAAGCAATTTATTGCACTCATTATAATGCAAATCACTTATAAATAACAAAATGAATAGACCATAACAAAGAACTTTAGAATTATAGATTTATTCATCATTGATTATCTACTACAACATAGCACAATACTACAACATCAAGAGTTTGAAGAAGTAGAAAAAAAATTTAAATCTTATTAAAAAACCTTAAACACAAATAAAGATTAGTAATGGAATACCAAAAAAAAGAACATTTTGGATCATAAGAATATGCAATTTCGGTATAACAATAAACCTAATTATCACAATTACAAAATTTTGGAACATAAAAAAAATAGATTATTAGATTAAACTTTAAAATGCGTGTGCATGCGCACGCAAATACTAACAAATCATTAAAAACACATAGAAAAAATTCACACAACTTGCAAATTCCCTCATGGGACAAAAATGTTAATCAATGAAAACATGAAGTGAAAATATTGAAGTGAAAAATGAGAACTTCTTTGAAGATAATTATAAACTTATTATTAAATTCAAATGGTTTAACACAACATGGTTGTGAGAGTCAAGGAAAGAAGCAAAAGTGACACAAAATCTAGTTTTATGATGTTAGTAATTTGAGTTGAGAGATCGAAAGCTTTCTCTTTGTACCTTATTCACAATAAAATAAATAATAACTCACATGGCATACAAACTAAATGAATTGAAAGCTTAGAAATTTTTGGATTGCCTTCTAAAAAGTGCTTGATATAAAGTTGTTTGCCGAACTCGGTTCTTTTCTGTCTACATTGTATCAAGTGAATATTATTTTTTGTGTTTTTAGGAATTACTAAACAACATAATCTTTACCATCTTGATGCATCAAGCATGCTTCCACATGCTTTGAAAGATGTCTAAGGTATTCAAAATTACATGCACCCTTATTCACCTTTGGGTATTTAATATCATCATGAACTTTAAATACCACCTCATCATCTTATACATTGAATCACAACTGTCGGCCTTATCGAATATCAATATTGGCTCTCTAGTTACAAAAAATGATCTTGTAAGTGAGAATGAGATATCATTTTTTTTTTTCTTTCATATACATAATAATGACAGCAACTAGAAAAAAAACTTGTCAACTTTTACCACTACATCCTCCATGATTCCTTCAGGATATTTTATTGAATTGCGAGCCAATTACAACCTAACTTCTTGTAGATGAAAAGGGGCATAAAATTTATGATCATATATGTGACACCTCTAGGTTCAATATTTGATTCTACCTATTCTGACCTAAATTGAAAAAGGTAAATATATGAAGTTTTGTGTTATGAACCCATTTGCATGTGTTCGGAAGTGTTTTGATATATGAAAATGATTTGCATATATTCTAGAATGAGTCCTATAGGTTTGGAGTGCATTTTGACAAAAAATTTGAAATTTTTCTATTTGAGCGCCTAGGTGTTGGGTGTCTGAGCATCAAGGCCCTATAACACCGCTAAGGTACCAAATAATGACATTTCAGCGCTATAGTCTCATTCTTTTAGAAATTGAACTAGTGTCATAGTGTTAGGTAATTATCTGCACTTTAAATATATTTTAAATTCAATATTCCATTCCATTCATTCGATCGTAGGTAGCCCAGAAGAGAGAGAATGAGAGGATTTTGAGAGGGAAAGAAGGGGTTTTTGAACCGCTTCTAGCCATTTATTGTTATCGGCCCAATTGTGAAAGTTTTTTGGATCGAGGTAAGTCACATTATGTCTACCTCACTTTCAAAAATATGAAGTTTTTTTTTCTGGATTTTCTAATCAAATTTCTATTTATGTTACCAAAAAATAAGGATTACTTTGAACTGGTAGTACTTTCATTGCGTAACTTTTTCTATGTTATATAGATTCAGATTCTGAACATTTTGAATATTTTTAAAAAAATTTCACTATAAATTTTGGAATTTGTACGATTTTCATTGAATAAAAAATAATATGTACTTTAAAAAATAGTATTGTAGTACGATTAAAGTCTTAAAATAATATTTTACACAATCTTTGATAATTTGATAATGTTTTAAAATTTTGAATTTTTCTTAGTAAGAATTTTTGTTGTCTACTATTATAGAAAATTGTGTAATTCTAATATGAGCTTAATTATGTTTTAATTATTACAATGTGATGAAATATATGCTTATTTGTTTGAATTATATTTATTGAAAGACATTAGGGGCCAAAATCCTTTGAGAATTTGTCTGTGATCGGGAGTCTAGTGCATATATATAAGGCATGTTCTTGTGGCTAAAAAGTCATGTTCTTGTGGCTATAAGATATATTCTTGTGCCTATGAGCATGTTCTGGAGCTATAAACATGAAGGGAGTCATAAGAGGACAGAATCCTTTGAGATTTTGTCTGGGTCTGAAGAAAATTGATATGAAATATTCTATGATATGAATTTCAGTTATTTAAATACTTAGCATTTACTTGAATCTTTGGATAACTACTATGCCGATATTTTTTTTGCTCAGCATGGCAATTCATTATATTACATATAATCACTTTTAAATATTTTTTTAAAATATATTTAATAAATAATATTTGAAATCTAAATAAATGTTTGTTGCCTGTTGAGCTATTTTAATCACTACGATTTTGCTTCTAATTTTTAGGATCGTGGAAAGGGAGGGAGTCTGTTGATTAGAAATTTCATGAATCAGACATGAGTCTATAGTTATTTCTCTATTTTGATTTGTGTGTAGTCATTGCTAGCTTTTATTTTATTCTATTCTCTATTTTGTAGTTATATTTTATAGTGTAGATCTTGTATAAATATTTTGATGAAATAAAAGATATTTTATGGATGAGTTTATTTTTTAGTACTCTGAATATTTTAGTAGCTCTGCAGTTTATTATTTATTTAAAATACATATTGGAAGATAATCTAAAGTATTTTTAAAACTAGATAATGGGATTTGTCTATCATAGCTCAACGTGATAGGAATCTTATTGGGTTGGGTTGTGACAAGCTTTTGTGGTATCATAGCAATAGTTTTGGAAATAGATCATAAGACAAAGAGCTATAGGGATTGATCTGTAAGTCATGTGGGGTAGTTTTGAGTATGTCTAAGTGTTTATTATTATTTATTTTTTATGTGCATGTATATTCAGTTACATATTTTATATTATATGGATCTGCCATTCCCGTATATGATAGATGAGCAAAGTGTTAGTAGAGCAGTTATACATAGTACTGCTTTAACAGTCGGTTCTAATATAGTTTCTTAGTTTGCTAATCTGATAGCATAAATATTTACATATATTTTTGAGATTGAAGCCTCTGAAGTTTGAGCGCGTCATTGAGCCCAGGCAATAGAGGATTGGTTAAGGAGACTAGAGAAGATATTTGACTGTATGAAGTGTCCTTTTAAGAGAAAATTATCATTAGCAGAATGATGGTGGATGAGACAACAAGATGAGAAATTTTAAGGGAGATTAAACCCTTTGATTAGTTGGAAAGAGTTCTCTGATATATTTTGAGCTTGGTTTGTACCACCTTCTGCACATCAGTAGATATAGGAGAATTTTTTGAGATTGGTTCAGGAGAGTAAGACTGTGATGCAGTATGAGGTAGAATTTATTACTATGGTTAGATATACTTTGCAGGTGGTTAGCACTCCGACAAAAAAGTGTTATAGATTTCTAAAAGGACTTCGAGATAGTCTGAGATAGCCACTAGTACTATTTCACATTTCTAATTTTTTTAAGCTTGTGGAGAGAGCTTGATTGATTAAGAATGATTTGATGACTACTTAGAAGCAGTGAACTGTTAGTAGGAAGAGGTTTAATGGCTAGAGTTTTGGTAGTAGAGTATTTTAGAAGAAGAGTAGATTCGTACCTAAAGAGTCTAGGGAAGGTGAATAGTTTGTGTGTATTGTAACTCTGAGTAGAGGCAGTGTTGCTAGTTCTAGAAGTTTTATTAGTGGGGCACATGTGTGTCAGAATTATGCAGAAGTCACTTCAATCAATGCTGTAAGATGACTGGATAGTGTTTTCATTGTGGTCAAAGTGAACATAGGATGACAGAGTACCCACAAGTAGGATTCGATCGATGATCTGAGCCCAGATCTAAGAGTTATGTTAGACCAGTAGGGAGATCGAGGGCAATTTCACTCTGTACATTTTTTGAGGGACCATCTAGTAGAGGCAGTGGATCTGGTTCTATGGCAGGTTGACCATCTACAGGTTAGAGAGAGTCTAGTAGTTTTGTTACACTAGCTCCAGTTCAAGCACGTGTGTATAATTTGACCCAGCAGAAGGCTCGAGATTCTCCATATGTGGGTTAAAGTATGGTTTATATTTTTGAGCATCCATGTCATGTTTTATTTTATTATAGAGCCAATTATTCTTTTATTTTTGAGAATTCATTGATTTATTGCACTTGCTTTAAATTTTATTGCCTTTTTTCTTAGTCTATTACTTTGCCAACTGGAGATGATCTGATAACCAATAGAGTCCATTTCTATAACATTGTGATTTTTAATATGAAATGGAGATCTAATTTGATTTTATTACACATTTCTACATTTAATATTATTTTGGGTATGGACTGGTTAAGTCAGTATAAGGCTTGAATTGATTGCTTGAATAAGCGAGTTACCATATTTCTAGGCAGTGAGAGTTGTGTATTCCAGAGAGTTAGAGGAATTTTATCTTGTTTGATCTCTTCTATGAAAGCAGATAAATTGTGGAAGAAGGGTTGTATGATATTTTTTGTATCAATTTGAGATAGAAGTATATATTCTAGTCCTCTTTCTGATATTCTAATAGTGCGAGAATTTTTTTATGTGTTTCTCAAGGAGTTAGTCATTTTTCCTTCGGATAGAGACATAGATTCAAGGTGATTTCATCTACTGATTATGATTCTGGTATATTGGTTTAGATGATTATTCAGCCTTCGATGTAAGAAAAGATTCAGGAAGCTCAGAAGTCTGATGTAGAATATTCGAAATTAATTGATCAGATCAGGTTTGGTAAAAAATCTGAACTATGAGTGTTTGATTCTATTATTATTTTGTATAAGGATAGATTGTCGATTCCTAATTCAAGAGATTTGAGATTAGTTATTCTGTATGAGGCTTATTATTCATGGCATGTTGTTCAATAAGGAAGTAGCAAAATATACAATGATTTGAAAGGTATATTTTGGTGGCATGGATTGAAAAGGTTGTTACAAATTTTATTTCAAAATGTGAAGTATTTTAGTTAGTAAAGGAAGAAAATCAGCAATCAAGAGGTTTTGTGCAACCATTACCTATTCTAGAGTGAAAATGAAAAGAGTTGACTATGGATTTGCCATTGGCTTTCCCAGGTCAAAATAAGGACATGATGTAATTTGGGTTGTAATTGATTGACTGACACTATCTGCTCATTTTATTCCGATTTGATAGTCTGATTCTATGAACAAGTTGGCATGGGTATATATGCTTTAGATTATCATATTACACGAGATATCAAAGGTTATAATATCTAACAGTGAAAATAGATTTATCTCCATATTATAGAGGGGTATTCAATAAGATTTGGATATGAAACTACACTTCAATATGGCATTTCATCCTTGTGGGCTCTGAAAATTTGGCCCTAGCCTCCATGTTGCTTTTTCGGGGGAGTTTTAACGGATTAAGTTCCTGGGAAAATTTTGGAAGGCAGATTGGTTTGTAGATAAGACACTACCCAGAGATTTCATCTTCATTTTGCGAGGACTTTATGACCTGAGTTCTGGTTTCCTATAGGCGCAAGCCCCTATAGTTAATTACCCCTCCTGATAATAAGAGAGAACTTTTGATTAAGGCTAGTCATCAATCAGATATGTAGAAATACATGATGTCTGGCATATAGTAGCAGCATGAGCATTCAGATGTTGAGAGATGTAATATTTAAAATTAGAAATTTCACCATCTTACACTTAAAGCAGATTGTGGGGGAAGTGATGATGGACCCAATCAAGATCCCATGGTTCCATCGTCCCGAGCCATCGTGGTCCCTGGTCTACTTAGTCAGAGGAGGTAGTGGACCCAACCTGATAGAAGGATCCTTGTCAGTAGCCATGGGTTGCTTCATCCAAGGGTACCTTGTAGACTTGGGGTGAATATTTGTCTAAGAGGATAAATTTGAATCCACCTTAGCTAACAGAGGGCTTTGTGCCCTATCGATTATATCATATTGATTCATATCTAAAGGATTTGATGCCACTAAGGAACGTATTGGCTCTGGCCATAATCGTAATTTAGTGGTGCCATTTGGTGGCAAAACCACTTGGTTTAGAGGGCCCCGGGTCATAACCGTTTATCCTGCGGTGCCATTTGGTGGCAAAACTGCTAGTCAGATGACACATACCACATCCTTACTGGTAGGAGATTATTTGAGAATGGATCTTAGTGATATTTTTACTAGGCATTTGCTCTATGTGAGCTGAAGTAAATTTTAATTTGTCCACCCAGTAAACTATTACGGAGGACAGATGGATTTTGCTTAAGTGTTCAATGGTTAAATTTAATTTTAAATATTTTAGAATTTGGATAATTTTTCGATTTTTGGATTTTCATGGGTATTTGGGAGGAGCTTGGATGGCATTTGAATACTTGGAATTAACCCCTTCGGTTGATATTTTTTGTTCAATACGGCCATCATCAGGGTATATGGGATCATTCATGTTTTCGTATTTTGTTAGAATTTAAGAGCATTTAAAAAGGTAGGATCCCCTCCGATTGAGATAAACATTCAATATGGCCATTATCAGGGTATATGGGATCATTCATATTTTCGTATTTTGTTAAAATTTAAGAGAATTTAAAAAGGTAGGATCCCCTCTGGTTAAGATAAACATTTAACACATCCATCATCGGGGTGTATGGATTGAACCTTATCGACTCTGTCTACTTGCCAACAGAGGATCGGGTTCCTCATAAGCTTTATGCCTTTATGAGTGAATTTTCTTGATTGTCGGCCTTGAAGGCCTAATATGAATGTATAAAATAAATATCCCAGTCGATACTGTGACCGTATATTTATTTTATGGTTCAAATCGTGTTAACTCATATACTCAAACTTGGGTTTATTTTTTTGAGCCGCACAATATCCTTTGACGTCACGTGTATTCCTACAATATGTTCATTGGGGCCCATGCATGTTTATGATACAACCCCTTCTATGTATCTATATGCATACATATTACAGTGCATGTGCAGGGATATTTTCAAAAATATTTAACGCTGCTCAGTTGTATGGGAAACTGCTCAGTTGTATGGGAAACCCTTATTTGAATGCAGCATTCTATTTGGAAGCTTGTACACGCCTTCTGTCTGCTTGTATACAGGTTACAGATCTGGTGGTGTTACATCATACTATGGTCATTCACCCCTTCCATACATGTAGACTGTCGTATACTACTAGTTGCTTTTTGCAGATGGACTGTAGTGCATTAACGAATCTCCTGCTTTCACTGGTAGATGTTGCTATCTACTGTAGTTCCCTTGCATCCTTCTTGCAGATGGCATATTAAGTGTATAGCAAGTTTCCCTATAGAAGCTCGTAAGAACTTATATTTATTGCATTCTTTATGCATTTTTCTATGGTCTTTGACCCATGCAATATATCCGCCATTATTACAGGTAGGCAGGTAAATATATTCCTTCACAGACTGAAATTGACTACAAGATATTGCATTTACTGAAGTCTTTCTGCATCTACCCATAGGTGGCATATAGTGTGTACATTTGTATTTTTGGAGAATCTATATGTATTACAGATCTTCTAATACTATTTATAGGATACTGATGTGCTCACTACATGAACATCCTGGCATTTACTACATATTGCATTTGTATGATTGTAGGGGATTTTGTTATTAGCGGGCAAACTGATATATTCATTTTTGTGTCATCGTTGACTGTCGGTCAAGTTATATTTGCCTCTAATCTCTTCATACACATTGATTAGCAAGTTGTCATGTTCACTGCACATCGGCGTTCTACTTTTCGTAGGAGGTCGACACACATTTCTACATGCTACTATTGGCAATTGGTTGAGCTGTGCTCACCACTGATTTATCATGCTACTAATTGTTGTGTGTTGGCTGACGTTGACTGTAGGAGGATCACATTCCATTTTGAGTTTAATGTCTCTCTGGTAGATTAGCACGCTAAGAAAATTTCTTCCATGAGTGGATTGACATTAATTGTAGGAGTGTTGTATTCATCGCAACTCCTCTAATGTCACTTGTAGGGTCGTTGTATGCATTACAAATGTAGGAAACTTCTCTTTACTTGATCTGCTGCATGCATTACGACTTGTTACATTCATTGCATATCGACCTCCTTCATTCAATTATGTTCATCACTTATATGCTTTGAGAGTTTATTCAGTGTTCATTTGCATTGGAGTTTATTTACCACTTGTATAGTGTCTTGTTCATTGATGCTTATTTGGAGGTCTTGCATCATTAATCACGAACAATTTGTATGCAGGATTCTGCTTCTATCACAAGTCCTTGTACATTTGCTCGCATGGTAGACATTTTCCTGTATGGTGTTTATTTGAATACACTTGAATGTTTGGAGTCATTATTTGTAGTTGCTCATTGCCATCTGTAAGTAGTTTATGCATCTCATTGAAGACATATTATTGCATTTTCCACTTAATCTTTGCTTGAGAATAGGTTGCATTTATTACAATCATTTTGAATCAATTATAAGCAAGCCATGCTGAAATCCGCAAGTCTTTTGTTTGATTATTGATATTCATTTGATTATATCCAAATGATTAAAGTTATTACTCGATTTTGGCATTTTCATTTTCACTCATGTATTTATAAAATTGGAGCCTGATTCCCTGTCCTTTGAGTTTGATTCAAGTCCAAGTATGATCCTTGCATTTAGTTCATTTGAGTTTGGTTCCTTGTTCAGTTCAAGTTTAATTTGTCGTTGGTCCAAATTCTAGTCTCCTTATTGTTCATTTAAGTCCAAATCCCCTGCATTCAATTAAGTCCAGGTCCTCTAACATCCTTCAAGTCTCCAGCTGTTATTTTAAGTTCAAGTTTATTGCATTTAGTTTATATTTAGGTCCCCTGTTTTGTCCAAGTCTTTGTGCATTTTCAGATGAAATTTTGGTAGCCTCCCGGCGTCTCCCTCGTTTAGGGGAAACTACAGGAACATGGGCCTTCCCACTACGCTACAAGAGCGTGTATGGTAGGTGTCAGGAGACACCGTGGTTGTACATCTTCAATCCCATCATGCTACGAGAGCGTGTATGGGGGCTCCAAAGTACATGTACAAAAAAACACAAGTGGCTTTCCCTGCCATGTCACAAGGGCGTATATAGGTACTTAGGGACTACCCACCACGCTACAAGAGCATGTATAGGGCCCACCCACCTCATCGTATGCCTCGCACCGGGTTCCCTCCCACCGTGCTACTAGAGCGCGTATAGGTGATTTTCTGACTCGACATAAATGCCGAATGCGGGGTTTTAGGTGATCACCCATCTCGTCGTAGGTGCTGCACCGGATTTCCTCCCACCGTGCAACGAGAGCGCGTATAGGGGGTTTTCCAGTCCGTCGCAAACGTCAAAAATGGGAATCTAAATTTGGAAAATATATACCTTCACGGTGAGGTGGCGGTGACGACGAAAAATGCACAAACAAATTTCTTTTCTTCTCTTTTTTTATTTCTTTTTTTTCTTTTCTTCCCCCTTTTTTTTATTTTTCTTCTTCTTTCTTTCTTTTTTTTTGGGAATGATAATAATAACAAAACCATTATCGTTATTATTAACACAAATACTAATAATAATATTATCAAGAATGATATTGTTATTAATAATAACATTAGTAATAACAATCAATAATTACAATAACCATCATAACAATAAAATGATAATTATAATTATAATCATAATTATAATTATTATTTAAAAAATTAAGATAACAATCAATTGATAATAACAAAAGGGTAACAAAATGAAAGTAGAAATTCTACCTAGAAAGATTTAGCTAGCTCGGGCGCAATGAGTTGATAAAATGGGTTAGTTTCAGTGCTGTGGGTTGAGATGATTTGGCAAGTGGGCCGGTTACTAATGGAAGAGAGAGATAACCAAGTATGAATCTCTCTTGCGACTGGGCTTACGGGCAGAGAGGGCTCTGCTGCTTGGGGTTCAATCTTCGGCTACAGGATGTGAGGGCTTGCAACTTCAGTGGATGGAAGATAGGGTTCAGTTTGGTGGAGCTCATGGCTAGCTTCGCTCAATTTCTAAGAGTCGAAGGTCAGAGTAGGAGGAAGGTCGGGATACAGGTCTTGGATTGGATGGGGAAGGCTTTGGCTGTAGTGGGAATCGGAGGCAGAGCACAGGAGGTCTCGGTTTGTAGGTAGAAGTCAGCTAGGGCTGTGGAGATCGAGCTAGGGTTGAGGTCTTTGGCTTGGGTCGCAAGAAGTGGAGTTTGGATGCTTTGGGAGAGAGGAAGCCTCGGATTACTTGCAAATAGGAGCAGGAGTCGTGAGGTAGGGGTCGGGTTGGATGGAGGAGTTCGGTATTGGGGGTCTCGGGAGGCTTACGAAGTGGAAGGCAGAAGGTTTAAGAACCGAGAGCTTTGCTTCGTCGTCATATTTAACGACTCAATTGGAAGCGCGACCGAGGAAGCTTACGCAGGAATCCCATGAGGAGACGCGAACGGCGTCGAAAGCACAGTAATTAGCGGGATTTGCGCAGGAATTTCGAGTATGTGTGGTCATATTTTTTTTTATTTGATTTTCTTTTGGATCTCATGTGGAGGTCAATAATCCTGAAACTAATGGACAGTATAAGATGACTATACATGTACTGAAAGATATTTTGAGACTCTATATTTTGAATTTTAATGGCAACTGGGAGGATCACATTCTTCTAATCAACTTTGCTTACAATAATAGTTTTCAGTTAAGCATAAGTATAGCTCCGTATAAAGCTCTATATGGCAGTTATCTTAGACAGAAGTGAGAGAGAGACATCTGAATGGGTAGGGGTGCGAACAAGTCGAGTCCATCTCGATTCACGCCTAACTCGAGTTCGACTCGCGAGCTGAATTTCGAGCTCGAACTCGAGTAGAGCTCGACTCATGCCACAAAAAATGAGCTCGTCGAGCTACTCAATTTCATGGTTCGAGCATGCAGACGCCAATTCACAGATGTGGTTCACACGCGTAGAGGGCAATTCTCCTTTCATGGTTAGCACGAGCTTCACCAGTTCACCTTCAATGGTTTGCACGTGCTTCACCAGCTCTCCTGTTATGGTTTGTTATTTTGCACATGCAAACGAGCTTTGCCAATTCACCTTCCACGCTTCATCGGTTCTACTTCTTCCTTCTGAGCAACCCAACAAGTAATTGAGCCAAGTATTATCTAGATCAAACTCGAGCTCAATAATCCAACGAGCTTAAAATTCTGCTCGAGCTCTAGCTCAAGCTCAAGCCTCCAACTCGATAAGCTCGACTCGTGAACTCGTTAATGAGTTAAGCTTGAGCTCTCTCATGAATCAGCTTAACTATTTGCACCCCTATGATTTGGCCAGCCTTAGTTGATGATGCTACTGAAAAGATCTATTTAATTAGAGATAGATTGAAGGTTATACATAACAACCAGTGATAGTAATGTGATGCTAAGTATCGTGTTGTAGATTTTATGTAGAAGATTTTGTATATATGAAGGTCAGACTGATGAAAGGCATTACCATATTTGATAAGGAATGAGTCCAAGGTACGTTGGACCATTTGAGATTATTAAAAAGATCAGGAAGTCTTCTTATAGGTTATAATAACCAAATTACATGTTTGAAATTCATAAAGTTTCACATGTCACTTGTGAGGAAAAGAATATTTGATTCTAGAAATAGGATATCTGCTAAGATATTGATGTACGTCTGAATCTAAGCTATAGGAAATAACCAGAGAGGGTTCTAGCCTATGATTTCTAAAGGTTAAGGAATAAACATATCCTAATAATGAAAATCTAGTGGAAGAACATAACTAAAAGGGAAACTACTTTGGAAAAAGAGTTTGAAAAATGACAACTGTATCCTAATTTGTTAATGTGATATGAGGTCCAATTTTTAAAATGTCGAGGATGACATTTTTCTTAGGGGAGAGTTGTGATGCGGGCACGGGCACGGGCACGAATAGCTAAATACATGTATGAAATAGAATATACTTTAAGCCAATTAATGCTTAGATTTTCTTTAATATATAATGCCTACTAGAAACACAAGCATAAGTTTCGATCAAGTAATAAAGTAATTAAGAGAGAATCAATCCCCCAAGGAAGTGTTATGCTATATTGCAATCAAACTAGTACTATCTACTATAGATGCACGATTTATCCTACTGAATGAAAATTAAAGGTTTTGGGTTTCTGTTAATTATAGAGAATGAAAAAGATGATGAGATACAAATATTATCTTTTAGACTAATGCATGTAAAACAATAAAGGTTTTTCTAATGAAACTCTTAATTGATGATGTAGATCATAGTATATACATTCTTAGATCTCTGTTGAGCTTGTAAGCATGAAAAGGAAGGTTTATGAATTAAAGCAAAAAAATAATTTGAAAATAGTAAATGAACTACAGAAAACTATATGACCCATGGACATTATTGAATTTAAATTTATCTACAAGAAACACTAGAACCAAAATTATTAGACTCATTAGGCACATTAAATAAATAGTAGAGGGAGAAAAAGAGGGAGAGAGAGAGGCTAGAATTAGAAGTTTTAGAATTTTATTAGATTGTAAAACGTGCAACTTTGAGTACAAATAACTTGTGTGTCAAAATCTTGCATTAATGTCCTATTTATTGGTTTAAGTAAGGGTTCTAGATCTACAAGAAAAGTTTTACAAAGAATAAGTTGTATGAAGTTGCTAATTGGTGGAGTATAGTGGAGGCGAGTAACTTCTAGCTTAGGTGAGTAGGCCTAGTGGAGCCTTGTGTAGCAAATGCTTTAGCAAGATCATGAGTCTTGAAAGTTCACTATGAGTCTGGAAAATTCATTTTCTTCATTATTGTCATTCTGTCGAGTTATTTTTTTAGTCAAACTTGCTTAATTTTGAACCAAATCCTAAGATACTTAGGCATACATTTATCTCTCCAATTATCTTGTATTTTTTTAAAATAATCTTGCAAAATGAATAAGAGAATTAATACAATAAAGCTAATTTATCTTAATTAATATCCAAAAATACACCAAGTAGAAAATGTTTAAAAATAAGCCAAATAAAGAATATCCAAATAGCTTCCCATTTGAAGAATATTTCAAGTGTTACTTAGCCTTTAATTAAAAAAAAAAAACTTTATTTATTAGGATTCAACTTGAGGTTCAACTAAATTCAAATATTTGAACCAACAAACTTTAAGCATTTTGCCCAAATCTTTTTGTATACTTTAGTTACAAAGTCTAGCCATAGAATGCGAATTCCACCTTGTGACAAGATTTTCATTAACTATAAAGAATAATCCTATCCGGGCGGCGTTGACTCTAGATGGTCTCCCTCACAATGATACAAAGTCTGGTGAAATGTGATGCCCATCCTAGCCATCAACTAGGCCCTATAACTTAAAATCTTCCATTTACAACAAGATCCACATTGATTAATGGGAATAGTCCTTTTTAAGTGGCGAGCTAAATGGTTATCTTACAAAGGAAAAAAGTTTGATAAAAGTTGAGGCCCATTAAGGCATCAATGAAGCCATAGAAGTTAAACTTCCCTCTTTGGAATAAGATCTGCATTGAGTAGCAGGAGTAGTCCTTTCTAAGAAACTAGTCTAGATTGTTATCCCCATGAAGACAAAAAAGTCTGGCGAGAGATGAGGCCTATCTTAAGCATCTATTAATTTTAAAGATATAAAACATAAAAAGGATAAATAACACTTGAAATATTCTTCAAATGAGAGTAGTCCTTTCTAAGCAATGAGTCTTGATTGGTACACTCGTGAAGACAAAAATTCTAGCGAGGGGTGAGGCCGATCTTAAGCATCTATTAAGTTTAAAGACATAAATTTGTTTAGAATCAGTTGCAAAATATCTAAAAATTAAGTAGAAATATTTCATGAAATTCATGCATATTTTTACTTGTTCAAGTTCATTAGATATGTCTTATTTATAATGAAACATAAACTTAGAATTAAGTATAAAAAGAGACTTCATTAAGCACATATTATTTGTATACCAAGAAACTATAGCTCTAATACAGGGAGTAGCCCAGTACCTTTTAAACTTAACCCTAAATCAAGGTCAAATTAATCGCAAACTTAATTTAGCCTACCTTTTATTTTAATTAGTTGAGTACACATTTAAAAAATAAGTTTCTTCAACATTGATCTAAATCATTAATGTGTCATCTCTAATTTGTAGTTAGCCAACTTGAAGTATAAAAATTAATTCTTAAGTTTTTCAATCCAACTTTTTTTGAAATTTTTTGCACATCTCATTTTCCTTTTTTTTTTAATTAAAAAAAAATAAGAAGATTAAGTTCGCCGAGTTCTTCAAGTTTAATTCACATGAGTTATTAAAATCTTTTCCAAATGACTTCAATTTTTGGACAAATTGAACTCCCCCTTTGATGAGTTAATATTTAGACAAATTAAGCTTTTCTTTGAACAACTCAATTTTTTGATGAGTCAAACTATCCCTCTAACTAATTCAAATTTTGAAATAGTTGAACAATCCATTAGATGACTTCAATTTTTGGATGAGTTTGAACTCTCCCTTTGACAAATTCCTTTTTTTTTTATTAGTTAAACTCGCCTTTGAATGACTTCAAATCTTAAACAAGTTGTACTCTCTGTTTAATAACTTCAAATTGAATTCTCTTTGACAACTTCAATTTTTGAACGAATTCTGCTCTCATTTGGACGACTTCAATTTTTAGATGAGTTGAACACTTGATACCAAAGATAAGCTCTCCAAATATAGTTGAAATCCTTAGACTAGTTATATGTTGTGAAGAAGTCTAAATTTTTCATGTATATTTATTCTCTATTTTGTTGCACCAATGCTTGCAATACTTAATTTCTAGTTATTGGCATTAGTCAACACTCACCTTATCTTAGAGAATGTTGAACACATATATATTTGGGAGCAACACTAGAACTTTACTTATAAGTCTCAAAAGACAAAATAAAAGGTAGAGAGAGAAAGAGATAAAAGAAAAAGGGTCTAAAGTGAAAAAGCTTTAAGATGTTATTAGATTGTTAAATGTACACTCTTGAGGTACAAATGACTTAGTGGGTCACTTTAATCACCTATTTACAAGTTCTAGGCAAGGGCTTTGTCGTTATGGGAAAAACTATACAAAGAATAAGAAAATATATCTAGTTAAATGAGGCATGAAGCCCAGAAGGTATATAACCAAGAAGGTATATATAAAAATACACGTTGACAATCACTAATTGGAGTCGTCATCTTGATGGTTGAAGTCGTCGAGTGGCTGTCGAAAATGATGAATTGCTTGGCGAAGTCGCCGGAGATGATGTTTAATCATTGCCACCTTCTTCCAGTCGATCTTGAGGTTAGCAAAGACACCAGCCTTGCAATACTAGCAATCAGAGCACAAAACGGATGGATCATTCTGCCAGGTTTTGCAATCGCTTATGATTGAGGGGTTAGAGAAACCATAAGGTTTGGTCCACATTGTTTCACTTGTAAAGGCGAAGTTGCACGCAGTGGGAGGCCTTCAGCATTCAGACTTGTAAGAATCCAAGAGAGGTCAATTTCCATTATGTAAATAAAAACAATGAGACTGTAAAATAAGTTACAGGTTTAGAAGATATTTCAAACATGTCTATTGCATTACAAATCCATCAAAATTTGTATGAGATCCTTTGTATACTTGCTGCATGTTAGAAGAAATTTCAAAAAAACTGAGGGCATATGGAATATTTATGCTCATCTTCTACACAACAACATGCAGGTAAGGTGATAGTACATGAAAAAGCTTAAGGGAAAAAAACAATGGGCCCTATCCCAGATAAGTAACTTACTTGCACATATTATGTAAATGAATACAGAAATAAGAATGATGACAGACACGTATAGGGAGCCAATGATAGTTACCGTAGACATCAGCTCCAGCTATGAAACAGACGAGTGACCAAACAAATGATGGCATCTCCGACAGCAACTCAACGACTGTAGTAACACAACCAACTTCTTTCCTAGATGAGGCTGGCTTAACAGTTCAGCGATTGCAACAAGAAGCTATAGCCACCAGGAACATTTCAAATCAAAGATCTGAAAATACCAAGATGTTGCCAATGACGCCATGATTGCAATGGTGGTGATAGATTGGCTGTCCTAGCATAAAAAATGATCAAAGAGAAACTTCTGATAGAGCTTGGTAACTTGGTTAAAATTTGGTAGATGTAAGAATCAATGTCCATGAAATTTGTTATTGAATAGGCCCCTACTGAAGAACAGCATTTAGAGATGAAAAACTCACAAAGAGGTATATTTTAGAAAATACAGCAAAGAAGTAAAGTTCCAGAAGTCTGAAACGAGCTACAACATAAAACAGATATGCCAGTTGTAATAAAGACTACAAACAAGCTCCTCGTCGAGAGAGAGGTGGATTGGGTTCACTCATCAGTCCCTTGAATGTGAGTTCTAACATAGAGATGATCCCCCCAGCACTCTTGAGCTTTGCGAGGACAATAAATCGCACGTATGGATGACTCATGTTCTACTTAGCCAGCCTGTTTAATCCAATCCAAGCCAAGTTGATTCGAACTAATTGGGGCAATTTGAAGCTCAATCTTTCATTGACACAACTGGATATTCAATATTTTTTGCAGTTGACCTCATAAAATTTATTTTTGGATTCTGGGTTGGATTTTGGGCAACAATTATATTAAAAGAAGTTGAGTTGGATTCTGGGTTGATCATTTCAGGACACCTCGAGATTTGTGCTTCACCTCAAAAAAATAGGCCTGGTCAGAAAGATCTTTGTGATCTTAACAATTGCTGCCCAATTTCTAGATTTCAACAGAATCTACGGCCAACAGTGAACCACTGCTTATGTCAAAACTTGGTCGCAAGGCACTCCTAGGACATCAAACGTGGGCTTCACCTTGGGACTACAAGCCGTATTAATTTTTTCCTCAAGAACATAAAGCTGTGCATCATTAATCTAATTTTATAAAACTTAAAAGTTTTTCATTAGATTAAAATACAGCGATTCTTAATATTTTTGCATGTTGCAGGAAGAAAATTGGAGTAAATTGCTTCATCCACCTTGATTGACGCTCAAAATAGACCTTAAATTTGATCGATGATAAGCTTAGAATGACCCATGGCATGGCCTGCATGGGAAAGGTCTTGGTTGTAAGCTGCAAACACGTAATTTGGAGTAGTCCAACTACCCTAATGTTACCAACACTTATGGCAGCCACCATTTTGTGGAAACAAGGGGTGGCAAAAAAAGGTTCTATAAATCTTCTCATATTGGAAAAGATCATAATTTTCATTTTCACTCTCTAGCTCCTTACTAGATCATCTCCACTTGATCCAAATGGACCCAATCAAATACCTCCCTCCACTCAAATAGATCTTATAGACAAAAATGGGCCAAACGGACCCTAACCAATGTAGGATAGCATATAGGAATAGCTCCCTTGAATAACACAATAAAGGACATGAATGATCCACAATTGGAGTTGCAATAAGAGGTTTTCTCTGATCAAAACCCCAACCTTGAGGTGTTACCCATCTTGTACTTTATTAAGATCAATAGCTTCTTCACATAAGTCTACCCCTCCACTTGATCGTCTTTTAGATTTATTGAATGATCTATCTCCCGAGTTTATATGGAGACTCCTACGGGGACATATACTCATCACATAATGACAATTTTTTGCTATACATAAAGTAAAACCATATGCATTGTTCAACCTAAAAAACAAGGCAAAAAGCATCCTCACATAAATTTCTCGTACTAGCTTTTTTAGACAAATATCATATCATAACTCTAATTAAAATCATGGTTCAAGAATTATCAATGACATTACAAATAATCATAAGCTTGTCAAAACGAGTCATATACTCAACAATGAGTTGAGATCCTTATCAAAAGGTGGTTAATTCATCTTGGAGTTGGTCATGAAAGGTTAAGAAGATATATTTTTGTTTTAGGTCACCCTCATCTTATATCATGCATGGATGGGTAAATGATCTAGCCCCCAAAATTTTGTCGCTATAAATTTTCAAATGTATTTTGGCATGGCCAACAAGATTCAAGCAAGTGAATCTAACTAGTGTTGACCTCTGTATAACGAAAAAGAAGAGAGAAGAGAGCAAACGTACCTCTGCCGCAAATCCCGCGAGTCGGCGCCGTTCGAGTCGCTTCTCCGCGATTTCTGCTCAAACTCCGCTCGAGGAGGTCATTTCCCGCCTCTGCCTCCGCCTTTAAAACGCGAACAAAGGCTCCACTCCTCTGGCATTCGCGCTACTTCCCCTCTCGCAGAACTCCCTTCCTTTCAACACTCTCGTCGCCTCTGCCTTAGACCCGACGCCGACCTCCTTCTACTGCCGAAGCCATCACCGAACATCTCCCTGCTCTCCCATGATCTCAACGAAGGCCTCGGCTCCAGAAATCCGTCAATCTCCATCCAGCTCCTCCCCTGCATCCGATCACTCCTACCCTAGCCGCCCGACTCCCTTTGCTTCTTCGGCCCAGAGAGAGAGAGAGAGAGAGGGACGAGAGCTTCACCTTTGGCCGAACTCAGTAGCCGCTCGATCCCGCTCCTTGTCCGATCTCTATAAGCTACAGGTCGACTTCGCCCCTTTGACGACTTCCCCATCCTGCCAGTTCGGAAGTTACGACATTTTGATCATAAGCAACAACGTGGATTCGCTTGCTGTCAAGGTAACTTTCTCCCTTGCTCGAGCTTCCTCGGCCAAATCCCTTAAATCTACTGCCGAGAGAGAAAGGGGGAGAGAGATTTAGGGTTGCATTAATTAAAGTTGATTTTAATTAACCCTAATTATAATCATCTCAGTTAATTATAGTTATCGTAATTAATTATAATTGATTTTGATTAAATAATTATATTAATTCTAATTAATCATAATTAGTTTTAATCAAAGTTTATTTTAATTAATTATAATTAATAGTCTTTAATTATTATTAATTAGTATTAATTAGTTATAAATTATTAAGATTAATTAATATTAATTAGTTATAATTAACTGAAGTTAATTATTATTAATTATTTTTAATTAATTTTGATAAATATAATTAATTAGTTAGTTTAATTAATTATAAGTAAATACCATTAATTAAATATAATTATAATTAATCGATGTTAATTATAATTGAAATCATAGAGAAGAAAACCCTTCTCACTTGCCTCGATCCACGTGCCAATCTCGACGCTCGCAAAGGTATAATTTTCTAACTCAGGTTCTCGCTCTCGAAGTTCGCGGCGGACCGGAAAACCGCCTATACACGCTTTCATAAGCGTGGTGGGATGGGACCCCGGTGCGGCGCCTACAACGAGGCGGGTAATCACCTCAAAAATCCTAGCCTCGGCGTTCGTGTCGAGCCGGCAAACCGCCTATACACGCTTTCTTAAGTGTGGTGGGAAGGGAACCCGGTGCGACACCTACGGCGAGGCGGGTAGGCCCTATACACGCTTTTCTTAGCGTGGTGGGGACGATCTTAAGTACCCGTACCTGCGGGGAAACAAAATGCTTTTCTTTTTCAGGTACGTCGAAGACCCATACACGCTTTCTTAAGCGTGGTGGGGGATTGAAGACTTTACACGGCCGCGGTGTCCTCGAAAGAGGGCATCTACCATACACGCTTTCTTAAGCGTGGTGGGAAAGGCCCAGTTTTCCATTATTTCCCCTAAACGGGGGAGATGTCGGAATGCTGCCGAAATTTCGGGTGAAACCTGAGATCGTACCTGGACTTGTTTGAATTCAAGAAGAACACATGAGAACTTGGGCAAGAACTTAAACACAAGATCAAGTTTAATGAAATTAAAAAGAACTTGAACTTGAAACAAATAACAACAAGTTGGTTCAGGCTTGAGCTTGATTTGGACAGCAGGGAACCATTTCCTGAACTCAAATGAGTGAACAACAAGGACAGCAGGGGACCTGATTTACATTTGAATGAACAACAAGTAACATTGAGTTGAACTCGAACTGAGTATACAAGTTGACCACATGAGTTACAAATGTTGAATGATATTACAGACTCTTCAAATGCACAATAAAATTGGAAACACAAGATGCCGATCAAAGATCCAAAACATTCAAATGAACATCCATTAATGAGACTGAAGCAAATTGCTATGATCAACCAATCAAGCTACAAAAGGAACTTGTAATACAATCATTCGTCCTATGATTGAAACTCAAAACAAGCCTGAAGCAAATGACAACAATCTGAACTCAAACTCAAATCAAGCAAACTCAGTTTGAACTCAGTTTGGAACAAAATTTGGACCGCAGGATTCGTGCTTTGAACTTGAATTTACAAAGACTTGTGGACTTTAACATAACTTGTGACATATTTGCAAGCAAGGATTCAAATGAACATAAAGAGCTTGAAGTCATAGGTGCAAGGAGTTTTTGGCTTGAATCTGAACGATGCAAAGAACCTGAATTGGACTCAAGTGAACTTATAAATGGATGGACATGACTTGTGGATTTAGATTTGAATGAACAAACTGTGGAGGACTAAATTCATAACCACATGGAGCTCAAGCTTGCAAACTTGGACGTGGACTTGGATTTGAAACAAATGACAACAATACTCAGACTCGAATTCTACAAGATAACAAGGAACTCTTGGAGGAAGATATCATAATGCAAATAATAATATCTCCTATATTTATACGAAAGAAAGTGTAGTAGCAACATGCTCAATGCATCCGACAATACGTTCAACCCACAAGCAAATGCATCAAATCTTTGTGAAAGATTGGAAGGTGAAGCAAGGCATGAAGGTGGTGATTGATATATAATGAAGATAAAAGAAAAATCAAAGACTTGTTTGTCCACCATCCTACTAACAAACGCGAGAGGATTGTCAAAGACGCAATAACACAAGTAGATACAGTAGAAGGACAACAAATGCAATAATTTCTCCACTACATCAATACATAAGCATTTCAAAAAGGAAATCCTTCGAAGAATACATACCAAGTTCAAGTTGAAGTATGACCCTCCTATAACCAACACAAGCCGACGTGCAAATTCTCGGTGACACTAAGAGGTCATACGCAAGAAATATAGTATGCTTACAAGTAGTGATGGAAAAGTTGTAGTGAATACAAACTTGTGATGCTAAAAGATCTGCAATATATATAAGTTCTCCACAAGTACAAATGTATGCACCACATATCACTCGTGGGTAGATGTAGAAAGACTTCAGTAAATGCAGTATCCTGAAGTCAATTCCAATCTATGAATGAAAACATCTACCCGCCTACCAGCAACAGTTGTGGAGATCGCACGACGCCACGCCACCGGATCTGCAACATCCATACAAGCAGACAGAAGGCGTTTACAAAATATTCTAAAAAGTACCCCCGCATATGTGCACTTTAATTTGTATACACATAGGTACACTAAAAGGGGAAAATATAATCTTAAACCCGCATAGGCCCCGGCGAGCGTGTTATTGGTACACACGTAACGTCTAGGGATGCTGCGCAGGTCAACGAGTGAATTCAGGTTCGAATCCGATCCTTCTATAAAGGTCAATAGGAGTCGACAGGGTTCGAACCATCAAACTAATATACAGTTGTGACAACCTATATATTTATTTTAATGCGTTCATATTAGGCCTTCAAGGCCTATAATTATGAAAATTCACTAACAAAGGCATAAAACCTACGAAACCCGATCCTCTGTCAATCACTAGACAGAGTCGACAAGGTTCAAATCAATAAAATATAAATGACCCCATACACCCCGATGATGGCCGTGTTGAATGCAAGCCTCAACCGGAGGGGTCCACACAGATCGTTTCAAAATACTATCTTAAATTTCACAAAATCCAAAACTCCACAAAACTTCCAAAATCCCAAATTCCCTACAAAATCCAATCTTCTGAAAAATCCCAAAATCAAAAAATCTTTTCAACTCCAGATATTTAAAAATTGAAATCCAACTATCAAACCACTTAAATCAAAATTCATCCATCCTCCGCAACAGTTTGCCGAGGTGGACAAATCAAAATATACTTCAGCTCACATAGAGCTAGTGCCTAGTCGAAAATATCACTAGGATCCATTCTCAAACAATCTCCTGCCAGCAAGGACGTGGTACGAGTCCTCTAACCTGCAGTTTCGCCGCCAAATGGCACTGCAGGATAAACGGTTATGATTCGGGGCCCTCTGAACCAGGTGGTCGCCGCCAAATGGCACCATTATATTATGGTTATGGCCAGAGCCCGTATGCTCCCCAATGGCATCAAATCCTTGAGATATGAATCAATAGGATATGATCGATAGGGCACAAAGCCCTCTGTTAGCTAAGGTGGATTCAAATTTGTCCCCTTAGGCAAATATTCACCCCAGGTCTACAAGGTACCCTTGGACGAAGCAACCCATGGCTGCCGACAAGGATCCTTCTGTCAGGTTGGGTCGACTACCTCCTCTGACTAAGTAGACCAGGGACCATGATGGCCCGGGACGACGGAACCATGGGATCTTGATCGGGTCTATCATCCATTCCCCCACCATCCGCTTTAAGTGCAAGGTGGTAAAAATTTCTATTTTAAATATCAAATCTTCAAATCTCCAAATCTTCCAATCTTCTAAATTCTGAAATCCTCAAATTCCTAACTCATGCTGCTACTATATGACAGATGCACGTATCCTTACGTATCTGATTGATGACTAGCCTTAATCGAGAGTTCTCTCTCGTTATAGGGAGGGGTAATTAACTATAGGGGCTTGCGCCTATAGGAAACCAGAACTCAGATCATGAAGTCCTCGCAAAATGAGGGCGAAATCTCTGGGTAGTGTCTTATCTACAAACCCATCTGCCTTCCAAAATTTACCCCGGAACTTAATCCGTTAAAACTCCCCCTCGAAGAAAGAAAGCAAAAGTCGGGCGGGCCGGGGCCGAATTTTCGGAGCCCACAACTAGATGCTCTTCATACATCACCATCAAGTTGAAATATTGGTCCACATCAGCGAGCCATTAAATGAAGACTTTTGGATCAAGCCTACTTCCAAAATTGGGTGGATCAATTTTGACCTTCTAAGTGATGTCATCATCTTGCACGATCCCAATGCAGACACCTCCCAATGGTGCATTGTGGAACTAGTGATTCACACCATAGGGCTCCTCATAAGGATGAGAGTATGGTTCATGAGGTGGCTATGAAGATAGCCATTAGTTCTTCTTGAAGATCTCCCCATACATAGAGGTGGATGATAGGGTGTCATATCCAATTTGTTATTCATCCATCAAGAAAAGATGATGATAATGGAGTATGGTCAAAGGAGAGATGGAAAAATATTAGGTGGAATGGGACTAGGAAGTGGGTTTTTTTAACAATATTCACAAGGGACCTCTTGAGTTGGGTTGGGTCCAAAAGTGGGGACCCTAACAACTTTATGTTCAACAGCATCCAGGATAGCATGGATTTTTTGATAAATTCGCTGGTGAATAATATGAAGATCATCTAGTTCTTATAAATGAAGAAAGGGATCAACGTAGCACGGAAATCATTATTTTCATAAATTTGAAAACTTAAAAAAGCCAGTTTATTATTTTTGAAAATGTTTAAAATCATCATGTTGTATCTTAATATTATTATTTTAAAAAAAATATATGAAAATCATCATTGCTAGAAATTTGGAAACTTAAAAAATTTCATATTATTGTTTTTGAAAAATTTTAAGTTATTGTTTCACAGCGGCTTTCTGATGACCCGGTTAGGAAAGTACATGTATTAGATTTGACTTATGTTAAGAAAGATTGAGGTAGACCTAAAAAGGCTTGGTTAGAAAAATATTAGAAATGACCTTTCGTTCTTAATATAACACTTAATATAACACAATGGAGAAAAATGATTCATTTAGCCGACCCCACATAGCGGGATAAAAGATCGATGTTGTTGTTGTTGTCACACCCCGAGTTCAGTAGGCGGTACACCTCGACAACACGAGAGGCGATGAATGGATAGCAAGATATGTTTTGTACTCATAAGAAGACAAGTGTATAAACAAGTAATATAATAGAATGTATCAGAGTAAATAATGGGAGAGAAACTGAACTTTTATTTCATTAATATGAGTTAAAATAACATTACACCAATCCAATAGAACTACCATAAATAAAAGAAAAGTAAAAATAATAATAACATGAAGGAAACTACCCAACCCTCAAAGCAAATACATAAAAATCTACTACAAAATATAAAAAAACCAAATAAACTCTACTACTGATAGATTTGCTCCTGTGATGGCGATCTACTAAGCACACCGACAGAGCCTGTTACGAAAAAAGACAACCACGAGTGAGTTTAATAAATTATAATAAATTAAACCAAGCAGGTAACTTTTATTTATTAAATCAAGCAAAGATTACAGCTATCAATAGAAGAGAGAGGGTAGCGAGCGAAAGAAGGACGATCGTGGTCAATTTCATCATTTCCCCAGTTCAACTCGTACGAAGAGGAGTTTGCACTGCTTCGGCTAGTTCATTCTGCAAAGAAGGCTTGGACCAGTCAATCCAGGTTCAATTATTACATACTATCCCCTTAAAAGAATTTGATCCCAAAATTCATATCTTATATTGAAATAGTTGCAGGTACTTCACAATCTTTGACCTCCACGAGAGTCGTTTGTGATATCTGCCAGAAATTTGGCTGAAACACTGTGCATTTTCCGCCGTTCATGTCTCGATCGCGTAATCTATGCTCAAATCCAACAAACCGTTGCCGCTTTCGTCATTAAAACAGAAATGAAACGAAGCCTGAAGGCTTTCTGTGGGCTTCAAAAATTCGCGCCCCAGCCTCCCCTGCTTTCGGGGGAGTTTAACGAATTAGGTTCCGGGATAAATTTTCAAAAGGTAGGTTGGGTTTGAAATAAGACACAACCCAGAGAGAACTTTCGATTAAGGCTAGTTGTCAAACAGATACGTAGCATGTATTTGGCATATAGTAGCAGCATAGATTTAAGTGTGTCAGAATTTAATATTTAAAATTATAAATTTTTACTATCTTGCACTTAAAGCAAATGGTGGGGGAATGATGATGAGCCCGATCACCCATGATTCCTTCGTCCAAGGCCATCGTGGTCCCTGATCTACTTAGTTAGAGGAGGTAGTCGACCCAACCTGACATAAGGATCCTTGTCGACTGTCAGGGGTTGCTTCGTCCAAGGGTAGCTTGTAGACCTGCGATGAATATTTGTCTAAAGGAACAAATTTGAATCCACCTTAGCTAACAGAGGGCTTTGTGCCCTATCGATTATATCTTATTGATTCATATCTCAAGAATTTTGTGTCATTAGGGAGCTTACGGACTCTGGCCATGACCGTAACTTAGTGGTGCCATTTGGTGGGAAACCACCTGGTTCAGAGGGCCCCGATCATAACCGTTTACCTGCGGTGCCATTTTAAATATTTGGAATTAATCCCTCCAGTTGAGATCTACATTCAACACGGCCATCATCGAGGTGTTTATTGGGAATTTCATTTTATGGGTTTAACCTTGTCGAGTCCATCTACTTGCTGATAAAGGATCGGATTCTTCGTGAGCTTCAGACCTTTAATAGTGAATTTTATTGATTATTGATCTTGAAGGTTTAATATAAACGTATAAAATCAAATATTCTGGTTAATACCGCGACCGTATATTTGTTCATTGGTTCAAGTTGTGTCAACTCCCGTCCTATCAAGAAGAAGGATTGGACTTGAACTTAAATTCATTTTTTGACCCGTGTAGTATCCTTAGACATCACATATGTAAATACAACATAATCGTCGGAACCCATACGGGTATTTAGGAGGCATTTTTATAATTATCTACTAAACATTATCAACTCTGTCTAATTTCTGACAGAGGATCGGGTTCGTTGCCAACTTTATGCTTTTATTAATGAATTTTCTTGGTTGTAGACCTTAGAAGCCTAGTATGAACATATAAAACAAATATCTCGGTCGACGTCGCGACCGTAATTGTTTGAAAGTTCAAACTGTGTCAACTCCTATTGGCCCACATAGAAGGATCGGGTTCGAACTTGATTTCACTTATTAACCCGCGCAGCATTCTTAGACGTCTTGTGCTTGCATGTGTGCTTCTATATTTTCCTGTACACATGTTGCGATACATGTGTGGGGGCATTTTGAAATATTTGGCACTGATCTGCTATGTAAATGATCTGCATTCGGGTGTGCACAACACTATATGTAGAAGCCCGTAAACGCCTTATGTCCGCTTATATGAATAGTGTGAATCCGGTGGTATGGTGTAGCGCTTCATTCATTGCGCACTAGCAATGCAGTTCAGTTCATTTCATCCTCTACAAGTCGTCATTTTCTTCGAGTTTACCTTCAACTCCCTCTCTAGTTATATCAAAAAGAAGAATATCATCAGCAAAAAGCATACACTAGGGTACAACCTCTTACAAATGTTTAATAAGAACATCCATGACTAAAGCAAAAAAGATAAGAGCTTAAGGTTGATCCTTAATGTAATCCAACTGAAATAGGAAAATACTTGGTCAACCCACCTTGAATGTTTGAATGATTGAATGATATAACATATCATATAATATTGAATAACATGTGATAGAATGAACTGCATGATTGTATATTTTTTTTCGACGAGTTTTGATTTGAGTTTTGATTGTACGAATTTGGCTTATATCAATTTTGTGCCTAAATCCTTAAGAGAAATATCGAGAATGAAGGTTGATAGAGTGTAATAAGCCATATTTTGACACAGTCAAATAAATTTTTTAGGAGTCATTATAAGTCTAAATCATTAACCGTCTTTATCCTAACATAAATATTGTAGTGAGTTAATTACACTAATTTTTTTGGCATTAGTAGAAATCCTTAAGAAATTTATACATGTTAGTATAAGTGGGGTTTTGGGACAGTCAAGTGTTCATTTTACAAACCTATTTCATCAAAATTTTTTAAATAAATTGGATAATTTTATAGATATTTTTTTTATAATTTTTGAAGCCCCAAAAAAAATTTATATGAATTTTATACTAAAAAATAATTATTTTATATAATTATTTTATTATAAAATCTATTTCATTAACTGAAATCTATTAAAAAAACTTTTTCCCTATTCATTCGATTAACAAAGAACTAAAAAATGAAAATCAAAGAAAAACAAAGAGAAAGTGAGGTGAGAGAAAAGGAAACCTAAGATTTAGAGGCTGTAGAGTAATTTTTGGCAGTCAAGTCTATTGGGAGATTTACTCATCTCATTGCAAGGAGCCATTATCTTATTTTTTATTTTAATAATTTGATATTTTTAAAATTTTTCTTATCAAATTTGTATTTCCGTTACCGAAAACTGAGAATAATTTTGTAATGGTAAAAGTTTCACCGCGTAACTTTTATATATTATAGATATTGATATTATGAACATTTTGAGTACTTATTTATAATTTTTCACTAAGTGATTTTGAAAAAGCTATAATTTTTACCAATTCAAAATTTTAATTTGGCACTAAAAATAGTGTTTTAGTTCAATTAAATTATTAGAATATTATTATATACAATCTTTGATAATTTAGTTAATTTTTGATAATATAAATTTTTGCTCAGTAGAGTTTTCTATTGTCTGATGTTAAGATATTTAGGCACTTTCTAAATTAAGCCCAATTATGCTTTATTTATTGCAATACATTGAAAATGAATATAAGTATATGACTGAGTAATAGCTGGTCGTTATTACTGTTATAGTACTATGATAATAATATGTGTGCAGGAAAAAATAAGTAAGACTAGTTATTCACTGACGTTAGCTGGAGACTAATTGACCTGTATAGAATGGTGGGCTGACGGGCTTTCCTTTAAATACTATAGTTTGATGTTATCCTCTACTAATCCACGTGATACTGATTGGATGTTATAAGGAGATGATTACTGTGCCAACGGGCAAAAAGTGATGACTTGATTTATTAAGCCAACGGTTTCTAATGATACTGAGAAAAATACCAATTAAGCTAAGATTTCTTACTTGTTTAGTGTGACTAGTAAAATACATATTGTTAAGGCATTGTTCGTATTACTTTACAGATTTACTATTATTGCATTGCTCTACAATTATTGCCATCGATTTTATTAACGACACAAGACTGTGTTATGTGTGGAATCTGATTGTGTTGATCAATCTGGTTATTCTGTTGTCTCGAACCTCAAAGCTTGTCATCTTCGCGAGGCGGTGCAGGGGGTTTACCCCCTGAGCACCCAAAAAAAATTTTCATGTTCAACGCCCAGGCGTTGTGTACCCGAGCACCCAGGCGCTATGTTCCCAAGCACCCCAGCATCTAACGACAGAGAGCAGAGCACCACAACGGTATAAATATGACGTCGTAGCAGATCGAGAAAAAGGTTTGAGTGTCGCAATGCTATGAGACAGACTGGACAGTTTTCTTTCTCGTTTTTTCTGAAGGGTTGAGTCCCTTGGGGTTATTTTACTTGGCTTTCTCTTGTATTTTGAGTAAGTAGATATTGAGAATGGTGCATGTGAGAAGAGAAGCAAGGAGTGAGTGAGAGAGAAGAGAGATCTGTACTTATTTCTCCTAATTTTCATAGTGGATTTCTTGGTGTGGTGTGGCTCTGTAGTTTTTTTCCCTTTTTTGGGTTTTTTCACGTTAAATCCTAGTGTCCTTTACTTTTTCGCTGCTTTTACTTTCTTACTTGTTTCGTCATTGTGGTGTTTACTTCTCATCTTCCCCAACAGACTGTTACTATTATCGATACGAATACTAATACTATTTGATATTACATATTCACTGCATTGATACTGAGCATATAATATATTGATTTGATATTGATATAGAATATATGGATAATATGTGTATACTCCTACATGATCTTACTGCATTGAAATAATTTCGACAGTTTTACTGATGCTTTAGTTGTATCATTTTATATGATTCCTCTATTGATTGATAGTATTGAAATGACGACTGCTTTAGTGATTCAACACCCGTGATGTTTTGATAATTTCTCCATTATACTACTTTATTAGCTTCCATATTACGTCACTTTACTGCTACTACATGTGTGTTTTACTATTTTGGTGATCATATTATTGCTACTGCTATAATTTGACCTATGATTTGACTGCTAAAAAATGCAAATTGTTCTTTTGACTTGCTTTGAATTCAATTATAGGATTTGGTTACTTATTGGGCCCTTAAGCTCATTATATATGGTTAAATAATTTCAGGTCAGGACAAAGGAGTAGGAGTATGAGATTGATCATGATCCTTTAAGTTTAAATTCAAGTTTTTATTATTTTAGCTATTATTTTGTACTCATGACAAAATAACTGTGATATGATTGTGTAGATCCTAAGTAGTGTATATAAGTTTTTGAGAATGAATACAAATGTATATCTTGATGTTTTAATCTATAATTTTATTTTCGTTGGTATTTCTATTGATAAAAGAGAAATAGATAGCTCTTGTGTTAATTTTAAAGGATAAAAAGAATAATTCTTTCAAATTAGATTCTAGAGCATCACACATGGTGATTTACTAATACTCATAATTCATGGAAATATGTAATATAGGTTTGAATCAACTTTAATAGCCTAATTATCATATATATATGATATTATAAAATAGTTTATTAATTTACATAATATATATTACATTAAAAAATATTTTTATATAATTATATATAAATGCAAATATTTTAGTATATTTTATTCTATTATTTTCATCTCTCCATGTCGCGCTTTATAAATATGATCTTAAATATTCTTCTCATAAAAATATAATACTTAGATGCTAGACTTCGCACATTACACTTGAGTCTTGTTTGGACAAATTGGATCAAATTGATCAAGCTAATTTGAGTTCTCGTTCTTCTAGTTCAAGCATGCTAGGAATCGTATCAAAGCTCAAGAATTTACTTAGGCATTTGTTGCACCAGTCTAGCCTCATCCAAGCACTAATTCAATTGAAACAAATCAATTTGTTTAATAATTTGGCCTTTCCAAAGCTCCTCAAGATCAATATATTTGTTTTAAAAAACATAATTAATCCAATAGGGATTTTTAAACAATTCTCATTATGTTTACTTTTATAAAGCCAAAGATGGTGATTTGAAACTGCACATGAAAAGATGAAAACATGTGGCAATTTAACTAATATAAAAGTTGCACACGCAGTTTATTGGATCATCATTATCACCATCATTGACTTTATCCCAATTAAATACATGTTTGATAATATTAAATTAACATTATCAATTGGCAATCAATTAACTAATTAAGGATAATTACTTACTAATTGTCTATTTGAGAACAATTAATTATCTACTTAAGGATTATTAATTATTCACAAATTGAGAATTACTAATTATTTACAAGAATTCATCTTCTTTAATAACATTTATCTAACATTTTTCTTAATTTTTTTCACATTAATTTTCTACCTATCCTTTTGATGCATCTTGTACCCTCCATTATCAAGCACAAACTACCTAAATCTAATTTTATTTACTACCTTACTTTGTTATAAGTGCTACTTCTAACATATCAGTTTTCACATTTTACTCTTCTATAAATTTAGGCTTTGTTTGTGACAGCTTTTTTTTTATGTTTTCTAAAGCAACTTTTTAGACAAAAATTTCTTGAACTAGAAATGTTTGTACTAGAAAGTTGTTTTAGAAAGCATTAAGAAAGCCGCCCCAAATGAAGCCTTAATTACACGTTTATCTTAACATTCTTAAGTGCTAATTCAAGCATTGGGATACATTGTTTGTAATAGTCCCCAAGACCATTGGCTCCCTTTTGGTTAAAACTCAAAAATACCTAATTCATTACAAATCATGGAGGCAAGTACTGGCAGACACCTAATGGATGTAATTATTTGGCTGGGTTCATGAAACATTTTCAAATCCCTAAAGGGGAACATTCAAGAGCAAGATGTGAAAACCCCGATATACAGCCAAAAAAAACAAAGATATATGCTAGCCTTGAAGGGAAGCATTGTTGTAAGCATTCATCAAGCAAAGCCAGGACTCCTGAAGTGGGATAATATAAAAATCACCATCATAGAAGACAATGGTGAAGCCACAAGTTTGTATTATACAGATATTACCGTTGCTGGAGACCATATCAACCTAACTATGACATTGAAATCAAATTATTGAATGGAAGAACATCAGGACAATAACAAGGTAATGAAAATCAGGTTAGTAATTCAAATATTGACTAGGCGACAATAAAGAAACAAAAAGATTTAAGAAAGGGAAGAACATCCATCACTTGTCCATATAAAAACTCCTAGAATACTCTCTCAGATTCAGAAAGCCCCTTTTGATAAATGCCAAAAATTGACAAACTTTAAATATGAATCAAAAACCTATTCGATGTCTCCTAGTGACAATACATCAAAGAAGAGAAGGGAAATGGTCACATAAAAGTTCAAATAAAACCAAAAAATATCCCTAGCAAAGGACATTTAACACTTGTAAGAGTTCGCATCAAAGAAGATAATAGTGAAAAGTAAAAAACTGAGAAAATAATGACGCCTGAATCCCCTGTTTGCGTCATTTTTAAAGATTTGAAGGGATTCGTTTAATCATGGGGAACAGAATTCAACAGATTTAAGGGATTTGCAATCTCGTACATAAGATGCTTTAAATTCCAAATTCTTCTAAAAAATGTCAAATTAGAATTTAATAAGATTTGGCAGTTGCCATGGCAGAAAATTTTAGATATTAATATTCTCAACCAAAAAACAAATCCCTAAACCATAATCCCATCAAAGCTCACAAAAGAAATGAAAACCAAGAAGTGGGGAATAAAAAAGAAAGCAAAGATTCTCTTTAGGACCAAAAAGAAAATAAACGGTAGGTTTCTTTGATAACGGGAAGAGAAAGAAAACAGGAACCGCATTATACCTGAAGAGGTGAGAGGCCTTTCGTTGATGAACTCACTGAGTGTATGGTTCTTCTGGTTATCTGCGGATCCTGGCCCAATAAATATCGTCGCTGACCTATTTCTGAAGCTAGTTAGAGAATTCTCCGAGGAGACAATACCTGTACCCGCGGCAAGAAACGACCTCGCCGGTGCCCTTATAGATAAGCCGAGAGACCAGGCACCGGCCGCTGACAAGGCCGGCGAGGGACACAACCACGAGGTAAACGCCTAGAACTATTACAGGCTGATCCAAGAGCTTCTCAAAATCGGTGCTTGAGCCGGTTTTAAGCCAAATTCCAGCTCCAAAGATACAGATTGAGAAAGCAGGAAGACAATGGCATTGAGCAACCCGATCAGGTTGTTGCTGAACCGCATTATCTCCTTCTTGGAAGAAAAGACATTCATTCATGAGGATGCGAGGGGAAGACCGTTTGGCAGCTAGGCTTACGCCTGTTCAGAGGCGGAGGAGAAGGAACCAAAAGAGTGCAAAAATGCCGAGGATGCAGCATGATTTGTTTGCCTGTTAACTCCTTAAAGATCATTAAATCTTTGTACAAATACGTAGTTGAACCAAAAGCTTTTTTTTTTTCACCCAAAAAAAGTTTTTTTAATCACCCCCAAAAAAAAAGTTCCTTTTTTCCATTAGATTTTTAAATTATTTCAAATTTTGAAGAAAAAATTATGAGTATAATGCAAAGTGATGGCTTGATCGGCTTGAATTCGATGATGAGTTTATTATGGTCGAATGATTTGAATAGATCGTTTCTTCTAATCTAGCTTTAGCTTATGATTTATAATTATTAATAATTTATTTAAGAAAAGGGATGAACATCTAAAACTTAAATTAATTATTTTCTTATAAGAAAAATAGATCATTTAGATTATAAAAATTATAAAATTATTATGAAGAAGTTCATATATCAAACATCGCTTATTAGTTTTTTATTTTAGAAAGGAGAAGAATATGAAAAATAAAATAAAATATTATATTATGAATGCTAATAAAAATATTATTGAGAGCAAGATTCAAGATCTCAAGATTTTATTAGTTCATGAGGAAGCTAATGTTATGCAAGAAAAAATAATTGGTGATATTAAGAATATTACTAAGTATCAAAAGGAAATGCTTATAATAATAAAAATAGTTATTGGAACCAAAAGGTGCTAAAAAAGATAAAAATAATAAGTTTTGCTATAAAAATTAGTTTAGATGTAAAAGCTCGAAAAATTTGGAAATATATAGAGAGGCCTGTGAGGAGTCTAAGAAGACAATATGCGATACAAATAATTTAACTTTTAATTATTTATATAATATATTAGGTACTAAGGAGAGTGAAATGTATAAGTTAGTCAAACAAAGAGATAGAAGAAGTAAAGATCAAGTTTAAGTGAATTGGATTAAGGATGAAAATAAAAAAAATACTTTTATTAAAAGATGATATTCAATATATGTGGATGAGATAATTTGAGAAGCTTTTTAATAAAGATTGTGAAAATATGATTGGCTTTAATGACCTTAGAATTCTAAATGAAAATAAATATTTTTTTTATTTTTATCATTGTATTAATAAAACCAAAATTAGAGAGACTTTTAAAGAAATTAAAGTGCGAAAAAACCGTTGAACCTAATGATATTCTAATAGAGTTGTGAAAATGCTTAAAAGGTGAAGGAATTTTTTAGCTTACTAGATTTTTTAATATTATTTTGAAAACTAAATATATATCAAATGAGTGGAGAAAGAGGATATTTGTTCTTATTTTTAAGAAAATAAGATAATGCACAAAAGTGTGTGAATTATTGAGGAATTAAGTTAATGTTCCATACTTCAAAACTATGGGAGAGAGGAATTGAGCATATATTACGACATGATACTAATGTTTCTCAAAATCAATTTGGATTCATACAGGGTAAGTCTACTATGGAAATTGTACATTTGTTGAGAGGTTTGATGGAGAAGTATAGAGAGAATAAGGAGGATTTTTATATGATATTTATTGATTTAGAGAAAACATATAATAAAGTTCCAACATAAGTGATCTAGAGAGTTTTAGAAAAGAAAGGAGTTAATAATGCTTATATTCAAATCATTAAGGATATGTATGCAGGAGCTATTACTTGTGTTCAAACACATGGTGGATTGACAAAATATTTTCCTATTTCATTTAGATTAAATCAAGGATTAATTTCAAGCCCATATCTTTTTTCTTTAGTCATGGATGTTCCTACGAGACGTTTGTAATATGATGTACCCAAGTGTATGTTTTTTGCTAATGATATTTTTCTTGTTTATAAGACTAAAGAGGAGGAAGGAAAACTTGAATGATAGAGTTCAACCTTAGAGTCTAAAGGTTTTCGTTTGAGTATATCTAAAATTAAATATATGATATGTAATTTTAGTAGTAATAGATATAGTGTGGGATTGTGACTTTGGGTGATTAAGTTATTAAAAAGGTATACATTTTAGATATCTCGGGCCTATTATCCAAAGTGATGGTGAAAAAGATGGGGATATTATTAGTAGAACTCACGTTGAATGGATGAAGTGAAGGAATGCATTGAGTCTGTTGTGTGATAAAAAAAGTACCCCTCAAACTTAAGAAAAAATTCTAGCTATAAGATGGTGGTGAGACCTACAATGCTTTATGGCACGACGTATTGGCCAAGTTAAGTATTGCAGAGATGAGGATGCTCAGGTGGATTAGTGACTTTACTCTTAGAGACAGAATGTGAAATGAGTATATACGTGAAAAGGTTGGAGTAGCATAAAATGTCGACCTTGTTAGGAGAGTAGATATATTAGATATGACCTGTGTTAAAAAAAGTAAAGGTAGACATAGAAATATTTGATTAAAAAGTAATATAAATGACCTTTCTTTATTAGATTTAAATGAGAATTTGTCTCTAATTGGAACAAAATTTTGAGAAAAAGGATTCATGTAGCTGACCTCCCGTGGTGGGATAAAGGCTTTATGCTATTATTATTGTTATTTCTTCTAATTTAGCTGACTAAGTCTAGGCGAGATCCATATAATAGGGCTAACTTGATATTAACACATCTTTGTGAAACTTGGGGGTGTGTGTGTGTGTGTATAATGTATTAAAAATTTTACAAAGATAAAATTTTTTCTGTGTAACAAGCTGGTAATTATTAAAATAAATTTAAAATAAGAATACAAATTTTCATCTGAATTGGAGTGTTGCAGCGCTATGCTTGTGGTCGTTTCTACGCTGTGCGTTAGAGCATAGCGGCACCAGAAATTATCTTTGTGGCATTAAAGGTTTGTTGTACAATAATTCTGGATTCAACATACAACGCAGCGATGCTGGCTTCCTTGGGTGTCACAATGCCATGCACTGAAACAAGTTTTCAAATATATTAAAATGGCATTTGCTTCATTCCCTCACATTCTCACCTCACTCAGTTGTGAATTTCCGTGGAAGGAAAGAAGATAAGGGGAAGGAAGGAGGAGAGAGGAAAGAGAAAGCTGGGTTTTTTATCCCCGATATACTCTTCGCTTTTATGAAAATTTGAGATAACTCATTTGTGACCCTCAATATAAATTTGTTGAATAATAATGACATTGACTTCATAATCTACGAATTAAAAATAAATTTCAAGTGTCATATCTATTCTACTATTATAAAAGATGCTTGAGTTTCCACCCATATGTAATCCTAGCCTTTCATTCTATTCATTCAAAAATTATCTTGACCCTTCATTTTATTTTAATAATTATATATATATATATATATATATGATACTCATTTCATTTATTTTAATTATTAATTACTTAATAACTGAAAAAGCCGACTATTTCTTCCATTACATATCAAGCATCTCTTCTTCGTATCTTCGACGCCTCTTCATCTTCATATTCCTTAAGAATTCTCAAATTAAACCTCTTTTGTCAAGACGCTTTGCGTGAATAATAAAAGTTGAGAATCGGGACCCATACAAATGCGAGCGATCGGGTGGGTGTCGAGGTCGCATTCGCGCCTTCGCGGGTGCGAATGCTGAAGACTGGTAGAGCGCGGCGAGGCCAGCTGGCCAGGGGTGAGTGCAGCGTGGCCGGAGGCTGGGCCTAGGGCCGTTGCAAGTGCGGTCCATGCTGATAGGCCGAATGGCTCTGCATGTGTGTGGGCTACACGGACGTCGAACAACGGGTGGAACAACGAGCGGGCTATGAGCCAGTGCGAGTAGACAGTTTGTTGTGCGAGCGGAACAGTTGCGATAAGCCGGGTTACCTAGTAGGGGTTTCTAAATGGGTCAACCCATGTCACTTTCGAGTTTCCGGGTCAACCCGAACCCGACACAATTTTTGAAACGGGTCGACTTGTTGAACTCAAACCCGACCTGTATGTCAACGGGTTGACCCGAACCCGAACTTTTATGGGTTAGGTCCGGGTCGTTGGGTTGTGTCAAATATTGACGCCCCTACCCTAAATCTTATAAGTGGATCAACTGTGGGTTAACTCAAAACTATATATATATATAGCTCATTCTCATGGATATGTTATGTTCATAAATAAGATAATTTGAATAACATTAGAGCTTAAAATGCCAATTGAAAAAAAAATTATGTTGATCGGGCACGAGTCTCGAGGCAAAAATAGAGTTGGAAACTTCAAAAATTAATTCGGAGACCATCTGAACTCCGATTTCAGCAAACTTATAGTCGAATTGAACTTCTCGGTCAATGTGAGCCCAAATGAGTCCAAATCAAAGACCCGAAGCACGTTTGGAAGGTTCAATCCATAATCCGGATTACCAAACAGTTTCCAAACATGACATGCTTATAGTTGAATCGAGCAGCTTGACGAGACAAATCCAACGAGCCCAAGATCATCAAATTCTGATATCATTAAGACCTTCAAATGCCTGATAAACTGTCCACGATCAAGGGATTCAACATCGGCCGTCCATCCAAACCACTCCACATTTGCCCGTGATCCTCCTCCTATTTACTGGCCATGCCACTCTCAGAAAACTATAAATTGACCCCTCATTTCCCATGAGAGGAGAGAAGCAAGAGGAGGAAGAAGGAGCCAAGGAAGAAGAGAAGGAAGAGCTCTCTTGCCACCAGACTCCTCCTCGACCACCGCTGAACTTTCGCCCGGCCACCAAGTGACACCGGACTTCCGCCCGTCCACCAAGTAACGTCGGACTCCTGTCCAGCCACCGACGAACTCCATAATTTCGCCCGGCCTCCAAGTGACGTCGAATTTCTGCCCGACTTCTACACGACATCAGAATTCTATTTGATGTCGAACTTCTGCCCGTTGTCGGACATTCATCAGACTTCTACCCGATGTCGGACTTCTACCAGACACTGAACTTCTACCAGATGTCGGACCTCCGCTCGTTGCTGGATTTCTACCCGATGCCGGACTTCTACTCGCCGCAGGACATTAGTCGGACTTATACCTGACGCCGGATTTCTACTCGACGTCGAACCTCCACTCGTTGCCAGATTTCTACCCATCGTCGGAGTGCTACCTGACACCGGATTTCTACCCGATGTCGGACCTCCGCTCGTTGCCGGATTTATACCCGACACCGGACTTCTACTCGCCATCGGACATTAGTCGGACTTATACCCGACGTCGGATTTCTACCCGAAGCCGGACTTCTACTCGTCGCCCGTTGCCGAACTTTTGCCAGTTATTGGAGATTCGTAGGACCTCTATTTATGCTGGACTTATGTCAATCGCTGGACCTCTACATGACGTCATCCTTCCAACCTCCGTCGCCCGTCGACTACGGTCCTTCGGGCTTAGGTCCTTCCGACCAAACGAACATGTCAACAATGACTCTTTGTATTCCCATTATGTACTCTATATTATGTACTTCAAGCAAAGTTCTTCCCTCTAATGAAGGGCCTCATTTATAATCAACTGCAAATAATAGTGGATTCATTCAAACTGGGCTAGGCCCCGTGATTTTTCCCCCTTTTTAGGGGTTTTCCACGTAAAAATCTTGGTGTCTCTCATAAATACTACACCATCTCTCTTTACCTGATTACGTGCCGAATCTTCGTACAATGCTAAGATGATAAACATTATATTTTTCTACCGCCGTAAATATTCTAGGACGCAACAGTTTAGCGCCGTCTGTGGGAACGTGGTTCCCGACTGGGGGCAATTTTCGCTCCAACCTCAAAAGGTCGTGCATGTCAACATTCTAGCATCAGTGGCTACATCAATTTCATGAAAATTAGATGCACACTAGGGGGCAACCTTGACTCCAACAGTGGTTAAGAAAATTCCTCTAATGCTTTCAATATCACGAGGATATTTCTGGCAGGAAACTCCCAGCAAATACAATAATGCTTTTAATAAATTTCAAGCTTCATACAGTCCCAAGCTGGACTTCTACTCCTTGGGCAAGGTCTTAATCTTGACCTCAAAAAGGTAGTAACGGTCTAAAGATAGACCATTCTTTGATTCATGATACACACGGCATTCACCCCCTCCCAATCAAAACATAATCTGTCCCAAGGGGATTCGATTCGACCTCTTCCATATAGGTTAACGTCATCGAGCAAATGCTCTGACATATAACCTCGGATAGGTCTTATATCCTTGGTGGATTCTCTCGACCTCTTCCATATAGGTTAATGTCATCGAACAAACGCTCTGACATACAACCTCGGATAGGTCATACATCCTTGGTGGATTCTCTCGACCTCTTCCACATAGGTTAATGTCATCGAGCAAAAGCTCTGACATACAATCTCGGATAGGTCCTACATCTTTAATGGATTCTCTCGACCTCTTCCATATAGGTTAACGTCATCGAGCAGCGCTCTGACATACAATCTTAGATAGGCCAAACATCCTAGGAGGATGTCTTGTATTTCAATCACTGGAAGATCAATCCCAGGGGGATTTGATCTGACATATTCTATACAGGTTAATGTCATCAAGCAAAAGCTTTGACTAACAATCTCTGATATGTTAAATATCCTAGGAGGATGTCTCTCATATTCGCTCATATTATATGCCTCAAAAAGCACGGGGGGCAATATATCAAAGCATATCTCAAAGATGCAATAACAATTCAGCTTCCTCGAGGGGACAAGTTCTCAACTTCATATATAATATCAATGGAGTTACAAAATTCAGATTCAGGTGTACATTTATTCTCACTAGAAGTTGAAATTAAAAAGTACATTGGCATCATTCGTACAAACTACTATCATCAAGCAACAACAAGCAACTTTAAAATAGTCAAATATCCTTAGTGGATTTAAGTGACTTCTCTTTTACTGCACACAAGCATCTCCTACAACTTCTTATTCAAATAAAGGATATAACTTGATCATTATCAGACCTCCACTCAGTTGATAGTGTTAGTATGTTGCCAGAATGCTAGCATAACACACTGCTTTAGCCCCTTGACTCAAAGATATCTGATGTCGGAACACTTCAGTATTGATGCATATTGCCTTAGCAAAATGCCACTGGACACTCGCCATCATCGGCCCTTCGTCGGATATCTGTCGACGATCCTTTACTTCATATCTGCTATCATCGGCTTCTCGCTCGACTACTGATAGTGGCTCACCCTCCAACTCTCTCCTTTAGCTCTCCACTCGGCTGTTGACTGCCAATGAATTTCCACTCGATCGTTCATCATCGAAGGACTTCTTCTCAAACAGCGTCAAAATTCTCTACGTCTACTAATCACTTCTGTTTCTCCTCCCAGATACTATTACCGCCAAATCTTCTCAAATCACCCTCGCATGCAAGAAACATTTGATCTTCTTCTATTAAGGACAGTTTAGTGGAAGAGTAAGCTCTCATCGTAACTTCTTCAACACAAAAGAGGGGCACTGAAGCTCGATAGGGGATGTCACCTATCTTCGACAGTGGAATGCCTCAAATATAAAAAGAAGACTAGAGAAGAAGAAAAAGGAGATGAAGGCAAAAATTCTAACTTCTACATAAGGAGAGGGGCCCTGGTTTGTGTAGGGAAAGTCACCTACAAAAAATAGGGGAATGTCTCAACTGTAAGAAACTTAGAACAAGGGAGGAGAAAGAAAAGAAGCGACTCCAAAAATTTCCAACTTCTACACAAGGAGAGGGGCCCTGATTTTGTGTAGGGAAAGTCACCTATAAAAAATAGGGGAATGCCTCAACTGTAAGAAAGTTAAAGGGAGAAGAAAATAAGGAGAGGAGCAATTATCCCCTTACCTTTGGGGACTATTTATAGGGGAAAATGAGGGAGGAATATTCTCTAGGAATAAGAATATTCTAAAAGATTCCAAGAATATTCTAGAAATAAGAATACTCTTAGAATATTCAAAAAATATTCCATTAAAAAAAGAGATAAGAAAAATTCTCTCCTAAAAAAAATCAATAAAAAAAATAAAGGAGCGTGGGCCCCACCCTATATAAGCTGTTGGTTATGCCCAAAGGGCGAGTCTTTCCGGACCGTAATATCAAAAAAAAAAAATTACTTCAAAGAACAAGAACATTTGATTTCTATCTTTTCAAGAGATATGCCTTCCCGTTTTAAGGCCGGCTTATCTAGCATATTATCAAGTCTGATTGCAAGCAGCACTTATCAAAGAGAGATGTTTTCAGACATAAGCATGCAAATTAAAAGAATATCCAAATATTCTATTTTTAAAAGCGTTGTACATACCATCACTTACAGCTCCTAAATCAAGTGCATTCTCACCATGCAATATATTAACTAGTTCCTTTGCATACCTGGTGCATAATAAATGAGGAAAATGATGCCATGAAAGTGATGATATTATTCAAATTGCTTATATAAGGTTCGGGCCTGGATGGACATGGCCAAAATCTGCCAAAGGTACTCCATTTTAAATGCAATCCTGAAGTCAACAAATTATTTTAGAGGCAAGAACACCAAGAATAAACTGCTTACCAAAATGGAGTAAAAGCATAAGCATCAAACCAAATTTGCGCTAAGCCAATCTACAAATATAGGTTTGGCATATGCACTAGTCATTACATGCATAGCATCAAATACCAATTTGAAGAGCTACGACAAGTATTTTCGGACTTCTAGAGCTTCAACGTCCGAAAATACGGGGGCAACTAATATATCATCAAAAAAAAATTTATGTTGATCGGGCATGAGTCTCGAGGCAAAAATCGAGTTGGAAACTTCAAAAATTAATTCAGAGACCATCTGAACTCCGATTTCAGCAAACTTATAGTCGAATTGAACGTCTCGGACATACAAACCCAGCGACACCAAATTCAACTCAATCTGAGCCTAAATGAGTCCAAATCAAAGACCCAAAGCACGTTTGGAAGGTTCAATCCATAATCCGGATTACCAAACAGTTTCCAAACATAAAATGCTTATAGTCGAATCGAGCAGCTCGACGAGACAAATCCAACGAGCCTAAGATCGCCAAATTATAATATCATTAAGACCTTCAAATGCCTGATAAACGGTCCACGATCAAGGGATTCAACATCGGTCGTCCATCCAAACCACTCCACATTTGCCCGTGATCCTCCTCCTATTTATTGGCCATGCCACTCTCAGAAAACTATAAATAGACCCCTCATTTCTCATGAGAGGAGAGAAGCAAGAGAAGGAAGAAGGAGCCAAGGAAGAAGAGAAGGAAGAGCTCTCTTACCACCAGACTCCTCCTCGACCACCGCCGGACTTTCGCCCGGCCACCAAGTGACGCCGGACTTCCGCCCGGCCACCAAGTAACGTCGGACTCCTGTCCGGCCACCGACGAACTCCATAATTTCGCCAGGCCTCCAAGTGACGTCGGATTTTTGCCCGACTTCTACACGACATCAGAATTCTATTTGATGTCGAGCTTCTGCCCGTTGCCGGACATTCATCTGACTTCTACCCGACGTCGGACCTCCGCTCGTTGCCGGATTTTTACCCGACACCGGACTTCTACTCGCCGCAGGACATTAGTCGGACTTATACCTGACACCGGATTTCTACTCGACGTCGGACCTCCACTCGTTGCCAGATTTCTACCCATCTTCGGAGTGCTACCTGACACAGGAGTTCTACCCGACGTCGGACCTCCGCTCGTTGCCGGATTTCTACCCAACGCCGGACTTCTACTCGTCGCCCATTGCCGAACTTCTGCCAGTTATTAGACATTCGTCGGACCTCTATCTGATGATGGACTTATGTCAATCGCTGGACCTCTACATGATGTCATCCTTCCAACCTCCGTCGCCCGTCGACTATGGTCCTTGGGGCTTAGGTCCTTCCGACCAAACGAACATGTCAATAGTGACTCTTTGTATTCCCATTATGTACTCAATATTATGTACATCAAGCAAAGGTCTTCCCTCCAAGGAAGGACCTCATTTATAATTAACTGCAAATAATAGTGGATTCATTCAAACTGGGCTAGGCCCCGTGGTTTTTCCCTATTTTTAGGGGTTTTCCACGTAAAAATCTTGGTGTCTCTCATAAATGCTACACTCTCTCTCTTTACCTGATTGCGTGCCGGATCTTCGTACAATGCTAAGATGATAAACTTTATATTTCTCTACCGTCACGAATATTCTGGGACGCAACAGTGCTCATCTAAAATTTGTAACATATCTCAAAACTAGCCATCAAATGTACATAAAAAAAGGTTTAATACTTGTAGATTTTACTAAAATAAAAGGGATAAGAGCTCATCTAAGGAGGATAATGGCTTTATGTCCTTTAAAATAAATTTTAAGATGATGGGCATATCATTTTTTTTAAGATTATTTACAATAATGTCCTCAACTTTTAGTTTCTTTGTTCTAAATAAAAGAATATAAAAGCAACAAGAATGAGAGATCTAAAAATTATATATAAAATCGTAACTTATTATTGATGTGTCATAAGAAAATTCATTATATCAAGTACAAATCTTGATGTAAGTATTTGAATTAAAAACTTTCAGAAATAACTTCAGAACTATTTGAACAATATGTTCAACAAATTTATAATCAAAACATGAAACTCAACAAGATAAATGTAACGAGCCTAAAATTTTTCAATTATGACATCATTAAAACGTTAAATGCTAAAAATATATTTTATAATCAAGTGAGATCAGCATAGATAATCTGGTGAAGTGTTCTGGTTTATGAATGAAATGACTAAAATGCCCCTCTCTTTATTAAAATAATAATAATAATAATAATAATAATAATAATAATAATAATATTGAATATTTTATTGCAATCAATTAAGCTAATCTTATGAGTATGGTCAAGATATCACCAACAAATTCATTTGAATCCAACATTTATGGCTAATTTGATTTCAATATTTATAATTTGAGCAAAATTATACTTCTTAAAAAAATATTAAAAAATTCATGTATTATAAATATTTAATTATATGGATTAATAAAACATAAAATTAAATAAATGTTGATATCGTAATTTAATTAATTTATTTATAAAAGTAAAGCTTAAACAAATAAAAAAAATCCGCAAGATTTCAGTGGTACACTTAATGCTAACACCAATGTTGTCTGTTTTTGGGAGAGGATTTTTTTTTCTAGAGGAATATTTTGCCGCTATCAATGACTTAACGGACAATATTGGCCGTACGATCATCGGCATCGGTGCGCCTCCTCGGCGTTTTTCCGATAACGGGAAGAATCTGTCGGAAGTCCGCAGCGGACTATATATAAAATGCACCACCAAGATGGGCCGTGGGCCCCGCTTTTGCTGAATTATTGCTCGACGGTGGACCCCACGATCCACTGTTATTGGGTGGTAGTCGACGAGCTGCGCGTCAAATGTAGATTTTTGGCGGACAGAGAGAGATAAATGATAATCTTTGTGATTTGGAGATTTTAATCTGTCATTGTCGAGTCGAATTTAAATATATTAAGTTATTAATTTTTAATAAATTTTATTATTCTTGGATGATAAATATTTTGATGATTGGAAATAAAAAAAAAATAATATATAATCATAAAATTTATCAATATGCCATTTTTGAATTGAAAATTTTGGAAATTAAATTCAGGATCATTTCGAACATTAGTTTCAGTAATTTTTATAGTTGAGCTAAATATTTTGATGTGACATACTGACCACATCAAAAATGTCGTGATCTAAGTCCAAATGAGCTCAAATCAAATACTTTTAACATTTAAGTATAGTTTAAAATTTCATGATATTAATCAAAATATCAAACGATCACTAAATCTTGATTGTTTATACTAAAATGAGCATCTCAATGAAAGAAATTTAGCAAGCCTAAGATTACTTATTTTTATATCATTAAGGTACTTAAACGCTAAAAGAATGATCTATAATTAAGAGAAGGAATATTGATTGTCTAATCGAGTGTTTTGAAATTTTTGCTAAAATTATCAAAATGACATCCCAAAAAATTATAAGTAGATTCCTTGTTCTGCATTTGATATGAAGATTGGAGAGCTTGGACCTTGACTTGGAGTTGGAAGGACTTCAAGACCTAAAGAACTCTCACCTTCACATAATGTTTGATGTTGATGATTACCATTAGCAATTGGTGATCATTTTTATTCAATTATCATTACTAGATCATCATCTTTTGATTTTCATCACCCAATATATGTCACTCTATCAGCACCATCCAACCTTTATCTTTTGATTATGGTCTCTCGATTATCATTACATAAAAATCATTTTCGTTGTCACTAACAACATCGATGCATGACATAGCTTATAAGGCCTATGCATGTTGCTGACATTAATACTGATATTGGTCAATCTCATAGTTTGTCGTTATCAGCAACATCGATGCATGTCATCATCCGTAATGTTGATGCACATTATAAACACCAATATCGATACCTACTAATCTCGTTCCCCGCCATCATTAATAATGTTGTTGCACATCATTGCCTATATAGTCAATGCTCTCGATTGAAACCATCTTAACTTTGATGTCAAAATTAAGATTTATACTAAACTTATTAGTCTTTAGTCTTCTATCTTCAAAAGAGAATGACCAAACTTTTCACAAATAATCACTTGAAAATAACTTTAATATCTCAAAGCTCCTCTAACTTCCCCAATGGAATCCATCCTTAACGGTGTATGTTGCTAAATTATATCAACGCCTTCTGAATTAAGATGAAGGATATCATTTATAACCAACAATATGTATCACTAGAATCATTTCAACTAGACCAAGGCCCATAATTCTTTTTCTATTTTGAGTTTTTCACATATAAATTATAGTATCTTTTATAGCATCTTTTAATTTGTGTGTTAAAATTTCATAAAAAGCTAAGATAATAAAATCTCTCAATTACATAAAGTTTTATCATGCGATAATATATGATGCTCAAATCTTCTAAAAATTTTGAGATTTTGAGTATTCTTGCTAGTTATATTAACTTTATTTTTCAACGTCCAAATATTTCTTCTACAAAAATTCAAAGAACTTTGGCTTCCCCATAATTGTGTGTTTGTTAACATTTTCATGCTCAATAAAATTAAAAGCATTAATGAAAGTTTTTTAGAAATATAGCATTTTATAATAAAATTTATCTTCTTTCCTTTCTCTTGCACACATTAATGAAGCCGCAAAACGCTAGGACAGGAAGGAACGTCGTCCTCGTTGAAGCCAGAGAAGAGGAAAAGCAAAGCTTATTATGAAGCCGGAGAAGAGGAAGGAAGGAACGTCAGTGCCGGCGGCAAGAGACGTGGGGCTACGGGATAGCGGTGGGACCGCAGGGCCGCGTGACAGTGGGAGAGGTGGACGGCGACGTTGGCGAGGCCATTAGGCCACTGCCGGGTTGACTCAAGAGTGCGGGCGGGAATGAGGAATCGGGATTTCCAATTTCGTGTACATGGGAGTTAGGGTCGGGTCGATACCAGGTCATTCTTGGATTTCTGTGTCAACTCAATCCGATTTTTGAAACAGGTCGATTGTTGAACCCAAAGCCAACTCGTTTGACAAATGGGTTGACCCTAACCCTGAATTTTTTGGTCTGGTTTGAGTCGAATTTTTGGGTCGTGTGAAATATTGACACCCCTATTATTAACAAAATAAATATTAGGATTTTTTTTGTTCACTTAATAATAGAGTTTAATTTCACTCCTCACATAACTTTGTGTAGAGAATAATACAACATGAATTAATACTCATTGGTAAATAACAACTCAGCATATCAACATTGATGATCATCAATTATCATTTACTATCAACCCTTACATACAATCCATGTTATCATGCATCAATTCCTCTAGCCAATAAACCACAAATCTAGAGGCCACTACCTCCTAATGTGTGCTTTGAGGCAATCATCTTTCTTATGAGCAATCTAAATTTGTCATCATATTTTAATCAAATTTGATCACAAATATTATGAATTTATGGCCGATTGTCATTATGAAGCCTATTCTAAGCAACATTCGATGGCTTCTTATGATCAATATCATCGAATGATTATGTTGACTATCTATTAATATCATATGAACACATATTTATCTCATCAAAAATGAACTCATTAACAAGGGCATTCATAGCTATGTCATGACTACTATACTTTTTATATTAATATTGGGTACTATGTCTATCAATCACAATATACCAACAAGATTTATCCTCACCTCCTTCAATCAATCATGAATAAAATTGTGATTCACTTAAATATGATCAACATTGGCATAAACAATTCAACAAGGCATATAAGAAACCAAATTTCAAATGAAAAATATCTAATCATATAGCTTTTAACTATTATAAACACAAAATTATATATGTTGAGGTATATAGGCTATATATGCAATAAAATAAATCCTTCCATAATCACAAGTTGAAATAACATATGAGGAGCTTCATATATGAAGTTAATTAAATACTTCAAATTATGTATATTCCTGACCTTTTATAATCAGATATTTTTCATTTGAAAATTTTCTTTCAACATCAATTGATGCATGATAAGCATGATCATTAGATTCTTCCCATTTTGAAAATTTTAAATGTCTCATGATTTGTAATAAAGTAACATCATATTCAACTTTAAAATTTTCAAAATAGTTTATCTGTGAATTAAGAGCTTTTAGTCTGTATAGAATGTTGAATGATTTACATATATACCGCTTAAAACTATCTTATTTCCATATTTAACATAAAAAATGTACTATTTATTCACATAACACTCAATTATGTGAATACCATAAAAAAGTAATATCCTCATTATCTCTGTTAACTTTCCATCTATCACACACCGGGTCTAGAAGGTAGTATACCTCGGCACCATGGGATGTGATGAAGGGATAGAAAGACATATTCTATATTCACAAAGAGAAGCATGCATATACAAGAAATACAATGATATATATATATATATATATAAGAGTAAACTAATGAAGTGATATAAAAAGTCAGTTCATTAATAGAATATAAAATAACCAATATATCCAAATAACAGTAGTTCTAGTATAAGCCAATATGAATATAAAAAGAACAAAAAGAAGGAAAGAACTATCCAACCCTCAGAATTACAAACATAATAAACTATTATAAAATAATAAATACAAAAAATAGTCTACTGCTGGTAACCATGCTCCTGAGGTGGCGGTCCATCAAACACGCCTATATGACCTGCTAAAAAAGACAATCAGCAAGTAACTCCTATTTATCAAAGCACAAATTACAAATGAATGGGACATGCATTATGAACAATCAAAAGAGAGGAGTAGTAATCTATAATCCCAATATCAAAAACAACCATGAGACATACTATGTTTTCTCAACATATTTTTATATACATGTATATATATCAATTAGCTATTGATGCTAAATCACTTTAATGTTTATAACTGCACCACACTAGGTATCATTGTACCTCAAAAGGACCTGTAAGTCATTTCTTTATTTTAATTCAAAATAATTATATATATTCAAACATTCATATGTATATACTATAGTCAGTCTATCAAATACTCATCACCGGGAAGATAAACACCAACTCAAGAAAATCCAGTGGTTTCCTAAGTAGTCATCACTCTTGGGGTCTGTTGGCCTCGGCTAGTTAATAATCAATAGAGTTCTATCAACATACACATCAATGCACCCAAGCATATAGTTTTTCAAAATTTTCATAAACACTATTCAATAGGTTTTACATTTTTATTATGATAAAGATTATTTCATAAATAGAAATGTGTTGCCAATATAGCCTTTATTGCCTTCAAATGAAATCACGTGCATGAAAATATATAAAAATGATAATAATAATATACAGGAGTTTATGCAGTAATAAATCACGACTAATCTACTTATGAAAATTTCTAGTTCATTATGAGTATGAAAAGATATTTACAAGTACTAGTAAATAATCATTAAACTTTACAATAATGATAGGACTAACGGTCTAATTCGATAATCTAAACAGTCTAATACAATTAATAAGGATTTTGCCCATAACAAAGAAAGTTACTTTTATTCAATAATATGTAGTAGTCACTTACTGTGGTTGCTATAAACTCCAACCTCGATAGTGGCTCGCTCGACTCCACCAAGCGGCAATCCTACAAATAATGAAGCCAAACTATTAGAAACACGCACTTTAAAGCAGTACGACAAATATTCTAATAAATCTTTAGTCACACTGAAAACACCAAATCAATTATTAATTAATGTGATCTAATCTATGACCTACCAAGACACCTTATGAAGACCAAAACATAAAAGAAACTCCGCAAACAGTTTGATTAATGATACTTCTAACAGATGGAAGATAATATAAAATTTTGATTAAATCAAACATCAACTTAGATAAAATTTCCTTCTAAAAGCCAGATAAAATTCATCATAATAATATTTCAACACATAACTAATCAAATCTAGCATGAACTCTACAAAATAGAGATCATCTATTCTATATGTTGGCAATAAAGAAGAAGAACAAAGGAAGAAAGGAAAAAGAGAAATTTTGAACTCACTACTGGAGGAGGGAGTTGCTATTGCTGCGAGAAAAGAGCAAAGGAGTAGAAGGGAGGACTTTCGGTGGTTGCTAGGAGGGAGAAAAGAGAGTGGAATGATACCCTAAGACTCCAAATTGAATTAAATGGCAAGAGGAAAGTCGGCCAAGCGGGAGAGAGATTCGGCAGTGAAATCGCAAAATTTCTGTGATTTGGAAAGAGATAATCGCGGCTAGGGACCCGCTCGGTTTGTCCATGCGAGGAGGGATCAAAAGCTAATTTGCGTGCGGCTTGGGTGGTTCATTCGCGTGCGAAGAGGATGTGGCGTGCGAAAGTATTGAACCAGTTCGGTCTAGGTTTTTACACCATCACTAAACTCTTCTTCTTCTTCACATGCTGCTTGTCCCATCAATACACTTGTCAATGAGGTCCTATCTCCACCTCTTTTTTATCTTTTGCACCATTATCAATCAAGTGGATGCCCTTCTCCAATGAGATCATCACAACTTCATCACCTCTTAATCATCCTCCACACATCATTGGTCACATTGATTCCATTCCCAATGATATCCCATTGTGACTTCTTCTCTTTATCATCCCCTGCAAGATCATATCATGACTTCCTTGTTTTCTTCAAGTAATAAATGTGAGAAAAATTAACAAAATATTATGTGTTTTATGCGTTAGATATGTAAATAAAATAATTTAAGTATTAGATATGTAAATTCACTAAAAAATTTTAAGTTTTTTTATTTTTACAAGACTAAATTATTAAATAATTAAAATAATTTGAGCTCTTGTATTATTCTTCATCCCTTTTCCGAAGTCCTTAGATCCCTATCTAGAGCTTCAACTCATAATCAGAAGCTATTTTGTTAATATTTAAAATATATTCTAATTTAATGGCAGCCATGTGAATTTTTTTTAATTTATAATTATATATTTTTATAATATTTATTTATTATTATTATTATTTTAGAAGTTTTGTTGTAAAACTAATCAAAGAAGCAAGCGAGAACCGAAGACTAGTTTAAATGGCTTGCGCTCTCTCTCTCTCTCTCCCCTCTTGGTACCCAAAGCTTGCTCCCAGTTTTTTTTTTTTTTTTTGGTTTCTTCGTTGAGTAGGGTTAGGTTTTCGCCCTGTACTTCTTTCTCCTTGTTGTCGTTTTAACGGAATTCTCCCCATCATCGTAAGCTTGTTCCTTTTCTGCTCTTATAGTAGTTAGTTTTTTTTTTTTTGTTCAATTTGTTACCTCACCCCTCGCGTTTCATTAAGCTGTATTCAGATTGGAGGAAAGTGAAGCTATCGAAATGAAAATCATGTGATTTGCTGATCTTTAATGAATCTGTTGATTTGAGATCTTCAGGGTTCTTTTTGTTTTGTTTTTTTTTGTTTTTCCTTTTGCTTGAATTCCCATTTTGCCTGCATAACCCCGGTGTTGAGTTTGATCTGTGTAAAGTTTCTATCCTGAATTTAATATTTTGACGTTTCCTTGAAAATCTCAATTGTCTTTTTAATCATTTATGCTTTTCACGAATCTTCAATTATGCCCGAAATCCTATTTTATTTTATTTTCTAATTCAAAGGACATGTTTTAGGATTAGAGAGAGAGAGAGAGAGGGAGAGAGAGCGCGCATCTTCTTATTGTTCTTATAAATTTGTGGCGATAGCATTAAAGTTCTGATGAACTTTGTTGCTGCTCTATTTTTTTATTATTTTTACGTTCTGTCATAGGTTCAATTTTTGGGGCACGAAAAGTGCGTATTGTCGAAATTCGCTATTCATATTGAAGTGAAATTTAAAGATGAGAGGAGCCACTCGAGCTCTTCGCCATGTTCTGTATTGTTCTCGAATTCGAGGGGATCACCTTTGTCGGCTAAATGGAAGTCGAAATGTTTCAACTTTGAGAGCAGCAGCTGTTTGTTCTCCATCCAGACCATTTGCCGAAAAAGAGATCAATAGGTATTTTTGCCAGACTGCACGGTCTCTGTCTGACTCTGTGGCCAGTGATTCTGCCGGAGGTTTGAATTTGAATCTAGAACTTTTTTTTCTTTACTTATAAATGTTCTCTCTTTAGTAATTCACCTGCATCCTCTTCATTTATGAATTTATCTCAATGAATCACAACTGCATGCATTCCACTTGCAGAAATCTTTTTATAGTTAAATGGTCCTCTTCTGCCATGCTAAACCTGTTATTCTTTTTATTCATGCCAAACCATTTATTCATTCTAGACCGGTGGTTCCTAACCGATTTATCAATCTATTAGTTTGAGATCCGTCCCTTTTGTTTTAAAAAATTTACTAATGTTAACTACAGCTTCAGCAGATGTGGGAAAATCTGGTCCTTTGATTGAATATGAAAGAAGAATAGCCTCAGGGGAACTTGTTGATGGAGATGCCTTTCAGGTTGGTGTTTTTAAAGTTTTTATGAAGTTATTATCATTGTCAAATCACTCCTGTTCTTTTACAGATTCCCTACTTTATGTCTTAAGAATATTTTTGGTAAGTATTTTTGCAAAACCTTTTTTTAGGTTGACACACTTAGGCTACTTCAAAGGCTGTATGACCAGCTTATTGAGCATGAAGACAGCTGCCATTTGGATAGATATAAAGCATCTCAAAAAGCTGGAAGGTAACTGATCAAAGACCAGGCAGAATAAATTGTCTTTAGAGAAATATTTAGTTGAAGAGGACAATAGTTTCATAATAGATGCTATTGATCTAGGATAGTTGGTCACTTTGTTTTCCATAGATTTTTGCCACTTATTTTAAAGCATTGTTTTGCAGAAGTCGGTGGCTATGGTCTCGTCTTGTTCCCCAATCTTCTTATTCACCAGTCAAAGGACTATACCTTTATGGGGGAGTAGGAACAGGAAAAACGATGCTAATGGATTTGTTTTATGATCAATTGTAAGTTTCAAGATCAACATAGCTTACGTACAAAGTACATTTTCGCTACATATTTTAACCTTTAGTTACATCAAAATTCGTATGTCCTCAAATGAGAGATGGCGAGCAATGTATTTTTATCTTCATACCTTTTTAAGGTAATATGGATAGAAGTTGCTTAGTATGTTGTAAGAAAAATAAGTTTAACACCTCATATAAGGCTTGTAGAAAAGAATGGAAAATGATAATTCTTAAAGCCTGTCCCAAATAGTTGGATAAGGCTATGATAATGATGATGATTTCAATCCCTCGTAACTCATTTCATGGATTTTAAATTCATATGTTTATATTGTATCTCAAAAGATGTGAAGACATTTCCAAATTCTATGTTATAAGGCGCTTTCTTACTTGTAACCCTGTTTAGATGGATAAAGGTACACGCTGTCCAGTGAACTCCTCAAAAAAGAAAAAAAAAATCTGGAATTTCGTTTTATTATTGCTTAATGGACGTAATAATAAATAAGTTTTCTGCATTCATTCTTCTTTGTGAAACATTGTTTAATACAAAAGAAAAGCATAAATACAAAACATGATTTTTGCAATACTATTTCTTGCTACTGTTTTGTTTTTTCTTGCATTATGCTTTTGAAACCATATTGTGCTTTTGTAGACCCTCTAATTGGAGGAAACGGAGAAGGCACTTTCATGATTTTATGTTGCATGTCCACAGCCGCCTCCAGGTATGATTCTCTGCTTAAGGGTTGGATATATTTTGGTCTTTTTATGGGTGAAATTAGATCTATATACATTGTTGTTTTTTACTTTTTTTCTTCATTATGGCTTCATAGAAGATCTTTTTTCATTATGCTCTTGCACATGCTGTTGTGAGGTGGCAATTTTATTTAAATTATTTCTGACGTATGTTGCTCATTTTAAATTATTCAAGATGCATAAAGGGGTAGCAGATCCACTTGAAGTTGTTGCAGGAGAGATATCTGATGAGTCCATTCTATTATGTCTAGATGAATTCATGGTACGTGAATCGTGGTATGTTCTAAGTTCCAAAAAACTTTTTGTCCAGTCACACCTCTTCTTCCACCTTATAAGTTTGATTCTAAAAAAAGTTTGAACTGCAGGTCACAGATGTTGCAGATGCATTAATACTAAATCGACTATTTAAGCATCTTTTTATTAAAGGCATTGTATGCTTTTCTTCCTTAGTTTATTTCATCAATATTTTGAATTGATTAACCTTATTTGTGATTGTCTTCTAGCTTCATTTTGATTTTCTGTTTTTCTCTCTCATGTTTGATATTTATTGCTTCCAAAGGTTCTTCTTTCCACATCAAATCGTGCTCCTGATAACCTTTATGAAGGTGGTTTACAGAGGGATCTTTTTTTACCATTCATTGATACCCTCAAGGTAATATTATATGGTTTTCAATATTTTTTCATAGTTTTGAACTTCTATCTCTTGTTTGATTTTAGTAATGTATTTCCTGAGACATTTGTTGAAACTTGCCATGCAGGAAAGATGTGTAGTACATGAAATTGGTTCATCAACTGACTACCGAAAGTTAACATCAGTAATTATCCTCATTTTATTTAGGAGACTAATTCTTTCTAAAATTCTGTATCAGGGAACTTTAATTGAATCATCTCTTATTGTTTTATGGTGCAGGCTGAGCAAGGTTTCTATTTTATTGGGCATGACTCTGCTCGCCTCAAGCAAAAATTTTTGAATTTGATTGGAAAGGAAACTCCTCGCCCACAAGTTGTGGAAGTGGTTATGGGACGACACTTGCAGGTTGTGATGTACCAACTGCTGCAAATGAATTTTAACAAAGGAATATCTTTTTTCTGTTCTATGTGCTTAAAGAAGAGCATGAATTGATTCTCCTTATTTCATGCAGGTACCACTTGGAGCAAATGGATGTGCTTATTTTCCTTTTGTTGATCTTTGTGACAAACCATTGGGAGCAGCTGACTACTTAGGGCTTTTTGGTAAGTTAGATTTTCACTGAACTCTTAGCCATTTCCTTATTTCTATTGCATTCTTAAAGTTGGGCTCTATTTAATTGTCTTGGACAGAGAAGTTTCATACGTTGGCATTGGATGGTGTGCCAAAATTTTCAGTCCAAAACCGGTCAGCAGCTTATCGGTTTGTTACATTGGTTGATGTATGCTCACTACTTCTTGCTTATGTTGATTATTTCAATTCATTTTTATATTCATGAATGCTATCTACTTGCCTTCACGATACCATTGGCTCAAATTAGCATTTTCGAACATTCTTGTGTTAAATTTCTACTGAGCATCTGGAATGACACTTATTTGTTCGACCTGAACTTGCTTTCTTTTGCTTCCATATATTATGTTAAGCTTTCATTACTGCCAATGTCTCAAAAATTGGATGAAACGCAGTCTTCATGGTATTATCAATCTTTTATTGTTAGCTTTGTAGTTTTTTAAAAGAGATGAATGGATATATATATATATATATATATATATTCCGTACAACACATCGGCGCTGTGTACCCTAGCACCCCGACGTTGTGTTCCCGAACACCCCGACGCTGAATGACAGAGAGCGGAGCGCTGTAGCGGTCTAGATACGGCGCCGCAATGGATCGAGACAAAGGTTTGAGCGTCGTAGCGCCCCAAACTTGCGCCGCAGCGTTGCGAGACAGACTGGACAGTTTTCTTTCTCATTTTTCTGAAGGGTTGCATCTCTTGGGGTTATTTTACTTAGCTTTTTTTGTATTTTGAGCATGTAGACATTGAGAACGGTGCATGTGAGAGGAGAAGCAAGGAGAGAGCGAGAGAGAAGAGAGATCTATACTTATTTCTCCCAATTTTCATAGTGGATTTCTTGGTGTAGTGTGGCTCAATGGTTTTTTCCTTATTTTGGGTTTTTTCCTACATTAAATCTTGGTATCCTTTATTTTCTGTTGCTTTTACTTTCTTGCTTGTTTCTTCATTGTGGTGTTTACTCCTCATCCCCAACACTCGTGAGCATTAAATGTTAATAAATTAGGTTGCAAACTTGCAAATATCAGTTAGTAAGAATTGGAATTAGTTATAAAAACATAGAAGTGGTATGATGTAAGATGTACATGTTGAGTTTTATTATCATTGATCAAACCAAAAGCAGTCTATGCATTTCATTTTTAGTAATCGTATGATAGGAAGCATTATTTACCGATAAAGATCCATGACATTTAATCAATACCTTATGCATTTGTTTCCAGGCTTAAGAATCATCCTTCACGATGCGATTCATGAAATTTAATCAATATCTTAAGCATTTGTTCCTAGACTTAATAATCATCCTTCACGATGCATTTCTATCGAGTGCTACATGATGTGTTAACTCTATTTTTGGTCAAGCAATTTTGTATGACTTCTGGTCATGTTGCTTTTGGTAAACTCTCATTTTTTTCTCATCATTCCACATTAATAATATCACTAACTTAATTGGTTCATCTCCACTACCATATATTTAATTGGTGTGATGGAGGTGCTATATCAAAGATTTGCTGTGGGTTGCAAGAAGGGATGGGGAGGATGGAGCAGAAGGGAAGGGGAGGCAACCAAAAAATGCAAAAGATAAAAGGTTGAATCACACGACTTTGATCATTGTCAAATCTCTTATAGAGGCACTGCTTCACGCAGTGAAATCTCTATTTCACATAGCCTTGCCAGGATGAAATTCCTTGGCAACAAACTTAGTTTTCATCCATCAAAAAATTGATTGCAATTAACAAATTTTTCCTATTTATAATGACAGTAGAAAAACTGTATGGCCATAGCATCCATGAAGGTACTTGTTTTCTAGAGGACCAAAAAATGTGAAAATATAGCATGGTAAAGTTCAACTGCATTAAATAAATAAATTTTAAGTAGATGATCCTCTTAGTTTGCTTTTGGATCTGGCCAGTTGATTTTGGCGGTTGCATATAACCTTGAAATCGGTTAATGAACTGCATCAGCGTGCTACATCTATTTTTCTTGCATTACAATTGATTTTCACTCGACACATTCATTGCACATTCTTATTTTTTATCAATATGATATGTGACATATCAATGTCTCTGAATTTCCAACTCATCTAATTTTACATCATGCGATGCAATGTAAACAAAGAAAGATGCAAATAATTTTTTAGGTTCTTACTTACAATTTTGGTCTAATGTAAGGATAATGCATAAATTGTTATTCTAGAATTTAGATTTGTGTGGGAAATATGTGATGGAAAGCAATGTAATGCACTTGCACCTCTTTCAGTGCTTCAAAATCATGGGAAACACAATTGTTTTTCCGTCTCTTTGAGTGATGTTGACTTTGTTTTGTGCCAACTAGCACAATCTAAAATTTTAGTTGGACGCCTGGTTTTCATTCCATGTACTATTTAAGGTAGCTGACACTTGTAAGGGCTTTCTAGGATTTTTTTTTTTTTTTTTTTGAGAATGTTGGCGTGTTATTATGCACGTGTAAATAAGTCTAACGTGCCAAATTACTGTCCTCTACTTTTTTCGAGGAAAGAGGAAATGGAGGTAGACGACTACAATGAGAAGGTGGACAAGGATTTGAAGTAGCTCATCAGATTTCCTCAGTTTTGCTCTCTTTCTCATAATCAAAATGTTTCCTAGGTTTTTTATCCTTTGTCCATTGGCTTTTGAATTCATTTATGTCCCTCTTTTGAATCATTCTCAGTATGCTTAGGTGTCCTACACATGCCATTTTGTCTAATAGGATTAGTATTTATTTGTGTGAACCAAAATAGTTTTGCATCGTATTTTCAGAAATAAACCCAGTTGACAACCCTATGTAATTTTTGTTTGTTTTTGATTAATTATTTCATTAAGAATATAAAGACAAAAAAAACATGTTAAACAAACTTGAAGTTGTTGGGTGTAAGAAAATGAACACAACAATGTGATTATTTCATGATTCTCACAGTTGAGATACAATCAGATGAATTTTAACCAATTTGATCAATCTCCAATCATACTCCTATAGCAACATTGCCTACTAAATTTATTTTCCAAAGTGATCACAGACTTACAAGAATGTTGAGGGCCCACGCTTTTGCTGTAGCATCTAAATTACTTATGGAGAATTATTTAATATATAATGAACTGTCAAATAGAATGATTTCTTTAACTCAGTGATACTGAATGAAATTTTGAAAGAACATTTTGATAAAAAGTAAATTTATTAATTAGTATTTTTAGACTATTAGCATTTCTTTTCAATCTTAAAATAGTTGAATTCTCTTCTGAATGGACTTGGTTTCTTACTAATGTGTCTATATATCCCAAACTGAGTCACAATAGTCTATATCATCATTGCCATCCATTTACATCATTGATTGCATTATTGTCGCTCCAAGTTCCTCATGAACTTCATTTGATAGTGATATGGACAGTTTAGTGTTTAGGTTTCCTAATACATCTAAGTGATGCAATGAATGTATGAATTACACAAATGAAACTAGGTTTTGCAGACCAAAGACTACTAAACATGCAAAAACTCACTTTATGCAGTTAAAAACCTGAAAATATGGGAGTGAGAATCCTAACAATAATATAATGTTTAAAAAATATGAAGAACCCGACCACAAATTCAAACCATATAAAATCTGCTAGCAATAACATTTTTTACCACAATTAGATCCCAGCTCTATTGGATTTGAACACAATAAAAGGATATTTAGAAGAAGTTAGATAAAGGAAGAGTTCATCAAATTAAAGAAAATATATGCCTTATGCCAGCATAAGGAGATTTTTACCTTCATAATTTTGCTTTTGCATTTCATTCAAAGCATTCACATCCAGTACACTTACAAGATTGAAACTAAAGTCATGAACTTTACTAAATAAAAGTTGTTAGTTTCATGCCTCACTACAACTAAATATTTTGATAAATAAAACGAAAGATATTGCATGATAAAAACATAGTATTATGCACACAATTTAATTTTGTGGATAGAATAAACTCATACATGTCATGAGAATTATTAATGAGCATTAAACTGAAGTCTGCGTATATAAAATACAATAAATAATATATGTGCAAAAAATCAATGGTGAATAAGAACAGCAAAACAGAGGCAAAGACTGCTTTAATATCAAATGTAAATGATAATTAAAATTAAAATATGATTAAAATAAATATAAGGATTGATTCACACCTCTGGCCATTGGTACTCTTTCTCATATTCTATATTTCTTCTCAGTATGTCTCTCCTAGACTCTCAAACTCTCCGGTTTGTTGGTGTATCACAACAACAATATCAAGCCTTTGTCCCACTACATGGGGTCGGCTACATGAATCCTTTTTCTCCATTGTGTCCTGTTAAAAGTCAAATTCTCGTTTAAATCTAATAAAGAAAGATCATTTATAATATTTTCTAACCAAGTCTTTTTAGGTCTACCTCTACCTTTCTTAACATATGTCAAATCTAAAACCTCTACTTTCCTAACTGGGTCATCGGAAGGCCGCCGTTTTATGTGAGCAAACCATCTAAGGTGACTCTCTCTAATCTTATCTTCCATTGGAGCTACTCCAACCTTTTCACGTATATGCTCATTTCATATCCTATCTCTAAGGGTAAAGCCACTCATCCACCAGAGCATCATCTCTGCAACACTTAACTTAGTATTATACTTCTCTTTTAATGGCCAACATTCGGCACCATAAAGCATTGCAAGTCTCACCACCGTCTTATAGAATTTTCCCTTAAGTTTGAGGGGGACTTTTCTATCACACAACGAGCCCGATGCATTCCTCCACTTCAACCATCCAACTTGAATTCTGCTGATAATATCCCATCTATTTCCCTGTCGCTCTGAACAATAGATCTAAGATATTTAAAACGTGTACTCTTATTAATGACTTGATCGCCCAAAGTCACAATCCCCTCAATAGGTCTATTACTACTAAAATTACACTCCATATATTCCGTTTTAGATCTACTCAATTGAAAACCTTTAGACTCTAAGGTTGACCCCCATAATTCAAGTTATCTTCAACTCCCTCTCTAGTCTTATCAATAAGAAGAATATCATCAGCAAAAAGCATACACCAAGGTACATCCTCTTGCAAATGTCTAGTGAGAACATCCATGACTAAAGCAAAAAGATATGGGCTTAAGGCTGATCCTTGATGTAATCCAACCAAAATAGGAAAATACTTGGTCAAACCACCTTGTGTTTGAACACAAGTAATAGCTCCTGCATACATATCTTTAATGATTTGAATATAAGCGTTATTAACTCTTTTCTCTTTAAGAACTCTCCGTAGCACTCCTATTAAAACTTTATCATATGCTTTCTCTAAATCAATAAATATCATATGTAGATCCTCCTTATTCTCTCTATATTTCTCCATCAAACCTCTCAATAAATGTATGACATCCATAGTAGACCTACCTGGCATGAATCCAAATTGATTTTGAGAAACATTAGTATCACGCCGCAACCTACGCTTCATAACTCGCTCCCATAGTTTTAGAGTATGACACATTAACTTAATTCCTCTATAATTCGCACAATCTTGTGCATCACCTTTATTCTTAAAAATAGGAATTAACACACTCATTCTCCACTCATCTGGCATCTTTTTAGTATTCAAAACAGTATTAAAAAGTTTAGTAAGCCAAGAAATTTCTTCAACTTCTAAGCATTTCCACACCTCTATTGAAATATCATCAGATCTAAGAGCTTTTCCACCTTTCATTTTCTTTAAAGCCTCTTTGACTTCGGTTTTACTAATATGCTGATAAAAACAGAAATCTTTATTTTCATTTAGGGTGCTAAGGTCACTAAAGTCAATCGTATTTTCACATTCTTCATTAAAAAGATTAGCAAAATATCTCATCCACCTTTGTTGAATATCATCTTCTAAGAAAAGTACTTTTTGATTTCCATCCTTAATACACTTCACTTGAACTAAATCCTACTACTCCTAGCTTTTTGTTTGGCTAACTTATACATATATCTTTCTCCCTCTTTAGTATCTAATCTATTATATAAATCATGAAAAGCTAAGTTCTTTGTATCGCATATTATTTTCTTAAATTCCTTACGTGCCTCTTTATATCTTTCCTAGTTATCAGAATTGTTACATTTAAACCAATTTTTATAGCAAATCTTCTTATTTTTTATCTTTTCTTGCACATTTGGATTCCACCACCAACTATTTTTATTATTAGGAGATTTTCCCTTTGATACTCCAAGCACATCTTTTGTAATAATCTTAATATCACTAGCTACTTTTTCCCACATAACATTAGCATCCTCATGCACAAACAAAATCTTAAGATCTAAAATCTTACTCTTAAAAATATTTTTGTTAATATTCTTTAAATGTCCCCATCTAATTTTAGAATAACGTTTTACTTTATTTTTTATTTTTTGCCCCTTTATCTTAAAGTCCAAAACTAATAATCGATGTTGGGTACATAAACTTTCACTCGAAATAACTTTACAATCTTTGCAATCTAAACGATCTAATTTTCTTATAAAAAAATAATCAATTTGAATTTTTATTATATCCATTTTTATAAGTAATGAGATGCTCATCTATTTTCTTAAATAAGGTATTAGCAATTAAAAAATCATAAGCTAAAGAAAAATCTAATATGGTCTTACCACCTTCATTTGTCGTTCTAAACTCATGGCCACCATGAATGCTTTTAAAATCATCTAGCTTTCTACCAACATGTTCATTTAAATCTCCTCCAATAAAATTTTTTTCTTCTAGAGGTATCTTTTGTATTAATACTTTTAAATCATTCCAAAATTTTAATTTTGACCCCACATCCAAACCTACTTTAGGAGCATAAGCACTTATAATTTTAAAAATCTTAGCATCAACAACAATCTTTAAAGCTATAATTTTATCTCCAATTCTATTAATTTTTATAACATTATCCTTTAAACTCTTATCTATAATCACACCTACACCATTTCTAATACGACTCCTACCCGAATACCATATTTTAAATTCTAAACTATCAATCTCCTTAGCCTTCTCTCCAACCCATTTAGTTTCCTAAATACACAGAATATTTATCTTCCTATGAATCATAATATCTATTAATTCCATTAATTTTCCTGTAAGGGAATCTATATTTCAAGTTTCTATTCTTATTTTAGTTTTATGGACTAGCTTCTTTGCCCACATCTGTCCTTGATGTGGGAACCCTTGCCTATTTAACACTGCACCCGGGCGCCGATACAGCGGCCCTTGCACACTTGTTACTGTATTCAGGCCATACAGCGCGTTGCTTCCAAGGATGCCTTAGCATTAACACAATTTTTTAAAGGATTCATGTTATAATTATTCGACAAGTTCTACGCTGACTATCGACTACTTAACGCAACCCTCCACTTTTCTCATCCAAATTTATTGGTGTATGAATGAAAAAAATGAGAGGCATGGAGCCTAGGGACCAAAATATGAATTTATAATAGTCCTCTCATAAGGAATCTCCATATCAATTATAACATTTCATAGTTGATGTTTCAATAACTCTAAGATTCATTAGGCGATGAATGTTAACCTTTGAACCAATAAATAAAAATATTTATTTTTTAACATTCATTGCCTAACGTTTATTTATTGGTTGCCCATATTTTTGTCCTTAGGCTCTATGACTCTCCTCTTCATTCACCATCAAATTGGGATGAGAGTGTAGGAGTGCCAAAATAGAAAAGAATTACAGATCGTTAGAAAGAGCGCCAATGGGAAGCTGTCAATGGATTTATTTTAATCCTATTTTAATTTTCAAATATTATTTTTAAATATATATATTACAGTTAATTCAATTTCTCATGTTAACTTTTAGGCTTAATCAAATAAATTGTATGTTTATCATGTAAATCACGCAAAAAAATGAACCTAATGTCACAAAAATTGTTCGGAGGCTAAAATCTAATTCAAGTAGATTCATATATTTCTTATGATAGAATTATCAAATTATATACTAAATTCATATTGTAAACCAAATTTTATGTCATTGGCATTAAGTGCCTTAGCCATATCCTTCATGTCGAAATTTTTAGGGAGGAATTGTTTCGCCTTATGTAGCAAATTCTTTTTATTTGTTACGAGCCAAATATCATCCACTTATAAAACAAGGATACAAGTCTTATTCCCATTGACCTTCTCGTATATGCATTGATCCCTGGGTTTTCAACAAATTCAAACGAATAAATACTCCATAAAATTTAAAATTGTATTGATAGGAGACTTGTTTGCACTGTATATAAAATTTGGAAGCTTACAAACCAAGTGTTCACCTTCACTAAACCCTTCAGATTGTTTCATATAAATCTTTCCCTTTAGATTTTCAATGAGAAATGCCATTCTCAAATCTTTTTGTTACAACTTAATGTTAAAATAAGCAACTTATGTCAGAATCATATGGAGAAAATATTTTTAAAACACAGGAGGAAAAGGTCTGTGTAATCGATTTCCTTTTTCTAGTTAGATCACTTAGCGACGAGCATTATGATGAATCTTTCTTGGTTCACATGGCTGATAAGAGTTGGATAAACCAAAATTTTCAAATTGCCATGAAAATTTGAAATTCCCAATTAAATTATTCTTGGATAGGGCGCTGGCACAATCTGAAAAAAATGAGAATAGGGTAGCGTTTAAAAATCATGCAACAAAGCAAAACTCACAGCACCACTAAAGGAAATAGACCATCTCATCCTGCTCTGGAAAATCAACAAGTCACCACCCAAGGAAGTTGATAAGTCCAAACCAAAAATGGCTAAGGACTATAGTTCTAACCAATTAAAGGATGTGAATAAGTTCAAACTGCATACAACCGAGTAAATGAATCCACATTAAATTACAGCAGGTGATGCGCCAGCCAAAAACTGTAGGTGTCAGCAAAAGCCAAATGCCACATTTACCCGGTTTATGAACAGTAGAGCACAGCACATACATACTGTTTTGAGATAAGGATGGATCAGATTATCTATAGAATTGCGATCACTGTGAAATTGGATTGATAGCAGGGTAGAGCCTCAGACATGCGGTCACTAGTCAAGCCCTTTAACAACAGATCCTCTAGTCAGTGCGGGGCCAACTACAACTTTTATTTCAATTCTACATCCTCTAATGGCATCTGTATGATCGGAGATGATGATCAAAATTCCCCTTACCCGTGCAATGAATTTCAAGTTGTACCAAGGTTATATGTAGCCACTAATCTTACCCAATTTTTTTCCCTGGCCATTGTGGTCTTATTATTTGTCTCTGAATTTTAATCATCTCACTTGATTCCAATGAATTGTTGTTGGTTTCACAACAACATTACCAATCACTTTCATACCTTTCAGGCTGATTGGTTGCATTTTTATCAAAACAATTATTTCTAAAGAGCTTTATGTATGTTGGATTGGGACTACTGTTGGCATATTTGAGAGCCTGTTCTTCATTTGATTATGGATATCAAGCAAGTAGCCATATGGCTTCCTTTGGGACATTTCCATGGAATTCATACTAAGATCACCCTTCGCAGGTGATGTATGAGAACAAGGCCAGGCTTTTATGTACAGCTGAGACATCTCCAATAGAGCTCTTTGAAAAAATTGTTACTGTTGCTGAAGCTCAAAGGATATCTCCTAGAAGCTCATCGCGGTCTCTCAAGGGGGATGATCTTGACCTTTGTGTGGACAATGAGCTTGGATTTGCCAAGGAACGAACTATCAGTAGGTATGGAAATAACCTGTAGTGAACCAGAATGTTGCCAGAACAGTCTTGTTTGTTGTGATATCTTTCTTCTGCCAAAAGAAAATTTATATCCTAATTTCTTACATATTTTGCACCCTTCAGGTTGACAGAAATGAACAGTAGAGAGTACCTGGAGCACCACGAATCAAGGTTGCTTGGGGTGGCAAAGCAGGAGGTTGAGGAAAACACTGATGCCTTGCTAGTATGATTATTTCTAATTCAAATATCTAATCGTTCAATAAGAATATTATTTTAAACCTATTTTAGGTTTAATTTATCCCACCAGTGATTGCTTTGTCATTAAGATGCCAATGTTTTAGATTGAGTATATATTCCATCTAGGATCTGGGGATTGACAGATGAGAGAAATGTTGGCACTGTACATTCTAAATAATATTCTTAATAATGGAGGAATTGTTAGGCATGAAGATCATTCCTAGCATGTTGTGACAAGAATGGCTTATTTATCTTGCACGCCTTAGATAAATCATATTTAAAATATATCATTTTTAGTCATAGGTTTTGTTTGGGACAGCTTTCTTACTGCTTTATAAAGCTATTATAGAAAAAGTAATTTTTTAAAGCTATTGTTGAAAATAACTTATTTGCACCAAATTTTTTTGAAGCAGCAAAAAAATAGTGATCAAATAAGAATTTTGGTACATAAATTTTGGTTGAGGTCTAAAAAGTTAAAGCGGTAAGAAAGTTGTATCAAACGAAGCCTATTGTAATCATTTGGATTTTATTTGAGTCAATTTTATCAATTTATTAGTGTAATATGGATTTTGGAGGTTTTAAGAGGGAGAGAGGTCAAATAAGACTTCATATTTTAACTTTAAAGCATGTGAAATTGATGCATTTTCTATGAAATTTTTCATTTAACAATTTGATTTTAACTCTAAAAATTATATTCATTTTGATAATTCCATTCTTTTATATAATAGATTCAAGATACTTAAAATTTATTAAATATATTCATCATTTTATTTTTAAATAATATTAAATGATGGTTATTAATATAACATTTATTTATCATATACTCAGTCTTAGCTTTATTAATTTAAGTTATATATCTTCTAAATATTTTTTTTTTCATATTTTAATGACTGTCTCATAAAGTAAAATTATAGTATCTCATTTTTAATATTTTTGTAATCACTCTAAAAATAATTTTCTCTTAACTAATGCATTGTTATATATATTTAATAATATCAATATATATTTACAAGCTTTTTTCTTTTTTCTTAAGATAACAAAATCAATTCTTTAATTTGTGATCATATCTTCTCAAAATTAATAAAAACAATACTAATTATTTTATTTATTCTCTATTTTTTTATTTTAATTCTAATTTTTTGTAGTGATATAATAAGAAAGAAGACCTCACTTGGAAAAGAGGTCACTCAAACCTTTACAGAGCTTCTGAGGATGCAAAAGCCCAATAGATTTGTTATAAAGTCTGAATCAGGCCATTATAGCCTTTGATTCCCCCCCTCAAGGCACTAATAAATTAATGCACCAATCAAATCTATCTATGGCTTCATTCAGGCTTTGTTTGGGACGACTTTCTTATTATTTAAAGTAATTTTTTAGTATAAAAATATTTTGATATAAAAATTTTTGTACTAAAAAAATGTTTTAGAAAGCAGTAAGAAAACTGTCCCAAATGTTGAAGTAATAAGGCATATTTTGGCTTCCCTTAAACCATAGGAATGTAAGTATCATTATTATTTTTGGCTGAGCTAAATTCCTATAAAGTTCTTCATACACAAATTATAAATTTCATCATGCCTCTCTATATGTAGAGTTGATAGTCATAGGATGATCTTTTCGACCTTCTTAATAGTAGGACAATAAAACACGATACTATGATCGAGCTAACAAAAAGATAGGGCTTCTTCTCCTAAAATAAATCTCAAACTCTAAGAAAAGTTTCTACCAAATTCATAAAGCTTGATTCTTTTTTATCTTCTTTGCTAAATGCAGAAACACAAACCCTAGCTACATTAAACTATAATCTGAATTCATGCCAAATTTATGAATGTCAAGTCTCACTTATATTTTACATGGACTCATCTTAGATTTGGGCCAAATCCTCATTGAGGTTTTATTTGGGATGAATTTCTTACTGTTTCTTAAAGTAATTTTTTAGTATAAAAAGTAAAATTTTGTACTTCAAAGCTGCTTTAAGAAAAAATAAAAAAATCATCCCAAACGAAGTCTAAGGTTTCGTTTGGGACGGCTTTCTTACTGCTTCTTAAAGCAGCTTTGTAGTACAAAAATTAAATTTTCTTATTAAAAAGTTGCTCTAAGAAGCAATAAGAAAGCCGTCCCAAACGAAGCCTAATCTCATCAATTATACAAATTATATCGATAGGTCTTCCCTTGGATGTGATTCATATTTTCCCTGAAAGTAGGACCCATCCACTTTGTACAAACTAAAATAATCAATGAATAAAACAAATCAAACACTACCTCATGGATAAGAATCTTTTTTATGTCAATTATATATTTGATATATCATTCAAAAATTTTCTTGATTGGACACGAATCTCGAGGCAAAAACTAAGTTGGAAACTTCAATAATTAGTTCGGAGACCATCTGAACTCCGATTTCAACAAACTTATAGTCAAACTGAACGTCTCGGAAATACGAACCCAACGACACCAAATTCAACTCAATTCAAGCCCAAATGAGTCTAAATCAAAGACCCAAAGCACGCTTGGAAGGTTTAATCCATAATTCGGATTACCAAATAGTCTCCAAACATGACATGCTTATAGTCGAATCGAGCGGCTCGACGAGACGAATCCAACGAGCCTAAGATCGTCGAATTCTGATATCATTAAAACCTTCAAATGCTCAATAAACGGTCCATGATCAAAGGATTCAACATTGACCGTCCATTCAAACCACTCCCAATTTACCCTTGATCTTCCTCTTATTTAGTGGTCATGCCATCCTCAAAAAATTATAAATAGCCCCTCATTTATCTTAAGAGGGGATGAGGGAAAGGAGGAAGAAGGGGCACAAGGAAGAAGAGAAGGAAGAGCTCTCTTGCCACGAGACTCGTCCTCGACCACCGCCGTACTTCCCCCCTGCTGCTGACCAAAGCCAGACTTCAGCCCGTTGCCAGACATTCATCAGACTTCTACCCGACGCCAAACTTCCACTCGACGTCGGACCTTCACTCGTTGTCAGGTTTCTACCCAACACCAGACTTCTGCCCATTGCCGGACATTCGTCAGACTTCTACCCGACGCCAAACTTCCACTCGACGTTGGACCTTCGCTCGTCGTCGGATTTCCACCCGACGCCAGACTTCTGCTCATTGCTTGACATTCATCAGACTTCTACCCGACGCCAAACTTCCACTCGACGTCGGACCTACGCTCGTCGTCGGGTTTCTACCCGACGCCAGACTTCTGCCCTTTGCCGGACATTCATAGGACTTCTACCCGACGCCAAACTTCCACTCAACGTCGGACCTCCGCTCGTCGTCGGATTTCTACCCGACTCTATACTCTTGCCAGTTGCCGGACATTCGTTAGATTTCTACCCGATGCCAGACTTCTGTCCATCGCCGGACTTCTATTCGGCGTCATCCTTTCGACCTCCGTCTCTAGACAATGGTCTTTATGACCTCAGTCGCCCGCCGATTATGATCTTTTCGACCTTCATCATCAGAAAAGGGTCTTTTCAATCTCAATTGCTTACCGACTACGGTCCTTCCGACCTCCATCGCCTGTCGATTACAGTCCTTCTGGCCTCCGTCACCCGCCGACTATGGTCTTTCCTACCTCCATCGCCCATAAACTATGGTCCTTCCAACTAGATGAACACATCATAAGTGATTCTTTGTATTCCCACTATGTAATGTACTCCATATTATGTACATCAAGCTAAGGTATTTCCTCCAAGAAAGGGCCTCATTTGTAATCGACTGTAAATAATAGTGGATTCATTCAAACTGGGCTAGGCCCCGTAGTTTTTCCCCCTTTTTAGGAGTTTTCCACGTAAAAATATTGGTGTCTCTCATATATGTTACACCCTCTCTCTTTATCTATGTGCGTGCTGGATCTTCGTACAACGTTAAGACATTAAATTTTATATTTCTCTACCGCCGTGAATATTCTAGGACGCAACAGTTTGGCACCGTCTGTGGGAACATCGTTCCTCTCTAGGGGGGAAAATATTGCTCCAATCTCAAAAGTGATTTATATCAATATATTAACATCAGCCAATTATCCCTCAAATTCATTGGAATCAGATGTGGACTGGGGGGTAACATTAACTACAGCCATAATCAAGAAGATTCCTCTAACTCTTTCAATATCCAAGATGATACCTTGAGAACATAAAAGCTTCTAGCAAATGCAATGATGCTCAATAAATTTTATGCTTCATATAGTCCCTAGCTGGACTTCTACTCCTTGGGCAAGGTCTTAATCTCGGCCTCAAAAAGACAGTCACGGTCTAAGGATAGATCATTCTTTGAGTCGAGATACACGCAGCATTCGCCCCCTCCTAATCAAAACATAATCGGTCCCAGGGGGATTCGATTCGACCTCTTCCACATAGGTTAACGTCATCGAGCATAGGTTTTGATTCTGACATACAACCTCGGATAGATCATACATCCTTGGTGAATTCTCTCGACCTCTTACACATAGGTTAACATCATCGAGCAAAGGCTCTGATATACAACCTCGGATAGGTCCTATATCCTTAGTGGATTCTCTCGACCTCTTTCACATAGGTTAACGTCATCAAGCAAAGGCTCTGATATACAACCTCAGATAGGTCCTATATCCTTAGTGGATTGTCTCGACCTCTTCCACATAGGTTAACATCATCGAGCAAAAGCTCTGATATACATCCTCGGATAGGTCCTACATCGTTAGTGGATTCTCTCAACCTCTTCCATATAGGTTAACGTCATTGAGCAAAGGCTCTGACATACAACCTCGGATAGGTCATACATCCTTGATGGATACCCTGGACCTCTTCCATATAGGTTAACGTCATCTAGCAGGGCTCTGACATACAACTTTGGATAGGTCATACATCTTTGGTGGATTTCCTCGACCTCTTCCATATAGGTTAACATCATCGAGCAACGCTCTGATATGCAACCTCGGATAGGTCCTACATCATTGGTGGATTCTCTCGACCTCTTCCATATATGTTAACATCATCGAGCAAAAGCTTTGACATACAACCTCGGATAGGTCTTACATTTTTGGTGGATTCTCTCGACCTCTTCCATATAGGTTAACGTCATCGAGTAAAAGCTCTGACATACAACCTCGAATAGGTCATATATTCTTGATGAATTCTCTCGACCTCTTTCATAAAGGTTAAATCATCAAGTAAATGCCCTGACATACAACCTAGGTTAGGTTAAACATCCTAGGAGGATATCTTGTATCTCAACCACTTTTGATCTGACATCTTCTATATAGGTTAACGTCATCAAGCAAAAACTTTGATTAACAATCTCTGATATGTTAAACATCCTAGGAGGATGTCTCTCACATTCGCTCATATTATATGCCTCAAAAAGTACGGGGGGCAATATATCAAAGCATATCTCAAAGATGCAATAATAATTCAGCTTCCTCCAGGGGACAAGTTCTCAACTTCATATATAATATCAATGGAGTTACAAAATTTCAATTCAGGTGTATATTTATTCTCACTAGAAGTTGAAAATAAAAAGTACATTGGTATCATCCGTACAAACTACTATCATCAAACAGCAACAAGTAACTTTAAAACAGTCAAATATTCTTAGAGGATTTAAGTGACTTCTCCTCTACTGCACACAAGCATCTCCTACAACTTCTCCTTCAAAGAAAGGATATAACCTGATCATCATCAGGCCTCCACTCAGTTAACAGTGTTAGTGTGTTGCCAGATGTTGACTTATGCTCAGATGTCCAAGACAAAAAAAAAGAAATAAAAAAAATTACTAAAATCATTACCTGCCCTCATATCCTGACAGAATCGCGTGCATACAGCGGCCCATCCCTCTGCAGCGGCGCCGAAAATGCCATCCCACGCGCGATTCGCTTCGGCAGAGCTTCCCCTCACGCCTTTAAAATGAGAGCAAAGCTCTCATTTCGGGATCTCACAGACTCCCGCAAAACTCCCTCTGCTCCTACTTCGACTCTTTCCCAAATCCAACCTCCGACCTCCACCTCCCTGCTCTCGTAACCTCAAACTTCCTCCTCCACTCTCGTAACCGCAAACTCCCTCCTCAGCTCCGATCCCTGTCCGACTCCGGCCTTCAGGCCGGACCCCCTGTTCGTCGCTCTCTATTCCGCCGAGAGAGAGAGAGAGAAAGAGAGAGAGAGAGAGAGAGAGAGAGAGAGAGAGAGAGACCAGTCGCCCTACCTGTAGCTGTCCGACTTTGCTCCTCTCGGCGGCATTCTTCCTGCGGAATCGGAAGGTACAAACTTTGATCGGAAGCAACGAGGGAGTTCGCCCGCTGTAAGGATTGCACGACTCGCTTCTCCTGCTCCTCGCTGTTCGACTTTGCTCCTTCCACGACTTCCCGGCTTGTCCGAACGGAAGTTACGAGATTTCGATCGGGAGCAATAGCGGGAACTCGCCCACAGTGAGGGTAACTTTCTACCTCACGCACGCTTCTTCGGCCAAATCCCTGGAAGCAGCCGAACTCTCAAGGAATAAAGAATGTGATTTAACCTAAATCCCATTCTAAATTCTGCTCAAATTTTGTGTAGATCCATATCAAATTATGTATTGTATTGTGATTATAATTAATTATAATTTATTTATAATTAATTATAAATTAGGCATAATTTATTTATAATTAATTTTAGAATAATCATAATTAAATTAATTATGATTAATTTATAATTAATTATAAATAAAAATAGTTAATTTATAATTCATCTTAAATTAATTATGATTAGTTATAGATCAAATATAATTAATTATGATTAGTTTTTAATTTATTATGAATTAAATTTTATTAATTTATAATTAATTTTAAGTTAGATATAATTAATCATAAATTAAATATGACTAATTATGATTAATTTAAAATTAACTATAAATTAAATTCAATCAATTTATAATTAATTTATGATTAATTATAAATTAAAATATAATTAATTATATATAATTTATGATTAATTATAAATTATCCCTCTCTTACCTCGGCGTTCGTGTCGAGCCGGCAAACCGCCCATACACGCTTTCTTAAGCGTGGTGGGAAGGGAACCCGGCGCGACACCTACGACGAGGTAAGTGAGCGATCCCTTAACCCCAAAATCCCGCGTTCGGCGTTCGTGTCGAGTCGGCAAACCACCTATACACGCTTTCTTAAGCGTGGTGGGAAGGGAACCCGGTGCGACACCTACGACGAGGCGGGTAGGCCCTATGCACGCTTTCTTAAGCGTGGTGGGGACGATCTTAAGTACCCGTACCTGCGGGGAAACAAAATGCTTTTCTTTTTCAGGTACGTCGAAGACCCATACACGCTTTCTTAAGCGTGGTGGGGGATTGAAGACTTTACACGGCCGCGGTGTCCTCGAAAGAGGGCATCTACCATACACGCTTTCTTAAGCGTGGTGGGAAAGGCCCAGTTTTCCGTAATTTCTCCTAAACGGGGGAGATGCCGGAATGCTGCCGAAATTTCGGGTGAAAATACGACTACACTCAGACCTGTTTGAACTCAAAAGAACTTATACTCAAACAAGAACAGATGACTTGTGAATATGAATCTGAACAAAGCTCAAATCAACTATAACTTGAATTGGAATTAAATAACAACATTTGAACTACAAGAAAACTTTGAACTTCTACAAGACAACAGAGGACTTGAATTCGAATGACAGAACAAAGGAATTGAATTTGAATTTGTGGACTTTTGAACTAAGCTTGGACTCAAACTCAAAACAGAGCTTGAAACTAAATGGACTAAGCTTGAACCAAACCCGGATCAAGTAATAAGGGGACTCAACTGCAAGAGAACTTGAACTCAATTTGGACCACATGAAATGGGACTTTAATTTAGCAAAACTCGAGTATGCAAATGATAATTAAAGATCTAGATCTTTCCAATGAACATTAACAATCAAGTGAAGGACTTGTGGACTTCAACATAACTTGCAACGTACCTACAAGCAAGAATCAAGTGAACAATGACAAGGGTTCGAAATTTGAGCTAAGTGGGACTTGAGCCCGAACTTGCATATTGAACTTGACTTGAATACGAACTAAACGTCATCATGTGACTGGAACTATGTGAACGAATAACTCTCTTGCAACATGTCTATGGAAATAAAAGAACAAATAAATCTGAGTTTGAAACATGGGATAATGTTTCTAATAACTTTGATGCAAAAGAGTTATGGTAGATATGTTGAAAACCATAGATCTGATTTGGAGGCACCTGAGGCATCTCAAGGCTAAAATAATGTCTAAGAAAACCTAATTTGTGCTAAGTGACATTCAGAAGGAGAAGAAGTAGAATGAAACAAGCAGTGGAATGTGTTTGCCTCCCCGACTCTTGAAAATATGGGAAATAGAATCTCACTAATAATCCTGAGGGATTATGCTGTGCTGATGATTGCAAAAGTGACTAATAAGAAGAAAAAGATATTGACATCAGAAGGCTTAGAGGATGATGATTGTATGTAGTTTCTCAACAATCATGTATTTGCTAAAGGAGGGAATCGTGATCAGCACCATAACAAGTTAAGGCCCATTGCTAAATGAATAGCTCAGAAGCTTTCATAATCTCCATTGACGGCAAAAGTTATAGAATTCCTGAGGTTATTCGACACTTATCTATTGCAACTAGCAATGTGAGAGTTCCACAGAAAGATTGAAAAGTTTAAAAATTCATTCGCACTACGCTCGACCCATGAAGCAAATGATCAGAGTATAATCGATATATTTGTTGATTCATTCAAAACATCAAGAAGAACCAGCTTGTTGTACTCATATGTCGAAGGTTTAAAAATGACGTCTAAGATGATTGATACAACTTCCATATGAGTAATGTCCTCTAGTTATGATTGATAACAATTCAACTTAAAAGGACATGTCAATTCTCCTCTAGCTTATCAAGGAGTGAATATACCAGCCTTCTCCAAATAGAAGAATTTGATGTCTCAATAAATTTTGGAGATCTTCAAGTCAATCAGAATGCAAAGGAGTGAAGGGCATTTAGCAGATGAAACAACTGCTTTACAACACTTCGGCAACCAAATAAACATACTGATCTGCATACAACCAAGAGCAAAAGATCTGCAATACATACAGTCTCTCTACGAATATGGATGTATGTTCAATATGCCATCTATGGATAGATACATAAAGACTCCAGTAAGTGCAGTATCCTGAGGTCAATCCAAATCTATGAATGAAAACATCTACATGCCTACCAGCAACAGTTGTGGAGATCGTATAACGCCACGCCACCGGATCCACAATAATCATACAAGTGGACAGAAGGCGTGTTCAGGCCCTCAAATCAAATACCGCATTCAAAAGACAATTACCCGAATAACTGATCAACACCAAATATCCAAAATGCCCAGCACGTGCACTGTAGTTTGTATACACATAGGTACACGAAAAGGGTAAAAGCAATCATAAACCCGCATGGGCCCCGACGAGCGTGTTATTGGTACACACGTGACGTCTAGGGATGCTGCGCGGGTCAATAAATTCGAACACGATCCTCCTATGCAAGTAGATAGGAGTAGACAAGGTTCAATAAATAACTATAAAATGCCCCCCAAACATCCGCATGGGCCTCGACAAGCGTGTTATCAGTACACACGTGACGTCTAGGAATGCTGTGCGGGTCAACAAGTGAATTCAAGTTCGAGCCCGATCCTCCTATACGGGTAGATAGGAGTTGACACGGCTCGAACTATTAAATAAATATATGGTCGCGAGGTCGACCGAGATATTCATTTTATACGTTCATATTAGGCCTTCAAAGCCTATAATCAAGAGAATTCACTAACAGGGGCATAAAGCCTACGAAACCCGATCTTCTGTCAATCACTAGACAGAGTCGATAAGGTTCAAAACACAAAAATATGAATGACCCCACACCCCGATGACGGCCGTGTTGAACGCTAATCTCAACCGGAGGGGTTCACAAATATTTTCAAATACCTCCCAAATTCCATCAAAGTCAAAAAATCCAAAATTCTAGAAATTCCCAACATCTCAAAATCAATCATAAATTCCAAAATATTTAAAACTGAAATCCAATCATCAATCACTTAAAGCAAAATTCATCCACCCTCCGCAACAGTTTGCTGAGGTGGACAAATTAAAATTTACTTCAGCTCGCAAAGAGCTAATGCCTGGTCGAAAATATCACTAGGATCCATTCTCAAACAATCTCCTGCCAGCAAGGACATGGTACGAGTCCTCTAACCGGCAGTTTCGCCGCCAAATGGCACTGCAGGATAAACGGTTATGACTCGGGGCCCTCTGAACCAGGTGGTCGCCGCCAAATGGCACCATTATATTATGGTTATGGCCAGAGCCCGTATGCTCCCCAATGGCATCAAATCCTTGAGATATGAATCAATAGGATATGATCGATAGGGCACAAAGCCCTCTGTTAGCTAAGGTGGATTCAAATTTGTCCCCTTAGACAAACATCCACCCCAGGTCTACAAGGTACCCTTGGACGAAGCAACCCATGGCTGCCGACAAGGATCCTTCTGTCAGGTTGGGTCGACTACCTCCTCTGACTAAGTAGACCAGGGAACACGATGGCCCGGGACAACGGAACCATGGGATCTTGATCGGGTCTATCATCCATTCCCCCACCATCCGCTTTAAGTGCAAGATGGTGCAATTTCCAATTTTAAATATTAAATCTCCAAATCTCCCAATCTTCCAAATTTTTGAATAACTCCAGATTTTAACATTCCCAACCTATTGCTGCTACTATATGCCAGATCCACGTATCTATATGTATCTGATTGACGACTAGCCTTAATCGAAAGTTCTCTATCGTTACCGGGAGGGGTAATTAACTATAGGGGCTTGCGCCTATAGGAAACCAGAACTCAGATCATAAAGTCCTCGCAAAATGAGGGCGAAATCTCTGGGTAGTGTCTTATCTACTATCTCATCTGCCTTCCAAAATTTACCTCGGAACTTAAATCGTTAAAACTCCCCCCAAGCAAAAAGCAGCCAAAAAACGTCGGGCGGAGGCTGGGGCTGAATTTTCGTAGCCCACACCAGAATGCTGGCATAACACACTGCTTTGGCCCCTTGACTCAAGGATATCTGATGTCGGCACACTTCAGTATGGATGCATATTGCCTTAGTAAAATGCCACTGGAAAATCGCCATCATCGGCCCTTTGTCGGATATCTGCCGGTGGTCCTTTGCTTCATATCAGCTATGATCAGCTTCTCGCTCGACTACTGATAGTGGCACACCCTCTAATTCTCTCCTTCAGCTCTCTACTCGGCCGTTGACTGCCAACGAATTTCCACTTGATTGTTCATCATCGAAGGACTTCTGCTAAAAAAGTGTCGAAATTCTCCCCATCTAGTAATCACTTCTGGTTCTCCTCCCGGATACTATTACCGTCAGAACTTCTCAAATCACCCTCGCATATAATAAGCATTTGATCTTCTTCTGTCAATGATAATTTAGTGGGAGAGTAAGCTCTCATCATAACTTCTTATGCACAAGAGAGGGGCACTGAAGCTTGATAGAGAAATGTCGTCTATCTCTGACAGTGGAATGCCTCCAATGTAAGAAGAAGAATGCAAGAGAAGAATAATGAGGAAAAAATCTCCTTCTACACAAGAGAGGGGCACTGAAGCTTGATAGGGGAATGTCGCCTATCTCTCACAGTGGAATGCCTCAAATGTAATAAGAAGACTAGAGGAGAAGAAAAAGGAGAGGAAGGCAAAAAATTCCAACTTCTACACAAGGAGAGGGGCTCTTAATTTTAGTAGGGGATGCCGCCTACAAAAACAGGGGAATGCCTCAACTATAAGAAAGTCAGAATAAGTGAGGAGAAAGAAAAGGAATGGCTACAAAAATTCTAACTTCTACACAAAGAGAAGGGCCTTGATTTTATGTAGGGAATGTCGCCTACAAAAATTAAGAGAATGTCTCAACTGTAAGAAAGTCAGAGGAAGAAGAGAGAAGAGAAAAGGAGCAATTTTCCTCTTGCTTGAGGAGGGCTATTTATAGGAGAGAAGCAGGGAGAAATATTCTGTAGGAATAAGAATATTCTACAAAGATTCCAAGAATATTTTTTGAATAAGAATATTTTGAGAATATTCTTTTTTAAAAAAATTGGTGCGGTTACTGTAGCAACCGATACTGTAGCGAACCGGTACATGCAGAAGTGAAAAAAAAAAGAGAAAATTTTCATTTTGCAGAATTTATTACAGCGCTGGTACTATAGCACGATACTGTAGCAACCGCGAGAAAAAAGCATTCTGCAAAAATTACAGCAGCAGTTATTGTAGTGGATCACTGTAGCTTCACGGGTTACTATAGCAACCGTGAGAAACGAAAAAAAACTTATTTGCAGAATTTACTTTAGCAGATGTTCAAGATCTGATTTTTAACTCGAACAATCCAAATCTGACTTGTTTGGGGTCCGCGGAATTGTTTTTCGACGTTTTGGATTCAATTTCAGCACTTTCGGAGCTTAACGAGACTTCTATGATAAAATTTGAGCAAAGTTGCATTTTTGGAATGGAATTTTTTGACATTTTTTGTGTTTCAATCGATTTGAAGTATTGTGACATATATTTTCGGACTTTATAAGCTTCTTCGTCCGAAAATAGGGGGGCAACTGATATATCATTCAAAAATTTCCTTAATTGGACATGAATCTCGAGGCAAAAACCAAGTTGGAAACTTCAATAATTAATTCGGAGACCATCTGAACTCCAATTTCAGCAAACTTATAGTCGAACTGAACGTCTCGGAAATACAAACCCAACGACACCAAATTCAACTCAATTCAAGCCCAAATGAGTCCAAATCAAAGACCCAAAGCACGTTTGGAAGGTTCAATCCATAATTCGGATTACCAAACAGTCTCCAAACGTGACATGCTTATAATCAAATCGAGCGGCTCAACGAGACGAATCCAACGAGCTCAAGATCGTCGAATTCTGATATCATTAAAGCCTTTAAATGCTTAATAAATGGTCCATGATCAAGGTATTCAACATCGACCATTCATTCAAACCACTCCCAATTTACCCTTGATCTTTCTCTTATTTAGTGGCCATGCCATCCTCAAAAAACTATAAATAGCCCATCATTTCTCTTAAGAGGGGACGAGGGAAGGGAGGAAGAAGGGGCACAAGGAGGAAGAGAAGGAAGAGCTCTCTTGCCATTAGACTCCTCCTCGACCACTGCCGTACTTCCCCCCTGCTGCTGACCGACGCCAGACTTCAGCCCATTGCCAGAAATTCGTCACTTCTACCTGATGCCAAACATCCACTCGACGTCGGACCTCCGCTCGTCTGTGAGTTTCTACCCGACGCCAGACTTCTGCCCATTACTGGACACTCGTAAGACTTCTACCCGACGCCAAACTTCCACTTGACGTCGGACCTCCGCTAGTCGTCGGATTTCTACCCGACGCCAGACTTCTGCCCATTGCTGGACATTCATCGGACTTCTACCCGACGCCAAACTTCCACTCGACGTCGGACCTCCGCTCGTCGTCGGGTTTCTACCCGACGCCAGACTTCTATCCTTTGCCAGACATTTGTCAGACTTCTACCCGACGCCAAACTTCCACTCAACGTCGGACCTCCGCTCATCGTCGGATTTCTACCCGACTCCAGACTTTTGCCCATTGCTGGACATTCGTCAGATTTCTACCCGACGCCGGACTTCTGTCCATTGCCGGACTTCTATCCGGCGTCATCCTTCCGACCTCCATCTCCAGAAAATGGTCTTGATGACCTTAGTCGCCCGCCGACTATGGTCTTTTTGACCTTCATCATCAGAAAGGGTCTTTTCAATCTCAATTGCTTACCGACTACGGTCCTTCCGACCTCCATCACCTGTAGACTACAGTCCTTCTGACCTCTATCACCCGTTGACTACGGTCTTTCCTACCTCCGTCGCCCATCGACTATGGTCCTTCCAACTAGATGAACACATCATAAGTGATTCTTTGTATTCCCACTATGTAATGCACTCCATATTATGTACATCAAGCTAAGGACTTCCCTCCAAGGAAGGGCCTCATTTGTAATCGACTGTAAATAATAGTGGATTCATTCAAACTGGACTAGGCCCCGTGGTTTTTCCCCCTTTTTAGGAGTTTTTCATGTAAAAATCTTGGTGTCTCTCATATATGCTACACCCTCTCTCTTTATCTATGTGCGTGCTGGATCTTCGTATAACACTAAGACATTAAATTTTATATTTCTTTACCGCCGTGAATATTCCAGGATGCAACAATATTAACCTAGAACTCAAAAAATTTCAGATATGTGTTTTGGAGAAGATGAGTTTTCACATATGAATGTTTCCATTCTTAGCACAATCTAACAATTCTCTCATATAGATGCAACCCTCAATGCATGAGGAATCAAACTATGGAGACTACAAGTGATAAAAGTGTTGAATGATATTTGAAAATCTGAAAAGTAGACAAATTGAAAATAACTTAGCTTGATAAATAGTTTTATAATATGTTTATATTAAACAAGTTGTATTTCAAAATTTTTAATCAAATGGTATACGAACCGTAATCAAGTCTTTCACAAGTTACTTGTTGTTTGATTGAAAAATATAGTTTTGAAAATATTTAATTTTCTTTGGAAAAGTTAAATTTCTGGAATTTTAATTTTATAATCGAACACTTATTATGAATGATATATCACCTCAAAAGATGAACATATCGTTCTCTAACAGGTTCAGATTACAAATTTTGGTTTATCCTGATTATCGTAGTTGAATTTGAGAAATAACTACATATGACCCCAAAGGGTCAAAATGAGTATTCAATCAGATATTTAACTACAATAATTTGGATAAGAAGATCATTGATCTCACAATCAAGTCTACGATAGTAATTGATATATCCTTCCGTAGAAAGAAGTTATCAATCACTATTGATAGTTTGAAAATGACAATAATGATCGTCGAGTTTGATTTTCCCAAAGAAAGTTAATTGAGGGTTTTGAAAACTTGATTTTAAAAATCTGGTCTGGGTTTCTAAATCTCCTACGAGCGCAAGCCCTCGTAGTTAATTACATCGTAGGAAACCAGAAAATTTCCTACGAATACTCTCGATTAAAATAGCGATACAAATTTTATTTAAGACTTCAAAGATTGATATCAAAGAAAGTTAAGGACTTGAATTTTCAAATGGGATTGGTTCAAAATTGAACACTTATTTCTGAAGTCAAAGGAAGAAGAGTAGGAGGTGTCTTGAGATTCTGAATTATTTCAGAAACACCTCAAACTATCCTAAGTGTTGGGGTTGAATTGGATTGAAAAAGATTTAATGTTTAAGTGATCAATTTTATTAGAAAGTGGGAATTAGATTCCAGGAAGATTGAGGTCTTAGGATTGAACATCTGCCTCAGAACCTAAGTCTAAAATGGGTACTGAGAATCAATGACCCAGAACCTAGCTAATGCAATGCAATCCTGGACTTACCCCGGCCTTGATTGGGGAGCCAGCTAAACCACCTAAACGCTTTTAAAACCATGAGTCAAAGTCTTTAAATGTAGAGTGGTTAAGGACATTGATTAAGATTGGTTTAAAGAATTGGGGTCGACATCTAGAGCAAATCCTAATTGACCCCTTAACATATGTTGGGTTAAATGTCTAAGCTAGAAATGCAATTAAAATTTAGACTCAATTTTTAATTTGTATCTAATGCAATGCATGCTAGTTGACTCGATGAAATGCTTAAATCAAAATGTAGCAGTTTTAAAACAGGCTTAAAAATAAGTTTTATCCTAAAGATTGCACAACATCCCCTTGGACAGAACTGCACCCTAATAGGTCAGGTGGTCTGCCAGAACCCGCAGGCGGGGAGGTGCCTAACAAGGTAGAGAAAAGTTAATATGTATGCATGAAAAACTCCCGGCGAGTCCGGGCTTACTTCTTAAGAGCGTTAGAGTTTCTATCTGAGCTTAAAAATTTTAATATTTGTTTAAATAGAAAAAGTTAATGACCGTACCCTCACGAGCCTCCGATCGGGTTCCAGGCTAAATCAAAATCGACATGCAATAGCGCCAAATAAACTACTAAAAACATGCGGGTCCTTAATCGCAATCAACATCAAGTAATCAAATCAACATTTAATTAAATTAATTAAATAAATGCTCAAACTGAAAGTCCATAGGTAAGTGCCCTTAATAATACAACCCAGGGTCTGCAATAAAGTAAAGTGGCCGGGTACCACTGACTACAACCCGGATTCTACTCCTAAGACTCAAGTGACTTTGAGATTTGAGATTCTTCTCGTTCTTCACTTCTTCGTTTCCTTAGAACTCCTTGGATCGTCGGGTCTGGATATCCAAATGAAAAAGAAACTCTCCCTGAATAGGGGTGTTATCTTTTCTCTTTGGATATTTGAAATTCATCCTAATTTGGATCTTCAAATGGATAGGAACTCTCCCTAAGGGATGTTCCTTCCTCTTTGGATTCCAAATTGGATGTGCAAACATCTCAATCTCAAAGCACTTTAAATAGTTTACAACTCAATTTGAATCAAATTACATCAATTGAAATTAAAATTCTAGACTCAACAACCTGCAGGGTTATCCTAATAATCAACAGTTATATTTACATCCCAAGCAGTTAATATATTTGAAATTTAAATGCTCAAACCAGCCACGCTTGGCCATGCTCTTTTAATTTTAAAGGGGGTCTTAGCAGTTCTCTGGAGCACCTATGTAATTTGATAATTATAATTTTGCCCCTTTTAATTTATGCCCTGTATGAGCATGGTCATCTGCATAAGATTGAATTAGTACAAATCGTTCCTAGCCTAGGGGTAGATCTAATCGTACAATCAATCACATCACAACGTGCATTAAATAAATAAATAATCACATCAATTCTACTACTAGCAAACAGCATGCAGTAAAAGCTCGAAAACCCGGCACACAGCAAAAAAGTAAACACCAGCCTAGCCTAAGACTAGAGTTGGTTGTCTTAGCAAACCATTTAAAGTGTGTGAGATAGGCTGTGTGGCTTTGATATGTCCTAAGTAGGCAATTGATTGAAGTTGTTTGAGGTTCAAATTGGTTGAGGGTTTAAGGGAAGATTTAATTTGAATTTAAATATTAAATGACTTGAAATTGATTTTTAAATTTGATTTTAATTGTTTGTTGGATGTCACCTTTGTTTCACACCGAGGCCGTGAAGTTTATTTCACCTTCCTTGGGGCTAATTTAATAGCATCGTAGGCCTGGGTTACCCAGTGGTACCCGATATAATTAAATGATTTGAGTTTGATTAAGGTTTAAAGGTTGATTAATTTTAATTAGAATTAGTTGGTTGCTGGTTTTAAGTTCAAATTAATGTTTTCTGGAATTTTGAATGATTTATTGAATTTTGATCTTTTCTGGATTATTTTAATGATTTAATTAAAGGGTTAAAATTTGACTTTTTGATTTAAAGTGTTTTCTAGAAATTAAATATTTTATTAAAATACTAGACCTTAATACGATCAGTTAGACAGTAAGTACACCGAAATTGGATTTTTCTACATTTTATTATGAAGGTTTGAAGTTTTGACTTGAATTTGAATTAAGTTTGACCAAAAGTTGACTTTTTCAAAATTAGTTGATTTCTGGAAACTTAACATTTTTAATAAATATTAGAGCTTAAGATGAGTTGTATGCCTTTGAGTTTGCTCAATTTGGAGTTCATTTGAATTAGTTATGAATTTTTGAAGTTTTGAGTATTTAATGAATTATTTAAATTGTTTAATTAGAGACCATTTTTATGATTTGAATCCAAATGACCTCCAAACTTCTTGAAATCAACTCCAAAGGTCAGGAATGACCTAAGGAGTGATTTCCAAGTGTTTGAGAAATTTTTGGAATTTTTAATTATTTTTAATTAATTAAATTAGCTAAATATTAAATTTCAATTAAAATTAAATTAAACTTAATTTTGAAGTCTAGTCAAGGGGCTTTTATTTTTCATTGAGTAAGGGTTCAATTCTGGTCAGTTTGAGGTATTAAATGTAATTTTTAGATTTAAACTTGATTTATTATAATTTCTGGAAGATTTAATGGCTTAATTAAGGTTTAAACTTAATTAGGTTAATTAAAGGGTTTAATGATTTCAAAATCCAGTGGGAATTTTTCTTAAGGTTTAGAGTGTCACTAAGTTCAAGTGTTCAAAGCTTCAAGTCAATTGGAGGTGAATCCTAATTATTAGAATTTTTCTAAGTTTTCTAAATGAGTCCTTAATTGTTGTCCTTAATGATACTAGGTTAATTGGGTTCAAATCAAAGTCTTTAACCCTCAACATAACATATACATGATATGCACATATTGAATAATCAATCCTAGATCTAAGAGAGCCTTAAACTAAGTGGTGTGTGCATGTCCTTAAGCATATAATCAAGTTAAAATTTGATTTCTTTGAAAGATTAATCAATGAATAATTAACCAAATAATTATTCATTGATTAATCATTACCCACATGAATTCTATTCAACCAAGCTTAATCTAGGTTTAGAATTTCAATGGACCTCTCAATGCTTAAGGGTTTAAATGTATATAGCTTTAAAATAAAATTTAAAATACACATATATACACCTATAGAAACCTATATACCTAAACATAGATATAGATTTTAAATCAAAATAATTAAGGTGTTTTCAAAATAGGTTTAACATATTAATGAGAGATCCTCTAATCTTCAAAATAATTTGGGATTGAATTGTAAAATTTTAAAATATTTAATATAATATTTAAATATTAATTAAATATTAAAAAAAAAATTCAAATAATTCAAATTAGTTCAAACAAGTAAAGCTTTGAGTTTTTGAAAGTAGTTTTAAAATTAACACTCTTAATTATCTAAAAATTTGAAGTATTATATATATTTGTATGAGTTAGAATAAATTTATATTGAATTTTAAGATTCTTAAGTTAATTAAATTATTTAAATTAATTAAAATATTAATTAATGTTCAAAATAGATTTAGATTAGATTGAATTAAGTCTTAATTATTTCTTGGAATTTTAAAGTCATTTAAAATTATGTCAATATATTTTCAAATAGATACTAATTAATTATGGAATTATTTAATTAATTAAAGTTTATTAATTTATATATGTACATATATATACATTTAAAAATTAATTTATTTTTTTAAATTAAACATTTAATCATTAATTCAATCTTAATTTAAAATGGTTAATATATCTTACTGATTTTAAATAAAATATTTCAAATTAATATTTAATAAAATATTAAATAAAGCTTAAATATTTAATATTTTAAATTATTCAAAATATATTAAATATTTTAACTTGAAATTAATTTTAAAATAAAGAGCTTAAAAATCTGAACAGTTTGATATATTATACTAAAATTTTGGATTAATATTCAATTTATTATGATTTTCTAAAGTTTTTTGGTTTAAAAAAAAATTAAAAAGATTAATTACGATTAATTAAACCTTAATCGGCGGCGGGAGGGCTACGTGGCGCGTTTTGATTGGGGGAACCGAACCGCGGGCCAATCATTAGGTGGCGGCGCAATGATTGCGCCGCCGCCAATGATTGACGAAATGATACCGTGGAACGCGGTATCACTTAACCACGTCAGCAGGTCGCGGGCGCCGTTGGATCCTCCGTTGTTTGAAACGGACGGTCGTGATGACGTTGGACCAATCAAATGACAGCCCGATCGCCTCCGTAGCCGAATGAAACCGCGGAGCGACTCGATCCGGGCCGTTGATCATGTAATCAACGGCCTAAAAGGCGTGTATTAAGCAGGCGGTGCGAACAAACCCTAGAATAGGTTTTTTGCCTCGTTTGCTCGATCGGGTAGATCAAAATCAATGAAATTTTAAATCTAGATTAAGCTTATGAACAGAAAGGTTGTGGATGTGTTAATTTAGTTAAATATGCACTTAATGAAATGCTAATTAAACCTAGGTGTCTTAAGCTAAGTTTAAAGTTTTACCTTGATCTAACCGTTGGATTTTGGATTTTTTGGATTCTCTGAAACTGTAGTTTGTCCACGCGAATATTTGATGAAGAACCCTCGAGCTAATGACGTCTGGATTGGGCAGTATGTCTCCTTGAATGGCTTTGAGCTTGATTCGCCGGAATCTGGTCGCCGGCGAGGTTTGACCGGTCGGATTTGAGTTGTAATGGGTATGAGAGAGGATTAGGGTTTAGGGGAGCTGGAGATTTGATCTGGAGGAGCTGGGGTGGTGAGAGAATGTGTGTGTTAGAATAAGAGCTCAAAAAAAGGTATTGCCCTATTCAAACATCTCCAGGTAGTTTGGACGGCCAAGATTGCTTTGGTTGTGTTCTAGGATGCTGCCAAATGTCCCAGGGGTTGTTGGGAGCAGGAGGAATCAAAGGACACAAGGACAAATGACATGTAAAGGTCATTTTGTCCCTTTGTGGCCATGTGAAATTAATGAGAGCCATAGGATCCTCATCTAAAGGCTTAGAGCAGTTCTGGGAATGTTCTAGAGATTGTTCAAAGAGCTGAAGTAGTTTAAGGATGGATGTAATTAGCTTAAGAAGGGTTTTGACCACCTTTGACCACTTCCTAAGCTTGGTTTGACAAATTGACTTGTCCCCATGCCACATGGCAGCTAAGGTGGCATGGGGGAATGCTTAGGGGCTGATTAGGATTGTTGGTGTTCTCAAGAGTGGAAGGTATTAGCTTAAACATAGAAATTTGATCATTTGGAACCAAATGAGTCACTTGTTGACTGAGTTGACTAGTCAACCAGTCAACTTGACTGATGAGGTGGCATGGGAGAATGTTTGAGAGCTGGTTAAATGAGTTGGAAGGGTTTGAAATTGATGTAAAGATTGATTAGGTTTAAATGGCTAAAGGTTTAAATTGGTCAACCTGGGTTGACTTGGTCAACCAGGTTGGCCCAGGGCCAGGGTCTGGACTGAATCAATTTCAAATAATATTTAAAGTCTGGTAGAAGTGGTTTGAGAGTTTGAATAGGTCATTTGGGTCAAATGGGCCTATGGGGCTCTTAAAGGGCTGAACTGGTCAACTGGGTTGACTTGGTCAACCAAGTTGACCCAGGACCAGGGACTGGGTCCAATCAGTTCAGAATAACATTCTGAGTCTATTGGTGGTGGTCTCAAAGTCTGGGGAGGTTATTTGGTCAAAATGACCTATTTGGGCCCTCAATGGGCCTTTTAGGTCAACCCTGGTTGACTTGGTCAACCAGATGGGTCCAGGGTCTGGAAATGGGTTCAACAGATTTGAAATGACATTTGGAGACCAATGAAGGTGGTCCCAAGGTCTGGGGAGGTCATTTGGTCAGAATGACCTGTTTTGACCCTAAAGGGGCCTTCTAGGTCAACCAGGTTGACCCAGGGGCTGATTCTGGGTTCAACAGGTTTGGTTTGGCATTTAAAATTTGTTGGAAGTGACTGCATTTGATTCGGAGCTCATTTGACCAAAGTGACTATTCACACCCCATAGGGGTATTTTGGTCATTTTGACCCCTGGTCAACTGGGGGTCGAATTGAGTCCAACAAAATGCAGTTTAATGCTCAATGGGTCATAATCAAGGGTCTGGAGGTGATTGGAGGCTTTGGAGAAAGCTCCAGGGTCAAAATCCACTGGGTGGTAGGTCCAGTGGCATAGACTGTAAATATTTGAAGGTTTTACAGCCTTTGGATTTCAATTCAGTTTCTGAGGTTAGAGATCTTAGAATGAGCTCAAATTTGGAGGGTTACCTCTAGGGACATGTCACATCAGTGTGGAACTGACAGATCTTGAATCAGAGGTCATTTGATAGGGTTTTAAAATGTTCAAAAATTTGCTGGAAAAGGCTTTCAGGACTTAAGCCTTTGGCATTGGATTTGAATCTGGAAATCTGGTTTTGAATTGGATTTTGAGCTTGAATGATAGGATTTGAATTAAGTCTAGATTGAATTGAAGCTTGGATTGATCTAGAAGAATCCTAGGGTTTAGAATAGGTCCTAGGGTCCAAATCAGCTTAAGGGAATCCTAGGGTCTAGAATAGATCCTAGGGACTGGAGTCTGGGAAGATCCTAGAATCTAGAAGTCCTAGGAAAATCTTAGGATCTGGGGTCTGGAAGAATCCTATAATCTAGAAGAATCCTAAGATCTAGGAATCCTAAGATTCAAGATCTAAAAGGATCTTAGGATCTAGAGTAGATCCTAAGGTTTGATTTCTAGGATGATCTTAGGGTCTGGAAGTCCTAGGGCCTGGAATCTAGAATAGTCTTAGGATCTAGAAGAATCCTAAGCTCTAGATAGATCTAAGAGAATCCTAAGGTCTAAGAGGATTATATGATGTAGAATCAGGTAGAATCCTAGGGTCTAGAATAGATCCTAGGGTCTGAAGTCTAGGAGAATCCTAGAATCTAGATTTGTCTTAAATTGCATTGATCTGGGGTCAGGATTATTTTGAATTTGGATTGATCTTAAAGTTTGGATTGATCTAAGATCAGATTGATCCTAGGGTTAAAATTGATCCTAAGGATTGGAAAGATCCTAAGGTCTGGACTAGTCCTACTGAGCTCATACAAAAATGAGGTCAATAAATAGACCCCCAATATGTGTAATAGAATGTAGTTCTATTGCACATATTGGTGTTGACCGAATAGAATGGTCAAGTCTGGAGTTTTGATCTTAAGGGGATGAAAAGTCTATCCCTGGGGAATTAGGTTTGAATTGATGCTAGGGTAGTGCTAAGAAAAGCGTACTCTACCACTAGTGGGTCTGGTCCTAAAGGAAAAGAAAAGTCTATCCCTAAGGGAGAAGAAAGTCTGGAGTATCATATAGGAAGGAAGAGCTCCTACCTATAGAGGATTGAATCTAGATTTGATTCTAGGGAGAAAGAAATCCTAATCCTAGAAGATTGGGTTTGAAATTGAATCTAAGGGAAGGAGGTCCTAGCCTTAGAAGATTGAATTTGAAATGATACTAGGGTAGTGTTGAGGTAGCGTACTCTACCACTAGTAGATCTAGTCCCAAGGAGAGAAAGCACGATGACTCACATCTGTCCTTAAGGAAAAGAAGACTGGGGGACCCTGAGGGAAAGAAGTATTGCTTCCCAAAGAAGGTCAGATCTGGATTTTAAACCTAGGATGGTGCCACAGAGGGCATGTTCCACCACTAGAAGATCTAATCCTAAGGATAGAAAGTACGATGACTCACATCTAACCTTAAGGAAAAGAAAACTGGAAGAAGCTAGGATGGTGCCACGAAGGGCGTACTCCACCACTAGCGGATCTAATCCTAAGGATAGAAAGCACGATGACTCACATCTAATCTTAAGGAAAAGAAGACTGGATGATCCCGTGAGAAGGAAGCATTGCTTCGCACAGAATCGGGTCTGGAGTGATCGTATGTAAAGGAAACTTGCTTTACATAGAGGATCAAGTCTGGATTAATCGTATATAGAGGAAACTTGCTCTATATAGAGGATCTCAACTGGAAAGAGACTAGGGTGGTGCCACAGAGGGCGTGCTCCACCACTAGTGGATCTAATCCTAAGGATAGAAAGCACGATGACTCACATCTAACCTTAAAGAAAAGAAAACTGGACGATCCTGTGAGAAGGAAGCATTGCTTCGCACAAAATCGGGTCTGGAGTTATCGTATGTAAAGAAAACTTGCTTTACATAGAGGATCGAATCAGGATGATCATATATAGAGGAAACTTGCTCTATATAGAGGATCAGGTCTGGAATGATCATATGTGAAGAAAACTTGCTTCACATAGAGGACCGAGTCTGGAATGATCATATACAGAGGAAACTTGCTCTGTATAGAGGGTCGGGTCTGGGTTGATCATATGTGAAGGAAACTTGCTTCACATAGAGGATCGGGTCTGGAATGATCGTATGTGAAGGAAACTTGCTTCACATAGAGGATCGAGTCAGGATGATCGTATACAGAGGAAACTTGCTCTATACAGTGGATCGGATTTGAATTCTGGAATTTGATATTTGAATGATGTTTGAACTTGAATTTGATTGAAGATTTTTGAATCTGAAGATGTTTGAATTTAAAACTTGATTTGATGAATTTTGAGTTTGAAAGGTTTTGAATTTGTGATGTATTTCGAATTTGATTCGAATTAGTTTTGAGTTTGAAAATTTTGAATTTGAAATTTTGATTTTAATTGAGGTTGAATTTGATTTCAAATTTTGAATTTTGATTTTGGATTTTGAAAAACTTGGACAAAATTGAGCTGAATAGATTCAAAATTTGAAGATTTTATTGATTCAATATTCGAGCTACATCAAGCATAGTATTTTTTCAGGAATCGCCCGTTTACAGGAAGCATTGGGTGATTTCCTTTACAATCCACTAGCTGATACGAGCCTCCTTCGTAAACTGTTTCCACTACGAAGGGTCCTTCCCAGGTTGGTTCAAACTTTCCACCGAGCTTTCGGTGGGCTAAGATAGGCCTCCGAAGAACCAGGACCAAGTCGCCTACTCGGAAGGTTCTAGGTCGCACTAACTTATCATGAGCTTGAACCATTCTGGCTTTATAAAGTTCTAGATTCTGCTGGGCTTGGAGACGACGTTCTTCAAGACCCTCAAGTTCTTCAAGTCGAAGTTGTGCATTCTGTTCGGTTGTGATCTGATTCTGGACTGCAGTTCTGAGTGAAGGGATTTGAATTTCCAGAGGGAGTACGGCCTCGGACCCATACACTAGTGCAAACGGTGTGGATTGGGTCGGGGTTCGATATGTGGTCCTGTAGGCCCACAGAGCTTCCACCAACCTCTCATCCCACTGACGTTTATTGTCATCCAGGGTCTTTTTGATGATTTGTACCAGGGTTTTGTTGAAGGCCTCAGCCAGTCCATTAGCCCGTGGGTAATAGATCGTTGAGTATCTCCAATCAATACCGTGGCGACTTGCAAAGTTATTGATTTTTGTAGACTTGAAAGCGGACTCATTATCGGATATGATTCTGCGAGGCACGCCGAATCGATATACGATATGGTCACGAAAGAATTTCATTACATGATGTGATGTTACATTTCTTAGTGGTACTGCTTCTGCCCACTTTGAAAAGTAATCAGTCGCTGCTAAGATGAAGTGATGACCCCTTGAAGAAGGAGGGTCAATTGGCCCGACGATATCCGTGCCCCAACTTTCGAAGGGCCACGAGGCTATCGTAGGATGCAACACATTAGGCGGCTGATGTAAAACCACACCATGAACTTGGCATTGATGACAACATTTTGCAATTTTCATGCAATCGTCAATCATCGTAGGCCAGTAGTAACCAAGTCTTTTGATTTTCATTTTCATCTTAGGACCCGATTGATGAGCACCGCACAGTCCAGCATGGACTTCGTTAACGATCTTCAGGGCCACTCGTTTGTTTAAACAACGGAGCCACATCTGATCGAACGATCGTCGGTACAACGTATCGTTGACTAGTGCATATGATAGGGCACGTTTCTTGATTTGATTAGCAAGAGACCTGTCGTGGGGAAGCTTGCCTTCTTGCAAATACTTGATTATTGGTTATCTCCAATCTTTTTCTTCATCAACTGCTGAAGATGTAGAAAGGACCTGGGAGGATTGATTGTTGAGGTATTCCATGTCTACAGGGGACAGGACTTGACGACCCTGAACTTCTATAGGGATGAAGTCTTCTTCTGGGCAAGCAAATTCCTTTGCAAGCTTTGCTAGGGCATCCGCCGAGGAATTGCTTCCCCAAGGAACCCTATACATAGTTACAATGGGAATTTTCTCAAGTAGGTGCATTGTGTATTGGTGATATTTCAGGAGTTTAGGATTCAAAACCTTATAGGTCCCTGCAACTTGGTTAATCACCAGTTGAGAGTCACCATAGATCTTAATCTCTTTAATCTTCATTAGGATTGCAAGTTCCAGACCGGTTATCAAAGCTTCGTACTCAGCTTCGTTGTTCGTACAAGGTTCTGATAAATGGTAGGAAAAGTGCATCATTCCCTTATCCGGTGTTATGAAAACCAGACCGACTCTGACTTTTCCAGGAATAGTAGATTGAGGTGTTTTTCCCCTTTGAGAGGATGCTGCACCATCAAAATACATTTCCCAGGTTTGAACATTGGATTCCTCGAAACTCATAATTTGCTCGTCAGGTAAATCATCATTTAGAGGAGATTCCGCCGGTAGCGGGTGTGCCGCAAGGAAGTCGGCGACGGCCTGCCCTTTCACAGAACGCAGGGGAATGAAAGTGATTTCAAATTGTAACAATATCATAGACCAACGAGCTAGACGTCCTGACAATGTGGGCCGGGTCATAAGATATTGCAGGGGGTTGACACTGGAAATCAGACTGACCTGATGAGAAAGCATGTAATGTCTTAGTTTTTGTGCTGCAAAGACTAAGGCAAGGCAATGTTTCTCAATTGCAGGGTATCGAATTTCCGTTGGGAGTAATCTCCGACTCAGGTAGTAGAGGGCATTCTCTTTCCCATCGTCATTGATTTGAGCTAGAAGAGCCCCAAGAGATTCGTCAAGGGCTGCAGTGTAAAGGATTAAAGGTCTTCCCGGAATGGGGGCTGCCAAAACTGGCGGATTTGTCAGGTATTGTTTGATATTTTTGAAAGCATTTTGACATTTCTCGTCCCAAATAAATTTGGCGTCCTTTTTAGCTAGGACAGAGAATGGTTGACATCTCCCAGAAAGATTAGAAATGAATCTTCTTATATACGCCAGCCTGCCCTGGAGAGATCTCAGTTGAGTGAGACTCTTAGGGGGCGGCATATTTAAGATAGCTTCAATTTTGGCAGGATCAATTTCGATTCCACGGTGCCTGACTACGAAACCTAAGAATTTTCCTGATGTGACGCCGAAAGCACACTTCAAGGGATTCATTTTAAGGTCGTAGCGGTGTAACCGCTCGAAGATAGTTCTTAAATCATAAAGATGAGCCTCTTTCACTCTACTCTTGACAACTAAATCGTCGATGTAACATTCGACTTGATTATGTATTAAGTCGTCAAAGATATGAGTCATGGCCCACTGGTAGGTTGCACCAGCATTTTTGAGGCCAAAGGGCATCACTTTATAACAAAAGATCCCTATAGGACTTCTGAATGCAGTATTTCTCTCATCTTCTGGGGCCATCTTGATTTGATTATAACCAGACGAGCCATCCATAAAGGAGAAAACAACATGCGAGGAGGCAATGTCCACCATGAGTTCTGGGATTGGCAAAGTAAATTCATCCTTAGGACATGTCTTGTTCAAGTCTCTATAGTCAACACAGACTCGGATTTGACCATTTTTCATTCGAACTGGCACGACGCTGGCTACCCAAGAAGGATATTGTTCTTCTCAAATAAATTCGGCCTCTGCCAACTTCTTGACTTCAGAAACGACTTGTTGTTCGATCTCCAGATGCATGCGTCGTGGAGCTTGCTTGACATGAATGGCATCATGCCGGATTCCAAGTTTATGGACTGCTACGTTAGCGGACAACCCCGGTATTTCGTCGTATGTCCAGGCGAAGCAATCTTTAAACTCGGATAGAAGTTGAATTAGATCCTTAGACTCATCCTCACTCAACAAAGAACTTATGAAAGTGGGGCGAGGGTCATCCTCTGTTCCAAGGTTGATTTCTTTAAGTTCATCGACTGTTGATTTAATTTCTTCTTCGAATTCAGGGGGTGCATCCCGAACCTGAAGTTCGTCAGAATCATCAAAAGTCTCCAAACAAAGTCCATCGAATGAATCAATGACTTTAGTAGGGACATTTTTAAATTCAGGACGACTAGTTATCATTAGACAAAATTCGTCATCGTCAAATGATCTAACGGTACTAAAGCCGATACCACTGGTCCAATGTTTATTAAATTTTGAATTCCAAAGAATTTCGTGGTATCTAGCCTGACCCTTAGTCCATTGACTCGGAGCAAAACCTTTAGAAATAAGAGACTTAACACCAGCAGGAAAGTAGCCAAAAGGTAATTCTATTAATTCATTGAAATTTGCCTCTTCAAGGATTACATCATCTTCATTCCTTGAGGAGGAAGAGCCAGGGAAGAACTTCTTGGCTTTCCTTACTTCTCCATCTAAGTTCGGAGCGTCCTTAATTACTAACCCTGAGACCCTGTCAGCAGACAGTGGGGTTAAGGTTAAGGATTCAACCGTTCTATTAAGCTTTTCATACAAACTCAATTCAGGCTCGTCACTTTGAATATTTAATTTTGTATCCTCCTGGTCGCTATCCGATTCTAAAGTGAGATCAAACTTCGGAGGAGGATTGATTTTTGTATAGTCAAAAGCAAATCTGGCACCCCTTTTTCTTGAATCTTCATCAGAACTTGTTTCAAGTTCAACATAAATCGGAGAATTTCTTTTTTCAATTGAAGGGCGACCTCGACCGCGTGCTCTTTGGGCCATCCTCCCACCTCTTTGAGGTATAATATTTGGAGGCCTGAAGATCACACGCTCGACGTCGTCTTCACTACTTGAGTTTTGTCTCTTTTGATTTTTGACTTTTTCTTTTCTCAATCTTTGAATTGCTTTTGAACTTTGATTTTCTGCCTTTTTCTCCTTGACGTTGATCTCTACCTTAGAACAGGTAGTGGACCCTTTAGGAACGTAGTACGCCGCATCCTCGTAGATCCCGATCTCGTGAATAGAGAATGGTTGCAGATCACCCTTAATTTCAAACTCAATGCCATCTCGTTGGTACTTGATGCATTGATGTAGGGTAGAAGGAACCATCCTATACTCATGGATCCAGGGCCTTCCTAGAAGCGCGTTAAAGGACGTTGCCGAATCAATTATATGAAATTTCACTTCAGTTTTCAATTCTCCTATCTCTAGAAGAAGGGTAACTGAACCTAAAGCCTTCTCGCCCTTTTCATTGAACCCACAAAGCACTAACTTGTCAGTTGAGAGCTTGCTAGTATCAATTCTGAGGTATGCGAGAGTCTTTATGTTCATCACGTTGACCGATGCACCCGGGTCAACTAGAACACTTGATAACTTAAACTTGCCCATATTTACTGTGATGTAAAGTGGACGATTATGGTCGGCAGTTCCAAGGAGTAAATCTTCATCAGAGAAGGTAACCCCAGGGATTTCTTTAAAATACAAAGCTTCTTCCTCGGAAGTTGAGGCTAATTAAGCTAAGCAAATCTCTGGGTCGAGAAGTGCTTTAATTAGAGTTTCCCTCATCTCTTTTGAAAGGACAAGGGCATCATAAATGCTCAGTTTGGCAGGCAACTTCCTAAGGTGAGCTAAGACATTGTAATCAACACTTGGAACATTAACGTTGGGACCCGGTGAATTTGAAAGAATTGGAGTTGATTGTTGAGCGGGGATTTGAATTGGATCATCAGAAACAACTTGTTTTCCTTTATCCTGAGGAGGTAGCCTAGGGGGTAAGACCTTCCCACCACGTAGTTGTACTTGCACGACTTCATCGGAAGAACAAACTACAGGGGAGTCTACGCTCTTCTTAGGCGATTGATTATCGTTATCTGAGCGAGAGTCTGAATCTGAAAAGTCTATCACGACAGGACTCCCTTGAAAGTTAATTTCAGGGGTTTCACTATCTGATAAGACATCAGATTCATTTCTCTCTTGAAGAGTCAAATCTTGAGAGTTGAGTGTTTGAATTTCTTGATTGATCTCAACTTGTTCTTGATTATTTTCAACGGAAGAGTCATTAACATCTTGATTCTCAACATTAATCATCAAAATATGGGCAGAAGGATCAGACTTTTTATTTAATTTTCGACCCTTTGCCTTTGATGGGGCAAAGTAAAAGTCAGATAATTTCAGTGGTGACAGAGGTTTTGATCCACCATCAACCACTTGTACAGATCTCTCATCAACAAATTTCCTCTCTACAGAAAGTTCACTCTTTTCATTTTTATTCAGTACAGTAGTTCCTAAGACTACTGGAGAGGAAACTGTCCCAACGTCCTCCTGCGAAGCCTCGAGGTCAACCTCCCAGATCGGGTCCCGGGCTCTCGTCGGTAACTGTTGAGAAAGACGAAAAGATTTATTAATCGACTTTTTAAATGCCCGGGATAGTGCTATATCCCAACCATCTTCAATGGACAGAGAAAAGTTAGAATTCATACCTGAGATAGATTTGACAGACCCCTGATCCGGATCGACCAGGTACTCCTTTGGAATTATAATATTACCTTGACGGAAGTTCTTTTCTAGCCAATCTTTGAAGACGATGCAGTCTTCGATTGTGTGGCCTAACATGCGATGGTAGGGGCAAAAAGTTGGATCATCCTTCTTATTTGCCTCTTCCGGCTTCTTGGCCTTCGGCAATCAAAAATCTGGCTTCTTCTGAAGACTTTTAAAGATCTTTCTCACCGACTCCCTCTTAAATGGATATGTACGAGCCAATCTCTCTTTAAAAGAAATCGGGTGAGAATCTCTTGTAGGTTGAGAAGTTACCTGAAAAGGTGGAGATTTCTGAGTTTGTTGTGTTGGAGAATTACTGGACTGAACATTCATTGGTTTCTTCCCCTTATCAACAGCTGAAACCATTGCTGTTCTCTTTTCAAAGGACTTCAATGGTTTGCTAGCTTTCTTTTCCTCAGTAGAATCCTTCAGGAATGGCATTTTGGAAGCCTCTTCCTGTAGATTACTAGCCTTATTCAAAAGTTTTTCAAAGATTTTGATAGTGAAACCCTTCAGGAGAAAAGCAATAGGCCCGTGGATGTTCTTTAAAAGAATCTCCATTGCATGTTGCTCTTGCAACTGGGGTTCACACTTCATCGAGAGATTTCGCCATCTCAAGATGTACTCAACCAAAGACTCTCCCGGTTTTTGTTTCTCGATGACGAGATCACCAACGGTTACACGCTACTGAGCTCCTGAGAATCTCTTTAAGAATAGACTCTCGAGCTCTGTGAATGTTTTCACTGAACCATTAGGTAGATCTGCGTACCACTCAAAAGCAATACCGGATAGACTACTCACGAACTGGCGAAAGAGTAGAGCATCTGACCCTCCTGCGTTGCAACAGCTCGCTCGGAAGTGGGCCAGGTACTGTCTTGGGTTTTCTAACCCACTAAAAACTTTGAATGAAGGTGGCACAAAGCCTTTAGGATAAGAAACTGAATCATATTCTTCAGGGTAGGGTCTACCCTTTGGAATAGATATAGTCCCTTGAGAATGGGCTAAGGCCTCCCTTACCTGGGTTTCAATCATCTGGCGGATATCTTTGTCGGCTGGAGAGGCTGGGGAAGCAACCTCTGGAGTTATAGGACTTGATTCTGTTTTCCTGCTGTGCTCACCCACTGTATGTGTTGTAGGTTGCAACTGCTCGGATTGAGATTGTTATGCCTTGATCATCTGATTTTACATCTGTTCCATTCTGAGCATCATCTGTTCAATTTTATTTTCCAGACTCTTAATGTATTCATCTTTCTCATTCAATTTAATTGATCCATCGGAGTCTGAATCTACTGCTGCAGAGGCTTCTTCTTTACCAGATCGGTGTCTTGAAGGCTCAGCATCTTTATTTGATGCTCTGGTCTCAACCATACAAATGTTCCCAGCTGAATCTTCTTCCATCAGATCATCTGCTTCTGGATCAAAGGCTTCAATTGCCTTGTTTTTAAGTATATCCCTTATTTCTTGAACCACCTCATCGACCGGTCTACCCTCAATTGATTCGAGGTCAATTGGTAGGTACCCCTTATAGTTGATCATCTCCTCAAATTCCTCATCTCCTAGCTTGGTGAGGACTTCTTGGATTTGCAGGTCATCAGCGGTAGGTTCTGCTACCAACTGATCTAACATTTCTTCATCATCCTCAAGCTCTATCCCCTCCCCTCCGACTGTCCCAGGGTCGGTAGTCGTGAGGGTGACATCCTCAACAGGGTGAGGGATATCTAACCTAACAGGTGATGAAGGAGTTTGATTTGTAAGAACTCCAACATCAATCTGAGGAGAATCCTCACATCCCTGAATAAGGAGTCGGGGGACCTTAACAGGTGACTGGACTGGTAAATGAACTGGTGGCTGAACTGGTGTCTTAACTGGTGTTTCTCTAATCTGAATCCCAACAGTTCTGCTTATCTTCATTGGCACATAAGGTTCATCCAAAGGTATGGGTCTCTTGCCCTTAACATCAACTGGTTGCAAGTTTTTGACAATTTCTTTTGATTTGGCTATCACAGGGGCCAACTTTGAGAGTCTTGAAGGGGGAACTGGAGGTCTACCATTGAGAGGGTGACTCCTACCAGACCCAGTTAAAACTATTTCCTCAGTTTTGGCAGTTGGGAGACGAGGCACCCAATGATATGCATCCACTAATACTGAGGCAACTGGTTGCTTAACAAACTTTTTGTTTCTCCTCACTGGCTGATGAGTCAGGTTTCTTGCTTCAGATTTTTCTTCTTTCAGAACTTCTTTCTCAAGTTTATGTGAGATCACCCCCTTCAGGTGTCTTACATATTGTTCTTTGGTCTGACCTGTCTCAGCAGCACAGGTATGAATGATGTTCCTTAACATCCTAGTTCTCAAAGTGTTCTTCTCCTTGGTGGTTCTCTTAACAGTGTAGTCGACTGGGCTAGGTGGAGAGCTAGCAATCCGCGTGACTCTCTCCTCCCCTGCAGCAGCTGCGAGGGGGTAAAAACGACTCCCTTTCAGGAGTGGAGAAGAGGCAGGGATAGGCAGCTCCTCAGCAGCCTCAGGCTCAACTAAACTCAGGGCTTTCTGTTCAGCTATCTTCCTTGACTTAGTAATTTTCTTCCTTATCCTTCTCAGGTAGTTCTTCCTAGCACTCTTAGTGCCAAACAGTATTGCAGAACTAGAAGACCCTTTTTCAACAGTAGATTTTACTTCAATTTTCTTGTCCTCACTCTGGACTGAGGGTGCAGAAGGTGTAAGGGTAGCACCTGCTGCCAGTTCCAACACTGGGGGAAGGTCACTCGTAGCTCCCACAGCTAGTTCCACTACTGGACCATTCTCGCCCTCAGCAGCGAGATTGATGATTGTTCCACCATTAACAGACAGTTTCAGAGTCTTGAAACCCATCCCAAACTGAATCGCACTGCTATGAATTAACTCTTCGACTTGGAGGTCTCGGTCAACAGAGAACAGAAGTTTCCCAGCCATTGCAAAAGTTTGATTGTCTGAAATTTGAAAGAGAAGACTTGAATCAAACTTTTGAATTTGAATTTTGACAAGAAATTTTCTATATTTTATCGCATAAATCGAATTATAGGAATTATAATCCGATATGTAGTGATAAAGCATAGATATCATTTTTGACTTGAAGAAAATTTGAATTTTTATTGTATATGTTTAACTACAAGAGAATGTTGTAGAGAACGTATAACAACAATGGTCTGGATTTGATTTGAAAGAATTTGACGGGGGTTTGAAATTTTGAAAATTGAAAGATTTTCTTTGACTATTTGAAACCAATAAGTCGGATTTGATTTCAACTTAATAGTTAACAAAATATCAAAGAAAATCAAGGAGTTTTGACTCGACTCTCTTATCCCACTGATCAGGTTAGGGATAAGATGTCAGAGATTTGACTTGATGAAAAGACTAGATGATTAAATTTGAATCTGGAAATGGTACATGTTATACTACAAGAGAATGTTGTAGTAGTACATGTGACAGTGAAAATTGATTTTGAATTGAAAGGGAATTTGAACGACTCAAAAATCCGGCAGCATCTCCCCTTATTTTTGAAACTCGAGGTGTTGAATTTGCATTCAACAAGACAGTTTACAAATATTGGGGAAGATTTTACAGGAAGGAACTCGACTCTTTATATCTTATCAAAGATAAAATGTCAGAGTTCAAAAATTTGAAAGACACTGAAAATAAATGTTGAATTTGAATTATCAATGTTCATCTACAAGAAGTATTGTAGAAGAACATTCGATACGTGACGATTAAAACTTGAAGAGAATTGAACGGATATTTCTGAAAATTTGAATTTCCTGAAAATTTGAATTTCCGGCAGCACCTCCCCTTATTTTGAAACTCGAGGTGTTGAATTTGCATTCAACTCGACGGTTTACAAATGTTAGGGAATACTAGGGAAAATCACTTGACTCTTTACATTTCAAAAGAATGATTTAAAATGAAATGTCAAAGATTGATTTATCCGGATAAATTTGAATAAATATTGCATATATTAAGCTACAACAATAGTTATAGAGAAATATATGGCAATGCATTTTGAACTTGATTGACTTTGAAAAGAGAAAAATTTTTGAAAATCCGGCAGCATCTCTCCTTACTTTTGAAACTCGAAGTGTTGAACATATGTTCAACATAACGGTTTACAAACCTATAAGAGGGAGATTCTAAGAAATCAACCTGACTCTTTCATTCTGATGAGTGACTCAGAATGGAATGTCAAGGATTGAAATGACCGGAGAAGTTGAAAGTGCATTAACTATATACAACTACAATCATTGTTGTAGAATATATAGTTGCAATGATTATTATAACTTGAAAAGAGATGTTTGAAAAATTTTAAATTTCGGCAGCATCTCCCCTTATTTTGAAACTCGAAGTGTTGAACATATGTTCAACATAACGGTTTACAAAAACAGGGGGGATGTTATAAGCTAACCCGACTCTTTCATTCCGACTAGTGATTCGGGATTGAAATGTCGAAGGTTAGATTAACCAGAAAATTTCAAACTTTGGATTAAAATTTGGAAGAGAAATCTATATCCTATCACACATATTGAATTATAGGAATTACAATCCTATATGTAATGGTAGGATATAGGAATCGACTGAGATTTGAAGACAATGGAATTTTGCTAGACATTTAAAATTATAACTTTGAAATTAAAGAAATCTTCTGTAAATCGTGAAACTTAGTACGCTATAATTTATTTACATGCAAGTTTGCAACATGTACAGAAAGACTTTAAAAAGCTCAGCTTGACTCTTTCGCTCTACCAATGAACTTGGAGGCGAAATGTCAAAGCCAGACTTGGAGGGAGGTTTCCTACACTCACCTCGCTTTTCACATGTCTTAATTGAGTTGGCCACACTCACCCAAGAAAGAAATGGGTAGAAGGACCAACAGAAGAAAGATAGTCAAAACTACCGATGCAATAAAATTTATATCGCTATTAAAGATGGAGAGAGAGATTTTCCCCAGTGGAGTCGTCATTTTTTTTGTTTGATTGAAAAATATAGTTTTGAAAATATTTAATTTTCTTTGAAAAAGTTAAATTTCTGGAATTTTAATTTTATAATCGAACACTTATTATGAATGATATATCACCTCAAAAGGTGAACATATCGTTCTCTAACAGGTTCAGATTACAAATTTTGGTTTATCCTGATTATCGTAGTTGAATTTGAGAAATAACTACATATGACCCCAAAGGGTCAAAATGAGTATTCAATCAGATATTTAACTACAATAATTTGGATAAGAAGATCATTGATCTCACAATCAAGTCTACGATAGTAATTGATATATCCTTCCGTAGAAAGAAGTTATCAATCACTATTGATAGTTTGAAAATGACAATAATGATCGTCGAGTTTGATTTTCCCAAAGAAAGTTAATTGAGGGTTTTGAAAACTTGATTTTGAAAATCTGGTCTGGGTTTCTAAATCTCCTACGAGCGCAAGCCCTCGTAGTTAATTACATCGTAGGAAACCAGAAAATTTCCTACGAATACTCTCGATTAAAATAGCGATACGAATTTTATTTAAGACTTCAAATATTGATATCAAAGAAAGTTAAGGACTTGAATTTTCAAATGGGATTGGTTCAAAATTGAACACTTATTTCTGGAGTCAAAGGAAGAAGAGTAGGAGGTGTTTTGAGATTCTGAATTATTTCAGAAACACCTCAAACTATCCTAAGTGTTGGGGTTGAATTGGATTGAAAAAGATTTAATGTTTAAGTGATCAATTTTATTAGAAAGTGGGAATTAGATTCCAGGAAGATTGAGGTCTTAGGATTGAACATCTGCCTCAGAACCTAAGTCTAAAATGGGTACTGAGAATCAATGACCCAGAACCTAGCTAATGCAATGCAATCCTGGACTTACCCCGGCCTGGATTGGGGAGCCAGCTAAACCACCTAAACGCTTTTAGAACCATGAGTCAAAGTCTTTAAATGTAGAGTGGTTAAGGACGTTGATTAAGATTGGTTTAAAGAATTGGGGTCGACATCTAGAGCAAATCCTAATTGACCCCTTAACATATGTTGGGTTAAATGTCTAAGCTAGAAATGCAATTAAAATTTAGACTCAATTTTTAATTTGTATCTAATGCAATGTATGCTAGTTGACTCGATGAAATGCTTAAATCAAAATGTAGTAGTTTTAAAACAGGCTTAAAAATAGGTTTTATCCTAAAGATTGCACAACATCCCCTTGGACAGAACTGCACCCTAATAGGTCAGGTGGTCTGCCAGAACCCGCAGGCGGGGAGGTGCCTAACAAGGTAGAGAAAAGTTAATATGTATGCATGAAAAACTCCCGGCGAGTCCGGGCTTACTTCTTAAGAGCGTTAGAGTTTCTATCTGAGCTTAAAAATTTTAATTTTTGTTTAAATAGAAAAAGTTAATGACCGTACTCTCACGAGCCTCCGATCGGGTTCCAGGCTAAATCAAAATCGACATGCAATAGCGCCAAATAAACTACTAAAAATATGCGGGTCCTTAATCGCAATCAACATCAAGTAATCAAATCAACATTTAATTAAATTAATTAAATTAATGCTCAAACTGAAAGTCCGTAGGCAAGTGCCCTTAATAATACAACCCAGGGTCTGCAGTAAAGTAAAGTGGCCGGGTACCACTGACTACAACCCGGATTCTACTCCTAAGACTCAAGTGACTTTGAGATTTTAGATTCTTCTCGTTCTTCACTTCTTTGTTTCCTTAGAACTCCTTGGATCGTCGGGTCTGGATATCCAAATGAAAAAGAAACTCTCCCTGAATAGGGGTGTTATCTTTTCTCTTTGGATATTTGAAATTCATCCTAATTTGGATCTCCAAATGGATAGGAACTCTCCCTAAGGGATGTTCCTTCCTCTTTGAATTCCAAATTGGATGTGCAAACATCTCAATCTCAAAGCACTTTAAATAGTTTACAACTCAATTTGAATCAAATTACATCAATTGAAATTAAAATTCTAGACTCAACAACCTGCAGGGTTATCCTAATAATCAACAGTTATATTTACATCCCAAGCAGTTAATATATTTGAAATTTAAATGCTCAAACCAGCCACGCTTGGTCATACTCTTTTAATTTTAAAGGGGGTCTTAGCAGTTCTCTGGAGCACCTGTGCAATTTGATAATTATAATTTTGCCCCCTTTAATTTATGCCCTGTATGAGCATGGCCACCTGCATTGAATTAGTACAAATCGTTCTGAGCCTAGGGGTAGATCTAATCGTACAATCAATCACATCACAGAGTGCATTAAATAAATAAACAATCACATCAATTCTACTACTAGCAAACAGCATGCAGTAAAAGCTCGAAAACTCGGCACACAGCAGAAAAGTAAACACCGGCCTAGCCTAAGACTAGAGTTGGTTGTCTTAGCAAACCATCTAAAGTGTGTGAGATAGGCTGTGTGGCTTTGATATGTCCTAAGTAGGCAATTGATTGAAGTTGTTTGAGGTTCAAATTGGTTGAGGGTTTAAGGGAAGATTTAATTTGAATTTAAATATTAAATGACTTGAAATTGATTTTTAAATTTGATTTTAATTGTTTGTTGGATGTCACCTTTGTTTCACACCGAGGCCGTGAAGTTTATTTCACCTTCCTTGGGGCTAATTTAATAGCCTCGTAGGCCTGGGTTACCCAGTGGTACCCGATATAATTAAATGATTTGAGTTTGATTAAGGTTTAAAGGTTGATTAATTTTAATTAGAATTAGTTGGTTGCTGGTTTTAAGTTCAAATTAATGTTTTCTGGAATTTTGAATGATTTATTGAATTTTGATATTTTCTGGATTATTTTAATGATTTAATTAAAAGGTTAAAATTTGACTTTTTGATTTAAAGTGTTTTCTGGAAATTCAATATTTTATTAAAATACTAGACCTTAATACGATCAGTTAGACAGTAAGTACACTGAAATTGGATTTTTCTACATTTTATTATGAAGGTTTGAAGTTTTGACTTGAATTTGAACTAAGTTTGACCAAAAGTTGACTTTTTCAAAATTAGTTGATTTCTGGAAACTTAACATTTTTAATAAATATTAGAGCTTAAGATGAGTTGTATGCCTTTGAGTTTGCTCAATTTGGAGTTCATTTGAATTAGTTATGAAGTTTTGAAGTTTTGAGTATTTAATGAATTATTTAAATTGTTTAATTAGAGACCATTTTTATGATTTGAATCCAAATGACCTCCAAACTTCTTGAAATCAACTCCAAAGGTCAGGAATGACCTAAGGAGTGATTTCCAAGTGTTTGAGAAATTTTTGAAATTTTTAATTATTTTTAATTAATTAAATTAGCTAAATATTGAATTTCAATTAAAATTAAATTAAACTTAATTTTGAAGTCTAGTCAAGGGGCTTTTATTTTTCATTGAGTAAGGGTTCAATTCTGGTCAGTTTGAGATATTAAATGTAATTTTTAGATTTAAACTTGATTTATTATAATTTTTGGAAGATTTAATGGCTTAATTAAGGTTTAAACTTAATTAGGTTAATTAAAGGGTTTAATGATTTCAAAATCCAGTGGGAATTTTTCTTAAGGTTTAGAGTGTCACTAAGTTCAAGTGTTCAAAGCTTCAAGTCAATTAGAGGTGAATCCTAATTATTAGAATTTTTCTAAGTTTTCTAAATGAGTCCTTAATTGTTGTCCTTAATGATACTAGGTTAATTGGGTTCAAATCAAAGTCTTTAACCCTCAACATAACATATACATGATATGCACATATTGAATAATCAACCCTAGATCTAAGAGAGCCTTAAACTAAGTGGTGTGTGCATGTCCTTAAGCATATAATCAAGTTAAAATTTGATTTCTTTGAAAGATTAATCAATGAATAATTAACCAAATAATTATTCATTGATTAATCATTACCCACATGAATTCTATTCAACCAAGCTTAATCTAGGTTTAGAATTTCAATGGACCTCTCAATGCTTAAGGGTTTAAATGTATATAGCTTTAAAATAAAATTTAAAATACACATATATACACCTATAGAAACCTATATACCTAAACATAGATATAGATTTTAAATCAAAATAATTAAGGTGTTTTCAAAATAGGTTTAACATATTAATGAGAGATCCTCTAATCTTCAAAATAATTTGGGATTGAATTGTAAAATTTTAAAATATTTAATATAATATTTAAATATTAATTAAATATTAAAAAATTCAAATAATTCAAATTAGTTCAAACAAGTAAAGCTTTGAGTTTTTGAAAGTAGTTTTAAAATTAACACTCTTAATTCTCTGAAAATTTGAAGTATTATATATATTTGTATGAGTTAGAATAAATTTATATTGAATTTTAAGATTCTTAAGTTAATTAAATTATTTAAATTAATTAAAATATTAATTAATGTTCAAAATAGATTTAGATTAGATTGAATTAAGTCTTAATTATTTCTTGGAATTTTAAAGTCATTTAAAATTATGTCAATATATTTTCAAATAGATACTAATTAATTATGGAATTATTTAATTAATTAAAGTTTATTAATTTATATATGTACATATATATACATTTAAAAATTAATTTATTTTTTTAAATTAAACATTTAATCATTAATTCAATCTTAATTTAAAATGGTTAATATATCTTACTGATTTTAAATAAAATATTTCAAATTAATATTTAATAAAATATTAAATAACGCTTAAATATTTAATATTTTAAATTATTCAAAATATATTAAATATTTTAACTTGAAATTAATTTTAAAATAAAGAGCTTAAAAATCTGAACAGTTTGATATATTATACTAAAATTTTGGATTAATATTCAATTTATTATGATTTTCTAAAGTTTTCTGGTTTTAAAAAAAATTAAAAAGATTAATTACGATTAATTAAACCTTAATCGGCGGCGGGAGGGCTACGTGGCGCGTTTTGATTGGGGGAACCGAACCGCGGGCCAATCATTAGGTGGCGGCGCAATGATTGCGCCGCCGCCAATGATTGACGAAATGATACCGCGGAACGCGGTATCACTTAACCACGTCAGCAGGTGGCGGGCGCCGTTGGATCCTCCGTTGTTTGAAACGGACGGTCGTGATGACGTTGGACCTATCAAATGACAGCCCGATCGCCTCCGTAGCCGAATGAAACCGCGGAGCGACTCGATCCGGGCCGTTGATCATGTAATCAACGGCCTAAAAGGCGTGTATTAAGCAGGCGGTGCGAACAAACCCTAGAATAGGTTTTTCGCCTCGTTTGCTCGATCGGGTAGATCAAAATCAATGAAATTTTAAATCTAGATTAAGCTTATGAACAGAAAGGTTGTGGATGTGTTAATTTAGTTAAATATGCACTTAATAAAATGCTAATTAAACCTAGGTGTCTTAAGCTAAGTTTAAAGTTTTACCTTGATCTAACCGTTGGATTTTGGATTTTTTGGATTCTCTGAAACTGTAGTTTGTCCACGCGAATATTTGATGAAGAACCCTCGAGCTAATGACGTCTGGATCGGGCAGTATGTCTCCTTGAATGGCTTTGAGCTTGATTCGCCGGAATCTGGTCGCCGGCGAGGTTTGACCGGTCGGATTTGAGTTGTAATGGGTATGAGAGAGGATTAGGGTTTAGGGGAGCTGGAGATTTGATTTGGAGGAGCTGGGGTGGTGAGAGAATGTGTGTGTTAGAATAAGAGCTCAAAAAAAGGTATTGCCCTATTCAAACATCTCCAGGTAGTTTGGACGGCCAAGATTGCTTTGGTTGTGTTCTAGGATGCTGCCAAATGTCCCAGGGGTTGTTGGGAGCAGGAGGAATCAAAGGACACAAGGACAAATGACATGTAAAGGTCATTTTGTCCCTTTGTGGCCATGTGAAATTAATGAGAGCCATAGGATCCTCATCTAAAGGCTTAGAGCAGTTCTGGGAATGTTCTAGAGATTGTTCAAAGAGCTGAAGTAGTTTAAGGATGGATGTAATTAGCTTAAGAAGGGTTTTGACCACCTTTGACCACTTCCTAAGCTTGGTTTGACAAATTGACTTGTCCCCATGCCACATGGCAGCTAAGGTGGCATGGGGGAATGCTTAGGGGCTGATTAGGATTGTTGGTGTTCTCAAGAGTGGAAGGTATTAGCTTAAACATAGAAATTTGATCATTTGGAACCAAATGAGTCACTTGTTGACTGAGTTGACTAGTCAACCAGTCAACTTGACTGATGAGGTGGCATGGGAGAATGTTTGAGAGCTGGTTAAATGAGTTGGAAGGGTTTGAAATTGATGTAAAGATTGATTAGGTTTAAATGGCTAAAGGTTTAAATTGGTCAACCTGGGTTGACTTGGTCAACCAGGTTGGCCCAGGGCCAGGGTCTGGACTGAATCAATTTCAAATAATATTTAAAGTCTGGTAGAAGTGGTTTGAGAGTTTGAATAGGTCATTTGGGTCAAATGGGCCTATGGGGCTCTTAAAGGGCTGAACTGGTCAACTGGGTTGACTTGGTCAACCAAATTGACCCAGGACCAGGGACTGGGTCCAATCAGTTCAGAATAATATTTTGAGTCTACTGGTGGTGGTCTCAAAGTCTGGGGAGGTTATTTGGTCAAAATGACCTATTTGGGCCCTCAATGGGCCTTTTAGGTCAACCCTGGTTGACTTGGTCAACCAGATGGGTCTAGGGTCTGGAAATGGGTTCAACAGATTTGAAATGACATTTGGAGACCAATGGAGGTGGTCCCAAGGTCTGGGGAGGTCATTTGGTCAGAATGACCTGTTTTGACCCTAAAGGGGCCTTCTAGGTCAACCAGGTTGACTTGGTCAACCAGGTTGACCCAGGGGCTGATTCTGGGTTCAACAGGTTTGGTTTGGCATTTAAAATTTGTTGGAAGTGACTGCATTTGATTCGGAGCTCATTTGACCAAAGTGACTATTCACACCCCATAGGGGTATTTTGGTCATTTTGACCCCTGGTCAACTGGGGGTCGAATTGAGTCCAACAAAATGCAGTTTAATGCTCAATGGGTCATAATCAAGGGTCTGGAGGTGATTGGAGGCTTTGGAGAAAGCTCCAGGGTCAAAATCCACTGGGTGGTAGGTCCAGTGGCATAGACTGTAAATATTTGAAGGTTTTACAGCCTTTGGATTTCAATTCAGTTTCTGGGGTTAGAGATCTCAGAATGAGCTCAAATTTGGAGGGTTACCTCTAGGGACATGTCACATCAGTGTGGAACTGACAGATATTGAATCAGAGGTCATTTGATAGGGTTTTAAAATGTTCAAAAATTTGCTGGAAAATGCTTTCAGGACTTAAGCCTTTGGCCTTGGATTTGAATCTGAAAATCTGGTTTTGAATTGGATTTTGAGCTTGAATGATAGGATTTGAATTAAGTCTAGATTGAATTGAAGCTTGGATTGATCTAGAAGAATCCTAGGGTTTAGAATAGGTCCTAGGGTCCAAATCAGCTTAAGGGAATCCTATGGTCTAGAATAGATCCTAGGGACTGGAGTCTGGGAAGATCCTAGAATCTAGAAGTCCTAGGAAAATCTTAGGATCTGGGGTCTGGAAGAATCCTATAATCTAGAAGAATCCTAAGATCTAGGAATCCTAAGATCTAGGAATCCTAAGATTCAAGATCTAAAAGGATCTTAGGATCTAGAGTAGATCCTAAGGTTTGATTTCTAGGATGATCTTAGGGTCTGGAAGTCCTAGGGCCTGGAATCTAGAATAGTCTTAGGATCTAGAAGAATCCTAAGCTCTAGATAGATCTAAGAGAATCCTAAGGTCTAAGAGGATTATATGATGTAGAATCAGGTAGAATCCTAGGGTCTAGAATAGATCCTAGGGTCTGAAGTCTAGGAGAATCCTAGAATCTAGATTTGTCTTAAATTGCATTGATCTGGGGTCAGGATTGTTTTGAATTTGGATTGATCTTAAAGTTTGGATTGATCTAAGATCAGATTGATCCTAGGGTTAAAATTGATCCTAAGGATTGGAAAGATCCTAAGGTCTGGACTAGTCCTACTAAGCTCATACAAAAATGAGGTCAACGCTTGTTGAACAACAAGTAACTTATTTGTGAACATTAATAAACAAGTTGTTTGTTCAAGCTTGATTCATTTAACTTTCTTGCTTTTAAAAAAATAATTAAAATTGTTCAATTACTAGCTTGAATGAATATGAATAAGTATTAATCAAGCCAAGCAAAAGTTGTTCATTGAGTATTGATTCATTTAAGAATTGTCACACCCCATGTCTGTAAGGTGGTATACCTCGACAACACGGGACGCATAGAAGGGATAGAAAGACCTTTTTTGTATTCTCAAAGAGAAATATATACATATACAATAAATACAATATATATATATATATATATATATATATATATATATATATATATATATATATATATATATATATATATATATATATGCATTAGAGTAAACAGAGAAAGTGAAATAAAGAGCCAATTTATTAATAAAGTTCAAATAACCAATATATCCAAATAACAATAGTTCTGATATAAGCCAAGATGAATTAAATATAACAAAAGCATGAAAGAAAACTACCCAACCCATATAATCAATAGGCGAAAATAAACTACTACAAAATGATAAATATAAAAAGCTGCTGGTAATCCTGCTCCTGAGATAGCGGTCCACCAAACACGCCTGTAGGACCTATTGAAAAAGATAACTGGTGAGTTTGATAAATCAAACTCAGCAAGTAACTCCTATCTATCAAAATATAAATGACAAAGGAATGGGCATGTAGTATGAACAATCAAAAGAGGGGAGTACTAACCTATAATCAATATATAAAAAATTGTCTTGAGATATGCTATATTTTCTACAACATATTCTAATATGCATGTATATATGCCAATTAGCTATTGATGTCAAATTATTGCAATGTTTACAAATCCATCACACTAGGTATCCTTGTACCTCACAATGACCAGTAAATCATTTCTTGTTTTCAATTCATATCCCCTTATATTTTCTTATATATATATATATATATATATATATATATATATATATATATATATATATATATATATATATTGGCGGTTTATCATATACCTATCACCGAGAAGGTAAATATCAACCCAAGAAAATCCAATAATTTCTTGCAGAGTCATCACTATGAGGGCCTGTCGACCCTGACGAGCCAAAAATAAATAAGACATACTCATAATCACACAGTGCTAGTGCTGTTACAAATAATCAACATGTGTTATGTAATTTAACATAACAATTATCATTTATATAATCAACATGATTTATAACAGGAGTACCATGTACTACAATAAACAAAATTGATATAATTTATCAAGAATATATTTATTGCATTCAAATATGAGCATGCATGAAGATACAAAGGTTTATATACATGAGGTTATACAATAATAAATCAAGAATATTGTTTTTATAAAACTTGCTACATAAATAAGATCCCTGACATACACAATGCTAACAAATATTGGAAATAGAATTGGCAGCTTAAATAATTATAAAAGAATTCTAATACAAATATCACATATTACACCTCTAACAAAAAAGAGTACGTTTACACCAAAAGAAATAATAGTCTCTAAGGTCCTAAAGGTGAAAATCTAAACTTCAATTATAATTAAATATGTAAATTAAAATATTAAATTTATCAAATTTAAACACCTAATTCCATAAACAAAATAACTAAAAAAAATATAACCATGATTGAAATTTAGCATAACACAAGGAAGAAGAAGAACAAGGAAGGAGAAGGGAAATAGAGAAAAAGATGAACTCACAATTGGAGGAGGGACTTACTGCAGGAGGAGTGAGGAGGCACTACAGGAAATTCATCAAATACCGGCGACATTTTCGACGGCCAAATGAACGCTGGAATTATTGGCGATTATACCGGCGGCATGACCACTGGTAATAAGCGGCGATTATATCGGCGGTTTCACAGCTGGAATTTTTGGCTATCATTGGCCACCAGCAATGCCGCTGAAATTTTATATGTACGACCTTTCTGTCAATATTGGACGATTTTTCTGTAGTGAGGGAGGAGAAGGAAGGATGGCGATGACTGCATTCAAGAAGAAAAGAGGATGTTAGAATGATTCCCTAAGTTCCCCTATTCAGCTTAAATGATAAAAAGGAAGGTAGGGGTGTCAATATTTGACGCGACCTGAAAACCTGACTCGAACCCAACCCAAAAATTCCAGATTAGGCTCAACCTATTTGATAAACGGGTTAGGTTCGGGTTCTAAAATTTGACCCATTTGAAAAATCAGGTTGGGTCTGGGTCAACTCGCTAACATGAAGTTGACCCAAATTTGACCTGATTCCCCCGCTCAGGCCTCAAGTATAGTCCCGCGCCTCTGCTAGTCTACCTGCACTCACGCTGGTGTAGTCCCGTAGGCCTAGGGTTTGCTTTTCCTCTTGTCCTGCCATTCTTCGCCATCTTCGACGATGTTCCTTCATGTCAGGTCGAAAGTTATGATGACTTGTCAGTTGTGTTGTACATAAAAAATACAGATAAAGGCACAAAATTCTAATTATCATCCAGTATCACGGCATCAAACCAAACAACATCGCAGCACCATCAAAGGCACATCTGGAGGGCCATAATATCAACATGGCGGTGCCAACTTCTCTATTGGACAACACCGAGGTGAAAAAGGGTCATTTACGCCTAGCTTACTGTCTCCAAGCATCGCAATATCATAATATATCACGTCTCGGTGCTCAAATTTCCATTCTGGCACCACCACGTTCGAAAGTCAGTAGCACTGTGGCATGATAGTTGTAACTATCCAAGGACATGACTTGTTAGTAAAATAACGTGACTATTCACTAAGTAACTGATCCATATCAGCAAGCACCACGATGGAGCCAAAATAATAACACAATGGCATTAATTCATTTTTTGGGCGCAACGACGCCAACCTTTCAAGCGTCGCAATGCTAGTACCTACTTTGTGTTTTTCTATAAATAATCGATGTGTTATATTTGTAGGAGAGTTTAGTCACTTATTTAATTTTAATATATTTTAGTGCACTTCTCTAAATATCTCTTAGGATGACAACTAAGAGAATTTAGGATAGTATTTGATACAATCATTAGAGTGTTAGTCCACATTTGTTGGAGAAACTCTATACATTAAGGAAGAAAGAGTGTAGAGGAGATTCATTGAACATTCCTGGTGATATCATTCTATAGTATTTTCTTTCTTCTATGATTTCAATAGAAATGAGTTTGCTTATCTTTTCTTTTATGTCTAGCTAATTTTTTAATTTTGAATTGATGATGTTGATAACATATTAAGTACTAATAAAAATTTTATGCTCTGAAGTTAAAAGATGTTTTCAATATTATCCCGCTCTTTATTGAATGCACATGGTGGTCATATATGTAGTAAAAATCTAGTGTGATGTATAGCCTCGACGGAGGAATGCAAGAACAATTAGAAATATTAGAATAGTATTTTTACATACCTAGACATAGGATGTAAAATATGCTAGGTTCTTAAGGAGATGACATAACTTTAAGAGGTCAGCATATATCCTGTTTACACCTACAAGCTCGATAGAGATCTAAGGAGCATATGCTCTGAATCACAACACAATTAAAAATTTCATTAGAAAAGATATATAATTTACATTCGTCAATCCAAAATACGTTATTCAAATATTGTATCTATTATTTTACTATTTTTATTCATTGATTGAATCTCCACAATAAACATTTTTATTGAAGTAGGATAATTTTATAATTAGAGTAAATAGTAGTAGTTTATTGCTGGAAAGCATACTTCCTCATGGGTTCGACGCTCTACTCTATCACTTTAATACTTAATTCAGCACGTATACTTGTGTATATTAAGACGCCATTGTTGGGAATGTATTTCACTTTTTGTAATATTTTTATATATTATTGAATTAATTGCATATTTAGACCTATTTACATTTTTATTTTTATGTATTTGCTTTGATCACTAATTATATATTTTATTTTTCTCTGTTGTATGCTTTATATCCATAAAAAGAAAATTTTGTCATTGGATCCCAAAATTGATAAAATCCTTTCTAAAATTCAAAAAAGCAAAAAAGATTTTAAAAATGGATAAACGTGAGTTAAAGAAAAATCATTCTAGACCTCTTAAGGATTATGCAAATCTTTTAGTAGACGAAATTCATCGCAACATAAATATATCTATAATCTAAGCTAATTATTTTGAATTAAAACTAGCTATTATTCAAATGGTTCAAAACTCTCAGTTTGGGGAACTCTTATAGAAGATCCTAATTTACATTTAGCTAGTTTCTTAAAATTTTGTGCAATATTTATGTACAATGGTATTAGTAATGATGCTATTAGACTTAAATTATTTTTCTTTTCTCTAAGTGATAAAACTAAAATATGATTGAATTCTTTATCCCCGACTTCTATAATAACTTGGAATGAGTTGGCTCATAAGTTTTTTGCAAAGTATTTTTCACCTTCAAAATCTGCTAAACATAGAAATGACAGTTTCTTTTACTCAATTTGAATGAGAATCCATTTATGAGAGCTGGAAAAGATTTAAGAAAATGCTTAAAAAATACCTGCATCATATATTACATGATTTGTTGATTGTTCAAATATTTTATAATGTATTAGTAGGATCTTTTAGAGCTATAATTGATGTTACGGCTGGAGGATCATTAATGTCTAAGTTATTTGAGGAAGCTTATAAATTAATAGAGAAAATAACTACTAATAATTTTTAGTGACATGGTGAAAAGGTAAATCCTAAAAAAGCAATTAGAATTTATGAATCTAATACTTTATCAATCTTGACTACATAAGTTGAAGTAATTTTTAAAAAATTGGATAACTTGAAGATTAAAAACAGGGCAGATGGATATGATAACTTCAGCAATAATTCTAAAAATCATAGCACCGCAGCATTTAGATATGTAGCACCGTAGTGTTATCCCTCAGATTTGAACAACTTTATCAAGAAAGGAATGAGAAAATACCCTTATAAAATATTATTTACAATTAGAAATTCAAGCACAAAATTAATCTTATGCTCTTAAAAAATTTGAGGATCAAATAAGGCAACTCGCTACACCATCCACTTTGTCCCATATAGGATTCAAGAGGTGGCTCCCATGGCGTAGCATTTTATCTTGTATGACACTTAGTTCCTATCTTTCGACTGGTGTATTGCTTTGATACCATTTGTAACAGCCCAAACTCTTAACTATCAAAATATTATCCGTTTTGACCTAAGGGGCCTCACAGTTATATCTTATTGGTTTAACTTCCTAGAAGGTCACCTATCCCAGGATTTTTTCAGGTTGAGCACACTTAACTACAGAGTTTCTTAATAAAATTTTGACAATTACACTAAAAGACATCTCGATGTTTAAGAGTTTAGTTTCTTTTGGCAAAGGTGAAAAATTTTAGCCCTGTTTCATTAGACCTTTTAAGGTGATCGAGAGAATAGGCATAGTTTCTTATAGGTTGGCTCTTCCTCCGAGGCTTGCAAGAGTATATGATGTCTTTTATATCTCCCTTCTCCGACGCTACTTGCATGATAGTTCTCACATTATTCAGTTTGAGCCTTTTCGATGGGGAAGGAGTTGCGGTGGAGTGTAGTTTTGAATTATAAAAAATATATACTTAAGGCTCTATGTTCCTTAAACAATGCTTAGATTTTCTTTGATATAAATTAACAAACCCCACTTAATATACACAATTATACGTGCCAAATCAAGTAATAAAGTGATATAGTAAAGTGTCAAACCCATGATGAAGTATATTTTCTAGCAATCAACTACTACTATTCATTTTAATCGCAAAATTATCCTACTTCAATGAAAGTATTTGTTGTAGAGATTCAATCATTGAATAAAAATAGTAAAATAATGGATACAATATTTGAATAAAGTATTTTGGATTGATGAATGTAAATTGCATATCTTTCCTAATGAAATTCTTAATTGTGATGCGAATAAAGGTGTGAATTGCATACTTTATACATATTAAGTGTATTGAATTTTTCTGCATTATTCATTCATTTTTAAACATAAATATAGAATATAAAATAAATTTGTTGATGCATTACCTTGATTATTCCTATTGATCACTTCCTTAGATCTTCGAACTCATGGATTCATTAAGGAAAATGATCCTTATTATCTTGATTTCATATTTTATCAATGATCATATAGATATAACTTTATTTGTGGTAGTTCATAGACAATGATTTGATGCTTTCAAAAATAGGAAAAACCACTATCTATCCTCTTTGGAAAAGTTTTTCTTTTTATTTTTTTAATTTTTTTATATTGTTATATTTTAGTGGGATAACATGTCATTTTGGCAATAATAAAATTATTAGTCTGATAAAGAGTAGATTTTATTGGTCTCACAAATAAGAATGTTGAGAGGGTTATTAAAAAAATACTTTAAATATAGGAAATCCAAACTAGAAAGAAACATTTCAAAAAAAAAAATGTTGCTTTGCATGTTTTATATAGGCATGGACTGGATTTGCATATAGATTTCTTCTTAGGGTTACCTAGGACATTAGAGACTATCAAAAGATTTTTTTAGTTATAGATATATATTTTTAAGATGACTCATTTCTTGTCTTATTCAAAAATAAATGATGATCTCATAAATTTTTTTTTAGAGAAATTGTCAGATTATATAGTTTGCTCTCTATTGGGATATAATCTCACTGTCTGAGTGTTGTTAGCTTTTGAGGAATGATGTTGTTGTTTTTGAAAAACACATTGCCTACAAAATTAGCAAAACTATGGGTTCGAATTCGAATTCACCTTTTTTGACCTGGGATTCCAATTGAACAGATTCGGATCGGTCAATTTCTGATCCGACCGAACCAAATCCGTTGTGACACCCTACCTATTTCCACGAAACTTCTCTTCTGAGCTTCGCATTCGTTCTCACTCGGCTCGAATTTATACTCCTAATTAAGCAAGGACGCCCCTCCTATTTACACGGAACTTCTCTCTCCTCTGAGCCGCGAATCTCTTCCTCCCGGCCCCCGCCCCCGCCCCATATCACCGTGTGGGTGTGGCTCCGGCTCTGTTAGTAGAGAGTATGGTGGAGATGGTGGAACCCAATACCTGCTTTCGTGGCTGCTGCTCGAGCGAGGCCATCCGCCTCCATTTTCCACCCTCTTCTTATTCTCTTCTTTCCACGATTGCTCGAGGTAAGAATAAAGATAAGTTAGTATGTACTTCAAACACCGTCACAAACGCTCTTTCTTCTTTGATGACGATGTCATTTCTCTGATTAAAGGCTCCGAAAGCACTGTATTTGAAGCAAGGCTCCAAGGCCAGAAGGTCGTTGCTAAGAAGCCCATTCTCTCCACCTCGGAGAACCTCGACAAGTTCCACCGCGAATTGCAACTTTTATGGTACGAAAGGTTGCCAATTTTGTAGAAGTCGTTTTTGTTTCTTCATGAAGTGTGATTACTAATTTGGAATTTGAAGCAAATTGGACCACCCGGGCTTGGCGAAGCTGGTTGCCGCACATGCTAGGCCGCCGAATTATATGTTCTTTTTTGAGTTCTATGAAATGGGAAGTTTGGCGCATAAATTGCATGTGGAAGAGTGGAGTCCTTCCGTAGATGAAGCCCTTGTGATCGCTTATGATCTGGGTATGGCTTCAACGTTACTGTTATTGGTTTCTTCCTTCTGTTCCATGGCTTCTCATATTTTCAATTTGTCTGCTTATTTCGCCGACTGCTAATTGTCTATTTGCTAAACATGTCACTTGTGAAAATTCTTGACTGGTTTGAGAAACTTCTACATTATGAACCCCCTAAGATCGTTTATCTCCTTCCTTGACCTCCCGGCTGTCCAATGTTCTTAGCTGACGCTTTTGGTTAAGACTCTTGGTCTCATCTGTTGCTCACAAAGAGATGTTGGCCTTTATGAGCTCCCTCATAAGAAGGGTGACTATGCTGGTTTCACTTTTACTTCATATCGGTCTCACCCCCTTTTTACATCTTTTGGCAAAGTTTAGTATGGTTTCTAGATGTTCACCCCAGCTACTGATGACCATCGCGTTAGAGAATGATAGACTGTGTATGAATAGATAAAAACAGAGGCTAAAATTATGCATAATATCTCTTCCGTAGAATCATAGTTACCATATAATTGTCATTTGTTTTAGTTTTACTGTATATGGCTAAATGATCATAGAAGCATGACTGTTCCTTGAGTAACATATCCGGAGCTATATTCTAAGTCATGCTATTGGCTTATGGGAAATATATATTATTTCTATTATTCATTATCAAAATGCTTCGTTTGAACTCAACTAGAAGACTCATGAGGAAATAGGAACCTTATTTTCTCATCTTGGGAGCCTTTCATTAACAGAGAGGCCTTTATCAATGACAAATATATGTCCAACCTGAGTGAGCTGGAACTACTCCATGGCTTAGTAGTGGGGGTGGCTCACTGCTGTGATTTTGCTTTGCAAAACTCATCATTCATATTTTTGTGCCTGAAAACACTTCTTATTGATTTGGCGCTAAGGAAAACTGCAATTGAAGAGTTTGTTGGTTTGGTGATCTATGAACTTTTATGTCATGAAATGTAATAAGGGAAATCCCTTGCATTTATCTCTTTGCAAAAAAAGTTTCATGAGAGAAGTGGACATTATGTCCCTCTTGTTGGTAGATGAGCTAATTTTTATGCCTATGGTGGTGTTAAACTAAGGAAATATTACATCTTCTCGGTTATATTAATTCCAATGGGTCATTATTCGGTACAAAGATTGTTATTGAGGGCATGAAGAGTTAATGATACATGAAATTTTCCTTCTTTTAGCATCAACACGTAAAGGTTCATTTGGCTAGAAGTTTTTTATAATGTTGAACACTCATAATAAATGGCGTAATCGCCTTCCCATGCATGTTGGTTTAATTCAAAGTGCAAATTCTTCTTTTATGTTTAAGCAAAAAATTTCTTTTATGTTTGAGCAAAAAATCACCTTGATACCACATCAAATGCATCAAATATACACCTAAGATATTATTTGAACTCTTTTCAAAATAATCCTTATTAACTAGCTTAAAAGATCAACTATTGGTTAAAAAATCTCAACTATAAAACAAAATTCCTTATCCCTAGCACACACACACACAAAACTTATTTAATCATTGGTTGATGACACCCAAAAGAAGTGTGTAGGGAACATCCAAGATATTTATATTGCATTGTAGTGCCCCAAATGTTGGAGTAGCTCTAGTGGCAAATAAGTATTTAGAGAGTCGCTTAAGATGGTTTGGTCATATAAAACGTCATCTATTCGATGACCCAGCTATAAGAGTAGATGTATTGGATCCAACCTATGTTAAGAAAGGTAGAAGTAGACTTTAAAAGATTTGGTTAGAAAGTATTGAAAATCACTTTTTTTTATAAGATTTAGATGAGAATTTGATCCTTAATTGGGCAAAATTTAGAAAAAGGATTTCTGCAGCTGACCCCACAGTGGGATAAAGACTTATTTTTCTTGTTGTATTTTAGAGTCACATCTATAAGGAATAGGCCTAAGGGCTTTGTAGGGCCTACGGGGTTTGTAGAGCATAAAATTAGGAGACGAGGGTTGTAAAACCCTTAATTTTGATGCCTTAGCTATTTATGCTGCAAGGCTTTAAATAATTAAATATAGTATATTTAAAGGTAATGGACATGCTATCAACTGTAATTTTCTTTCCTTAAGATTTAGTTACTTAAATTGATTTCTTGGATTGCTTTTTTCTAAACTTTCTTCTATATTTGTCAATAGTATAGAATATGCAAAACCTACAAAAAATGAATACAGTAGTATGAACACACATCAAAATAATTGAATATGGCGTATTTGTTTTAAAATAAGTGTATCAACACAATGATTTATATTGTATAATTAACATATTTTCAGGAATTTCAGTTATGCAAACTTATTTCTTTTATTCAAATTGTGGGGGGGGGGGGGGGGGCGCTTATGGGGGCACGTGTACCCCCTGAATACAATGGTTTGATTAATGCTTGCTTAGCCATTCTTTCTGTTGGTTTTTCTTAACTAGTTTGATAATCACTTTTTAATATTTTTCATTCAAATTTGATAGATCAATATATTGATTTTGATTTTTCAATCAAATTATTTAGTTTAAAAAAATAGTAATTTTATTTTAATGACTTTAATTAAAAGAGTTGTAGTTTCGACTTATATTGTTGCTTTAATAGTTTCTTTGAATAAATTAATTAAATTACTAAATTTAATGAATGAATTTTTACGTAAACAAAGGGCCAACCCAAAGCACGAATCATATAGAAGGAGAAAGGGCAATGATGGGTTGAGGAATGGGGAGGGCCCTTCCCAATTGAAATTATGTTTTAATCGTGATGAGATACAGCTATGTTATTATGTATTTACATCACAGGTTATGGCTAAAATTGTCTTTGCCCAAACCACACAACATTTTAATGGGAAGTTTTGATAAACCATATATAGAAATTCAATTAAATAAAACATTGAATTTTAATCAATTATTGAAAAATTGATTAAATCTTATTGAAAAGATAATATTAAAAATTACAAAATAAATAAAATTTCAGGTCAATGATACTACCCTTGTAATTATTTTTTTTAGAAAATAGGAATAACAATTTGTGAATGCAAATTGGAATAAGTGAATAACAATCTGTCATTTTTGTTTGCTAAGCTTTGCGATTAAGATGATCATAATAATTTGTTAATTAGGGAAAGGAAAAACATTTGGTCATACTGGATTTTATTAAATTGTTTTCCTTCGCCAATATGCCTCTCAATATAGGTATGGATCAGGTATCGAGTACACCAAGTAAAAATACAAAATAAATTGCATAATTAGATCTCCTTTTATTTGCTTGAAGGGTAAAGGCTCGTGCTTGGGGACTGTTTGCATTTAGACAAACAAAATCAACAGAGAATAAAATTAAAATGAAGTCAAATGTAGATGAATACATCAAATAATCTGGAAATAGATTTAAAAAATCTTTCATCCGATCCAAAATTTTAAATTGCTATCAATAACTTTAATCCTATGTTTTATATTATCTTATATTTAATATTTTATCTTTTTAAAATAATAAATCCAAAATAAATTTGTAAAACTGAATATGCCGGTTCTGTCGGTCCCATGTCTGGATGAAAAAAATTGAGAAAATTTTGAAATAATATATCTGGGCCTCCACCGTAAAATATTTCTGGTTCTGTAACAACATGCAATGTAGTTCTCACTAACCATTAACTCCAAACCCTGCCAACAAATTGAAAATTGCAACGCAATCATGTTTAGGAGCCTGTACATAGCTTGAAATAATTTTGTATATTTCAGCACAATGGGTATCAAATAAAGGGGCAATTACATGCATATTATTATAATCTTTCTTATTTACAAAACTATCATTAAAATACTTTAATTTATGAGAGCATCATCCAAATTTTTTAATAGCACAACAAAAGTACCAGCTTTCATTCTCAATGGCCCATTAAGTAGCGGTTCTCGTCATTCCAATACGATGGAAAAATTTATGAAATAAGTACTCATTTACGTAGTTCCAGCGTGGTGAAGAAATTTGTCTTTTCGTGCAGATGATAAAGATCCATGCATACATTTTTTGGTGTGATGGGATTGAAGATTCTGTTCGCTGTGTCTCAGGACGCCAACTATGCACATCTTTCTTGGCATAGTGGGCAGGCCTATACTCTCTAAAATTTTTCTTATGCGGGGGAGATGGTTAGAGCCTGCAAAATATTGGACTAAAAAAATAATTAAATTTGGAACAATCATGATGACCTGCTTAACTAAAATGTAATATATAAATGCATGCCAAAGAAAAAAATACGAACATCCAAATGCAACATTTGTTGATTCAAACAAACAATATTGAGCACGAGTTGGGGACTTTTAATGAACATGGCAACTCATCTATGGACTAAAACAAGGGGACTTTTTACGAAAACCACACCTCGCTTTCGGGCAATATTAGTGAACTTTTGATGAACGAGATAACACGCCTAAGGGTAAGAATAGGATATTTTGACTCTAGCTGAACATATCCCTATAATTATATGAAAAATTTAAAATTTTGATAATGTTAAAATTATAAAAGATTCAATCCTTCAATGCCATCCCATCCGCAACACATACATGCTTAAGCGGATATAAGGCGTTGCTTTCAAAATTTTAAAATAAAACTTTGCACTCGGGGTGAACATGAGCCGAGCCAGCTCGAACTCGACTCGTTAACGTGATCGCATGTCGAGCTTATTTAGTCACGAGCTCGAGCTCGAGCATAGTGTCGAGTTCGAGTAATAAACTAGCTCGAGTTCAAGTTTGACATAATTCGGCTCGTTAGCTCACGAGTAGGCTCGTATGTTTTAAAATAAAATTAAAATATTATTTTCGATAGTTAAAAAAAAAATTCAAAAGCATGCTAATATCATTTCCTACATTAAATGTATTTGTTTATTAAAAAAATTTAAAAGTTGTTGCTGTCATTTTCTTCATTAAAAGATGTAAGAGACTTTGCCTTTTTTACATTAAAGGAGCTGCATGCCTGTACTGCTTCTCTAGCAAAATTTTTTTTCTTTGAAAAAAATAAGATGCAGGGCACTCCTTGCTCCATTCGCGATGTCTGCCTTGAGGCCCTTGATGACTTTCGCATGAGTTGCCACTACATCGCCTTCTCCGACAGGCTTCTCTAGCTCCGACGAGCATATGCCTCCAATGAACTTCAGTTAGCAAGTCAAACTCGAGCTTAATACATAAGCTCGACTTGAGCTCAATACATATGCTCGACTCGAGCTCGAGCCCACTATTTATTGGATGAGCTGAGCTCGAGTTAGGTGTGACTCAAGCTCAGCTCGACTTGTTTGCACCCCTACTTTGCACGCCTTTTAGTAGTAAATACTCGCACAAAGATAATAAAAATTTGAATGTTTAAGGTTTTCGCATGTATCACTATATAAAATTTAAACTCAAGTGTGCTTCCTCGATAAGCGCATAGTAGCATTAGGAAGTGTACGGCAAACTCGAGAAGCATGCCGCTGCTCAAAAAGCGTGCAGTAATCTAATAAAGTGCATGACTGCCTCAAAAAGCATGCCATTGCATCGAAAAGCGCACCATTTTGAAAATGAGAAAATTAAAATAAATTGAAGGCATGCGAATACACTATGTAAATGCATTGGGATGCACGTCGCGTGAGTACATTGAAAAATGTGCCAACACATTGAAAGCTTGCATATGCACCATGCACTTGCATCGAAAAAATGTGTAAGTGCATAGTGCAAATGCATCAAAAAATATGCATGTCATTTAAAAATAAATCTAAACTCCCTACATGTGCTCGAACAAACATGCTTAACACTTATACACGAAAGTTTGAGAAGGCTGCATGAGGGTCAAATGCTAGTTAATTTAAAATCCTATTTTCAAATTGAATCCCCATATGTGCTTCGACTGCTGCATTGAACTCTTAAACCTAAGGTTCGAGAGGTTGCACTGGTTGAATATTAATTTAAATTTTAAGTCCAATCCTCTTTTTTGAAAGGACTGGAGTTGACACAAGTAGAATTAATAAACAAATGCATAATCTTAAAACCCACTGAGATAATTTGATCTTTCTTTCACATTAGGTCTCTAGAGCCTCTTTAAATGAAATTCATTACAAAAATACAAGCTCTTGGTTTCAACATTTGCATAGCAACTCATGAGATCAGTCGTCAAACCTAATCCTCTATTGGTGGGCAAACAGAGTCGACAAAGTTCAAATGAAAAATATGAAATTGCTTAAAATTCTCGATGATGATCGTGTTGAAAGTGATATCAACTGGAGGGGTCTTTATCATTAAAAATGCTATGTGAATCCATATTAAACTTGATCATTTTTAGTAAGTAAATAAAGTTGACAATATTCAAATAACAAGAATATGAATTATTTAAATCCTCAATAATGGTCGTGTTAAAAATGAATATCAACCAGAGGAGATCCTATCACTAAAATGCAATGTAAATTCAAATCGAATTCAATCCTCTGCTAGTAAGTGGGCAGAGTTTAAATTATTTAGATCCTCGATGATGGTCATGCTGAAAGTAAATTTCAACTGGAGGGGCTAATCATCAAAATCTATCAAAATTTTAAAAAATTCAATGCCTATCAAAATTCAAAATTTTAAAATAAAATTTAATCATTATAACTTCAAATAAAAATTCATCTATCCTTCACAACTGTTTGGTGAGGTTCATGAATTTAATAATAACTTCTGCTCACAAAAAACAAATGTTTAGTTGAGAATATTATTAAGATTCATTATAGAATAATTTTTTGCTAATACAGATGTGACACGTGTCTTCTAACAGGTGGTTTGGCGAAACGGTTCCACACTATTGATGATTTAGCCCAACAGTTCCTCAAGGTAAGCAGTTATGACCAGGTCCTCTAATTATTGGTTTAGACCAAATGGCTCCACAGAACTGATTTGGCTCAACGACTTCACATAGTAAATAATTATAATTGAGGTCCTCGTGGTTTGGCCCAATGACTAATATATTACATTCATGGTCAAAACTCATATGCTCCCCAATGGCTAATAGCCTAATACTCTTGTGTAATAAATCATAGATAGACTTAATAGGGCATAAAATGTTTTGTTAGCTAAGTTTGACTTGAATTTGACCCTTAGAAAAACACTCACTCGAAGTCTGCAAAACACCCTCAGACAAAGTAAGCCATAGCTTCCGATAAGAATTCTTCAATCAGGTTGGGCCAACTATCTCCTCTAGCTAAATAGACTAGGGACCATAGTGATCCAGGGCGACAAAATGATGAGATCTTGATTGATTCATTATCATTCCCCCCACTATCTACTTTAAGCATAAAGTGATAAAATTTATAACCTTAAATATTTAAATTTGCTGCTATTATATGTTGGGTAGGCTCAATAGACTAGGGACCTTAAATATTTAAATTAGCCTTAATCGAAAGTGCTCTCTTAGCACCCGGGAAGAATAATTAACTATAAAGGCTTGTGCTTATGGGAAATATGAGCTCAGATCTTAAAGTCTTCGCTAAATGAGGGCAAAATCTTTGGGTAGTATATTATCTCTAACCAATTTGCCTTAAAAAAACTTCCCTCGAAACTTAATCCGTTAAAATTCATCCCAAATCATGTGGAGAGGCCAGGGCACATCAAAAGCCAAATTTTCAGAGCTCACAGCTATATCACTTACAAATACATAGCTTTTTTTATCATTTTAAATGCTTGGGTGGTAGTTTTGTAACTAATGGAGATTTATTGATGCGTACTAAATGTCTCAAGAAAATATTGAAAAAACGATGCATATTTTAGAGAGAGAGAGAAGCTGCAGCCATTAAGCTTTTCTTGCACAAATCATTATGGAAATGTGATGTGGACAAAGCCAAGGAGTAGACATGGTGTTGCATTTGTGTTTCATCGTTAGTTATTTGCAAGTGAGGATAGCATGCAGAAGAGGAAAGACTTTTTCAGCTTTTTGTTTATTATGTAAAGGAATGAAGAGTGACGGAGGAAGGGAGTTTACAGGACGTTGTTTGTTTTAGTAGCATATGAAAATTATCATACTCAAGATGAAAGAGTTCTCTACTTATATTTCTTTATGGAAACGGGCGAGTAGGAAGTGACCCAGAGGGAGGGAAATGACTTGACAATATAATAGCCATTCTTGGTAGCTATGGCTCTTTTTCAAGAGAGAGCCAAACTATCTTCTTCTCCCTACTCTTCTTCCCCCATGCTTCCCTCTAGGACATCATACATCAGTTGGTGGGTGGATTTATCATTTTCCCAAAAAAAAAAAAAATTTGCCTATCTGCCCATCATGCATAAAATCATAATTTCCAAGACTATAGACCAAGTTTGTATCAGTTCTCGTAGGGTCTGGCCTCATGCTTTAGGCTAACACGCTTGCCCTCTCATAATGTGTACTTTTAACACTGCAATTTGGATCTGGTGCGTCAAAGCTCTGCAAAGCACAGTTGCAAAATTGAAGGCAATGTACACCACTTTCTTTCTACTTGGTTGTTGAGGCAGAATAGGTCTGAGATGACTCTAGCCACTAGGAGGAATTTTTCACTTAGCTGCCGCCACTTCGAGGTTTGTGTTAGTCAAACACATTTATAGGCATTTCTACATCAAGAAAATGTATTTTCGGTTAGATGATAAGGTAGTTGTCTTCTCGTGAGCACATATGTGCTATAATTGTCATAGCAAACATCCATATTCACTGAATATGCTAGACCTTAGCATGTGAGCATCAAACATACAGCATCTCGTTGGTATTCATCCGGAATTTATATTTCCTGATTTTATTACTACATGCATCCTTCTTTTTTCTAATGTTCATTGTTCCCATGAATTATCCATTTATCATGTGGGCATTAGATACCTACTGTAGCGATGTTGATTTTTCGTAAAAATAGCAGGAGAAGCATTGCTGTATCTTCTATAATATAAGAAGGAAAAGCTTTTTTATTTTACATATAGGGGCTAGCTCAACATAATGAAGTTTATTCTTTAGGTCATTTTAGGTTCCCTACCTCTTGCCAGAAACAACTTTTGAAAGTGATGCCTAGTAACTACAAATTTATCTATTTAGGTATTTTTTGGATTGAAGAGAAGCTTAGAAAATGAGACAAAATTGAAAGTTGTTGTCTTGTCTATTTTTCTGCAGCCACTGGTAAGAGATTTTAAACCCTTTTTTAATCATTCCACTAACATTTAAGTAGCTCTTTGTTATTCCCAAAGTATTCTTATAGTTCAATTACCCTTAATTCCAACCTTTAAGAATAGTCTTAGTATCTTGAGCATTCTTTATATTAAATAAAAGAAAGGTTAGCTTGCATATATTTTGTTGTAAGAGAACTTCTTAAAAGGATTTATGGTAGTATATTTAGTGGTACATCATTGGAGGTATCTGGGATTCGAGTTACTAAGGTTGTGTCATTGCAGTTTTTTTTTTTCTAAACTGTTCATGTAGCTGATTGTTTTTTTTGTTTTATTGAATCTCCATTTTCAGCAAAGGCTCTGCAGTACATGCATGAACTTGGTGTTGTGCATAGAGATGTGAAGCCTGGAAATATTCTAGTACTTATCTTCCACATTTTTTTCCTTGATTTTAAGCACCATCTATTTCCGCAAAGTAACTTCATATTTTTTTGGCAGCTTGACAGTAAGTTTCGCCCACACCTAGCAGATTTTGGTTTGTCCTCATATATGAAGGATCTTAAACACGTATCATTGGAGAATTGGAAATCCTTTGGCAAGCCTACTGGTGGATTTCACAAGAAAAATATGGTTGGGACACTCATTTATATGGCGCCAGAGATACTTAGGAAGGATATACATACTGAAAAGTCAGATGTATATAGTTTTGCCATATCAATTAAGTAAGTTTCTTTCTATCGCTGATAGTTGCGACGAGATGTTCTGGTTGTTCATCTGATGGTCTTATGATATCCCTCTCTGTTTAAGCGTATGCATATTTTATTTCCTTTTTTTTTTGGAAGAAATGCAAATTGCATTACGATTAGGAAAAAAAACTATTACAAACTAAAAAGGAAATAAAGCTAATAGGCAATCCTTTCCTAACATTTGGAAAAGAAGTCTTATTGAAATGCAAACAAAGCATGAGGAAAAAATATTTGTAGCATAGAAAATATCATAATGGAAATAAGATCCACTACTCCTCACTTTGAACCAATTGGGGTGTTGGGGACATGAAAGGAAATACTTGAGTTCGCAAGTATCCTAGCCCAAATGGAAGAGCAAACAACAAAGAAGCTTCTGTTTACAACAGTAAAACAGGCAAAACCAGTAGAAAACAGAGGAAATGGAAGAGAAATCTGAGAGAAAACAAAGCAAATAACTTGTATTCCACTAGTAGATGAATAAAACAAAGCGAAGATACAATGTTCTTCAATTCGAGAGGAAGAACAACTCTACAAATCTTCGACAACGCCAAGAGCCCAAGCCACAAATCCTAGATCTCAAAAATCTCCTTCAAATTCAAGATAATCCCTAATTCCCTCCTAAACTTCCTAATTAACATCAAAGGACAATTACAAAATACCTAAACAGCCCTTACATTCAAAATTTTTCCTCCCAAACTTGCATTAAGCCCAGCATGGGGCCCACAGGACTTCCGCCCCCTCCCCCTCCCTATTGTGTCCTCCGCCTGGCATAGACCAGGACCGGTCCAGCCGGCCCCTCTAGGGCCGGCGTGGGCGTAACATTACTCCCCTCTCAAAAACTCACATTGTCCTCAAGGTGAAAAGAGAGAAACTGCTCTTTCACTCTTTCAAACGGTTCCCAAGTAGCGTTGAAATCAGGGAGGTCTCTCCATTTTATCAGCACTTCTTTGTTACCCTTTTTATCTGATCGGACTCCTACAAGCTCTAGTGGTTCTAAAACCACTTCTAAATCCTCCGTCATAGTAGCCGATAGTTCTGCACTCACTGCATGCTCCCTTATGGCTCTCCTTAGCTGAGACACATGGAACACTGGATGTATAGTGGCTGATGGGGGTAACTTCAATCGGTATGCCACTGCTACAATCCTGTCCAAAACTTCATAGGGGCCAAAGTACCTCGGTGCAATTTCTCATTCCTCATTCTAGCTACTGTCCTCTACCTATAGAGTCGTAGTTTCAGGAACACCGTCTCCCCCACTTCAAACTACATGTCTCTCCTGTGTGAGTCCGCCTGCTTCTTCATGATCTGTTGTGCCTTCATCAGATGTTTCTTTAGTTCTTCCAGCACCTTGCCCCTTTCCTCTAGGTACTGCTTAAATGACGAAATTGGTGTACTACCTTTCCCATAGTGCACTAGATGTGGAGGGTCCCTTCCATATAGGACTATGAATGGGGTCATCTGGGAAGCGGAATGGTATGAGATATTGTACCAATACTCAGCCCAAGTCAGCCACTTTGCCCACATCCGCGGAGTTTCAAAAAAAAAAACCTCAAATAGGTCTCCAAACTTCGGTTTACCACCTCCGTCTGCCCGTCTGTCTGTGGATGGTAGGCGGTGGTGCTTCTCTTGAGGATAGTGCCCTGCAATCTAAACTACTCCTTCCAGAACTTACTGAGGAACACCTTGTCTTGATCCGACACTATCGATTCAGGAATCCCATGCAGTCTAACAACCTCCCTGATAAATGCTACTGCCATTGACACTGTGGTGTAGGGATGTCGCAAGATGATGAAATGTGCATATTTACTAAGTCAGTCAACCACCACCATAATGAAAGTGAATCATTCTGACCGTGGTAACTCGTCGATGAAATCCATGGACACTTCCTCCCAAACTCTGTTTGGAAGTGCCAATAGTTGTAGCAGTCCTCCAGGAGCCATGGCCATATATTTATTCCTCCAGCACACTTCACACCTTGCTACCATCTCCTCAACATCTTTATGCATCCATTTCCAGTAAAGCTCAGATGCCAGCCTCCTATGTCTTCTGAGCCCCTGAATGACCTCCTACCGCATTGCTGTGGAACTCTTGTAACAAGTGGGGGATATGTATGGAGGTTCGGGACATCACAAACCTCCCTTGGTACAACAATCTCCCCCCTTCAATATAGTATCCCGGGTGGCTACTCTTGTCAGTCATCAGATCCTCCCTGATTTTTCTCAACTCTTTATTCAACATACTCTCTTCTTTGATGGCTCCCCAGTCTACCATCAGTGGTACCGACACAGCTAACCCCTGGAGCTCCCCCACACATCTGGATAAAGCATCAGCTGCTTTATTTTTCAAACTCGGCCTGTACTGAATCTCGAAATCATAGCCCCATAATTAGGATAGCCATCACTAATGCTCCTCAGTCAATATCCTTTGCTCCAAAAGATACTTCAAGCTTCTCTGATCCGTCCTGACGATGAAATGTCGACCCAAAAGATAGGGGCGCAACTTCTGAATCGCCAAGACAATAGCCATCAGCTCCATTTCATACACTGACTTAAATCTTTCCCTTGTTGATAGCACTTGACTGAAATATGCTATAGGCTTGTGATTCTGCATCAACACTGCCCCCAGCTCATATCTCGATGCGTCGGTCTCTACTACAAAGACCTGGCTGAAGTCTGGAAGAGCTAGGACAGGAACCGTGGTCATGGCTTTCTTCAACCTCTCGAAGGCCTGAGTCGCTGCCTCCCTCCAGGAAAAGTTGTCCTTCTTCAGCTGCTCAGTCAACAGCCACGCAATGGTACCATACCCCTTCACAAACCTCCTGTAGTAGTCGGTCAATCCTAGGAAACCCCGCAACTCCCTTATGTTCCTAGGCAGCGGCCATTTCTCCATTGCCTCAATTTTGGTTTGGTCCGCCACCACTCCTTCTTGGGATACCACATGTCCTAAGTACTCCACACTGGACTGAACAAAGCTGCATTTCTTCAGGTTGGCTCTCAACTGATGCTCCTGAAGTACTTCCAAGACCACCCTCAAGTGTTCCAAATGCTCCTCCACAGTCTTGCTGTACACCAGAATGTCATCAAAAAAGACCAGGACAAACTTCCTGAGATACTGCTTGAATACCCTGTTCATCAAAGACTGAAAAGTAGCAGGAGCGTTAGTCAATTCAAAGGGCATTACCAGAAACTCATAATACCCTTCATGTGTCCTGAAAGCTATCTTTGGAACATCTGCCTCCCTCATTCTGATCTGGTGGTATCCGGATTTTAAGTCCAGCTTGGAAAACACCATTGCCCCATATAGCTCATCCAATAGCTCATCAATCACCGAAATTGGGAACTTGTCTAGTACAGTGCCCTTATTCAGAGCCCTATAATCCACACAGAATCTCCAACTCCCATCCTTCTTCTTGACCAGGAGGACTGGACTAGAAAAAGGGCTAATACTTGATCTGATTATCCCCGCCTCCAGCATCTCCCGGATCAACTTCTCAATCTCATCTTTCTGAATCTGAGGGTAACGGTAAGGGTGGACGCTGATCGGTGTCTCCCCTTCCTTCAAGATAATGGCATGCTCCAACTTCCTTTAAGGTGGTAAACCCTGTGGAGGTTGAAAAACCTCGTTGAATTAGTGTATGAGCTGCTGCAATGAAGAGGGAATATTGCCTTCTTCCTCTAGTCTGACCCCTTCCAGGAGGTGCAACTCCACCAAGTAGCTTCCTCCCTCCTCCTGAATGGTCCTGATTAGGGATTTGAGAGAAACCCCCGCCTTGGTCAGCCCAGCATCACCCTGAATCACTCACCTTCTTCCCCCCATCACCAATTCCATCCTCAGTGTATCCCAATTGATCTTGATCTCCCCCATGGTCTACAGCCACTTCATCCCTAGGATGACATCAATACTCCCCAATTCCAAGGGAAGGAAGTCCTCCCTCACCTGGATCCTCTGAATCTTCAACACTGCCCCTCTACAAACTCCTTTACCCATTTCCACTTTTCCCGTGCCCATCGTCACCCATAGCCTCATGTATCCACTAATTCCATCCCAAGCAGCTCAACAATCTGGGTGAAAATGAAATTGTGGGTTGCCCCACTATCTATCAACACCACAATCTCACGGTCAGCTATCTCTCCTTTCACTTTCATAGTGTGACTCGAAGTGAATTTCACTACTGAGTTCAGAGAGACTTCTGCCACATCCAGATGCAACTTCTCCTCCTCCTCCACTTCTGACCCGCTCCCACCTCCCTCTTGGTCTTCCTCGTCTTCACAGACGAGGAGAACCTGAAGAGTTCGGTCCTTACACCTATGCCCCGGCATATACTTCTCATCGCATCTGAAGCACACCTCTTTGCCCTCTTCTCCTGTAACTCCTTCTCAGTCAACTTTTTGAACTGCCCCCCATTTCCCCCTCCTCCAGTTTTCTCCTTCGACACTTCCTTCAGACTCCCTGGGGCTGCCCCTTTGGACGGTAAGAAGGTGGTAGTCATCCTGTACGATCCCCCTGAGTAGTTTCCCCGAGCCCCCCTCTCTGATTTCTTTTGATCTTCCACCAATTGCGCCAGCTCCATGGCTTTCCCTAGGTTCCTCGGCTCCAACACTCTGACTGCTGTATATATCTCAGGTTTAAGCCCCTTCATGAAGTTCTCTTCCAGGGCTGACTCCGAGATATGATCCAATCTGCTGGCCAAATACTCGAACCTGTCACGGTAGTCCGCCACGGTCCCCTCCTGAGTCAGGGCAAAGAATTGCTCATAGAAGTCTCTTCCCACATTGGCTCGGAAATGCTCTAGTAAGCATTTTTTGAACTCTCTCCAGTTCCGGATGGGCTCCCTCTTGTCACGCCATTGATACCATGCCAGTGCTTTTCGTTCCAAGCACAAACCCACCGCCGTCAACTTCTCCTCCTCCGTGAACCCATTGATGGCAAAATATCCTTCCACTTTGGAAATCCAACCATGGCCATCCTCGCCCGCAAAGATGGACATCTTCAGTTTCCTCACCTTGGGATCTCCTCCGTATCCCCGGTATCCTCCATAACTTCCTATTCCTCGAAGAGGAGGTGCTCCCCAAGTGTCCCAATCGTCCCTCCGGCAATTATACCCGAACCCTTTATCGTATTCCTCTCTTCTCCCTTCAAAATCAGCACCCTTGCTGTGAATTTCTTCCCTTCTTCCAACAAAATCAGCACCCCTTTTGTCGTACCCCAGGCTCATCTCCTCTCTAGAAAGCGGTTCTAGAGGCGGCATATCGTCCTCCCCCTCAAGGATCTCCACCTCCGAATTTTTCCTCCCCCGCAACGGGTTCGGATTTCCTCCTACGTCATGGCTGTCGATGGTTTCTCTTACTTCCAATGTCGTCGGATTGGTCTTCATCTCAGTTAATTTCTTCAACATCTCTTCCATAACAGTGAACTTCCATTCAAACCTTTTATTGTTGGCGGTGATTTGATTTTGAAAATCAAAAAAATTTTCCTCCAAATTTGATTTTAATTGACCGATTTCGCCTTCCAAGATTTTAACCTTCAGCAACCAATCCTTGAACATCAAAGAACAAAACTATAACAGCCATAATCTTATATGGGATGGGATCCCATTTCAGATCATCATCCGAACAACTAGGAAGGCCCAAACTATCTTCCATGGACGCTCCAATCAAAGGCAGCCAAATAACTGCAATAAAGCGGCATTCGGAAAAGAAACCGCAAGAAACAGAACATCTACTCCCTTAAGAGTAGAAGAAATCACCATAACAACACCTCCACCAGGAGAAACATCAACAGAAAGATCATTCTTCCCTAACAAAACAACCATTTATCACCATTTATCATAGCAAAGGAATCAAAACCAAACTCATCAACAACAACACCTATACTGAACTTCCCAAAAGAATTTTCCACAAGTTTCCTTGCTTCATCCGAAATTATACCAAATGAGAATTCCAAAACAAGAACAAGAGAACGAGCCTTAAATCTGACCCTTATTGGAGGAGAATAATCTTCACGCTCAACATTCATTTCAAATTTTCCAAACCTACGAAAATCTAAAAAAACAACGAAATAAAATCGCCAAATGGTAAAGATATGAATCAGGATCATCTCAGCAGCTTCTCCAAGATTCATCAAGACCCCATAAAAAATGCTCTAGATCTCAATAAAAACCTCCAAGATAACGATAAGCTGGTTCGGAGAATACATCCAGCAAGACAATTCATGAATTCCCTTCCTCAATTGAAGAATTCCTATTCTTAAGTGAAGACGGAGGATCAACACCCACTTCACCAACAAATCTTCAGAATATAAAGATCCACCATTACAAGGCAACAACCCACATAGAGCTTTTTTGAACAACAATAGATCGCACACCAAGAGCTTTACCGATCCAAAAAACAAATAAAGAAAAACAAAGAATCTGATCAAATCCAAACACCAATTACCACACAGAAGAACAAATCTTAACCCAATATGATATCCACTCCAAGATCCGCCGTCGACCATAATGGGCCAACGGAGAACCACCGGCAGCCAAAGATCCGTCAAAATCACCTGGGAGGATAAATCTTAACCCAATATCCTCTCATAGATCTGCCGTCGGCCAATTGTGGCCGACGGAGATTGCCTAGGAGGAAAATTGCCTTCAAAACCGGCAACCCAATATGCATATTTTATTTCAATGGTATTAATGATTGAGTTTTTTAGTGATTCAATCATGTCCTGTTTTATCTTTAAGGATATTTTATTCTAATTAAGATATTGTTTCATGAAACATAATTGAATCTGATATAGATATGAACATGGGACAATATTATGATGCCGTAGTCATTGAAAGTATTAATTGCACACGGTACGTGTATCTCTTATGAACCTTAGAAATGAGTTATGTAAGATTAAATATAAATATGTTTGCACTTGTTAAATTTTCTATATTTTAACAAATGGTGCAAGTTAACTTTATATCTTCTTTGTGTAGTGATGATGGCCCTAGAACAAATGAATAGGTTACCTCTATTGTACTCGATGGTCTATAATTTTAATAATGGAAATAGCCTCTACAATTTATGGATGCAGTTGCACATGTGGATCCCTTCATATCCTGTACGTTGGGTATGCATGACTTTTACATTTTAACTATAGCCAATCATACTTTGGTAAAAATACTTAATGTATTATTAAGGATCTAAGAAAGCGAATACAAACCATATTTTATCATACTGAATAAAATTTTAAAATCAGGCCTGCAACTACTCCCCTATCTAGTCCGAGAGCCACCAACTCACTAATTTGAAGACAAGCAAATAAAGGGAGTTTGAAACTTGCATGCATGTTAGATTTGAACATACATACATATGTCCATACATCCATACATATGTGAGAGAGAAACAAAGGGGGAGTAGGGCAGTCTGCGACTAGTAACTCTATGCCACATCCACACAGGAAACATGGTAGAGTAGCTGATGAGGATGTGGAAGCAGGGTGACTCTTTTCACACTAGAGAGCACCATCTTTGAGTTTAGCAGAGAGAGTGGTCAACCAAGGGGAGAGATGCAAAAAGATAGAGAAAGAGAAGATAGAAGAGTGTCCCATTTCCTCAAAGAGAGAGGTCAACCAAGGGTAGAGAGAGAAAGAGAGAGAGACCAAAAGATAGACTGGCAGAGAAAAGAAAAGAGAAAGAGAAGCGGCCCATTGTCTTAGAGGAAAGACTTTTACGTAAGCAAATGTGCTAAATTACATATGTGTGTGTACAATCTTACATGTATCCCTGATTTATAGAGAAATTTTCACAATTAAAGAAAATTAAAAAGCAAAGGAAGTAATCATGATGGATCCTCCATTAAGATGGATGGTCTTTCGAAGAAATTATCCTAATAAATTAATGTTGAACCTCATGAAAGTTACATTTTATTTGTTTTGTAATCATAACCTATCCGATTTTTTTATATTGCATCTTTTGTTGTTTTATTAATTAACATTGTTATTCTGTGCTATTTTTAGTTGGGTTTATAGTACAATCATATGCTCTGATACCAAATTGGATGAGTATGTCTTGAGGAAATTATCTGCATCCGATATCTGCTACGGTGATAGAATTTTTGGAGTAATACCCGATCCTGGGCTATAGTGCCAAGTTGAAAATAAGGAAATTATCAGCATACGATTCTTTGCTTCAGTTGAGAACTTGTGTAGAAGGAAAAACCGAATGTTGATATTGTACCATTCATCAACAGAAGGAATCTCACCCACATTCTACAATACCACAAATCAGGACAAATTAGCTATAACACCTGCATCTAAATCCAGCTACAATAACATAAATAGCATAAGAAGGAACATAACAACTTCAGTTCATAAGTTAACGTAGTATATCAGCATCCATAACTCTCATCAATAAAAGGAATAAGCAAGAACGTGAACCAACCGATGAAATTGGCAAGCAGTTCTTCCAATCGGTGACCTAATGTATGGTAGTTAATCGTAATGTGTGGATTGCTAAAGCAGGGAATTGGAAACCACTAAATTAGGAAATTCAAAGAAATATAGTGGGTGAAGGTTCAAACCAAGATAAAGAACTGAATGAAATCAACACAAATTTAAGAGAACATAAACCATTCTCAATAGCTATAGCATCATAGGCATGCTACATCACACAATTTAAAAAAACACTGAAATCTTTGGAATAAAACAACTTATGTCACATTAAAATTCAAATTAACCTAGTCTTCACCTCGACTCTAACATCATGCTTTTTCCACCTCTAGAAATCTTCAGATTTCTATCATTTTATGTATATGCTAAATGAGAAAAATGGCCTGTTGCAATAGCTTTCTTACACAGAGTTAATCTTTTGCAGTGAACTTCTTACAGGTGTAGTTCCTTATACTGATCTTCGTGCAGAAGCTCAGGTATAATTTAACAATGATGTCATGGTCAATAACTGAACAACGATTAGAAATCTTTGTCATCATATCTTACTGTTTTGCTACTTGTTGATTTACAAACTAATGGGTTGTTTCTTCAAGGCACACACAGTTCTTGAAATGAGCTATACCGAGCAGCAACTTACGGCAGCAGTAGTTTCTGAAGGACTGCGGCCTGTACTTGTTCAATCCAAACCTCGCTTACCCACAAGTCTTGTTGCACTAATCCAAAGGTGTTGGGACTCAAATCCTGTATTTAGACCATCTTTCTATGAGATAACTAAAGAACTAGATGAAATTATGAAGGATGTCATAAAAACAGGTGTGGAAAAACCCTCTGAAGTGCTGTCATCTTCTCTGAGAAGTCAATATCAAAATGGTCTGAATAGCCTTCCCTGTTTTCAAGAAGAATTAAACTGGTTCGACCAAGGGGAGCTAACATCAAAGAAAGCTCATGATGGAAATAAAATAATGAAACTCTGGCCTAGTTCTTTACATGAACCTCTGCAATACCAACCTACATTATCATGGGGATCTTTTGCAGCATGTGGGAGAAGGGAGAAAATGGAGGATACACACTTTTTGCTTCCCCAAATGTGCAATGAGAAAGATATTCATGTGTTTGGAATTTGTGATGGTCATCGAGGTATTCATACTCACTTGTTTTATTGATTCATACACACTTGTTTTATTGTTCTATCTTTAACTCAATTTAGTTTCAATTTGTGTGTCTAAGATGGCTTCTAGTAACAAACCTTCAATACTATTAATGTTATATCAATTCCCTATATAATATGGCATAGGCATAAATTGATGGGAGTTAAGAGAGAATCTATGTTCATGAAAGTTATTAAATTAGCAATGCCAAGTACAACTATGCAATTGGGATCAATACTCTCAAACTTTCCAAAACATGGTCTGGAGCCTTGGACCTTGCATTTCTAGTTAGATGCATTGTCAGTGAGTATTAAGCTTTAGATGATACATTTTTTCTTGGCAAGTATAGGGGAATGTTTTTGACTATAGAAGGCATTCATGCCAACAATGATTTGTTTTCACTTGCTTTGGACATTGTTGAATCAGAGTCCAATGAATCATGTGATTAGGTTTTACGCATCTTGCATGATGCAATTTAATATGTTGAGTCTTTAGTGTATTTTTGCATAACATCATACTGTTGACCTGTAACTGTCGACCGGCTCCCACGATCCCACTACCCATGATCTCCCTCAGGTAACCATCCACACTCACGACACAAAACAACCGAACCCTTTGGGCATTCGAACACACACACTCAAGAATCACAAGCAGAGTCTCTTGTATCTCCCTCGATCTCTCTCAGAATCGAACGCATGGAAGAGAACCAAATCTGGATCGCCCTCTCCTACTCTTGTACGCGACAACAACAATGATCGACTCACTGGATTCTGCTAACCTCCACTCTTGACCAACCTGTGTCGAGCCCCACAAGCCTTTCGCACCCAGACGAGCCGCACCAACTCCGATCGTCGAACTCGATCCTGCACCATCGAACCCACCGAAGCCTTAGCCAAAGCAGTTCGACCTCCAGACCTCCATCCGCACGAACAAGCATCCCCATCCAAGCCCTAGCTCCGACTTCGACATCCCAACCTGCCGTCGGTCCGACTCTCGCCTCTGACCTAGCTTCCGTGCCCGACCTCCTGTCCTGCTCTCTCCCTGTGTGTGTGTGTGTGTGTGTGTATATAAAACATGTACTATGATGAGGAGCCGAAGATGCATACCGGGGTTGATTCTCTCCCCTTGAAGCCCTCATCCTTCGATCTGATCCGACCGAGTGAACCTACAGGGCAAATGTCCTCCCCAACCTCCCCTCGCGGGGAGGTGAAATTATTATGTGCGGTCACCGGACGCCATCCGGAGGCCAACCAGGACGCGCTACATTACTAATACATTATGTACCACTGTGTATCGGATGATGTGACGCATCCTGATTGGCCTCCCGACCATTAGGTGACCGCATGTAATAATTTCTCTGCGGGTAGGGGGCTCCGAAAGGCTGCCAAATTTTCTAGGGGAATAAAAATTATCTTTTAAATATAAATTAAATCACTTAATTAACAGATTAAGCGCAATGGAATACTTGACCAATTCTGAGGTCGATTCGCTCCCTCGAAGCCCTTGGCCGTTGATTCGATTCGATCGAGTGGATTAAAAGGCAAGTGCCATCCCCAACCTTCCCTCACGAGGAGGGGGCACCGAAAGGCTGTCAGATTTTCAAAGAGAATAAAAAAATATCTTTTAAAATTAAATTGAATCACTTAATTAGCAGGTCGAGCACAATAGAACACTTGAAGACCAATTTTGAGGTCGATTCGCTCCCCCGAAGCCCTTGGTTGTTGATTCGATCTGGTCGAGCGGATTAAAAGGGCAAGTGCCTCCCCAACCTCCCCTTGCAGGGAGGGGGCACCGGAAGGCTGCTGAAATGCAAGGAAAATGCCAAAATATCACGAGCACTGCATTATAAGACTCGAAGACCAATTTTGGGGTTGATTTGCTCCCCCGAAGCCCTTGGCCGTTTAATCCTATCCGGCTGGGCGGATTTGAAATGGCAAGTGCCCTCCCTAACCTCCCCTTACATGGAGGAGACGTCGGGAGGCTGTGGAAAATGAATTTGAACAAAAAGGGACCCCACACAATTAATGTCATTTTAATTAATTATATAAAAAAATATGATGATGAAAAGAGACCACACTCATGAAACTCATATGGTTGAGGCAGAGGCAACACATGTAAATGCATGAGGTTAGAATGAAGATAAACCTAACAAGATTTATAATAATTCAAACAATGAGGATTTGAATGATTTATGGACCATCATAATAATATTGGCTTGAGAGACAATGCTATTCTTCATTAAGCTGCTAATTATTTTATGAATGGATGTGTTGCGTACAAATTCAACAATAACAAGATTATCTATGGATACAACTATTTCCACAACCAATCTATATGAGAGTTTTATGGAAAATAGAAAACTTTCTACAGTGGCTGATCTTCCATCTTGTAAAGAGATTCTAATGAAAGAAATTGCAAGCTTGATGGTAGTTCAGGGGAAAACCATGCTAAATCAGAAAACTCAATGGTTAAATTCAAACATAATCTCAAGTCGAAGATAAGTGAAGAGCAAGAATCAAATGATCAATTTGTAACTATATCATTCAACAAGAATGAGAATGTAGTATGTCTTAAACTACAGTTATAGAAGGAGAGAGGGAGACTCCCAATAACATGTCAATATCAGAAATCCATAATGATGTAAGGCATAATTATGAGGAATTCGTAATCTGATCACTGAAATTCTATATTTGGAAAGATTTTGGAGGCTAAAAAAATAATAATAATATATTGCAGTGCTAGCAAATGTACGATTATTGGACCATGAAAATAATAGAAGCCTGAATGATTACGAAGAAGACAAAGAACTATCTAGAATGCCAGAATACATTTTTTTTGAAGCAAAATTCATCGATAATGTACATCATCGGATCCACAACACTTGCACAAGAGAACAGAAGGCGATACTCTATAATAGCTCTAATCTATATGCTGAAAACACATCCTGCATGTGCTTCGATCGTCACATTTGATTTCCAAATCTAATTGTCCGAGAATGTTGCACGGGTCAAATTTTTCAAGTCTCATCCTCCTTGAAAGATGGGAGTTGACATGACTTGAATTATAAGATGCCTTCTAAATTGCTACAAAATACATATATTTTTTAAATGGCAATCATGTTATCCCCGATGATGGCTGTGTTGGCAGAAAATCTCAACCGAAGGGGACTCCAAACTTTTAAAATACCTCCCAAATTCATACAAAAATATAAATCTAATCACCAAAACTTAAAACTAAAATTCATCCACCTCCGCAACTGTTTGTCGGGGGTGATAAATTTGAAATTAACCTCAGCTCACAAAAAGCAAATGTCATGTTGGGTGTATCACTAAGATTCATTCTCAAATAGTCTCGTGCCGTAGGGACGTGGCACGTGCCCTCTGATCGGGTGGTTTTGCCGTAAAATGACACCATTATATTACGATCACAGCTAAAGCCCGTATGTTCCCTAATGACGTCAAACCCTTGAGTAATAAATCATTGGGTATATTTGATAGGCATAAAGCCTTCTATCAGCTAAGGTGTATTCAGATTTATCCCCTTTAACAAACACCACCCCAGGTCTACAAGGCATCTTTGGACGAAGCAACCCATGGCTGCCGATAAGGTGCCTTTTGTCAGGTTGGGTCGAGTACCTCCTCTGACTAAGTAGATTAGGGACCATGATAGCCCGAGACAACGGAACCATGGGATCTTGTTATCGAGCTTGTCTTCATTGCCCCCATCACCTATTTTAAGCATTTGGTGATAAATTTAAAAACCATAAACTCTAAAATCCAAAACCAAATTCAAACCCTAAAATTGTTGTTATTATACGTTAAATTTGCAACCTATGCGACCTATCTTACGACTAGTCTTAATCGAAAGTTCTCTCTCGTTATTGGGAGGGGTAATTAACTATAGGGGCTTGCGCCTATAGGAAATCAGAACTCAGATCATAAAGTCCTCATAAAATGATGGCGAAATATCTACGTTGTGTCTTATCTAAAACCCAATCTGCCTTCTGAAAATTTACCTTGGAACATAAACTCGTTAAAACTCTTCTCACCCACATAAAACAAAAAAGAAAGAGCCGGCGCGGAGAGGCCAGGACGTGAAATTTTCGAAGCCCGCGCAGACATATACCCTAGTTTGGTCTGTGGTTGTAGAGAGATTTTCCTTATGGCTAAACATCACAATTGTTTAAGGCACCTAAAAGGCGTTATGTAACATGGGCTTGAAGGATATAGATACGGTTCTGGAGAAAATGTATTATAAACGATCTATACCTATTTAATATACACATGGGAGATTTATTTATCATGAAAAAAGGAATTTCGTGACTAGTTGGTTAAGTATGGTGTAACAAAATGGAACTTTTGCTTGATGGAGGCTTCAGATATCAAATGATGACTATGAATGTTTTAGTATTTTAATGTTGTGCTTAGACAGGGTCGTGGTCTACCAATTTAAGCTCTAATTTGCTCAATTTACTATAATATTATTGCTCTTTTCTCTAAGTCATCAATAGGATGGAACAATTAATTAATGTGTCAAAGGTTTTCCATAAGACATCTTTAACAATAGGAGCATGAATCACGTCACTTTTCAGAGCCATCCGGTATTAATTCATAATTATATGAAGTATGCAACACTTGTAGATTATACCTAGTTGACTTAGATGAAGATGGCAGCCATAGGTGTGTTTGTAATGAACCTTTGATAATCATTTTGTTCATTTGTTATTATTGCACTTGGAAATGAATAAGATGGATCTTATTGCTTATGTTTGGACTATTTTTTCCTCAAGTATATGTTTCTAATGACAACACTTTTCATTCAGTATCATAAGGAGGTCAATTCCATCATTCAACATGCACATGCATTCACTCTCATATAGCATATTCTTTTACATTATCCTAATCATTCATTTACTTTAAGCATGGTCTTTGGCTTATCATATCATGAGTTATCATTTGATAGTCAAATATGAAGACCGTTGGGTGGCATTTTCATATCAATTTGAGTATGCCATAAATGAGAAAGAGAAAACCATTTTAGATGTTTACAAATAGAATTTAATATTAATCAAAGCATTTCTCAATACATATAAAGAGGCATGATAATCAATACATTCGATTTAGAAGAAACGGAAATAATTTTTATAAAATAGAAATATAATCATCTACTTCAATTTCAAAGTTCAATTTCACATAGCTTGATTTTCACTTAATCTTTGAAATTGCTTTCCTTATCTTGAAGCATTTATGGCATATACTTTTTAGTTAATTTCTATAATTATCTAAGTAAGAGGGATTCATTTTATTTATATTTTTATAGCATAACTTTTAAATATTCTATATTTCATTAAATAAAAATTAGAATTAATTATATAGCATTAGATTTATATTTCTAAAATTATTTAAATGTATTACTTAATATATCATTAAACTATGATCTCATTTAGATATATATATATATATATATATATATATATATATATATAAATTAATTATTGTCATTTTAAGTTATTTTAAATGATTGAAAATTTTAACTTATTAGATTGTTAGGCCGTCCTGTTGCAGGGGCTTCCTAGATCAAGTATCAAAATTGTTTTAATGTGTATTTTAGATATTTGAATATGTTTAACGCCATGGCATTAAGCTTTTATCCAGGTGCTGCGGCTGCTGAGTTCTCTGCTCGAGCTCTACCCGGGTTTCTAAAGAGATCTGGCTACAATAGCAGGTTGAATTTTATTATTATTGATTGACGATAATTATAACGATTCATCTTTTTTTTCCTTTGGCCCTCTCATTTTTAATTTTTCAGTCCATCGAAGGCACTTTGTGAAGCATTTGTAAATACAGATATTGCATTCAGAAAAGAATTGACGTCACACTGTAATTCCAAAAGAGTTACTAAGAAAGATTGGCATCCTGGGTGCACTGCACTTACAGCATTAATTGTAAGAAACAAGCTTTTTGTGGCTAATGCTGGTGATTGCCGGGCTATTCTCTGTCGTTCTGGCCGCCCATTTCCTATGAGTAAGGTATCAAATGCTTTTTTTATTTGTAAGAAATTGAATGTATCCTAATGACTCTTCGAGCTTAATATTTTATTGTAGATCTCATTAAATTTGATGCAGGAGCATCTTGCAAGCTGTCATGAGGAAAGGATGCGTGTTATGAGTGAAGGCATGGAAGTGACATGGATGGTGGATACGTGGAGGGTTGGCGCTGCTGCACTTCAGGTTTTTCCACTACGCATGCCAATGTTTTTCGGGAACTGTTGTTTTAGAGTGTTTCTTTCTTGAATGAATGCAATTTGAATGTTGTTGCAGCCTTTATTGTTAGAATGTCAGGCGTGTATGTAGATGATCATTAGTAACTTCTCTTTGCTTTAAATGGATTCAGTATATCAGGGGCTTTTTTGTGGCTACTAGTAGGATTTAGTAAAAACTGTTAATCCAGACTTTAGAAAATCCTGGGGCTTTAAATCCCGAGAATTATTTGGCATATTAGATGTTAAATCTGGTTAAATCCTATAAAAATAATTTGATATATGTTTTCAGGATATCTGATTTAAATGAAAGAGATAAATGATATAGAAAAGAGAAGTGTAAATCTCCTAAATCCTACTTATCCCAGAATTTAGCCTTGAACCGGAGGGCAAGATTTAGCCAGATCTTGCAACCAACCAGCGCTACCAACAATCATTGCATTTTAGTAAATTAATATTTTACTTCTAATCAGATGTGTCACATATTTTGTTGGCCTTTATCGTAATATGTTTCTTAGAAGCTATTGTACTTATTGTATAAGTACACTTATGATTCTCCTTTTTTTTCTAGGTTACACGATCAATTGGTGATGATGACTTGAAACCTGCTGTGACTGCGGTGCCTGAGATTATAGAAACTTTTTTGTCGGCAATTGATGAGCTCTTGGTAGATTTCATGAAACTTGCTCTTATATTCGTATTTGTTCTTTAATAATTACTCTATCCATCTATGATTCAACAAATTTGTTGCATGTGTTCTTTGGTAACTAGAAGTCTGCATGCATACAGAATTTAGACTAGCCAGTACCTATATATGATGCACTTAAACTACTTTGTATTGATTAAATTATCAAGCAGATGACTTGATCAGTATGCAAGTAATCAATATTGATCACAATCACAGCAGCTAGTTTAGCCACACGCATCTTGATCAACCTCTTACTAGGCTGTTCGGGTTAAGCCACATGCATCATAATTTAAGTCTGTCGTAGATCTAAATTGGCCCAAGTCAAATTAATTGGACTCGTCTTTATTTCAATAGGGCACATCTATCTAGATATTCCCTTATCTCATATGAGCAGGCCCAATTTTCTTAGATAATCTCCGCTTGTGACTGAAAAGGCCAAATCTACGCAGGCATTAGTACTTATCGATATTAGCCACATCCACCTAGGCAGCTCTCATTCCCTTCATCCAAGTAGGCCAAATTTACTTGGTGTAAATCTATCTACTGCTTCCAATGGGAAAAATTCATTTTGAACCAATGCACGTCAATATTTCAAAATAATATTATCATCCGTCAGAGAGAATTTTTATCCTCATTTATTAGCTTCTCAAATGGTTATTTCATATCTAAACTTTTGTAGTAGTCTAGTTTTGTTCTATGTTCTTCGACAATTGCAGCTTCATTAGTCAATCGAAGCAAATACAGGATTTTTATATCCAAAAAAAGAAAGGAAGTAATCACCTTCTAAATGAGTTATATGAAATCCAGATAAAGCAGCTCTACTGCATGATGGTATAATAGGTGATGCATGTACTTTTAGTTAGTTCCATTTTTCGAAGAGGGATTTGTTGAAGCTATAAAAAAATCTTATGTGAGGATATCCTGATCTAAATTTAGTAAGATGGATTTTGAAATCTTTCATTTTCCATTTTATTTTGAGATAGATGTAGGCTTTGTTTGGGACAACTTTCTTATTACTTTCTAAAACGGTTTTCTAAAAAACTACTCTAAATAGTAAGAAGGCCGTGTCAAATGAAGTCGTAATATACAAATTAATTTATTATTCATATATTACACTCATTTCAAAATGGTCAAATTTTGTTCTGTTATAAATTACTACACCATCTAGCAAGCACTGCAGTGTTAGTTGTATTATAAGAACTGAAGCCACTTTGATGTTACAGGTGATGGCCAGCGACGGACTATGGGATGTTATGAGCAACGAAGAAGTGATATCCATTATTAGAGATACTGTGAAGGAGCCGACAATGTGTTCCAAGAGATTGGTCACTGAAGCCATTGAACGCGGTAGCATGGATAACATTACAGTCATTGTTGTCTTCCTCCAACCTGTATCCACTGCTGAAAGAGTTTACTAGCTCATCAAACAGGTATTCATCCCACAAATGGAACTTTGTTTAATGGCTGTATCAGTTTCCTCTCGGTAATTTGAAGCATGAGGGGCTCAATAATGACCTGTTGCTCTTTTTTTTTTTTTTTTGTATATGTCAATCTAAGGTCCTCAATAATCACATTGTTTGTATTTGATAATGTTTTTTTTTTGTTCTACTCATCATATCATTTAGAGTTGTATTGAATCTTTATGAAGGATGTATATTCTCATGGAATTATTTGAAAATGATAAAATAAACTAATTAAGTATAAAAATTCTTCTAAATATTGTAGCTTTTTATTTGCTTGTTTAATTTTAAACCATTTTTATTTCACTAATTTATATCATGTTTTACTGTTATTTTTTAATTTTTAATTTTTTTGCAATTTTTTTTTATTTTGGATGCTTTTTTCCTCTTGTAGTTATAGATTGCATAATAATAATTGTTATTTTGAGAATTTGGGGTGAATTTGATAAGAATGGATCTATTGGTCATTGCTATTATATTTTTAGATGTAGGGTGTTTAATTCGGGAAATTATTACGTGCGAACACTGGACGCCGTCCAAAGGCAAATCAAGATGCGTTACGTCATTATTTGATGTGTATCGATGTTATGTACCGGGGTGACGTGACACATCCGGATTCGCCTTTGGACCGTCTAATAACCGCACGTAATAATTTCTTGTCTAATCCATTCATTTTTGTTGTCTTTATAAAGTTTAGATCTCTTTTTTTCTTTGAATATATTGTTGTATTTTTTTTTCTTATACATTTTTATTGAGAGATTTACATCCTACAAAATTTTTATATATTTATGTCTATCACCTAAAATTTTGCATTTATTTATATAATATTCAAAATTTAAAATCACATTAAAAATACTATTAATGTTAATATAGTTTTTTGTACATAGATTTTCATTTGATTTAGACATTAAAGTAGAATATAAATATAAATATTCAAATGTTTGATATATTAATACATAAAAAATTTATGATATGTATGAGAATTTCTTTTTTTTTTTTTTGTTGGTTGGACACTCATGCTGTCTGCATAATTATACTAATTTAATTGCAGGGGAATAAAATTAAAAAATTTAAAAGTAATATTATAAATTTTTAAAATATATTCACTTATTAAATATTTTTTTAATAAAAAAGATTGAATTAATATGTTACTATCGCATGTAATTATAACAATGATCAAATTTAATTAAAAAAATTGATCATGAAAACGTGGTACAGTAATCTTTCTAAATTTCATTTACTCCATAATTTATAATTTTTTTGTTCGAAAATATTAATCATTTCATTTTAAAAAATATAGTTATTAGTTAAGATTTATGAATGATGAACATCAAATAAGAAATATAAATAAAAAGAATTTATTTTTTTATTATAATTTACAAGTAATCTTATTACTATAGAAGATATAGATAAATTAACTAACTTAAATTATCTCTGATAATTAAAAAATCTGAAAAAAATATAACATATAAGAGTAGGATCAGTCACACCATTACTAAAATAAAATTTATTTTTTAATCATAGCATTAATAATAAATCATAAAATTTTTGCATAAAAAATCAAAGCCAAAGGACAAAAATGCTCTCGAAGTTGCCTTATTAGTTAGTTAGTTTACTTTTTATTTTCTTTATTTCTCTTATTTTGTAGTTCAAAGACTTCTTTTATTATTTTTCATTATTTTATATGAATTTATACTGAATATTTATAGAAGATTTTGGAATTGCATTAAAAAATTGAAGCACTTCTCAACATTTCTTCATTTTTAAGAAGGAATATTTATGTAAATAACACAAAAATATTGATGTATATATATATATATATATGTATTTAATATTTAAATCTTTATATTTATTTATATAACTGCTTGATTTTAAAATCATATAAAAAATATTGCTACTAAATTATCTAAAAAGAATATTATTTTTTTTATAAAAATATTTTAATGTGAGTTGGACATCAAATTATTATACAAATATAAAAATATAAAAATCAAATATATAAATACATAAAAATTTGTGATATGTATTCGAATCACCTAGAGATATATGCATTTGTCAATATTTCTTTTATTTTGTAAGATTATAATCATAGGGGACAGTTATTGAAATATTAAATATTATTAAAATATTATACTATCCATCTGAAATAATAAAATTAAAAATGTATATGCTTATTAATTCAATTTCAACTTTTATATTGAAAATAATAAACTAAATTTTTGTTGACTATGATTAAAAATTCTAAGGAGAAATAAAAAATATTTGATAGAATAATCATTGCACTACTACTATTTTATGTATATTATATTATTTTTATGTTAAGTGTTGCAGAGATAAGGATGCTCAGGTGGATGAGTGGCTTTATTCTTAGAGATAGGATGCAAAATGAACATATACATTTTCACGTTTGAGTAACTCCAGTGGCAGATAAGATTAGAGAGAGTCGTCTTAGATGGTTTGGTCAGATAAAACAGCAGCCTTCCGATGACCCGGTTAGGAGAGTATATATATCAAATTTAACCTACGATAAGAAATGTAGAGATAGACCTAAAAAGATTTGATTAGAAAATATTAGAAATGATCTGTTTTTATTATTAGATCTAAATGAGAATTTGACTTTTAACTGAACACAATGGAGAGAAAAGGTTCATGTAGCTGGCCCCACTTAGTGGGATAAAGACTTGATGTTGTTGTTGTATATTATTTTTATGACAAATATCAAATATGTTTTGTTGGAGAGGTAACATCATATTTAGATAATTGAGAAAAAAAAGGATTATAGGGAGATTTATATAAAAAACAAATAATGCTTCTGCTTTTACACATCTAACATTTGAGTCATTATATTTATGCATATAGCACCTTGAAGATAATGTTAATTTAATTTTAAATTAATTAATATTAGTAATATTTCTATTGATATTTAAATATCAGTGTGTTTTAAGTAAATGTAAAAATTTCTGTGTTAGATATGTAAATCTTCAATAATCTTAAATCACTATATTCAAATTTGATTATAATATATTGTATAATTATTAAATTTATTTTGAAAGGAATAATTGGTTGATTAATTAGATAATAAAAATTCTACTAAGAAATTAGAAAGTAGAAATTATTTTATACAAATAAAAATTGATCTAAATTTGAGTAATTTAATTATATCTCAATTATTAAAAATTGGGTGAAAAATATTCTGCCCAAATTTTCTCTTTTTTTTTTGGGACATTTAGATCATTTAAGACAGATTCACACACACATCGCATACACAAGGCTCGAACCCAAAATCTATTAACTGGTAGCCTAAGCTCCCAACCAACAAATCAAGATGAGATATGTACCAAATTTTCTCCTTAGAAAAAACAATGGAATTTCTCATTTTTTTCAAAGATATTCAGAGGGAAAGCCGTAATAACTATGGATAATTAATGAGCTTTTTAAAATTCCGAAATGCTTCCGACTACTGCGATTTGGAAGTACCGAAGCATTTCCATTAATTAAAAAAACTATTTTCTTCTATCAATAGTGTGACGACCGTTATAGTTACTCCCCCCGATGCTTCATTTCAAATTTGAATTTTTTCCCCTGAGATAGCTACAAAAGGCAGACAGACAGGAGAAAGTTTAGACTTCTCTGTTTGACTCTCAGTCTCTCACCCTCTCCCAATCTCTGGCCTCCATGACTGCTCTAAAGAAAAAGGTTCTAAACTCTTCTTCATCTTCTTACGACTATCTCTACCTCAACCCGCTCATGGATAAGGAGAATATAGCTCCCAGCCATACATCAGCTGCAGTTGGTTGCTTTGTCTCCTCCAAGGGAAAGAAGGTTCCTTCCACTACAGAAAAATCACAACAGAGCAAGATAACACTGAAGCCCTCTTCCCTACAGCTCTGTATTCGGCTCAATGAGCCAGAGTCTTTTCTGGAAACATCTAAACCGTGGGATCCCCTGCCATCTTCTTCAGATATCTGGGACTTCTCGGACACAGATGCTGCTCCAGCTTCATCATGGTCTGCTCTTCCTAATAGGTAATCACCCATATTTCGACTCTTTTTGCTTTTTCTCTGGTGAAGTACTATAGAGAAGTGGAACTACTGACAATTAGTTGATTATGTTATGATTGGGCTGAATGGTTTTTCAGATCTCTGCTCTTGAGACCTCTACCACTGGATGTGGGGAGGTGTACTTGCATTATATCTAAGGAGTTGATGGATGGGATCTCTTGCTATGTTCTTTATACTAATGTGAGTCTGCTAATTTAGTAGATTTGTCCACTACCATGCTCTGTGCCTTACTTATGCGCTGAATGTTCTTAAAGCAAGTTAAGACTCTTCTCGATGTCTATACACTTGTTAAAATTTCTCCTGGAAAATGAAACAATACGAATCTTGTTCAGGTTTTTGGGAGAGTTGTCACTGTATCTTCACCGTCCCAACTCATATGTAACTTGAAGTGTGACATTTGTCCACTATTAACTTGAAGAATTACACGGAGCTGCAATATGAGATAATGCTTCAGAACTTGATACTCTTACTTCGTTTGGTTATCTATTTTTTGGCTGAACGATGCTAGCAGATGCAATCCAACAAAATAAAAACTTTGCCACCAATGGATGGCTATCACCTTCTATAAGCTGTATCCTTTATTTTTATTTTAAAAAACGAGAAAAAATTGTTTGGATTTGACACATCAGTATAGCTAAAATAAGCACAAAATCGAAATGGGTTAGGATAAATAATATCTATTTGTTTTTTTTTTAAATAAACTATGTGAAATTCTGTTACAATACTCATTATTTTAGATAGGTTTAAGTTAAATTTAAACTTCATTTTAATTGAAAGTTCAATCTGATTTAGTTTTAAAATTAAATCCTTAAAACTCTTATTAAGATATATTAGTTCTGACAGCGACGAATTGTTGGATTCGTTTGGCATGTATGTAGGTTTAACGTGCTTGTAAACTTCTCCTTTGGAAGGAAATTAGAGGGATAGAATTATTAAAGGAGAGAGATTATAAAAAATTACTAAGAAGTTAGAGAATGACAAGAAGCGAAGAAAAAATATAATTTTTATGATTGTAGAGTACTATCTGGATGAAGTGAAAGTATGATGAAAAATTTGCCACAATTTTATGGATATGGGGGAAGATAATCATTTGAGTAAGTTTCATGAATGTAAATTTTACTATTAGTTAAATCATCTTTCTCTCCCATCCTATTCTCTCTTTTACATGATTTAAGAACTTAGTATTCTTTTTTTTAATAAGATTGGGTGTATTTATGCTTGAGAAAGAGTATTTTTCTATATAACTTATATTTGTACATTAAAGTGACTTTTTATATTGGATTGAATCCCTTCTCTCTTATGGATTTATATTTAATTTTGATGTCTTCTTATGATGTTTAGCCTATTTGTTGATTTTTTGAATTTATTGTATTTGCTCTTGGTTGTCTCATCCACATAAAAGCTAGTTTGATATTAGAGTCCAATGCAGAATACAATGGCCACAAAGAATAAGATAGAGTAGTGTTATCGATCATACAATTTAGACATTGGAGACTCAATATGCAAGGTGTGCTAATTTGGCAGTAATTATTAATTTATGCATGGGGCTTTCAAATATAACTAGGCTTATGAGTAAAAGATAGAAAGCAATATCGATGATTTAATTATGATTGGTTGAAGAAATCTTGGAGAAAACAAATTCTAGCCGTTGCTCCTCACATTTGACTCTTTTAATATGATCAAAAGTATTCTAATAAAATTTACTTGATGTATAAGCATCTTATTTTAGATTTAGATGAGAATTGACTCTTTTTAGGACATAATAGAGAAAAAATATTTCATATAGCCGACCCAATGTTGTGGGATAAAGGCTTCATGATATTGTTGTTGTATAAACTTTTTATTTCACTTGCAAGAAGGTATGCTAATCTTAATGAGTTTGATTTTATTATTAGGATCTGAAGGATATTGATATGATAGTGAATGAAGTGGAATAAGATTTATTATTATTATTATTCTCTTTTCCCCTATCTTTCAAGCATTTTTGTAACACAATGTTATATAGAAGTGAAATAATCAGTTTAGGATTTTAATTTTTTTTCCCAAAAATTATCTTCGAGCGTTGGATGAAGACAAGACAAATCAACATATATTAAAGAAATAGGTATTGTAGGAGGTTCTATTGAAAAAAAAATGATGAATAGAGAGAAAGAGTATGTCAGGTGTTAAAGAGAAATCAACTACATGCTAATATTAACTATAGCCAAGACAAATCAACAGATACTAGTGTTGTTTGTTGCAAATTGGTTGGGGGAAAATCTAACTGATGCTTCTTTGGTGATAGTTGGAGACATAATGATCGATGATTTTTAATTCAGCTTATATGTATCATATATTTTCAAATAAAGAGTTTTTTCACTTGGTGATTGTTTATTTTCTTGCAAGACCTAATTAGTTTATATAAAAACAATGTTGCGGGTAAGATAGTTTGTTCTCTTGCACATTGAAGTGAAAGATGTATGATAGTGTGAAGTCAGATATGTTCCTGAGAAGAATTGGATATCATTGAGTGCTTTGAGTGATGCAAGATATAAATTCTTAGGAGATGCTGAATTTTCAGGAGTTCGTTAGCTGTGATGAAAGCCAAAAGACTTGATAAACCATATGTATTGTAAAGAGTAACTTTCGTTACCATTTATGTTGGAGCATCCTGATTTGAGATTTAAAATATGTTACCTTCATAACTGTAGATTAGATTTTTGAAGAAAGCATAAGTAAATGGGAAGAACATTGGTGTTAATCAAGAGGATTGATTTCATGTTGCATAATCTTCTCTAATTCTAGATTACACCATTACATTTTTGAAATCAAAGAGAGCCACTTTGGGGGTGTGAAGATTTAGTGCCAGGTGCATTTTATTGATGTGCAGCAAATATACTTCTGGGGTCTCTCATGGATGTTAATTTTAGGATCATTTGGGCATGTTGGTATAAGAGTTATGAATTTCTTGTCATGTTATTGAATCTGCAGGAATATTTATTCGGATCTAAATTTTATTCTTTTTCAACATGGAGTCCCATCTCGACAAAGCAAAAACAATGTGGTATCAGAAATTTTGCACCAATTTCATAACCATTCAGAATCGTAGCCTTTTGATAAACTTTCATGTGGACAATTTTGGTAATAGTTAAAGCTTTTTGTTTAGCATCACTTTTGTGTTTTATCCTCTTTTTTTTTATCTGAGAGATTTGGGACTACCCGTTTTTGATAAGAGTAGGAAGGCTTAGTTTTGTTAGAATGCTTTGTTATGCTCCTTTTTATTTATACATTTGTTTGGCTTCTCTATATTAGATTGAATCCTCTTTTATTTTCGATAACATCTTCTTGATAATTTTTGGTCACATTGTTTTTTGGTTATGTGCTCAACATGTCCACTCTTAATAGGTGAATCTGCATTAAAAAAAACTGGATGTTTTTTCAATGGTAGGTGCAGCTTAAGATCTAAAAACCAATCGGAATCTATTTTGTTGAACAACAAAGCATTTACTCAATCCGTCATAATCGCAGATTTGAAGAAGCATCATTCCAAAATAAAATAAAATAACGGTAATGCAACACTAATTGTAAATATAAGGGTAGTCTTTCACAATTGTGATGGATTTTATAATGTATAATGCTAATAATTACTTTAATAACTTTGGCATTAGTGAATCACCAAAAATCTGTCATGTTCTTGACATTACAGGAAGGCCACGGAAGGCAAGATCGAAAACTTGTTGTTGCTCGCCATACAAGAAAAAGAAATGGTCGGTCTGAGTTCATTATAGCTCAGAACTTCAAAGGAATATTTTGCAGCTCAGATGAAAGCTTTTTGGGAACAATAACTTCAAATCTAATGGGATCAAAGTACCAAATATGGCAGCAGGTTCACTTTTCACTTTCTTCCACACTTTGTGTGGAACAAAACTCTCTTCCGTTTTAATGTGCAAGTTTTCACCTGAGCCATTGGTGTTTGCAGGGAAGGAAACTTGATTCCATGAAATCTCAATCTTTTCTCCTGGGTGTTGTTGCGTAAGAAAATTGCTTTACATTTGAAGCAAGGTCTCATTTAATTTTTTAAAGTTGGCTATAAATGTTTTGAAAAAAAGATGAAATTTTAAGTTTTTTTTTCATGTTGTGTTGGGCATAACTAGAAATCAATATGAGTCTTCTCTTGATCAATTTTGAAATAGTTACTCACTTATTTACCTGCATAAAGCAGGTTTGTGCCTACCATCACTACACTTGCAGGTAGTTTCAGAAGCATGAGAGTTTGTATACCCAAACAAAAATCAATGCAAACAAAGACCACAAACAAAACAACACAGGTTAGCTCCCTCTACAGTTATTAATAAGAATAATGAAGAGGAATAAATAACTGATGGTTCCTAATGTTCTTGGGCATTTCAGATTCAACACATCAATGGCCTTCCTAATGATTGGGAAGAGAAGAAGAACATTGCTGATCAACTATTCTCTAGGGTGCCATACTATAACAATGTAAGAACCTTCCACAGAGTAAGATTACTTGGTAATGATTTTATTTTATCTGTTTCTTGTTAATATGCTCCATTTAGATCACAAAGAGATATGAACTCGACTTCAGAGAGAAAACTGGAAGAACAAGTTCTCGGATCCAAACATCAGCTAAGAACTTCCAGCTGACAATGGAGGTAACTTCATCTATTTCTTGAACATTTTCTTAAGTAGGAGCCAAGTATAACATGTATTACATCAACAGAAGAACGAAAGGCAGACAGTTCTGCAACTAGGGAGGGTTGAAAAATCTAAGTATGTGATAGATTACAGGTAACATTGACAGCGTTCTCTGTGTTCTGTATTTTAAAATGTTGAATTGTTGCTATTTATTTATTCATGTTGATGATTCACTTTTGCAGATATCCCTTAACTGGTTATCAAGCCTTCTGCATATGTTTGGCATCAATAGATTCGAAGCTTTGTTGTTCTATTTAAATTTCCTTCAGTATTTGTGTTTAAACTCTCAGAACACAAATATTAGGTATGTTAACATTTAAATATTACAAGTTGATGGTTTCCAAACTTGGCTGGTTGGAGCTTGTGGAACTTTGAATTGAAAGGGGGTATTATTACTCCAATTATAGGTACTTAGTAGAGTATGATGATGCAGCTTTCATAAATAGAAAAGTGGTGGTGGTGGTCTAATGCTTCATTTGGGATAGCTTTCTTGTCGCTTTCTAAAGCAGCTTTTTAGTACAAAATTTTTATATTTTGTCACAAATGAAGCCTTTAGAGGAAGGAAGGTTTTGAATTACCAAAATTCATTTATAAAGAAATTTGGTTTTTAAGATGCTCAACTCAATTGACAATTTTGTATTAATGCTGCTATGTAATGATATAAGAAAAAAAAAATTGTTGGGATAAGTTTTAAAATTTAGATGGTTTTTTATTTATGCTGATCTGATCTAATATGAGTTTATTTAAAATACTTTTTATATAAATTTCTTTTTTTTAATTAAAAGAATAAATTTATTATTATATGAATTGAATTATATGCATTCATGTTATTTAATTATGTAAGTATAATTAAAGCATCAAAATGTGAGTGTTTTAAAAATGAGCTAATAATGACTAATTTAGTTATACTAATAGGCTAATAATAATAATGATTCTTGAGCTCTTATAGAGATTATAACTTCATAATTATGATAATTAGGCATTTTTAATAATGAAATTTTTTCCCATATTGACGAAAATAATTACTTTTGGTGAATAGAAACTGCATACTTAGTCGCGATCAAGATGATATAGGACACTGATGGATCATTAATTATGACTAAAAATTAAAATACTATTCAATATTTAGTTCAATTTGAATAGTTGCAATCAAAATTAAAAATATTATTTGAGTCATGAAATAACTTATAAAAAATAATAAACATTAATTGCTATGACAGAGCTTCCTATCATTGAATTGCATTGAATTTTCCCTAAATAGTTAATAAAACTCTTGATGATAATGATGATAAGTAAGTCAAGTCGGTTAGTAAGTAGGGATGCAAGTGAGTCAAGTCGGTTAATAAGTTAGCTCGAATTCAACTCGTTCTAGCTAAAAGAGTTTGTGAGTCGAGCTTATCAAGCAAAAAGTTCGAGTTCAAGCTTAAATTTTAGCTCATATATTATACAAGCTTGAGCTTGAGCTTGGCCCAATTAGGTTCATCGGCTTGTCGAACTAGCTTGATTAATGTTAATTAACAAATTAGCATTTATATTAGCTTAATTAACTATTTTTTTATTCAGATTCAAGATAAGAAATTTAGTATAAAAATTTATGCTAGAAAGACACTTTAAAAAGCAGTAAGAAAGTTGTGAAAAAAATAGTAAAAAAACTATCTCAAATGAAACTTAGACTTAGACTTCATTTGGGATAAAATTTTTACTGCTTAAAGCAATTTTTTAGTACAAAATTTTTTCGTTTTACTTTAGAAAAAATAATTTTTTAAACCTGTTATAGAAAATAATTTTTTAGCATATTTTATTGCCAAATAAAAATTATAATTGTAGGTTGAAAAACAAAGCGGCAAAAACAATGTCCCTGACGAAGCCTCAAGAAAAACCTATTGGGATTCTAAAGGCTGAAAGCCTAAAAGCTGAAAGATATTTTCATGTTTCAACACTCAGTGGTATGAATGCCAAACAGACTTCAAAAAATTCTTTGCGCATCAGATGGGCCATTTGTATTGATCAAGAAGAAAACAATGAGTACATACATGGATTCATTCTTTTGGACAAAACCATAACATAGGGAAGTAGTCTCCTTACCGAAAATTCTCAGTAAAAACAACTATAAGAGCTTCAGCTTTCCATTATGGGAAATTAAATTGCTCTGGCATAACGCTTTCTCTGTGCCTTCCAGTCCAGAACATGAATCTGGTGTTCCTAATGTAACTGCAAAATAGAGATAGATGGTGCAGAGAAATGCCAATAAAGCCAGCATTGTCAAGAGGAAACGATGGCGGTGAAGCAGAGTAGACCAGCTTCCTAGATCGTCACGATGCTTTCTGGAAGGCGATGGTGAAAAGGAATTTGGGTTTTGAGACCTCCTATGGGGTGAAGAAAGTGAATCAATAGCCATGGCGGTTGCAACCTGTTTATAGGGACCAAGACCAGCATCAACTTTAAACATTGTTATAATCATTACACCCTGAACTTATATATGAAGTTATGAACAAAACATCAATTGTGATAAAATAAATATAGGGGGTCAGAATCTGAGAGACTTGTAACAGTTTTTGGCAGATGACACCCGTTAAATTTTTTTTGGAAATCAAACAACATGATAAGAGTATGTTTTTTTATCAACTCGGCAAATTATGATTTAAAATAGATGTTTAATTCAACTAGAGAAAGTACGAGCAAAAGTAGTCATAAGGAAGGCATAGGGTCACACCATTAATCATCACAAACACTGCCCGCTTAAGGCCAATAATTGCAATTACATTCAAAGCAATTTTTGTGGTTGGGACTTACCTAGATATAAATTTCAGTCAAAATCTATCTGTTTCTAGGTTTTGGATTGATTTAAGCTGAAACCTATCACAATTAGCCGAAATCTTCTGTTTCATCTGGTTTTATTGGTTCGACTCTAAAACAAACCAAAAACAAGGCCGAAGCTACAAAAACTTGGTTGAAATTACCAAAAACTTAATGGAAATGCTCAAAAGTCATCCGCAGCTGTGCATTTAAGATTTTCAAATATATTAAAAAAATAATATTTGGCAAAATTTGTTCTTTTTAAAGGTGTTTCAATAAAATAAAAAATGGCCAAAACTAAATATTAAAACCGTTAAAATTATTGAAAATAATGAAGTAGAATGAGAAAAAAACCAAAACATAGTTTAAAAAGCTTCGGTAGGGACTACTATATGGAAAACAGGGAAAAGGAAGAAGAAAAAAAAGTATCCGGAAGGTAGAAATTGATTGATGTCAAGTCTGTCCATACTGGCAGCATTTTAATGAGATGCATGCAAAATCAACGTAAGCAGAACCACAGAACTGCTTAGGGATAGCAAGGCAGTAATATATGCAATGCTGACTCTGATTTAGTTGAAGAATACCCTCAAATCGAAGTTCATGTCATTGTTAAAAATACTTATAACACAAACCTTTGAAACAGAATAAAAAAAATCTACTGATATATTCATAGCTCTAGAAGAGCAAGGGAGATATCAGAAAGAGCAAGTAAATTTTCCCACATCACACAGCATACGGAGCACCAATGGAGTACAAGTCCATTCACGTGTCCCAAATAAATTGTTTCATACAACCAATTCGGCTATAAAATTAATGATTAAAAGCAAGGAGATTTCCCTGAAATGCGCACTTTGGTAACTTCAACGGAGTAAAAGAAAAAGTTTGAACATTGACCCTTCCATCTATAATTCTCGACGGATTTGACTCATGAAAATCACAGTTGTCAAATTCAATATCCTTGGTATTGAACTAATCAACATTTCATTAGTTCCGTTGGGAACCTAAAAATCCATATTTGATCTGGTACAATTCTGGATGAGGAGCACAAATCGTAAGGCACCTAGAAAATGCCAAATTGGAGTGTGATTTAACTCAATTCAACTCACTGGTCCCATGGGCCTGCAGCTGGTTATCACATTTGATCTTTGAATTATGTCTGCTGAAGTTCGGTATATCCAATATGTCCTTAGGCATGCAGTGCTCTCGAAAGGATCTGTTCATGATACAGTCAAAAGTTTATCATTTAATATTTTGCATTTTATTTATGGACTATATGTAATTTGAATTTATTTTTGTTTCCCCAATGATGGAAGGCAATCAATGATCATGTGTAGGAGAGGTGCTCTTTGGGTCATGTCAATCCTTTGGTTTGCTAGCTGTCTTGGTTCCTTGGGTATTTGTTGTGGGGCTGAAATTAGCTAAATGGGCTTGGCCCATGTCTCTTTGGTTGTTTGGTGTTTGGGGTGTTATAGCTGATTGGGGGTTGGCTTTTTGAGCACCTGGCTGCTCGGTTCCTGAGCATGCCGTGCTCTTTCCTTGGTGTCTGTTGGGCTCCTGGCTGTTCCTTTTCTGGCTCGATTTTTTGGGCTTGTCGTATCCTTTTCTCTTGGGTTTTCCCTCTGTTTTGGTTGGTTGTTTGGAGCGGCTGCTTTGGGTGATTATTGGGTTTCTTTCCCTATATATATGGGATGTTGACTGTTGTTGGGAGGTGGTTAAAGTTGATATTTGTCTCTAAAAACCTGAGGGCTTCTTCCTAAGCTTGAGGGCTACTTCTTCTCTACCTATTTCTTCTTCTAAGACTTCTATCTATATCTTATCTCCACAAGTTACCACTCCATTATATCCTTCTTCTCTACAAAAGGTGTGTGAGGTGTTGTTGGCCGGTTTGTTGGTATTTGTCAGAGGAGTTTCGACGGGTGTTGGATCAGGATTGCTGTGGTGGACCATTGGTTTGCATGTTCTTAAGAGCACTCTAATTTTCTATTTTATCGTCACATATGAGGTGACCACTAGTTGGTTGTTCTGAGGGGTTTTTTTTATTTTAATTTTTTGTTTTTCTTTCTCTTCTTTCTTACTTCTAAAACATCTTTAGTTTCTTGCATCTTGTTTGTTTGTCGGTGGTTTGTTCGCCTGTTTGGATTGAGTTGTGTCCCGTTTCTTTATAGTGTTCTCCTTTGGTTTAGAACTTTTGGATCCCATCAGTTCATCTAAGATCTCTTTCAGTTTTTACCTTTGCCACCTGTTTTTGCATTACTAAGATCCAATTTAACCACACTAACACCTCATTAATATTATATGCAACACCATCGACCTCAAACACCCGTAGATACTTGAACTTCAGCCTTTTTATAGAAGGATTTCTAGAAGCTTAGAAGTGCATCAGGAAAGACACGAGTGGAAGACCATAATAATAAAGATGATGATGGTGGTGGTGATACGCAAAGATTGACCCCTATTGCACCTCAAAAGTATTTTGTAGGTCATGACACATATAGGACCTCCTAGCATTCCTTAAGGAGTTTGTCATATCCATCTTCCTCCACTCAACAACTGTATCCCCATGGTTATTCTGATCTTCAGTAGAGCATCCATAGGTGCCAATAGGCCGAGAGGTTGTCTCTCACTAAGATAAATGTTGATTGAATATGCAATCAATTCAAGAAATATAGGCATTAGTTGACTTCTTCTAATCGAACTCAGCAAAGTCTGTAAGATTAAAATGAGTAGTTATCATTCCATATCTTGGTTGCATCAACTCGTAGTTGGTTCTTTCTTTTAATAGTGGTCACTCTAGTTTATTTCAATTTAGTTTCCATTCAATTTTTGTTCAGATTGGACTGCACTTTGAACTATGCAAAGATGTAACAGTAATCTTATCATTTAAGCAATTTATTAGCTCTAGTTTTGTGACTTCAATTTCTATATCTTTTGTTGGTATCCGTGCAACTTATTTCACAACATATAAAATAAGAAATAGTTTTTGTTCAAAGAGAAGTTTTCACATTCCATGAAATTAATTGTAAAATATGCTCGAATATTTCCAGAAAAATTACATGTAAGATAATTGTTAATTTCATTTTTGGTGTAGTTAACGCGCAAGCTAGGTTCATGCATGATGGTTATAACAAGATAAATATCAATGCACGATGGCTAAGTTCTCTGGATGGACTTCTCTAAGAATTTGAGTAAATTAGCTTTTGAATTAGAATTTTCCAAGTTCCAAAAAGATCAAATATTGCCACAAAATATTATTGAACTTTCCTGGCAAAAAATTTGCCATTCTCTCCATCAGAAACATCCGATTTTAATGTATGACCTTGATCTCTTAATTGAATTTGAGCCTTAAAAGACTTTGGCAAGGCTTTGGAAATAGCTTTAGGTCTACGGGTATTGTTAGGGTTCCCTATTTTAAGGTTGAAGTGGGATCATTTATATGGTTAAGGGTGCATGTGGGGGAGATGCAAATGTTTATGTGCTTGTGTGACGGGTTTGGCTGGGGTTGGCTCAGGTGAGATGGAATTGGGGTGGTAAAGATGATTTTGGATGGATAAGAAGGTGGGAGGATTAAAGGCTGAAGGAAGGAGGAATTGACAACAGTTTTCATTATGATTTTTAGTTATTATACAAAAATGAGTGGAGACAATACATATTAAAATCTCCTTCTTGATCTTCTCCTTCTTTCACTTGTTTGAAATTGCTTGATTTAGCTATTTTCTTAAATACTACTCTTAAGATGTGAGAGAATTAAGTGAGAGGGAGTTTTGAGAGAGAGAAGAAGGAGAAAAGCCTCATTGTGAAAAGAAATTGTGTGTGTGTGAGAGAGAGAGAGAGAGAGAGAGAGAGAGAGAGAAAGCGGAATTAAAAAATCAAGATTTCAACAAGAGATAATTAATGTTTTTGGATTTAAGATTCTTGTAAGGGGAGAAAGAGGGATCTGGGGAAGGAGTAAGAAGGGATTAGGAATAAGGGATAGCTTCAATATGAAATCATAAGTAATGCAAAATGACATATTTCTTATCCTTATTTGTAGAAATAATATCAAAATTCATAGATAAAATCAATATGGAGTTTATGAAACTACACATGATCATTAGGTAAAAGGAGTTTGAAGGAATGCCGAGGGTAGTTGTGTAGGGGGAGAAGTCTCATTATGTAATGTAATAATTTGACTTGCATTGAGAATTTAATGCACACAAATAAGCAGGAGGATTGATGGATATGTAGATGAGGATGAGACACATTATCTTTTAGATACATTATCATTTAGATAAATACGATACGTTTTATATCAATGAAGATATTTCACAAAAAATGTCCATGCTTCATCCATGTTTCCTGATGATGACTAGTGATTATAAGTCTAATTATAATGCTTTTCATGAGACGTACTATATATATAATTTCGGATATGAAGAGTGAGAGCAATCATTAGTATCATGATAGTAATAAGAAGGGTGAGATTTTTATCCTTTTGTCATAATGTAAACATCACAAGCACATATAAATCATACTATTTATGTTAATAATATTATTGCTTAGGTTCATTATGATGATCATCATAAGGATCATACTAGAGATTATAATACTTACGTGAATAATAAGATTGTTGATGTTTATCATGGGTATAAAATCATTCTAATATTTATTTCTAGAACTACCATAATATTATGAACCATTAGTATTATTAAGTTACTAAGATGATATTACCATAGTATTATGAATCATGAGAATTTTGTCCATAGGAAGATATTGGACGATATAGCTAAAGTAGATTAGATAGAAAATTGTGGCCCTCAAATTGTGAAGAAATTTGGAGTGCATTCATCTGAATCAGCAAAGGTGGTGAACATAATAGTTCTAAAGGATTGAATGACAAATATACACCCAAAAAAAACACACACACACAAAATTCTGATAAAAAATTAGAGAGATTTTATAAGTGAGACAAATGCCATTTTGAGCTAAGACAATATGAAACAATCATGCCCGACAACTTTCATAAATCACTTTCGAGACACAATTATAATTCTTTTGATAGCTTATTAAGAAATAACTCGAACAAATTCAAGCACGACTGAAAATGTAGGCACTGAACATAAAAATGAATTTCTCAAATTGATTGGTGGTGTACATGGAAAAATTAGTGTCATAATTACCTAAAAGTTGCTATGAAAATTATTCTCAATCCTTGAAATGTCTTTCAGAGCAAGAGCGGACCAAGAGAGGATTGTATGAAGTTGCAAATGTATATTCTATATCAATATTAACCTTATCATTCCCAAAAGTAAATGAATAAGGGAAAATAACATCTAGGTCTCTGAGGTTTAAATCAAGCCATGCATAAAGTGAGTTTTTAAAAAACCTCCATTCCATAATGAAGATGAACATGATGAAGATGGGGATGACACTTTTCTTCACTCTCCAACAGGCAAGCCACATCATCCCCGATCTAGCACAGAGAACAAATGGTAGTTGCTATCAAGCAAGATAAGGCTTTTCAAGCACCAAAGGATTAGCTAACTTCCATTAAACATGGTTTTGTGGACATTAAAGACTTGTATGAAGGCAAGTGTGGAATTTGATGCAATGAGGCTAGAAAGGTCAACATGTTGAGGTTGAACAATTTCAAGTTTTTGAGCCGGAAGAATATCAAGGTAATTTGGACATAAAAGTTAATATCATTCAAATTTATTTAAAAAAAAAAAGCTATGCAAACGAAATTAACAAAATATTTAATATCATTAGCAAAAAATGACCTATGTGAACACTAGATATTAAGCGAGAGGATCATTATAAATCTCAAAGGGTGTTGGGGACTTGAGGGGGGAGTTTTAAGAAAAAAGGGGCCTACATGAAGCGTTGTCCAATATCCCTAAATAAAAATTAGCCATTGTAGATGTAAAAAGAAAACTTGCAAGGCATCATTAATAAACATCAAGTTACTAAGATCCTCGATTTCAGCACCAAATCAAAAGTTTTGACAAAAAATGATGTTTTAAATCCTTTAAATCAAAATTTAAGAAGCCTTAAGAGTATTAGAATCTGAAAAAAACCGTTTGGCATGGCAACTATTAAATTTTGCTAAATCCCAGTGGCTTGTTTGACTATTTATTTCAAGATTTAAGATTTATGAGAGTAAGAAATCCTTAAATCTATTAAATCTTGAGAATGATGGGATTTAACAAATATTGGATTTAACCTATAATGGCTGAAATGGGATTTATCTAAGCAGTAGGATTCAAAATCCCCAGAAAACTGCTTGGTAGGATCTAAGCTAAATCTTGCCTAAAATAGGATAACAAACAGCCCCTAAAGGTACGAGAAAAGTCTGACATACAGAAACTCTATCAAGAACTTTCTTTAGTCTACACCGACAAATCAAACCCTACAGATAAAAAAAATAAAAAAAAAATTAAAAAAAAACCCTACAGATTCTATACAGAAACAACATTAAAATAAGAAATCAAAGCATAATACCAGTTACTTTCTAGATCTTAAAATTCTCAATTTACTCCAAAAATCAGTAACAATAAGCCAATATCAGAACAGACATACCAACGATGCAACTCCAAGATAACCATTGGAAATAAAGTAAAATCAACCTACTCAAAACTGAAAAAAAAAAAAAGGGGGGCTATAGTACCGGTATCCATTGCACAAGATTTCGACAATCATGAACTTAAAAAATCATACAACTGAGCAAACCTGATGAAGCAACAGGAAAAATAAAAAAGAAAAACTGCAAAAGACATTAAAAACCATGATCGAGAACGCCCTAACCTTGAGGATTGAAGAAGGTATCGAGGCTTGGAGAATGAGAAGCCCTCGCGAAAAGAACACCCGTGAAGAGGCTGAAAAGCAAGGGAGAGGGAGGCGACTCGCCCGCGGGTTTGCCGGTGAAGGAACTATTAATGCTAATTTAAGCTTTGGCTCGAAATTCAACAGCCAGAAAGGAAAAAAAAAGCCCTTCGGGCCTTCGGCGAAGCACCGTTAACGCCGTAATGGCCGTGCGGGCCCTACCCACTTGAATGCGTAGGGCTAAGAGGGAAATAATCCTTTAATCAAGGGGCAATTAGATTATAAAATGCTTAAATGACATCTAAATACTAAATAATAATTGATAAATTAATTGGATCCAGAATTTCATTAAAGTTTCATTTTCTTGTTGCTTTCTAAAATAATTTTTTAATACACAATTTGAATTATATATATATTATGATTGTGTTGCACTAATCTTAAAGTAAATTCAATGACTCTAAAATAAATTTGAATATAATTTATATTACGATATTTCGACATAATTTTTATTTTATAAATTTTATGTATCATGATTGTAATTAATGACAGGAGTACGATTTTCACATGTGGAGGCTATTAAGATGATACATCTCTAAAAAATTTATTTGACTAGCTTGAATCTCGGGCTAATATTTGAATTGAAAGTTTTCAAAAATAAACTTTGAATCATCCAAATTCTGATTTCAATAAACTTATAATTAAATTGAATGTCTCAATGATGATATGAATCAAACGAGCACAAGATCATTTAATTCTTAGGTCATTAAGGTACTCAAATATTAAATAAATAAACAATAATCAAAGGGGATTAATATGATGTAGTATTTTTATTCTAGTCAAATTTATCAAAATGCTTATCTCAAAAAATTATATATAGGATGTAAGGGGGAGGGAGGTGTTCAAGGGTTGAAAGAGCTTGAGAACTCTATTGGATTACTCAGCGATTATCATCAATGGCCAACATCAGCAATTGTTGCCACTATCAGTAACTTTCGTCATGTAATTATTTTCATTTAACTACTAACATTCAACTCCATTATTAGACTTCAATTGTTTGATTTGTGGGCTCCAAAAATTCGACCCCAGCCTCCGCCAGCATTGTTTTCTTTCGGGGGGGAGTTTTAACGAAACTAAGTTCTGGGGTAAATTTTGGAAGGCAGATGGGTTTGTAGATAAGACACTACCCAGAGATTTCACCCTCATTTTGTGAGGACTTTATGATCTGAGTTCTGGTTTCCTATAGGCTCAAGCCCTTATAGTTAATTACCCCTCCTGGTAACGAGAGAGAACTTTCAATTAAGGCTAGTTGTCAATCAGATACGTAGAGATACGTGCATCTGGCATATAGTAGTAGCAGTGATTTGTAGTTTGATTATTATTTAAAATTGAAAGTTTCATCATATTGCACTTAAAGTAGATGATGGGGGAATGGATGATAGACCCGATCAAGATCCCATGGTTCCATCGTCCTGGGGCATCGTGGTCCCAGGTCTACTTAGTCAGAGGAGGTAGTCGACCCAACCTGACAGAAGGATCCTTGTCGGCAGCTATGGGTTGCTTCGTCCAAGGGTACCTTATAGACTTGGGGGGAGTATTTGCCTAAGGGGGTAAATTTGAATTCACCTTAGCTGACAAAGGGCTTTGTGCCCTATCGATTATATCCTATTGATTCATATCTCAAGGATTTGATGTCAATAAGGAACGTATTGGCTCTGGCCATAATCGGTATCACGTGGTGCATTTGGCGAAAAAACCACTCGGTTCAGAGGGCTCCGGGTCATAACTGTTTATCCTGTAGTGTCATTTGGCGACGAAACTACCGGTTAGAGGACACGTACCACGTCCTTACTGACAGGAGATTATTTGAGAATGGATCCTAATGATATTTTCGATCAGGCATTAACTCTTTGTGAGCTGAGGTTAATTTCAATTTATTCACCCGGTAAACTGTTGCGGAGGGTGGATGAATTTTGCTTTAAGTGTTTTATGGTTGGATTTCAATTTTAAATATTTAGTATTTCAGATGATTTTTGAAATTTTGGATTTTATAGGAATTTGGGAGGCATTTGAAAGTGCTTGTGAACCCCTCCAGTTGAGATTAACGTTCAACACGGCCATCATTGGGGTACGGGGTCATTGCTCTTGTTGATTGAACCTTGTCAACTCTGTTAGCTCGCTAACAGAAGATCAGGTTCGTGAGCTTTATGCCTTTATTAGTGAATTCTCTTGATTATAGACCTTGAAGGTCTAATATGAACGCATAAAATAAATATCCCGATCAATCTCGTGACCGCATATTTATTTAACGGTTCGAGCTGACTCCTATCTACCCATATAAAAGGATTAGACTCGAACATGAATTCACTTATTAACCCGCGCAGCATCCCTAGACGTCACGTGTATACTAATAACACGCTCGTGCGGGGCTCATGCGGGTGTTTGGGGGTATTTTATAATTATTGATTGAACCTTGTCAACTCCTATATGCTTGCATAGGAGGATCGGGTTCAAATTTATTGACCCGCGTAGCATCCCTAGACGTCACATGTGTACCAATAACACGCTCGTCGGGGCCCATGCGGGTATTTGGAGGCATTTTATAAATATTTATTAAACATTGTCAACTCCTATTTACTTGCCTAGGAGGATCGGGTTCAAATTTATTGACCCACGCAGTATCCCTAGACGTCATGTATGTTCTCACAACATGTTCGTCGGGGCCCATGCGAGTATTTGATTGCACCTACCCCTTTTATGTACCTATGTATATACAAATTATAGTGAACGTGCGGGGGTATTTAAAATATTTCATTGCTTATTTGTGCAGGCAAACACCATTTGAATGCTGCAATTTAATTGAGAGCTCGTACACGCCTTCTGTCTGCTTGTATATAGGTTGTAGATCTGGTGGCGTGATGCTGGAGTTTCAATTTGGGGATTTATACACCTTCTGTCTGCTTGCACAGATGTTGCAGATCCAGTGGCGTGTTGTAGTAGCTTCTGGATTGAACTGCTTGCTGCTTTGTACAGGTGGACTGTCGTGTACTACTCATTGCTTTCCGCAGGTAGATTATAGTACACTAATGAATCTCCTGCTTGCGTATGCACGATGAGTTTCCCCTAGTCACTCGTAGGCACTTTGCATTTGGTATATTCACTTTGTATTTCGCTTATGAACAATAGATTGGATGTACTAAGAGTCTTCTATAATAGCTTGTAGGAGCTCATATTTGTCGTAACCCCTCTGTATCTGCCTATGGCTGATATGTAAGATGTACGAACACTGCCTATCGAGAACTTGCGAATCTCAATAATCCTATTCAACTCAATATTTAGAATCCGGTTGAATTGAGATTCACTCATTTCATAATAATTTGATCTGGCTTTCTCTCCCTAGAACCCTAAATGACTGTGTTCTCAATGCTGCCTTGTACTTTGAAATTAGTGGTCACTGCCTCGAACTGACGACTGCATTGATGGAAGGTATATCTGTCCTTCTAGGAGAGCCATGCGAAGCATCCATTCTTAGAATAATTGTTTCAGTCCTTAAGGTGACTGGAATAGCAGGTGCACTTCTTGCCTGTAGGTTGTGAGTTTAGGCCACTAAACTTTACATTAACCTTTAACAACACATTTGTCAAATACTAATCATCAACTCCAGTGAGCGCAATTCATTATATATTAATATTCACTTGAACGCGTCTATATGTGTCACATTATTGCATCCATTATATGTTGAATTTTCTTAGTAACACTGATTACATGACTGGCATGAATATCATTCACCTTTATCTGCAAATTAACTATGGAAGCATCTTTGTGATCACCATGTGTTAGTTGCTATAACTTGTATGAGTTCGATGTATTCGCTCATAGATAGCATTTTTTGTCTATGCAATAAGTCTCCTACGACAACTTGTAGGTATTCATATTTATTGCATATTGCTTTGTGTATGTTTTTCGAGAGTTCTACCATTTTGTAGGTGAGCATATTATTCATCTGCAAGCTGATGCTGAATACTATGTGAACTCTGCTTGTGTGCTTGTAAAGGACTCTCATCCTTATAATATGTTTGCAGTTGTTTTGCCAGTCTGCCGACTTTGATTGCTGACTGAATTGTACCCACCAAATATTTCTTCATGCATGTTAGCCTAAGGCTTGCTATACTCATAGCAGTTCAATCTTCAGTAAGAGACTGCTGTGCTCTATCTTCTTGACATAGATCATTACTTATCCCCTACAAATGATCTCAAATTGATTGCCACCTATTCGGATTTGCTTGCAAGCAAGTGGCATTTGAATATTCATTTATCACAAGTCACTTGATTATTGTTTGTAGATGAGTAACATTGGATGTTACAAGTCCTTTATCATCACATGAAAACAAATGATTAGGCATCTTGCATGATGAATTATTTAATGACATTTGCATTCTAATTGGAGTGACGAATACTTAATGTTCATTAAAAATTTTACATTGTTAGCCATAAACATGTCGCTACATGTCCATTTGTCCCTTGCTCACATGTTGTCACTTTACTCAATCATGAGCTTTATTTTATGTTCTATATCATCCAATTGAATCCAAGTTCAAATTAGATTTCAAATTATTTGAGTTCAATTTATTGTTGATTGTTCAATGTCAAGCTCCTTGAGTCATCTCATTTGGTATTCAAATCAAGTGCAAGTTCAATGCATTGGCATTCAATTTGAGTCCCATGCTGTTTTGTAGAAGTTCAAGTCCAAATTCAAATTGAGTTCATGTCCATTGCACTTAGCTCATTCGAGTTTGAGTTCTCTTGCAAGTTCAATTAATTTTCAATTTGAGTTAAGGTCCTTTGATTTGTTCAAATTAGAGTCCAAGTTTAGGTTCTCTTCTTTTGAGTTCAATCAAGTCCAAGTACGGATTCAAGTTCACATGAAATTTCGGTAGCCTCCCGGCATCTCCCCTATTTAGGGAAAAACTACAGTAGTCTGGGCCTTCCCACCACGTGCAATAAAGCGCATGTATGGTAAGTGCCCTTAGACACCTCGGCCGTGTCTTCATTTCCACTACGCTAATAAAAGCGTGTATGGGGTCTTCGACAATACCTATTTCAAAAGAAGAATAGTTGTTTTCCCGCAGGTACAGAGCCGCGTATGGGTACTTAAGATTGTTCCGCTAAAAAAGCGTGTATATGGCCTACCTGCCTCGTCGTAGGTGTCGCACTGGGTTCCCTTCCCACCACGCGAATAAACACGTGTATAGGCGGTTTGCCGGCTCGAAACGAATGCCGAGGACGGGATTTTAGGTGATTACCAGCCTCGTTGTACGCGCCGCAACGGGGTCCCATCCCACCACGCGCAATAAAGCGCATATATGAATGGTTTTGCAGTCCACCGTAAATGACGAGGACGGGCTCTCAGAGTTTTAGAGTTAAGGGGTTATACCCTTAGCAGCCGACGAGGTTGACATGTGGATCGAGGCAAGAGGGGTCCTTTCTCTTTTTGTTCAATTATAATTAACATTAATTAATTATAATTAGATATAATTATCTTTAATTAATTGTATTTACTTATAATCAATTATAATTAATTAAAATAATTAATTATATTTATTAAAATTAATTTAAAATAATTAATTATAACTGATTAATATTAACTAACTGTAATAAATTATAACTAATTAATAATAATTAGTAATAATTAAAAATTAGTAATTATAATTAATAAAGGTTAACTCTAATTAAAATTAATTATAATCATTTAATTAAAATTTATTATATTAATTACAATTAATTATAATAATTAGAATTAAAATTGATTATAATCAATCATTAATGTTAATTAAAATTAATTTACCTACTAAACCTTTTCCTCCCCCAGTTGAATGGATTTACTGGATTTGGCCGAAGTAGAGCGCAGGAAGGGAGAAAGTTAACTTCACAGTGAGCTGGCTCCCGTCGATTGCTCCGATCAAAATGTTGTATCTTCCGATCCCGTAGGAAGGGGGAGTCGTCGAAGGGTCGAAGTTGAACAGCTATGCAGGAGCCGAAGAAGCGCTCGAAAATAGAGAAAGTTTCCTTCACAATAGCGAGCTCCCGTCCGCTTCCGATCAAAATGTCGTAACTTCCGTCCCGCTGGGAAAGGAAGGTCGTAGAAGGGGGCGAAGTCGAACAGCGATTAAAGAGCCGGAGAAGCGGCGTGAGAGGGGAGAAAGTTTCCTTTGAAGCGGCGAGCTCCCGTTCGCTTTCGCTCAAAGTGTCGAGCTTCCGATCCAGCAGGAAGGGTAAGTCGTCGAATGAGCGCTGTCGAACAGCTACGAAGAAGCACGCGAGAGAGAGAGAGATCAGAGCTTTCCTGGGTGGGAGAGCGGATCAGCCCTGAAGGCTCCATTTCATTCGCCTTTTAAAGACCAAGGCAGAGGCGGGCTCGAGGTACACATACGACGACTGCAACGGCGCCGTTTACATAGGGTATGGGCGACTATAGCGACGGGATTTGCGGTCGCTTCGTACAGGTTATCCGATACAGGTAATGATTTAAATGAATTTTTTTTTCTTTTTGGCTTATCTGAGTAGAGGTCAACATGACTGTGGGCATCCAACATCTATAATCTTTTTAACAAGACTTCGATAATTGTTCTCAACAGTGAGTAATATCATCTTCTTCGGTTATGGAAAAGAGTGGATTACTACATCTTTAATTATATAGTGGATTGTTTCAACTAAGCTAAATTCATGATTTTTCCTTTTTTAGGCACATGCAAAAATTTGGTATCTTTTATTATTTCTATCTAAGCATGATGGATCTTTATTAAACATTCCCTCACTAGAAAAATTGATTCTCTAGCATAAAACATAAGTTATATTTTTTATTCTACAAATTTCTACTCTTCATTTATCTTTTATCTTCATATTGTCGCTTTTTCTAGAGCGTATTCTTCTCACAATATATAGACATTCTAATATCTCTAATTTTCTTATATATATATCACATTTTCTTTCATGAGCATAGTCCTTTCTTCTCTATTTCATCCAATCCTCATAATATATCTAAATCTTTTCTTGTTCACACTAATTCTTCACATGATGGTTGTATTATGGTTGAAAATTGATACATCCCAAAAAAATCGCCTTGATCGGGCAAGAATCTTGATGTATATAGGAATTGGTATCATCCAAATCCATTTCAGCAAGCTTATAATCAAACTGAATGTCTCAAAGAAATGAACCCAACGACACTAAAATCGGTCCAATTCGAGCCCAAATGGGTACAAACTAGGGGACTGAAGTGCATTTAAAAAGTTCAAAGCATAAATTGGATGATCAAATGATCTATAAAGATGGGGGGGTGCTCTTGCTTAGAGATTGGAAAGTGCTCCTCAAAGATCCTATTCTACCCAGGCACCACCACCTGCAAACTTCCACCGATTGTCGCCAAACCACCACCTGTCCGTTGATCATCGTCGAACCACCGCCCATACACCGATCACTGTCGGACCACCTCTCATCCGTTGATCACCAACAGACCTTTGTCTGGCTACCATCGACACTCCACTCCAACCATTGTCATCCATCAACTACGGTCCCTCCGACCATCGTCATCGCCCACAGACTATGGTTCCATCGATCACAGTCGCCCGACGACTACGATCTCTCCATCCAACGTCGCCCGCCGACTAAGGTCCCTCTAACCATCGTTGTTTGTCAACTATGGTCCCTTCGACCTCCGTAGCTCGCCGACCACTGTCTTGATGACCAAAAGAACAGGCTAATATTATGTTGAGAATAACTCTCATGTTATTGGATTCTTCCAACTCTAACTATATAATGTGCCTGTTATAATGTATATTTGTTGCATTGAGCCAAGGCCTTCCCCCGAGGAAGAGCCTCATTTGTAATCAACTACAAACATTTGTGGATATTTTTTAGCTGGGCAAGGCCCTGTGGTTTTTCCCCTTTATAGAGTTTTCCACATAAAAATTTTGATGTCTCTTATGAATGCTACAACCCTCTTTCTTATATGTCTGCATGTTAGATTTTCGTTCAAAGTTAAGATATTAAGTTTGTTATCTCTCTACTTCCATGAATGTTCTAGCCCGTAACAATACTAATACTTTGATACATGACAAAAAAGTCATTGCATCTACCTCGATGGCCACTCAAGCACTTCCTAAGATTGCAGATCATTTACCTTTGCATTCTCAGTGCAATTGTAAGTTAACCAAAGTATCATTTTTTATTTACTAATTATTCTCATTCTCTTAAATACTTTTTGGACTCTATTTATAATTGTTTTTAGCCACATTCCTATAAAGAGGTTGTGGTTGATCCCCTTTGGAAATAGGCTATGGCTTAGGAACTCCCTAAATTGAATAAAATAAATACTAGAGAATTATAACCTCCATTACCAGGTAAAAGTGCAATTAATTCTTATTGGGTGTATAAGATCAAAACTATAACAAATGGGTTTATTGAGCGGTATAAAGAATATTTGGTTACTAAACTCTATAATATCATATAAATTATGGGAGACTTATTGTTTATATTGTTATTATTGTATCATTAATATGTCGGTGGATATAGTTTCATACTTCTCTTAATTTATTTTTATTACCACCTCAATAATGTCATTATTATAAATACTAATAAAATTTTACTTTTGGAATAAGTTGGCCGACCTGTTTCATTCTACTTATGTACGCAGCTCATCTTGCTCTGTTGGATTGGAGCTTTGGCTATCAACCAATAGGTCTTGAGTTTGAATTTTACGTATGTGATGTGTGTGAGTTTATCTTAATTGGCCCAAATGTCACAAAAAAAATTAATATAATAATGTGTTATTTAAGACCAATTTACTAAACTTCTATACTTAATTAGTACTGTGAATCTTCCTTTATTTAGTTTTGCTAAATTTATCGTATGGCACATGCATATCACATGAATAATGTTAGTTGGAGATTTTTTCTAGACAAAAAGAGACCTTATGTCCAGTCCAAGAAACATAACATACAAGAATGAAAGGCGCATTGCACTTTTTAATATTACAATGGAAGCTTGAAGGATACTTCAGAACAAAAAGGAAAATTAGAGATGCTACAGATCAAAACATCTCAATGACAGCAAAATACATACTTGAATAGATAGCATTCGTTACATTCCACAACTGAGAATCCCCTTTAAGATATGTTCAACAAATGACAGGATTGATGATTCAGTAGTTACTCATAGAGCTAACAACAACTAAATAACTAGAGTGCTAGCTATAATCCAATGATGCAGAGCAATGCGACCTTCCCCTTCACCTTAATTTAGCCTCTTCAATGAAGGATAAGTGACTCATGATCCACACCACTTGTATCTGATAACACAGCTCCCACTGCTTCATTATTCACAAAATAATCATCAGACTGAACCATGGAATTCTGATCATTCTTAGGAACCAGATTTAATAGCAGAAGAGGTAGTAATCTTAACAAATTTCGAATCAATATAGCCATCCACAAATTACCAAACTCTGTTCTGGTAACTTTAAGTAGCTGAAGCATCAGGCCACCACCCCATGAGGAAACAAGCAAACCAACATGATCAATGGACATTAGCAATGCAAAGAAGGTGCCTTCTATCCCTATTGGACAGAGCTGGGAACTTAGCACAAGGATTGGCATCCACTTTACACGACCGACCATCTGCGAAATGGCCTCACTGATCACCATGAATATGTAATCTTCAATGCCAAGCTTGAGGTTGAGGCGAAGAACCAGCACGAGATCTAGAAATCCTAGAATGCTTGAGAGGAACTGTGTCCAAAACAGAATGCAACGGAAAGGATAATCCTTGAGTGAGTTTTGGTAGAGTAGGACACCAAGTAGAGATCCTATAGAGCCAATGGAATAATTGAAACTGATGTTCTTCTGCAATAGAAATTGGTTTTGTTTGTGAGTTATTAACAGATTTTAATATGGATTTGAAAAGTGTTCATGAATTAATTGCATTGTAATTGAATCAAACCTGGGAGAAGGCTGGACCAGTGCTGCTATCCGTGTACCAGTAGAACATTCCTTCTTGAATGTTCAAACTGAGAGCCAGAGAAGCAAAAGTAAAGATACATGGCTTCCAAACCTCAGCGCACTTCAATGTTTTCCACATTGTTTTATTTGCTTGCATTAGCTTCTCGTGGATCTAATCACATAAATTGGAACGTAAACAATCGACATAATACAATGATATTAATTTCTTTGGCATGCAAGTAATTTGAAAGGAGAAAAAATTATTCTTTTAAGTGGGCATTCATATATTATGTTAGATATAAATACTAATATTCACCTATCTCAGTAGAGATAGGTGAATATTATATACATTTAGACTTGGATCAACCTTTTCTGTAAGGCCACCATGATGGTTAGAAGAAGAGTGGGGAGCATCCCTTCTGAGGGTTCAGGGGTGAAGCCATCAGAAGATATCTAATATTAGAGGGTTATTTCATTAAGGACATTTTAAAAATTTAGGCAAAGCCATCATAATCATCAACATTATCATTTTCCAAGTAATTTGGGTCTGGCTTTATGCATCCAACTTCATAGTTCCTATGGAATGTCACTTGTGTTGAACTTTAATTTTCAGTAATTTTTGCACAACTTCTAAGCATTATAATCATTTTTCTATCATGGGAACTTATAACATCCGAAATCATTTCTGTTAACATTCTGTTATACAGGAATCACAAATTGCAGTTACTCATCACTTCAATGATTACCTGACAATATGAAAAATCTTGTGCATACTGCTCTTTCAGCACCATTCCAACCGAGAGCACAAGCAAAGAAGGAAAGCTTAGCAGTCCAAGTGCCTCCTGTTTATTATTTACATAAACAGTTTAATGTAAAGAAAATGTAATGTAATGGCTGAAACGAATGTATGCAAATATTTATATGTAATTTATTTGGTGGTAACCTGAGAACTAATTGCATCCATCAGGAAAGCACTGATAGAGAAACCAAGTAAGCCTCCAATGGATGAACTCAAGCCACAGAGGCTTTGCATGTCGGAGGCAAGTGAAGGGTGAGTTATACTGTTCTGAGCAATACAAGCGTCAATAGTGACATCTGCTATTGCTGACCCTGCATTTGCTATGGTAAGCAGCAGCAAGGCAAGCATAGTGAATAGATCCTTCTCTAGCCATATTATGAGCATAGAAATTGCTCCCAGAAGACCTGAAGGTTGAAAGAAAGCAAGAGGTAAGCAAACTAGACAGTTCTTGTCAATGTCTCTTAAACTAGCTAGAACATGGAGGACATTTTGTCCATGAGTAAATCATTTCTCACTAGTCAAAAAACACATTTTCTGCATTTTCATCAATAAATACTGTGATATTATTTTTACAAATTTTCATAATTTCTGCGATATTAAGCAAGAATTTTAATATGAATGACAAAACAGTCTGTAGGAAAGAAAGAATATACAAAAAAAATCACTTCTTGCCTGCCAAAATCAAGTAGGGCCTTCTCCTATAGCCGGCGACAGGCAGGATGTCAGTGAGGAGACCCCAGAGTGGTTTAACGATCCAGGGGAGGGAAGTTATCCCCTGATAAACCTGTGACTCTGAAGGCTGAACCTCCTGGACATCCTTCCAGTAATAGTCTGATGCCACTCGGCCAACGGCTCCACCTAGCCCCTGGTTGATGCCATTAACCACCACAATGCCATAAATGAAGCTCCAATGCATCTCATTTGCCAGCATTTTGAACCAATGCAAAGGATAGCAAAGGTCACTACATAACTCTCTTTCATTATCTCCCTCTGGGTTTTCCTCCAACATTCTTTCCTTGTTGGTCGACTTCATAGCTCTTTTACAAAGAGCTCAGAGAGTAGAGCTCTAACAAGTCCTTTGAAGTTCTTGCTCTAAGTTACTCTGGCTTACTTGTAGTGGACATTCATGTGGGGGAATTTGCGTAGAACTCTCTTCAGTTGTCTTCTTGCTGAAAAACGACCGTTTTAATTTTTAGCAGATAAATAAAAAAAAAATATAGAGAGAGAAAGTTAGATTACTATTCATTTAGAAGGGTAAAACAGCACATTCTCGTACATTTTGAATGATTAAGATTTAAAATAGTCAAGTTACACTCCATCTTTCCTCCCAACAAAGTTTAAAAAAAAATTTCTGAGCAGAAGTGCAGAACGTTTTGCCATTACTTTGTTCTCTTTGTAGGAAAAAGCGATTTTAGCCTGTCAATCTGCTTTGTGATTATCTTTAATTGTTCCAGGTTTCAATCTGTCCACCCTTTTCTATTTGGAAAGAAACCTGCATACTCATGTGATCATCTTCTTCTCATTGAATTTTTACATTGACACAATCCATTTCAATCTTAGCTATTCAATATGACTTTATATGCCACATAATGCTCATATTTGAAGAAAAATGCATCTTCTATATTTAAAATTGTTTATAAAACTACTGTATTATAGATTGTTAGGAAACGATGAACCAAACACAAAGAGAAATAGTAAATTACTATTTACAAAACACAAACGAACACAAATGATTTACGTGGAAAACTCAAATATGGGAAAAAATATGGGGGAGGAGGGAGAACGGCTTTACTATAAGAAAAAGAGGTGGAGTACAAATGGCTTATAAAATCTTAAGCTTTTTTATAACATATTTATAGGGCAAAATTAGAGCAGCGAAAAAAATAAACAGAATTCCAAAAATTATCCTTATAGCCAAAATTTATTATAATGGAGTTGCCCCCAAAAAACATGCAGGGGCACTGCCCCTTGACCCCGTGACTTGACCTAGCAGGTCAAACTATCCCAAGGGGCACTGCTCCATTGAACCCCCAACATATCTGCAAAGGAGATGAACAAATTGAAGACCCAGCTGGCTGAGAGGAAACAGAGAGAAAGGAAGATGAAAGATACAAGATAACTCTATATTATTATTATGTCTGAATCTGTATAGGAGGCCACTATTTATAGACAATGTATACAAAGATATAACTATGTATGATGGACATGTAAGCAGTTGATGTGGAGTGTGTGCTAACAGGCCCCCGCAAATTAAATATCCACGAGTAGGATGGTTAATTTGTGATGGAGTTGAGTGAAGTGAGCTGGTGGGAGTGGTTTCGTAAGTATGTCCACGATCTGATCTGTTGAGCTAAGGTGAGAGATGAGAATTGCTCCAGATTTGATGTGCTCATTGATGAAATAGTAGTCGATTTCTATATGCTTAGTTCTGGCATGAAAGAATGGATTGTTGGCAAGGGTAATGGCGGAGGTATTATCGCAGTAGATGACTGTGGGAGAGCTTTGAGGAATCTGGAACTCAGCAAGGAGGCGACGGAGCTACAGAATGTCCGAAGTGGTGGAGGAGAGTGAGCGGTATTCAGCTTTGGTGGAAGATTTGGCAATGGTTACCTGCTTCTTTACGGACCAGGTTATGAGATTGTTTTCGAGGAAGGAGCATAATTCAAAAATGGATTTCTGATCGTTTGAATCAACGGCCCAATCAGCATCTGAGTAGGTACTGAGTTGAAGATCGCCAATTATGAGAGGAAGACCAAAGTGCAATGTTCCTTAATTTGATGTATCTCAGTAGTCGTTTAAGAGCTTGATAGTCTTGGGGTGTATGTGTTGACCGATAGCATTTGTAGCGAAGTCAATGTCTGGTCTGGTGATTGGCAGGTACTAAAGGGAGCCTGCCAATTTGTGGTAAAGCTGAGGGTCGGAGTAGAGCTGATCGAGAAGGCGGTGAGAGTTCAATTTGGGAGTGATCGACATCGGAGCGGGCTTGCATTCGACAAAATCGGCATTATGCAACATATTGGTAGCATAATTCATTTGATGAAGGAAGAGGACAGTGGTGTGTTGATGACTTGAATGCTGAGGAATAGGGAGACGTTGCCCAGTTGTTTTAGTTTAAAATGTGAATTGAGATGAGTGAGAAGCTTCTGAATGGTGTCTGTGTCATTTCCTGTAACTAGTATGTCATCTACATAGATTAGTATATATACTTGAATATTATTATGATGAAATAATATAAGAGGAGGGTCAGAATGACTAAAGACAAAATCGAAGTGTTGGAGAAACGTGGTGAGTTTCTGGAACCACTGACGAGGCCCTTGCTTAAGTCCGTAGAGCGACTTGTCCAGTTTTCACACATAATTGGGATGTTGAGAGTTGACAAATGCGGGCGACTGTCTCATGTACACTTCTTCTTGAAGATCACCATGAAGGAATGCATTGGATACATCCAGTTGAAGAATAGACCACCAGCGGTGAAGAGCCAAAGTGAGGAGTATACATATAGTTGGCATTTTTGCCACGAGGCTAAAGATTTCTTGTAGTTAATGCTGACTTGTTGGGAGAAACCTTGAGCGACGAGGCGAGCTTTGTAGCGTTCAACTTGGCCATTTGGACTTTAGTCTTAAAAGTCCATTTACAGCCTAGTATGGGTGTATTTGGTGGAGGGGAGACGAGCGACCAAGTACCTTACTGTTGAAGAGCAAGAAATTCTGAAGACATGGTGGACCGCCAGTGTTGAGTTTTGATGGCTTGGGAGTAAGTGGTAGGAGTGAGTTGAGGTATAGTGGTGACTGAAAGATCAAAGATAGGCTTGGGTCGAGAGATTCCTAATTTTAGCCTAGTTTGCATGGGGTGAGTTGGTAGAATAGGTGGGGGGTGTTGAGGAGGCTCAAGGGTGACAATGCTAACATATGTGGTGAAGGGTAATGAAATAGGTTGAGAAGAGGATGTAAATGAGGAAGAAGTGATTGTGGGTGATGGAGTACTGGTGTTGGTTGAAGATGTGGTGGCAGAGATCAGGGGGAGAAGAAGAGGTGAAATATTGGTAAAGGTTGGTGCCATAGGAGTTGGAGTAGAGGATGATTTGTAGGGAAAACACTATTCGTGAAAGACAACATGTCTTGAAATATGAAGTTTGTGGGTATAAAGATTGAGACACCAGTATCCTTTATGAGACGAGGAGTACCCAAGAAAAACACATTCTTAAGAGCGAGGGGTGAGTTTATTTGGGGAGTATGGTTGGAGCCACAGGAAGCAAAGACACCCGAAGGTGCGGAGATGTGTGTAAGATGGAATTTTGCCATGGAGTTTTTTATAGGGAGTGTGAAGGAAAAGGGCTTTATATGGTAGCCGATTGATAAAATAACTTGCTGTTGAGACGGTTTCAGCCCAAAAGGATAAGGGAAGATGAGAGGCGTGCAGGAGAGTTCTGGTTAAATCTAAAAGGTGACGATGCTTGCGCTCTGCTAAGCCGTTTTGCTTAGGAGTGTGCGGACAACTGCTTTGATGAGTGATGCCATTTGTATGTAGGTACTCAGTGAAGAAATTGCTTGTGAATTCGCCTCCACCATCAGAGCGAAAGATGTGAGGGTATGTGCAAAATTTATTCTTGATTAAGGAGCAGAAATGTTTGAATTTGGCGAACTTTTCTTGTTTAGAGTGCATGAGATAGAGCCATGAAAATCTAGTAAAATCATCTACGAATATCACATAATATTTGTAACCATATAGAGATGGGTGGGGAGCAGGTCCCCACATGTCAGAATGAATACGAGAAAAAGGTTTGGACGAAACAGTAATTCTTTTATTAAATGGGAGCTTATGAATTTTAGCCACATTACAAGAAATGCAAACAAATGAGGATGTAGTACATAAATATGGAATGTGCTGAGCTAAGTTGGAGAGGAGGCGGTGGTGAGGATGTCCTAGCCTCGCATGCTAGAGAAGGGTAGTCATTGTGGTGGCTTGAAGAGTCGTATGGTTGTGACGGTGTGGTATGCGAATTTGGTAGAGGCCGTCACGAAGATGACCATGCAGAAGAGGATGATGGTCATGTGAATCCTTAATAACAAAGCCATTAGCATCAAAGCAAACAGATACGTGATTATCTGAGGTTAATTTAGAAATCGAGATGAGATTATGGATAGAGACGGGACGTGTAGGAGTTTGTGAAGGTATAGCTTACGGGCTAAATCAAGTAACGGAAGCAGGCCTTGTCCAGTATTCTGAATGGGAAGAGAGCTACCATTTGCAATCGAGACAGAATCATTTCCTTGATAAGTGGCAGTGTGCTGAAGGTTTGCAAGGTCGGGTGTTAGGTGTGTTGAAGCGCCCGAATCCAGCACCCAGTTGGTGGATGGTGGGGAAGGTTGCTGAGTGAATAGGGCATGGAGTGTCGAAGAAGTGGGAGGAGTGTATTTGAGATTACATCTGTGCAAGCAGTTGATAGCGGAATGCTTGATTTTCTTGAAGATTTGGCATGTTGGTAGATCGGAGCTATTGAGAGCAGGTTACGAGCTTGACGGAGGAGTGTAGTGCTGATGAGTTGATGAATTTTTTGTCTTGAGTGTCGAGAGTGACCCCAACTGTGAGCAGTAGAGCTGTGATTAGTGTAGAGAGCCGTATAATCGGGTTGAGTGGTAGAATCTTTTTGCTGTTCATTCCAGAGATTGATCTCCTCACTGCAGAGTAGAGAGTAAAGAGCGTCGAGATCGATCGGATGAAGAGATGTGCAAATGGTGGCTTTGAAGGGAATGTAGGTTGAGGGAAGACCATTAAGGATGTATAAAATTATGTATTCGATGTCGATCTTGGAACCCGTCGCGGCGATGTTGTCAACAAGAATCTTGATTTGAGCAAGATATTGTTGCATGGGAAGATCGCGCTTTTGAATATGATGGAGCTCGTTCTTGAGTTGAATTACTCGAGAATGGTTCGTCGGCTGTAAATGCCGTTCAAGAATCGTCCAGATTTCATGAGTGGTGGAGGAGGAAATGACGTAGGGGAGAATCGACGAGGAAATGGTAGAGAGTAAAGCAGAGATAAGGTTTCGATCGATTAAGCGCCATACAACGTAGTCAGGAGAGAGAGTATCAGTGGGACAAGAGGTGTCGCTAGTAAGATGTCCAGCGAATCCATTTGCAGCGAAGTGTTGGAGAAGTTGAAGCCGCTAGATAGCATAGGTGTCATTCGTGAGTTGGGTAGGAACAAGATTCTTGAGATTAGAGATCAAGAACTTCAAGGGGGCGGGAACAATGAATTCAGAGAGGGAGGTTAAAAGATTTGAGGTGGGCGGGAAGGATGCCGCTGAGTCTTGATCCTCCATTTAGGCGCTCTGATACCATGAAGACCCAGTTGGCTGAGAGGAAACAGAGAGAAAGGAAGACGGAAAATAGAAGCTAATTCTATATTATTATTATGTCTGAATCTGTACAGGAGGCCACTATTTATAGACAATGTATACAAAGATATAACTAGGTAAGATGGACACGTAAGCAACTGACGTGGAGTGTGTGCTAACACAAACAAGGGTTGAGTCAAATTCGAGACAACTCCAACAAAGATGGTGCAATAACTAGCACTTCGCATTTTCTACTCCAACGGTCGTAAAACTGCCACAGAATATCGTTGTAGTTGTAATCACAGCGAGATTGTAGCGGTTTTAAAACCGCTGCAAAGAAATTTGTAGCGGTTAAAATTGCCGGGGAAGGTCAAATTTTGTGCTGCGATAGCCCTATTTTCTGGTAGTGTGTGAGCTATCTTACAAGAACCATAGCCAATCTTGCCTATGGATCATTGCACTATTGTGTTTAATACTCAATAAATTATTGTAAAATATTTGTTCGATAAAATTTTGTTTTTATTCTATAATTAAAGTATATTATTAATTTTTTGAATAATATCATATAAAACTTTATTCGAATACCTACTCGAACCTATCTTCAAACCTTCATCGATCATGTTGAAAAAGATTTGATAAAGTAATCGAATAAGTTCCAACTATTTTATAAAATTTGTAACCAATATCTTATAATAACCTTATTAAAACATATTCAAACATATCCTCAACCCTTCATTGATCATGTCGAAGCAGGTTTGATTAAGCATTCGAATAAGTTTCAAGCGTTCTATAAATTTTTTGAATGATGTCTTATCATTATAACCTTATTCGAATTTATTCGAACACATAATTAAAATTATCATCGACTTTTCATTGATCATGTCAAACTATCTTCAAAGATGTATCGAAGAAGGTTCGATTAAGTGTTTGAATATATTTTAACTATTTTATAATTTTTTTGAATAATATCTTATGTGAATATGTTCGACCACTTAAACCTATCTTCGAAGATGTATCAAAGGAGGCTCGATTAAGTGCTTGAATAAGATTTAATTATGTTATAAATTTTTCGAATAAGATCTCATATGAGCTTGCCTATTCCAACACTTACTTGAGCCTATCTTCGACCTTTCATTAATCATGTCAAATTATCTTTGAAGATGTGTCAATGAAGGTTCGATTAAGTGTTCAAGTTAATTTTAGTTACTTCTTTAATTTTACAGACAATATCGTGACCTTATTGGAACTTTGTTTATGGTTATTCGATGTGTTTTCGTATCAATATTGGTTGTGGATGAGTTATATAAGTGCTCCTCGGTTAAAAGTACGTGCATTTTCGTCCAAAATAAATATTCGGACATATATTTGCGAAAAAAAAAGAAATGAAACTATGGGCATATTTCTCTAATATCGATGCCACACAAATTCAAAATTTTCTATCATAACCCTTAAGTCTTCTTTGATTTTGATTTAATATTAATTATTTGTATATTACAATCATCTTAAAGCATATTAAAAAGTTTTGAAGTTCATTTTAATTAAAATTTTGATAAAAATATTCTCATAAAATATTTTTATCCCTTAAAAATTGAAACTAATGATAATAATATAAAATTGAAGCTCATACTCGTGCTTGATTCTACGAATTTATTATAAAAGAAAGAAAATCAATTTTATAAGAGCTATAATTATTACAATATAATATAAAGAATAAGACTTAAATAAGATGTAATAAGAAAATAAGATAACATTTGAAACAAGAAATAATATAAATTTTAAATATTTTTAACTACTTTATACCAAAATTTTTTTAATATATATATATATATATATATATATATATATATATATATATATATATATATATATATATATATTATATTAACATTTTTTTAAATAATTTGTCTATGAGTCGAGTTAGTGCTAGCTCAAACTTAACTTGTCAGCTCACCAAACGCAACTCACAGGTCATTCATTGAGTTAAGCCCAAACCAACTCACGAGTCTGCTTGACTCAGGCTTCGTTTGGGATGACTTTCTTACTACTTTTTAAAGCAGATCTCTAGTACAAATTTTTTTATTTTTGTACTAAAAAATTGTTTAAGAAACAATAAGAAAGCCGCCCCAAACGAAGCCTAATTACACTCCTACTTTTAAACTCTCCAAAATAAGATGATCATCATTCTCCAAATTCAAATGATATTCTTCTATCCTCTTCTGAGGAGCTAGCAGGCATGCATGCAGATTTCTCCAATACTTTTGGCAACTAGCTGTGAATAAAATAGAACAAAACAATCGAAGTTTCGGGTACACAGACAGGTTGGATATTTTGGAATCTTCCAGGAAACTATCAAACGTCAGTACAGTGGACTAAATCCAAAGATTCAGAAATGATGCAGAAGCAGGCCTTCTCGCTGCTTCTTGCATGCTACTTCTGCTGCATCTGTATCTGTGCTTCACTGCATGTAAATTGAGGAGCATGTTTTTATCGCTTTATGCCACTTATAATATACAGATCTACACAAGCTAACAACTTTGTACGTTGTGGCATTAAGCTGGAGGGTTCGTAATATATTTTAAAAGGATTCTTTGCTGGACAAAGATTCTTCGATCCATTTGCAGACAAGTTTGTTAAGCAACAATATTCATTGAAGCTATGATTGATTTTCTCACAGAGTACAACTTTTTTGCTACTTTCTAAAACGATTTTTTTAGTAAAAAAAATTTAATTTAAGAATTTTTTGTACTAAAAAGATCACACTACGCGGATGCTTTCCGCTTCACCATTGATGAGGATGAGTTTGTTATATTTATATTTTATATATGATATATTTTGTGCATAAAGAACAATTAAATAGTTAATGTTTTAATATTTTTATAACATAGTTGTATTTCAGAAGGTATATTTTGCATATATTTTACATGTTATCAACATAAATAGTTAGGAATATGTTATTTGAATGTGTTATTTATGTGAATTTATGAAATATATTTTTCTGCATTGGTTTAGATGAGAAATAGTCACAGCATGATTGCATTTTTTCTTAATTTCATATAGGTTTTTAGTGGATTTTGATAGAAAAATTATCAGTAATGAGATAAGTTATTTGTAATGGAAAACTGGCAAAAAAAATATTAAAAAAATGGCTTTTTCACTGGTGGAATACATCTACCAGTTTATCAGTCGGTATTACCGGCGATTCTTATCAATGATAATTTTGATGGAAATATATGTCGATCAATAGACGAAATTATTGGTGATAATATATAAACCATTGGTAATTATGATGACATGGCATTTTCAGTGTTTTTTATTAATTATGGTGGTTTTTTACTCAGTTTTCTACTGGTAATTTGTCGGAAATGTCTCCGACATAAATAAAATCACTGAAAACTTGTTCCTTTATGATTTTTTATGGTGGATATATTTTTGCTGAAAATCTATCGAAATTAATTTTTTCAATGAAATTTCGTACATTTCTAGCATAATATTTTGTTGGAGATGCTTAACATTCTTGTAGTAAATGTGATGGCAAATTTACCTATATTAACCTCTAAAAATTTTGTAAGTACATATATCCTAGACATTATTGGGTCTAACTTAGGCTAGTATGGGGGGAGTCCACATCAACACTGTACCCTCAAGAGAGGAAGTCTCAAAGTGCATATTGAGAGTCAGTTCCAACATGCACCTTCAACTTAGAGGATTAACAAATATAGCTGGTCAAATATCACTCAACAGAAAGTTAAACATGATCAACCATCGATCAACTTAATAAGGACTTATGATCGCTAAAACATATAAAATAAAAGCTAAATAAATAACTAAGAATTGATAATGTTATTGGGTTGTTGTTAACCTTGGTAGGTCATTGGTAACCCCTAAGTGGGCCTCCATAAAGTCCTAATAGCTAGTCTCTAAGCATCTAAAATTTAAATTTTACCCATCACTTAGTGAGTCAGCATTAATGTTTAAGTGGAAAATAAAAACTAGCAGAATATTGGAGCTAAGAAACCCCACCTTATCGTATGGCAATTGGCAAACCCAATTTATAATGATTTGTAAACCCCTAATAGGTACCCAAAAACTTGTTAAGTCAAGTAGAATGTTTTTGTCTCATATTTCTTGGGTAGGTATTTCCCTCTCCCGTCTACCTCTACAAATATAAAGATTCAACCCTCTTTTTAAGCCAGTGGAAGTGGAGGTACTTGATTGGTAAAGACCTGTTGAAATTTTTTTCACTCGAGAGAAGGTATTGGGTAGATTTTTAAACTTATTTTTTTCCCACTTTTCTTTTGTATGTTTTGAGCGTTTACTCTACTATAATTTAAATTTCCTAACTTCTATTTTATATCCTTCTGGTGTTAATCCCAAGAGCTTCAATACTAAGGTCTACAATTATTCATTGAAATGTGGTTATCTATATGGATATGAAGTTCTATTTGATGATTCAACCAAAATCTCACTAGCAATATGCATGACATGGTAGATTTAAAGTTAACCCTCATACCCATACAAAGTTATCTATATGAAGGGAGCCCCATAAAATCTCTATGACCTAGACATGATTGGTTCTATCAAAGAAGCATGGTTAAAGTCATTTTAAGCATAGCTATCCACATGTTATAAGCTATGGTTCCTCTCAAAGTGCCTCTTAGCTCATTATTTTTTGCACATTAGGTAATAGGTCCGGAGATATTTAATTATAGTCCCAACCTAGAGCTAAGGAGAAATATTGTCAAATTTTGAGGTGAAAATAAGAGTTTTTGAAGTACTTATGTAGTCAAAATTTATCCAACCACTATAGGTACAAAAAAAAATAGAAAAATTATCCCTAAGCAAATTTAATGATGATAAAAATGATAAAATTAAGATAAGCATTGAAAAATACTTGAAAAAAATGACACTTCTTGTGTGAGTTAGCACCTCCTTGGTGGAACATAAGCTTAGAATGCCTCTTAAATGTAAGGAACGAAATTAAAGAAAATACAAGCAAAACTTAATTCACTCTAAGAATCCAAAGTGAGAAAAATAGGTTATGCTCCACTCAAATTGATAATAAAACTAAAATAATGAATGTGCAATACAAGGATTTGAACTTTGTGGAAAATAATGAAAATTAGAAGGAAATGAAAAGAGTGAATGGATGGCTTAGTTTGTATTTTCATGTTGCTTCCATGTTGTTATTTTATTTAAATCGTAATATATATATATATATATATATATATATATATAAAGAAAGTTTAAATCATAATATATTACACAATCATGCAAAATGTCATCATTCAAGCTAGCTTATTTGTAAATCACCCAAGCTAGTATAATTCTAGTCAACAATCCAAAGTCAACCATTAAAGGAGAGCCATGAAAATGCTACCAAAAGAAAAAAAAATCTTATTTATGGTTCCTACTTCTTATACTCTACTTGAATACTCCTTATTAGATTTTAGAAGTCAAGTTCAAGTAATGATAAATGCATGGAAGATGAAAAATCCATCTTAGGTTTATAGAGCTTCATCTGTCATATCATATTAAATAATAAACTCATGGAAACTTCTTATGCGCCTACAAATTTAAGGTTTATGAATGAAAGAAAGACAAGCAAGTATACAAATTAAAAATGAATGTCTGAAGATTAGCTTCATCTCTCCTTGAAGAAGAAAATTCATTCCCATTGCTAAGGTTTATGCTCATGAAGAGTTTAACAATATTAATTCATCCCCCTTTGACATATGGAGAAATCATCCTTACTATTATGACCTTTTAATTTTTTATATATCTACTATATGAAATGTTATACATATAATGTAAGATTATTTTAAGTTAATATATAATTTAATAAGTTTATCTTCCTTTTAATCTTAGTTTAGTGTCTTTATTCTTTGTCATTAGTTTGATAATAATGTCACCCCAATCCTTTCATTGTCTTCTCCAACTCAATCTTTTGTTGAGGATTGGTTTATCTTCACTTATATCATTCACCTATTTATTAACCCACCAAAATAACTATAGCTGCCCTTTTCTCAATTATTTGACACCAAATCATCATTTCTATATCATTTTGTTATTAAGCCAATGTTTAAATAGAATAGAAAAAAAATTTTATGGAGCTAAAAGTGTATGAAATATGGCATGACCTCGTTGCATGAAAATAATTAATTCTTAATCTACATAACAATATATAGTTTAACCTCAAAAATACATATCATTCTTGTAAGCACCGCAAATAACAAACTCCATAGGTCATGATGTGATTAGAAATTTAGATGCCTATGATGTGATCAGAAATTTAGATGGCCAAAAAGAAAGGTAGAGCTTGTTGCATAGGTGCCAAAGTATTTATAAATAAATCATGAATAATGCAAATCCTAAAATACCAATGTGAAATGGGTTAGCTAATCAAAAGATTTTTTTTCTTTTAAAAAGTACTCATTGCTATATCATGCTTTGTAATTTTAAAATATTGTCAAACCCTTTTTTTTTCTTTAGTGTTGAAGTTTCTTTCATCACAAAAAAGAAGATAAATGAATAAAAAAGAGTGTCTCTAGATTTTAAATGCATGGAATTGAAACTATTAGGGTGAACAAACTATTTACAATAAACAAAAGCTCATAAGAGAAATCCTTAAGAATTAATACATCTTACTTCTATAAATCAAATGAAAAATATAATACAAAAATGGAGGAATGTATTCAAAGCTATGCCCATCAAAAAGGTATAGAAAATGAAGATACATCCTCTCCTATGTGCTTGAAATCAATTCAATTCACCTAATTCTAGTAGTAATGGCAATCTAGATCTAAGGATGTTTTTAGATAGATATTGAAAGTTTGATAGAGATGTTAAGCCCTGATGAACTAGTCCCGAGGCTAACCAAGAGGGGGGGTGAATTGGTTATTTAAAAAATTCGTGAGCAACAGAAAAAATCTTTTTGATAATTTGCAGCGAAAACAAGTAAACACAGAAACGAAAAGATCAATCATAGATTTCACTCAATCAGATAATAACAGAAAAATAAAATACAAAAAATAATCACAAAGAACACATGCACCAGATTTTATAGTGGTTCGGTCAACTTGACATACGTCTACTCCCTAGAGCCTCCCCTCCGGGTATTGCACTAACACAAAAGTGACTCTCCTTCTGCTCCCACAGTAAGGTGGAGAAGCCTGTACAAAACTCCTTTCCACCAACCCGGTGAGGCAGAGAACCAGAACTCCTTTCGCTTCCTCCTGAAGAGAGCAGAGAACCCGGACTCCTTTCGCTTCCTCCTGAAGCAGGTAGAGAACCTGAACTCCTTTTGCTTCCTCCTGAAGCGGACAGAGAACCCCGAATCTTCTTGCGAACTATCCTCCTATAGAAAACACCGACACGATAAGAGACGACAAATGGAGAAGACGACTCTGATCCTTGCTTGGAGTAACCTTTGTAAATCCCTCACAAACTCCCCCTTACAAGATCCTCTCTCTCTCTCCCAAACTCTCTCTCTCTCTCTAAGGTTCTCTGTAAAGAAAAGTGGCAAAAAAATTTTCTTATTGGAAGAAAAAGATCTTTTATAGGAGGGCTCAAAATTTGGCCTAAATCTCAACTGGTTGGCCAATATTGTACAAGACGATCGCTAGATCGTCCTGTATGATCAGTTTAAAATCATTTGTTTCAACCTGGACGATCTAACTTTTCTGGACGATTAGTGCAAAAAGTTGTTCAGATCGTCCCGTACGATTCTGCGATCGTCCGGGATGATTAGTGTAAATTGAGGAATTTCATCTAGAAGACCGCTCTGGTCGTCCAGAGGAACCTGTGCTGGATGACCTAAAAATGACTTGATCGTCTAGGACGATATTGCTATCGTCCTGTACGATTAGCTTAAAAAATGTCAAAATTGTCCTGAATACTGCTCTGGACATACAGGTGAAACATGCTGGACGGTCAGGATTTTTAACACATCGTCCCGTACGATCCTGTGATCGTCCAGGACAATATGATCAAATCAATCAGACCTTAATTACTTTCCTTAATCACCTGACTAATTTAGGCATGATTGTAATGGGTCATCCAAGAGGATACACGTATTGTCCGGGACGATCAGATCAAATCTCTAAAAATAAAACTTGCCTAGCTTGATCTGGCGGCTGAGAATTTCTGATTTTAGCCTATCGTCTCGTACGATCAATGGATCATCTAGGACGATCAGCTTAATCAGATAGACTTAACTTGGTCGCCCTGATTAGGATTTCTATTTTCACTTGATCGTCCAGGTTGATGTAAATATCGTCTGGAATGATCAGAACAAAAATTGAACAGTAACTCTAATTCACTAAAACTCTCTCCCTGAGTGTGTATGTGTGTGTAAGGTTACTTAGTTAGGAGATCAGTTACATTACATTTGACTCAAGAAAGAAAAAAAACTAGTACATTGGACCTGAATTACAATACAGATTGACTCATTCTTGAACTGGCTTGAACTTGTAATTGATCCTGCGGACCTGAAAGATTGGATAGTCAACAAGAAACAGAAATATTTGCTATCATCAAAATCATAGTCCTTGAAACCAAATTCACAATAATGTCTCTCTTTTTGATAATGGAAAACATTTGTTAATAATTTCAAAGCGAGGAATTAAACAACGGGTGAATAATACAGAATCACTGAACTAATACAAAACACAAGACTTACTACTCCCTCTTTTGACATCTCAAAAAGGGAAAAAATAACATATAAAAATAGTAAAACCTGTATAATTCGAACATGAAAAAACATCAAAGGGATGAAATTAAAATATTTTATTTTATTTTATTTGATCAGCTCCAGTAAAAAGAATTTTTCCTAATTTTCAATTCAAAAGCCAATAAGAAGAAAATCGACAACGCTTAAATCCAAAAAAGTTGAAAAATTAACTTTCGTAACTCTCACCTCGGACACCTTATAGGTGCAAATTCCTTTCAAAACAAAAATCTAATTCAGAAGAAAAAGAAATTAGATTCGAAAAGAGATCCTTTCAAGCCTCGTTCCAAAAAAATATCTAATATAATAGTATTACAAAGTAAGAAATCAGAAATCATGATTTTCGTCGCAAGCTTTTGAAAATATTAAGTGGTGTATGAATTTTTCTAAGATATTTAAAGATCTGAAAGGGAAGAAAGCCTATTTCTTTATGGGCTAATTTTGTGCCCCTTTTTCAATTTGTTTGGCGCTTTGCGCATCTTTTAATTTTTGATACACTTTATGTATTCTTTCAAATTTTTGACGATATTGCGCATCTTTTCAGTTTGGGCTAATTGTGTGCCTCTTTTCATTTTGGCAAACTTTGCGCATCTTTTGTAGGCTTTCTTCCTCTCAAAATCGTTAAAAAATCTCAGATGTAAAATTACCTTCCAGACATAAGAGACGACAAAGCTCACTCTCTACAATAAGGAAGAGTAATTCACAAAATAAAAATTATACATCGTATGATAAGTGCAATCACTTGGTTCAGAAAATCATAATAATGACTTAAAACTTTGAAAATACTATTCATATGAGGTAGATTAATGTAGGAAGATAAAATAGATCTCTATTTCAAAAACTAATTTTTTAATTTTGAAGAAGATTTTTATCCAAAAGAAATAATACACCATTAAAGAAGTTAGAGAAAGAGAAACAATCATTAATATTTCTTCCCTTTAACAGATCCAGTGGAATCAATCACTGCTTACCAGCTTCCAAATAAAAATAAGGCAAAACTCTCAGTCAGAAATCCAATTTATCAGCAGCAGTGTGCAGTGATCTGATTTTGAAAGAGATAAAACAGTAAATAAAAACAAGTAGGAAATTGCATTAAAATAAATACTAAAATCAAACTAACAACAAGGCTAAAATAGATATCAACAGAAAAATAAAAACAACAGAAAATAGATAATCAAATCAAACAACTAACTAATAGAACCAGAATGAAAAACAAACAAATTAGAAATTAGTAGTCATCAGAATCAAGCATTTATGTCAATCACACCTAATCTAGTCCTCAAAATGCTGAATAAGTCAAAGGCCAGTGGTTTAGTAAATATGTCAGCCAGTTGATTTTCAATTGCTACATGATGTAACTCAATATCCCCTTTTGTAATATGGTCCATAATGAAGTGATGCCTTATATCAATATATTTGGTTCTAAAATATTGGATTGAATTCTTAGAAATGTAGATGGCACTAGTATTATCACACATAATAGAAATTGTGCTCACAGGTAATCCTAAATCCAAAACTTGTTGCTTCAACCAAAGAACGTGGGCCACACAACTTCCTAAGATAATATACTCAGCTTCAGCAGTGGAAAGTACAACTTAGTTCTATTTTCTATTGGACGAGGAGACTAAAGATTGTCTTATGAATTGACAAGTTCCAGAAGTGCTCTTTCTATCCACCCTACACCCTGTAAAGTCAGAATCAGAATATCCAATAATCTCAAAAGAGGTGCTGTGCCTAGGGTACCAGATTCCTAGGTTTGGGGTCCCTAAAAGATATCAAAGAATTCTCTTAACAGCAGTCAAGTGGGACTCTTTAGGATCAGCTTGAAACCTAGCACAAAGACAAACATTAAACATGATATCAGGTCGGTTGGCAGTCAGGTAAAGCAGAGATCCAATTATTCCTCTATACTTCTTCTGATCAATAAATTTTTCACTTGAATCCTTATCTAACTGAACAGAGGAGCTCATGAGAGTGTTGATTGGCTTGGCTTTATCCATTTTATATTTCTTCAAAATATCCTTAGTGTATTTAGATTGATTGAGAAAGGTTCCATCATACATTTGCCTTATACTAAACCCCAAAAAGTATGACAACTCTCCCATCATACTCATCTTAAACTTCTTACTCATTATTTTAGAAAACTCATCACATAAATATTTATCAGAAGATTCAAAAATTATATCATCAACATAGATCTGGACAATGAGTAAATCATCCCCTACTCTCCTCAGAAAAAGGGTGGTGTCTAAGCTCCCCTTAACAAACTCTCTTTCTAACAGGAATGTGCTACCAAGCTCTGGGTGCCTATTTCAATCTATATAAGGCCTTTTTTAATTTGTAAATATGATTTAGATATTGGAAACTCTCAAAACCTGGGGGTTATTCTATAAAAATATCCTCTTTTATTACCCCATTTAAAAAGGCACTCTTAACATCCATTTGAAACAGCTTAAATCTCTTATAACAGGCAAAGACTAGTAGCACCCTAATGACTTCCAATCTAGCTATAGGGGCAAAGGTCTTCTCAAAATCAATCCCTTCAATCTGATTATACCTCTTAGCCACCAATCTTGCCTTATTTCTTACCACTACACCAGAATCATTCATCTTATTCTTAAAGACTCACTTGGTTCTAACTATACTTTGATTCTTATGTCTTTCTACTAGTTCCCAAACATCGGTCCTTATAAATTGATTCAATTCCTCTTGTATAGCTAAGATCCAAAACTCATTAGAAAGGGCTAATTGATGTTGGTGGGTTCAGTCATTGAGATAAAGACAGAGTGGTTTACTTCCTTCCTAAGTCCATGCCTAGTCCTAACACATTCAGAAGGGTCTCCTAAGATCAGTTCTTTAGGATGACTCGAAGAATATCTCAAATCTCTAGGCAAAGTGGTTTGAGGTTCTACCCTTTCCTTCATATTTACATTTTCAATCCCTTGGATAATCTCCCCTACTTCTTCTTCTTCATCAACTCTAGTCACCTTATGATCAGATTCATCAAACATCACATGAGTTATCTCTTCCACCATCAAAGTCCTCTTATTAAACACCCTAAATGATTTCCCTATACTAGAATAGCCTAAGAACACTCCTTCATCAGATTTGGGGTCAAACTTTCCTAAGGATGATTTCTCGTTGTTCAGAATGAAAACCTTACAGCCAAAGACATGGAGGTGGGATAGATTTGGAGTTCTACCCTTAATGATCTCATAAGGTGTCTTGTTCAGATTGGATCTAACATTCACCCTATTCAGCACATAACAGGCAGTGTTCATCGCTTCAGCCCAAAAGTATTTTGGAAGTGAATACTCAGCAAGTATGGCTCTAGCGGCTTCCACTAAAGTCCTGTTCTTCCTTTCAGCTACCCCGTTCTACTGAGGGGTCCTAGGAGCTGAAAAATTATGATTAATCTTTTTCTCCTCACAGAAAGTTTCAAACTTCACATTTTCAAACTATCTCATGATCACTATGAATAGTCAAGATCTCACAACCTAACTTTCTCTAAATCCAATTGGAGGACTTAAATTCATCAAATGACTCAAATTTATGTGAAAGAAATTTAATCTAAGTGAACATCGAGTAATCATCAACAATCACAAAACCATAGACTTTCCCCCCTAAGCTGGCAGTGCTAATGGGTCCTTTAAAAAGTACTCATTGCTATATCATGCTTTATAATTTTAAAATATTGTCAAATCCTTTTTTTTGTTCTTTAGTGTTGAAGTTTCTTTCATCACAAAAAAGAAGATAAATGAATAGAAAAGAGTGTCTCTAGATTTTAAATGCATGGAATTGAAACTATTATGGTGAACAAACTATTTACAATAAATAAAAGCTCATAAGAGAAATCCTTAAGAATTAATACATCTTACTTCTATAAATCAAATGAAAAATATAATACAAAAATGGAGGGATGTATTCAAAGCTATGCCCATCAAAAAGGTATAGAAAATGAAGATACATTCTCTCATATGTGCTTGAAATCAATTCAATTCACCTAATTCTAGTAGTAATGGCAATCTAGATCTAAGGATGTTTTTAGATAGATGTTGAAAGTTTGATAGGGATGTTAAGCCCTCATGAACTAGTCCTAAGGCTAACCAAGAGGGGGGGTGAATTGGTTATTTAAGAAATTCGTGAGCAACAGGAAAAATCTTTTCGATAATTTGCAACGGAAATAAGTAAACACAGAAACGAAAAGATTAATCACAAATTTCACCCAAGAAGATAATAATAGAAAAATAAAGTGCAGAAAATAATCAAAAAGAATACACCAGATTTTATAGTGGTTCGGTCAACTTGACCTACATCCACTCCCCGGAGCCTCCCCTTCGGGTATTACACTAACACAAAAGTGACTCTCCTTCTGCTCTCATAGCAAGGCGGAGAAACCTGTACAAAACCCCTTTCCACCAACCCGGTGAGGCAGAGAACCAGAACTCCTTTCGCTTCCTCCTGAAGTGGGCAGAGAACCCAGACTCCTTTCGCTTTCTCCTGAAGCAGGCAGAGAACCTGAACTCCTTTCTCTTCCTCCTGAAGCGGACAGAGAACCCCAGATCTTCTTGCGAACGATCATCCCATATAAAACATCGACACGACGAGAGACGACAAATGGAGAAGACGACTCTGATCCTTGCTTGGAGTAACCTTTGTGAATCCCTCACAAACTCCCCCTCACAAGATCCTCTCTCTCTCTCCCAAACTCTCTCTCTCTCTCTATAGGGTTTCTCTGTAAAGGAAAGTGGCGAAAGATTTTTCTTGTTGGAAGAAAAAGATCTTTTATAGGAGGGCTCAAAATTTGGCCTAAATCTCAACTAGTTGGCCAATATCGTCCTGTACAATCAGTTCAAAATCACCTATTTCAGCCTGGACGATCTGGCTCTTCTAGACGATTAGTGGAAAAAGTTATTCAGATCGTCCCGTACGATTCTGCAATTATCCGGGACGATTAGTGTAAATTGAGGAATTTCGTTCAGAAGACCGATCTAGTCGTCCAGAGGAACTTGTGCTGGATGACCTAAAAATGACTTGATCGTCTAGAACGATATTGCTATCGTCTTGTACGATTAGTTTAAAAAGTGCCAAAATCATCTTGAGCACCGCTCTGGACGTACAGGTGAAACATGCTGGACGGTCAGAATTTTTAACACATCGTCCCGTACGATCCTGCGATCGTCCAGGACGATATGATCGAATCAATCAGACCTTAATTACTTTCCTTAATCACCAGAATAATTTATGCATGATTGTAATGGGTCGTCCAGGATGATACACGTATCGTCTGGGACAATCAGATCAAATCTTAAAAATAAAACTTGCCTAACTTGATCTAGCGGCTGAGAATTTTTTATTTTAGTCTATTGTCCCGTACGATCAATGGATCGTCCAGGACGATCGGCTTAATCAGACAGACTTAACTTGGTTGCCCTGATTAGGGTTTCTGTTTTCACTGAATCGTCCAGGACGATGTGAATATCGTCCGGGACGATCAGAACAAAAATTGAACAGAAACTCTAATTCATTAAAACTCTCCCCCTGAGTGTGTGTGTGTGCAAAATTACTTAGCTAGGCGATCCGTTATATTACATTTGACTCAAGAAAAGAAAAAACTAGTACATTGGACCTGAATTATAATACAGACTGACTCGTTTTTGAACTGGCTTGAACTTGTAATTGATCCTGCGGACCTGAAAGATTAGACAGTCAATAAGAAACAGAAATGTTTGCTATTATCAAAATTATAGTCCTTGAAACCAAATTCGTAACAGATGTTAAGCCATAATTTATAAATAAAGAATTGGATAAGGTAACAGAAATAGATAAATCATTTGTCTTTGTGGCTAAAAGACATGAACATAAAGTTTGTAAGTTTAAGCATTTTATTTATGGGTTGGAGAAAACGTGCATGTAGGAGAAAAAACATATATTTCTGAAGGTTATTACCTCTATAAAATTTGAAATTATTAAGGTAAATCATTGCATTTATGTCAACCAGTACAATTAATGCTTTATATCTTGTCATTATAAATATATGACATACTAATGGTTGTAAATAAAATAAAAGTAATTTTAAAATTTTATCCTTGAGTCTATAACATAAATATTATTTCTATCTTTTGAGATATTACTATTTATGTAATACTTGATTATATAAATATGCTTTTTTTAAAATGTGTTTATATTTTGAGGTTACAATTAAAATTATGTGTTTTTACCTTTCAAGGTGGGACATGTAAGTCTCCTTTGTGAAAGTTTTAATATCTCCAAAATGGATTTAGGAAGGCACTCTATTGCTTTTTGTTGATATATCAAAGTATAAATGAAGCCTTTGGTGTGATTTTGTGCTTTAGTGGTAACTAGGATTAAGTTTCGTGGATTCTTATTATGAGGTGGCTATGTGGTGTTATGGAGAGGGAAACTATTTGTAGATTTGTGAATGGAGAAATCGAGCGTTGGTGATTTGGTTGTTGGCCTAGAGGATGAAAATTGGATTTCAATGGTTATGGAGTGGTCTTGGATTGCTTTATGGAAGTAAAGGGAGAGAGAGAAGAAACTAGGGTTAGGGTTTGGGTTGTGACAAAGAGTGGAGATATATGAAATAAAAATATAAGTAAAAATAGCAAAGACTCACCAAAGTCTTAGCAAGAGGATCAAGCCAGCAATCTATCTTCAAGGAAAAATAAAGTTTCAATTCAGTCAATCTATGATAGGAGGGGGTACATATGGTATTTATTAAATAAAGAAATACAATACAATAATTATTCAAGAGCTGCTTTACAATGAAAAATAAGGAAAGTGAGTGTATTTCATTAATCAATTACGATCTTCTTAATTCTCCTCGAAGTGGCTTGCCATGACTTTGTGGAAGGAATTTTGTATCGACTTATATCACATATTTCTTGCATAGGTAGTATAGGGGTCAAACAATCTAGTTTGAAAGCTGGAGTGTCTTAATTTGTGGGACATATTGGCAGTCAATTAATGAAGGACTAATCAAGTAGAATGAGGGTCAATGTTTGAAGTTTTTGAATATGATAATAATGATCTTAAATTTTGATGTAGTGTTTTTATCTATGATTTAATCACTAGTTTGAGGGCATGAGTTGGTGCTAAATAATTATGTGGCCTTATATAAAATCAAGAGAAAAAAAGAATTTGAATTGTAGTGTCTATAATAGAGCCTAAAAGAAATCTTTAGATTAATATATATATGAATGACAATGATAAATGCTATGAAGGCAACCAATTATCGCTAGAAGTTCCCATGAAAGAAATGACATGAACTGAGAAGATTACTTGAAGGAAAGAAGTAAAAGAGTGGAGAAAGAAGTATGGGAAGTAAAAAAAAGAGGAAAAGGAAAAAAAAGAGGAAAAAGAAAAAAGAATTGTTTATTCCTTCTCACCTTAATACAAAATAGAATATTTTTAATTACATGTTACCCGAGCAAAACTTAGTTCTTGGAAACTAAACACAATTTGGAAAAAGTATAAGGACTTGCATAATGACATAATAAGTAAAGCCTAATAATGATATTATTTATGTTATTCTAGTCAATTAATGGAAGTCCTTTAACCAAATATGTGGTCTCTTTTAGCTATGAGAATGAATATGAGTAACTATGTAGATGATGTATCAACTCCTTCCTACTTAAACAGAATAAACTTATCTCTGAGGTCAAAATTAGGAAAAGTGTGAACAAAGTCAACAATTAACACCTAGGAGGAGTCTTCTACAAGATCTTCTCACTATATAAGTAGATGTGGATCGATCTAGCAACCATACACAATATAATGAGCATATAAATTCACACCTGATTTGATGATAAGGAGGCTTTCAATGGTATCAATCGGTAATGCAACTGAATGAAAAGTGGTGTTTGAATGGTAAACCTTTTATAAAGAGACATGAAAGATACAGTGGATGCATGAGTGGAACGGAAGTGCCAAGTTATAAAAAACTTGCCCTATGCATTCAAGTACTTTGAAGGGTTTAAAGAAGTGTTTAAATAGTTTTGAGAAGGCATGCTAATAAATGGTATGGTTTTAGTTTGACAACAAAAAAGCACTTATTCAAAACTCCTCATGATCGTGACAACAATCAGCTTGTTTTTTCATCTAATTTTGTGCAGCTACATGATTTTTGTTTAAGTTGACTAGAATAGAATCTTAGCTAGTGGGAATGCTAGCAGCTACCTCGATGAAGCAAGAAAATGGTACATAAGCTGAAATAGTTAGTGGCAGCCAATCGTAGATGATCTCAAATAGTATGAAGCTTATCAGCGAGTGAAAGAATGTATTGCGTGAAACTTTTGACTAAGGCAATAGTTATATCCAATTAGAAGGGGGGCCAATGGTTAAGCAATGCAGGCACTATTCAAGCCCACAATTGCTTACTTTGGTCTGACCATCCATTTGTAGATGATGTGCCATATGGCTATTCACAAATCTTAAGATATGAAATTAATGCCTACTAACTAAATTGGAATGAAATTAATGCAAATTTTAAGATATAAGTATTGTATTAGGTGGAACTATAAGTTTCCCTTAATATAAAATAAGACTGTTAACAAAAATAAAATTAAAAAACTCATATGGCTATTCACAAATCTTAGATAGATGCTCAATAAAGGTAGGGTCCTTGGTTGTTGCTTGTCAAATATGTGAGTGCAGAGGGTTATCAATTATATAAGTTGTAAGAGGAAAATAAATCTAATGGTCTATTTGGGATAACTGCAACAGTTTTATAAAATTGATTGTAAATGTGTTGTGGGAAAAATAACTAAGCTAAAATGGTTACAAAAAGCCTCTTTTCATCACAGAAATTTTTGAAAAAAATAGTAAGAAAGTATTAGTCAAACAAAATTGTGGTGGTTATCTGAAAAGTGAAGCAACGAAAACAACTATCCTTAACACACCCTAAGATCTTTTCTATCAGAGTTAGAAAATATAGCATTTTTTAACACCAAGATATGAGTGGTTATCATAACGCGGAGTTCTTTAAAGAATCATTTTTGAGCAAGCAAACCATCCGACTGCCGCTACTTTAAACATAATTCGAAACTCGCAACAACAACAACAACAATAACACCATCACTACCACCACCACTATCAACACATAAATCAGAAAATTAAACCAATATACCAATCCAATCACCCCCTTTACATCACATTTCAAACATTTACACAGATACATCATCCTACCTTCACCTTTCAAAACAAAAGGCAAATGAAACAAATAATCAACAAACCAAATCAACAGCTTCCATCTACCTAGTAGCAATAACAGAGTTATACAAATGAAGCATCAACCTCTTCTCAAAATCTCCCACCTTCAATCCTTCCTCCCTTCCTCTCGGAATTCTTCTATCCCAAACCGCTCCCATACAAGCACCAGACCCACCCTTCTTCGCCGCCAATGCTCCCGAAAGCAACACCATGGCGTCAGTATAAGCTTCCCTTAGCTTTTTCATTGCCTGAACAGGAGGAGGAACTCTCAGCCTCGCTAACTTCAGCACAGGCCGCACCACCACCACCTTCCATGATCTCCACCTCTTCTTACGGCCGCCTAGCCTTATCGTCGGAGAAGACTTCTTCTTTGTTCCATAGTCACCGACCCTCCGGCTGGTTCGCCGCCGCCAATAGGAAGGCAAGCTTTTATGCACCTGAGAGCTAGAACTAAACTCCATTAATGGCAGAAGAGCGCTGCTGATAGAAAACTAACTTGGAATGTCCATTTATATTACTTACTAAAGAGTTGAATTTCCCCGTGGCCGTGGGGTTTACTTCAATAGCCGAGGTATGGACAAAAAATGGAGTCAGAATAAGTGGCCGTTGACTTGTAATAGAGCATATAGAAGAAAAAAAAATCAGAAAATTTCATAGCATTATTTTTATTATATGTATTTTTATTTTAAAAATCATATATTATGCCACAATACAATTAAAATAATTTGAGAAATGATATATGCTAATTTCTAATAAAATTTATTCTCTTGATTACATATAAATATTTTAATATTAGTATTTTATCATACATTTTATAGTAATTGAAGTTATTATTCTTAATTTTTTGTATACATCTAAATACTTAGAAAATGCAGCTCAAGCTACAACAACATCAAGCCTTTATCCCACTATGTGGGTCGGCTACATAAATCTTTTTTCTCCATTATGTTTGGTTAAGAGTCAAATTCTCATTTATATCTAATAAATAAAGGTCATTTCTAATATTTTCGAATCAAGTCTTTTTAGGTCTACCTCTATTTTTCTTAACATAGGTTAAATATAATACATATACTTTTCTAACCGGGTCATCAGAAGACCGCCGTTTTATGTGACCAAACCATCTAAGGCGACTCTCTCTAATCTTATCTGCCACTGGAGCTACTCCAACCTTTTCACGGATATGCTCATTACGTATCTTATCTCTAAGAGTAAAACCACTCATCCACCTGAGCATCATTATCTCCGCAACACTTTACTTAATATTATGCTTATCTTTTAATGGCCAACATTCTGCGCTATAAAGCATTACAGGCCTAACTACCATCTTATAGAATTTTCTCTTAAGTTTGAGTGGTACTTTTCCATTAAGTAGCTCAAGCTAGATCAAGTTAATTCAAACCAATCTAATTTGATCTACTCTGTTTTAAACTCACTAACTTAGAAGAGAATTCACCTCTTGCAGGCAGCCACGTTTTAAGAACTTATTCAAGTTGACATATAAAATTTATTAGTCGACTCCGTGATTACTATCAATGAATTTGCCCTCACGAAGCTAACTTGATCTACTTTGTCTTATACTCACTAGCCCACAAGAGAATTCGCCTCATTCAGTCAAACACGATCTGATAACTTATTCCAGTTGACAAGTAAAGCTTATTAGTCGACCCAATGACTGCTATCATTGAAGTTAACTTTTGCGACTATTGAAGAAGGAATTGTTTCTCCAGACAAGCTATTGATCGACTGCTTAGCTATTTGACTATCAATATATATCAAATCGATGACCTCTTAAGAGCTCGACAGACATCTTCTTCAAGTTGGCCCTTCTAATTCTGTAACGCTCAAATCTCAATCCAATCTATAACAGAGGGTCCATAGATGAACTCAATATAGGTAATTTTTTATAACTAACATATCATACATAAATCCCAGAGCTTCTTGTTTTATTTTTTAAAATGTATGCAAATTAAAATTACATAATTATATTTCATTTAAATATAATTAAATTATGGTGGTTACGTAATAATATATTATTTAAATATAATAAAAATATTTGTGTTAGTTTCTTAAGTTTAGTGTAATTATAATTAGATCCGAATAGGTTGCTTCAAATTCTTTCATAATAAAAAATTAATCCCAAATTTACGAGTATGCCACTCAGCCGACCGGCGCTACACGTCGGGAAAATTACCTCCCATGAAATAAATTGCGTTGGTATTGCTTTTAAGTTTTAAAGATATTTTATTTGGACAATTATTTTAAAAATAATATTTATATTTAATAAAAATATCACAGGACACAAATTTCCTATCTGATTGGGATTAATTTCTATTTTCTAACGTAAAATAATAAAATATCAATCCCAACGCTGCTTCTATGTGCTTTGTGCTGCAAGATTTGACTGACCAAGTACACAAATAATACCAAGGCTTCCCTTCATATAGCTTCCTTCACGCTTCTTAAAATAATTTTTTAATAAAAATTTTAAAAATTTTTAATTAAAAAATTACTTTAAAAAATAGTAAGAAAGCAGAGCCATGTATTAGATACTTATACCCACACTCACCCACGTACCCACCCATCCCAATGGGCATGGGTGGGTATGGGTATGCCATGACCTCATGGGTGGGTATGGGTAAGTACTCAACATCAGGGGATAAATCTATTTATATTGTTAATCATCGTATATAGTATATTATCATAATCCTCACTACGCAGTGCACAACACTGAACCGCGCTACGACCACGATAAATTCTAGTATGTGGCTTGAAAGTTTACCGTCATAGCAAAGTGCAACAAGCCTCAATGACATCAGTCCGTGGAGGACTGCATTCAAGAAACGTGAAAAATGGGTGGGTAAAGCCCACCAGCGCAGAGCATGGACCCCATGTAGGGCTTTGTAAGAAAGCAATCCCAAACAAAGTCTAAATTGTCCCCAAATATTTTTAAAAAGTTATATGAGAATATTTTAATGTAATATATATTAAAATAATTTTAAAAATTATTTAATTTATTTTGAGTTTCCTAAACCTAACACACTTATATTTATTTTCTTCAACACAATTATGAATAGTTTTATGCAAGTGTAGTTAGATTTTATATCTACTATGCTTATATTATTTGAGTAAATTAGAAGAGTTTTTGAAATTCTAAATGTAATTTCAGCACCCTAAATCAACCGATCTTATCTGAAGATATGTTATGAACCAAACAAATCGTATCAAAATAATGGCTCTTTTATTAGGGTTGACGTCTAAGAGGTTGTTCTAGCTCGGCTCAACTTTGATTTAAGCTTTTACAAGAGTATTCAAACTCGTTTATGGTAAGCCTCTTTGAGTTTGACATGAGCTTGGCTTGATCTTGCAATTATATATATATATATATATATATATATATATATATATATATATATATATATATATATATATATATATATATATATTGCGGGCTAGAATATTCGCGGCGTTAAATATCAGATTTCACGTCTTAGCATTGCGCGAATATCTAGCTCACAAACAGAGAAAGAATAGAAACACCAGAACTTTTTAAGTGAAAAATCCTGAAGGGAAAAACCACAAGGTCACGCCCAGTTGAAATGATTCCACTAGTGTTTGAATGGGTTACAAATGATCAATTCGTCCTAATATATATATATATATATATATATATTGTTGCGGGCTAGAATATTCGTGGCGGTAAGTATCAGATTTCACGTCTTAGCGTTGCACGAATATCCAGCTCACAAACAGAGAAAGAATAGAAACACCAGAACTTTTTAGTGGAAAATCCTGAAGAGAAAAACCACGAGGTCACGCCCAGTTGAAATGATTCCACTAGTGTTTGAATATATTACAAATGATCAATTCGTCCTTAAGATTAAGGACGACCATATTACAACAGTCAACTGTCAGGTTGATATCTTGCGGCAAAAAGGGATCCGACGGAAGTCCAACGGCATTCAGAGAATAGGCGAAAATTTGGCATCAGTTGGTGGCCGGGAGAAAAATCTTGAGCCATCTGGTGGCCTGGCGAAAGTCCGGAAACAGTCGGTGGTCGGGCAGAAGTCTGGCGACAGTCGGTGGCCGAGCAGAAGTCCGACGATAGTCGGTGGCCGAGCAAAAGTCTGGCGATAATCCGATGACAGTCAATGGAAGAGCAATGGTCTAGGAGGAGGAATCTGGTGACAAGAGAACTCTGATTTCTCTCTCTTCCTTCTCTTCCTTGCTTGGGTCCCCCTCTTTGAAGAATGAGGGACCTATCTATAGTTTTTTGGGAGTGATATGGCCAGTAAATAGAGAGAAGATAAAAGGCATGTTGGGAGTGTTTTGAATGGACAGTCGATATCGACTCCCTTGATCGTAGACCATTTATCGAGTATTTGTGTATCTTAATAACATCAAAATTCAGAGATCTTGGGCTTGTTGGATTCGTCTCGTAAAGCCGCATGATTTGACTATAATTATGTCTTGTTCAAAAAACATTTCATCATCCATTTTATGGTTTAAACCTTCGAAATGTGCTTCGGGTCTTCAATTTGAATCTATTTGGGCTCAGATTGGATCGGATTTGGTGTCGTTAGGTTTGTCTTTTCGAGATATTTAGTTCGACTATAAGTTTGCTGAAACTGGAGTTTGGATGGTCCCAAATTTAATTTCGGAAGCTTCTAGCTAAAATTTGCTTCGAGATTTGTGGCCGATCAAGATAAATTTTTGATGATGCATCAGTTGCCCCCTTATTTTCAAATGTTGAATCTCCAGGAGTACGAAAATATATGCTATAACTTTCAAGAAATTTCTGACATGGTTCAAAACTTGAGAATAGTTGGATCGTGACTGTAAAGCTCCCAATTAGCTCCAAAAGCGTCAAAAATGTATTCGAAACGTCAAAAATTTATCATGATAATATATTTTATTATTATTATATTTTTAATTAAATATTTATTATTATTATTATTATTATTATTATTATTATTATTATTATTATTATTATTATTATTATTATTATTATTATATATCTCCAGTCAGTGGCGTATTCTGAGGGAGATGAATCTCCTCTTGTTGTGCTAACACTGGTTGCGGAGTCTCTCACAAAAGTTAATAGATCTCATTTTAAGATTCTTCCATCTTCCATATACGATCATCTAGGGAAGGTCCTGAAGTTCCTTCTCTAGCAGGGTTTCGCCCACAAGGATAAAAAGAAGTGGATGCTTGGCGTTCTGAGTCATAGACTGATTCTATATTGATGTGTGTTTTAGCGGGAGGCTCCCAAGTTCCATTGAAGTAATGTTTAGTGGGATTAGAAAGTTCCCACAGATAGTGCCAACCTGTTGCGGGTTAGATTATTTGCGAAGGTAAAGTATTAGATTGCATGTCTTAACATTGTACGAATATCCAGCTCACAAACAAAAAAAGAATATAAACATTTGATTTTTGTAGGTGGAAAACCCTGCAAGGAAAACCACGAGGTCACGTCTAGTTGAAATGATTCCACTAGTGTTTGAACATATTACAAATGATCGATTCATCTTTAAGATTGAGAATGATCATATTACAACAATCAACCGTCAGGTTGAAATCTTGCGACAAAAAGGGATCGGACGGAAGTCCAACGACATTCGGTGGATGGGCAGAAATTCTGTGTCAGTTGGTGGAGGGGCGGAAATTCGGTGTCAGTTGGTGGAGGGGCGGAAATTCGGTGTCGGCTGGTGGCTGGGCGAAGGTCCGGAGACAATCGGTGGCTGGGCAGAAGTCTGGCGATAGTCCGGCGACGGTCGGTGGTCGAGGAGGAGGAATCTAATGACAAAAGAATTCTCATTTCTCTCTCTCTTCCTTCTTTTCCTTTCTTTGGTCCCCCTCTATGAAGAATGAGGGGTCTATTTCTAATTTTTTGGGAGTGGCATGGCCAGTAAATAGGGAGAAGATCAAGAGCATGTTGGAAGTGTTTTGAATGGATGGCCGATATCGACTCCCTTGATCATGGACCATTTATCGAGTATTTGAGTGTCTTAATGATATCAAAATTTGGTATTATTGGGCTCGTTAGATTTGTCTCGTCTAGCTCCTCGATTCGACTATAAGCATGTCGTGTTTGGAAATTGTTTGGTTGTCTATTTTATGGTTTGAACCTTCTAAATGTGCTTCAGGTCTTCTATTTGAATTTATTTGGGCTAAGATTAGGTCGAATTTGGTGTAGCTGGGTTCGTCTTTTTGAGATGTTCGGTTCGACTATAAGTTTGCTAAAATAGGAGTTCGGATGGCCCTAGATTTAATTTCTGAAGCCTCCAGCTCAAATTTGTTGAGATTTGTGCTCGATCAAGATAAATTATTGGTGATATATCAGTATATATATATATATATCAATTTTTTAGCTTCATAATAAGTATTATATTTAACTTTAACCAAGCTTGTTCATGAGCTCTAATCGAGCTTTTTAACGAGTTGGTTTATAATAATAAACAAATCAGATAAGTAATTGTTCAAACATTTTTATTTAACAACCAAGTAATCATAATAGTTTTCAAACTTATTCAATTAGTTAATCAAATAATTATAAATGAGCTCAAATCGAACTAAATCATGAGTAGCTTATCAAATGTTTAGTTCATTAATAAACTTATTTAAGAATAGATTCTTATGGTACACCCATTATTTTAATTATTTTTTATTAGAGATATGATCTTAACACCTCTAAGATGAATATAAATATAAAGCTTAATATAGAAATGAAGTGTTATAATTTCCATGTTAGCAAAAAGATACATCCAAAATGAAGTGTTATAATTTCCTTCATAAATGTTACTTTGGTTGTAAGTGCATTGGGTATTCATTTGTTAGTATGTTCATATATATAGGTTGCCTAAACTAATATTGAATAGATTATTGATAAAGGTGCAACCAAGCCATATGATTGGAGACAAAGAATAATTTGTATATTCTCTTGAGTGTTAATGGACAATAAAAGTTTTTTTCAAGAGAAAGTGAAGCAAAGAAGTTGTGTTTAGAGTCATTTCATGCAAAATTAAATTACAATCTTAGGCTTCATTTGAGACGGCTTTCTTACTCCTTCTTAAAGCAGCTTTTTAGTACAAAAATAAAAAAATTTGTACTAGAAAGCTGTTTTAAGAAGCAACAAGAAAGTCGTCCCAAATGAAGCCTTAGTGGATGCTACTTTTGTATGTAATTCATACAAAGTGTTACACATAATATACTTTCTATTAGTATAATTTTATGAGTTGGAATAATCTGGTGATTTTTCATTTAGATAGAAAATTCATATGGCGAGTATGATTATATGATTATATGACTCTTATCGCGAGTGATACTCAAAGATTGATTCTTTGTGGTAGCATGGAGCACTAGACATGAACTAACTGCAATTGATATTTTTTAAGGAACAATGAGATATTAAGGCTTCGTTTGGGACAATATTTTTATTATTTTCTGAAGGAGCTTTCTAGTACAAAATTTTTAAATTAAAAAAAATTATACTACGAAACTACTTTATAAAGCAGTAAGAAAATTGTCCCAAACGAGCCAAAAGAGTGAAGTATTTAACTAATTTGATTCTAATTTATTAAAAACACCCCTTATTGTTTCTTTTTGAGTCAGTCTACACACTATTTCCTATTAGAATGAGAGTGAAGAATGTATATAGAAACCCATACGTAAGGGTTGGATAAAGATTTATATGAATTTAAATTTGTGAGTTATCCACATAGATAAGTATTAATTATTTAGTTTCAAGCATCATAGACGAATTTAGTAGCCCCATCTTTATTAGTCTATAAATAAATTCAACTTGTAGATGAATATAAATTATTATACATTTCTATCTAGCATAATAATTTATGAAATGTATGCTAGGAAGTGAAACACGCAAAGAAACAAATAAGAAATAGATAAAAAATAGGGAAAATAAAGAACATCAGGATTTAACTTGGAAAAATCAGAAATCGGGAAAAAAATCATGGAGCCATATCATACCGAGAAATTCACAATAAAAATTTAGGAGAAATAGTGTATCTCTCTCACTCTCTCATTGTTTCTATTCACCCTTACACTGTTCTCACTAGAACATACAAAGAGAAATATTCAAAACCACCAAGGGAGTCAACCTTAATAAAAATGACAAATAAAACTGCTAGCCGTCTCGTAACGCTGCGAAGCTCAACTCTCTCTCTCTCTCTCTCTCTCTCTCCCTCTCTCTCCCCCCCCCAATCTACTTAATAGCACCACAGAGCTCGAGTCTGGAGCGCTGCAACACCCCTGACAGAGCCGAGATTTGGAATGTTGTATCGCTCTGCTCTGTCTTTCTCCAAACAAACTATGTAGTGTCAGGTAGCTCGAGTACACAGCGCTATAGCGTTGTACTGTTGTCAGAAAAAAAATAATAGATCAAATCCTTTTAAGAGCTTCCTCATAACTTTATTTTCCAAACAGTAATCACAATTATTTTTGTTACCATTTAAAAAAAAATCATTTGAAAAGAAATATTCTTCTACTATCAAATCTAAAAAATCTAAAAAATGTGATAGCAATTACAAAATTAATTACTTGCTTTTTCCCAAAAAAAAAAAAAAATACTCACAATAATTTTGTAAAAAAAAATCTACTGTCCCCTCAATAATTTCATAACTTCTACAAACATCTACAACTACACCCAAAAGCTTCTTTTTTAGTGCTTTTTAATTGTTTTCAAAAATATAACAGGAATTTCTAATGTGATTAAAAACAATAAACTTGAGAGGTTCTGCGTGCAAAATCTAAGAAAGAAGAAAGAAGAAAGAAGCCATCAGCAAATTGGACAGGAACATTGCAGGAATATGCAAGTGTTTTACAACATGTTTCACTTTACAGCCAACAACAGAAACTATATAGTTCTCGGATTATTAATATAGACACAAAGAACATCTAAAATAGATAAAGACCCAAAGCCTGCAAGAGGCAATGTGAACAAGATCAGATCTGGAAGACATTGGTCTGAAACCTCTCATCATACAATCTCCAATGTCCATATCTCTCGGCATGGAAGACTGACCTGGGAATGTAAAAATTGGGCCTAATGAGGGTCTTAAGATTCTTAAGATTGGCAGAAGCCTGCTCCAATGCCCTGCTTGTTAAGTTTGCACTGCCAAAGAGATCAAGTAGTTCCAAATCTTGGCACCCCTCTGTAATCGAAATGAGACCAGCAATTGTAAGCTTAGAAAAACGGAGTTCAAGGTGCTTCAGCCTGGGCATGAACTGTGCAATTGAAGCGGCTTCCCTATCACCATCTTGAGGACAAGCTCTAAGGTATTCTTCTGGAACTATGCCAGTATGCTGAGAAGGGTCAAGCCAGTTCAATAGGTTTCTTTTCAGGACTGTAAGATTGGGGCAGTTCTTTCCAATCATTTCAAGTGATTTATAGGATATTTCATAGCAGTTGCTGATATCCAATTCTCTTATCAGAGGGCAGCGAGATGCAACAATGGAGATTGATGCATCAGTTATACTTCGTGAGTTTTTCACTGACAGAATTTCAAGATTTGGTGACCTGCGAATGCACTTGCATGTCTAGGTATCAGCATGGAGTTTGCTACCACAAACTTGAAATAATAATGTCAAAAATGATTTTCTGTTCAATGAAACTGACAAATCCAATGCACCTTCTTGATTTTAGCACAGCAAATGGAGGGCAAGAGTATGGTCAAATGCAGAAAATTAGAACACGAATAACTAGTTGAAGAATCAACAAACGTTCTTACATGCATATCAAAACTATAGTTGAATATAATGTTTTAAATATGTACAGAAACGAGTTATTCAAAAGACAAGTTTCTCATCAACAAATTGTAAGAGTTTAATTATGCATGTTGGAATGAAACAAAATTGATGAGCTTAATTTGTAAATAGCTGAGAATTGTAAAAATTATATCACAAATCAACTGAGCAGCTAGTCAAGCCAGCAAGAACGATATAACCGGGTCAAAACAGGATCAATAGCATATATATATATGGCGTTAAAACATGAACTGATTGTGAACAAGCAAAGCAAGAGGGAGTAAATAGAGAAGGAAAGAACATTATGGTTATTCAGATGGTTAATGATTAGAAAATGAAAAGCTAACGCTAAACATAACATCATCATTGCAAGCCACCATATATAAAACATCAATATACTTTTCAGCACCTTGACAACAATTTTTGGGTGACGAGTAGACATGTATAATGAGTCTTTTACATTCACATATAAAGAAGAAACTAAATGTTAAAAAACCAAAAATGGTGTGCAGTGAGGATTTACTAAAAGATCAAGAGAAGGGAAAATCTAACACTTATGCCAGTAAATATCACAATTTTCATTACCAACCGAGCAATAAGTGCCTCTATTTCCTTGGACAACCTGGCTGCTCTAGACAAAGTACGACCAAGGCCCCGTTTATATGTATTATTGTGGGCTCCGAAAATTCAGCCCCGGCCTCCCCGCCACCTTAGCTTTCTGCTGTCGGGAGGAGTTTTAACAGATTAAGTTCCAGGATAAATTTTGGAAGGCAGATGAGTTTGTAGATAAGACACTACCCAGAGATTTCTCCCTCATTTTGCGAGGACTTTATGATCTAAGTTCTGGTTTCCTATAGGCGCAAGCCCCTATAGTTAATTACCCCTCCTGGTCATGAGAGAGAACTTTTCGATTAAGGCTAGTCATCGAGTGAATACACTGTATCCATAGATACGTGATATCTGGCATATAGTAGCAGAATGGGCTTGGGTATTTGAAAGTATGATATTTAAAATTTAAAAATTTCACCATCTTACACTTAAAGCGGATGGTGGGGGGAATGATGATGAGCCCAATCAAGATCCCATGGTTCCATCGTCCCGGGCCATCGTGGTCCCTGGTCTACTTAGTCAGAGGATGTAGTCGACCCAACCTGACAGAAGGATCCTTGTCAGCAGCCATGGGTTGCGTCGTCTAAGGGTACCTTGTAGACTTGAGGTGGATGTTTGACTAAGGGGACAAATTTGAATCCACCTTAGCTGACAGAGAGTTTTGTGCCCAATTGATTATATCCTATTGATTCATTGCTCAATGGTTTGACGCCATTGAGGAGCATACAGGCGCTGACCATAACCATAATATAATGATGCCATTTCATGGTGAACCACCCGGTTCAGAGGGTCCCGGTCATAACCGTTTACCTATGGTGCCATTTGGCTGCGAAACCGTAGGTGTGGTACCATTTGACAGCGAAATCGTAGGTGTGGTGCCATTTGATAGCGAAACCATCGGTTAGAGGACACGTGTCATGTCTTTACTAGCAAAAGACAGATTGAGAATGGATCCTAGTGATATTCACGACTAGGCATTAACTCTTTGTGATAGCTAGAGTGATTTTAAGATTTGTCCACCTCGGCAAACCATTGTAGAGGATGGATGGGTGTTTGCTTTAAGTATTAAATGATTAACTTTAATTTTAAATATCTGGATTTTAGAATTTTTAGAGTTTTGGATCTTATGGGCATTTAGGAGCATTTTGAATGTATGATCCCCTCCAGTTGAGATTTTCGTTTAACACGGCCATCATCGGGGTGTTTAGGGCATTCCACTCATGGCTTGAACCTTGTCGACTCTGTCGAGCTGTCAACAGAAGATCGGGTTTCGTAGGATTTGTCTTTGGTGATGAACCATTCATTTATTAGGCTTTGAAGGCCTAATATAAACTATAAAAAAAATATTTCGGTCATCACCGTGACTGAATATTTGTTCAATAGTTCGAGCCGTGCTGACCCCTATTTACTCGTATAAGAAGATCAAGCTCGAACTCGGGTTTATTTATTGATCTGTGCAGCATTACTAAATGTCATCTGTGTACCTATAACATGCTCACTGGTGCCCATGCAGGAGTATGATTACACATGCCCTTCTATGTACCTATATGCATACATATTACAATGCATGTGTGGAGGTATTTTATGATGTTTGCATGCAATGTGAAGGGGGTGTTCGACTGCATAGGTGACTATTGTTGCTGAATATGCAAGATTTTATTTTGAGCTTTGTTGACGCCTTCTGTCTGTGTGCACAAATGTAGCAGATCAGGTGGCGTTGCATTGTGCTTTAGTAGCCCATGATCTTTACTACCGGTTCCCTGCTTTTGCTTACAGGTGAATCATAGCGTTGTCACATAATTGTCACGAGATGCCTCATTATTCTGATATAGACTCCCTTTTCTCATTCACCAGGAGGCCTTTCTAGACCTTGTATAAATCTCAATAAATATCATTTCTTTTATTGGCTTAAATAAGGAACCAATCATTTCAACCTTGGATGACTGTGTCCTTACTGATATCCTATACCTTAAAATCAATTACTACTATCTTGAAAATAACTCTTTCCAAGATCTACAGTGTAGTAGACCTCTACAAGATGTAACTTCCGTAACCAAATAGTTGGCCTCCAAAATGAATAGACGTATCTGGGCGCACTTTTCATTTCCAGTGTTCGTGGATGTCAGAACTATTTTCTTCCCAAGTATAAGACCAAGAAGAAATTTTGGAACATCAGGAAGTTTAGTTCGAATTTTGCCCAAACATCTCTTCCACTTTTACAGGAGGTATCCTTTTTATTAGAGGATTTTGTCCAAGAGATCAACTGGTGTTCGTACTCGCCGTGTGCCCTTGTACACATTTATATCCCCAGAGGTTTTCCACGATCACAACATACCCACTGTTATTATCCACAAATGAACTACACCAGTCATATTTGTTTACAGGGATCAATCATATTCACAGCATCTCAATTACCGCTATTATAGGTGTCCGTAGGAGATTCTTTGTACTTACGGCATCTCAATCATCGCTGTTGCATGTTGTTGATTGCAGGCACATATCTCCAACAGTTGTTTGTTGGTGTCGTATGTACTTGTATCCATAGGAGATTCGTTGTACTTGCGATATGCCCACTGTTGTTATCCACAAGTATCATACCAAGTATTACTTCTTGCAAGGAAATTAACACACTTATTTGATCACTTATCACTGCAAAGGTGACCCAAAAACCCACTGCATGTTGCTCGTTGTTGTTCGTACGTAGATAGACCGCTGTAGCTTGACGGACTTTCTACAGTTGCTTGCAGGTGTTCACTTTTATGACAGATTATTAACACCAGCTTGCATATCAATCATCATTTCACAGATTCCCTGATAACTGTATTCAGTGCATTCTGCAAGGCATCGTTACATTCAGTGCTTTTTGTCTGTTATTGCTTTTGTCTGATCTCCCACGTACATGATAGACTTCTGTTATTGCTTGTGTGCACCACTATATCAAGCTACTAGTTGATTGTTGCTTGCATTAAGGCACTCATTAATGCATGTGGGGGACACTTGTGTATTCTTCAGTCGATTGATGTTGCTTACAAGTACATTGTATTCAACTACATAGGGACTGTCGTAGGAGTTTATTGCATTTGCATCATTTCCACCTTCACCATTCACAAGTGGCGTTCTTCGTGTGCTTGTTTGTAGTGGTCTGTTGTATGCGCACTATTGACATTGACTTCGAGGTATTGCTGTATTTAGTGTCTGTCATCCTCCTGCAAGCTGTTGTGTACATGGTAGGTCTTCTATTATTGCTTGCAAGTGTCACCGCTTCAACTTGCAGGTTGATTGTTGCTTGCATTGAGGCCTTCATCGATGCAAGTAGGAGACACCCGTGTATTTAGCATTTGACTGTTGCTCTTTGCATGTATAGTGCATTCAACCTCATAAGGACTGTTGTAGGAGTCCACTGCATCTATTAACATCATTTGTTGTGTACCGTATATTCAAGTATTGATGATTGATCCCCGTTTGTAGTTGCTCATATTGATAATCATTCATTGTCCGAATGCCTTGGGGTCATTATTCATCACTTGCCAATATCACCCTCTCAATCTACAAGCAAACTGTTGTTTGCATGATTGGTCTTTGATTGTTGCATGAGGGTAGTACTTGTTCATTTTGTAGTTAACTGATGTTGATTATAAGTCAGCTGCATTTGAAAGTTTCTCACTACGAGTCCCTTGCTTATGGTTTGATATTTATTTGAATACTCAAAATTATAATTTATCTTTTGTATTTTGATTATTATTGTGCATTTTAGTATTTAGAGTTCTGTTCACTGATGTTCAGTTCAAATCCCCTATTTGTTCAATTCAGGTTCACTTCCTTGTCGTTGGTTCAAGTTCTGTGCATTTATGTTCAAGTACAGATCCTCTGTATTGCTGCTCGAGTGAAGTCTTTTTGCTGTTCAAATTCTGTATATTTCAATCTGAATTTCGGCAGCATCCCATCATATCCCTTGTTTGGGGGAAATGTAGGGAGTCATAGCCTGCCCGTCACGTCAAGAAAGATGCACACGGTCAGTGTTTGTAGACACTGCGGCTGTAGTTTTCAATCCCATCACGCTAAGAAAGACGTGTATGGGTCTTCAGAGGAACCTGTTTAAAATGCACAGTAATTTCCACGTGTACGGATACTTAAATTTTGCCCCGCCGTGCTAAAAAAAGCGCACACAAGACTTGCCTGCCTAGCCATAAACGTCGTACCAAATTCCCACCACGCTAAGAAAAACGTGCATAGGAGGTCTCTCAGCATGTCGCAAACATCAAAAGCAGGACTTTAGAGAATTACCCGACTCGTCGCAAGCATCGCAACGAGCTTCCTCTCATCGTACTAAGAAAAGCACACATTGGTGGTTTCTCGCCGCGCTGCAAGCGCCGAGAACAGGAACTTAGGGAGATTACCCGCCTCCCTGCGATCACCGCAACGAACTTCCTCCCACCGTGCTAAGAAAAATGCATATGTGTTTGTTCGCCGCGTTGCAAGCACCAAGGACAAGGTTCGTACCTTTATACCTGCGTGGGGTTCGTCGGCAATGGTGTCGGCACACTAGTCGAGATAAAAGGGGAGCATTTTTTCTTTCTTTCTTTTTTTTCATTTTTTTCTTTTTTTTTCTTTTCTTTTTCTTTTCTTCTTTTTTTTTCTAATTACAATTAATTATAATTAATAATACTTAAATAATTAATCATAATTAATAATAATTAATTAGTTAATTGTAATTAATCTATTAATTATAAGTAATAATGATTCACTATAATTAATAATTAATTATAATTAAGAATAATTAATAATACTTAACTATAATTAATTATAATAAAAACTAATGAATTAATCAATAATAATTAATAATAATTAATTATAATTAAGAATAATTCATTATAATTAACTATAAATAATAATTAATTATAAGTAAAAAAAAGAATAATTAATCAATTATAATTAATTAGTTAATTATAATTGATTAAAATAAATCCTCCTCCTCCCTCACTTAGCTCGGTGGGTTAAGGGATTTGGTCGAAAGTGCACGTGAAAGGAAGAAAACTACCTTCTCAATGAGCGAGCTCCCCTCCTTGCTTCCAATCAAATGTCGTAACTTTCGATCCGTCAAGAGGGAACGAAGTCGGACAGCTACGCAAGAGCCGAAGAAGCGACGCGTGCAACCTCCTTCACAGCGAGCAAGCTTCGATCGTTGCTTCCGATCAAATGTCGTAACTTCCGATTCTACAGGAAGGGAAAGTCATCAAAGAGATGAAGTCGAACAACGACGCAGGACCCGAAGAAGCGAGGGAGAGTAGGATTTCAAGTAGTGGGGGCAGCGGAAATAAAATTGAAATCCAAATATAACAAGAGCAAAATAATATTAAATATAAGAATTGCATAAAAATATCATATAACATCAAGTTTAACTCTAAATTCATTCTTTCTCAATTTCATGCTCATACACATTTAATTCCTAAAAAAAGCTAATATAATTGGCAACAACTAAGAAATAATCTGCACTGTCATCAATGAGGGGATCTTTATTTAAATCGCAGTCACAATAAATTGATCTATTCTCTGTCTTATCCTGTGGAGTCCAATGCCTCGCAATATCCTTCTTCTTTATTTATTTTAGTCATCTTCCTCTTTCATAAATGTTAATCATCAACATAAAGATGCGAGTAATACTCCAAAATTTTTCAAGGATGAGGTGATGGTGGTGTGCAGCTTTCAAGTGATCCCTGACGATGGCTACGACGATGGCTGTTGCGGCGAAGGCTGCGGGCTGGAGGTCAAGGCAGTCAAGAGGAAATTACTACGGCTCGGAGATGTATGAAGGTGTGATTTTTGTTATATGAAGGCATGATTTGTTTGGGGCTTTCGTTTAGGATTTAGATAAATTTTAATAATATATATATATATATATATATATAAATAGGGCAAGGTGTACGCCTCACACCAATGAGACGAGGTGCGCCTCAAGACGAGCCTCAGCCAAACTGAGGCGCAAGCCTTATAAAAAAAAGCTTGAGGCGTAAGCCTCGAGGTATTTTTCATTAAGAGGCGGGCCTTAAGGCGAGCCTCATATTGCGCAATTTTAAACAATATTATAGTCAAAATGGAGCAAGATTAGATCAAGCAAGACTTTGGAAAACTAAGCCCTCATATTGGCCATACTTATCAAAAGTCATAATCATTGTTTAAATTTGTGCAACTTGAGGTGTGCCTCAGCTCAATTTCTGCTCGGAACGACTTGAAGCGGACACCTCGAATGGCTTTACGTGAGGCGTCGCCTTGAATTTCTTGAGGCGCGGCTCGCCTCATTTATGTGAGGTGTTACCTCAATAGAACGCGTAAAAAAAGATTAAAATTTAAACCTAAGCGTCAAACCTCGATTCACCTGTCGTGTTGTTCGACTTCATCTGCTACAATAGAGTTTTGAACGATTTGCTAAAAGCTCCTTCAACTTCGTTGACGACTCCCTGTTCGATCGAGTTCAGCACAGTTCAATGACATTGTCTATTGAATCGAAAGTCATGAAAGGTTCGACGATGCTCTTTCCCTTTGATCGGAAGTAACTTCATCTATTGCGGTAGAGTTTCAAACAATTCACTAAAAGCTCCTTCGCCTTCATCGACGACTTTCCCTGTTCGATTGGAAATCAACACAGCTTGACGATGTTGTTTGTTGGATTGGAAGTCACAAAAGGTTCGACGACGACTTTCTATTGGATCAGAAGTGAGGACCATTCGATGTCGTTCTTCCATTTGGATTTGAAGAAAACCTTTGCTTGCTACGACAATAATCATCTTTCTCCCTTTTCATGTACTCCTTCGCCTCCATTGACTCACTAACTCATTGGGTGTTGTTCGACCTCGCTTCAGCTGAGTCAAAGGTCAGTGGTTTTTTTTCCCTTGCTTTTTTTTTTCTCGAGGGTTAAGTAAACTAATTCATTATTGTGATCAAATCTACTTTAAGTTCAACTGCTTGAAGTTGATTAGACTTTCAAATTGTTGATCATTGTTTTTACAAGATAAATGTCTCTACTGATTTGGTTTTTGTTTATTCAATAATTCAATGATTTTACAAAGTGGTTAAAAGTCCACTTTCACGAAATTATAGTTAAATCTGTGATGAACTGCTGTAGCTTCTTCCATTATTTACCATCTATAATTGGCCCAAATGATTAGCACAGAGCTATTTAAGTGGCTATTTAAGTGGCTGAGACTTTATTTCATTGGGTCAATTCTTTTATACAATTTCTTGGGGTTGCTTAAAAGATTGTTCTCATTTTTTTTCTTTACTTCTAATTTGACATTCATTTCCTCAGTCATTTCTTTTCAGAATCATGAGATTAGCAACCATGTGTTTAGTTGTTTGTTATTTTAATATTTTTTCTATTTTCTTTTTTTTAATTTAAAGCAAGCCCCAATAACAATTTATCTTTATTTATCTCTTGGCAAAATTACTCGCATCTGAGAATTTTGATAGCCTTTATTCAGTTATTCTTCAATTATAAACATTTGTGGAAGTTTTGTTTCATTCGTAGAGGCTTATTCTTATGAAGATGCTAGTCATAACAATTCTATTTTTGAATGGCATTTCTTGTTAGAGTTGGACAGCTTTACTATGTTTTGTGTATATTTTTGTTCTGAAAGTTCAAATTTAGCCTTGAAAAGGATTGTCAATTCTTTTCACTTTTTGAATGTCATTTCTTATTGGATATACAGATTCACTGTGCTTTGTGTATATTCTTGTTTTGAAAGTTTAGACTTAGCCTTCAAAAGGATTGTCATGTCTTCATAAACCCTAAAAAAAATTGTGTTAATCGATAGCCCAAATACATTTCTTTATTGATCGCCAATACATGCATGCATTATTTGATAAAGTGTTCCAATGTTTTATGTTATTAACTTATTATTGCAGAATTTTATAGAAGATGGTCAGAAACAAAGATAAAATCGCATCGGGTCATAGGAAGGATGCGATATGAAAATATAGCACTCAAGTTGACATGGGAGGTAGCGATAAGCCATACATATATTTGAAATGTAATTGCTGTAAAAAAGTGATGAAAGTTGGTTCAATTAGGATGAAGGAGCACATATCCGGATCACAAAAGAATATTACACCATATGTTAAAGTGTCTAATACAGTTAAGGAGGAGATTAAAGCATACATGAATAAGTCTGTAATATTAAAACATTTTGCACAAATGCAGTATGAGGTTAGAGTTGATATGGGCTACTACTACGGGAGCGAGCGAGATTCATCTTCTTCATTGCAACTCATATTCTGTAGGAGTACAATGGGTACAATAGATCATTACATGATGAACACATCAGAGGATAAACAAGAATACAAGCTTTCTACAGTTCTACTATACAAAAGATGACTCTAAAGAATGCTAGAGCAGAATAGATTCAAATATGTATAGATATAGACAAATTCTTTTATGAGAATGCTATCTCATTTAATATTGCAGCATCCTCTTCTTACTACAACATAATTCATTTAATTGAAGCATATAGGAGAGAGTTTAAACCTCTATTCATGTATAATTTGAGGACATAAATTTTAAAGGAGTTAAATAATATTGAGAAAAATAATGAGAAAATTAAGAGGACTTAGGCCTAGACATGTGTTACCATTATGCCTGATAGATGGTCAGATGTAAAGAACAAAAATTTAATAAACATATGATCAATAACCCATATGACACTGTATTTTTGAAGTCAGTTGAGGCATCTGATCAGGTGAAAGATGTTGGGTTTATCTTTGAATTACTTGACAATGTTGTTGAGGAGGTTGTAGAGCACTTAGTTGTCCAATTGATAACAGATAACGCTAGTGCTTATAGGGCTACAGGAACTAAACTTATGAAGAAAAGAAAATGTTTATATTGGACTACATATGCCATACATTGTATTGATCTCAACCTTAAGAAGCTTGGAGAGTTGCCACATCACAAGAATGCACTGACTAAAATAAAGAAAAGTAAATTTATTTACAATCACTCTTAGAGTTTGACACTTATGAGAAAATTTTCAAATAAATATAATATTTATGCCTGCAGTAACAAGATTTGTCACTGTTTATTTGACACTGCATAGTATGTTGGATATTAGGCAACCTTTGGAGTCTATGTTTACCTCAACACAATGGTTGAGCTGTTCTTGGGCAAAGAAGTCTGAGAAGAGGTTAGGAAGATTATTTCAAATGATATATTTTGGCAAAGTCTAACATTTGCAATCATAACCACTCGATCATTAGTGCAAGTTCTTAAGATGGTGGATGCTGAGAAGAAGCCTATTATATGTTTCATATACAATGCTATGAATAAAGCAAAAGAAATAATTGCTCATAATTTAAGAGGTGAAGAAGAAAGCTACAGAGAAATTTGAAATATTATGTTTATGATAGGTGGGAGCTATAATTTCATCAACACTTGCATGCAGGAAGCTATTATATGTACCCTCAATATAAATATGCAGAGAATAAATCTACAAATCTGAGATAAAATTGGGATTATATCATTGCATAGATAGACTCATTAATTGATTCAACTGAAAGATCAAATACTGACATGCAATTGATATCATTTAGGAATAAAAAAAATGGGATTACAACAGGCAAAAAATACTATTTACAAACGATCTCTATTATTTATAATTTTACTATTTAATACACTCATTTATTTAAAAGTCATTCCAATGAGTACTAAATATACTCATTTATCTAAATCTCAGTTGAGTGGTACATTCAATTTGGTGATGGCATTTCAAAATTACAGTGTTTCTCTGTGAATGTTTTGGGATTAACGCTCTCTTCATCAAGATGTGAACGCAATTGGAGCACGTACAACCAAATGCATACAAAGAGAAGAAATCATTTGACAACCCTAAGAATGAATTCCTTAGTATATATTATGTATAATAAGTAACTTAAAGACAAAAACTTGAAGAAGAAAGGGTTAAAGGATGACAAAGATCCTTTGATTTGTGAGGATATGGCACCAGATGAGTGATTTGTAAATAATGAAGTGAGGGTTACATCATTTGAATTACGCAAGGAACATTTGAATGATGATTTCTTCGATGGTGATAGAAATAGAGCATCTATATCCACCATAACCCAAGCACAAAAAGAACAAACCAAAAAAGGTATATAAAAAAATATTTTTTGTTAAAACTTATTTATTTTAAAGTATTACTCGTTTCTATATTAATCAAAAATATTTAGGGAAGAAAAAATTAACTGATATAGAAAAAGAAGCAGATTTGAAGGCATTGGACTCCATAGGTGATGAGAAAAGGGAGAGAACAGTTGATTATGACAATGATTCAAATGAAAACCCTCTCAGTGATGACAGTGCTTATGACTTTTGATTTGCTATGTCATTATTATTTCTTTTTTGAAAGAGATGTTAATGAACAAGATATTGGAAAAGATAGAATTTTGAGTTGAATTATATTTTATGCTACTTTATTATTGTGATATTTAAATGTCAATTCAATTTCACATAGTTTATTACTTGTCATTTTATATGTTGTGCATTTTTTTGTTTCATATATATGACAATTTCTTTCTTATATTCATTTTTAATATATTATTTTGTTATTATACAAAATAATTCTCATTTTGACTTTTAAGCAATTTTCTAATTTTGAGGCTTACACCTCAAAACGCCTTTAGGCTTACGCCTCGGCTCATGAATGAAAAATGCCTCAATACCCAATTGCAAAATTTTAAACATTATTGGAGATTGCTTGGAAATAGTATAATTTGACAGTTGTAATCCAAAAAACCCTTTTTTCCTAAATGGTACCAATTCCATGTTAGTGTTTAATCTTTTAGTTGAATCAGTTATGAGTCTATTCATGCAATGATATAATCCTAATTTTATCTCAGAACATGATAGTTTGTCAAAATCTATCATTTAGAATAATCTTCCTAACCTCTTTTTCCTCAGATTTATTTGACCAAGCACAGTTCAACTACTGTGTAGAGATAAACATAGATTACAAAGGTTGTCTAGCATCCAACATACTCTACAAAGTCAAATAAGCAGTGGTAAATCTTATTACTGCAGGCATAAGTATTTTTCTTTCTTTAAAAATTTTCTCATAAGTATCAAAACTCCATAATGGTTGTAAATAAATTTACTTATCTTTTTGGCTTTTATTAGTGCATTCTTGTGATGTGGCAACTCCCCAAGCTTCTCAAAGATGAGATCAATGCAATGTGCGACATATGAAGCCCAATATAAATATTTTTTATTTTTCATAAGTTTAGTCCCTACAGCCTTATAAGCACTGACGTTATTTATTATTACTTGGACAAACAAGTGCTCTCCAACCTCCTTAATAACACTATCCAGTAATCCAAATAAACTTAGCATTTTTCTCCTGATCAAATGCTTCAACTGACTTCAAAAATACAGCGCCATATGGGTTATTAATCAACATATTTATTAAACTTATGTTCTTCATATCTGACCATCCATCAGACATAATTGTAACACCTATTTGGGCTCAACTCCTCTTAATTTACTCAATACTTTTCTCAGTATTACTTAACTTCTCTTTTAAAATTCATGTCCTCAAATCATACATGAATGGAGATTTGAACCATCTCTCATATACTCCAATTAAACGAATTATGTCATAGTAAGAAGGGGATATTATAACATTAAATGAGATAGTATTTTATAAAAGAATCTGTCTATATCCATATATACTTGAATCCGTCCATCCCTAGCATTCTCTGGGGTCATCTTCTGTGCAGTTGAAGGCTCGTATTCTTATTTATCCTCTGATATGTTCGTCATGTAATGATATATAGGATCCTTAGCACCCCTACAAAACATCAGTTACAATGACGGAGATGAATTCCGCTCGCTCCGATAATAGTAGCCCACATAAACTCTATTCTAAAACTGCATTTATGCAATGTGCTTTGACATTACAGATTTATTCATGTATTCTTTAATCTCCTCTCTAACTATATCAGGCACTTTAACACATGATGCAACATTCTTGTGTGATCCAGGTAGATACTCTTTCATCCTATTCACACCACTTTTTTATAGTAATTATATTTCAAATATATGTATGAATTATCAATATCTCCTACGTCAACTTAAGTGTTATATTTCCATGTCGAATCATTCATGTAACCCGATGCAATTTTATCTTTATTTATGATCATCCTCTACAAAACTATGCAATAATAAGCTAATAATATAAAACATTGAAACTCTTTAATAATTAATGCATGTATGCATTGGATCAATAAAGAAATGTCTTTGCTCTATCGATTAACACAATTTTTCTTTTCAGGGCTTAGCAAGACATGACAATCTTTTTCAAAGCTATGTCTGAACTTTCAGAACAAGAATATATACAAAGCATAGTGAAGCTGCACAGCTCCAACAAGAAATGTCATTTAAAAAAGTGAAAAAAATTGACAATCCTTTTCAAGGTTAAGTCTGAACTTTCAGAACAAAAATATGCACAAAGCATAGTGAAACTGCACAACTCCAACAAGAAATGACATTCAAAAATAGAATTAGTAATTTTAGAATAAGAGGGAGAGGGAGCGAGAAAGAAACATATAAAGGGTCATAAAGAAAAGACGGGAGAGGTAGAAATGGATCTCATCCACCATCCATACTAGTAACTTCACATATACACTAATATTCAACAAAAAGCATTCGTAAAAAGTTTAATAATCTATTCATTAAAGAGTGTACCTAGCGCAGGACACTTCCACCAAGGCAAGGTCTAGGAGGGGTTAATGCATGTAACAGTACATTTACATTAGTAAAGAGATTGCTTCAATGTCCTGTACTAATAACCTTCAAACAGCAATGAAACAACTTGATCAATTGTTCCAAGCCAATCCTCTATAACTCAAAAAGGCCAAAAAAGTAATTGCTAATGCCTTTTGAGTTAATGAGAGGAGGTATGAAAATATTCAAATGAACCACTATGAAAAAATGATATGAACCAGATCATAAAGTTAATAACAAGAACATTTTGTAAACTCCTAACATGTGATTTTATTGATTGAAACTCAATCTTTTGATTATATAGCATTTAAAACAATTGAAATGCATGTCAACTATGATATTTCATATTGTGATTGATGCCATTGCTAACTACCTTTTTGTTGTCACTCCATGCAATGCTCTATTATACATTAGTAAATAAAGGATTCCTTAAGTAATCTTGAGTATACTAACGAGCAAGTTCATCATCAAAACTCATATGGTGAAGGACAAAGGGACCAAAAGTCTTGCTTGTTAGCATCTATGTTTAGGGTTACAATCCTAACAAAGTGCTAATAGAAGTTCTTAGTTTTTATATAGCATAAGAGTTAAATAGCCTATAAGTAGGCCCCATAATACCCCTTTCTTCAATAACATCCAGAGTTACCATCAACAAATGGAAGAGAAATAAAATGAAAAATAATTGCAAGATAAAGAAGTCAAAAAGATGTGAAGATTTTTCAGTCTATTTAACTATATAATGAATAAGATATCACAAACTAATTCAAGGCCTTGATTTACAATTGATGAGGATAAATCATATTGCTTTTACATGTGAATAATGCATCATCATCATCATCATCATTAGCCTTAGCACAACTTTTTTGACTTGTGAGGTTTGCACATATACAAAGGGTACAAAATGCACTCATTAAAAAAATAGTGTTATAACATTAGGAAGGGTAAATGGCGGACATAGGAATACATGCATAGAAGTTGTAAAAAATGATTTGTGAAGAATAGACTTAAGCAACACTCAAAGTCAAAATTAATGAATGGAAAATATCAGTTTATAAACATGAACCCAAATAGTAGGGATAAGGTTAATGATAATGATGATGATGAACTATTTTGGTTGGCATGGATAGGCACATAATACAATAATACCCTTATCTAAAAATGTTTGGAAAATTCTCAGAGTCAAAGAACTTCCTTTTACTTACAAATCTAAAGCAATTAGCTTCTACTGGTGTGTGCCTTTGAAAATATGTACTATTATATGGCTCCCACAAATAAGAAATGAAAATCTAGACAAAAAGCCATATCGGGTTCATTTTTTCCTCTCCGTAATGTTAAAGAATAGTTGCGCAAATAGAATATATCAAAGTGAAAAGGGGAGAAAAATCCCAGTAATTCTTATTTAGGCCGCATGCTACTTGAGAAGGAAGATAAGTGCTCCTCCGAACCAACGAAAACTCCGACGGATGAGCAAGCAAGGTCATCACCTCAACACACTAACATCCAAAGAGATCAACTCATAAAAGAGCAAAACAAAATGAATACCAACAAAATCTATAAAGTGATGAAAGAAGGAAAAAACAAGAATCCTGTTGGTTAAAAAATATCCCTTATTTGCGCACTAAACCTGGACATACCTCTCGGCTGCGTAGGCTAGAGAGACATCGGAACAGTGCCTGACGCGGATCTCTCGCACCCCACCAGCGCCGAATTCTGACACCGACCGGAGCATGGCGTCGACTCGGCGCTGGAACGCCGGCGTCCACCAGAATGGCGAGTCAGAGCGCCCGGCTCCGGCTGCCTCGAAGGCAGGCTCAAGATCAAAGGAGGAAAAGAGCGTGGGATCCTTGGCCGCCTCGAGCCACGAGCGGCACGCCAGCATAGCCCCTCGCCATCGATCCTCCAGACTAAGCCTGTGGAAGATGTTCGTTAGACACACTGAGGTAAGCTCCGACCAGTCTCGGATCTCCATTACCACTTCGTTAGGCTCGCTACCAAGGCAGTCGTCACCCACGCTTGATTCATCCTCCATGAATTTAGGGTTATTGCTTCCCCCAACCTCGGTTCCTGATTTGGATGGGATTAGCGGACAATGCAGACTTTTCCTTGGCTTGAGGGTTTCGTATACGGGTGAATTGTGCGTGGGAAATCTATTGAGATTCGGCTACTAGTTGGCTAAGATAGATAGATATATATATATATATATATATTATTATAAAAATGACTTGAGTTTCACCACTATATAATTTTGATCTTTCATTTTAATTCTTAAAATATTATCATAATCTTTCATTATATTATAAATATTTAATAAATCTCAAAATATATAATAATTACTTAAAGATTAATAACGTAATAGTGCTGCTTAATTAGTAATAAATTCAATTTAAAAAGTGTTTATTAACGTAATAGTGATGCTCTATTCTCATTGGCCAATTAAATTTAATTATTTGAATCTCTCTATTCTCATGCACTAATTAAATTCAATTAAATTTAACTGTTTGAATCTCTCTATTCTGTGCTCTATTCTCATTTAACGTAATAGTGCCCACTTGACGCTACCTTCGTCTGCCCTAGCTTCCCACAAGCCTTTTCTTCGTTCGGTCACTTCCACGCTTTCTCTACCCATGAAGAAACTGTCGAACGCCTTCGAAAACGGTTCGCATCTCCTTAAGGTAACTGTGAAGACCTCCATTTTTCTGTAACTTGCCCTAACTTCATCCCACAATCGGCTTCTCCATTAGCTTTCTTCAACTTCTACAACGCCTCTCCATGCAATGAAAGTGTTGGGAATGGTTTGAATCCCTCTAAGGTAACCGTGGAAGCTTTTATCCCTCTCCATCCTTCAGAAATGGTACGCATCAGAAACGACCCTCTCCTTCATATATAATACCTTAAGCTTTCCTCATCTGTTTTCCTTTCATGATTTGCACTTAGGTTTTGGATTTCTACTCTTTTGGCTACTCTTTAGGCTTCAAAGGATCTCAACTTTTAGGTACTGAATTCATCTGCACTTTACTTACGTCGTTTTTTATTTGAGCTGATAGCTTATATATTTATGAGTTCATTTCTGAATCTTACTTATTGCACTCTGTTATGCTCCAATTTTCATCGTGTTTGGTTGCTCTCCGTAATACATTCAAGATCTTGCTTTATTGCACTCTGTTATAAGTTTGCTAAAATTGGAGTATATAATTATCCCACTACATTAATTATGAAATATGTTCTCCAAATTATGTACTATTAGATGTAAATTCTTCAAGCAATTTGCAAGTATTGATGAAAACGTTTGAAAACTTCCTCCCTTAACTTAGGTAATTCATTTTGCACTCTGTTATGGATCGTTCAGAATGAGCAAGCAAAATATAAATCTGATACAATGAGTTGCTTATAGTGCATTTCTGTCAAAGGATCTCAACTTTTAGGTACTGAATTTATGCCGCTGCATAATTATCTGCTTCGGATGTATATAAATTAAGTATCTATAACAGAGTGCAATAAATCTCCTGATAAAATGTCCTAATTTTTTTATAACATATGAGATTTTTCTTCTTATTTCCTACAGTTTTCCATTGGCTTTGACATAAAAGTAAAATCCATAATCAATTTTCTTGACATTAAACAAACTGATGATTCAATATAGTAATAATTTTCCTCAGTCCTGTTGGTATATCCATTACTCCATAACGCATTTTCTCACCAAAACTGGCCGATTCAATTATTATTGTACTTTATCTAATGTAAATAAAAAACATAAGATTTCATATGATTTTATTACTTTTTCCAATAATTTCTTTGACATAAAAATCAACACCATGTAAATATTCCACGCATAAATTGAATTCATAATTCGAAATTGAAATAATTTTCTTCAAACCTTTTTCCATCATATTTTCCCATAACTACATTGTATTGTTAAAAATATTCATTCCCATAAAATTAGCAGAATTCTAAATAACCTTTTCGTTCTTAAAAATTGGATCTTAAAAGCATCTTCTATAATCATTTTGCATTTGTTTATTCATATGAATTTAATGAAAATACTTATTAATCATACTACACCAATGTCTCCTACAAATCCCCAAATTTCATAGGGCATCACATCTGGGTCTCAAGTTTTAGGATTTGACTTCATATTAGCTAACTCAACTGTAACTTTTATAACTACAATTTTTTGCTTTACTCCAATGAAATAACTGACAATTACTTCCATTGCCCCATTCTATAGAAATATCCTCGAGAATGATTGCATTGTTATAGCTGATTTTAGCTGGTTTTAGCTAATGGATTCTTAATTTGTCTATAGTTTACTTTCGTCATTTTTTGTTAGAGCTTATTTTAGCTAATGGATGGCGGCTACAAAGTATTTCACTTTTTCGCATTGTTTCGCATCTTCACTTGACATGCTTTGATTTTTGTTCTGAAGCCATATCTTATGGTATTATAATTGATAATCAAAGCATGAACATGTTTTGAAATGCCAAAAGCAACAATCAATTATCTTTGTTAAGATATATCTCTAAATGGTTGACAATTCATGAACGTGCTTTTACAATACTACAATCAATTTTAATTAAAGCATGTGTTCCTAGCATTATAAATATTTAGAGATCATGCTTTGATTAGTAGAGGTATAAATAATAATAAACCATGTCAATTATCTAACATGAAACAAACTACAATCAATTTTAAAAATCAAAGCATGAATATACTTTTAGAGATACATCTATAGTTTACTTTTGGCATGTCATAACACATACTTAGTTAAGGTATTATATCTCTAAATATATTTAGAGATCATGGTTTTACATCTTTACATAAAAGGGAACAACTGAAGCAAGATTATCAATTGCTAAAAAAGAAGCCTAAATATCCAACATAACATCAAACTTTTATCCCACTACATGAGGTTGACATTCTAAATATCCAACAAATCAAGTATATCCAAAAAATTGAAAGATTGTTTTGCATATGACTTGTCCTATTCCTTAATCACTAAAATGTTAAATTGCCTAAAACTGAGATATTTATCAAAATATGAGGCATTCTGTAAGCTATGTAAAATCCTTTATTGTAGATCATTACTTCTTTGTCTGGAAAAAAATCTTTAGTATGTTTTGTTGAACTTTTCTTGCAATATTACGCATACTTCAACATCATAGTTTTTATTAATTGCTACAGAATGTGCTCCTTTCACATTTATTATTTTTTATCGGATTGACGTTGTAACATTGGCAGTTTCAACTTTGATCAACACAACACATAAATAAGTGTCAATAGATGGATAGAGTTCTTACTTGTTTATGTTTCTTTGTTATATAAAAATTGATTTTACTTTCATAGAACATAATAAAAAAAGAATGATCAGCTTTGTAGGTGGATGGAATTTTGGTGTGAAATGGTGTGGGCTGTAGAATTTTACTATCAACATGTGTTATATACTTATGTTATATTTCCTTTCTAAAACTTTGGATCTTAAGTCTCTTCTTTTACATGTCAAAATAGGCAATGCCATGCCATAATATTATAGGAGAAATATAAAATTTCATTAATTTTTACATAATTTTATTCATTATATTCTTCATATTTCCTTAGTTGTAGTTGATGGCATGCACTTTCGAAATAGTTGCTTCATGTTAATGGAGGCTGATTGCACTTTTTGGTACATTTAGATTCCTCACTTAAGACCAGTTGAGTACAAGAGAAGTAGATCAGCAAGGAATCGCAAGACAGTTCATCGTGCTTATGGTGGGGTTCTATCTGGTGGATCCGTCCGGGAAAGGTTGGTTTTGTTATAATAGAGTTTTCTTTTATCTCATTAGATTGATTGATATGCTAATACATTTTTGTTAACAGGATTATTTAAGCATTTTTGATATAGGAGCAAAAGATTGTGAAGAAGGTTCTAAAAATCCAAAAAGCTAAAGAAAAACATGTTGCAAAGAGTTAATCAACTAATATTACATTATGAGCATGGGCAAAAGCAAAATGTTGTTTGAGTGTCTTTTACCTGATGAAAATTTTGAATTTAATGATATTTTTTCTTTTAAATTAATGCATTCTAAATGTACTCTATCATAAAGTTTATTTTGATTCTGTTTGATCGATGTTTTTTGTTTAATGACCGCTTTGTTTAGTTTGGCTATTGTTAAATCTTTCAATTAAATTGTATCTCTCAAGATTTGCTTGGTCATTCCACATATTTAGTTCCTCAATACCTAAAAGTAGGTCAGTTTGTTTACATGAATCGTAAGAGAATCAAATTGAGTGTAGAGAATGCCATTTATATATTTGTTGATAACGTGCTTTCACAAAGAGATTTTTGTCTTCCTCTACCAAAAATTTGAAGTTTGCTTTAGCAGAAAGGTATCAATGTCTTCTTGTTTTCTTTCTTTTTTTTGTGACTTTTTCATGTTCTGTAATTTCAAAAATATATGAAGAAAATAAAGATGAAGATGGATTTCTTTGTCATATACAGCAAAGTGAATACATTTGGTATCCTCACTTCCAACCTTCATTAGATAGATTCCTATAGAACTTCAAAATTCATTTCTGATGATTTCTTGTCTTGCCACAATTAATAAGTTGTACATTTTGATTTTTGTAAATACTTTAATTGGATCACCTATTTGGATGTTGATAAAGTTGTGCTTGAGTTTTACAAAATGGTTTCATTTTTTTATAGATAATATCATTAATATAACATGTAATAACTTAATTTTAAATTTTATTATATTATTTTTTATTTTTAAAATTTTTATTTACGTGCACCATATGCACGTGCATTTATACTAGTATATATATATATATATATATATATATATATATATATATATATATATATATGTTAAAATTAATTTTAAATGAAATTATTTCTATTAAAATATGAAGGATATTTTACCATATCAATATTCAAATAAGAATACTATTTGAATATTTTTTCTTTCAAGAATGTTTTCATAATAATACTATTTAAACTTCTCTTTTTAAGATTCTTCTCATAAGATCTCAAAACTCAATTGAACGAATACAAACATTGCTCAAAAATGTTTTTTCAAGAATGGCTAAATAATAATACTAGTCAATTTTCTCACTTCTAATTGTCTAATCATACCGTCTCAAATTCAATTGAATGGGGCCTTTTGTAAAGCCTTCCGGATTAATCATATAATAAGTTTCAAGGCAATTAACAAGCTCTTCAACATGATCCCTTCTGGCGCCTATTGAAAGGTCAGTTTTAATGAATTTTTCATTATTAAAATTAAAATGCATTCATTGTTCTTCTAATACCGGCAATGTCTCTAGCTTATCTAGGTCATAAAAGGAAAGAGACATAAGGGGAGCCTAGGTTCATAAACTAATATTTAACAAGTTTTGAATAAAGTTCAAACCCATAATAGATGTTTGAATCTTTTTTCAAATCTAATTTGAGCTGGTTTTTGTGAACCTAGAGTTCAACCATTATATATGAAACTATGCTCAAACTAAATTTAATATAGAGGTATGAAGTAGGTTCAAATAAAGTTTGTTAGTTTGAACCTTGTTTAAATTAGTATTTGTAAATTTGCTTCATAACACTGGTTTGAAATTACGTTTGAATAAGGTTCAGACCTTTTTTTCTTCTAATTATCTTATATGAAATTTATTCATTTGATTTTTTTTTGTATGCCTGCAAAGTCCAAGCTAATTATGCATGTGAAGAGATTTTGTATTACTTGAATCACATATAAAGTTGTGGGTATGATATAGAATGTTATTAAATAGTTTGAAGTTATGAACTTCTTGAGAGGGTCAAATAATCCCTTTGAGGTAGCTCTTTTATGCTAATGACTTGCAATTTTACAGGGCCCTAACTCATTAATTTCTCATAAGGAAGGTTGAAATGAAAAGAATGATGGTTACTCCATTATATTTAACATTGGAGTTAATAACACTAGGTTTGAAATTACAAAATTTGCTCTACTGACTAGGTTAGGATATGGTTAATTTCTTATTAAGGAGAAATTTGACAAGATGACTATACGGAGAAGACTAGTTGATATCTACCTAGATGGCAATATTAACTTTAAGAATGTAGGCCTCATGAATGCATTCACTAGGAAGTGGATTGGGAGAAAAAAATACTTAGAATTTAGATTTAGATTTTGTTGTTGATGGTGTTTTATTCAATGATGAGAAGCATGGTGTTCTTTTCATTGAGATGTTAACACTTGTTAGAGATGAAAAAAATTGTAAACCCATGGGATCATGTCTAAACAAGAATATGGTTCACATTGAAGGAAATGTCTTTAAGGTGAAAAGGAAAGTGGAAAGAAATGCCTAGCTTAGTACACTATCATTGGATATAGCATATCATTGCATTGCAAAGCTTATATATATATATATATAGGAAAAGACTTGTGTTGAGTATCTTCGAATGAACTTCCTCATAAAAATGAGCTGAAAGAGTAACAAAGTGCTCATAAGAAAAAAATTTGTGCAACAATATAAAAAAATAAAATGTAAGTTATATTCACATTATTCTATTTTAAATTTTACCAATGCTTCCACAATCACCTTTTAACTAAATAGATTTCACATTGGCTTCGATAGCACATCTTTCAAAGAATGGTTTCTATGTTATCTCTTAAAAAATTCTAAAAAGGTAGTTACTAGGAGCATGCAATCTTGAAAATATTGTCAAAGCTTTCTAAAATATCCTTAGAGCTATAGATTGTGAATTGAAATAATCTCTATTAAGAGAAAAAAGGCTTGGAATGTTATCATGAGAAGTACAAACCAATGATCAAATTGTGGAATTTGAATACCAACAGATCCTACAAACCTTCAATCTATCTTTTATATACTTTGAGTATTGGCATCATTGAAATTGCTACACTGCGGCTTATGTATCATTAGTATTTTTCCCCCTTAATGACTCATAGGTTGGTTTCTTATGTCCAAGAGGCTATTCAATTGAGGCTTTAGTCAATCTTAAGCCTTGAAATTACAATCAACTCATTTTGATATTCATTAAACTAGAAAATTTTTATGTTAGACTTACCTCAACTAAAGGCTTAAATGAGGAAAGGAAAAGAAACTAAGTGGATTGTGATTTTATGCTTTAAACTTATCGCTCATGTTAAATACATTATAATTTAAATAATTTTGTTAAAGTAATTATGCTTAAGTTATTATAAGCATATAGTTTCAAACACAATTAACCTTTTTTTTTCTTAGCTAAATAAATTTAATCATTGATAAATTTAAAAGTATAATTAAGTTATTTTAAAGACAATTAATTCATATTCATACTAAACAACATGACAACTTAAGATAAGTGTATGCCAAAAATACAACTAAACATTTTTTAAAGCTTATTTTAGCTTATCATAACTTATCTTTTCCTCTAATCAAATGGATTAAGGCCTCGTTTGGGACGGTTTTCTTACTGCTTCTTAAAGCAGCTTTTGAGTACAAAAAATTTAATTTGTGTATTAAAAAGTTGTTTTAAGAAGCAGAAAGAGAGCCGTCCCAAACAAAGCTTAAGTCTGACATCACCTAGTATAGCTTATCTTATTTAGGTTATGTAATAACCCTTTCTGTAATAAATAAACAACCTATTAGCGACTTGATAAGAATTGTGTATTTTTCATTGCATTTTGAATGTTCTAAATGGGAGCACTATGACACTGTGCATGGTGGCGCAGTGGTGTTGCCCGCCCTATTTGATAGTGCCCTTTGGGGCATTACAGCATTATGTGCATGGTTTTGGCATAGTAATGCTAGTGTTAGGTGCTATGATGCCAGAGTCCTATCTTGCATGTATGGAATTTTAGTGGGGACCGTTGTGATGCTTGGAAGGGAAGTGATGCGGTGTTGTTCCATTAAAAAAAATTTATATATAATATCCCAACCCATTTCGCTTCACCCCATACCTCATTTCCACCACCCAAGTTCCATAGAGGAGAAGGAGCCTGGGAATGAGGAAAGGAGAAGAAGAGAGAAGAAAAAGAGGAGAAAGAAAGTATATTTCAAACTGGTTTCATCCATCTTATGCTAGGCTACCATTACCCTACCTCTAATTTCAATAGTTTAGATATTTCTAGTATTTTTGTACTTTAAATTTATCTGAACTAGTAAAAGTTCTGATATCTTGAGATTTAGCCAACTTTCACCATACAACTTTAGTGTGTTGTATATCTGCTCATTATGTATTTATTGAAATAATCATATTATAATTTCACCACTTATTTCTATATTTTAAGGCATTTTCCTTAAGATAATCGGGATAAATGCATTTAGTAAAGGATAAATGATCATTGCATCAAGTTTGGCAAAATGGATGTCATTCATATATGACATGGTTAAATTCCTGCCACAAAAAGAAAGAATCATTTGAAGAATTTAGAACTTTCTCCACTTAGATATAGAGAAAATTAGGATGTAAGATATCAACTATTCATAGTGATTATGGTGGAGAGTTTGAAAATGATAAGTTTGAATCCTTTTGTCAGGAGATAGGGATAGAGCATAACTTTTCTGCCCCTAGGACCCCTCAGTAGAATGAAATAGCTGAACGGAAAAATAGAACTCTAGTAAAAGCTGCTAGGGCCATATTAACTAAATATTCTCTCCCTAGATAATTTTGTGCAGAAGCAGTAAATACTACTTATTTTTTATTGAATAGGGTCAATGTTAGATCTAAGTTAAATAAGACACCCTATGAGCTCCTTAAGGATAGGACACCCAATCTTTCTCATATATATGTCTTTGGAGATGTTTTATCCTAATTAATGGAAAATCACCTATAGGAAAGTTTTATCTCAAATCTGATGAATGAGTCTTCTTTGGATATTCATCTACATGTAAAGCTTATAGGATTTTCAATAAATCCTCTACGCTTAAGTTAGAAGAAGAAGCATTAGAGGTCACCCAAGGGGTTGAATCCATTGACCTAGGAGATAGGGTGGAATCTCAGGAGCCTTTTCCTAGAGAATGGAGATACTCATCTAGTCACTCTAAAGAAATTATCCTAGGAGACCCATATGAAGGTGTTAAAATTAGGTATGGACTTAGGAAGGAGGTTAGTCATTCAACATTCATCTCAATGGTAGAACCCACCAACATAGATCAAGCCCTAGCCGATGAATTATGGATCCTAGCAACGTAAGAAGAATTAAATCAATTTATTAGAAATGATGTATAGGAACTGGTTAGAAGATCTAAAGACAAGAGTGTTATAGGAACTAAGTAGGTTTTAAAGAATAAAATGAATGATTCTGATATAGTGGTTAGGAATAAGGCTAGATTGGAAGCTAAGGGGTACAATCAGATTGAAGGAATTAATTTTGAGGAGATCTTTGCCCCTATAGCTAGAGGAGAAGCCATTAAAGTGCTACTAGCCTTTGTTTGCTTTAGAGGATTCAAGCTATATCAGATGGATGTTAAGAGTGTTTTTCTAAATGGAGTAATTAAAGAAGATGTGTATGTTAAGCAACCCCCAGGTTTTGAGAAATTTTAATTTCTCAATCTTGTATTCAAATTAAAGAAAATACTATATGGATTAAAGTAAGCACCTAGAGCTTGGTATAAGATGTTGAGCACATTTCTCCTAGATATAGCCTTTGTTAAGGGTAATATAGACACCACCCTATTCTTTAAGAAAGTAAGAGAAGATATACTCATTATTCAGATTTATGTTGATGATATACTATTTGAATCTACAAATAAAAATCTATGTGATGAAATTTCAAAGATAATAAGTGAAGAGTTTAAGATAAGCATGATGCGAGAGCTCAACTATTTCCTTAGACTTAGTGTGACGCAAAGGGATGACAGAACCTTCCTTAGCCAATCAAAATATATTAAGGATATCCTTAAGAAAAATGAGATGGATAATGCTACATCAATAAATACTCCCATGAGCTCTACTATTAAGTTAGACAAGAATCCCAATAGAAATTCAGTTAATTAGAAGAAATATAGAGGGATAATTGGATCACTCCTTTACTTGACTGTCAGTAGACCTGATATAATGTTTAATTTATATCTTTGTGCTAGGTTTCAAGCTGATCCCAAAAAATCTCATATAACTATCGTTAAGAGAATCCTTAGATACATATTTGACACTCAAAACCTAAGTATTTGGTATCCTAGACATAGCTCATCCTTTGAAATCATAAGATATTCAGACTCTAACTTTATAGGATGTAGGATAGATAGGAAAAAGCACTTTAGGAACATATCAGTTCATAGGCTAATCATTAATTTTCTGGTCTAGTAGAAAGAAGAATTCAATAGCCCTATCCACCTCTAAGGCGAAATACATTATTGTAGGAAGCTGTGTTACTCAAGTCTTATGGCTAAAGTAATAAATCTTGAATCTTAGACTACCTATAGGCACCATTCCTATTATGTGTGATAACATTAATGCCATTTACATTTTCAAAAATCTAATTCAACACTCCTGAATTAAGCATATATATATTAAGCATCATTTTATTAGAGATTATATTGCCAAGGGAGATATAGAGCTGTATTATATAGCTACTGGAGATCAATTGGCAGACATCTTCACTAAACCCCTTGCCTATGACACCTTTAACACCTTGAGGACTAGACTAGGTGTAATACACATTCATGCTTGATTCAAGATGAATCTGAATTTATTTATCATTTGAAATTAACCATTTATTTTGTATGCTTTACAAATGTGTCAATTTTTTTTAAAAAAATTATGACTATTTATTTGATAATTTGTGTTCTTATTTTTCATGATTCTTCATTACTTGTTTCTATTTGGTAGATGTTCTCTGATTATCACACACCCTTCATTTTAAAATTAAAAAAATCCTAAAAATTAAAAATTATTCACATCGTACTGTACGATCTACACATTCCTGCACAAAAATCTCTACCTTCTATTAGATTAACGATCTAGATCAGTTCAATTATTGGAGATCATACCGTACAAACACATATTCGTATTGTACGATACACATGTCAAAAGTCATTAAGCGAATTGAAGTCGGTCGGTACGATAATAATTCCATATCGTACTGTACGAATACATGTTCGTGTTGTACGATCAATCTAGTCAAAAGTAGTACAGACAATTCCTCAGGACGAACACATTTCCTTAAGATCATCCAGCATGATATTAGTCATATTGTACAATTTGATCTCTTTTTTTGATAGGTCATCCAGATGATTTAAATTCGTTTGATTATACTGTACGATCCAAAATCGTAATATATGATATACTAAAATTCTATAAATTGATAGGATTTCTACTATTCAACTCATCAAATCCTTTAAAATCTTTCTTCCTTCTTGACCCATACCTTCTTACTCTCACTCGCTCAAATGACCGTAGGCAGCAAGCGAGGTCAACTGACCCAAGGAAGCTCTTCCTCTCATCGCCCTGTTGATGATCATTTTCAATCTGCCGAGGATGAAGCTACGTACTATAGGTATAAGGAAGCACGCATCACTTCCTCCAGAATGCTAAATCAACAAGCATTGAACTATGAGGTGATGAATCTCTTCGCATCCACCTCTCTCTGATTCCTCCTTACCCTTTCTTTTCCTTTCAACTCCGAGCTTCTCTATGATTTTTTTGCCAATCTTAGGATTAGTGCCACTGCCCCTATCATGAGATCCTATATTTGTCGACATCCCATAGAAATTATAAAGGAAGATTTAGGGGAATACCTCCTCCTTTCCATAGAAGGACCTTGACCCCAATCAATGGCTACTAGGGGTGGCTTTGATTAGAGTGCGGTTAATCTATTCTTTAGAAATATCGCCCTAAATCAACATTAATCCCTTGTTCACTAATTAAATCAAAATGTGCATATTATCTAGCATCTCCTTCAAACCTCTATAATTCCTAAAGCTGGAGATTGTATAAATATTACTCCACTTCTTTCCTTGGTCACATACTTTATTATACCCAAAACCCAATTTGATGAAGCCCAAATGATCATTGACTATATTAAAAACCTGACTCCTATTCATCTTTCTTCCACTAAAAGGAAGCAAAACATTGCACTTGGACATATCATTGCTTATATTTTGGACAAAAAGTATGAGCTTAACTACCCTGTTGGTGCCGATCATTTTCCTATCTTCTACACTGATGATTCCTTTCACATTCTTTTCCATCATCATTAGGGGCAAGAGTAAGAAGAATCAAATTTTGATGAGGAAAGGGGAGCTGGTCCTGCAGCTGCACCTGTACAAGAACATGCACCAGCATAAGTGTCGCCACCTGTACCAGCATACCAATCTTACCCTTACGAGGAGATGATACAGAGATTTCATCAATTAGAGTCCCACCTAAATATGAATATTCAGCAGCAACAACAACAACACAATGTGAATATGGCATGGTTTGGGAAACAATTTTCTTCCATTCACAAATACTCCAACCACCACCACCTCCACTATATGATTAAGTGCCTTCCTACTTTTAGGATTTTATGTGTTGTGTTTTGTGTTGTTTTTCTTATGTTCTCCATATTTTGTAGCTTTCTTTTTATGTCTTGTTTGATCCTCCTTTTTGGTAATATCAAAAGGTGGAGTAGTCGTTGGTTATTTGTATGTTCATCTTTATTAATTAGTTCATCTTGTGCATTATTGTTTATATTTTTTCATTTCTTTTGTTTGTTTTTGTTCTATCATTAATTTTAAAAAAATTACATTAAAAATAATCTTACCCCTACTTTCAAAACTATCACATAGTAAGGGGGAGATTAGGAGGAAAATATTAACTTACTGTTTCAACAAAAAATATTTGTCATCATCAAAAATGGGGAGATTATTGCAATCTAGGATCCCTAGCTTATGATTTTGATGATAACAAATATCATTAATTAAAATTTAATTCTTCTAATATATATTGGAGATTATTTTTTATTTGTGTGCACTAACATTTCAGATACATCATACACAACTCGAGATTAATCAAGACTAAAATTTGGGTAGAATATGATGTCATTCAAAAGAGTCTATATTTTTCATTTTTTTTAATTTTCTATTTCTTGAGTCTAGCCATGTAAGGGTATATACTAAATTGGCGACCATACACACACATATAGGGGAGAGGCAAATTAAGCTGAGAATTTTTTAACTAATCGTATCGTACGATTATGATTATACTATATGATCAATTATATAAAAATATAGGGTTAACGGCTAATTATGTCATTAATGCTAATAAACTAATCATATTGTATAATGTAGATCGTACTATATGATTCGTTTCCTTCAGCAAACCCTAGCTGTAAGATAATTTAAGTAAGTATTTTAAAAATTGAATTTTGAACTAATCATACTGTACAATCTTAATTGTACTATATGATATTTAAAATCTTACTTAAATTATCCCTTATGATTAGTCAATTAAATCAAGTTTTAATAAATATGGTTAATCGTACTGTACGATCAGTATCATACAGTATGATTAACAGAGATGAAATTCGATCGTCCCAGATATTGTACTGGACAAAAACCTTAGTTAAACTAAACTAAATGCATAATATGATGTTAATCGCACTGTACGAACTTTTGATATTTGAATTGAATGTACTTTGCGATGTAAATCATACCGGACGATCGATAGAGATGTTTCTAATCATCACAGTAATCATCCTATACGAATAGAGTGAAGTTAAATTAATCATAACGTATGAACTCCCGATCATATTGTACGATAAGTATGCAAATTTTGAACAATTCGTCTGAATGATTATTCCATCGTACTATATGAACATCTCCTTTTATACTAATCATATTGTATGAACCTATTTTACTGTGCAAATAGTGACGACATAATTGAAAATTTAGGAGTTTTTGAAGCCTTGTACTTAAGCAACTCAATGAAGTTTTTGAAAAGACACTTTTGGCTATTGAAGGAGCTTTGAGGGAGAATTCTTGAGAGAGCTTTGGGCTTAAAGAGGGAGAAGGTGAGGTTGCGTGTGAGGGAGAAGGAGTGTGAGGGTTGTTCACATGGTTGCTCTAGGAAAACTTGCACCTGCTTCCTCTAGTGGCCTTGGTGAGTTCATGGAGTTTCTCTTGGGAGAGAAGCTTCAAAGTTAGGGTCTAGGGTTCTCGGCCTTCACCAGGAGGGTGAAAAAGGATTTACGATTCTCTGTCATCACCAGGAGAGTGAGAAAGATTTTGTGGGTTCTTTGCTTTCACTAGGAGGGTGAAAAAGGATCGAAGGTTCACTGCCATCACCAAGAGGGTATCATAGCTTTCAGTTCTCTACCGCACAATATTTGGTGGAAATAATTTTTGTAAGGGCTTCTCCGCTTTGCTGAGGGGGAAAAAGGCGAGTCACTATAGTGTTAGTGTAATACTCGAATAGAAGGACTCCGGGGAGTGGACGTAGGTCAAGGTTGATCGAACCATTATAAAATTTTTTATGTGTTCTTTCTAATTTTTTTCTATATTTTTAATTTATGCACGTTAAATTTTCTGCACAAACTTTATTTCTCATTGCAAGCTATAGATAGTCTAATCTGTGTTAGTAAGTAAATTCATATTTAGCTTGATTTGTTTATCCTTTAAATTTTTTTTTTAAATATTTTCATGTTTTAAACTGCTTCTGCCTATGTTAGTTACTCATCTAGATTGGTTTTAAAAATTGTCAGCATGCATAAATCAAAAAGAAGTTATCTTTGTTGTAGAATTTTTAAAAAAGTATCAATTTGGGCTTAAAGAGGGAGAAGGTGAGGTTGCGTGTGAGGGAGAAGGAGTGTGAGGGTTGTTCACATGGTTGCTCTAGGAAAACTTGCACCTGCTTCCTCTAGTGGCCTTTGTGAGTTCTTGGAGTTTCTCTTGGGAGAGAAGCTTCAAAGTTAGGGTCTAGGGTTCTCGGCCTTCACCAGGAGGGTGAAAAAGGATTTACGATTCTCTGTCATCACCAGGAGAGTGAGAAAGATTTTGTGGGTTCTTTGCTTTCACTAGAAGGGTGAAAAAGGATCGAAGGTTCACTGCCATCACCAAGAGGGTATCATAGCTTTCAGTTCTCTACCGCACAATATTTGGTGGAAATGATTTTTGTAAGGGCTTCTCCGCTTTGCTGAGGGGGAAAAAGGCGAGTCACTATAGTGTTAGTGTAACACTCGAATAGAAGGACTCCAGGGAGTGGACGTAGGTCAAGGTTGATCGAACCATTATAAAATTTTTGATGTGTTCTTTCTAATTTTTTTCTATATTTTTAATTTATGCACGTTAAATTTTCTGCACAAACTTTATTTCTCATTGCAAGCTATAGATAGTCTAATCTGTGTTAGTTAGTAAATTCATATTTAGCTTGATTTGTTTATCCTTAAAATTTTTTTTTAAAATATTTTCATGTTTTAAACTGCTTCTGCCTATGTTAGTTACTCATCTAGATTGGTTTTAAAAATTGTCAGCATGCATAAATCAAAAAGAAGTTATCTTTGTTGTAGTATTTTTAAAAAAGTATCAATTTACAACCCCCCCCCCCCCCCGCCCCTCTTAGTGCATTTAGGGATAGTTCAATAAGGTCTAGAACCTCCCCAAACTTTCACCTACTCCGCTAGTTCGTAATCCTCAATTTTACTCTCCAAACCCCCACTTTCATTCACCAGACCCCATGCACAGTACTCCCTTCTACCTTTACTACCCCCATCACTTTCTCATAAAGTCCCTCCCACTTATCCATATCCACCATATGTCATATTATTCTACCACCACCCACCCCATCAGCCCTCTCTAGGTGGACCTTTCACCCTCGTTACAGCAAAGCAGACATTAGATGGGCGCATGTTGATTGCACTTGAGGGTGGCATATACGTACTTACTATATTCTTAACACTACTAAGATAATTTAAGAAATGCTTTTTCATCTAATACATTTTGTCTAGGTATTATTCGTTAAAGTAGCCCACACATGAGATACGAGACATCACACAGAGCATGTTTGATACTCCCTATATTTCTTGGAAGAAAATTCCAAAAGAAGTGCCCAACTTGTGGATCAGGGAGTTTGAAGTTAGTTATTAGCAAAAATATTCAATATTGTATCTTTTTAATTAAGCTAATAAAAATATTATATATTTTTATATGCAGAAATATTTTTACTGGTTTCCTGAGTACAATGATAAGATTAGAAAAGATTTTGAGAAGTGCGGGTTGACTCACCTACGAGACATGTTTACGGACATTAGGAAGTCAAGCGAGCAACACCTCTAGATTGGTGAGAGTGTATGTGCCGAGCTGATCAGTGTTTTGGGCAGCTTAGATTATACAAGGATGAGGGATGAGAATAGATAGAAGCGAGCTTTTGACACTAGGGCCATGGGTAGTACACTCCATACTAGGGGCTCAATTCCATACACTGAGCATAGGTGACATTTGGTAATAATTTTAATAGATTTTAATAATTTATTTAGTTATGAATGCTAATGTAAGTATATTACAAAAAGAGCTGCTGGTTAGAGTCCATTTCGCTGTTGAGTTGCATAGTCATACCCACAAGCACTAGGAGGACTAGCAATGAATGGATAAGCGAGCAACATGAGTATATAAATTTAAAATTTTAAGTGTCATATGTAAATTGAATAATCTTATATTAACTTTTATAGAAAGATTATACAGGGCTTCAAGAGAGCTAGGATGGAGCAGGTGAGGGTTCCTTTGGGAAATCTACAAATTATTCTGATTACCTCACTTGGTCGAAAGCAGTAATTGGAATGCAGAAAGGACGAGTTTATGGATTAGGCTCGCAAGCCTATGCATACGAGGAGGAGACCTCTGGCGGCTCCAGCTTCTTAGCAAGCAGCAGGATAGTTTGTATAGTCAATAGGTGGCTAGCCTTACAACAGAGCTAGATCAAGTCTGAAAATCACAAGCTTGCATGCAAATGTAGCAAAGTCAAATATTGGAGGAGTTGCAGAGTATAAGGGAGCAGTTCAATGGAATGCAGCCAGCATCGATAGAGTAGGAGAATGATAAAATATATTTTGATTAGACTTTTTGTTATTACTGAACATTTTATTACTATGTGTTTAAACATTTTATGGTCCATTTTTATTTTGTAATGAACTTGATGTTTATTTTAGAATTATTTGGTAATTGCATAATATCTTTTTATGAATAAATATCTTATTATGTATAACATTAGTGTTTTTGTTTAATGTTGAAATGTGAGGATGCTATATGTATGTTTTGTAGGATTGTTATTATACAATAATTGAGAGAAAGATCTTTTTTATTTATGGTACAAGTTTTTAGTGAATTATTCGCCAAAAATGTTGACACGATGAATTGCTATACTATTTTGGGCGGAATAGTTCTGCCAAAAATTTTGGTAGCTAATCCATTGGTAAGGTCCGCTGGTTAGCTCCACAAAAATAATTGGCAGCTTGACTGTCGATAATTCTGGCAGCTATATTTCGCTGGAAATGCTGGCAAAAAACCTGTCAAAAACAATAACCTGGAAACAATAGTTTTAGGAATACATTTTTGCCAGAAGCCGGTAAATCCACCAGAAATCATTTTGGCAGACTCATTTCCATCAGAAAATGTATTTCTGACGCGCATTTTAAGGTCGACTCAATTTTCTCTAGAAAGTCATTATTTATGGTAGATAACGCGCATTCATTTCCAGCGGATTTTGGTTGCCAGAAGTACAAGCTTTTTCTATAGTGAACCATTATACTCATATAAATGAGTTTAATACAACATTTACTTTATTTTTTTAGTATAAATTTATCAATGATATTGTATGATATATTCTAATTTTGAAGAATCCAATCATATTAATATACACCAGTTATTATTTTTTCAAAAAATTAATTTTGAAAGTTACTAGTATTGTGTTATGTATGTTATACTACATGATTAGGTCTAAATTCAAAACTATACCAATCAAATAAAGCATTCTTTATTTAGATAATTTAAAAATTAAATTAATCATATTGTATGATGTAAATCATAATGTATAATTAGTTTTCTAATTTAATCTAATTGAACAACAAGAATTACGAGATGAATTAGCACATATCAAACAAGTTTAACTGATTATATTAAATGATATATATCAAACAATATGATTAACTAGAAGCCACTTTTCATGATATTAATTTTTTTTTGTACTAACAATACAATACATTGTATACATTATAATATATAATATGTTTGTATTTTTCTCTTAGCCTATTGTAGGGTTTATTTTTAAAACATCTAACATAAATATTTTCTTATGAACCCTAAAACATAAGAGAGGCCAAAGGATCTTAGAAAAAGAAAGGTGAGGAATTCTCTCTTAGGATGGAACATTTGCCTTTTGATTTGAATGATTTGAAAACTCTAATAGGGTGAAAACTTCCAAGCTAGTTGGCCGGAGTATGACTTTCTTGCTTGTAATAGAAAAAAGTGCAGGGTTGCTCCATTCCCCATCAAAATGAGAAGCTTCTCCACTCAGTGTTGTTTGAAGGAGAGATTAGTTCAAGATATGGACCTAGGTAGTAGTGTTGAACCATAATAAAAGTTTATTCACACCATTTTTCTTTGATTTTTACTTTCTTGCACCATTATTTTTGACTACTTGTTACTTTTTATACTCTAATTCAATGGATGTACTAATATATGATTATGAGCATATGTTTTGTAGAGATCTCTAATTTACTCTATACATATGCTAATCTTATTGTGTGATCGTGCAAAAAATCCTATTATTTTTTATCCTTGAATTATTTATATAAACAAAAATATAAAGTATTATTATTATTATCATTATTATTATTATTATTATTATTATTATTATTATTATTCTTATTCTTATTATTATTATGCATTAGATTTTAAAATAATCTTATATCTTTTAGTCATTTAAAAAATTAGCACACCAATTCACATCCCTCTTGGGTATTGCAAATCACTTCAATACGCAGTGCCCATAAAATCACACGATACCCTTAATGGTGTTTCTATTTGATAGATAGGCTGAGTGCTAGTAGTTGGGTCAATAGAGAGAAGTTTCAGGGTAAGATGAATATCATGATTACTTGGGAGAAATTTAATGATACTTGTAGATAATGGTTTGTATATCTTATAACTAAGTAGCAGATGCTAGAGTCATATAGAAGGCTAATGCATGGAAGCAATATGGTGATGGAGTGTGAGGCTGAGTTCATTACACTAGAAAGATATACCACATAACAAGTTAGGATTACAATAAAGTATTATAGATTCTTGAGGAAATCAAGATTAGTCAGCGACACCCGCTTGTTCCATTCTAAAATAGATATTTCACTAAGTTATTGGAGGAAGCAAAATTGGTAGAGAATGATCTAACATTGACTCAATATTGATGGGATGCTTGTAGGAAGTGGTTTGATGGAGTGCCAAACATGAGCTAGTGGTACTAGTGGAAAGAGGAGTTGATTTGGACTAAGATATTTTAGGAAAGGCCAAGTAGTATCTATTAGTGGTGGTTTAATAGGTTATGTTAGTGGGGTAGTTGTATGTGTAACTTGTGGGAGGATACATCTCGATCGGTAGATATTATATTATAATAGGGTAGAATTTTATATATGGTAAAAAAGGTGAATCACAGAATGGATGTCAGAAGTTAGAGTTGAGGACCCCATGTAGACTTCGAGATAGAGGATAGTCCCATTTAGTGCATCTTGACTCAATAAGAAACCTAGGAAGCAAATGATATTTTGACAACTATGGTTTTCATTTTTACACAATCATGTAGAGTTTTATTTGACTATGGGGCTAGTCACTCCTTTGTAACTAAGAAGTATTTTATATTAGCGAATTCATCTCTTCTTGTATTGCAAACCAGTTTGTCAATTATTTTACCTGCTAAAGATGGTATGATAGCAAAATATACATGCTTTAGTGAGATAGAGATTTTTAATAGAAGAATGAAGTACAAGTTTATAGTGTTTCTTTTGATTGAGTTTGATGTTATTATGGGGATGAATTGGCTGATTAGATATGGTGCTCACATTGATTGTACCAAGAAGAGAGCGACACTGCATGTGAGATGTGAAAGTATTTCTTTATAGGGTGTTAGAGGAATGTTACGATCACTTATATTAGCTCTACAAACATATAGATTATAAGAGAATCGAAAATGTTATATGTCTTGCTCATGTGCGGGATAAGAGTTAGACTTCAGAGGTGATTGACAAAATTCTTATGATGAGATATCTTTTTGATATTTTTATGAGAAGTTGGTGGTTTTATCACTTATTAGAGAGGTTGAGTTTTATATTGAGGTACTACCTAGTGCATTTCCCATTTTTAAGACCCCTTATAGAATGGCAATTGAAGAGTTGTAAGAGCTAAAGGTAGGGGTGTCAATAAATGACCCAACGAACCAACTTGACCCAAACCTACCAAAAAAAATTCAAGTTTGGGTTAACTCGTTTAATAAATGGGTTGGGTTTGGGCAGGTTTTCTAACCCGTTTATTAAATGGGTCAGTTTTAGGATGACCCACGAACCCACTTTTGACCCAAAAATTACCAGTTTAATATCATTTTTCTTAAATTTTTTAACTTGTGGGTATAATCTTTTTATTTTTAATCAAATATCCTAAATTTTATAATCAATAATTTATTAAAAAACCAAAATGGATTAACAGGTTGGGTTTGGGTCATTCGGGTTGCTAGCGGATCAAATTTGGGTTGGTCTTTTTTACCAGTTTATTAAACGAGTTGGGTTCGAGTTAATTGAATTTGGATCAGGTTAATTCGAGTTGGTCCTGAACCCAACCTGTCAACCCATTTTGACACCCCAAGCTAAAGCTGTAGTTGCATGAGTTTGAAGATAGAGGCCTAATTAGCCTTATTATATCTTTTAGGGTGCACCTATATTATTAAAAAAAGAATAATATGGTGTATTTATGCCCTGATTATAGAGGATTGAATTAGGTGACTATCAAGAACAAACACTCATTGCCTATGATTAATGAACTATTTGATCAATTGAGGGGTAAAATTATATTTTCTAAGATAAATTTGATATTTGGGCATCACTAACTAAATGTTAAAAAGGTGGATGTGTCAAAAAAGCTTTTAGTACTAGTTATGACCACTATGAGTTATTAGTTATGCCTTTTAGTGTGATTAATACCTCAGCTCATTTATGGATTTGGTAGACTAGATGTGCTTAGGGCATATTTGGATAAGCTTTTTAGTGCCTTTATTCATGATATATTGATGTATTCAATGATCAAGGATAATTAACTACTCATTAGAGGGTAGTGTTAGAGACCTTGAGTTAGTATGGTTTACATGCAAAGCTTTTGAAGTATGAATTATGGTAAAAAATATAAATTTTTTTAAGATTATTATATAAGTGATAGTGATGAATATCTATAGATCCCCATATATATGCTATCGCTAATTAGATTAGGCCCACAATAGTGTCCATGCTGTGTAGTTTTTTTTATATGTATGGTTATTGTATAAAGTTTATTAATGTTTTTTAATAGACCATTATTCCTTTAACTAGATTGGTACATATGATGAAAATATTCAATCATGTAGCAGATTGTGAAGATATGTTTCCGATATTGAAGAGTTGCTTACTGTTAGCACTTAATTTGGTTATTCCATCCTATACTAAATGATTTAAGGTGTTTAGTTATGTATCATTAAAGGGCTTGAGTTATGTGTTGATGTAGCAAGCTAGAGTGATTACTATGCTTCTAGATAATTGAAGACATGTAAGAAAAACTATCTAACTTATGATTTAAAGTGGAGGCTATCATATTTGGATTAAAAATCTAGATGCAGTTTTTGTAATAAAATTTGAGATCTATATGGATCATCAAATCTTGAAGAACATTTTCAATTAGAGGAAAGTTAACTTGAGGTAGAGTAGGTGATTTTAGCTAATTAAGGATTATATCCTTAACATTAGGTATCAATTTGGTAGGGTTAATGTGGTAACTGATTCTTTAATTAGGAAGTCTATTGATGTGGCATCTTGTATGATTATATTTGATGTAATATTGAGTCATAATATGGATATGTTGGAGTTAGAGGTTGTTATAGAAGTTGATATACACATCAGAATGATCCTAGATAATTATGCTGGCTACTTTTCAGTAGAGGATTCATAAAGCTGAAAAGGTCGATAAGGAGTACGAGAAATTTATAGACCATATTCAATATGGGATGAGGCTTAAGTTATGAATGGATGATCATAGAGTCTCGACTTATAAAGGTTGACTATGGGTATTAAGTGGCTCATGTTTAAGAAGAGGGATCTTGTATGAGGCATATTATCTTTCAAATATGATTCATTATGGAGTAACAAGATATATCATGATTTGATAGTGATTTTTTGGTGGAGGTTTCATAGTTTATTTCAAGATATAAGACCCATCTATTTATAAAAGTAGAGTATTAACTAGTGGTTTATTGTAGATTTTCCCTACACTTAGTGGATTGGGAAGAGTTACTATGGATTTTGCAATGGGGTAATCAAGATTTAGGTAGGGTCATGATGTAGTATGGGCTATACTGGGCCAGATAATAAAGTTAGCATATTTTCTTCTTACGAGGAATACATATCTAGTTGAGAGGTTGATTTAGCTGTATGTGAGTGAGAAAACTATATGTATTATACCAAAGGTTATTATTTTTTATAGCTAGATTTACTTATAGGTTGTGGAGAGGTATTCAAGAGGGTTTGGTGATTAGGTTGAACTTTAGTATAGCCTTTCACCCAAAGCAGATGGTCAATTTGAGAAGACCATTCAAATGTTTAAGGTTTTGTTAAGATTAGATGTGCATGATTCTATAGCGAGTTGGGAAGACTATATTCCTTTGAGTGGGTTTGCCTATAATTATTACCTGAAGTTAAGTATTGATATGTCACTGTATAAGGCATTACACACCTTTATCTTGTATATAAGTAGGTAGAGGAGATCGATGGGTCTTGAGTTAGTAGATGATGTTACTAAGACTACTCGATTGATCATGAATAAATTGAGAATAATAAGGGATAGACAAAAGAAGTATTATGATCAAAGCATTAGGTAGTTGATCTTTAGGTAGTTGACTTTATGTTTATGAAATTCAACCCTATGAAGGGTATGAGGAGATTCGACAAATTATTGAAAATGAGTCTAATAAAAGGATGTGAGCAAATTTGATAGAGAAGGTAAGCTAAGTCAAAGATTTTTAGGTATTTTAAGGTTATTTGTATAATTGAAAATTTTGCTTACATAGTGTTATTTCTATATTACATGTTAGTTGTCCTCAATGTAATTCATGTATAGCACTGCTATTGAGCATAGAGTTATTAAGTATAAGGTTGATATATGACCTTATTTGACTTATATAAAGTAACTCGAGAATAGAGAAGACACACTAAAGAAAGAGCCTAAGATAAGATAACTTTACCCAAAGATATTTGGTTGATAGGAGAACGCATTGGAATGTAAAGGATGACTTTTTTCTAAGGTGGGGAGATTATAATTCCTATTAGCAAAATTTTATCTAGTAAATCACCATAATACCCTATGTTGAGGAGTAGGTGACCCCCAATGACCATCTTAAAGAAAGTCCTCTTTTTGATCGGTAATGGAAGAATCAAGTCAAACTATGATGGTGCTAGTGTGTGGAGGAACTTTACATATAGGACCATAGCCATCAATGCACAAGATTTTTGGGGTTACACCCTTGATGCTTATTTACTTTGAGTGTGTGTATGTATATATAAAGTATATCTTCATATGATTTTGGTCTCTGGATGATTATACAAATGATTGTTTACGAACAATAATATTAATCCCTTGAATTACTACAAAAACATAATTAGCCTATAATATTCAAATAATTTTTCTAAACTCATTTCAAGTCTAATTTATAGATTATCTAAACTAAATTATAGGATATATATATATATATATATATATATATTGTGTCCATATTCACGACGATAGAGAAATATAAAGTTTAACGTCTTAGCTTTGTACGAAGATCCATCACACAATCATATAAAAGAGAAGGTATAGTATTCATAAGAGACACCAAAGTTTTTACATGAAAACCCTTGAAAAGGGGGAAAAGCCATAGGGCCTGGCCCAGTTTAAATGAATCCACTAATGTTTGCAGTTGATTATAAATGAGGCCCTTTATTAAGGGGAAGGTCTTGGCTTGATGTAGCAAATATACATCACATATAGAGCATTACATAGTGGGAATTGGAAGAATCAGTATTAACATGTTTGTTTGGTCAGCAAGCCCATAGTCGGCGGGTGACAGAGGTCGAAAATACCTACCATAGTAGGGTGACGGTGGTTAGAAGGATCGTAGTCGGCGGGTAATGGAGGTCGGAAAGACCGTTGTCAGGCGATGGAGGTCTGAAGGACTATAATCGGCGTTCAATGAAGGTCAGAAAGACCATTATCATGCGATGAAGGTTAGAAGGACCGTAGTCGGTGGGCGATAGATGTTAGAAAGATTGTTATTAGGCGATAGTGGTCGAAGGACCATAGTCGACCGGTGATGGAGATCAGAAAGACCGTTATTAGGCGACGGAGGTCGAAAGGATAGTAGTCGACGAGCGATGGAGGTCGAAAAGATGATGGTTAGGTGACGATCGTTATAAGGGCCATAGTAAACGAGTGTTGGGGGTCGGAAAGATCATAGTTTAGGATGATGGTCTGAAGGACCGTAGTCGGCAAGCGACAGAGGTCAGAATGACTGAAGTCTAATGAAGTATGTTGGAAGGACCGTAGTCGGTGGGCGATGGAGGTCAGAAAGACCATAATTAGGTGATGATCGTTAGAAGGATCATAGTTGATGGGTAACTGAGGACCTGAGGTCGAAAGGACTGTAGCTGGTGACGGTGGTCAGAAGGGCCGTAGCCGAGCGATGATGGTCAGGGAGACTATAGTTGGGCGATGACAGTCAGGGAGACCGTAGTCTGGAGATATTGGTTGGAGAGGTTGTAGTCGGTGGGAGACGATGGTTAGAAATATTGTAGTTTGGCGATGGAGGTTGGAAGGATCGTAATCGGCATTCGATGAAGGTCAGAAAGATTGTTATCAGGCGACGGAGGTCGAAAGGATCATAGTCGGCGAGCGACATAGGTCGAAAAGACTGTAGTCAGGATATGTTTTTAGGGAGGAAGTCCAACGATAATCGGTGGTCGGACGTAAGTCTAACAATAATTGGTGGCCTTGTGGAAGTCCGACAATGGTCGGTGGCCGAGCGTAAATCTGATAATAGTTGGTGGCCATGCAGCTGTCCGATGAAAGTTCTACGAAGGATGGTGGTTGAGTGAAAATCTAATAAAATTTAGTGGCTGGGCCGAAGTCCGATGACAATTAGTAGCAGGGAGTAAGTTCGGCGATGGTCGGTGGTCAGGTGGTAGTCGAGGAGGAGCTTGGTGGGAAGATAGATCTCAGATTTCTCTTCCCCTTCTCTCTTCTTTCTCTTTCCTTGCTCCCCTGCTTCCTTCTCCCTTAATGAAGAATGAGGGGTCTATTTATAGTTTTGTGGGAGTGTCATGACCAGTAAATAGGGAGGAAATCAAGGGCATGTTGGGAGTGTTTTGAATGGATAGCCGATATCGACTCCTTTGATCATGGACCGTTTATTGAGTATTTACTTGCCTTGATGATGTTAGAAATCGATGATCTTGGACTCATTGGATTCGTCTCGTCTAGCCGCTTGATTCGATTATAAGCATGCCACATTTGGAAACCTTTTGGTCATCCAATTTATGATTTGAACCTTCCAAATGCGCTTTGGGTCTTCGATTTGCACCCATTTGGGCTTAGATTGGGTCGAATTTGGTGTCATTGGGTTCGTATTTTTGAGACGTTCAGTTCACCTATAAGTTTGCAGAAATTAGAGTTTGGATGGTCTAAAATTTAATTTTAAAAATTTTCAACTTAATTTTGCCTCGAGATTCGTGCCCGATCAAGATAAATTTTTGATGATATATCAATATATATTGTAGGCATGAAAATTGAAACATATTTATTAACTTGAACACTTCAAGAAATATAAGAGACTTTTCTAGACCCGTTTGGTGTTTGTTTGTAAATCGTTTTCATTGGTAGGTTCAAGACATGATGTTGTATTTATTGACTATTTTTAATAGTTTTTTGAGTTACAAATTTTAGGATATAAAGAATTTATATCAACTTTATAATTAAATCATAAGTATTTTATAATTAGAAATATACATTTACTTTATTTGATTATAGAGATGTTTATACTTATAAAAACTCCCATTTTTCGAAGCTATTCCCATCCCATGGCCATGAGAAGAGTGAGGAAAAAAAAGGAAAGGAAGAGAGGAGTGGGAAAGAGAAAAGTTGAATTCAAAGGACTTAGGCTTCGTTTGGGATGGCTTTTTTACTGCTTCTTGAAGCCGTCCCAAACGAAGCCTTAGACTATTTTTATGCTATGGATTAGTTGAAAAAATTATTTGGTTTGAGGTAGGCTATTATTATCCTACTTTTATTTTTAATGATCGTGATTCTTATGTGATTTATTATTTTTTCATTTGAACATATTGTAAAAAAATAAAGATATCTTTATATTTTGAGAATTTTCATTTTTTATATTTTTCTATGTTGTCACTATATATATTTGCACATAATTGTATGATAATATTGAGTTTTCACTAAGTTTTTCATATTGTGTAGTATTTTAATTATTTTAAAAACCTTATACAAATTGATTGAATTTAATTATGATACCTTGACCATCATGCAAATACTATTAATAATGTCTATAGTTTCATTTTATGATTCATGCATGTAATATGAGCACACATATTAACTGTGTAATCTTTACCATTTCTATTATACATGCATACTTTTATACATTCATGTGATATGACATAAATTATTCATATTTAATGAAATTATTGATTATTTAGTATATGTGTGTTGTAAAATATTTGTGAATAAAAATTTAGTATGATTGATAGGTTGAATATGGATGGCATGTGTACATTTAGGAAGGCATAAGGGCCTAAGTAAAATATTACTTAGAAGGAGACATAAAGGGTTGAATAAATGAATTATACTATTTATAGGGAGGAATAAGGGTCTAAATAAATTTTTGAATGAAAGTGTACATACATAAGGAGTTATAAGGGCTTCATAACATGTATGTGTTGGGATGTAATTAGGGCCTGAGGGGATTGGTATGATATTTTATGGAATGATGCTTATTTCTATTATCATACTAAGATACAATAATTATGTAAATGTTATATTTATACTGTGATTTATGATGCATTCCTTTCACATTAATTTTTGTGCTGACTTGATGGACTTGATCAGACATAACCTATAATAGGTTAAGGTGTCATAATTAGTAACATGTATTTGTAATTAGTGTTGTTGAACACTCTTAATGTATAATATGCTTTATTGTTTATGATTTTTAAATACATTGCATACATATTACCTTTTCTTTTATGCATTGAATATTATTATAAACTTCATTTAATCTAGTGATCTATTGATGCTCATCCCTACTTTATCTACATGAGTTGATTTTAGGGAAGGAAAGAAGGTTTATGTTCATTATAGTAGAGGTTATAAGTATACATTTTAATATAATATAGTTAAATTTTTCATTCAGGGTGATACTAGATTTTAATGGATAAAGAGATATATACCATGATTACTTTATATGAACACTATTAAATGTATAGTCTTATTATACGAAATAAAATGATGTTGATGATTTTGCACTGTTATATCTGAGGATGTATTAATAGCTCCATGTTATAATAAATAATGGATGATAAAAATATTACTTAAAATATATCTTTGATTTTACATGTTAAACATTCAACCTAATATGACCCACTCTGCCATGAGGGTTGTATTAGTTTGAGTCATGGTGACAAGTATTAGGATCCTTATGCATTTAATCCTTATCGTTTGGATCATCTAGAGTGCTCCTGGTCCATCTGGGCTTAAATGTATTCCAAGATATCGAATATGCACTAATCAGGAACCTTTCTTGTATTTTATTATATAAATTGTTTGATTTTTCTAGAGGCAATATGCATGTGATTGCTCATCTATATTTCATTCTAATTATATAGAATGAAATATAGAAGAGCCATCACATGCACATAGTGTCTAAACAAACCAAACAATTTATAATAATAGAAAATAAACATATATAGCATTTTTATTTTAGCAGCAATGCCTTCATTTAGCCTATTTAAATATTGACAAAATGCCCCTATAAAATGAAATATCATATTTCCATATGTTAGTTACTGTAAGAAAAATATCAATCATAGTGCAGAAAGTAGTCACATCCAATGCATACCAAATAATCCTAACTAATTATATAGGAAAAGATGAGCACCAAAAGAAGTTTGTATCAAAATAATTTAACCACATCCTAGCCTTAATAATCAATTAAGGGCATGTTATATAACATCACTTAAGTGTGTGTAAAAGTCAAGGTGTGGTCAAGCTGAACTCAAATGATTGTAATGAATACCAAACTAATTCATTTAAAGGATCTAATTAATATGATGCATGTAAGCTCAAAAATAATTAAAATTTAAAAATAAATTTTAGAATATGTTTTATTGGTGTTAAAAGAGGTTTAAACCCAATCTACAATTTTTAAAAAATTGGAATTAATAATTTTTAAAAATGTTGACCATACATATGGCATAAAAGTAGTATATTAAAATTTAAAATTTATTATGAGAAAAGATCTAGGTTATTTATATGCTTGATATTCATATGAGGTCTGGTTATGATATAATGGTTTTCATTATAAATTGAATTATCACTTAATAATTATATTCAACCAATCATAGCCACATTCCACTCCTAAAACTAAGGACAACTTCCTACCCAATTTGTATTGACTTAATGCTTATGCAAATGTAATAGTATAAGAAGAAAGATAGCTAAGACTTTTAACAATTAAACTTAAAGGATTTCAAATGGTTCAAACACCTAAAAGATAAGGATTCCTAAACATTTAGATAGAGCTCCAAATATTCAGAGTGCAAGGATAGGAATGCCTAAGTAGAGATAATCTACTCAGATGAAAGGGAATGATTTAGTTGTTGGTGTAAAATCAAAGCATTTGGTCGAATAATAAAATGATCCAAAAGAGCAATACTAACTCAAAGGAAAGCTAATAAAAAAGGGCACGATTAAACTAGGGAAAAAATAGCCAAAAGTCCATGACCAAATTAAGAATTTTTTTTTGAAATGAGCTTGATTAGGTCAAGCTAAAAGAGCATGAATACATTAGAAAGAGATTTAGCTAAAAGAGTATAGCAAGATCAAAATCTACCTAGTCAAAAGAGCATAATTAGATTGAGAGTGTAACTAATTTAGAAATTGTGGCTTTTATGAATTATAACACAATAAAAAAGAGCATAACTATGTTGGTAGAAACCCAACCAAAATAGCATGGCTAAGTCAAAATGAATCCTTACAAAAAGAGGCATGGCTAAACTATCAATATGGAATCAACTCAAGATATAATCAAAGTGTTAATGCATGATAATGATGAAATGGGTAGATCAAAATGATTACTATATGTGTCTCTAATAGGTGTGACATTCCATGTCACATGGACCTAGAAAGAACTAGGGTAGATTATCCTAAAATATTATGGTGACATCCTATAATAGGTGTAAAAGTATTAACTATCTCGTTAGTAATAATAAACTAATTACTGTGTGCTCTAATGTGCAGTGTTCTGCTTGACCCATATTAATTAAGCCTAATGAAAGCTTATTGAGTGAGAATAAAAGCCAACTATGTAGAGATAGAGTGTGTGTAGTGAGGTGACATCTGATTTTAGATTGAAGTCCAAGCATAGGTGCAAAATATGTATGACCAATAAATATAATAATATAAGTTGGTCAACTCATGTTGGTTGAAAGTCAATGCATTGTTCTTCATTTAACATGAAACTATCTAGTCAGTAGGAACATATTGCAGACGAGGGAAATATCTGATGACACTTTAGGAGGCCAAACAAGAAATGTTTTGTTAGGTTGAAATGTTGAGATGACAATAAGAAGCCATAAATATTAGTGGGGAATGGTAAATAGGGAACCTAAGAAACATAAACTTAATTTTCCTTTGAAGACCTAAGGGGAGATGATTGAAAGATGAATGTGCCAATTTATAGAATGTTAATGGGCAATACGGTGTAATATGACCAAATGATGTCACAAGAAGACACTAATAATGGTTTGGCAAGAAAGTCAATAACCTTGATAGTCATCCAAAATTATACAACCTTGAGAGGAGATATTTGGGTGATGATGAGAAAGGTGTTGGTGAAAAAATCATTTATTCAAGAAGAAGATAAATGAGATATTGTCCCATTAATTTAAGTGGTGCAAAAAAGTTTCAATGAGTTACTAACTAGTGGGTACAAAAAGTGTAACTCATTAGCATGGTAGGCAATGTGCATCAACATTGAAGCATCAATCAAAAGATAATATTTCTTTTAGAAGATGTGATTCCTATTGGGAGCCAAAGAGCGATGATAATGGAGATGTTGGAAGGGGTGTCAAAATTTGACCTGACTCAAAACCTGGCCTGGACCTGACCCAAAAAATTCTGGGTTTGGGTCAACTCGTTTGCCATATGGGTCGGGTTCGGATTCAGTAATCCGACCCATTTATAAATCTCGTTCAAGTTCGGGTTGACATGGAAACTCGAAAATAACCCAAAATGACCCGGTTTACACACACCTGACGGCTGACCCATGCCTTGCTCCCTCGTCTCGTGAACACCTACATACCGTGCTAACGCCGTCGACCCTGCCTCCGGGCCTCCACTGTCTCGCCTTGACCATGGTCACCATCACCTGCATACTGCGCTGACGCCATGACAATGTCGACCCTACCTTCGTGCCTTTGCGATCTTGCCCTGACTATGGTCGTCATTGCCTGCATACTACGCTGAAACCATGACGCCATCAACCCTGCCTCCACGGTCTCACCCTGACCACTGTCATCGTCGACCTTGCCTCCACGAATGTGACCTTGTTTGTGGCCTTACGACTCAAGTTCTTGACCTTACCTCACATTCGGGCTCACGGTTTGTGAAACTTGCCCTTTTTTGAATTAAAACGGGTCCGCGGGTCGGGTTGGGTCAACCCGGTAACCCGTGCGAGTCGGGTCCGGGTTGAAATACCTAACCCGTTTGCAAAAATGAGTCGGGTTAGGGTCAACCTGTTTAAACCCAGGTCAATCCAGGTTCGACTCAAACCCGACCCGTGGGCCCATTTTGACACCCCTAGATGTTGGTTAAATAGTAGATGGGTGGAGGCTTGAAATATTCATACGAATGTTGAGATCTAAGAGATTGGTTATGTTGGATGGAAACATGGAAAATACCATCCACTAAGAAATTAGACATATAGTTAATGAGTCCATGCTGAATGGGATATTAAGCAAATAGGTTTGGGGAGTCCCGGAGTTAGTCTTAATTTAGTTATTAGACCTAACTAGTGTAATGAGTTAATTCGAGCAATTATTGTCGAGGATTTTATAGCTAAACATTTAGTGTACTAACCTAATTAAGTGTGAGAATTTAGAAATTAAATGCAATAATTGATGATGATCCAAGATTACTTCCATTGTACGTCTTTGATCGATGATTAAATGATATCACATTTTTAATGATGAGATTTTGAGCATATTGGGAGTCCCAAATTAAAGGTTAATCGAATTTTCTAGCCTCTTCAATGGAATTTGGGAGATGACATATTTTAGAAATGTTTTGCACTTTTGCAAGAAAATGCATTTGAATAAGCAAATACTAGTGAGAATGGAGGTCACTAGCTTAGTGGTACATATTCTTGAGTAATGAGCATGAGATTTCTACAACAGACTCCAAATTAAGTATGCATATTGAACCCAAAAATTTTATGTGTACTTAACCGGTAGGTGCGTACTTAGGTTTAATCAAGCTATGCCCTGTCCGGGTCCGCATGCCCTGCTCCCATCCGCCATTCGCAAACCACGCTCTCATCTGGTCGTTTGCATGTCAGTTCGTGTTCGACCATTCAACGCCACGCTCTGTCTACACACCCAGTTCCGTCCGCAAGCCCAGCCACCGTCCGCATGCCCAGCTTTGTCCGCAAACCCAACCACCATCTGCACGCCTAGCTCTCGTCCGATCGTTCGCATGTCCAGCTCCTGTGGAAGGATTTCACTCCCTTCCACACGCAAGCAACCGATTCAGAGCATGTTCAAGTACGACCTCTCGCATATCTTTTGGAAGATGTCCACAAAATTAAACGAAAAACGATTGAATGAGTCCCAACGATGCAAAATCATTTGAATTGTTTCAGAGAAATATTCTGGTCGCAGTCCTCAATGTTAGACGTAAGAAATTGCAAAACTTATTTCAAATGATCATTCATGACATGTTTAAGTTATAAATCTTAAACCCTAGTTTTTATTAGAATTTTGTATACTTAATTGGATGCGCACTTAAGTCGGAGGTTACTGTACCTCTATATGTCTTTGTGTACAAATAGCTTTGTGCTTGAAGATGACAGTTGGCTCAATTATATTAAGAAAATTCAATTTGATCTAAATTTTGTTGATAAATATTAATTAGATGTTTTTTTTTTAATTTTTTGATAGTCCAAGTACATTTTATATGATTCTATTAAATTTATGTGAACTTCAACTAAACTAATATTAATCCCAATCAAATCATTATAAAATTAGGCTCCATAAATTAAATTCAAGTTCTACATACAAAATCATAATTTCCTACTGAACAAAACTGTTATATTATTCACCATATCATTAGCCCTACATTAGATGTCATGCTCAATCAATAATGCTTCAGATAAACGGCTCGGATCAGAAGAGTGAATAATCGGGCGGTTATAGACATTCAATCAACAACAACTCCGGCCACGTGTCCGTCCACGCCCCATAAGGCCTCTACCAACGTCGACGGGTGACCGGTTACACCATGAACCGCACGTGTCAAGAGCGTCATGGCGGACGCACGCTCGCCGTGGTCGTAATCCGATATTTTGGTGATATTTTAGGGGTAGAGTCGTCATATCACAAAATCATCACCGCCTGAGCTCGAGTTAGGGTATTTCTACTCTGCGGTACACGCTACCGTGGCTTGAAGGCCCTCTTATTTCATCCACAAAAACACAATAAACTACGGAAAAGCCACAGGCGAATTCATAAATTGGAATTTCGGCCCCCATTGACGCTCTCTTGCCTTCCACCTCTTTTCTTCTTCTCTTCGCCTTCCCTTTCCTTCCCGAGAGAGCGGGATTCGCGAAGGGTTTTCCTATCTTTGTTTCTCGTTATTGCTCGGCGAACCGATTCGCGTGCCGGTGAGATCGCAGCGTTACAGAGAGTATTCCGGCGAGTTATGCAGGCGGATCAGACGGTGCTGAGCCTGAGGCCTGGTGGTGGCGGCAATCGAGGCAGCAGGCTCCTTGCCCCCCGTTTTGATTCAACAATTTACTCCGGTGCTGGCAGTGTTGCAGCCCTCAGCTCGATCTCCGACGCATCTGTCTTTCGTCCTCATGGCGGCGCATCCAAGGTTATCTCAAATCTAGTGCGGCTCTCAGCCTAACTACTATCGATTTTCTCGTCCTTTGTTATCTTCTATACTTGTTCGTGATACGAATTTGGTGCATGCCCAAGATTGTTTCTTGATGCGCGATCTGATTGATTTCTTCTTGAATCGGGTAGATTTTATTGAAAATTGCGATCATGATGGCACTTTCGGAGCTTCAATCTCAGACCATTTGCTTGAATTTATTGTCCTTTTTGTTTAATTCTGATTTTCATGTGCTATGAACTAGTTCTCGGAACTTTCTTGTTGCGGTCCTCATTTAACTTGATACAAACAATAGGATAACTCCTTTTTGGTGCCATTGGCTGAGCATTCACAGCCACTTTTTGAAAGCATGAATTTTTGCTGAAAGGTTTCCCTTCGTGATCTACACTTAGTTTTTAGGTCTGCACTTTTGGATCCTTGTTTCTTTGATCATGATGCCCAGCTTCAAGATTAGGTACTGGACAGCTGATCAAGGATTTATTGTTACTTTAGATTACATGTCATAGTGGAAGAGATAAATTGGTTTTCTGCTAGAACAACGGAAACTACATCAGACTGTGTTCTGGGTTTATGTAGAATTTAGCCCGAGATAGTTGGACTAGGCTGGTGCTAGTTTGATTTTTAATCGATGTAAATTGCGCAGCTGATAATGTTTTTAATCTCCATTTCTTGTGCCGCCTTTGTGATTTATTTGTTTGTAAAATTTTTTGTCTTTTAGTTTATATATTCTTTTTGTAGGGTGGAGATTCAAGGTTTGAGGGACGTGAACACATTCGGTACACTCGAGACCAGTTGTTGCAACTTCATGAGGTACATTTACTTAATTCAATGCCTAAAAGTATGAGCAAACTGAGTTTTGATCCGTTGCGTTAGACAGAAATGGAACATCAGAAAGTTCTGGATTTAGGTAAAAAAAAGCTAATCATCATTTATTTTTTTAAAGCGAGTTTTGATTTAGTCAAAAAAAAAAAACATATTGTAGATGCTATTTTAACAAATGATCTCCAGATTATTATGAAGGCTTAAGAAGATTTAATTAGGTGCGTCAAATGTTGAAGGGGGCTTTAATAGGAAATGCTGTTGACTTAGAGAAAGAGGAGAAAATGGTCAGGTCAAGATAGTGAAAGGAAAATGTTTTGGCCTGATAAATCTAAGTGCAAACTGCAAACGTATTAAGTTGATTTCATTGTTTTACATGGTATCAACTACTATGCTAACGAGAATTATTACTGATTATTGTGCAATATCCATATATAGTTTTAGTTGGTAACCTGAGCTCATTGCTTATTGATCCAAGCTATTTTCTGTTGTTGTTCATTGGATTCTGTTGGAACTAGCTTCAGTGGACCCTTTAAAATGCTTGGTTAGCTCATTTTTAGCTTGTAACTATTTTGGTATCCGCTTGATCACTTTGCTATTCAATATGTTCATAATAATTGGAAGTGAATTTTGTATGTTTTATGATTCATAGTTTGAATAAGAGTTAGTAGAATGTTAGATTTCTTTTAAATGTCATGCGTGTGTGCTTTCTTGACATGTGCTATATTTACCATGCCTGTATTTTTTTATTGTTTTCTTGATTTATTTCAGCAACAGTCATTCTAACTTGGGTGGATGTTTTTCAAATCCTTTTTATTTATTTACAATTTGTTAACACATTGTGATCTTTGGTGCAGCAAATAGTACAAAAAATTTATGTTGATTTTTTTTTTTTAATACTTCAATACAATGAACATGTACTTTAATAGATGCCTTGCAATGTTTCCTTTAGAGTTTCTTGGCCTATTTATAATTACCGTAAAATTTTTAAACTAATTATGATAAAAAATGAATTAAAGTAAAGATTCTTATCAAATCATAATAATTATGAATCAAGAATGATGAATCATTATCCAGATAATTAGAGTTTCAGTCAGAAGGACTCCTACCATTTATTCTGCTCGGCTAAACCTTCCTTTATGCATTATCTTTAAGGTTGTTGAAGTTCCTGAGGATATTTTAAAAGTAAAAAAAGAGATTGATGCTGAACTTCATGGTGAAGACCAATCTTGGGGTGGTGGTGATGCCAATGTGAGTTCTTATGAAACTTTTTTAAGTGTATGCATAACTGAATTCCCTTTAAATGAGCAAATTTCTTTAAAATTGTAGTATATTTAATTTATTCTTATCTCTAGTCTTAAGATATATTATCTTAAAAAGCAGTTGCAAAGCCAATTTCAGAATCGCTATTATGAACCCGATAATCGGGATTGGCGTGGCCGTTCAGGACAAGTTCCCTCAAGTGGAGGGGAGAGGTCATGGGATACTATTCGTGAGCATAAAGAGTCAACTGCATCTAATGCAAGGCAACAGGATTCAAGCCAAGTTCGGCAGGATCAATTGAGCTCTCAGTTTTCTTCCAACATTCAATCATCCAAAGGGGTAAGAGTTAGATTTTCACAGGATATTATGGTAAATTGTTATCCAGGTTTGCTTTACTTTTCATTTTAAGTTCACAGTCAAAGATTAAATTGATCTGATTGATTTATCCTTATCATGACATTCCTCAACTAATATATTTCTATCATCTTTATCTAATTTCTTTTGATGTTTTTCTGTTATCGTTAGAATTATTTAATGCCATATGTTGGCATTTCTTGTTGATAATTGTTTATGATTTGACACAACGGTTCCTGAATCTACTTAATTTGTAAATGTAGTATAGTATGTGAATGGAGAAAAAAGATTCATGTAGCCGACCCCACGTAGTGGGATAAAGGCTTGATGTTGTTGTTGTAGTATAGTATGTGAATTAATTCTTGGTGTATGTGCAGAATAACTCTACTTCTGCATCTCTTGAATGTACTCTGAAGATCAACTAGACATCCAATTATTAGCTTCTTTAGGTAGTCATTTCTCACTGGTGATTGCAAGCTATTGAGCTATTTACCATATTACTATTTCCCTATTTAAATTGCTATTTTATAGTAACATTCACAGTATTTAATATGAATGTTTTGATATTTGTAATATTGCCTATATATTATATATCAAAATTACCTTTTATGAAAATTACATTACTTGATCTTTAAAATTGTAATATACAATATGCATGTAATTAATACATCATACGAATATTAAAATGAGGATACAATATGCATGTAATATCTTTTTTTAGGTTTTTATTTTATTATTTATTTGATTATTTATTGTAGTTGATATTAAAATTCAATATTGAATTTTAATCATTCTTTATTGAATTGTTTTTTTCTTATATTGTTTTCACTTTCTGTTTGTGCTCTGAAAAAAATAAAGTTTGCTAGTTGGTTATTGAGGGAAATTGATGGAACAGTATGAACAAAATATGTTTATTGAATTGTTATTTTCTTTTATTGTTTTCACTTTCTGTTTGTTTGCTTGTATGTTATTGAGGGAAATTGACAAGGTCTATTAAAGACTGATTTATTTTGAACAATATATGTTTTTCATGTATAACAATATTTATAATACACAGAAATTTGTGCTAGTTTTCATATTTAATTTGGGTACTAGTCATCCTTATCATTACTGTAACTTTACATTTTCAATCCTTGATGGTGGAGTGCTCGTTTCATTTTGGTTCCAACCTACCACTTCTAGGATCGAACTACTAAATTTAAATCTAAATGGCCATGTGGTTTTGTTTATGTTTTTTTTCTAAGAAGTACGACCTTATAAGATGGTCTACTTGGCTCAAATTGGTTGCTTGTTGGTTTTAGTTGGCTTTAGACCATTTTTCAATGTTTTGTTTCAAGGTTTAAAAGATTGAAATCGAGGGGCTAAGGTGTTTTGCCTTAGTGGGAGATGCTTAAGCCGCAAGATGAATTGAAATAGTAAAAAAGTACATAAAATTAAAATTATTCATAAATATGTCATAAACCATAAACAAATTAATGTAGTTCACCATGATAATTCACAAAATGACATAATAAGGAAAAAAGCAAATATCAATCTTAAATGCCATAAATCATTTTGTAGCACCACCGACCATTATAATAATTTGAAAAATTAATATAAAAAACAAGTTAAATAGATAAAAAACGTTAAAAAAACTCAAAAAAGAAAATGAATTTAAAAATATTTAAATTTAAACAAAAAATAAAATTAAGATAAATTAATATAAAATCAATAAATAATTAATAATTGTAAAAAAGAACGACTATACATTTAGAAAAACAAAAAATCATATTAAGAACAAAAATAAGCTAACAGGTAGTAATATAATGAAAAAATAGTTTAAAAAATAAATGAAATTAAAAGAAAAAAAGGAATAATTTAAGGTGTCTGCATCAAATGCCTCAAGGCTTGGCCTCAATAAGGTGTAAATCTTCATTCAGACTATTAAAACATAAGCCTTGAGGTGATTTTTGGGCACCTCATGATTAGGCACACCTAGAGGCATGCGCCTCAATGCCTTTTAAATCCATTTTCTATTTTGCCATTATTGAATATAGGCTATTAGAATCTTATAGTGAAGAGATGTTTTACAAGAGGCCTCAACATTATCTCAAAAAAAAGAAGAAAATAAAGTATAAGAAGAAAAATCTGAGGAAGATAATAGGACTAATTTCATTGATTTTTCTAGTCGTATGTTGATAACAAGAGGCAAAATTTCGCAAGCAAATTTTTTTTTTTAAATTGAACAAATTTTAAAATGGGGGCCTTCTTATATAAAATATAAATTTTCATGCATTTCCCATATGCTTACAAAGAATGAATAAGTAATCAGAAGTTTTAGCTATCAATGATTCTACAATAATACTCATCAATAATAATATGGTAAAGAAAACTAAAAAAGGAAAAATGTCGAATAAATTTCAAAGGTTGTCATGGAAGTTGCAATTTGAGACATGCTCATGATTCCTAATTAGTGGTACTTGCCCTGACTAGCATAGGAGGAATGGACAGATCATTGAATGGAGTAAGGGGTGATATTCAACTTGAAGAATTGGATTACCATTGTGCGTGCTCTCATGTGCGAGGGGTGGGGTGGTCTGGGCAAAGGCTATGCTGGAACCCATCTTAGGTTTGATACTTGGATTAAGGTGGGTATAGTTTTCAGTAAGCCTTATTCTTATTTTGCTCGATCAATTTAAATGGAAGCCTTACCAAATCGGTCATGTTTGGTAAATTATGAAACCCAAATATAACTGATCTCAACATGAACTGAATTGAAGAAGTATGTTTTTGTGGTTTGGTTTGATTTTTGTTTTTATTGCTTCTCTTGCACACCATAACATCTTTACTTTGTGAAAACATATGCACAATAGATCATCCTCATCTTATAACCAAGCTCTGAAATTTTTAAGTTGCTATAACTTTATCATGAGATTAGTTAGTGCTTGCTATCTTAATTGTATTGGTATATTTAAATGTAATATTTAGATCAAGTTGTCCTTATCGATTGTTCCATTGGTTAATATTATTTTTAGACGCAAGAGTATTACTTTGATACCTTTTTCCCTATATCTTTACATCTCCAAAAATTTCTTGGCAAGAATTGGTTGGTTTTATTTTGGAGCCACAATTTTATGGGTTATTGCATTCCTGATTTTGAATACTATACTCATTAACAACATGGGACATGTTGAATCCTTCTTAAAAGTGTCTTCAAATTATTATAATAATCTTTTGCTCATCAAGCTTGTCAAAAAATAAGGATGATTGGATGGCATGTTCGTCTAGTTTTATAGTGTATTTAGTTAATATATTTACATACATTTTTTATTCTCGAACAATCCTTATTATTAATTTTAAGCAATTTAAAAGGATTTTCTCTTTTAAATTTTTATTTGCATTTCATAAATTAGAGCCACCCGTTGAAAACTTTTGATGCATGATTGCTGATCAAATGATCTTAAAAATCTCTTAGAATTGTGTTTTTGCTTTTAAAGAAAATGGACGGTTTAAATTGTACATTTGATTATCATAATATGAAAACTAAATGGGAGATCTCAATAGTAGAAAATTCCATTTCTTCTCTCAGTATTTGTGTTTCTCATGATTGTCCATCAATGGTATCATACAGTATTTTGTATGTATCTTACATACGCTTTGAGAGAGGATCATACCTCATACCCAATGCCAATGTAGTTTAAATTTAAATTTAATATTAATTGTTGTGGTCTATAGCCTTTTATGATGTTGCCTAGTTTATGAGTTAGCACCTATACCATAATGTCTAAGAAGAGTAGTGAGCCTTTCCAACGCCTTTGAAATGGTTAGAAGCATGAACATTTTTTGAGGACATAAATTGATTTTTTGTATAAGTTGAGTTGATGGCATATGGTTATTATCTATATAGATGATCATTATATTTGAAAATAACAAATACTCATATCAAGTATATTTTATTATATGAATATGATTATCTTAAAGTAGATTTGACAATATAAGCTTAGTTGATCATCATTATGTGCTCTGCATGTGGACAATATTGTTATAATATATTGGAATGAATGTTTCCTTAGAGACTTTATAATGAGACTAGATTAATTATGGCATAAATGGAAAATATATATTGCTTGGGATAATAAATATATTCTGAGTCTTGTATCATTAATCAAGAGAGTTTCTCAAAAACATTAGTCAAGCTTGATAGGATGGTTGTCAAGTAAATGGATTGAATTATCAAAAGATTCTAGACTTGTCAAGAAGTAGTGAAACTATCTGAGATATCTACATTTTATGCTTGAGTGAGATTGGTATTCGAGACAATAAGATATGCATGGTAGGTTTTTAAGTGGAGTTTGCATTAGCCAAGAGAGGCAATTAGAATTGAATTCAATAACTTTTATGAGCTCTTTATGTATGTCTAGAAAGTTTTATGTTCCTTACCAAGAACGAAAGATTGCCAGGAGAATTTGACATTTTCTGAAATGTATACAACTATTCTTGATAGAGATATGTGACATGTCGAGAAAAGAACAAACCATATGAAGTGATAAATCATCATGCTAAAACCGTTATGTTATTACCGAGTAACTTTTTTTTTGATTAATTAATTTCAATTAATAAACTGAGTAACTTTGATTGCTAGTTAAACTAGGAGTTGCCAAGTCTAATCATCTTAGGATAATCGAGCAATCCAAGGTTGTTGAGGTGATAAGGAAGTGGCTAGAATGAGTTGACACCAGCAAGATGAACTTCCCTAAGCCATTGGAATGATTTGTAAATATGCAAAGGTTGGCTTCCAAGAGGTTGCATTTCATGCCGAAAAGACTCACATGTTGATGCAATCTAGGTTCTAAAACAAGTAGGAGAACGCTAGGAATGTAATTGACAACGCTCCCTTTCAATATAACATAAACATACACAAATATTGGAAACTAAGTAAGAAACAAAACTTAGAAAATTGATAAGAAGACGCACAAAATAACCGGAAAACTAAATTAAAATAACCTTAGAACAATCTTGTAAGCTCACCTCACAGGCAAATCACAAAAATAGAGAATGATACTCGAAGGAAAAATCAAACCAGTGGTTCGCCACAGAAATTATGATCCAGCTCAAGTTGGCGCTCCTTCGGCAAATACTAACAAACGGGGCACAACCAATCAACAACACCTTGCACTCACAATATTTGAAGAAGAAAGATACAAGTGGAAGGAAAATCATGGAGAGAAGAAATAGATAGAAGACCGAGAAGAAGAAATAGGTGTAGGAAGAAGATAGCTCTCAAGCTAGGAAGAAACCCTCAGGTTGGGATTTGTTTTCACCCACAACAATCTTTTCCACCAGCAAATCAGCTATATTTTATAGGAGAAGGCCATAATCGCCCACTTAAATGTGCTACCCAAATAGCTAATAGAAGCCAATCAAGACAACCACTTAATAAAATACTAGTTTAGGAATCAACGAGGGGAATTGAATGGCCAGCAACAGGGAAACCGAAGCCCAGCTGGGAAAACCAAGAGCTAGCAAGGAAATTGAAGCCAGCATGGAAAACCAACAGCAGGGAAATCGAAACCAGCATGGGGAACACCGAGCTGCCAGCCAACTTGGGAAGAAATGGGCCAAGTCTAATAAGGAAAAATAGCCCAAAATTAAATACTCATTTAGCCACCAAGGAGCAAGGAAGCAAATTCAACATAAGCGAAAAGCCAATGGAGAGAAATTACCTAAGAGCATCAAACCCAATCATGATCATGAGTTATTTTCCATCATAGGGTAATACAAATAAAAAGAAGCATAGAGTCCAAATTACATAGAAAAATAAAAACATTCAAAACATAGAATGATAATTCTTTATTGCATCAATTCTCCCCTGATGGAAGATTCTCATCTCCATATGAGAATGCCTCAGTAACCCGCTGATAGATATCAGGATGACGAATCTGCAACTCTTCAGCTTCAATCCAAGAATAATCAGTCAGAGGACGTCCACTCCATCTAACCAAAAATCATTGGTGCACTGCATGTCTAGTCTGAGTAGTACGGTTATCCACAATGTCATCAATAAAATTATCATTGGTCTGAACTGAAACAGTTAGGCGAAAGTCTCTATGTCTACTGAATTAGTCAGTTCTCCTTCATATGTAGTAAGATTGGCAACATTAAACATAAGAGAAGTTCCAACAGAAGGTGGAAGATTCAACATATAAGCATTTTGTTCCCAATCTTCGTGATATCTGTAAAGGACTAAATTTCTTTCGACTTAGTTTGCCAAAATACCAATGGAAAAGCGATGTCGTCGAAAGTAAGCCATAACTAAATCTCCCTCTTACAAATAACACTCTCTGGTGTTTGTCAGCAATTGTTTTATATTTAGCATTTGCCATACAGAGTTTCTTTAGGACCTGTTGTTGGACCGATTGAATATGATCAACAATTTTTGTAGCTTCAACAGTGATTCTACTATGCATGGGTATTGAAGTTCGGTCTAAGATATGGGGAATAGGTTGGCCATAACGGGATTTTTCCAGTAGATTGGTTAAGGGAATTATTATAATCAAATTCTGCTTGGGGTAAAATTAAATCCCATTGAGAAGGTCTTTCTCCGGCAAGACACCTAAGCAAATTTCCTAAACTTTTGTTTACTACTCAGTTTGTCCATCCGTTTGTGGATGATATACACAACTGAATTGGATAATAGTCCCTAATTTTGACCAAAGTGTTCTCAAAAAATGACTTAAGAACCTATTATCTCTATCAGAGGTAAAAGTTCTAGGTATGCCATGTAGTCTCACATTTTCCTTAAAAAAATAAACAACAACATGAGATGCATCAAAAGTTTTCTTACAAGGGATGAAATGTGCCATCTTGCTAAATCGGTCAACAACAACAAACACAGAATCAAACTTTCGGGCTGTTACAGGTAATCCTAAAATGAAGTCAATGGAGATATCTTCCCAAGGTTTGTTTGGAATTGGAATTGGAAGTGGAGTGTATAGACAAGTGTTTTGAGTGGTTCCTTTGAATGATTGACATGTTTTACATTATTTTACAAACTTCATTATATGTTTACGTATATGGGGCTAGTAATATCGTTCTTCAACTAAGGCTATAGTCTTTCCTTGACCAAAATGTCCTCCCAATCTTCCACCATGAAGTTCTTTGATGAGTTTTTCACGTAAAGAGCTTTTGGTGATACAAAGTTTAGTTCCCTTAAACAGAAATTCTTGTTGAATGGTAAATTGAGTAGAAGGGTCAATTCCAGAAGTACAACATGATTCCCAAATAGTTTTAAAGTCTGGGTTAGTGGCATAGCTATCTTTTAAAGAATCAAGGGAAACCATAGTTGGGTGGATAGTTACCAATAAATGAGCTCGTCTGCTTAAGGCATCAACGACTTTATTGATAATTTCAGCTTTGTGTTTAAGATGAAATATATATTCTTGTAAGAAAGATGTCCACTTAGCATGTCTTCGATTCAAATTTTTTTGAGATCCTAAGTATCGTAGTGCTTCATGATCAGAGTTTAACACAAATTCTCTTTGAATAAGGTAATGTCTCCAGAATTTTAGGGCTTGGACAATCGCATAGAACTCAACATCGTAAGTTGAATATCGGGACCGGGTATCATTGAGTTTTTCGCTAAAGAAAGCAACAGGTCGACCCTCTTGACTAAGGACAGCTCCTATGCCTACATGGGATGCATCACTGTCTACTTCAAACATCTTTTCAAAATCAGCTAAGAACAGGTGCTTGGCTTATTTTTGTTTTAAACAGTGGTCCACCTAAAAGTTCCCTTTTTAAGACAATCAGTGATAAGTGAAATCAAACTACTGAAATTTTTCATGAATCTTCGGTAAAAGGAGGCTAATCCATGAAATCCTCTAACTTGACTAATAATTTTCAGAGTCGACCAGCTTTGGATTGCTTCAAATTTAATGAGGTCCACTTTAATACCATCATCAGAGACAATATATCCAAGGACAATCAAGCTAGGAGTCATGAAAGAGCACTTTTTTAAGTTGATGTGTAAGTTTTGTTCTCTTAAAGTTTGGAGGACTTGTTTCACATGTTTAAGATGATCATTGGGACAAGTGCTATAAACCAGGATGTCATCAAAGTAAACCACAACAAATTTTCCAATAAAAGGACGTAGGATATGATTCATGGTTCGCATAAATGTGCTAGGAGCATTTGATAGGCTAAAGGGCATGACTAGCCATTCATAGAGTCTTTCCTTGATTTTAAAGGCTATTTTTCACTCATCACCGAGTCGTATTCAGATTTGGTGATATCCACTTCTCAAGTCAATTTTGGAGAAAATTTTGGCACCACTAAACATATCTAGCATATCGTAAAGTCTTGGGATTGGAAACATATACTTGATGATTATCTTATTTATAGCCCGACTGTCAATACACATCCTCCAAGTTCCATCTCTTTTAGGGGTAAGCAGTGCTGGGACAACATATGGATTTATGCTTCCTCTGATTAATCCTTTAATTACAAGTTCAGTTACTTGTTTGCAGAGTTCTTCATGTTAACTAGGACTCATACGATAGTGAGGCAGGTGGGGTAAATTTGCTCCGGGTACAAGATCAATATTGTGTTGTATAACTCCTAATGGAGGCAAGGAGTCAGGTAGTTCTTTAGGAGTTATGTTTTCATATTCGTTAATTAGAGGTAAAATTTCTTTATACTTCAGCCTCTTTTCCTACCACAAGATAGATCACTTTGGTGTTTTTAAATTCATTTCTATTGAGAAGCAATTCAAGAGTGGGTGACTTTGAGGTTGTTTGGATAGATTTTGTGGGAGGGTCAGAAATGTTCTTTTGGGGATATAGGATGAACTCTTTGTTACTTTGGGTCAAGGTATAAATGTTTTCTCTCCATTGTGGATGGTCTTATGATCATACTGCTAAGGTCAACCTAGTAGAATATGATATACTTCGAGTGGCATGATGTCACATAATACTTGGTCTTTGTAAAATTTTCCAATTGAAAGGTTGACAAGGCATTGCTCGGTGATTGGTACCTCTCCTCCTTCCTTAAACCATGATATTTTGTAAGGCTTGGCAAGGGATTTTGGTTTTAATTTCAGTTTATCCACCATGAGTTGTGACACAATTTTCGAAGCTACTACTATCAATCATGAGGGTACACAATTTTCCTTCTACAATACATGTGGTTCGAAAAATATTTCTTCTAAGCCATTTATCTCCGGCATCTGATTTGGTGGTCAAGTCCCTACGGATAACTAAATGATGATCTCTTTGGTCACTTTCAACATCAATTGATTACATCTCTTCCTCGTTTTCTTCTTCAAATTCATCTTTCTCTGAATTTTTATGGTTTTCCTCTTGTTCAATGTAGTTGGTTCTAGGTGGGTTGTTTTTTCTACATGTTGCTGAGAGATGATCATACAAACCACATTTATAACAGGGTCCAATTGATTTTGCTCCTACCACTCCTTTTCCTTTTTGATTTGAGTTTCATTAGGTTTTGTTCGTGGATTTGAATTTGAAGAAGTTGAACCAATAGTTTGTGAATTTTGAACTTTACTTCTAACAGATTGCCTAAGTTTGGTTGAGTCAAATTTTTTATTGTTGTTTCTTTGTTGTTGTTTTTCAATTTTCAAAGCCATGAGATAGGCCTCATCGAGTTTGATAATATGATGAAGATTTAATTGATCTTGGATTGACCACTTTAACCCATTGATGTATCGTGTTATAGTTCGCTCATCAGTTTCATTTAAATCATTTCTGGATTGTAATTTGTAGAAATCTTCAGTGTATTCTTCTATGGATCGATTTCCTTGACGAATGTTATTGTATTATTGGAATAAGGTTCGGGAATGGTCAGTAGGCAAAAATTTTCCCGGCATTTTTTCTTGCATTCTTCCCCACATTTGAATTTTTTCTTTGCCTCTTCTTGTTTTGTTATTCTGAAGATTTTTCCACCAAGTTCAATGCATGACCCTTCAGCTTTAAACTAGCAAATCTAATTTTTTTGTTTTTGGGGATTTCTTTTCATTCAAAAAATTAATCCATCTTCTCAACCCATTCAAAGAATTGTTCAGGTTGTAGTTTGCCTTCAAATTCACAAACGCCAATTTTAATCCCATAATCCCATTGCCTATTGTTTCTATTTTGGTTTCATGGTGCTTCATCTTCACTTTCATTGTTTCGTGCATGAGCAATGTTTAGATTTAGGGCAGCCAGGGTATTAGCCATTATTTTCATTTGTTGTTGTTGGTTAACCATTTGTTGTATAATCATTTGTTTCCAATCCACTTGTTGATTATTTTGATTATTCTTTTTTTTTTTTAAGAGAAAGGAAGACATACAAAAACCTAAGTCTCTGATACCAAATTGATGCAATCTAGGTCCTAAAACAAGTAGGATAACAATGCGAATGCAATTGACAACGCTCCCTTTCAATATAACATAAACATACACAAATATTGGAAGCTAAGTAGGAAACGAAACTTAGAAAATTGATAAGAAGACACAAAATAACCAAAAAGCTAAATTAAAATACTAAGAACAACCTTTTAAGGTCACCTCACATGCAAATCATGAAAATAGAGAATGATGCTCAAAGGAAAAATCAAACTAGTGGTTCGCCACAGAAATTATGATCTAGCTCAAGTTGGCGCTCCTCCGGCAAATACCAACAAACGGGGCACAACAACACCTTACACTCACAATATTTAGAGAAGGAAGATACAAGTGGAAGGAAAATTGTGGAGAGAAGAAATATATAGAAGACCGAGAAGAAGAAATAGGTGTAGGAAGAAGATAGCTCTCAAGCTAGGAAGAAACCCTCAGGTTTGGATTTGTTTTCACCCACAACAACCTTTTCTAGCAGCAAATTAGCCATATTTTATAGGAGAAGAAGGTCATAATTGCCCACTTAAATGGGCCACCCAAATAGTCAATAGAAACCAATCAAGACAACCACTTAATGGGAAGATAAAATACTAGTCTAGGAATCAACAAGGAGGGGAGTTGAACGGCCAGCAGCAGGGAAATCGAAGCTCAGCTGGGAAAATCAAGGGCTAGCAAGGAAATCGAAGCCAGCATGCAAAACCAACAACATGGAAACCGAAACCAGCATGGGGAACACCAAGCAGCTAGCCAACATGGAAAGAAATGGGCCAAGCCCAATAAGGAAAAATAGCCCAGAATTAAATGCCCATTTAGCCACCAAGGAGCAAGGAAGCAAATTCAACATAAGTGGAAAGCCAATGGAGAGAAATTACCTAAGAGCACAAAACCCAAACATGATATTGGGTTGTTTTTCATCATAGGGTAATACAAATAAAAAGAAACATATAGTCCAAATTACTTAGAAAAATAAAAAACATAGAATGATAATTCTTGATTGCATCACATGTACAAGAGATGAGCTGATTTAGTGTGGTTGAGGTCGACTGAAGTGTTGCTTGGATGCTTTGGTGAGGAAGCGCCAATATATTCTTATGGTTGAGATCAGAGGAGCAATAAATCAGGAGGAGCCCCCCTACTATGATGGTCTCAATCCTTGTCGAGGATTTTGTAAGAGGTGTTTCAACACTATGCAATGGTGTTTTATCCTGCTATCGAATAAGTTGAAGGTTGCCAAAATGAGTGTCGAGTTGTTAATGAAGACAAACAAAGATTGCCAAAGGTCAAGTAGGAGTGTCTGTTTAGGTGCATGGGTCGAGTTTGGATCCTACTCGAAAATAACCTTAGACAAGTATAGTTAACCTGAACTAGGCTCATTTAATAAACCAGTCAAAAACCTAAACTTGAACCTAAAACGATGTGACATGAAAAATATTTAAGTCTTTTCGAGTTGGTGTCAACTCGACCCGAAATGGACATGACAATAAAAATAGCAAAAATACAATTTAATATGATTTCATTAAAAAAATCAAATAATTATTTGGTTATTTTAGTGATCCGAACTTGACCCAATTTTTGAGTAATTTTATTTTGACCCTAACTCGACCATAATATTACACAAGTTGACTCGAACCCATATTTTTTTGTTAGGTTTGAGTTGGGTTTTTTGCATTAGGTCCAATATTGGCAACTCTAGTGCCAAGTAAAATATTGCTCAGAAGTTGAGCTAACGTGGTTACATAGAGGATTGCAGAGTTGAGTTGTCAACGAAGAGATGCTTGGGATTGTTGGGAGCATCACTGAGACAACCAACATTGACACTGAAGCAAGTCTTGTTGAGATGATTCCATTTGGTGGTGTCGAGAAGTTTCATGTTAGAGATTCAGAATGGTGGACAAGAGCTGAGTTTTGAATTGGGAGAAGTTTTCAGAATTTGAAAAGAGAATGTTTTAACTAAAACAAGTCATATTTTAAACTCATCTCTCTTGAAATGTTAAGGATGTGTAATATAATTTGGTAAGTGCATTGTGAGCTCCAGCCGACATGCTTTAGTTTCCTTATGTAATTCTTTGTTTAAAAATGCATCATAAGAGACATGCCTCATGGCGTGCCTCAACACAAGTTTTTAAAAAAATGTCATGAGGAGTACGCCTTAGTATGATTGAGGCGCGCCTCTGTACAATTTGTAAGAGGCGAAAGCCTAATAAATTATGATTTAGATAATTCAATTTTTAATATTTAAATGTAATATAGAAAATAAATCTTATTTTGTTATTTCTCTACCCTAAACCTAAAACAAACAAATCGAGAAACACAACTTCACATACCTCTCAAGTATAGTTGCACGTTGCACTCGCATTCAATGCCGCTACCACTCCCAATCGCGCACTGCTACAACCACTACTTGTTTGTATTGAATACGGATTGGGAGAGACTTACTATTTGTTATTATCTTACTTTAACTGGTTTTGGTCTTTGATTTCTTACTTAGATGTTAATATGTTACTTGTAATTGCATTTTTTATTAATTTAATAATTTAATTATGATGCTTATATCTCAAAATGCCTCGAGGCTTATGCCTCACTTAATGAATAAAATACATGTCAATATTTAATTCGTCACTTTCAAACCTTGAGATAATTGAGAGCTTTCAAGATGCTTTTATTTGTAAATATATACAATAACAATAACAAGCCTTTGTCCCACTACGTGGGGTCGGCAACATGAATCCTTTTTCTCCATTGTGTCCGGTTCAAAGTCAAATTCTCGTTTAAATCTAATAGAGAAAGATCATTTCTAATATTTTCTAACCAAGTCTTTTTAGGTCTACCTCTACCTTTCTTAACATAAGTCAAATCTAATACCTCTACTTTCCTAACTGGGTCATCGGAAGGCCGCCGTTTTATGTGACCAAACCATCTAAAGCGACTCTCTCTAATCTTATCCTCCACTGGAGCTACTCCAACCTTTTCACGTATATGCTCATTTCGTATCCTGTCTCTAAGAGTAAATCCACTCATCCACCTAAGCATCCTCATCTCCGCAACACATAACTTAGTATTATGCTTCTCTTTTAATGGCCAACATTCTGCACCATAAAGCATTGCAGGTCTCATCACCATCTTATAGAATTTTCCCTTAAGTTTAAGGGGGACTTTTCTATCACACAACAAGCCCGATGCATTCCTCCACTTCAACCATCCAACTTGAATTCTACTGATAACATCCCCATCTATTTCACCATCACTCTGAACAATAGATCCAAGATATCTAAAACGTGTACTCTTATTAATGACTTGATCGCCCAAAGTCACAATCCCCTCACTAGGTCTATTACTGCTAAAATTACACTCCATATATTCAGTTTTAGATCTACTCAAGCGAAAACCTTTAGACTCTAAGGTTGATCTCCAGACTTGCTTTTATTTGTAAATGAGATCAAAATATTAAATGCTTTTGCCATGATTTTTTTGAGTAATAGGGGGCTGACATAAGAAAATGCTGAAAAATAAATGAAGCTGTAGATGAACTTATCCCCTATTGTTGAGAGCTTGTTTGGTCGTGTCCGGAGTTAGAAATATGGAGGAGGGGTTTTGGAGAAAACATCAAGTGTTATGAGAATTCTTTTGAATAGGGACTTCTTATGTTTCTTAGCGAAGAAGCTTGACATAACTAATTACTACTCTTGGAGCCTCCTTGTGATTGTATCATTTTGTTCTAGCTCCTAGTGTACCAAAGGGAGGTTTAAGTCCTCTTGCAGCCAAATGCCTTCCTTTGTAAGCTAAGCTCAGGAGGTAAAATTATCAAGTTGCATTAAATAGTGCATTGAAATTATGTGAAATGCCTAAGAAGTGCATAGAGGAATTAAATGAGGGCAGCATGCTACTTACAAACATATTATATGAAATTCCTTAATCCGGAAATGTATTGGGACATGACTTGTCATACGTATAGTTGTTTTATTCATTTATCATATACTTGTTATTAGATAGTTCTATATTATATGTGTGTGTGTTTGTGTATTTAACATTTTCTAAGACTTGCTTTACGGGTTCCCACTTATTAGAGTTCTCAGTTTGCCAAAATTTTCATGTTTCAGGATGCCATCCAAGCCTTATGATGAGTCATTTAATTCTTATGAGCATGTGGATCATTTTTTTGCTGTCATGTACATTCAACATGCTACCATCTCATTTGTGTGGCAAGTTTTCTTAACTATTCTTAAATGGCAAGCACAAATTAGTACTACTTGCTCTTTTGATTCTTTTTTGGATTTGGATTATTTTCGGGCCCTCATGCACATTGGTCGGCCGATCAACTCACTATTGTGCCACAATTTCTCAATTATTCTTAAAAATTGTCTTGGTTCCTAGTTTGATTGTTGATTTGACCAAGATCTTTGTTGACTAGTTCATTGTGAATGACTTCATCATTAAAGACTCCTCTCATCATTTGAGCATTCATTAGAATGAAGAGGGGGAGGAGGGGCATGGGGGCGTTTCTCTGGAAAGCCAAATAAATCCTAAGGGTCAACTTCTTTAGGGACCTCGCCTTAATTAGAATTTTCTAGAATCTTTTTGTAGCCAAGGAAGCACTTGAAGCTCCCAACTAATGGTTCTCTTATGGACCCAAACAAGTGCAAAGCGTAACCATCAAAGCAAGGGCCCATAAAATACTGCCAGAATAGAAGACCACAGTAAGACAAACCAACTGCAACTATATGAGCCCAACCACAAACTGATTAAATGTACCTTTGCGCACAATGCTTCTCAGGAGAAGCCAAATTAATCCCAAGAGGCATTTTCAAACTTCTTTGTGGGGTCTTCCTTTAGGGACTTCACCTTGGACCTTTCTGCTAGTGCTCTTAAGGAAACTCTCATATGCACATAAACTTAATTTGACTTTTCATTGCTCTATTGGTAGCTGATGAAGAAATCAAAGCTCACAATCAAGGGTTCTCTTAAGGCCCCAAACAAGCGCAAAGGGTATCTATCCGATGAATGACTCACAAAACACTGCCAAAAAGGAATATCACTGTAAGAAAAACCAATTGCAACAATATGGGCACCCCCATAAACTGATTAAATGCACCTTTGCACACATTCTGAACCAATATTGTTACGATAACACTAAATGATGACCAATTGCCATAGCTGTGACCTCCAGAGTGTATTGATAGCATTGATTTTTGGCCTAATATTTTCACTTGCTTTGTGCTTGGTGTCATTTTATTGAAAATTGTTTCCATTTAATGAAGAAATTGAGGTTCCAACTTTGACGGTGAAAATCTATTGGCATTTCGTTTGAGAATTCCTTTGCTATTGTTGCTGAGAATTTTTTGGCATTGTCTTAGTATTATTGTTTCTACAGAATCCCTTTGCTATTTAGGATGAGACAGAAGTGGATAACATGATCCAATTTAATGAGTTGAATTTTTTAGGAATCCCTTTTCTTTAACGAGGATCCCCAAACCACACTAAAAGGAGCCAGTCTAGTATTATAGTTATGTAAAGAATATGATCATTCTCTTAAGATTGTTTCCAAATCAATGAAGTAATCAAAACAGCTTCTCATTTGAACTTCTTCGTGAGTAGATACTCCTCCAACAGCAATATCATTGGTGTAAGGATGACCCAGAGTAGACTTGCCTACTAGTCTTAGTATGTTTGAGTTAGTTCTTAGTTTGTTATAAGTTTCTTATGTTCTTGTTAGGGAAACCTTGCTAGCACCACTACTATCTTCTGCCATTATGCCTGCCCAATTACTTCTGAAAAGTTTAATGCTTTGATAAACTTGAAAGATGGAAAAGATCATTATTACCTTAATCTCCATAGCAAGGAGCAATGCCTAGAAAATAAAAGATGGTCTCTTGATGGATTTCACCAACAAGTGGATATTGGGAGGGGCATCCAGTGTTGTAACAGGATCCTCAATAGGAAGAGGTCTTGAAAAGGAACTTTACATTGATTGGAATCTCACGAGGGCTTGTTGTTGAATAAACCCAGGAGGGCACCCCCAAAAGTCTCTTGATTGGTTTTGCTAACAAGTGAAGATTCGGAGGGGCATCTAGTGTTGTGGCAAGATCCTCAATGGGAAGAGGCCTTTAAAAGGAACTTTTCATCGATTGGAATCTTAGGAGGCTTTGTTGATGAATTAACCCAGGAGGGTACACCCCAAAGCCTCAAGAGGGCACTCAAAACATAAAGTACTCAATCCATTTTTTTACCTTCATTGTAGAATCCACCAAAATTTCATCTTGTAGGGGCCAAAGATTATGCTCTCCTTAGCATTCCGATGCTGAATTGATGTTCATACCTCAAAGTGGCTTCCATCTTTGCAAACAAAAGTTGCAGTGAAATTCTTATAAATATGCTCAGCCATGACCCTGCAAAATGGGTCTAACTTGGGAATTTTAACATAGCTGAAAGTTATGATCTAAGGTCAAGCCTATTGAGCCAACTTTATAATGCCCTTAGTTTCACGTGAAATTATCATTGCTTTTCCGTTGAACCTGTGAGGAAAAAAAATCCCTACAATTGGGATCATGGGAGAGCTATTTTTCTAGGGGAAAAATAATAGGGTTTTCTCTTGATGAAAAAATATACTAAAGCGATTCATTATATCTAAGTGCATTAATAGAAGTTTACATCAAAATTTGACAAGAGGATCACAAATATACAAATCTGAAAAGATAGCTTTTAGAAAAGTAGTCTCCAAGATTAGTACAAGTGGTCTGAGCAAAGATTAGAACTTCATTCGAGTAAGAACATGATAGAAAAGTTTTCAGATTAAGAACAAAATGTTCTATTACAATAAGTTGGGAATTAACAAAAGTGGAAACCATGCAAGAAGCTTAGCATTTTCAATGAGGACTCTTCCTTCGGCAGCTGCTTGTCTGGTTTTTAGTTAGCTTTGTTTATCTTTTCCTTTTGGTTGCTTCATCATCTACTCCTGTAGCTTCTATGCTTAGTCATCCTTTGGCAGCTTCATAGTCTTCTCCTTGTGTAGCTTCATTGCCCTGTCATTTCCCGGCTTTGTCACTTGCCCCATTTACAGCTGCATCATATGCCCTTTAAGGAGATTTGCAGTCTGCTCCTCCATTGGTTTGACATACGTCTATTGGGTTCAATGCCAGTTCTTTCACAGATTCTCACTGGCTTCGTTGCTTTTGTTTTTTTCTAAATTAATATTGTTGTACAAGTAAATTTCAACTTGCTAAGTAAATTTTATTTGTATTTTTATCACCATCAATAATATAGGCTTTGTTTGGGCAGTTTAGGCTTTTTATTTTGCTTTTAAAAGCTTTTTTCTCAGCTAGAGTTTCAAAAATGCTTTTCCAAAAAATAGCTTTTTAAAGGTAAAAGTTTAAAATAGCGGTAAAAAAGCTGTCTTCCAAACACACATTATTATTTATTAACTTCTTTTCTTATCACCAAAGCAGTCGAAAAGCCAATAGAGTTTACTGTTTTTAGGCGTTCAAATATACAGTCACTTCTTCTATTATGATTGTAGGCTAAGCTTATTATATGTAGAGTTCCATGAAACAGTTCTAGCAACAATAGATCCCTTCATTAAGATATGGCTAGAAGGTTTGTTTAAGGTAAACTTTTCCTTCTATTATTTGTTCAAGTTATGGATTCGAGACAAATATTAGCATTTCATGCTTATAACAGTTAATATCATAATTTTTTTTTTTTTTGTCATCTATGATGAATGGTCTGTGTTATTATGATTAATTATTGTATACTTCATTATGTTATATTATTGGGCCCTAACTTCTATTGAAAATGCCAACTGATAACGTCACAATGAAGATAAAATAAGTTCTGCTTTAGCTTACGTGCTCATCCGTCTTAATTTTTTTTGGTATCATTTTGAAATGGTTTTACTGATGACCAAATCATTATTGTTTGTAGGGTGGACCTGCTAATGCTCTTCTTAAAGCTGATGTGCCATGGTCTGCACGTAGGGGCAATCTTTCTGAGAGTGATCGAGTTCTTAAAACAGTAAAGGGGTAATTTTTTCTTCATTCTATCTGGAAAACCATCCATTATTTAGTAATGGGGCTTGTTTGGGCTTTTGTTGGCGCATCTTAAGTGTTTGATAGCTGTAAATCCTTGTACTTTGAACTATATTTTGACTAATTTCTCCTAATTTTATGTTAAGACTGAAGAAACTTTGCAAAAATAAGAGCTTCAATATTGAGCATATCTTCAAATTAACATTTCTAATTCTTATTTTCTCTTGTTATGTGCAGTATTTTGAATAAGCTGACACCAGAAAAATTCGATGTTCTCAAGGGCCAGCTGATTGATGCTGGAATAACTACTCAAGAAATTTTAAAGGTTCTCGTGGTCTTCATAGAAGAGAAATAGCTTTTTACATATTTTCTTCTAGATTTTACGCTCAAAGTTTTCAATAAAACAATAATTTTGCAGGGTGTGATTTCTCTAATATTTGATAAAGCAGTTTTGGAACCTACCTTCTGTCCTATGTATGCTCAGTTGTGCTCTGAGCTCAACGAAGGAATCCCTCCATTCCCTCCTGACGAACCAAATGGGAAAGAGATTACATTCAAGCGTATATTGTTGAATATATGTCAGGAGGCATTTGAAGGATCTGACCATCTTAGATCTGAGATCAGCAAATTAACTGGCCCGGATCAGGAAATAGAACGCAGAGATAAAGAGAGAATGGTAAAGCTTCGAACCCTTGGAAATATTCGTTTGATTGGGGAACTTTTGAAGCAGAAGATGGTGCCAGCGAAAATTGTTCATCATATTGTCCAGGTTCATATAATTAGTATCATATTACTCTCAGATATCATTAGATGCTCTTTATGAGAATTTACTGATTACTTTTATTCTGAGCAGGAACTACTGGGGCCGGATGTTAAAGCTTGTCCTGCCGAGGAAAATGTGGAGGCTATCTGCCAGTTTTTTAACACCATCGGCAAGCAGTTGGATGAAATCCCAAAGTCACGACGTGTTAATGATGCCTATTTTAACCGGTTGAAGGAGCTAACGACCAACCCCCAGCTTGCTCCACGCCTGAGGTTTATGGTCCGTGATGTACTTGATCTCCGTGCTCATAATTGGGTTCCTCGCCGTGAAGAGGTGGGACTTCATTACATATGTTAGCTTTTGTTGATCAATATCCATATATTTTTGTTATCTTTATGAGTGGGCTCTTAAAAAGAAGAGAAATTATTTTTTGTGGTGGGGTTAGAGAAGTTGCAGGAATTTAACTCGATCACTTCATTCTCTTTGGTTGTCTTATCCGCTTGACAAAGGTGATACCCATGCTTCACATTTTGTTTGCATTCTTTTGGTTGAGCAGGTGAAAGCCAAAACCATCTCTGAGATCCACTCTGAGGCGGAGAAGACTCTTGGATTGCGTCCTGGAGCAACTGCAAACATGAGAAATGGCCGTGGTGCCGGTGGTTTGGGAGGAGGTATGAACTCCGGAGGATCATCACTAAAGCCTCCTGGTGCTGGAGGCATGATGATGCCTGGCATGCCTGGTGTGAGAATGATGCCAGGAATGCCAGGAATGCCTGGGATGGATGGTGATAATTGGGAAGTGGTTCCTCGTTCTTCCAGATCCATGCCGAGAGCACAACAGAGCTCTCTCGTTAGCAAACCATCGCCCATAAATCCTAAGCTGCTACCTCAGGGTAGCGGCGGCCTATTGGCCGGAAGGTCAAGCGCACTATTGCAAGGTAGTAATCAACCATCTCGTGCTCCTCCTATTGCTTCTGGAACCATAGAGCCTATTTCTCAGAATGTTGGCTCGGCAAAACCTCTCGGTACAGTGCCTCACGCAGTTCAAGCTGCTGAGAAGCAAATGACAGGACGGCTGAACCCTGATGTGTTGAACAAGAAAACAATTGCCCTCCTGGAGGAGTATTTCAATGTACGCATACTCGATGAGGCATTGTATTGCGTTGAGGAGCTTAAGAGCCCTCAATATCACCCAGAAATTGTCAAGGAAGCCATTAGCCTTGCCCTTGACAAGGGCCCATCTTTCCTGGACCCTCTTGTCAGGCTTCTCGAGTACATGATCGCAAAGAAGGTTTTCACACCACGGGATTTGGGCACTGGCTGTTTGCTTTATGGATCAATGCTGGATGATATCAGCATTGACCTGCCAAAAGCACCAATTCTCTTTGGTGAGGTCATTGGGAAACTTATTTCGGCTAATGGACTGGGCTTCAAGGTTGTGGAGGAAATCTTAAAGAAAGTGGAGGACGATAGGTTCCAGTCTGCTATATTTGAAGCTGTGATGAAATCTGTGCAGGCAAGCCCAGCAGGTCAGAAGGTGTTAGCTGAAAATTCAGATGATATAAAGACTTGCATGAGCATACTTTCTTAAAATCAACGTTGCTAGCAGGGTTTGGCTATTGCAGCTGTGTCTTCTATGTAACTTTATCAAACTGATAAATCGGTTGATACTGTTTCTTTTTCTATTTATTTTTTATTTGAGATTTTCCTCGTTTCCTTTTTTTCTTAATTCTTAAGAGGTAAACTTCCTTGACAATCTTATGAGCTGTGAGAAGTTTTCTAAATTTTAATGAGTTGTATATTTATGCGAGTGACATTTTTATTAGTGATCAAGTCTGAAGAAGGAAAAAAAAAGGCCATGGATTTTTGGCTAGGAGGTTCACAGCATGCCCAGCTGATGAATTAACTTTTGCAAACAAATGCTTTTGAGTTGTATTGATTTTCTTTTTAATCTTTTCATTTAAGAACCTTTTTGCCTTAAACTTTTGGGTGGTGGAATTTGATCCTTTTTATGCCAAAATTGATGTTATTGAAGAATTGCACTTGCTTAATGAAATGCATAATTCTATGTCAAGAGAAAAGAGAGGAATGGAGAGCATAATTGATGCCTACAATAGGAGTTTTTAGGAATTGGCCCTCATATATAATTTAATCATGGTGTCTTGCACTTAAATAAGAATTATTGATCTCTCAAATATAATATAACTCTTTAAGTAGCTCACTTATTTAGGTAAAGATCTCCTTTTTGGACTTGTTTGAGATTGGTTTGATTCAGTAGAGTTAATTTGAATGATTTTCTCCTATTTCTTATTTCATTGTCGGCTCGTTTGTTGACCTATTGATTTCATTATTAAGGGATTTAGATATTATCATTATTGTGGGCTAGAATATACGCGGCGATAGAGATTAGATTTTATGTCCTAGTGTTGCACAAATATCTAGCTCACACAGAGAACACAAGATTTTTATAAGGAAAATCCTGAAAGGGGGAAAAATTACGGGGCCTAGCCCAGTTTGAATGAATCCACTAAAAATTGAGTAGATTATAAGTTGACTCGCCTCCAAGGGTGATCAGATTATAAGTATTAACCGTAGGGTTGAAGTCGGGGGTATGTGAAGGTTTGATGTCGTATTGGCAGAACTTTGGGGTCACCCGGTGATCTGGCAGACTTCCGGGCCCTAGCTGGTGGTCTGGCGAAGTGCAGGGACTCAGGCGGTGGTCCGGCGAAGTGTAGGGCCTCAGGCGGTGGTCCGGCGAAGTGTAGGGCCTCAGGCGGTGGTCCGGCGAAGTGTAGGGCCTCAGGCGGTGGTCCGGCGAAGTGCAGGGCCTCAGGCGGTGGTCTGGCGAAGTGCAGGGCCTCGGGTGGTGGTCCGGCGAAGTGCAGGGCCTCCGGTGGTGGTCCGGCGAAGTGCAGGGCCTCAGGTGGTGGTCCGGCTAAGTGCAGGGCCTCAGGTGGTGGTCCAATGAAGTGCAGGGCCTCAGGTGGTGGTCCGGCGAAGTGCAGGGCCTCAGGTGGTGGTTCGGTGGAACTCCAACGTCAGGCAGTGGTCCGGCGGAACTCCGGCGGTGGTCGAGGAGGAGCAAGGAGGTAAGAGCTCTCTATTTTTCTCCTTAGGATTAGGTGTCTTCTTTAAGGAGGAGAGGGGGCTCTATTTATAGATTTGTAGGAGTGGCATGGCCCGTAAATAGGGGGAAGATCAAGGGTAGTTAGGGAGTGGTTTGAATGGACAGCCAATGTTGAATTCCTTGATTGTGAACCGTTGGCTGGGCATTTGAAGGCCTTAGAGATATCGAATTTTGGCGATCTTAGGCTCGTTGGATTCATCTCGTCGAGACGCTCGATTCGACTATAAGGACGCCACATTTGGAGATCGTTTGATAATCCAAACTATAGTTTAAACTTTCCAACAATGCTTCAGACCCTTGATTTGGACCCATTTGGGCTCGGATTGGGTTGAATTTGGTGTCGTTGGGTTCGTATTTTCGAGATGTTCAGTTCAACTATAAGTTTGTCGAAATCGGAGTTCAGATGGTCCCAATTTTAATTTTTGAAGTTTCCAACTTGATTTTGCCTCGAGATTCGTGCCTGATCAAGATACTTTTTTGATGATGTATTAGTTGCCCCCATATTTTCAGACGTCGATGCTCTAGAAGTCCGAGAATATACGTCATAATTTTCGGGGAATTTTTTATGTGATTTGAAATTTGGAAATAATCCAATCTTAGGCATAGAGGTCCCGAATTGCTTTGAAAGTGTCAAAATTGAGTTCGGAACGTCGAAAAATGGTTACGGAGACCCCAAAAATGTCCGATTTGACCTTTTCGGGCCCAAAATTGGGCCCGAAAATGACCCTAGACGGACCAGCTGCCGCGGACCACCGGCGCCTCTGCCGCCTGCGCGTGCTGCTGCCGCCCGCGCTCTGGCCCGCATCACGGCCTACGCGCTACCCGCGTAGCTTTGCCCCGTTGACCGGCTTCGGCCGGTTGTGGCTTGCAGTTTAGTCAATCGCCGGCTGGCAGTTTAGCCAATCGCCTGCGGTTAGCTAAACGCCACCCCCCATTTTTTTTTTTGAAATAAATAAAAATAATATATATATATATATATATATATATATTATTTGTATTCTTTTTTTTTCTTTTTTTTTCAAAAATCCCAAAATGCCCCCCTCTTCAACTATAAATAGACCCCCCTGGGTCTTCAAAACTCGCCCCTCTCTTCTCCTCTCCCAATATTCTTTTATTTGAGGCCTTCCCCTGGTCCTGTACAGGCGGCATCCCCTGTTCAAGCCCAGGGCCCCTCTCTGCAAGGAGGTTTCCCCTTCCGTCCTTCTCCCCTTCTGCCTTCCCTTCTTCCATTTGAGGCCTTCCCTTGGCCCTACACAGGCAGTATGCCCTGTCCAGGCCAAGTCCCCTCACTGTAAGAAGGAGATTTCTCTCCATTCACCCTTCTCCCCCTCTGCCATTTCTTCTTTCATTTGAGGCCTTCCCCTGGCCCTACATAGGCGATATCCCTTATCCATGCCAGGGCCCCTCACTGTAAGAAGGAGATTTCTCCCCATTTTTTTTCTAAAGATCTTGTGGAGGTTTGACGTTAGTCGGTGGAAGTCTAGCGACGGACGGAAGTCTGACGTTGGCAAGAAGTCCGGTGATGGGTAGTATTTCTTTGAGGGTTTGGTGATGAGTAGAAGTCCGGCGTCGGGTAGGAATCTGACAAGAGTCCGACGACGGGTAGAAATCTGGCGTAGGGTAGAGGTTCAGCGTCGGGTAGAGATCCAACGGTTTGCTGACGGGCAGAAGTCCGAAGACGGGTAGAAATTACGCATCGGGTAGAAGTACGGTGTCGGGCAGGAGCTTTGATGAAGATCCGGTGACGGGCAGAAGTCCGGCATCGGGTAGAAGTTCAGTGTTGGGTAGGAATCCGACGAGGGTCTGGCGACGGGCAGAAGTCCGGCGTCGGGTAGAAGTTCATCGTCAGGTAGGAATCCAACAAGGGTCTATCGACTGGCAGAAGTCCGACGTCGGGTAGAAGTTCAGCATCCGGTAGAACTCCGATGAGGGTCCGGTGACGGGCAAAAGTCCCGCAATAGGGGGAAGCTCGGCATCGGGCAAAAGTCTGACGAAAGTCCTGTGACGGGCAGAAGTACAACATCGGGTAGAAATCCGACGAGAGTCCGCCGACTAGTAAAACCCCGATGACGGGTAGAAGTTCATTGTTGAGGACTTCTTGATGGCATGAGCCTGTATGTAAGAGGTTGAGAAAATCCACTAAGGATGTATGACCTAGCTGAGGTAGTATGTCAAAGCCTAGCTCAATGACGTTAACCTGTGTGGAAGAGGTCGTAGAGAATCCACCAAGGATGTATGACCTATTCGAGGTTGTATGTCAGAGCCTTTACTCGATGACATTAACCTGTGTGGAAGAGGTCGAGAGAATCCACCAAGGATGTATGACTTATTCGAGGTTGTATGTCGGAGCCTTTGCTCGATGACGTTAACCTGTGTGGAAGAGGTCGAGAGAATCCACCATGGATGTATGACATATCCGAGGTTGTATGTCAGAGCCCTACTCGATGACGTTAACATGTGTGGAAGAGGTTGAGAGAATCCACCAAGGATGTATAATCTATCCGAGGTTGTATGTCAGAGCCATGCTCGATGATGTTAACCTGTGTGGAAGAGGTTGAGAGAATCCACCAAGGATGTATAACATATCCGAGGTTATATGTCAGAGCCCTGCTCGATGACGTTAACCTGTGTGGAAGAGATTGAGAGAATCCACTAATGATGTATAACCTATCCAAGATTATGTGTTAGAGCCCTGCTCGATGACATTAACCTGCGTAGAAGAGGTCGAGATCAAATCCCCCTTGGATTGATCGTCCAATGATTGAGACATAATAAAGATTGCGTATTTCTCGAATCAAGGATTAAGAGACTACATTCGTCGGTAGTTTTTTATTATCGTTATTTTTATTCTTTTTTTAAGAAGTACACAATATCAAAATAGAGCACACAACACATCACTATATTATATAAGAAAATATAACAACTTCTTAGTACAATCTAGGGATATAAGTGTCACATAAGACACGTATGGGGACAACACAATGCTTATCTTAGAAGGAAAAAACTAGGGATATCAGAGCGATAACCTACCTATAAAAGAGACATAATGAAACAAGACGACTACTATTACTAACACAAATACATACACTGTATAATCATTTAATCTCACCAACCATGTAAATATTATTCAATGGTTGTCTTTGTTGCTGTTGATTTTACGCCCCAACATTATCTTGAGTAGGTGGGCTTTGGGTGAATTTTTGGAGACATCCTTGTCGGATCAGCCTCTCAATCTCATCCTTGAGTTGTTTGCAAGCTTCAGTAGTGTGTCCACGACTATGATGAAAATGACAGTATTGATCTTGATTTCCTACGTTCGACTTCAAAGGATTTAGCCACTTAATATTTTCTTGATCTCGAATGGCCATCAACACATTTGCTTGAGGGGCATTGAGTGGTGTATACTCCTCTTCTTGTCGAAATTCACGTCGTGGTATTAGGGGTCTAGGAGAGAAGTTTTTCTTTTATTGCGAGAATGAGTCCTCCATTGTAGGGGCATTTTTATGCTTTCCAAGAGTTTGCTCAAATTGCTTCTTGTGAGCATTAATAGCTTCATCTATTGATATTTGTGCCTCCACACGATGGATCAGGTTAGGATATGAGGGAACCGTGTCTCACATAAGTGATGAGTAAAAGGGGCCAGGATGAAGCCCTCCAAGAAAAACTCCTCTAAGTAACTCAGGATCTACTCTAGGAATTTGTCGAGCCTCAGTGGAAAATCATTGAAAATACTCCTTGAGTAATTCTCCTTCATTTTGGCGGATCCCAGAGAGGTGAGAAGAATCCTAAGCAATTCTTCGATTGGCGATGAATTGTTCGACGAACATCTTGGCCAATCTAATGAATATAGGAATTATTCTAGCTAGAAGTGAGTAGAACCACATTCGAGCTTGTCCTTTGAGGGTAGCAGGAAAAGCTTGGCATAGGAGCTCATCTGAGGCTCGTTGTATATGCATGATGGTCCTATAGTGATCAATATGCTCGTACGGGTCAGATGTTCGGTAGTTTGAACCCTGCCGGAATGGGGTGTTGAAGGATGGCTTCAGCCAGGGGTGAGGACTCCTGGAAGTCCCGCTGACGAAGAGATTATCTTGCACCTTCCGCAGGGAACTCTTCTTGAACCAACCTTCATAGTTCATGCCGTAGAACGTTGCGAGGGAGTCCAGCAATATGTTGTGGGGCTAAGTCCTCAGGGACGATCAGAGGAATGCAAGGTTGTTGACCTGCATTTGAAGGATGGGTAGAGCTTGCCGTGTCGACAAGTTCATTGTCTTGGAGTGATAGAGGATGCATCCTTGGCAGGGGGAGAGGAATCTCTACATGAAGATGTTTTGGTGGAACCTCTCCGACTCACAGTGGATCTCGAGGAGGAAGAATCTCCTCCTAGGGTACTAGCATCGGCTGTCGAGTCTCTCACAGAAGTTGAAGGATTTCATCCTGAGATTCCTCCATCTTTGGGATGCGATCTTCTAAGGAAGATCCTGAAGTTCCTTCCCCAGCGGCATTTTGCCCCCCAGGATAAAAAGAGCCAGATGCTTGGCGCTCATAATTTATAGACTAATTTCTGGACTGGTGTGAGTTTGAGCGGGAGACTCACAGGATGCGATTGCTACACCTGTTGGCCATCAAAGTTATGCTTAGGATAGTGGGATGGGGTTTCCCACAGATGGCGCCAAACTGTTGCGGGCTAGAATATACGCGGCGATAGAGATTAAATTTTACATCTTAGTGTTGCACGAATATCCAGCTCACACACAGAGAACACAAGATTTTTAAGTGGAAAATCCTGAAAGGGGGAAAAATCACGGGGCCTGGCCCAGTTTGAATGAATCCACTAAAACTTGAGTAGATTACAAGAAGCTGACTCGCCTCCAAGGGAGATCAGATTATAAGTATTAACCGTAGTGTTGAAGTCGGGGGTATGTAAAGTTTTGATGTCGCATTGGCAGAACTTTGGGGTGACCCGGTGATCTGGCAGACTTCCGGGCCCTAGGTGGTAGTCTGGCGAAGTGCAGGGCCTCAGGCGGTGGTCTGGCGAAGTGCAGCCTCAGGCGGTGGTCCGGCGAAGTGCAGGGCCTCAGGCGGTGGTCTGGCAAAGTACAGGGCCTCAGGTGGTGGTCCAGCGAAGTTTCAGGGCCTCCGGTCGTGGTCCGGTGAAGTGCAGAGCCTCAAGTGGTGGTCTGGCGAAATATAGGGCCTCAGGTGGTGGTTCGGTGAAGTGCAGGGCCTCAGGTGGTGGTCCGGGAAAGTGCAGGGCCTCATGCGGTGGTCTGGCGAAGTGCAGGGCCTCAGGCGGTGGTACGACGAAGTGCAGGGCCTCAGGCGGTGGTCCGGCGAAGTACAGGGCCTCATATGGTGGTCTGGCGAAGTGCAGGGCATCAAGTGGGGGTCTGGTGAAGTGCAGGGCCTCAGGTGGTGGTCTAACAAAGTGAAGGGCCTCAGGTGGTGGTCCAGCGAAGTGCAGGGCCTCAGGTGGTGGTCCGGCGAAGTGCAGGGCCTCAGGTGGTGGTCCGGTGAAATGCAGGGCCTCAGGTGGTGGTCCGGCGGAACTCCAGCATCGGGCGGTGGTCTAGCAGAACTCCGGCATCAGGCGGTGGTTGAGGAGGAGCAAGGAGGTAAGAGCTCTCTTTTTCTCCTTAGGATTAAGTGTCTTCTTTAAGGAGGAGAGGGGGCTCTATTTATAGATTTGTAGGAGTGGCATGGCCCGTAAATAGGGGGAAGATCAAGGGTAGTTAGGGAGTGTTTTGAATGGACGACCGATGTTGAATTCCTTGATCGTGGACCGTTGGCTGGGCATTTGAAGGTCTTAGAGATATCGGATTTTGACGATCTTAAGCTCGTTGGATTGTCTCGTCGAGACGCTCTATTCGACTATAAGGACGTCACATTTGGAGACCGTTTGATAATCTAAATTATGGTTTGAACCTTCCAACAATGCTTCAGACCCTTGATTTGGACCCATTTGGGCTCAGATTGGGTTGAATTTGGTGTCGTTGGGTTCATATTTTTGAGACGTTCAGTTCGACTATAAGTTTGCCGAAATCAGAGTTTGGATGGTCCCAATTTTAATTTTTGAAATTTCCAACTTAATTTTGCCTCGAACTTCGTGCCCGATCAAGATATTTTTTTGATGATGTATCAACCATCATTGCACATCATATCTATCTTTTTAGTGCCTTCGGTGTTGATCATTGCCATCAGGTTCAATGTCATCGTCTATATACTGTGACACCGCTTGATCTTTGCTCTAGATCCTTGGTTATCATATGATCATTGGCTCTCCTTTATGTGGATCATTACTATTTCCTTGCAATACAAATTTGGGAAGACCTTTTTTTTTTTGCTAGTCATTTTTAGGTGCATGGAGGTTAAGACCAATTACTCTCCTTTTGCCTGATTCATGCTTGGTAGGCCAAGTAACCTTCTTTTTTTCCTTTTAAAACCCTTAATTTTCATGGAGCTCGGGTTCTTTCTGTTAGCTCTCGAAGGTTCATTTGGTTTGACTAATTGGCTTTCCTTGGCTTCCTTGCTCCAAAATTCCCCTAGCAATCCAACACTCTTTTTTGTTGCCTCCTAATCTATTGGCAAACATTCTATTCTCTCTTATGCATAGTACAAGAGTCGTGTGCCTATCCTTCCATTCATGTGTTTATCACTCGATCTCTTTCTACTCATCCATTAGTTTGCATGCTTAGTAGCTTCTTGCCTTAATGACTTCTCACCACTTTTTATAGCCCAACTTGGTACCATAGAATTTCATCCAATGCTACTACGCATATACTCACGTAGGCCATCAATGGTCATGCGTGCCATTAGCCCCAACACTTATATATAATACCTAATCACAAAGGCCCATTATATTTTGGAGTCATATTGTTTTCATTAACTCAAACTCATATCCTATCTAGCACAACTCTCCCAAGCATCAAAGTCCTAAATATATCATTGAATTTCCACTTTGGAACTCATAATAATCACATTTAACTTGCAGTATTAGGAATGTATACTAATTGAAATGGTATAAGATTCATATACATTCATTCTTGGAATCTCTTTACAGTTTATCTAGGTCAAAATCTGGTCAAATGAACCAAATCCCATGGATTCATATTATTTTGTCCTAATTACACAATGCTAAGTCAAATTCTTATGCACTTATTGTCACAACCCAACCCGATATGACCCATAGACAGACAGGTGATACCGTGTTTACTTGGGACAAACCAAGCCCATGATCAAAGTTTCAAGGGATTTTAAGATTTCTTTCATTTAAAATTTTGAAATAGATAACAAAGCTTCTAATTAACTTTCTATACAACAACAACATCAAGCCTTTATCCCACTACGTGGGGTCGACAACATAAATCTTTTTCTCCATTGTGTCCGGTTAAGAGTCAAATTCTCATTTAGATCTAATAAAGATAGGTTGTTTCTAATATTTTTTAACCAAGTCTTTTTAGGTCTACCTCTACCTTTCTTAACATAGATTAAATATAATACATCTACTCTCGTAATCGGGTCATCAAAAGGCCGTTGTTTTATGTGACCAAACCATCTAAGGTGACTCTCTCTAATCTTATCTACCACTGGAGCTACTCCAACCTTTTCACGTATATGCTCATTTTGTATCCTGTCTCTAAGAGTAAACCACTCATCCACTTGAGCATCCTCATCTCTGCAACACTTAACTTAATATTATGCTTCGCTTTTAATGACCAACATTCTGCGCCATAAAGCATTCCAAGTCTAACCACCGTCCTATAGAATTTTCCCTTAAGTTTGAGTGGTACTTTTCTATCACACAACAAGCCTGATAAAAAAGTACCACTCAAACTTAAGAGAAAATTCTATAAGATGGTGGTTAGACCTGCAGTGCTTTATGACCTCTATAAAATTCTAATTAACTTTCTATAAATAAAAACATAAACTCATCCATAAATTTTTATTCTTTTTATTTATCATCAAAATATATTTACAACAAAATCTAACACTACAGTACATAGCTACAGACCAAAACAGGTTAATTAAATAATTAGTCATGACTGTACAAAATTAGACCTATACATACTCGGACCGATTAGAACCTGGTACTACAAGTACTCAATAAGCTCTTTCCCCTTTCTATAACCAGAAATAAAATGCATAATATGTGTGAGCCAACATAGCTTAACATGTCACACCCGCCAATTTAAATTTTCAAATATTTGCTTATTAAGCATTTAACTAAGTTTTAAAAGCAGTTAATAACAATTCACTGTACATAAAAGAATAATGCTTGTAGTTATTAGAAATCTAGATAATAATGGAGGAAAAATAAATAAATAACTACTCCATATATAAGAACATAAAATAATAAATTTTTCTCAAGCCCTTATATCTCCCATCAAAAAAAGATATCAAAATTTAAACCCTTATGACTCTCTATGTTAGCATATTAAAAAATAGATTCTTAGGACTCCCAATATGTAACATATATCAGATATTCAAAAATTTAGGTCCTTATAACTCTATGTACATCCCACACAACAGAATTTTCTCCAATATCAGAGCTTCACAAAATCACAGATTTCAACCAGATAAACATATCCATCATTACATTGTAGTACAAAAATGTAAATAAACTAATTTTAGAGTTTCACAAAGTGCTTTATTGATAGACAATAAAAGTAACTACTAAGTAGAATTTCATAGTTCTAGAATGTCACACAATTACCATGAATTATTTAGAATATTATTTTGAAGCTTTAATTGTACCACAACATTATTTTTTAGGGTTAAAATTATTTTTTTAATAAAATAAAATAATGCACTTTTCGAACTATCAAGTGTAAATTTCTCAAAAAAAAAACATAAATGTCCAGAATGACTAGTTATACGATATATAGAAAGTTAAACGGTGAATGTTTTACTGGTACAAAGTTATCCTAATTTTTATAATACCAAATTATAAATTAAATAATAAAAATTCTAAATTTTTCATATTTTTAAAAATTAAGATAGGCAAAATGTAATTTACCTCAATCTGGACAATTTCTTGAACTGGGCCAATAGAAAAATAGATTGGAGGCAAGCAAAATGAACTTTCTCTCTCTAGAATCTCTCCTCTCTCTAGCTGGACGAAGGGGGTTTATTATTGTATTTAAAGAAGATAGAAATGGATTTTAATATTTTTATAAGAATTTAACCTAGCGCCATAGATTGGGTGAGCTAGGATTTAACACTCTTGTCATTCGACTGCTAAAACGAGAGTTCCTCTACTACATCCTTTCTTATGGCGTGTTGAGCAGAAGGAGCTGTCAGCGACTCGGCCACATCTAGGCTTGTTGATTCCGACCTCATACACCCGTTCAGACTTTAGACTTGAGCTGTGGAGAAACGCACTCCCCAAACTAGATTTGTTGAAGTTTGCGAATTTGAAGTTCTCCTTCGTGGATCGAGATCTCAGAGCCTACAGACATTTGACAGCTATTGATTGAGGCTTGTCCTTCCCACTGTAACTTTGACATCTCCAATCAATTAGGAGAGTTTTATGGACTACGGCTACTTGAACTGGTCGAGTTAGATAAGCCTTTGTGCTTCTTACAGTCCCTACTGATGTGTTGACGAAACGGGGGTTCCGCTACTACGGCCTTTCTTATGGCGTGTTGAGTAGACAGAGCTGCCAGCGACTAGGCCACATATAGGCTTGTTGAGTCCGACCTCTTACACCCATTCGAACCTTAAGCTTCATGCTGTTGAAACACTTATGCCGCTCTGGCTTGACTTGCTTAAGTATATAGTCATAAAAGTCTCTTGTTCTGACTTTCAAAGTTTCAGCAGCACCGTAGCGCTCGACCCTATAGTCCTATAGTGCTCCCCACTTGAGAGCATAGTGCCACAACACCGTAACATTAATTCATTTTCCAAAATTTTGTTGGAGAGCTCAATGTCGTTGCGCTGCTAGCCCAACACCGTGGAGTTCCCAAGGGAAAAATTCTAAATTTTTATATGTATGCACACAAACCCCAGGAACCCGCTTCATAACAGTTTCAGACACTCTCATACATACAGAACACTCACAAACACATGCAAAAGACATGAATGCAAAAGTTTCACTTTATTTCTGTTATCAGACCAAATCAAAATAGGTGCAACTGTATATCACCACGACATGTATTTACATTTATATCTACACTGCTTTGTTTCGTGTGGATCTCATTCTTTGAGTCTACATTGTTCTAATGTTGCTCTTGATGTATATATGCTTATAGTTTATTCATTTAGAAAGCACCCATTTTTTATTTTTTTGTAAATATTGATGTAATATTAAGAGTTAATGTAATAAACCAATCTTATATGATAAAAGTTGTATTTGCTTTGTATAATCTTGGTGTGTGTAGAATAGAAGAATGAGAATGCATTAAATATTCAAATCCTCACAGATTCAATCTTCTACATTAAACATCATACAAAGAAGATCGAGAGGATGAGGATTTGAATATTTTTTGTAATTTCTTTCTCTTTATTGCATACTTTCTATTTATTGCTTTATAGAGATATCCAAAGATTCACACATTTCCTTAATTATTATGTGTATGACCACACACTTTTTTTTTTTTGACATTGTGATCTGATCTTTAGGAAATGTTTTTGTAAGATAAAAATTAACAAAATATGTTCAGCCTTGTAGCCATCTTCTCTAATATATATATATATATATATATATATATATATATATATATATATATATATATATATATATATATATATATATATATCGAGCCATCTTTCTTATTTTATTGCATATCCTCATTATGGGGCATCGTGTGCTTGAAACCTATCTCCTTTAATCAAGAGTATTCTCGAATGTCACACTTGAGATATAATCAACTAGGGGGGATTGCACCTATGAGAAATGAACATCTCATAATCATTAAACCAACTTTATCACTTAATGTAACCATGGGAAATCTCTAGGAGAATCCTTTAAATCTATCTCATATCAATTCTCTTGTTAGAGGGTCTATGATATCTTCTTCCAAATTCACATGAGGCTCTTTTGAAGCTCATAAATTTTTAGCGAACATAATGTGATCTATTTCTCTCTCCATCTTTAGATATTCATTTATATTTCTTATACATGCATTCCTCCTTGTGTTCAACATTCCCTTCTTTTTTTGGATATCTTTTTATCCTTTGCAAGTTAACTTCATCTCTTTGCAGTGTATGTTATGATTCAATTTCATTCTTTTCCTTCTTTTTTCAATGCCACTATCCTAACTTATAGAATTTATAAGAGCACATTGAGTTCCATGGTCACTAGTAGAGTTAATTTTTCAAATTTATCATGGCTTTAAAATAATATTTTCTCAATCCATATTATTAGACCTTAATAGAGAACTGATCAACTTTAGGTATAACACTAAAATGGGCGACCCAACCCAACTAGGGCCTTGGCCCTCTATCCTTCACCAAGCAGGGTAATGTGATTAGGAGTATAAGTGAGCTGAGTCGACTCGAGCTCGACTCATTAATGAGCTCACGAATCAAGCTTATCGAGCAACGAATAGCCTATACTTGAGGTTGTATATTGAATATGCTCAAGCTCAAGGTCAGACTAGCTCGAATTATAAGCTCACCAAGCAGCTCAATTAATTTAAAATATATTTTAAAATAATTTAGATTAGCATTATATAATATATTTTTAACTTTTTTAAATATATATTAAAAATTAAACATCTTTAAAAAAATAAAAAGTTTAATTTAAAACTAAGAAATCAGGCTCAACAATCAAGTCAAGCTCGAGCTTATAAATTTTTTAATGAGCTTGAGATCGACTTAGTAAATGAGCTAGAGTCAAGTTTGAGATCAAGCTCAAGCTTAGTAAGAACTAAACAAGCTTAGCTTGATAATGTAGATACTCGACTCGACTCATTTACACCCTCAAATATGACCATGTGATAGGCAGATCGTATGACATAGCAAACTTTAAGAAAAGCGACTGCACTTATTATCTTTGATCACCACCACCAACAACAACAACATCAAGCCTTTATCCCACTATGTGGGGTTGGCTACATGAAATATTTTTTTTCCATTGTGTCCTGTTAAGAGTCAAATTCTCATTTAAATCTAATAAAGAAAAGTCATTTCTAATATTTTCTAACCAAGTCTTTTTTAGGTCTACCTCTACCTTTCTTAACATAAACCAAATCTAATACATCTACTTTCCTAACCGGATCATCGGAAGGACGCCATTTTATGTGAACAAACCATCTATGACAACTTTCTCTAATCTTATCTTCCATTGGAGCTACTCCAACCTTTTCACGTATATGCTCATTTCGTATCCTGTCTCTAAGAGAAAAGCCACTCATCCACCTAAGCATCCTCATCTCTGCAACACTTAACTTAATATTATGCTTCTCTTTTAATGGCCAATATTTTGAACCATAAAGCAGTGCAGGTCTCACCAACATCTTATAGAATTTTCCTTAAGTTTGAGGGGGACATTTCTATCACACAATAAGCCCAATGCATTCCTCCCCATCTGTTTCACCATCAATCTGAATAATATATCTAAGATATCTAAAATGTGTATTATTATTAATGACTTGATCGCCCAAAGTCACAATCCCCCATCTAGATCTATTGCCACTAAAATTACTCTTTATATATTTAGTTTTAGATCTACTCAAATGGAGACCTTTAGACTCTAAGGTTGACCTCCATAATTCAAGCCTAACTTCAACTCACTCTCTAGTCTAATCAACAAGAAGAATATCATTAGCAAAAAGCATACACCAGGGTACAACCTCTTGCAAATGTCTAGTGATAACATCCATGACTAAAGCAAAAAAAAAATGTGGGCTTAAGGCTGATCCTTGATGTAATCCAATTGACTTAGGAAAATACTTTGTCGAACCACCTTGTGTTTGAACACAAGTAACAACTCCTGCATATATATCCTTAATAACTTGAATATAAGCATTATTAACCTCTTTCTTTTCTAGAACTCTCCATAGCACTTCTCTTGAAACTTTATCATATGCTTCTCTAAATCAATAAATATCATATGCAAATCCTCCTTAATGTCTTTGATCACCCAAAAATTTAAATTCGCCTAGTTTCCCTTCCTTTAAGAGATGTGCTATCTACCTTCAATCATTTATCACTTCAGGTCACTCACTTTCTCCCTCCTCCCAAGAGAGGGACAATCTCAATCGTCTATAATAGCCAGTAGTTTTTTTAGTCATTAGTCATTTAGTTTCTTCTTATCTTCAATTTTGAGATAAGGGGTCCCATTATTATTTAAAATTATATATGATTAGTAGAAATTATTTCAATTAAGATTAGCCCCATACATTTTTTTCTTAATTTATATAAAAAAAATCATGTCTTCTATGAGTTGTTTTTAATTCTTTTAATTTTGTTATGATCTTTCAAACGTAAAAGAATAAGTTCTTTTCCATTATCATTATGATATGGGGCACATAATAATGCTATTTATGATGAGCTCAAAATAATAAACTAACAAATACATGTATCATAAAATATAAATGGTGATGTTTTTGAATACTCTAATCAAGAAAGGTGTCCACATTTGTATATTATTCTAACTTGCATTTAATATTAAACAATAGACAAATTTCTAAATAAGTACACTTTTAACTATCATGTAAAAAATATTTAGTAGAATGACTTGGTATAAATAATTAATGCATAAAAATAATATGAATCTATTTTATTAGTTTGCATTTTTAATCAAGATTTTAAATAGTTTAAGAATAGTGGATGCATGATTTCCTCAGTTTCACTCTCTTGAATAAATTCACATTAAAAATAATGTTTTGTTACCCCCGCCCATTATTTTTTAAAAAATAACTAATATATTTGTGAAGCCCCTTAAGTAAAAGAAAGCTAAACTCTTAAGCATCAAAGCGCCTTTAGGTGTAATGGCTGTAATTTTTGTATAAAACTCCGCAGTTAAGCGTGCTCATCTCAGAGTAATTCTAGGAAGGGTGACCTACTAGAAAGTTACACTAATAGGACAAAATCGTGAGGCTCTTAGGCCAAAGCGGATAATATCTCGATAGTTAAAAGTTTGGGCTATTACAAATGGTATTAGAGTAATACATCAGCCCAAAAACGGGAACTAAGTGCCATACAGGACAAAGTGCTATGCCATGGGAGCCATCTCTTAAACCCTATATGGAATAAAGTGCTACATGATGGGAGCTACCACTTGAACTTGTAGGGGCCACCTCTAGAATCCTATCTACCTGGTGGATGATTCTGGGATAAAGATACTGATGATGACGTTAGTTATTTAAGTGGGGGAGATTGTGAAACATCTTAAGTAAAAGAAAGCAAAACTCTTAAACATCGAGGCTTCTTTTGGTGTAATGGCTTGAATTTTCATAAGAAACTCCGCAGTTAAGCATGCTCATCCCAGAGCAATTTTGGGATGGGTGACCTATTGGAAAGTTATACCAACAGGACAAAACCGTGAGGCTCTTAAGCTAAAGCGAACAATATTTTGATAGTTAAGAGTTTAGGTTGTTACAATATTGATGCTATAAGAGAATGTTGGAGATATATAAATTCTAATAATTTTGCCATCAATGAATAATGGAAAGCAATTCCACTATAATTGTTACTCTAACTACTTGGTGGCCTCTGGGGAGGACAATAAGTTATATCCTCTATTGTTGTGGTGATTTAACCATGGGCAGAGAAATGCCCAAACATATCACCTGTTTGGCTGATCCAATTAGAAGTAACTTATGGTGGGTCATCTATAAACTGTGGTCTAGCTAAAATGTGATCTTTATTAACTATCATGAAAATTAACATCCTGTCATAAATCCTTAGAGTCTTTAAGGTGGTGTTCCAAGAGAAAATAAGAATTGAATCAAATCACGATAAACTTAATAAAGTGATCAAGACAACAAAAAAAAAGGAAAGAAGAAATGCTTTTGAAGATAATTTTAATCACTTAAAAGTGTAAAAATAAAGGAATGTGAGCAAATATCTAAAAAAATAGAACAAGGTCCTCATCAATAAAGTCTTCAAAATTTTGAGGGCTTCGAAAGAGCCTCATGAGTTCCCATATTAGAATAAAGGTTAGTGAAAATAAAGATTAATATACTTTAACACAAGTTTGTCAGAGTCATTGAAAGATAGATTGGAATATATATCCTAAATATTTTCATGTCATTAATTACATTATATGTGTGATATTTGAGAATACTCTCGATTGGGTTGTTAATTTGTGCTTCTAATTTAACATAAAATGAAGTTCTATGTTGTAATCATAGAAAAAGAGTCTTTGGCTTGAGAATGATTAATCAAGCAAAATAGACCCTTGATAGAGTATAATAGCACAGTAGATAACAATGCCAATATAATGATATAGATTAGTGGGTCTTATAATCTAGAAGAAGAATTACCCAAAAGAGAGGGAATAACCCTATATAATCACATAGGTTGGATTGAAGGAATTAAACCATGAAAAGATGACTTATATTTTTTCAACAATTAAAGAAAAAAAGCACAAATTGGGCTCACTATTCCTTGATCAAGAGGACATGTGGATTTAAATAAATAATAGAATGGGACTTGCACTAAAATCTGTAGTAAGTATCATTCTATGTCTAACAGTGATGATATGCAAAATTATTTTTTCATCATCCTGGAGGATGCTCATGGTAACACTTATATTTCAACCCAAGTGATCAATAAACACGATGATATGTTGGACAAATTTTATGAACCATGCCATTAATATGTCATATTAGCTAACAGCATGCAAAAAAAAAACTTATATTCGACTTAGTCGCTGGCGGTGCCAGCGACTGGTCGCTGAGCTGGAGCTAGTAACGGGCACCGCCAACGACTGTTTAAGAAAAAAAAAACATTAAACGGCGAGTAACGGTGCAATTGAATTTAAAAAAATTAAAAATTTTAAAAGTTAAATTAATGGATATATAGTTATGTTATATATTTTGTAAAAATTTAATATTAAAAGAGTTTTGTGAATATTTTAATATTCACATATCTAGTTTAAGCAAAATTTTTGTTATTAATTTATGATTATAGGCATAGTAATAAATTTAATTATCAATAAAGTACTTTTTCACAAATTTTGATATTTACATCTACTTTATATTAGTTAATTATATTAAGTTATTTTATATGATTTAATTATTTATTTTAAATTAAAAAATTTTGAGAAAATATTATATTAAATTTAATTTATTAATTAAGTTGCTGGTGTTTTTTTTTTAATTGGAAAATTTTAAGTACAAAATTTTAAACTTAACCTAATATTAAATTTTTTTTATTTAATTCGGCATTTAAAAAATTGAGAGTAGCCAAAGTCACGCGTTTAACTATTTGGGAAGGGTTGTATAGGAAAAATTATTTTAGTTCTTTGTATAAGTTTGTCTGAACAGTCATTAATATGACTATTTTGGTACAAATTTTTGCAATGTGTTGTCACATCAATTGGGCTACAGTGTCTTATCATATCAGCTTACTACTTTCAGTAGTATTGTGTGTAGTTAGTGCTATACTCATTGGAATCTCTTTAGTCATTATTGAAGTCATTGGATGATGAAGTACTTATGATGGGTATTATTTAAAATATGAGTTGAGTTGAGAAGTTGTGTTATTCCATCAACACTCATGTATATGCCACCTTTATTATTTTTGTCATTATGTACATTCCTTTGTGGTAAGTTACTTCATTATTCTGATTATAAATATGTTGCGTAAAGCCCTCTCTAAGAGCTGAAAGGAAGCTAGTGAATAAGATACATTCGAGTTGCTTTGATCAGGTGAGTTCGCTGCATTACTTGAGGTTTGAAGTTTGATATATTTTTTTTGTTTGCAATGAATTGGCCAATTATAAAGAAAATTAGGGACATTCTAACCAAATAATTATTGGAGAATGAAAGCAAACGATTGCACTAATATATGGGAAGACACCCAGATAATCCTTTTGAGATAAAGGCTAGGGATAATGAAATATTTAGATGTTGCATGCATGAGTAGATAGAAGATCATGATTATATACATATACGTATGCACGAAGAGTTGATAAAAATCAGTGTGTACAGGAGGAATAATTTCTTGAATAGTCAAAGTTGGATAAATTTAGAAAGAACATTCTACATGTATGATCCTCATTTTGTTAGTCAACACGTCCTCCAAATGCGTTACCATCAGCTACGATGTGAAGGAGGAGGTGCTTCTGCTAATGAACTCGAAACCTCAGCAGATGACATGGACCACATCATTCTTTACCATCCTTGGTTACCACAAGAGGATGATTTTATTGCTAATTTTTATGAAAATTAGAAGAAGGAGAATCTTAATGGAGGTACAAGCAAAATTATATTTAATGCAACCGACTGACTAGATTTGCAACACGAGTTCAAGTTTCACTTTAAATATTATCCTATACAAAGTCAGCTTTAAGCACGTTTGCACAGGTTTATTAAGTGAGAATATAACTTTACGGTATGTAACTCGTAGGAATTGTGTTATCATTTAGTATATTTGTAATATTTACTAACTGGCACATGATGTTCCTTCTTCACTATATGTTAAAGTTGTGTCGTGTATGTCTTATTGTCATATGTAGGTTATTCAGTATATCTCAAAGTTTTGTTATGTTTGTCTTCTTGCTTATGTTTTATTCAGATGTCTAACATCAAACTCAAGTAATACCTATTATGTAGTATCTCTCTGCAAAATTTATTTATTCAAAATAACAAAAATTAGAGGAAAAAACCTAATAACTCTAACCAAATGGAATAAGAAATAGTTCATTGCATGAAATTAGGAAAGTCCAAATAATACAACAACTGAAATAAATAACACAAATCATAGTACAGAAGCATCAGAATCGGGTATAAGCTGTTTGCATCTATTTCTGCGTGGTATGGCATCTGTGCCTGGTCTGGCGGTTGAACAGACCTATCTCGTAATCCACCATACTCCTCAGCCTGGACTGTTGCATGTTCCTCGCCATGCTCAATTGGCGGTAGCCTCTATGTGGGAGGTGGGGTGTAGAACTGGGAGGTAGAGCAAATATCAAATGGACCCCAATACATCGCATATGTAGGCCACTGCGGATAATGGGTCATGAACTCAATTTGCTGCACATGTCAGGTTAATGTCTCCAGCGGCTCACCCCAATCCCAATAGGTTCGTGTAGCGTCACCAATTTCTGATGGATTGGTGTGAGGTTCTGTTGTGGTTTGGGAAAAGGTGTACCCTTCCCTAGATTCTGAATGGTATGTTGTGTCCCCTAATTACATTTATGTTTTCATAGCATTATCATGGTAATATGGCTAGGAATTCCATCGTTTTCTTATTCCAACCACTGACAGGCCAACTAATGCAGGTCCATCAATCTGTAGGCCCATAATCATCCCACATCAGTAGTATAATACTCATCTCTCCCACTGCAAGATGAAATATATTGGTCTGAGGTGACCATCTCTCAACCAATGCCGTCAGAAGATGGTGATCAAGTTTGATGTACATCAATTGCCTAAGACAGTGCAATCCAGCTATCCTGATGGCTGTAACGAATCTTGGATATTCAATAGGCCAATCTTGAATCATGAGCATGTGCGAAGCTCTCTCTAGAATAGTTCCCTGTGGATTAAATTTGTGTTAATAAAGAAAAAAAATTAAAGAAAGTGCATTTTAGCATTTGTTAATAAAAATTATTTATAATTTTGATTCCTGGTTAGGGTGGGCAGCTCTATGTATGCCTCATAGACAAGCTATAGTAGGGTGTACGTCTACTGGTGCAGACCCATAGGTGGCCTCCTCATTGGGTTGCTTTCTAACTCGTTGTCTTCTGAGCCTTGTTGGTTCTTGTGCCATTGCCTTTTATACTGCTAATTCATATTAATGATAGAAACATAAGAATAGTAAAACATAAAGCTATTTACTTGAATATATATATATATATATATATATATATATATATATATATATATGGCGTGCTGTTAGGACTAATATAGCATGTTAATAGTGTGGTTCATAAAATTTGTCCCGATATGTTTTACATCCTTTAGCAAGGACATGCTTTAAATAGCCTCTAACTTTTCTTACACAATTTTCAAATCCATATTATTATGTATCAATAAGAGATGGGTTAAAGATTAGCAAGGGAAGAGCATTTATAATTTTTCCCTATATACATGACAAACTAATATGCATATGAGAGTTCACATAAAAATAATTAATGCATTGTTACCTAGATAAACATACATAAAACCATCTTGGGCATGCAATATGAGTATACCTTGGCAACTATTTATAAACTACCAATGTTGTAATAAAACAATAAATATCATAGAACCTCACCCACTCGAGCTTCCAACTTAGCTATAGATAGTACTGAAATGGTACCAAGGGAAAGAGGCCTACCTAACTAATCCAATCATGTGTGAGGTGAAGGTTTGAACAAGGAATTATTAGATTCCACCGAGTAATTAAGATGGTATTGGGCGACAAATTGCCCAACATGTATGTGCGAGGTCTTATATGGATACAACTTGTTTTTTGCTCGAGAAACAAAGGAAGTGGTCATTGGCATTAATTGTGAGGAGCATATACAATATATCTAGTAGATGACATCAATGAAAATTTTTAGTGGAACATAATTCAGGTGGATTTGTTAGCAAGCATTTTGGATGCTATCCAATTAATTTTTTTAATTATAAAACATCATTGAAAATAATGTGTAGTAATTGATGGGTGATGGTTCTATAACCTCATAGATTTACAATAAAGCCTTCATTTCAATGGAATATAGAAGGGTACCTACAAAGAGTACTAGGGGTTGGACAATCCTCCACATTAGCACAAGATGACTAAAGGAGGGACATTGAGTGAAGGACTTGGCTATGACACAAAAATAGTTAGAAAAGACTCTTTCAAGAGTAAATAAGGAAGGAGGTGGGGTGTTTATACTTGCGTTAATTTGAGGACATGGCCAAAGCATTTGTTCCTAGTGCTCCTTGAGCATTATCAGTAAAGGCCAACTTCACAAGAGCTAAAAGAGCTGAAGGAACTCAGGGGAAACATAAAATAATGAAGGGAGAGAAGATCTCAAGACTTCCATAGATAGAGAGAGAAAAAACTGGGAGTTGGAGCCCACTAAAAATGACTAAGAGATATACCTATAGCAAACCTAACAGGAAAGATTCTTTCACCCTTTTTAAAAGGCTCTAAATAAAGAATCACTCCATATAAAGAAATGACATATTGAGATGAGTCACTTCAAAGGACAACATCTTAGAAAGGATATAATTTCAAATTAGGGCCTATTCTATAATTTTTTTCTTGGTTCATGCAGTATTTTATTATAATTTTAATTATTTTTTTAAGAATAAAATCAGAAATAAGAAATGAACCCAATCATCACCTTAGAAATTGGATGCAATTTTTGTTGAGAACTCAATCTTTGTAAAAAAATTTTGTTCTCAGGCTTTTTCATTCGTACCAACATTTATCACCTTTACCTTTACATTCATAACCTGCACAATTCACCCCTTGAAAATTTACAAATTTTCACCTTTCTTCAGTTGAATCAAATTGTGTAAGGCCTTCTTTAATTTAAAATTTTGTACTAAAATACCTTTACACCTCTTGTATGGGTGTGCACAAGAGCCACTACTACAAAGGTGTCCACTAAATTTAGGGGTTGCTAAAAAAAAGTGTAAAGAAAATACAATATAAAAAGAATATTTTAGAGTTATTTGAATGAATGTTAAGTAAATTAAAAATAAATGTAGTGTAAAGTTTAAAGATGGCAGGCGGTGACGAGCGGAGGGTGACGGTGGTGGTGGTCAGTGGGGTGGTAGTAATGGTGGCCGGTGGCTGACGGCTGGTGATTGTGGTGGCCAGAGAGTGATGGTGGTAGCCAGCGGTGATGGCCAACGATCGACGACCGGTGGCTGTGGTGACTATCGGTGTTAGTCAAAGGGTGGTGGTGGTAAACAAAGGGTGACTGCGGTGGTGGCCATCAGCTGGTAGAGGTGGCCGGCAGCGATTAGTGGCAGTCAAGCAAACTTGCGATGTAAACCATTATCGCTCAAAATTAGGCAAGTTTTATTTACCTAAAAAAATAAACTAGAATGATTTACACTACATTTACTTCACATCATATTTCTTTTTCACCAAATACCAAACTTTTCAAAACCCTTACATTCATTTTACTTCACACCCATTTTATTCCCAACCAAATAACCCCTTAAGAACTGATGCAGAATGTTCAACCATTACATACAGTAATAAGCTTTTTTTTCAAAGGACCTTATAAGAGGATATATCTCTCCATATTTGTGACTCCATGATAAAACTATTCTTATTATCTAAAGAATCACAGTTCTGTTTATTTGCTTTTTCTTCTAATTTGGTAAATGAATTGCCTCAAGTATCAAACTGTCAGATGCCAATGTTTAAGTTAATATTTGATAATTCAGTCCATGAATCAATCTTAACCTATACGCCCAATGCCACTCTCAATGCTCCATCAAGTTATTTTAATAAATACAACCAACACCATTTAGAACTGATTAAGGCTTCGTTTGGGACGACTTTTTTACTACTTCTTAAAGCAGCTTTTAAGTACAAAAATTTTAATAAAATCTATTTTAAAAAACAATAAAAAAGCCGTCCCGAACGAGGCCTAAATGTAGATAAAAAATGTAGTGACAATAAAAAAGAAATTCTTATTTATTATAAAGGATATGAAGATTGTCTCCAGTTTTCAACAAAAAAAAAAGAATTAAATTAAATATATAAACAATAACCAATCCATGTTAACAAGTCTCTGTTCGAATCAAGACTTTAATGTCAAAATTGTTAGCAATATACAGGACTACTATCATTTCCCCCTTTGGTCTCTTGGTACAAAAAATAGTAAAAAAAAAAAAAAAAAAAAAAGCATTGACAGATAGAGAGAGAATACCAAATGGCATTAGCAACTATTGGGGAATATTGCCTCAGAAGTAGACCCATTGAACTCTCATGTCATTAGCAGAGTAGACGAACTCTTCACTAATATAGAAATGTTATTATAATAGAACCTCTGAAGAAAATTTATGTTGACGGTTCTGAGGGATTATGCGCCTCAATGTCTACATGTCTGATTCCTGGAACAATCCTTTGAATCTCAGTTTCAAGTCTGTCCACTTCACTCCCTAAGGCTTCAACAAGACCCTCACCTGCCATTATTCGGCCATTTATAAGAACTAATTACAGTATGCTTAAGAGAAATCTCTCGTGCTTGCAATTTGGATTAACTTTCAAGAAAGAATATGAATGGTATGCATACCATAGTTTGCCATAGCTTTAAGCAATTCAGAATCATCACCACATTCTGCAGCCTCTCGAAACTATAGGAATTAAGGAATTTATTTAAAAAAAAACTTGGTAGCAGTGACATCACTAGCATAAATGTCGTATTATCAATTAGAAAGTTACCGTCAAATAGAAGTTGATGGGACATTTAATTATAGGTGACAATATGGTACACCCAAAAATGGCAAATGTTTGCAGAAATTAAAAAAATGACAATACAAAACAGTTCCTCAAACTAAATAATGTACTCATCATTCATGATTTTTGCAATGATGTCAAAAGTATCCCACTAATACTAGTCTAAGAGATAATAATAGCGTATCCACATCATGGAGTGCTCTTTAGCAGGAAGAAAAAAGCAATAACATTGGCGACAATGGAAAACATAGAATTGCCTTCCCAGTGTTAGAGATCCAAACTTTTTCATAAGCTCAAGAAAAATTTTAAATAACGCTACTGATTCAAATAGATTTCCCGGTTAATGAACGTTAGAGTCAATGCTGTTATTTGTCCAAGTGTCGGGCTGTTGGGAAACATAATGGTTTACTAAGGCTTCATTTGGTTCTGTCTCTCCTTTTGTAAAAGATAGTTTTAAAAACAATGGTTAAGAGAACAGAGTTTTTTAACGGAGAAGCAAATATCAAAAAGCTTCTCAAAACAGAAGAAAAATAAAGTTCCCTAAAAAGCATTTATATAGAAGCGTCCCATCCAAACAACGACCAAAAAATAATTTCGCTATTTCTAAACAGAAAAGAAAAAAAAATGCCAAAACAAAGGAGGCCTGAGTAAATCCCTACATTGGCTTCATAACTCAACAAGATTGTGGAGAGGTCAAGTCTGGACCAAACTTGAGAAATACGACAAAATTACTCGTACATTCTAGTAATTAAGTTCACATTAGGCAAATGAATTTTATGTTCGAACATGTAAGCCAAAAGATTTTAACAATAAATGATACAAATCATATAGTTGACTTTGCGGTAGCAACTTGACCAAAGATATTTTGACCACTACATTATAGATTCAAGCAAGCAGGGTATAGAACTCAAAAAACATGTAAGAGTAAGATTGTGAAAAAAATACATGCTTCTCTAATGTTATTATTAAAATTATTATATTTAAAGATGTTATTATATCAACATTAGTTAATATTTATTAGTAAATATAGTATTTATTATTATAAAATATCTTAGTTATTGAAGATATTTTTTTTACTGTATTTTTTTCTTGCTCTCTTTCGTGTCATTATATAGACATGCTTGTACTAGCACCATAATCAATGAATTAAAGATAGTCTTTCCAACATATAAGTGGACATTTAATCTGTATTAAAGGAGCAAATGGTCAGATTAGTTATTTCAAATTTGCAGGAACAATTGCAGTTTTAAATTCTTTAGGGCCTATATGACAATTCAAAATTTGCAAACTGATAAGATGATCATTCTTGAACTAGCAAGTTTTTCATTGTTTTTTTTTTCTTTTTCTTTTTGGCTAAGTTGTTGGTTTAAAATGACCACATAGCAATCCGCATGAAGATGAATGAATAGCATACATACTGATTAATTAGCCAGACATGAGCTTAAAAAGCAAACCCTGACCTCAACTAAGCTTATCAATAAGTTAAAATCAAGGAAAGCAAATCTAATTTTGATCCAATTTGTATTCCTGTCAAGTAAGAATACATATAAGATTATGGATGACCTTTCTAGGCTCCAAAACAAGCTAGTTTCTGACCCGAGTACCTGATTCCGATCCACTGGAAGATATAGAGGTAAAATGATGACTCGTTCTTTTCCAATACAGCCAAGAAGATGAAGACACACTTGGGCCAAATTAACTAAACAACAGCAGTGGTGGCAGCAATTGAAGTTCATGGAGAGAGATATCGAATGAAGATGGTATGAGAGTAGAAGGCAGATAGAGAGAGTGAAAATAAGGGGAGATTAAATGGAAGGCTTCACTAAAGGCTGTGATTATGACCAGTGGCAACATATGGCTGGGCTGATCCAATTGCAGAGCCTCAATGACAATTTTGGCTGTGGATCAACAATTTTGGGGGGCGGTGATAAACAAAAGGGACAAACCGGCAGAAAGAGTAGAAAGATGCACTCAAGGTAAAAGCATACCACTAGTAGCAAACTTGGACATCATCCCAACAAATAGGGCATCTGGAAAGGAAAATCATTACTGGCTATTGAAGTGAAAATAAAAGACAAAAAAGGGAGGGAGATGGTACACAAGAGGGTGGACGATAATGTGTAGTGAGAGAGAGGTCAAGGAATAAAAGTGCGGGAGGAATTGAAAACTAAACCTACATCATCATTATTCTTTTTAAGTGAATTATAGTAAGGATTTATGTGTTTTTTTTATTTGTTATCTGAAACTGAATGGTGAATCTAGTTGTTGATTTTTACTAAATTTTAATATATACATATATTTTAGCTCACATCACACATGTACTATTGTGCTCTTACTATTCTCTATTTTTTGGTTTCAAAGAGCGTGGATTTAGGATTTAAACAAACTCCTAATCCGATCATGCCATGGTGAAAGTGAAGCGCAAGCCTCAGAAACGACCTTGGGAGCAATGACAACAGCGAAACTTACACAAAGGGAAGATCATTGTTTCAAAAGCAAATATTCAATCTTGACTTCTCAATCAAGTGTTTCTGACTTGCTAATTTATTTTGTTCTTCATAATATTGCTGGTGAGATGAACAAGTGATTTTGGTCAATTACATACTCTGCAAACATTTTATTTCTGTGGCAAAGTAAGATATATAATGTACAAAAATCTCTATTGATGAAAATTTTCCATAGTTGTATGAGTCTAGGAATATGTACCTAAGTTGAAGTCTACATGAAAATTGGACATAATAGTTGTTTCTAAAGAACATGCATATTTAAGTTGAATATATGACTCATTCCATCAGCACAGCCAATATTCCGATCATGCCATTATTTTCATTTATTGTAGTTTATATTTACCGTTTTAGTCTTACCACATTAAGCTATCATTCAAGTTAGGTGTTAATACACCTCCCTTTATTATATAATTTTATATATATAAATATTGTACAATCTCCTTAGTGTAAAGATTAACTTTTTCTTTCTCAATTATAATCTAGTATATGGTATTAGAGCCACACATCTCAATTGAGTTTTTCTCTATGATGCACCCACCCTCCACAAAAAGGTATGTAATGTCCAACATGTATCGGACATGCCACACATCTGACATGCCTACGACACGTATCGGACGTGCCAAAGACATGTCCAATTAAAAAATATTAAAAATAAATTGGACAAGCATGTCTGACACATCTTAAATATTTTATGAAAATTTGTTAATATAATTTCATGTACTTCAAATTTTTATTTATTAAAAATAAAACATAAATTTCTTATTTGCACTCCACAGCCCCAAATAAATCGCCTGTACACAATATCTCATTCTCCAAATATTCTCATTTTCATTTAGCTCTAGCAGGTTATGACTATGGTTTCACAACAACGTATGATGTCCTCTCTCTGATACCATCACAACAACAATATTTTAAAACCATCTTAACATTGAAATCTGATGTTGTCTTGACATTGATACTCGATGCCAGCAATTTATACACCCACAATCACGCCCTCGCAACGTCTCGACATCTCATCTTTGTCCAATGTCATCTCAACATCGATGACCAACGCCGTCTTGACATCGAGGGTCGACGTTGTCTCGACATCGATGCCCGATGCCCGATGCCCATTGCACAACATCGATACCTGACTTTCAACAGTATTGTCATCTCCACTCTCGATGCCTGACATAACATCCACATCCGACTGCCTAATATTAATCATTTTAGGCACAGATCTATTTTTCAATTATTCTTAGGCACGTAAGGATTCTAAGAAAGCAATATGTGATGCAAAGAGTTTAGCTTTTAGTGATTTATATAATAGATTAGATACTAAGGAGGGAGAAAGATATTTGTATAAGCTAGCCAAACAAAGAGATAGGAGTAGTAAGGATTTAGTTCAAGTGAAGTGTATTAAGGATGAAGATCAAAAAGTACTTTTTTTAGAAGATGATATTCAACAAAGGTGGATGAGATATTTTGCTAAACTTTTTAATGAAGAATGTGAAAATAAAATTGACTGTAGTGACCTTAGCACCTTAAATGAAAATAAAGATTTCTGTTTTTATCGGCGTATTAGTAAAACCGAAGTTAGAGAGGCTTTAAAGAAAATGAAGGGTGGAAAAGCTGTTGGACCTGATGATATTCCAATAGAGGTGTGGAAATGCTTAGGAGATGAAGGAATTTCTTGGCTTACTAAACTTTTTAATACTGTTTTGAAGACTAAAAAGATGCCAGATGAGTGGAGAATGAGTGTGTTAATCCCTATTTTTAAGAATAAAGGTGATGCACAAGATTGTGCGAATTATAGAGGAATTAAGTTAATGTGTCATACTTTAAAACTATGGGAACGAGTTATGGAGCATAGGTTGCGGCGTGATACTAATGTTTCTCAAAATCAATTTGGATTTATGCCGGGTAGGTCTACTATGGAAGCCATACATTTATTAAGAGGTTTGATGGAGAAATATAGAGAGAATAAGGAGGATTTACATATGATATTTATTGATTTAGAAAAAGCATATGATAAAGTTCCAAGAGAAGTGTTTTGGAGAGTTCTTGAAAAGAAAGAAGTTAATAACGCTTATATTCAAATCATTAAAGATATGTATGCAGGAGCTATTACTTGTGTTCAAACACAAGGTGGTTTGACTAAGTATTTTCCTATTTCGGTTGGATTACACCAAGGATCAGCCTTAAGCCCATATCTTTTTGCTTTAGTCATCGATGTTCTCACTAGACATTTGCAAGAGGATGTACCTTGGTGTATGCTTTTTGCTGATGATATTCTTCTTGTTGATAAGACTAGAGAGGGAGTTGAAGGTAAACTAGAATTGTGGAGGTCAACCTTAGAGTCTAAAGGTTTTCGCTTGAGTAGATCTAAAACGGAATATATGGAGTGTAATTTTAGTAATAATAGACCTAGTGAGGGCATTGTGACTTTGGCCGATCAAGTCATTAATAAGAGTACACGTTTTAGATATCTTGGATCTATTGTTCAGAGTGATGGTGATATAGATGGGGATATTATCAGCAGAATCCAAGTTGGATGGTTGAAGTGGAGGAATGCATCGGGCTTATTGTGTGATAGAAAAGTACCCCTCAAACTTAAGGGAAAATTCTATAAGATGGTGGTGAGACCTGCAATGCTTTATGGTGCTGAATGTTGGCCATTAAAAGAGAAGCATAATTCTAAGTTAAGTGTTGCAGAGATGAGGATGCTCAGGTGGATGAGTGGCTTTACCCTTAGAGATAGGATACGAAATGAGCATATTCGTGAAAAGGTTGGAGTAGCTCCAGTGGAAGATAAGATTAGAGAGAGTCGCCTTAGATGGTTTGGTCACGTAAAACGGCGGCCTCCCGATGACCCGGTTAGGAAAGTAGAGGTCTTAGATTTGACTTATGTTAAGAAAGGTAGAGGTAGACCTAAAAAGACTTGGTTAGAAAATATTAGAAATGATCTTTCTTTATTAGATTTAAACGAGAATTTGACTTTTAATAAGACACAATGGAGAAAAAGGATTCATGTAGCCGACCCCACGTAGTGGGATAAAGGCTTGATGTTGTTGTTGTTGTTGTTGTAATTATTCTTAGTATTCTGCTTATTCAATTTCTATACACTATTTTTAAAATAAAAAATTATAATATTGTATCGAACCGGTATCCTATATTTTCAATAATTTGATGTATCTCATATCCATGTCGTGTCATATCCGCGTCACTGTGTCCATACCTATGCATCATAGGTTTTTCTCTTATTCTTCCACAACCAGATTGACGTATCTCATATCCATGTCGTGTCATATTCGCGTCACTGTGTCCATACCTATGCATCATAGGTTTTTCTCTTATTCTTTCACAGCCAGCTGCCCTTCCACCATCTCCTCCAACACAAATGCTCATATTATTCGTAACCCATTTGACATATCTCAATTTCTCATTGCCATTAATACCAAAATGCAAATTAAACTCACTTCATCCAACTACTCATCATGGTAATTTCAATTTCATACTACTCTTATTGGGTATGATCTTTTGGGATTCATCGATGGATCTTATCCATGTCCACCAAAAACCTTAACCAAAAACCTTAATCACAAGTGATGGAAATGTTCCAAACCCTGCCTACTCACTATGGATCTAATAGGATCAACTTATTTTTAGTGCCATTGTAGGCTCCATCTCTCCAATTTTCTTGATTGTTTCATCTCATACATTGCAAGAGGCATGGAATACACTTGCAAATACCTTTGCCAAATCATCTCGAGGGCCTCTCACACAACTTAAAGAAGAGCTTTGCCTTCTTAACAAGGAAATAGAAGCAATCACTGAATATGCTTGGCCATCCAATTGACGAAGATGATCTCACACAAAAAATTCTAAGGGGTCTTGATGATGAATATAAAAATCTTTGCTATATCATGTGTGAACATGAGACCCCAATCACCATTGAAGAGCTACATGAAAACTCATAAACTTTGAAGCTCATCTCACAGTTGGAGCATGAAAGAAAATGACTTTCTCAAACATGCCTGCCATAAAAAATATAACCACTCAACCAAAAACCTACCTAACCACAAAAATTGTACCTCCATCCCGAAAACACACCCAAATCTTCACCAGACCAACAAAGTTCAAACCCACCATCATCGTCACTATCTTGGCAAATGCTAATTTTGTCGACAACAATATCATTTAGCACAACAATGTACCGACTTTACCTATACAACAACTTCCTTACAACAATCCAAATCAAATGCATCCTCCCCCCATCAAGCTCATGTGGCATATCCTCTAGCATCCTCTAAAACAAAATGGCTCTCATGCTTCTCACCATGTCACGAATGATCTCCAAAATCTATCAATGCACTCGGAGAATCCTATGACAGAAAAAAATTATATTGGTGATTGTATAAGACTTCTGATCACTCACACTAGCTAACAACTATATTTTCTTCTTTTTTCAAATCATTCATCTTAAATAATGTTCTTTGTTTTCCCTCTATGAAAAAGAACTTTATTTTTGTTTCACAATGTTGCTCAAATAATAATATCTCTATTGAATTCCCATCACATTCTTTTCATGTGAAGGGCATTCATTCGGGAAACATACTAGTGCAAGGTGAAACTAAAGACAGTGTCTATGAGTAGCCTCATTCATCATCCAACAAACAATCAGTGATTGCCTTCTTTGCCACCAAAACCTCCATTAATCAATGGCATCTTCTCCTTCATCATCTGTTCATCAAAATCCTACATTACTTAACATGTTGTTATAATCTATCATTATGTAACTCAAATGTATCATAACTTGTGTGAAATTCATGCTATTGTAATAAAGCTTACAAGTTACCATTTCATTCATCCTCTATCACTAGTTCACATCCATTTGATGTGCTATACTCTGATGTGGACCTCTCCTATTTACTCATGTAACAGCCCTAATTTTGAATAGCATGAATTTCCATATTTTCCAAAAAGCTCCATGCAACATTGTGGCGCTGCGCTTTCGATCGTAGCGGCGCTGAGAAGCGCCAAAGTGGTGCCTCGGCGCCATAGCTCTAGGTTCTACAATAACTTTGGAATCACATACGGCGCAACGACGCTGGGTCACTTGGGCACCATGGTGCCACGCACTAAAATGTGTTTTTATATATTTTTTTCTCTCTACTCAACCGACCCTTTCTCCCTCACTCGCTCAGCTTGCCTGGGAAGGAAACAAAAAAGAAGGGAAGGATAGAGGAAAGAGAAATAGGGTTTTTGGCTGGTTCATTTCGCCACTTTTACGAAAATTGTTCTAATCATTATAGGTGACTTTCTATCCAATTTCTATTTTTGAAGATTTTGATTTCTACTGTTTAATTTTCCCCAAATCGATTTAATTGCATTTTCTCCTGATTTAGTGAACTTCCACCGCATAACTTTGGTATAACGTAATACTGATTATTCTATTTGTTATGACTGGTTGATTTCATATTTTCACCGGTTAAAATGAAAATTATTGCATTCTGTACGATTTGAATAGGATTAGTATTTTTGGCATTTTAATACAATTATATTGTTAATACAAATATTTTTTAAATGAATATGAGCATGTGATTGAATAATAGTTTGTTGCTATTATGTTTACAATATTGTGATAATAGTGTGTGTGAGAACAAGTAAAGGCAGATTATTCACTGACATTGGTAGAGACTGTTTATATCTGCACAGGATGGTGGCTGACAGATTTTCTATTAAATATTGTGGTTTATGGTATTATTCTCTACTGATTCACATGATTCGTTGATTGGGAGTAATAAGAAGTTAATTATTGTGCTGACAGGCAGAAGTGACAACTCTATTTACTGAGCCAATGATTACTGATTTACTGATTACTGGAAAAACATCACGCAAGCCGGAACTCCTTACTTGTTTAGTGTATATATAAAATAATGATTTACTGTACTGATTTACTGTCACTATACGGATTTACTGTTATTGTATTGATTTATTATTATGGTATTGTATTTACTATTATTGAGCACATGAATCTTATTATTGAATATGTGATATATGATGATAATGCTGATACTGGTATAACTGAGCATCCTGTGTACACTCCTATACGATTACTGGATAGTACTGTATGGAATCGCTATGAATTTTGATAGTTTTCCTGAGTACTTCCGCTTTATTGGTTTTATGATTCCTTTAATATTTAAATAGTACTTCGACGATGTATAATTTAAGAATGATTGTTTACTGTTTTACTGCTTCTATATCAGTACTGTATTGTTTTATCGAGTTTACTATTTCAGTATGTGTTTTACTATTTCTGCACAGATTCATTATCATATTGACTGCTAATATAACGATTTGAATGATTTCATACATACTATTTCTTTTTCGTGATTTGAGTTCAGTAATAGAATTTTAGTGATTTTTTGGGCTTTATAAATGATTTCAGGTAAGGGAAAATGTTCGGGAGTGTAAGGCTAATTAGATATAGGATTCTTCAGGTTTTACTGTTATTTTATTTTTAGTTATTCTTTTGTAGTCAAGAGTGAGCGAACAATATGTTGTATTTGTATGACTCATGGCTATTGTATATGATTTTTTGGAGTAATGAATAAAGATGTATATTGATATTTTGATTAATAAATTTGCTTCTGCTGGTATTTTATATTAAAAGAAATTAGATAACTTTGATTGTTGCTATAAAATAATAAAAGATATAATTATTTCCAATTTAGATTTTGGGGCATGACAACTCATGTGATGGATACAAACATTATATTACTTTTATTAATCATTTTACAAGTTATATTTGGCTTTATTCACTCAAATAAAAATCTAAAATTCAAGATATTTTTCTCTAATTTAAAACATTGTTAGAAAAATTCAAAGCCCAATTATTTTCCTATACACTGATAATGGTTCTGAGTTTATCTCTCTTAAATCCATTCTTGCCTCTCATGGCATATCTCATCTCAACCCCACAGCACACTCTGGAATACAATGGCTTGGTCGAGTGTCATCAACGTCACATTGTTGAAACAATATTGAACTTACAATATCATGCCCATCTTCCCCTCCCCTTATGAAAACATGCTTTTCTCACGGCAACGTATCTTATTGATCGCACGCCCACCAGCACTCTCTCTATGTAGTCACCATTTGAAAAATTATTAAGTCAAGCTCCAAATTATACAAAACAAAAAAAATTTGGGTGCTTGTGCTACCCATAGATTTGGTCTTATGGGACTCACAAATGCAAGCCTCGCTCAAGATCTTGTGTGTTTTTGGGATACTCAACAACTCAAAGCGCATATCTTTGTTATGCTCCCACCACTATCAAAACTATAGTTTCTCGTCATGTTCAAATCATCAAACATATTTTATTCTTTATCACTTCAAAACTCTCACAGTCCCCCTCCAATCAAAAAAGACATTAACTTTTGTACTCAACTACCAACCAATCTTTCTAAATCTTCCTCCGACCTCCATAACTCACCACACACCACTCGCCCAAAAACTCCCAGTATTTAAAATCGAATTGCTCCTCAAAAGGCCACTCAGCCCACCCATACCACAACCGTCCAATTGCCACTTCATTTCACAAACACACCACAATGAATAACTTGGGCCCCCCACCCCATTTCTCAATTCAAAAAAATTCACCTTCTACCGTTACTTACAACCAACCAGAAGAATCTCTAGCCCACTCAAATTCATCCCATGCTTCCCCTTCAATGCAACGGGTCCCAAACTCCTTATTGCCTAGTAACACACATAAAACTTGTCATTAACAACACAATAAATGTCCCAAATACTACCTGTTCCAGCCATTCAAATTCCCATCATAAAACATTAACTTCACCTTTCTCAAATAACATTCAATCAATACAATTAATCCCAAAAACTTTAATACACGCATTAACTACAAAAAAAGCCACCCTTGCCACGCCCTATCAACAATCAATGTGACAGCAAATCTTTTAAATTTGCATGCATTGACAACACCAAAAAATAATCTCCAATTAATGTTGTGAGTCTCACCCCATTTATCAACAACACAAATTAAAAACATTCAACCATTTTGCTCTAATCTGCACCAACCCTAATTGGAATATCCCTCACCAGAAATATCCATACTAACTCCACCTCTCTTCCCTAAACATAAATCTCATATTAATTTGTTGAATACACCCTCTTTAATTCTGCTATCAATTCAAAAGTCAAAACTATTTTTCCCAAATTACAAACAATCACCTATTCCCAAATCACCTCTAATCTCACCTCCTGTGGACCCAATTCCTCCAGCTCTTCACACCTACAAACCTCCCCATGCCACCTCCATCTTTCTCGCCCACAACCACAAGCCCAGCCCCTCATTCAGCATTTATCAACCTGAACCCACCTTCCAAAACTCTTGCCACTCACTCGACCTCCCCAAATGGCAATCACTTGGACAATTCTCCACCCACTCATATTCACCATGACTCTCACCATTTGCATGGTATATTCCCCTCCATTACTCAAAATGACACACCATCTCACCCTCAACCTTCTGCTCCCCTCCCCCAACAACAGTCACAACATGCAAACTTGAGCAAAAAATAATATTTGCAAATCTCTCATCAAGCTTACTCTCGCTACCTCCTTTTCACCCTCTCATGTCACAAGCCATGCAACACCCTAATGGCATGCTGCCATGTCAGAGGAGTTCACAAGTTTTATGCGCAACAACACTTGGATTCTTGTTCCCCCTCATCCATCACAGATTATTATTGGTTGTAAATGGGTGTTTCGCCTCATACACAATCTTGATGGCTCTATCAATCGATATAAAGCTCGACTTGCAAAGGCATTAACTACCATGAGATATTTAGCCTAGTCATTAAACCAGCTACTTGTACTTAGCCTGGTCCTCTCTAATGGCTGGTCACTCAAACAACTTGACATCAACAATGCATTTCTTCATAGTCATCTAACTGAATATATCTACATGCACTAACCACCAGGATTTCATAATCAAAACAACCCAACGCATGTATACCACCTACAATGGGCCATCATCTATGGGCTCAAACAATCCCTTAGAGCTGGGTATCAACAGTTTCATCATTTTCTTATATCCATTGGCTTTGTCAACTCAAAGTCTGATACATCTTTATTTATTTACTCAAAGTCTGATACAATGTATATTCTAGTTTATGTCAACGACATAATTCTTATAGTAAGTGATGGCAATCACCTTCAATAAGTCATTAATAAGTTTGCACTACAATTCTCCATCAAGGACCCAAGAGATCTCTCTTACTTCCTTGGTGTTGAAGTCATTCCCTCCCCTCAAGGTCTCTTCCTCTCTGAACTCAAATATATCTAAGACCTTCTAGAAAAGACTCATTTGGCCAATGCAAATGAAATCCCCACACCCATGTCTCCCAACCATATGCCAACCATTCTTAATTGCATCCCCCTCATCAACGCAACTGAATATCGCTCCATAGTTACTAAAATTCAATCTCTCTCTTTTACAGGACCGAATATAGCCTCTGTGGTAAACAAACTTTCACAATTTATGCATCAACCATCCATCGTACGCTGGAGAGCTGTCCAACATATTCTTTTCTCTGATGCTATCTCCTCTCTTTACATGGATTCTTTATGTAGCTACCATAAATCATGGGTTATTTCTACGTAGCTACTTCCCACTCACTTTATATTAATTCTTTGATACCAATAGGGCTGGCAATATTGCCAATTGTACCTCCACAAGAACTTATGTTATTTTTCTTGGTCATAAAGATATCTCCTAGAGTTGCAAGAAACAACGCACAGCTACTCATTCTTCCATTGAAGCAGAATATCGTGCAATTGCTTCTGAACTCACATGGTTGCAATCACTTTTTCATGAACTTGGCATTAAATTACCTACAATTTGTACTATCTATTGTAGCAATGCTGGTGCCAACTACTTGTGGGCCAATCCAATCTTCCATTCTAGCATGAAACACGTTATTGACTTCCATTTTGTTGGGAAAAATTCAAAATGGAGATCTTTGCATTTCTCATGCCTCCTCTGCTAATCAACTTGTAGATGCACTAGCCAAACCTCTCTCTCATCATCTTCTCAATCAACTTCATGTCAAAATTGGTGTCCTCTCTCAGGACTCCACCATGAGGGAGCATATTAGAGGAATATCATAAATTATTGTTATAATCTTATATTTACCTTTTTTTAGTCTTACCACATTAAGTTTTCATTCAATTTAAATGTTAATACACCTTCATTAATTACATAATTTCATATCTATAAATACTGTATAAACTCCTTAGTGTAAAGATTAACTTTTTTCCTTCTTAATTATAATCTCTTTTAAATATATGGAATGTTGTCTACACCATACATAACGCTAAAGAGTAAACATGCAACAGAATATCCCAACGTACATTGTATTCTAGAAAATATCAATTTTTAAATGAATAAAAAATAGCGCCTCTACCTAGATTCAAGGGTAACTTTTCTTGCTTGTTTCATGTGAACGTTGATGTAAATCCTGATTTTTCATGAAATGAAATGAAATGTTCCTTTTGTTGGATGTGAACTCCTTGAATCACCCGAGTTGAAACTTGAAATAATTGGAGGAATCACACCTCATCTTTTTGGTTCATGTTTTTCTTTTAGTTTTGTTTATCATCATTCTCTTTTCCACCACCTTATATTCTTCAATGCAATCTTAATTATGTAGTACGGAGTATTGTTAATGAACGTGGTTAAAATAGGAAGACAATATCATGTGATTACAATAATGAATGGCAAAGAAAAAGGAGATTGTAATCTCTTCTAGCTTCTTTGCTTCTTGGTTGATTCATTCATCATTCCAAACCTTTAAATCTTCAATCAAGATAAAATTTTTCACTTCATAAATATGTTGTAGTTTTAATTATTACTAAATCTTGTGAATGCTTATGTTAGATCTATACCTATACAAGTATCACATGAGGAATTCAAATCTCTAAGACTATGATTTTTATTCTACACTTTTAGAATCATAAAGTTCCATGCATTCTATAAGATCTCAAAGATATAGTAAGTAGTAACATGCATCTCATTCTAGAACTAAATACATCCAGTATAAGGGATTTGGTAGTTTTAAGGTTTCCTAAATTAACTCACAACTTTCTAATCAAACCAACAATGCAGATAAATTCCAACACAAAAATATATAGAAATTATGGAAAACCAAAATCATATTAGATCATCATGGAGTCCAATCTACGTGAATATTTTTGGTCAGATCATTAATTTGATGAGGATACTGGTCCAATGAATGCTATTGATTAACCTAATAAGTAGGTAAGATTTCAGGTCCATTGAGTCAACTCACTGATGGGCTTAATTCTCACATTAATAGAGTTTTTAAAATTGCTCTAAGAGAGAAGCCTCTTCATGGGTGAAGCAAATGAAAGCTACAAACTTTAAAAGTACAAACAAGGTTAATATGTAAAATACCTTCCTTGCCCATTCTTCACGTCCAGTTCTCTTTAAATAATTTTGCACCACTACCACACCATTAAAGTCTGTCATAAACAACATTCCGAGAAGAGCAGAAAAAGAAAATTGGTCAGGGCTAGATGAAAGCTTTGTTTGTAAAAACTTAATTAATTTTGTAAAAATATAAATTCCAATAGACCAGAAAAATCTGGGAATGCGCCCAGGTTCAAGTAGATTGATAGTGATTGAGCTGACTAAGTTCAATAAACAAATATGGGTTTCCACTAAGATAACAGCAAATAAACAATACAGAAGTCCCCCTATCCATATGGATTCATTTCTTCATTTTGATTTCACAATTATCAATGAAAACTATCCCAACTATCTGAAGTCAGATTTGTAAGTTTCTCTTAATCATTTCTTCCAATTAAGACCCGATACTTGCAAGAATCAAGTATCCCTGACTCATTTTCATCAACTGTTTAATATTAAAACTTTAGCTCGTCCCTTCCACACAAACCTTTCCCGTAATATACCTCTCCCTTGCGTTATAAAAGTTACTTCTGATCTGCATTGAACAATATCAAACCGTCTCATCCTTCTACCACCTTTTCCTCCTTCAGTGGAAATACTAATATGTTAACGATCATTCCATGCATCCATCTAACATCATGCCTAAGAAGCTAAAGATGCTCTAGCCTATCTCTCTCAACTGCAAATCACCCCATGGTCAACACTAATAAGCTGCTTCCCTCAAACATAACATTTCCCTGCTCATCTCGCCTGCCTGACCTCATAATACATATCCAGAAACCCTTTTTACTCATTATATTCTCTACTCCATCTTCTGTCCTCTCCCTTCTCTATCCTTTGCATCAACCACTTATGTAGCAATATTTCTCATCCATTAGCTGCATTTAACCTTCTTTCATTCTCATTCTTTGCTCCCCTATGCAGATACCCATACCACACACACCAAGCCAAGCCCCACCATCATATCTCCAATTTCTTTTTCTTCAGTTGCTCCATTCGGACTCGTGCTTTGATGCCAAAGAACATCAAACTGGTCCACAACTGTTAACCAGAACCCGAAACAAGCCCTCTGCTACTTCACCTCACTTGCTTTCCCCCACCAGTGCTCCAATATCACCCTACACCATTTGCCTGACATTTATTCTCATATTTTTATGCTTTTTACATATTTTTCTTTTTGAGAAAGGCTTCCTACTAAATCTCCATTATAGAAAGGAACTCACTCTCTACATGAACCCCTTTTATCTATGAATTGAATTTGAGTCTATCCTAATCTGACATAGTTTGTCATGAGGTTTGGCTTTGATGGCATGTAGCTCTGAATAGGGTTGGCTCAGCTTGGTTGGGATTGTGCTGCTAGGAAAACAGATCAGAAAGTATCTAAGCTGAATTTCAGAGCCAAAGCACCAAGGTGTAATCATAGTTTTTAAAGGTTTAAGAGTTTTCCTTGGTACAATCTGGCTTCATAACGAATACAGCATTTATCTTCTTCAAGAAACTCAATTGATCTTACAATTTTGCGCTTTCTTAAGATTCCTTCTAGTACTGGAAAAATTTAATATTTGCAAAGATTAACAAAATCAGAGTTAAGGATGGCAATGGTCACCTATTTCAGCTTTGAATCTAAAGAATCCAGGTCCAATAACTTCACTCTTGCAATCATACAAGGCATCTACTACCTGTTGCAGGCCGATAGTCAAATTAAGAATCAATCTTAGGGTGCAACATAAAACAAAAGCTGCATTCTCATCACCGGATCAGATTTTAAAAACTGGAGCACCCTTTGCATATCATGATCATCAATTGCCCTGCCAATAAGAGCATGCCGGTTCCTTTGAATTAGAAATATAGCAACCTGCGACAATTTTATGATGTAGTTAGACTGTTTCAACAAGAAAAAGTAAAAATTGCAGTTCAATAAATCTAATTATTATTGCATACTACAACAAACATGAAGCTATTTGATAAACCATTCCCAAAGGAGGGAAATTCAGTAAAAAAAAATGGAAAATTCAGTAAAAATCCATACATGCCACTGCCGCAGCTGCTCATTTTTTTGGTCTTCTTTAATTGCAAACTGAAAAGGTTAGCTATGCATAGCAGATTGCTTCAACAACAATATATACATAGCAGACCTGACACTTAAACTGAAATGTAATCTAAATATTCACAATTGAGATAAAGATAAATTGGTACCCTGGTTCTTGATGAAGGATCAAAATGGCCCCCGACTATTTAAAAATCTCATTTTAGTCCTTGACCTTTTAAATAGGGATCTAAATGATCCCACTGAAGGATTAATTTGATCCCTGTTAAAGAGTCAAGGGACCAAATTGAAATTTTTATATAGTCGGAGACTATTTTGATCCTTCAAAATGAAGAGACCATTTTGATCCTTATCTCATTCATAATTCAAAACCAAGTCATGTACTATAACCTAAGATGTACAGAGATGGATATGACGACACGGACACACACTGACACAGGACACATCAATTATTGAAAAATATAGGGCACAGACATGGGTTGGACACAATATCTTAATTTTTATATCTTAAAATAAGTGTATAGAAATTAAATAAGCAGAATATTAAGAATAATTGAGAAATAATAAGACATTTAACTAGGATCCATGCTTAAAATGATTAATATTAGGATGTCGAGAATCAGATGTGAATGTCATGTTAGGCATCGAGAGGAGAGATGACAATGTTGTCGAGAGTCAAACATTGATGTCAAGACCAAGGTTTTAAAAGTTGGACTGGACCGGCCGGTCCGACCAGTTCAACCGTGAACCAGTCTGAAGGCTGGTTCGATTCAGCCTGAAAACCAATTTTGTATCCAACTAGGATGAACCGGCCAGAACTGCCGGTTCAACCGGCGAACAAATCATAGCTCCCTTGAACCTGTCGGTTCAATTTCTAAAATATTTAAATAATTATATAAATTAATTTAATATATTAAAAATAATTAATAGGACACAATGGAGAAAAAGAATTCATATACCCGACCCCACATAGTGGGATAAAGACTTGTTGTTATTGTAGTATTAAAAATAAAATATTAAGTAATATTTGTAATTAACAAATTAACTTAAATTTAAAATGTTTAATTTTTAAATAAAAAATTTTCAACTAAGCATTTTGCATGGCTTCATCACTTTATGTGAGTTCTTACCCAATCCAAACTCAAAAGGCAATATAAAGCATAAATATTACCAAAAGGAAGTTCCATAAGTGATGTGAGACTAAATAAGTTGAAGCTCTTACTACTTAAGTTTACAACAAACACTATATATTTTAAAATAGATTTTTAAATAAACTTTTTATAATGTAAATAGCATTTATTTTTAATTAATAATGTTAAATAAATTATATATTTCATCTATAATTTATGTACTATAAAATTTATTTATTATTATTAATAAATGATCTAATCTTAATAATTTATTAATGAAATTTTATAATACGAACTTAATATATACTTTATAGGTATAAATTATATCTAAACATATAACATAAATTAATAACAATTTATATTAAATTTATAAATTTATATGTAAGCTAATTTTTTGTTAATTTTGAATTAAATTTAAAGATTAAATATATTTAAATTTAAAATTACATAAGATATTGTTAATGTGTTAATTTAATTTATTTTTTAATCAAAAATTTATATTATTACATGATTATTCTATCATTTAAATTTTATTTAAATATTTTTCATATTTATGACGTCATCCGGTTCAACTCCAATTCAACTCCGGTCGAACCATTGAACCCTGAACCTCTCCTTCTTCCGGTTCTATGTCCGATCTGATTTTCACAACCTTGGTCAAGACAACATCAACCTTTGATGTTGAGATGACGTCAATCGTCAATGCTAAGATGAGGTTCGACAATATAGAGGCATAATTGTGGGTGTATAAATTGTTGGCATCGTGTGTGAATGTCAAGACGGCGTCAGACTTCAATATTGAAATGATTTTAAAATATTCATGTTATGGCAGCGTCAGACATATGGCATCGTACGTTGCTGTGAAACACTAGTCATAACTAACTAAAGAGAAATGAAAATGTGAATATTTGGGGAATTAGATATTGAGCACGAGTGATTGATTTGGAGCTTTAGAGAGAAAATAAAAAATTTAGTTTTTATTTTTTTAATAAATAAAAAATTAAAGTACAAGAAATTATATTTAAAAAATTCATAAAATATTTAAGACGTGCATATCGAACACGCATGTCTAATTTATTTTTAATATATTTTTAATCGGACATATCTTCGGCATGTCCAATATATGTCGGAGGCATGTTGGACATATGTAGCATCCAATACGTGTCGGACATTGCATACTTCTTTGAGGAGAAGTGTCGGCGCATCATCGACTATAACCCTTCCATCAACATCCATAAAGCAAAAATTTTTAAGAAAATACTGAGGGCTAAAGTGGGATCTTGTATTGCACAATTTCCTACTTAATGAAAATGAGTTTTGTATGGAGGAATTGAATTATAATGTTTTAAGCATATACCAATATCCCTAATGTAACTCTGACACCATTTAGCGTTGCTGTCATGTTTTATGTTGTGACAATGAGTAAAGTGAATAACTATTTGGTAAACTCAAGTCAAGATTGTTGTCTAAAGCATTCCTAGAATTCTCAATGAAATGTTGTGGGCTAAGTGAGGTGATTGAATGATTGAAATAAATATTATTTATTATTATAAATTTCAACAACAATAATACAATATCCTAATCATAATCATAATCATAATTACTATATAAATTAAATTAAATTATTTATTAATTAAATAAAAAGCTAAAATCCCAAAGGTGCCTCTCTATGATGCTACCTAAACTATTGTTTAAGAAAGCTATTGTTTATATTTTATAAAATCGGATTTTTTTTTTCTCACAGTTATTGAATGAAAAGCCTTAAAACTACTTTTTTCATACACAAGGAAGGAGAAACAGGCGGCAAAATACTATGCTAAATGGATCCTTACTTCCATAATAATTACTCAAGAAGTTTCAAATTGCAGTTTATATTATATTACCATTGTTCACAATAATATTTAACGTCACTTCATAACATTGCAACATAGAGACCTATAGAGAACTCTCCATAAATCCTTCCATTTCAAAATAATTTTTTAGAACTTAACTATCATTAGTTTCAAGTTACCCGTCTTAGTTCTACCGTCAGTGTCAACTAAACCTACAGCTCTATCCTAATCATCTAAAAGCCAAGTAATGTTGGTTTTTATTTGAAGAAAGAATTGTCATATTTAACAACTGAAATCAGATGCCTATATATGAGCAGAATAGATGAATACAAAAGGTAGAAAAAATTTAGGTGAGCATATAAAATGAAATACAAGTATACCACTCTGATCTAGTACTTTCTAGAGTTAGAACTTACCAACCAAATAAATTTGAACAATAACACTCTTCATCAAGTTAGAGTATATATATTAGTAAGTTCCAACTTTTTACAAATATTAGAAAAAAAAATCCTAGAGCTGTGATAAGAATATTGTGTGTTTTTTTTTTTTTTTGGAGAAGAAACAGTATACTTTAATATGTTTGATTCTGTTACAAAAAATAGAACTGCTTGTAATGTAGATAATTATCTGAATATCATGTATAGGATAGGTTATGTGATAGGGAAGTCAAATCATTCTGCAAGAAGTTTGATCAACATCATTTCACAAAGAAAACTGGTCATGATCCTGCATTCAACTTCAACAATTAATCTAGCTAGAACCGACTGCTTCTAGCTTTTCCAAGATATAAGATTTCCACCAATAAAGATAGTATTATGAGGTAGATTCATAATCCTCATTAGATTCTGCATAATATGAATAAAAAAAGCTTGAAATTTTAAATGATGGTTTCAAGTAAAATGAATGTAAAGTCCAAAGATGGTGATAGTGGTGGGTGACCATGGCAGTGGAGATGGTGGCCAACGACCAGCGGCGGTGGCGACAGGTGAAGGCGGTGGTGGCTGGCAGTTGGCAACGGGTAGAGGTGATGGTGGCTGGCAATCGACGTCGGGTGGAGATGATGGTGGCTAGCAATCAGCAGCGGGTGGAGGTCGTGGTGGTGGCCAACAGGTGGCAACGGTGAACGATAGCGGAGGTGGCGATGGTGACCGATGGTGGTCGGCAGCAATGGGTGGGGACGGGCGATGATGGTGGTCGGCAGCAGTGGGTGGGGACAGACGATGATGTGGTGGCCGGTGGCAACCTGGCAGGGGTGGTAGTTGGCGGCGAGGAGGCAGTGATGGTGGTGGCCGGTAGCGAGTAGCGATGATGGCAGGCGATGGGCAGCGATGGTGGCCAGCGGCGAGTAGCGATGGTGGCCGACAACGGTGGGTGACGGTGGTGGTTGGCGGTGGGCAACAGCAAGAGAAGTTGCTTGCAGTGAAAACAGTTTTCACTCAAAACTAGAAAAGTTTATTTTACCTCAAAAACAAACTAAAACACTTTACAATGCATTCCTTTTTCATCCAACCAAAGACCAATATTTTCAAAACTCATTGTAAAAGGTTTACTTTACACCCACCTTCAAACCAAATAGCCCCCAAGTATTTAATCACAACTACATAATGGTGATTTTATAAATAATTAGTGAATGTTACACTTAGAAATCAATTCATTTGAACTGATTACATATTTTATAGCTAATTTGAGATCAAATATTGTCAGTTATCCACTAAGATACACAATTAAATATAAATTGTGCTTAAAACCACCAAAATGTGATATACAAAGGTAACTTGTCTACTATTTAGTGATTAGGGAAAATAAAGCATGATTAACCACTAATTAAATATTTTTAGTAACTGTAAAGGTAATGTGATAGAACGCAGCCATCAAAGTGCAAGAAATTGCTGAATTTCAAAGAAATTCAGCAAGTATGATACAGAAATTGTAAACGAAGTCGAGAAAATAGCAAGTTTAAGTCTCCAATTCAACAAAAGAACAAGAAAATCAACAAAAGATACAAAGATCTTCAATTCGAGAGGAAGATCCAAATCTCTAGTCAAAGACTAGAGCCTTAGCACCACACAAGAGATCCCAAATTCAGACTCAAATTCAAAATGAAACCCTAACCCTCACAAGAGAAACTAATTAAAGCAAAGAGGACAATTACAAAATCCCTAAATAACCCCTAATTCAAATTTTTCCTCCCAAATCAATGTTTAATTGAGTTATAAGCCCCATCTCTCCAGCCAACCCCCTCTCTCTCTTCCCCATGGTTCCACCCGCCCCTTTGGACCGCTGCCTATAGCATAGAATCGGTCCAGGTTGGACCGGTTCAACCAGCCCTTGGGTCGGCCTAACATTACCCCCCTCCCAAAGACTCATCTTGTCCTCAAGGTGAAATGGAGGAAATTGATCTTTCACGCTCTCATATGGCTCCCAAATAGCATCGAAATCGGGAAGGTCCCTCCATCTAATAAGCACTTCTTTGTTTCCCTCTTTATCTGATCTTACCCTTCTCAGCTCTAGTGGTTCTAAGACCACTTCCAACTCCTCTGTCAATGTAGCTGGTAACTCCGCACTAATTGCATGTTCCCCTAGAACTCTCCTCAACTATAACACATGGAAGATTGGGTGTATGGTGGCGGATGGGGGTAACTTCAAACGGTACGCCACTGCTCCGATCTTGTCAAAAATCTCGTAGGGGATGAAGTACCTTGGGGCCAATTTCTCGTTTCTCCTGTTGGCAACTGTCCTCTGCCTGTAGGGTCGCAGTTTTAAGAACACTTTCTCCCCCACTTCAAATTGTATGTCTCTCCTATGTGTATCTTCCTGCTTCTTCATGATCTGTTGTGCCCTCAACAGATGTTTCTTCAACTCCTCCAACACCTTATCCCTCTCCTCCAAGTACTGCTCTACTGAAGAAACTGGCGCATTTCCTCTCCAAAGTACACTAAGTGTGAGGGGTCTCTTCCATACAGCACTTTAAAGGAGTCATCTGAGAAGCAGAATGGTACGATGTATTGTACCAATACTCGGCCCATGCTAACCATTTTGCCCACATCCGCGATGTTTAGAAGCGAAACACCTCAAGTCTCCAAACTCCAGTTTACTACCTCTATTTGCCTGTCCGTTTGAGGGTGGTAGGCGGTGCTTCTCTTGAGAACAGTGTCCTGCAACATGAACAGCTCCCTCCAGAACTTGCTAAGGAACACTTTGTCTCGGTCAAACACTATCGACTCTAGAATCCCATGTAGTCTAACCACCTCTCTAATGAATAATGCCGCCACTGACACTTTAATGTAGGGTGTCGTAAGGGAATGAAATGCGCATACTTACTTAGACTGTCAACCACCACCAAGATGACTGTGAACCCCTCGGATCGTGGTAGACCGTGTATGAAATTCATGGACACTTCCTCCCATACCCTGTTTGGAAGTGCTAATGGTTGTAATAGTCCCCCCAAAGCCATAGCCACATACTTGTTTCTCTGGCACACTTCACACTTAGCCAGCATCTTCTCAACATCCTTATGCATCCCCTTCTAATATAGCTCAGCCGCCAGCCTCCTGTATGTCTTCTGTACCCCGGAATGGCCTCCCACTGTACTCCTATGGAACTCCTACAGCAGATGGGAAATATGGATGAAAGTTCGTGGCATCACAAACCTCCCTTGATGTAAGAGCCTCTCCCCCTCAAGATAGTACCCTAGATGGCAACTCGCATCTTTTGTCAAATCCTCCCTAATCTTCCTCAACTCCTCATTCTGCATATTTTCTTTTTTGATAGCCCCCCAATCTACTATCAGTGGTACTGAAATTGCCAACTCCTGAAGCTCCCCAACACATCTTGATAAGGCATCGACCGCTTTAAAAATAAATAAAAAATAAAAATAAATTAAAAAAAGCATCGGCCACTATATTTTCCAAACTAGGCCTGTACTGGATCTCAAAACCATAGCCTAGCAGTTTGGACAACCACCTATGAGGCTCTTCCATCACCGTCCTTTGCTCCATTAAGTATTTCAAGCTTCTCTGATCTGTCCGGACAATAAAATGCCGACCCAGCAAGTAAGGGCGCCACTTCTGAATAGCCAACACGATAGCCATCAATTCCCTCTCATATACTGACTTCATCCTCGCTCTGGTTGATAGTACTTGGTTGTAGTAAGCTATGGGTTTGTGATTCTGTATGAGTACGACCCCCAACCCATATCCGAATGTATCAGTCTCCACCACAAAAATCTGACTGAAATCAGGGAGGGCTAAAACTAGGACTGTAGTCATGGCTTTCTTCAGCCTCTCAAAGGCCTTGGTCACTGCCTCTCCCCACATAAAACTATCCTTCTTCAGTTGCTCGGTCAAAGGTCAAGCTATAGTACTATATCCCCTCACAAATCTCCTATAATAACCAGTCAACCCAAGGAAACCCCTCAACTCCCTCAGGTTCTTCGGCAGAGGCCACTTCTGCATTGCCTCAATTATGGTTTGATCAGTAGTCACTCCCTCCTGAGATACCACATGCCCCAAATACTCCACCCTCGCCTGTACGAAGCTGCACTTCTTTAGGTTAGCCCTCAGCTGATGCTCCTGTAGAACTCCTAAAATCACCTTCAAGTGCTTAAGATGCTCCTCCTCATTCTTGTTGTATACCAGGATGTCATCAAAGAAAACCAAGACAAACTTCCAGAGGTACGGCCTGAACACCCTGTTCATCAGAGCCTGGAAAGTAGCAAGGGCGTTAGTAAGCCCAAATGGCATCACTAGGAACTCGTAATGCCCCTTGTGCATCCTAAAAGCCGTCTTTTGCACATCTGCCCCTTTCATTCTAATTTGGTGGTAGCCTAACTTCAAGTCTAGCTTAGTAAACACCACTGCTCCATACAGCTCATCCAGTAACTCATAAATCACTGAAATAGGGAACTTATCCGACATTGTCTCCTTGTTCAAGGCTTTGTAATCCACACAAAACCTCCAGCTCCCATCCTTCTTCTTGACCAGTAAAACAGGACTAGAGAAAGGACTCACACTAAGCCTGATGATCCCCGACTCCAACATCTCACGGATCAGCTTCTCAATCTTATCTTTCTGAATCTACGGGTATCGGTATGGCCGAACACTGATCGGTGACACTCCCTCCTTCAAGGTAATGGCATGCTCGAGCTCTCTCTATGGAGGTAGACCATGCGGAGGTTGAAAAACCTCACTGAACTGCTGTATGAGTGGTTGTACTATAGTAGGAATGTCTCCTTCATCCCCCAGTTTGACTCCTTCCAGGCACTGCAACTCCACCAAAAATCCTCCCACCTCCTGTATGGTCCTGATCAGGGATTTGAGAGATACACCTGCTTTGGACAACCCGGCATCCCCCTGAATAACCTTCCTCCTCTCCCCTACTACCAGCTCCATCCTCAGTGCTCCCCAACTGACCTTGGTATCTCCCAAGGTCTGTAGCCACTTCATTCCCAGGATGACATCAGTGCTCCCCAACTCCAAAGGAAGAAAATCCTCCCTCACCTGGATCCCCTGAATGGTCAGCACCACTCCCCTACATACTCCTCTACCCATCTCTATCTTCCCCATGCCCATCATCACCATATAGCCACTTGTATCCACTAATGTCACCCCCAGCAGGTCGACAATCTGATTGGAGATGAAATTGTGGGTTGCCTCACTGTCTATCAACACCGCCACCTCTCTGTCAGCTATTTCTCCCTTCACTTTCATGGTGTGATTCAGGATGAATCCCATCACGGAGTTTAGAGAGATTTCTACAACATCCAAATGCAACTTCTCTTCTTCCTCCACCATTAACCCACTCTTACCTCCCTCTTTAGCTTCCTCGTCATCACCGACGGTGAGAACCTGAAGAGTTCAGCCCTTACACCTATGCCCTGGCATGTACTTTTCGTCACATCTGAAGCACAACCCCCTAGCCCTCTTTCATGTATCTCCTTCTCAATAAGCTTCTTGAAATTTCCCCCTCCAGTTTTCTCCTTTGGTACTTCTCTTAAACTCCCTAGTGCAAGCCCCTTAGGAGATAAGAAGGTGGTGGTCATCCTATATGACCCCCCTGAGTTGCTCCCTCTAGCCCCCCTCTCTGTGCTAGCTCCATGACTTTCCCCAAGTCTCATGGCCTTATCACCCTAATTGCTGCTCGGATCTCCAGTTTAAGCCCCTTTATAAAATTTTCTTCTAGTATTGTCTCTGAGAGTCGATCTAGCCGACTAGCAAGGTACTCGAACCTGTCACGGTACTCTGCCACGGCCCCTCCTACGTTAGGGCGAAGAACTGCTCATAGAAGTCTCCTCCCCTACTGGTTTGGAAACGTTCTAGTAAACAATCCTTTAACTCCCTCCAACTCAGAATGGGTCGCCTCATGTCCCGCCATTGGTACCATGCCAGTGCTTTCCCTTCTAAGCACGGTCCTGCAGCTGTCAATTTCTCCTCCTCTGTCAACCCGTTGACTGCAAAGTATCGCTCCACCTTGTAGATCAAGCCATGTGCATTCTCGCTCTCAAAGATGGGCATCTTCAATTTCCTCACCTTTGGGTCACCCCCGTTTCCCCTGAATCCTCCATAGCCTCCCATTCCTCGAAGAGGAGGTGCTCCCCAGTTATCACGATCTTCCCTCCGGCGATCATACCAAAACCCTTCATCAAAATCCCCTCTTCTTCTTTCAAAATTAGCACCCCGACGATCAAAATCATCCCCTCTCCTCACAAAATCAGCACCCCTTCTTTCGTAGCCAATGCTCATCTCCTCCCTAGAAAGTGGTTCTAGATAAGGCATTCCGTCTTCACCCTCCAAGATCTCCACTTCTGGATTTTCCCTTCCCCTAATCGTGTTAAGGTTCCCACCTCTTTCATGGCCGCCGGTAGTTTCCTTTGCTTCCGATGGGTTTGGCTTCTAGTAATTTCTTCAACATGTCTTTCACCACGGTGAACTTTCCCTCCATCCTTTCATTGACGGATACGATCTGATTTTGAAAATCAGAAATCTTCTCCTCATAATCTGATTTGAGTTGCCCAAGTTCTCCCTCCAAGACTTCCACTTTTCTTCCGGGTCTCCAGCCATTGGTTTCCCTTAGATCGACATGCTCTGATACCAATTTGATAGAACATAGCCACCAAAGTGCAAGAAATTGCTGAATTTCAAAGAAATTCAGCAAGTATGATGCAGAAATTGTAAACGAAGTCGAGAAAACAACAAGTTTAAGTCTCCAATTCAACAAAAGAACAAGAAAATCAGCAAAAGATACAAGGATCTTCAATTCAAGAGGAAGATCCGACTCTCAAAATCTCTAGCCAAAGACTAGAGCCCTAGCACTACATAAGAGATCCCAAATTCAAATTCAAATTCAAGATGAAACCCTAACCCTCACAAGAGAAATTAATTAAAGCAAAGAGGACAATTACAAAATCCCTAAACAGCCCCTAATTCAAATTTTCCCTCCTAAAGCAATGTTTAATTGAGTTGTGGGCCCCATCTCTCCAACCGGACCCCTCTCTCTCTCTTCCCCATGGTTCCGCTCGCCCCTTTGGACCGCCGCTTGTAGCATAGAACCAATCCAGGTTGGTTCGGTTCAACCGGCCGCCCTTGGGCCGGCCTAACATAATGATCTAAGAATGATAAATTAAATTTTGATAGCAGTTAGTTATTATAAATTACAACTAATAATAAATTATGTGTGACTAATTAACAACTTACAGTAAGCTTCAAAATTATAATTTAATACAAGTTACAATAAGGTCAGGTTAATTTAAATTAATTGTTCAATAATGCTTAGCCAGTCATAATTACATTCACTTGGTCACTAAATATAGCTCAGTGAAGCATTGCTAATTACAAGCTTCTGTTATCTATATGTATAGAACATAGAGAACAATGCGGAAAAATGCGGCTAACAGTGTAAGAATAATACTATCTGAACTGTTCAACGACTAAGTATTCCATACCATGCCGAGCAAATTACCAACTATGATAGAGCCAATTGGGTCATAAATTGGATTTCCAGTAGTATGAACAGCCACCAATGATGCTCCAGCAATAGCAAGACCTGTGACTGCAGCACCATCCTGTAAAATTGTAAGAAACTTTGACAAAGTGAAACAATATTCCATATTAATATACCACGGAAAAGGAAAATATTTGATATAGCTGATAAGAAGCTACATCATCATCATCATCATGGGGTCAACAAATTTGAGTCAGCATAATGAATGATACTTCCCCATTCATTATTGTCTAGTGATTCATGTGGTGTTAGATCTATTTTGCAATTAATTTTTTTTTTTGTTCACATCTAATGATGTTACCTTTATTTGATTTCCCTCCAAATTGATCGATACAATTCCATATGCCAGTGTTATCGATACATCTTTTGCTCTCTATTACACATACTCAAATCAAATATATCTATTTTCAACAGTTATCCTCAATAAGTCTCTCTAAATTAATAATTTATCATTACCTACCAAGTTTTTTCCACACATCTATAAAACATAACATTCACACTCGTAATATATCCACCAATGAATTCCTCATTTCCAAACACTCAATGCTTATAGCCTAGTTATTCAAACTGAAATTTAACTATAATAAATCTTCAAGAGTCCATGATATGAGAAGGAAAAAATAAAACTAGTTGCTAAGTAGGCCTGTAATGGCGTGTGATGCATTTCACAAAAAATCTACTCATCAATTTAATTACAATGCATTATCACCTCTGTCATGACGGCGACTGATGTAGGATCATGACCACGCCACACATAATCCCGGATTGTCATTCCCTCTGCAGCTGCCCCTTTCTTGACTGCTTTTACAGCAACAAGCAGTGAAGCACCTAAAAATAAGCAAATAGAAGATATTGCATTTCAAAAATTTTAAGGAAATAAACTACGCTTTAATTTACCTTCAAGAATGAATGATCCTCCAATTACTATGGCGGCATACTTAATGTTGTCTGGAGGCTGCTCAAAGATTTTTTATTCTTAAGCATCAGCCACATTTAATACGGACCAAATACAGTTAAAAATGTCAAATTGGCACCTTTACCACATAGAATTAAGAAAAACAACTCATGTGCGTGACATACATGTGCAATCCACAAGTTTTGAATTCCATGCACAATCGTAGCACCTGATCCCAAACAAAAAATACCAACAGCAGATATCAATGACCAGACAAATCTTTCCTTTGAATAACCATATCTGCAATAAAAGCACAAATTAAAAAATGCAAATCAGGAGAATACCGCAAGAAACATTTGAAAATCAAGAATTCAACTTCATTAGTTTTCGCTAATCTAAGAAGACAACGTGTTTTTGCACCTTTTACCTAGAAAATATCCATTCATAATTTTTTTTTGACAATTTCATAAACAGCACTATGGTATAATTTTCAAATATAAATGAGAGAGAAGATGGATAGTAAATGGATTCCACATGCGGCCAAAACAAAACTTACGGATGTAAGGCATCTGGACCACGCTTAGAGCTATTCAAGCCATATGCAAGAAGTACCTACCATATAAGACATAAAACTTTAACATAGATAACAAATGATTAAGAGCATAAAACACAACAGATATTTGAACAAATATTATATATTATAATTGAAATTTCATTTAATAGTAAAAGATAACCAGAAGTTCTCAAAAATATTAAACCAAATCAAATGGGACAAATACCTGATTCGCAATGTCTGCAACTGAATGCACTAATTCAGCTAGCATAACATGGCTAGAAGTTGCCAACCAAACCCCAAATTTTAGTGAGAAGACAAGGAAATTGCACCACAAAGCAGTGGTAACTGCTTGCTGGCTGAGAGAAGCAGAAATTAAAAAAAAAAAAACACAAGTTAGTCAAGGAAAAGGTATGGGTACTAAATAGGTTGGCCAAGTTTACTTATGCCTATTTGATGAGGCCCTCAAAACCCGTTATGGATTTGTATAAACACAGATTTATTATGGGCCACCCATTGAAGTTCGTTTAGGTTCATTTAATTTGCTTGTGCAAGCAAGACCTTAAATAGATTCCAAACCTGAGATGCACAAAGACAAAATAGATTCCTATAGTTTACGTATTTGATTGATGGCCTCTGTACACTAAGGCTTACTTTTAGAAGAGTAAAACTCTGAGAAAGCAAGGAAATTCAAAAGTAGATTGAAGTGTCTTCAATTCTTTGAGAAAATCCAAGTTTTGGAACCAGTCTCATGTTCTTTTTTTTTTTAACATTACATTCTCCTAGTGAAAAACCTAGGAAGTCTTGCTTAAAGATCCATAGAACTGATTCAGTGCTGAGAAGCCTTAGATCTCTTTCAGCTACCAATGGATCTGATATTGTGCTTTTACAAAGTTCAAAACAGAACAAACTAACCCAAATATTTATTCATACAAGTTATAATCTCAAATACTAAAAAAAATTGAAATAAAAGAATACAATAATTAGCAAAGCATGGTGATATCGATCATAAGAGAACTGCAAAACTATTTAATTCTCTCCTCTTTTCCCCTCAATCTTTTGGATTTCTTAAGTTCTAAAATAGTTTCTATAAAAATATCAAGGATACTATTTCAGGCAAAGTACAAAATAACCCTGTTTTTGCATTTACAATAGTTTTCTTATTTAGAATTCTTCACTAGAAAATGTAGTTACCCCTGCTCAACAAGATGGAAACATCCAAGACAAACTTCATTGATCCCTCAAAACAATTCATGTTAAAAAGGAGTGTAACTATAATTTGTTTTGCACTCAGCAAATACTTTTTTCCATTCTTTGTTTTGTTTTCTCAGCTCTCTCCAATCTCTTCCTTTTTTAATGCCTGTTTAGCAAAATCCATTCAATGAGCTCTCCAACCTACCTGGCTACCTGTTATCATAGCCAGAGGGTGGCACAATTCTTATAATAGTAAGTGGTTTCTTGTAATTATAAGTATTAAATGGTGCGTCGAGAATTTCCAAGATCTTTATGATGGGCCCCTCTAAGTTACATTATTCCTCTAGGTCGTAGTGTGTATAGATTGGTGCGAAGAAATTCAAGTTGAAAAGGCAGAAGAGTTTGATTTACTAGAATATAGAAGATTCATTGGGTTTCAGTTGTTCACCAGACCGTAGTTTCTCTATACAGTTATTTTACCACTCAGGATTTCCACTATCACTAGATAATAGAAGATACCTGCAAAAGATCATACGTTTTGGATACTTAACATGCTTTGATAGTTATATTATGTGAAACCAAGCCATTATCTAGAGGCTGGCTTTTGCGAGAAACAAGTCAGCTTTAAGTAAACTGAATATAACCATAAGATTTGTTAACCCAATCCCAAAATTTTTTGTATAATCCTGTATTCAATCACCATAACAATGCCAATTATTGGATTTTCGACCTGAAACACCACCAATGTAGGGATTAATTTGTGAATAATGGTGGTCAAAGGTTCCCAAGATGAAGGCAACAAAATGGTCTACCATCAAATTCTATTTCTTTTAAATTCATTTACGTTCCATCAACCAATGAAGCTTCACATTATCTCTTCTCATCATTGTCTTAGTCCTTTCAATAGTATAGTTTCAAACGGCCGTGATTATCAGAATATAAGCGAATAAGAATAGATCAAATAGATCACCTGGCGTCTTCAAACTTGGCTGCTTTTTTTATCTTTGCAACTCGAAGAGAATAATCTGCACGTCAGCAGATAAAAAAATAAGTTATAAACAGAAGGAAAACAAACCCAGAGGCAGATAGCATTGCAAATGACATAAATGAGGGATAAAAAAAGGAAGCAGAAAAACCGACAGCGAACAAAGGAAGTGGAAAAGGGTGATTGCCGACCGCCTCCACAAACAAACGGCGCCGAGGACGATATGTCGCGGAGCGAATCTCTCCAGAAAACCGCCGGCAGCCACGGCGGCGCCCAAGAAGAGCCGCGGCGTAAGAACAACGGCGGCGAGTCCTTCTCGGGTTTTGAGTATGATGAGGAGAAACAGATGTGAGGAGGAGGGTTTTGGAGAAAGAAGAAAGGCGAAAGGGATTCTTTGACTCCAATGATCGAGCGGGATTTGAGCATGCAGCAGGAGACACGGAGGATCTTTCTGCCGCTACTGCCCTGCATAATCTCTCCCTGTCTTCTCGAGCTCGCTGCCTCGCTCCACGGCCAGCGCCACCGCCGGGTCGCTGGAGGCTTGCTGTCTGCAAATTTTCACGAGATAGGGTAGAAATTTTGCCTCGAAGATCATAAATCATTTGACCCAGGTTATCAAAACGGTGATCTATTTTTAACTACCTGGGTTCGACAAGCCACTATGGCTAATGCTTTTAACAAAATTTACTAATTTAGATCAAATTTGCTTGCATCACAATTTATATATATAATTATATTAATATCCCCTTAACCATTTAATTAATGTGATTAAATATCTCAAATGAAGTTTTTGAACCAAAATATCCCTAAAACATATTGAATTTTGGCATCAAGGTACACATTTTTTTATGTTCAAATATTATAAGTATAAGATTAAAATATATTTGAATGATTTAATTAGTTAATGTTATGGTCTCCATGATATATATTTGGAAAAAAATTTCTATAAAAATTTAGTTCAATATGATAGAAACAAGAAAACATTTACTCAGAAACAGAGCGAAGAAGAATCAATGGTTTCAAGGAGTAGTGTCATCTAAAATTTTATAGATTTTATATAACTTAATGAAGCAACGAATAAGAATTAATTTTATTTGGAGTTGGAAGTGCAATGTCATTTTGGTGGAGCACAAACTATAACATAAATCCCTCTAACATAAATGGTTATATAATGTGAACTTATATTTTTATTCAATTAGATTTATGGATATCAATATTGCTCTCCTATTTTGTGTGCTAATTATGTGATAAAAAAGAATTTAGTGGTTGTAAAGTCTAATCAACTTTTCATGGTAGTATAGCATTATATAAAGTTGGTTTGTCTAGTGCCTATTAATTATGCAGCGTATGTGACTTTTAACGTAAGTGAATGTGATGATGAAGATGATGATGGCATCATAGATGTTTCATTACTAAAGCATTCATTAGAGAGGATCATACTCATGTGTCATATTGCTAAATCTAATAAACAAGTTAAGTTTTCTAATTCTTAATATACTTTGCAAGGAAAGTAAATATTATTAAAATAGATAGCACATGGATAACTCTTATGCTAAAAGGGTTAGTGTGTAATAACTGTTGTTCCAAATCTAAATAATTAAGAGAAATGTTTCTTTAATTTTAATTTAGTTGGTAAATATAACCTTCAGAGTGTATACTGAACGCTTAGGTAAGTTAGAAGTGGTATACGGAAGTGAATTCCAATTCATAAAATTTTCTTTATGTGCGTTGCGGCGCCATGGTGTTGAGCTCTCCAATGGGGGGAAGGAATTTGAACGTGCACTGTGGCACTGGGCGGTGCTAAACCCTCATATGAAGAGATTATGGGAGAATCTAAAAGATTCTCGATGAGCACAGTGGCACTGGAAAGGTGAGCACCACAACACTGGTCCAAAATGATGATTTTAATATATAAAAATATCTTAAACAATTTTCTAAATAACCCAAAACCCCTCATCCAGCCACTTCCACTTTGCTAGAGAAGAAGAGAAGAGAAGGGGAAATAAAAGAGAGGAGAGAGAGACAAAGGAAGTGTCACACACCATGATCTAACGTAAAAGAATTTCTTGTTCTTATTCTCATTTCATTTATTTATTTATTTCTTATTTCTCAATAACAGCCAATAGACATTGTTCGAACAACCTGCATAGATTATAATTAATCTTTTTAAAAGAACAACTTTTTAAACAAACAGACATTTACAACCAGATCAATTTAATATTCAAACCTGATTAATTACATTAAAGAAATATAAATGGTGAAAAATATAACATATTTATTATTATTATTATTTACATACTACATGCACTCCCAAAATAATATATACAACAGCCTTTATAGGCTACAAAAGAATATAAATGAACTAGAAGAACTGAAATAAAACTATACTGGCAGTGCAGAAAGAAAACTACGCATGTTGTAGCCTCAAGCTACAGGCTCATTACCTTTATGTGAAACCATGTAAAGCCACATAATTAAATCAATGCAAGACAAAAGAGAAACAATACTGTAAATCATATAAGAAAATATATGAATCAATATATGCTATCTACACCAGTCACTTGTATCAATCAATCATTCTATCTTTATCATTCAATCGGATTCACTCAGTCTATCAGTTATACAGTTATAGTAGTATCAGCATCCATATTCAGTAATAGTAAGTAGTAACAGCAATCAATGTCCGTGCAGTATTAGTAATAATAGTCAGTATCAATTAGTAATCAATAATCAATTAGCAATAATCAATAATCAAAATTAGTAATAATATGTATCAGTGATTAGTAATCAATATTAGGAAGTAGTAATCAATAATCAGTTAGCAGTAATCAGTAATCAAAAACAATACTAATGTGTATCAGTGATTAGCAATCAGTATTAAAAAGTAGTAATCAATAATCAATATTAGTAAATCAATCATCATTAATCAGTATTCTATATATCAGATATTCAGATGAGAGTATCTTGCTCCTTCACATATGACTCACAATCAGTCGCCCCTTATGACTCCCAATTAGTGTGCTCCTTATAACTCCCCTTGAATCATGTGACAGTCGCCCTGACTCTTTATAACTCACAATCAATCTCCAGCTCCTTATGACTCTCATCCACTGACTCTTATCAGTGGATCACATGGATCTTGAAAATATTACATAAGGTTATCATATCATATATCTGATATCGATATGTACATCATATCCATACATCATATCAGATTTAGACTAGTAACAATACTCAATCATATCAATTATGTTAGTACATATTACCTTGTAGTCTTATCATGTTAAATCACAATACAACACTTTTTAATATATTTTCAGCCTGTCTTTTTTCCTACTCATTTTATCCAAAAATTTATATACATATATTTAATTAATAAAAATATAATAAAATTATATCAAATTATTCAAAATGACTAAATTTATAACTTATCAAAAGTTATATGGCAAAAGCTTACAAAATCCAGAGATAATGCATTTTTTATAAATTTAGGACAGATAAAATCAGTAGAAATTAAAATCATCGAAAATAGAAATAAGAGGATACTTACTTATAATACTTAGGATATTTTTTATAAAAGGAGTGATGGATGAATAGGCCCCGACAGACTTTTTCTCTCCTCTCTATCTCTTCTTTCTTCCCCTTTCCTTCCTCTTTTAACCTACCTTCCTGACCATGCTAAGCATGAGTGAGGGAGAGGCATGAGGGTGGCAGGGGATTTAAGGGAGGAATATATTAAAAAGAATATTGTTAGTGGCCTAACACCGTAGTACTCAAATCCAGTGCCACAGTGCTGCATGTTGAATCTAAAATTATTGTAGAACAACACTTTCAGGCCAGCGACACAACATCACAAGAATCAACATCGAGGCGATCCAGTTCAAACAAAAATTTTATTTTTTTAACACATTTTCTATTTCTGGGTTATTACATGAAGAGAAATGTTTTGGCAGCCAAAGCTCGGGTTTTATTCGTCGGGCCAATTAGGGATTTCTTATAGAACAAGGTAGGCTTTCGAACTCTCATTTCTGATTTTAATTTCAATAGTTTTATAAAAATATATGGATAAACATTATTTTTCTCTTTTTTTTTTACATTTTCATCATATAACTTTTAATATATTGTTGTACACTTTACTCTGAACGATTTGACTATGAGAAATCAAATTTTTACTAGTTGGTTTCTCCTACTCAATTTTTTTAGTATATGATTTGATCGAGATTTTTCTAGCAACTATAATAGTTATATAAAAGTCTTAAAATATTCACATGAATATCCCTCTAAAGTTAGAAGCTAAATAGGAAAAATCAGTGGGTAAAATGTTATACATGTAATATGACTTTTACTAGCAATTCATTAATTATTTGAGTGCTGCATTAAATTTATAATTTAGTTATCATTGCATTTATAATGGTCATAATATAGTGTTGGAGATGTTTTGATATGTAAAAAGGTATACTCTTTGATATATTAGAAAAGCCCTACATGTTCTATTTTGGCCCTATCTACCTAATGTGGATGTAAGAGAGATTCTTGCCCAACTTGCTGAAAGTATATGTGGGAGATTATGTGGCATTATTTTGTTTTGATTCTGGCCACGTATAATTATAAGAAGAAAGTGTGGGAGGTTAAAGGGAGACATAAGTGAAAGTGAAGTTATAAGCAGGTATCTAGAGATGTGCCTTTTAATCATTTCTTTACATATGTTAATACTTCTACAAAATTAGTATAGGAAATATATATTATGAACTGAATGTTAATAATTCCTAAAATTATGAATGAACCCTAATGAAATATGAAAGTAATGTGCAAGTAAATCTCTGATACTAAGTATTTTGTGATGTATATGAACTCTCTATGAAAGTAAAAGTGTCAAAAAATGACCCGATCTGTCAATCTGGCCTGAACCTAACTTTAAAAAAAGTGGGTTCGGGTTGACCTGTTTAAAATCAATTCTAAAATATTAAGATTTAAATTTGAAACAAAATTTCCTTAATCCTTCAATGAACAAAAACATTAAATAACATTAATTAATTACCATATATAGGATATATCCAAACCACACAGTCAACCTCACACACCTTAAATGATTTGTTAGGATAACCAACTATAATCTTAGGCTAGGTTGATGTTTTACTTTCTTGATGTTGCGTGCAGGATTTTTTATGGTATTCACTGCATGCTAGTTGCTAGCATAGATTGATGTGATTGTTTATTTAATTTTTATAATCTGTGTATTGATATGATGGGTGTTAGATTTACCCTTAAATTAGGGGCAATTTAAATGCTAATACAATCTTTTGCACGTGGCCGCTCATACAGGGGACAAATCAATAAATTAAGCTTTTAAAAATTGATGATATTTCCTACAGGTGCTTTAGAATGCTAAGTCTCTCTTTAAAAATTAAAAGAGCATGACTAAGTGTGGCTGGTTTGAGCATTTTAATTTTATTATATAATTGCTTGAGATTATTTAAATGTTAATTGCCTAGGATAACCATATAGGTTATTCGAGTCTATATTTTTTATTTTCATGTAATGTAATTTGAATTCAATTAAATTGTAATTATTAAAGTGACAATTTGATATGGGATAGATATCTAATCTGAAATCCAAAGAGAAGGGAGACATCCCCTAGGGGAGAGTCCTTATCTAGATTAGGATACTTTGAGAATCCAAAGAGAAAAGAAAATATCCCATTCAAGAGAAAATTTCTTTTCATTTAGATATACCCGATGGATCCAAGGATTTTGCAGAAGGACAAAGAAGTGAAAATAAAAAAGAATTCCATTATCAAAGTCACTTCAGTCTTAGGAGTAGAATCCGGGCTGTTATCAGTGGTACCCGAACACTTTATTTTTTGCAGACCCTAGATAGTAATATTAAGTGGCACTTACCACATGGATATTCAATTTGATAAATTTAATCGATTTATTTAATTTGATTGTGTAGTAAAAATTGCATATTTTTCTAGCTTTTTTCGGTTGCATGATGCTTTTAATTTAACCTGGAACGATCGAAGGCTAATAAGGGCGTGATAAAATATTTTCTACCTTAATTAAATATAAAAATTTTTCAGCTCAGATAGAAACTTAAATAATTTTAACAAGTAAGCTCGGATCACCCAAGGTCTCATGCATCATATTTTAACATTCTCTTCATTGTTAAGCACCTCCTCGCCTATGGGTTCTACAGGCCACTTGACTTATTAGGGTGCAGTCCTGTCAATAGGAAGTTGTGCAATCTCTAGGGAAAAATCTATTTTTAAGCTTTTTTAAAATTGCTTCATATTTGATTTAAGCATTCATTGAGTTAACTAGCATGTATTGCATTAGATATAAACTTAAAAGTGTCTAAAATTTTAATTGCATTTAATTTTAATATCAATTTACCCAATATTAGTCAAGGGGCTATTAAGATCAGCTCTAGATATTGGTTTCAACTCCTCAAAATTTAATTAAACGTACCTACCACTCTTGCATAAAAGACTGGATTCATGAATTTTAAGTGATTAGGTGGTTAGCTGGCTCCCCAATATAGGCCAGGGTAAGTCTATGTTTACACTGCATTAGCTAGGTTCAACTTACTAATTTTTTAGTGTCCAATTTAGACTTAGGTTCTGAGGTAGGTTCAGACTATATGACCCCAACCATCTGGGAATATAATCTTAATTTTCTAATAAAATTGATAACTCAAATTAAATCTCTTCAATCCAAAATTTAAGCCTAACATATAGAATAGGCTGGGATGCTTCTAAAATATTTTAAAATCTCAAAGTACCTCCTACCTTTCATCCCTTGACCTTCAAAAATAAATGTTCAATCTTGTTCCAATCCCATTTGATATTTGAACTTTAACCCTTTGATATCAATCTTTGAAAATTACAGATAAAATTTCTACCCTTATTTTAATCGAGAGTATTCGTAGAAAACTTAATTTTTTTATGATGTAATTAACTATAAGGGCTTGCACTCATAGGAGATTTAGAAATCTAGATCATATTTTTGAAATTAATTTTTTTCAAATCTCAATTAATTATCTTTGGAAAAATCATATTCAAATGACTGATAGTGAATGATATTTTCATTTTTTGGGAAGATATATTATTTTACTATCATGATTTTGATTATAAATTAATAATATCTTATCCAGATTATTATAGTCAAACACTCGATCAAATATCATTTTGACCTTCTTGGATCATGTATTGTCCTTCCCTGAGTTGACTATGATAATCAGGATAAATTCAAAATTTTATAATCTGAACATATTAAAAAATAATGCATTCGCTTCCTATGGTGATGTATTATTCATAATAAAGTATTCGATTTCAAAATTAAATTCTCCCAAAAATAAATTAATCTTTTAAAAACCCAATAACATTTTTAATCAAATATATCTAAGTTGGGTCTCACCACTATAAAATTTAATTGTTGAATAAATGGTTGTATGTTAGACTACAAGAATAATATGATAGAAGTTTATTGTCACACCTGCAATGCATTTCGGTTCAAACCTAACTCAAAAAAATAACGTCGTCAAAAGAAAGATGTTTTATATTCCTGTTTATTTTATTTATTGACTATTCCAAGGCTTCAATGGCTCTACGCATCAATGAGTTCAGCAGGTCATATGAGATGGCATAAAGAGAAATTAGCACACATTGGTGTTCTTTCTCATCCATTAGATGCTAAAGCGTAAAAATATTTTGATAGAACATATACTTTACTTGCTGTTGAGCCACATAAGATAAGATTGGGATTATGCGCTAATAATTTTACTCCAACAATCAGGCAGCTTCACCGTATTCTTGTTAGCCAGTTATACTAACACCGTATGACCTTCCACCAGAGATGTGTATGATTATCCCGTACATGTTCTTAACACTTATAATACTTGGACCACATAATTCAAAAGCAAAAATTAATATTTTTTTTGCAACCATTAATTGATGATCTCAAGTTCTTATGGGAAGAAGGTATCCTCACATATGATATCTTAACCAAATAAAATTTTCTTTTAAACCATTAATAACTTTCTAGCTTATGGTATGTTATCGGGCTGAAGCATAGTAGGAAAATTAGCTTACTCTTACTGCATGGAGAATATTAAATCTTTCACACTAAAATATGAAAAAAATACTTAGTTTGATTGTCATTATATATTCCTACATTATAATCATCCATTTAGGAGAACCAAGAATGTATTCATTAGAAATAGAATTGAGAGGTCAGCACCTCCACCCAGATTAAGTGGTTATGAAGTACTATAGAGACTTTCTAGCATATCATCAGTTATTGATTTCTCAATATTATCAGAGTGTAAATTTTTGGGATATGGTGTTTAACATAATTGGATTAAAAAAATATTTTCTTGATATTATCATATTGGAGTATAAATTTGATAAGACATAATCTGGATTTATGTACATGGAGAAGAACTTTCTCAACAATAATTTTAATACAATCACGGATATTAAAGGTAAGAGCAAGGATAATATAAAAGTTAAAATGGACATTAAAGAGTACTCCCAGTAAAAAAATCTAGAGTTAGTAATAATTAGTGATGGAAAAATAATGAAGTTCAAAGCACCTTACTATTTCACGTTAGAACAAAAAAGATTAATATGTCAGTGGTTTCAAGATTTAAAAATGCATGATGGCTATGGATCAAACTTAAGCCGATGTGTAGATGTTAAATCTGCAAGATTATTTGGTCTAAAAAGTCATGATTATCACATAATTATGAAGGTTCTCCTTCTAATTATAATATGTCTGTTACCAGATTACATATCAAATTTATTGACAAAGCTTAGCCTTTTCTTCAAAGACCTATATTCATCTAAACTAAGCGAAGATGCTTTACAGAGGAGTGAGGAGAACATAATAATCATCTTATGTAAGTTAGAAAAAAACTTTTCCCCAGGATTCTTTGATTCTATGGAACATCTTCCAATCCATCTACCTTATGAGGCTAGAGTTAGTGGACATGTGCAATATCGTTGGATGTACCCTTTTGAGAGGTGAAACTTACATTTAATATGGTGGCTTAAATATTTCTAATTATAATTAATAATTCTAATTATCTAGCAGATATTTAAATAAGTTGAAAAAATATGTTAAGAATAAAGTATGACTAAAAGGATCGATATATGAAGCATATTTGGCTCAAGAAATCACCCACTTCTACTCCTACTACTTTGAGCCCCATGTGAGAAGTACAAGAATAAATATTGATCGTAACATGGACTTTGATATCGAAGAATAATCATAATCTACACTATCAATCTTTAGAAGTCATGAAAAGCCCAGTGGCAAATATGTTGAAAGCTTCATCAATGATTTAGAAATCAAAATATAAACTTTATATGTGTTAATAAACTATCAAGAAGTTCAACCTATTATAGAGTAAATTTTTTCATAATATACAAAAGGAATTATGTTAATTTTTAATACTCAAGTGTTACTTGGATGATTTGTCACTAGATATTTTATAAGCAGTTTGCCTCTAATAGATACTACATGCAGCTGTTAAGCAACTTATTACAAATAAATTTCTAGCTTGGTTTAGATCTTATATGAGTAAAATCTATATTATTTTATTAATTTACATCTTATTGAATACTAGAAGCTCTAAAATTTTAAAATTTTCTAAGGTACATAACCCCTGTAATAAGGTTTTTGATAAAGGGTTGTAAGCACTAACATGGGGCTCAATGGGAAAAACAAACACCTGGTCAATATATATAATTAATGAGTTTAAATTTCATTCCAAGTCGAGGGTGAAGGAAGAAAAATTAAAAATTATAGAGTTTATGTTAGAGAAAACACTCATGAAGAAGATGAGTGTGATTATTACGGTATTCTGAATGATATTCTTGAGCTACAGTACCCAGGAGAAGATGAGAATCTTGTATATTTGTTTAACTATCAATGATTTGATCAAATACCAAATAGAGGCATAAGGGTTTATCCTGCGTATGGTTTAGTAGAAGTAAAACAGAGTAGAAGATATGAGAAATTTGTTCCATTTGTACTAACAAGTCAAGCTGTTCAAGTTTATTTCAATAAATATCATAATGGTTATAGAGATAAGTAAAATTGGCTAGCTGCCATAAAAATCAAAGCACAGGGGATCATTAACCAATAAAATATCGTAGTTACTGCACATCAAGAGGATGAGATATCAGATTGTAAGTCTATTAAAATTGATGAGATATCAACTACAGTACATAATACTAAAATGCAATTAGAGGATGTGAATAGTTTGACAAGCTCTTCAAGTGAGAACAAGGAAGAAAGTGAATATACCTTGGAGAGTAATAAAAATATTTTTGAATTAAAATAGTTCTTATAATTTAAGTGATTAAATTTATTGCAATATACTTATTGTAATGTAATTTTTAAAAAATAAATTAGTAAACAAATCTAGTGCAATATAGCTTAAGTAATTTTTAAAATTGATATTCTTGATAAATGTCTCTAATTAAATCATTTATAATTATATAAATTCTATTTTTATGTAAATCACTTATACATTATGTAACTACATATTTATAATTCTTCATATTTATTACAACTTAACGGTCTACATTCTGTATTTTTTTTTATGTTTACTTATGCAAATTTTCATATATGTTACAACTTCATTTTTATATGTTACAATGATTTACTAATTACTTCTTTTACTACATATGGCTTTAGGTGATGATCCTCCTCATAGATCCATTACTTTAATATTTGGTCGTAGGAAAAAGTTAAGTACTATACCAAGTGGGTCTAGACAAGGTGATGAAGGCCAGGGCTAGATAGTTCCATCAGTAATACCATCAAAAGTAGGGTCAGGGATAGATAGATCCAGCTGTGGTTGGAGTATCACCCTTTCCTTGGTACTTCCCTCCTCCTAGATCTACAAGTCCTCAATTTTCTTCTCAAGAGCAGACACACTCAGCTCTATTCTATTATTATTACCCCCCACCAACATCACAAATAGCTCCATCAACCCACCCTTACCCTGATTACCACCACCCATAATATTACCCACATCTTGTGCAGCCAGAATAGGGTGGACCATCAACACAAGCAGAGGTTGGTGCTGGGAAGCCTGCAATAATAGAATATAAGCGAGTATACATAGAGCCTGAGGGCGATACGTAAGTTTAGTTTATTTTGTAAAGTTTTTGTAATTGATCTATTATATGTTATTGACAAAAAATTTTACCTGCAATTTTAATCCCTCAAGGCAATCTACTCACAAGATTTGTGATATCATACGGAGTAAATATGATACTCCTTATTTATCATGGAAGAATATCCCAAAGAAAGTTAGGGATATATAGTTCAGAGAATTTTAGGTATATTTATTTAGCATTACTTAAATTTTTTTATTTTATTTATATTAATATTATTTATTATACCTATATGTTATAAAAAAAAATTTAGGTGGTTACCTGAGCATATGAGGATCAGAACAAATTTTGAGAGGAGAGGCACTACTCATCTTAGGGACATGTTCATGAATATTAAAAAGTCTGGGTAGCATCCATTACGGATTGGCAAGGGAGTATATGCTGATTTGAGCAGAGCTTGGGCGAGCTCTAGGTTTACCAAATTTAGAGAGCAGAATAAGCAAAATAGAGCATCTAACTGTGGGGGTTTAGGAAGCTCTCTTCATACCAGTGGTTCAATGCCTCATACTGAACATCGACGACGACTAATAAAAGATTATTTCAATTAGTTTCATAAATATATGTATATTATTTTAAATATGTTTTCTATTTACAAAAAGAGTGTCTTATTTGGTAGCCGACACCATTGGAGTTGTATACGATGACTCACCAACATCAAGCTGATCATCAGTGGGTTGATGAGAAAGTGAGAAAACTCACATGAGTATAATATTTTGAGTAATAACATGAAATAAATAAAAATTTAATTTTATGGATTTATTCTTATAGGATGATTTTATACGACTTTAGGATAGTCAGCAGTCTACTAGTGAGGGATCATCTTCAGGATCGACCCAATATTTTGAGTATCACACGTGGTCAGATGTTATTGGAGGAAGGCAGAGAGGGAGGGTTTATGACTTAGGTTTACAGGGATATGTTTATGTGGCAGTACATCTACTTCAACATTTTATAATGTTAGTTGAGTTGAAAAATTATTAGCAAGAGGGTTGTTGCCCTGATAAGAGAGATAGATGAGATGAGAAAGATTCAAGATGAGATACAAGCAGAGCTCTGATCATACCAAGCTGAACATCAGAAGAACAAAGAGCATGAGCCTGTACATGAATCACAGGGCAACGAGGACACGGACGATGATTAATTGTTGTATTTGTTTGAAGAACTAGCTTGTGTATTTTGAGCATTTGGATGTGAAACCAGTTGTTTATGTTTTAAAGATTATTTACAAGTTTAAGTTTATATATTTTATGTTTTGAACTGTCAGAGTATCTGTTGATTGTGGTTGTTAGTATATTTCATATATTATATTTTGAACTGCCTAAGTATATGGTTAAAAGTATTTATTTTGTGTTTTGAACTGCCTGCAGGTAATTATAGAAATATGTTTAGATAGAGGGGGGCTGTTAGTTTTTTTTTCAAATGCTACAGGTTTTGGTCGGTTAACCGGCAGTTTAGCCGCTGAAAGCTTTAATACCAGATGGAGGCAATTTTGCCGCCAGTTATTTAATTATGTCGTTGGTAATATCCGGCGGCTAGCCGACGGTTTGGCCGCCAGAAACAATGGTGGTTTTGACCATCAGTACGCCACCAGTAATGACTGGCGGTTGTTGTGTCGGAATCTTCCAGTGGTTTACCAATGATTTTGGGTCCAGTGATTTTCGACTGTCTTAGCCTTCGGAAAACCATCAAAAATTTGCTGCTGGTTACCATTTCCTATGCGGTTTATTCGTGCAGTTATTAAACCGCTGTAAAACAGCTGGTAAAGTTCAAAATTGCAGAAAAATTGAGGATAACAGTCAGAAATTGCCGTCGGTAATGAACAATTTTTCTGTAATGTCTTGATAAAGGACAATATGAATTTAATCGTCACAAAAAAAAATCTAATTTAATATCAATTTAAACAGCAGCTAAAAAAGATTTTTAGCTACGGTTTAAAATTATTGTTGTAGTGTTGTCAAAAGTACTTAATTTTGATAGGGAGATAGCCCTCCAAAATGTTAAACTCATGATCCAAAAAAGTTTTTTAGCTTCAATCTACAAATTATCAAATAATAGATTGTTCTTCTATTTTATTATACAAGTATAAATGCACGTGCATAAAGTGCATGTTGCTAAAAATGAATGAAGATAGTGCAGTCATACCATAGAAGAAGCAAATAAATGGTACACTAATTTCATAAAAAAATTTAATGATGAACAATAAAGAAAAATATCTAAAAATCACAGAAATAATATTTTGTTATAATATTTTGATATCAATGTGATAGGATGACAAAAATGCTTCAAAATTAAAATGTGTGTATATGTGAGAGAGATACTAATTAAACAGGAAAATCACAACATCTTCCATGGCCAAGCAAGCTCATGGACATCTCCTAATACTGTCAAATCATAATGCTGCAAAGGTTCTGACACAAAATGAAACATGCAAATAATAAGTATCTACATAAGAAAAAAATTGGATCGGCACGTCTTGCGGATGAAATAATTATTTACAGTAGTTACCAGGAAATTTAGATAGCATAAGTAGAAGTAAAGATAGGAGAGACCAGAAATTAAGGCCTTGTACAAAAATATAGTAAAAATATAACTAAATGATAATATGATAAAAATATTTTCATTCATACTATTCATTGAGCTTTGACATTTCTAATTTTTTTATGCACTTCCTAGATGAAAAGAACTGAAATAAAATAGAAATGAACATGATAAACGAGTTGAATTGAAATAAAAAAGAACCATAACTTTTGTTTTTATAAAATTAACCATTAGTTTATCTTGTTGTTTATTCTCCATTTATTTATGAAGCATTCTATATAAAATTGTTCATAGAACTCGAAGCCATGGATGAAGCTAACCATCCAAGAGACCACCTATGAAAATTACATGATGAATATTTTAGATATGGGTCATTCGTAATTAAGAGCTAACAAGCTAATTAAATTTTGTATTTTTGTGCAAACCTTTAAGAAATCAAACTAAAATCTAAGTATGTTCTGCAAAAAATATTTTCAAAAATTCAAAGCCGTAGAATTTGAGAAGCGCTCAAATTTTCATTATTTAATCAAATTTTAAATTGTAATTCTAACTAAATAATAATGATGATGAGACCACAAAAAAGAACATGGGCGAACAATAATTTTCAATTAATAATTTAAATTTTAAATCATAATAAAAACTAACATACATAATTAATAAAGTTGTGTAATAGAATATAAAAATAACAATCCACATAGTAAGGGATAAGAGTTCATGTAGATGTAATGACATAAATACATGAATAATAAGCATGTGTAAAATTGATGATGCATACAAAATAAGAAAATTTAAAAATTTTAAATTATTATTATTATTATTATAAAAATAGAAAAAGATTGTTGAAAATAAAATCTCATCAATGTAATACTAAGTGTTTGTTGAATAAGACTTTCTACATAAGAGCAATAAAATTAATTAGAGTAATATAATAAAAAAAACTAAAGAATACCTGACATAAGTAATTAATGAATCATTAAATTAAATTACATAACTAAATAAATCATGAGAATATGCATTCTAAAACCTAATGAGATATCACTTGTGTATTGTTGTGCCAGAGCTGAACACATACATCGCTTATCATAGGCCAATAATAATTAAGTAATGGATTCTAATAAAAAAAATGATCAAAATAAATTTGACAATTAAAGCAAATAATTTAAAAAAAAAAAGTATTTTGTTGCTAGAAAAATAGACTCTAGAAAAGAAACCAATGACTCAGATAAGTAGCTATTATAATATCAAATTCGGAAGTATAGTATTGATATATCCTCAAAAATTAATCATGAACAGGCACAAATCTCGAGGCAAAATCAAGTTAGAAACTTCTGAAATTAAATATGGAACCATCCAAACTCCGATTTAAGCAAACTTATAGTTGAACTGAATGTCTCGAAAAGACGAACCCAACGACACTAAATTCGATTCAATCCCGAGCCCAAATGGGTCCAAATCGAAGACCCGAAGCACCTTTGGAAGTTTCAAACTATAAATTGAATGACCAAACAACTTCCAAACGTGGCATGCTTATAGTCGAATTGAGCAGCTTGACGAGACGAATCCAATGAACCCAAGATCACTGAATTGTAATATCATTAAGGCATTCAAATACCCCAGTAAATGGTTCACAATCAAGGGGATCAAAATCGATTGTCCATTAAAATCACTCCCAACATACCCTTGATCTCCCTCTTATTTACTGGCCATGCCACTCTCAGAAAATTATAAATAGACCCCTCATTTCTCATGGAAAGGGGACTGATGCAAAGAAGAGAATGAAGAAAAGGAAGAGATAGAAATCAGAGTTCTCTTGACACCAGATTCCTCCTTGACCACCATCGGACCACTGACAATCGCCTGACTGACGCCGGACTTCTGTCCGGCCACCGACTGATGTCAAACTTCCTCTCGGACAATGACTTACGCCAGACTTCTGCCCGCCACCAACTCATGTTGGATTTACATCAGGCCATTGACTATCAACGGTCTTTCCGACCTTCATCGTCCGCCAAATGCGGTCCTTCCGACCTAAATCGCTAGATGACGATCTTTCTGACTTTCGTCGCCAGATTATGATCCTTCTGACCTCCAGACAATGGTCTTTCTGACCAACGTCGCCCACCGACTACGGTCCTTTCAACCTCCATCACCAGACAACAGTCTTTCTGACCACTATTGCCCGCCGACTACAGTCCTTCCGACCATCGTACTATGGTCCTTCCGACCACCGTCACTCGGCTACGGTCTTTTCAACCTCCGTCACCCACCGACTATGGTTCAATCGACAAAACAAACATGTTAATATTGATTCTTCCAATTTCACCATGTAATGTATTTTATATGATGTATATTTGCTACATCAAGCCAATACCTTCCCACCAAAGAAGGGCCTCATTTGTAATTAACTACAAACACTAGTGAATTCATTCAAACTGGGTTAGACCCCGTAGTTTTTTCCCCTTTTCAGAGGTTTCGACGTAAAAACTCTGGTGTCTCTTATGAACACTAAACATCTATCTTTCATCTGTTTATGTGCTGGATTTTCATACAAAGCTAAAATGTTAAACTTTATTTCTCTCTATCACCACGAATACACCAGGACGCAACAAGAATCAGTGTTATCTAGATCAAATAAAATAACAACTAAAAGATCTCAAGCAAAACTTTAAGTTACCTGATTGCCTATAAAATTGAAAACATGTAAAATGAAACCCACCATAAAAAAGATATGCATGAGCAATCATAGTGACATTTGATTATAGTGTCATCCAAAAAAATAAAGTTCTACTAAAGTTTAATAAGATTATAGTCTATTAGCATAAAATCAATAGATATTAAAGTAACATAACATGAACATAAAATTATTCGAACCTATAAGCACAAACAGCTTTTAATATTATCAAGTTTCCACAACTATGACCCATATAATTACAAAACCTAATTAATTTTTATGATTCTAAAAACTCATATTTACTAAATATTATGTTCACGTTAGAAAATTTGGTCATCCAAGTTCAAGAAGCAAGGATAAAATTAATACTCACCTTAACCTATTCCTCAAAGCACTGCTAAAATTAAGCATATACAGTATCATCCTCCACCCAAAAATAAAAAATTAAATTTAAAAATATTTATTTTATTGCTTATTGAATATAAAACTAAAAATTTATTTTAAGAGATTCAGTTTATGAGATAATGTTTCCCGTTAGATTACGATAATTTTAGAGAAAATTAGCAAACCTAAGGTTAGTTATAGACGTAAGATGGGCATAAAATCAAATACAAATATTAAGTCTATGAGGAATACGAAGAAATTCATTGAAGTTCCATTCATTGAGATTGAATGTATGAGATCTCTATATTAGAAACAATATATATATTTCTCGTTTTATTATTTTTCTCTTAAACAAATACGTAATTTTGTCGAAGATAGGTTGATGATGCTGAAGTTGGTTTCTTAGTATGAGGAGATATAGCAGTTAATTTTCTATTATTTTAATCAAATATTCAAGAAATTAATTAAAGGAACCTAATAAAAGTTGAATGATTTATTAATTCTCTTAGTTCTTAATATATTTTCTTCATAAACAAGGATTAAATTGTACTTCATTTAAACTAATAATTGCCTTATATGAAAATGGACTTTTTTGGAAGGGTATATTTCAAAATATAAGAGATATATATTTTGTCAAATTTTGTATTATTTTTTTCTCTATTTTTAAATGCACACACATGAAAAATAATATTACAATATCATGATGCAAGCAGGGGTGGAACCCGCTTTAGCTCGAACTTTTATTGGGTGCGGACTCCAGATGAAGCTCTACATCTGGAGTCCAATAGCATCACACCAAGTGGATTATCATGACCCCACCATTTATTAACCATGTTTTCCCCTATTACAGCGCAGCACGACGACCCGACCCGCCTCATTCGCCAAAATAAAAAGGCGGCAATATGTAGGGTTTTTTTTATAATGGCGCGGACTTATTTCCTCACTTGAGATAGGTTATGATAGCTGAAGAGCTGAGAAAGAGAAGATAGAGAAGAGAGGAGGCTATGAAGATGGAATCCAGTTTTGAGGATGGCGAATATTGGGAGGACATGGGAGGCGTTACGCAAGAGACGCAGCGATCTAAGGAAGAAGTACCTAAGCAAACTACCGAAGAGAAGTTGGAGATACTATCAGTAAATATAATATTCTGAAGAGGTTTTATTCTTTTTTCTTCAAGAAATCAAGAAGTTAAAGTGATTTTTAAAAAGTTATTTTAAGTATGTGAAGCTCGTGTACCGCAGCATTACTACTAGGTACGACTAGATACCACTGAGTACCACTAGGTACTCCTAGGTACCTATTGGTTTAGATGGTATATACCGGTGTTCTAGACTTGTAGGTACTGCTAAACTACTTTACCCTCGGTACGGCTCGGTACTACTCGGTATCGGTCGGTACCCAGTCATCAGTGTGGTTTTTTTCCCATGTTAAATTGTAAGTGTTATTTTTATAATTTTTCTGCTTCGCAGGTTATTTGTAACTGTGAGAAGGAAGCGTATGAGATGTATTGGCATTACGCTTATAATGTTGGATTTAGCGTTCGCAAAGAACATCACAGTTACTGGCCTAATTCGAGAAGAATAAAATTCAAGGACTTTGTCTGTTCAAAAGTTAGATTTAAGAAGGGTGTTGATTTAAACTCCAATTTAAAATATAGAAAATCCAATACCAGGACCGGGTGTTCCATAATGATTAGATTTTCAATGGACCTAGATGGAGTATGGACGGTGCAAAAATATATAGAGAGCCACAATTACGAATTAGCTAGGCATGAAGATCAACATTTGCTTAGATCATCTAGGAATATTAGTGATGAGAAAGCATATATTCTTAAATCAATGACAGAAGCCGGGATAAGAACCGTTGATGCATTTACATACCTAGCTAATGAAGTAGGAGGTGCACAGAATTTATGTTTCTCTAAAAGGGATGCATATAACTACATTTAAAAAGAGAGAAGAGTGAAGATTGTGAATGGGGACAGGAATTCCCTAATTGAATTATTTAAAGAATGACTTGTTCATGATAACATGTTTGCATGGGACGTCCAAACTGATGAGGATGATAGATTGTTGAATTTTTTGTGGGTTGATGGGTTAGGGAGAATAAATTACGACTGCTTTTGAGATATGGTAATATTTGATACTAGCTATAGGCTTAACAAATATAATCTAGCATGCACACCCTTTGTTGGAGTGAATAATCATTGGTAGAATGTTCTTTTAGGGGTGGCATTTCTGTCAGAGGAAATAATTGAATTATTTACATGGTTATTTAGAATATTTTTTATGAATAATGGGTGATAAACATCCCATTACAATATTTACTGATCAGGACCAAGCAATGGCTAGGGCAATAGAGATTGTATTACCTCAAATACTCCATAGGCTTTGTCAATGACACATCAACAAGAAGGCGCCGTCCAAGGTGTGCTGCTTCAATAGCAACAACAAAGTTAGAGGCCTTTTTATAGATGTTTAAATAAGTGTAATTCCGAGGAGGAGTTTGAGAGAACTTGGATTGAAATGATCAAAGAAGGGGACCTCCACAACCATGAATGGTTGAAAGAGCTTTACAAGATAAGAAAGAAATGGTCCATAGTATTCAACAAGAGTTATTTAACATTGGTATTCTTTCAACACAGTGTAGCGAATCTACTAACATGGTGTGTCATGGCATTTCTAAGGCGACAAGGAGTATAACTGATTACTTTTAGGGTTTAGAGAAGGTGATGAACACATAGCGTCGGAATGAACAGGAAGAAGATTTCAAATACAGCCAGTCTAAAGTTATACCTATAATCAAAAGTAGTCCAATACTCAAGCAAGCTGCTCGATTTTATTCACGGAAATTATATTCATTCTTTAAGGAGGAGTTCTTACAGGGTGTCGGTAGAATGTGCATAGATCATGCCTCAAGTGACTCATCAATATTTTATGTCAGAAGTGTCGAGAAGACTGATCATTTGCACCATTGGACAATTCATTTTGATGTAAATAAAGGTACTATTGAATGCAGTTATGGCATGTTCAATATGATGAGGTTACTATGTTCTCACTCTATGAGAGTAATAAGGCAGTTAGATATAGTGAATATTTCGCCAAAGTACCTAATTCTGAGATGGTCAGGTAGAGCTAGAAAAGATATTTATGATAGGTGGACGTTTGTATGTAGGGTGAAAATGTTAGCACATCTCATGAAGGATCGGAAGGATCAGGAGGTATGATATTTAGAAATCATTTTAGCAGATTTGCATATCAAATAAGCACACGAGGACAAGAGAATGAAGAAGCTGAACAGTACATGTTAGTTGCAATGACTAACATGGCTGAAAATGTCGACATGATATTAGAAGGCAAGAAGAACCATAGGTTTGTTACGAATACAGGTGGGGCCAAAAAATTAAAAGACCCACTAAAGTATAGGCCTAAAGGTATCTCTAATGCAAGGTTGAAGAGTCCATGAAGAAGAGGAAATGTAAGAAAAAGAAAACTGAAGAACCAGCTACTCTGTCAACTTAAGAATGCAGACCTGTGGAACCAATTAGGGAGTTCATGTTTCCAAGCATACCAGAATGCTTCACAAATGAGTATACTCTTTGTCGACCACCCAGTGAGCCGTCAGTTGAATATCTAAGCAAGATGAATGGAATAATTGATTCTGAGAAACATGATTGATTTAAGGTTCTTTATGTAAAATTATTTTTATTTGTTGTGATAATTGTTACTGTACTCTTCTATTTTCCCATTGATATTTCATTATTGTTTATTTAAGCAAATGTTATTCTGTAATATTTACCGCTAGATAGTGCAGGGTATCTCTCAATATCTCTAGGTACCTCTCGGTACCGCTCAGTACCGCTCGATACCGCAACATAGCTCCACTGCATTAACTCGGTACTGCTCGGTACCGCTAGGTACCGCTCGATACTGCTCGGTACCGTGATATCACTTTGTACCGCTCGATACTGCTCGGTACCGCGATACTTTTCGGTACTGCGATACCGCTCGGTACCGCCCGGTTCCGCAACGTTCTGCGATATCGCCAGGTAAGTTGGTGAAGACATTTATAATTATTAGTTGGTAGGTACCGCTATTTAAGCCAAGTTGTTGTGATATTTAATATGGTTCATTATTTTCATCTATATAAGTTATTTTTTCTTAGGCATTTAACATATCTCAATTATGGTCTATCAACTGAGTTGGCCGGACGCTAAACTGCATCTAGGTATTCCTATGAAGGTTTATGTCGATATTGGTACTATTAGGATCCATGAATGCATGTTGAGCTGTTACGATGGTCTTCTTGAGCAAAGAGCCAAAGAAAATGAAATATTCATATATTGTGTACATACATAGCAAGATTGTTGTGATTATGTGCTTTATGAGTCATGGAGGGAGGTGATTGCAATTAAGGCCAACAGAATAGGAAAATTCCTTAATTCAAAAGGGTGGCGTCCTGTGGAAGGTAAATTTTTTGAGAAATATCATCACCTCGTAAGTGGTTAATTTCTTCAGCGTCATTTTTATGAGATAAAACGGCCTAAAGGCGAAGCCTCCTGTTCAGACTACATTCATAGGTCACCTTGTGACCTACAAAGTAAAATTCTTTATCACCCTTGGTATGCAGTTGAAGATGCATTTACGTTAGATCTTTATAAGCAATTACTAAAGAAGCGCTTGCATGGAGGCAAGCGAAAGAAGGTCCTAAACTTGAGTGATTGACAAGATTTACAATAAGTTCATGGCAACGTTCGGATGTTATCCTACACAAACTCAACTCCAGCAACGTGTTAGAGATTTACTTAAAAGGTAGTAATGTGATATTATATACAACTAAAATTATGTATGTAACAGTTCCTGTAATATTATTTTAACAAATGTAATATTTTATGACTAATCTACAAACTACATACGAATATGTACAATATTTGATGAATGAGTCCATAGTCATTATTTTATAGTTCCACATATAATTGCGTATGCAAGTTTGGCTCTATATTTAGGCATCTCTGATTTCCAATCTAATTGTTCTTCCCACTTGACTGTACGAGGAAGGATAGTAGCTTCCATATATTTGCAAACAAACATCTCGCAGTCGAAGCCGTTTATTTGAGTTGGAATTCCAGTAGCAATACTGAGAGGCCAATTCCGTATGTCACCTTCAAAACAATCCTCTTCTGTTTCCACATACAAATGATTAATCTACATAAAATTTTATAATTTAATGGTTAATATATACAAAATAACCTCCCCGTACTACTATGGTACCGCTCGGTACATATGTTGGACATCTCGGTACCGCTGGATATCGCTTGGTACCGCTTTGTACATATATTGTGTACCGATCGACACCGCTAAGTACCTACATTATACATGTGAATTTTCACTTACTACATCTGGAAATTCACTTATTACATCTGGAAGGACGGCCCTATGAGTCGGGTTAAGCAAAGAATCAAAGAAAATCCATGCTGAGCTCTTCAAATCTGCAACTAGAAGTGTGCAAAGTGACTTGTCCGACACTAGCATCAACAGGAAATTGGAAGCCCGAACCGACTCCTTAGTGATATGGGAAACATATCGTTTGCTCTCGAACTTATATAATGTAGATCCCTGTTGTGGAACATGCTCAAGGATATTAGCATAAGTTATACATATTTATGTTGGAATAAGTTTAATACTTCGTAGCTTACCCAATGCAGGCTAGAAATAAAAATGAATGGATGGTAATGGCCTGGATGAAGTTTGTTCTTCTCAGCTAGCAAAATGGCAAAGGCCTCAATGTGGTTGTTGTCGAGGTATTGGTCCGTTAAAAGTTCGTCTATTTGACTTCTAAAAATATGGACATTCCCTGCCATATAAATAAGATCATCCCTGCAGAAGGAGAGCAAAAAAGAGAAAAAGGTCAGAAGTATATATTTCAATACCCAGCGGTACCCACCTGTAGCGAGCGGTACCTAGCAGTACCGAGCGGTACCGAGTGGCACCGAGCGGTACCCAGCGGCACCGAGCGGTACCCAGCTGTACTGAGCTGTACCCAACGGTACCGAGTGGTACCTGGTGCAATAAAATTCAAACTTACTTATCAATATACTTTTGAAGACAGTTGTTGATGAACTTCCTCATCTCTTCACTTATGAATGCCCTCCCAGGAAATTCTAATTCGAGAGCTGCTGGTCTGGGTTCGGGTGATTTTATGGTATCAACTTGTATGATAGTAGTAGTAGGAACTTTAGGGGGAGGAGAAGGCCTTGCAATTGCTTTCTTAATTAGCATGATCTTTCTCTTCTTATTCTGACTGGCTATAAATGGGGTCTTAATCTCTTTGGGCTTCCGGTCAGCCCTTCGTCACACCCTTTTGGCTATGCCAGTGCTGTCTGTTGATGCAAGACCATCATCGTCATGATGCTCCTCAAACTTGGGGAGATCAAGTTGGTTTGTTTCATCTTGTTTGACTAGGGTATCTATGAAAATAACATTTGGAGTAGGAGTAGGAGGAGGAGTATTCTTCTCATCTGTCACAGTCCTTAAAGAAGCTTCTGGTTGTTGTCTTGGAATAAGAGGTTTAAATTCAGAGAAGTTCTCAGATAAAAACTTCTCCATGGCCTCAAATCTCTCATCCTTATCCCACTGCTCAAAAACATGATGTTCTACTATAACAACTCGTCTCTTAAGCAAAGTAGTTGTTGCCTCAAGATGAACTAAGTGTTTCTATAAAATTTTATTCTGAGTAATGAACTTGCTAATGGTTTCCTCAACATTCTCATGGTGATGTTGATCTGTTGGGGGAGGGGAAGTAGGTTGTTGATGTCCAGGTGAACTGGGGGGGCCGTGGGTGCTTTGTGGGCTAGGAGGTCTAAATGGGATTGGGGGTTTGGAGGGAGTAGGTGAGCTGGAAGGTGAAGAAAAAATATAGCGAGGTTTGCACAAGGTGAGTTGTAAAGTGCGTGTTTGATCTATAAATGCATGTGGGTGTTGAGGGGGATAAAGATCTAATAATGTCCTCTCCTCAGTACTTATTCCATCAAAAGAATTTAATATATGTAAATCTTCAAGACTTTCAAATAAATTAGAAGCATCTGCTTCGCTATACATTATATCAGAACCCCACCGAAGAAAATGTGATCTTGATTTAGGATCTACTGGTGCATGAACTGTTGTATGCTTTAGAAATCATAACTGCAACCAAAATAGAATGATGTCAGCCAAAAAATATATATCGAAGAATCTCATGCAAATATAAAATATTGCATGAACTCACAATTAAAATATGTACAAATCTATTTATGTATCTGAGTGATTGTCCTTTTACAAACTTCTTTGCAATTGCATCAAATTCACCCACAAGGAAATCTCTAATTGATTCTGCCAAATTGTAAGATAAAAAATTTTCTGCATTACGAGCTACACTAAGGATAGAAGCTGGTGTTCGGTAGTTACGCAGAGGAAAGAAAAGGTTTGACAACAAGTAAATGATGAATTTTTTCATGACATTGGGAAGTGGAGTTGAATCATCTAGACTAAGAACCTCCTTCTTAATATCATTTGTGGATTTCCCAATAATTCAGGCACTTCCCAAGATAAAATGATTTCCTCTATTCGGCAATCCTATGATCATAGAAACTTCATCGTCAGTGAATGCTAACTTTTGGTCCTTGATGATAAAGCATTGCTTTTTCATATCCCAAAATGAAAGTAACTTGTAAACCAATAGAAAATTTTGAATGTACTGAGACATCAAAAGAAACTGATGTAGATTAATTTGTGTCAGTCTATCCATAAAGTCTTGCCCAAATATTCCGATCAACTGATCGAATACTTCTCTAAATGCTGATGCTCTGCAATGGAAACTAATCTTTGGCACATATCCCTACAATATTAGTTGTAGTTCTTCAGCAAAAATTACACAGCTACTCCCTTAAGCTGGGGACCCAGAACTAATGCATGGTAACCAGTTAAGGGAGAACTAATGAACTGGGTACCCAGCAGCACCTAGCGGTACCCAGTCTATGTACCAAGTTTAGGTATTGCTAGGTACCCAATGATACCCAGTAATATCGATTGTACCCCCAGCAGTACCCAGAATTGGGTACCCACCAGTACCCAGTCGGGGTACCCACCAGTACCTAAATTGGGTACACAGACTAGGTACCGCTCGATACCCAGTGATACCCAGCAATATCGACTGTACCCAGTCGGTGTACCTAGCAGTACCCAGAACTGGGTACCCACCAGTACCAAGACGGGGTACCCAGCAGTACCCAGATGGTGCACCCAACATTAGCCAAATGGGTACCGAGCGGTACCCAGTGATACCCAGCAGTACCAACAGTACCCAGACGGGGTACGGAGTGGTGCACACATACAAACGGGTATCCTCTAAGAAAATACAAAAAACCCTAACCTTAAACGTGTCATATAACAAAAACCCGAACCCTATCCTTACTGTTTCCGCAACGAACAGAGGTACCCAGACGGGGTACTAATGGGGTACCCAAACGGGGTACTCAGCGGTACCCAGTGGGGGTACCCAGCAATATGGAGACATATAAACAAAAAACCACTACAGAATATACAAAAACCTTAAACCCTAAATCATAAACGTGACAAATATAAATGAATATAAGTTATCTTATTATGAATAAACATACCTTAGCCATGCCTCCTGTTTTTGCAACGAAAAAAATGGAGTAAATGAAGTTGCCTCTTATAGAAGATGAAGATCGTCGCCTGCAACTCTTTCTTTCTTTCTTATAAATGTGGAGTAAATGGATAGGCTCGTTCGATTGTGCTGAACTGAAACGCTTCGGGTGATTTTGAAAAGCAGAACTGAAACGCTTCGGTTCATTTTGAAATTTTTATTTTGGTGAATGGGGCGAGTCGGGTTGTCGGGCCGCGCTGTAATGGGGGAAAATGTGGTTAATAAATGGTGGGGTCATGATAATCCACCTGGCGCGATGCTACTGGACTCCGGACGTAGAGCTACGTCTGGAGTCCGCACCCAATAAAAGTTCCTTTAGCTCAGGGGGGCAATTGCACCCCTAAAATAATTTAAAAAAAATTATTATATGATTCCTTAGATAATTTATTCCTCTCCATCTATTTTTTAGTCTTTATTACAATATTTTTAGGCAATTCCCCCCCCCCCCCCCCCCTCTCTAAAAATTTTAAAATATTATGTTTTTTAGGCAATTGTCCCTAACAAATAGCAAAGAAAATTCATCATTTTATTTATTAATTCGAATTCTAAAAATATCCTTGCAACTAAAATTTGGTCCGGGGTAGCTGCCCCCTGAAACCCCTGCAGGGACGCTGCCCCTTGACCCCTCGGCCTGACCGGGCAGGTAGAACCTCGCCAGAACCCCCTTTGCCCCCCTGAAAATTAAGGCTGGTTCCGCCCTTAGATGCAAGGTTGAATTTATAAATTTTACATTTATATTTTTGAGACATTAATAAATAAATAGTTTATAGATATTTCTTTAAGAAGGACAAATTATGACTATAGTTCAAGATGACTGTACCAACACATTAAGGTAGTCTTATAAGTAGGATTTTCTAGCAATTTGCTTGATGTTTGTGTTGGAGCAATTGAACAAGACCATCAACTTTTATAATATCAACATTTTCAACATTTTTTATCTATTTTGGCACAAGTTTCGATGCAAAATTATAAAATCCAAAGATCTAAAAAGGATGAATTTTTTCCCAAAAAAAGGATGAATTGAAAATTTCATGAATTAATCTTAGGATCACATAAATCTATATTTTATATGTTTATAACTAGAATGATCACCTCATTATGATGATCCCAACAACATTAAAATTGTGTAGCACATTTAGGCTGTGCATTTGTTGAATTGGATAGAAATTATGTTCCACCAAAAGGAAGCCAGCTGCCCCTCCTTCTCCAAGGCGGATAAGTCGTGGATTAATGAAATCCAATTATTCATGAAGGTATTAGATCATCTCAAAACACAGTAGATAGCACATTTATGTCATCTTATAAATTTTTTAGAATTTATTTAGCTATATATATATACAAGATTGTGAAAATCGGATCGGACAACGAATCGGAAGAAAGAGAGGTTCATGATTCGACTGATCGAACCGGAGTCGAATCGGATGACATAATAAATAATAATATTATAAAATTTAATAAAATTAACATAATAATGATGCAATCATTTCAAATATGAGACAAAATTAAACGAAATAAAAATTATGAAATATAAAACTTACATAATTACTTAAAAAAATTATTTTTAAAATCTCACATAAGAGTCTAAAAACTCCAAACTTCATAATTTTAAGAATTTACACTCATAATAATATGATAATTTTAAATTTAAATATTTCAATGTTAATTTTGATTTTTAATCTAAATTTAATTTTAACATAAATTATTTCTAATTTATATTACATATTTGGATATAATTTTTAAATATAAATTCTATAATAAATTTACATTATAAAATTTTATATATAAATCATTCATGAGTATAATTAAATATATAAAATAAATAAATAGTTAGATTTAAATATTATCAATAAAAAAATAATAATATTCATAATATATAAATTAATTAAAAAAATTGTTAAAAAAATATGTGTTGTAAACATGCAACTAAAGAGAGCGTCTTACTTTGTATAATTTAGTCTCACATCAGGAGTGAATTGTTTTTTTGTATAGTTTATATAACTTTTTATTTTTTGTCATGATAGGAGCTCACATGGAGTACTGGCAGGGCCATATGAGAATGTTTGAAGTTATTCTTAATCATATGTATTAATACTTATTTAAGAGTTTTAATATATGATATTTATATTAATTTATTAAGTTTAATATTATATTAAATTAAATATTAAATTACTTAATTAAAAATTTGTTAAACCGGCCGATTTTAAAAAAATGGGACCGATTCAATGGTTCACCGACGTTTCATCCCGATTTGATGTAAAGCCGGTTCTTAAATCAGACATGACTGGCCATATAACCAATTCACAATTGAATTGACCGGTACAATTTATTTCTTCCTATTTAATCTTTTAAATTTGATAATACGACTTTATTTTAATTATTAATTAATTATAATTTTTTATAAAGAAATTTGATCATAATTTTTTTCATAATTATTTTTATAGTTCTCTAAAAAATAATATCATATATTTTGATTTAAAATCATTAAGTTGTGGCAAAATAAAAACTTAACTCCTCTTTATTTATCCATTTATTATAAAAAAAGCATTAAAAAACTTATTTTTAGGTCCATTAGAAATTAAGTATTTGTTTAAAAATTTATACTTTGAGTTGATTTTCCCTCTCTATTTATCTCCTATATATTATACGTATTCTAATAGTTTAGATATTAACAATTTCGCCCAAAAAAAAAAAAAAAAACTCTTTGATTCCTCCACATATAGAATGTCTTCTTCAACCTTAAAAAAAAAACTATAACAAATTTTATTATATATTGCAAAATCATTTTATATAAAAATTGCATAATCTTTGCAATTTTCTTCACTAATTTTTATGCAAAAAATCTTTTTTTCCCTTATCCTTCATAATTTTTTAATTATGTGTAAATCATTATTTGCAATTAATATTTAAATTTTCTTCTCTCTATAATGTGGTATTCCAACACGTGTATTGTTATATTATTGATAATTGTATGAGGACGACAAAGGGTTGTTAGACACTTAAACCATACGACAAGCAAATGATAACATTATCAAAGGCACGTAGCGTGTGATTTATTGGCATATTATTATTATTATTATAATAATAATAAATTATATTATTTTCCAAAAAATTAATAAATTATTAAAATTTATTTTTTTTGGGTATATCAATATTGTGCAAGAAACCAATTTTTACTTATAATTATGATTATTTGTTGAACATTAAAAAAATATATTAGAAAATTCTATTGTAAACGTTCAAATTAGTGTTGTATATATTTTAGAGCAAGAATTAAATGAGTTGATCTTAAGAAAAAAATATAACATAGAATTTGATACATCGTCGAAAATCATCTTAGTCGGGCACAAATATAATGAATATTTTGAATTGTGAAATTTTAGAATTAAATTGAGGATTGACCAAACTCCGATTCCAACAAAAGTATGATTTACCTGAATATCTTGACGAGATGAACTCAACGATGCTGAAAGTAGTCCAATCTGAATCTAAATGGGCCTAGATCGAGCGCTTGAGGCGTAACTGAGAACTTCCAGATCTTAATGAACTGATAAATACTAATCGAATCATTTTAACCAGGTCAAATTCTATGAGTTTTTTGCTTGTTTTTCACATAAAAATCTCCAGTGTCTCTTACAATTTTCGAACTATCTTATTAATTTTTTAAATATAATGAATCATAATATTATTAGATTTATTTTTAGATTATTACAATATTAATTTTATTAATCATTTTTATATTTTTATCATCTGAAAATAAATAAAATAATTTTGAAATATATTTTAATTAAAATTTAATAAATTTTGTGATTCAAAAAACAGAAGAGCCTGATTCTCAGATTCATCCGACGGTACATTCGCGCCACGTGCTCGTCTCTGTGCGGCCTATCTGCGACCGCGGTTTTCGGGATTTGGGAAGCTGGAAATTTGAACGTGCTTATGATATTTTGCGCGAGGATAAGATCACCGTTTCGTAACCTCACCACCTTGCGTCACCCAACAGCTCAAGTGCTTTCGTGGCTGAAAACCTCATTCTGCTGCGCAAAAGCTTCGTCGAAGGTAACTGGATACACTAAAAACCAGTAAATTAGAAAAATAAAATAAATAGATTCTGAAACTATTTGAACAATACGAGGGAATTTTCCAAAAAAAAAAAGAAAAAAAAAGCAATACGAGGGAAACGAGGTTGTGCCTCGTGATTGCTCCACCATCAGAAAATCTAATATTTATCATTTTATATTATTAAAAAATCAGATTAAAATTTCCTTTATGATAAAAAATTATAAGAATTTTCAAAATTATGAATTAAAAAAAATTGAATTTAGGATTTCTTGGAGGCTAGATAGCGTTTGATAAAGATGTTTTTAAAGTTATCATAAAAAAGTAATTTTTGGAAAGCTATTATTCATATTCTAATGTTTTATTTGGAATAATTTTTTATTGCTTTCTAAAATAACTTTTAGTACATAACTTTTTTTAATTAAAATTTTTTGTACTAAAAAATAGCTTTAGAAAGTAGTTAAAATATTTTTGAATTATATATTTTTAAATTAAAAAACAATAAGAAAATTATCTCAAACGAAAACTTAGTTGAAAAAAAAAATTAATATCATAAAAATTTCTAAGGAATAGTAAGAAAGCAACAAATGAAAGTATAGTTGTGGTCTACAAAATAAAATAGTCATAAAACTAACCTAAACAGACTCTTAATTTTATTTAAAATAAAATAAAAATTTTTTATATGCTTTAATTTAATAAATTATGTTATTTTGATTAACAAATAAATTTAGAGGAAAGAAGTTAAAATGCATAAATAAATAACAAAATATTAAATCATTAATAAATATTACCAAAACTAAGAATAAATGTCAGAATTTTAATATAAATTTGATTTTATTTTATATTTTAAAATTACAACCTTTTCCTTTAATTCTAGCCGCACATTTGAACAGCCACAGAAATAAATATAAAATAAAAAATTTTGCAGGTCAAAATAACGTACAGTAGTCGCTCTCAAGGCGGCTTTCGCTCTCCGGGTTTCTTTCTCTTCAAATACCGCCTCCCCAATCCCTTGTTTTCTCTCAGATTCTCACCACCTGTGATCCTCGCTTGCAGTTTCGCTTTCGTCTCGAAGATAGGGTTAGGGTTTTAGGAAGATGAAAAGTGACGTACGGCGAGAGTGCGAGCTCTGCAAGGGCGAGGCGTCGGTGTACTGCGAGGCGGACGCGGCATTCCTCTGCTCGGCGTGTGATGACCGTGTGCACGGTGCCAACTTCCTCGCCGGGCGCCACGTTAGGGCTGTGGCCTGCGCTGGATGCCGTTCTTTCGCCGCCGGCACCATCTCCGGTGCTGGATTCGCCCCGATCTACTCCCTATGTCGCGCTTGCGACCCCGCCTTTCCTCCCACCACCATCTCACGCTCTTCGTCTTGCGCTTCAACCGCTAAATCTGCTTCATCGGCGGTGGTATTTGCGGGAAGAGCGGTGAGGTTGAAACGCCGCCGGCGGGGGCGGGTTACGATGGTGATTCGAGTGCTTGGCGAGTACGAAGGATCGGCGGCGGAGGTGCCGATCAGGGTGACGATGGCGACGGGAGTAAGGAAGAAGGTGAGAGATGGTGGGAGGATGCGAGCGCGTAAGCTTGCTAGGGTTATTATTCAGGCGGACCCGATTCTCGCACGTGCGGTCGTACGCCGACGGTTTGCGAAGGAGGGCTGGGACCAGTGTCCTTAATCGCGGCACGTGCGAGAGGCGGTGGCACCTTGAATGGTCCTCTCTCATCTATTGCTTGGTCTTATCAAAGGCAGGACGCTTCATCTGAATTTTTGCAAAATGGTATGTGGATTTCTTGAAGAAGATGACCTCTCTTGCCTTCAGATTCTACATAAAAAATATCTATGTATTAGGATATACTGATCAAAATTGATGTATTGGAATATCAAGGTTGCAGCTTTTTATGATGAATGTTTTATTTTACAGCATATGGATGACAAAAACTTGCAGGATTATAGGTTTGTTGCCTGTAGCATTTTTTTTTTGTTCAAAGCATCAGTTGAATTTGAAGGAAAATATGCCTTCTGCGGTTCTGCCTGCTTCACTTATGGATGAACAATTGAATGAGTGATTCTGGTTCAGATTTTTGGCTGTTTGCTTGCTTTGTTAATGTTTTTGCTTTCTGTTTGATGTCATGTATGCATATTTACCCTTTTTTTTGCCACATTTGGTGAAGTTAGGAATTTTGTTTATTTTTTTTATTGGCGTATAAGTTGATTCTTTTAAAAATACTATTGATATTATTTGACATTTAATAATTTTATAATTTAAAATTATTAAATTTTATATAAGGCCTAAATTTTATTAATTTTAAATTATTTATATGTAAGTAAAAAATATATGATATATGATAGTATTTTATTTTTATTCAATTTTTGTCTTATACATGGGCTCATTTGGTTGGTTGCTATGTTGCACCGATACACATATTTATGAAGGCGTGCTGTATCGGATACATGTCGAACACAGATACGTGTTCGATACTGCACCGATACGTGTCAGATAAGACAAAGCCGTATCCAATTAAAATAATATTTAGTTTCAAAAGAACACACGCATCAGATACACGTGTCTCTTTGAAAAATGAAAAAAATTCCAAAAAAATGACACATATTTTGTATTTACTTTCACGGTTGCAAGTGAAAGTAAGTATAGGCAATAATATAGGGAAGGGATATCGATTGAAGCTAATATAAAAGTTCAAAGACAAGTCATTGAAGAAGTTAATCCTATCATTCCTTCTATTGAATAGTTGAAACTTCATGTGCTAGACAAATTTTGTTTATGTTTTTTTTTTATACTAGACATTTAATGCTTACTTTTATTTTGAAATTATAAGCTATAGGCTACAAATGATGTTACTTTTTTTTGTCGTTTCAAATATTATGCTTTAATTGTTTTCTTAATTTTTATATATGATATATAAATTATAATGCCGTGTCCGCGTCGTACCCGTATCCTGTATTTTTAAGAATTGACGTGTCCCGTATCCGTATCGTGTCGTATCTGTGTCGCCGTATTCGTATCGGTGCAACATAGGTTGGTTGCTTGAAAATATAAATTCTTTACAAAATTATAAATATCTTAAATTCAATCATTTGATTGTAATTATAAATCAATATACTTTTTACCTTAAAAAATATCTAAAGTGAAGATTAATATTAATATTTAAAATAAGTAAATAATAATAATAATAATATTTTGAAAAATATATATTTTTCAACCACAATCACATTAAGCAATCAAACAAGGCTTAGAAAATTGGAAGTCCTAAAATTGAATAGACCTTTTACTTGAAACAAATTGAATAAGACAATATTTGGCTAGAATTGAGATGAGATTGAGGTTCTGTTTAAGAACTTATTGAATAGGTCCATAATGAATTGTGCCTTGTATATTTTTTATGTTTTGTTTGGGACGGCTTTTTTACTGTTTTTTAAAGTAATTTTTTAGTACAAAAATTTCTAATTTTAAAAATTTTTATATTAAAAATCTGCTTTAGAAAGCAGTAAGAAAGTCCACACAAACAAGCCTTAGAATAACTTTTAGATTTTGAAAAATAAAATCAAGAGTTTGCGCATAGATTGACATACTTCATTTACAATAAATGAAATATTTGATCTTGAGATAGTTAAATGTTATAGAGAATTTACAATATGTCTGAAAATATTTGTGCATAGATTGACATACTTCATTTACATATTCTTTTTTGTATTCTTGAGCAACAAGTCTAGCTTTGTAATATTGCATTACTCCAATTAGTATCTTTTATAGCAAAGTGAGTAGTAAGTAGGATTTGAGATTGAGGTATTAATGTGATGCAAATGAAAATCATCTTTGATTTCAAATGATCAACTTTTATTCTTATGAACATGGGATGTCTTGGATGTACATGGCAAGAAGAGGAAGAGTTGGAAGAAGTATCAGTTGCGGAGAGTTGCAGTAGAGTGGATGAAAAGAAGAGGAAGATGAAGAGTTGGAAGAAGCATGAGTTGTGAAAAGTTGCAGTAAAGTGGAAGGAGGTGATGATGATACAATGGATGGTAGAGAAGCTGCAAGATTTAACGGAATATTTGAAGAAGCAAGAGTTAGGGATGTAAAAGTAGAAATTGAAAAGCTTAGTGATAATATGGTACTGAGGAGAGGTACAAGTTTAAGAGGTGGCATATAAGAGATTGGAACAACATGTTATTGGCCATGGAAATATTCTAATTAGAAGATTTACTCATAAAAGATGACATGATGAGATATAACAAGTTTTACAAGATATAGATTGTAGCATATATAACTTTTGTCAGCTGAACTATACCTATGAAAAGTGCCTCGAGCATATTTAGGAGCACACTTATGCATCGAATGAGGTGGAAGCACCCCTACTTTGAGTAGCTACACGAGCCATAATAGATTCAGACACCCTAGTGTAGTAGTTCTTGAGCCACTTCAATAGATAAACTGATCTTTTCACTACACAATAGTGAGTACAAATCATCAAGAGTTGAAGGTTGATTATTTATGTAGATTGTCATTTTAAAGGCTTGGTAAGTGGAAGGAAGACCATTCAAAGCATATAGAATAATATTTTTCGGGTCAAGTGGTGAATTGTCAACAACAATAGTGTCCACTTTTTATTTGATATCCAAGAGATGTTATAGAATCGGATACTTCATATATATATATATATATGATGAAGCTCATTCTTAAGCCAAATAGTTACAAGAACAATTTGAATAATGGAGATGCCAATCTATGGTAGCCCAAATATCAGCACAAGTCTATATTAAGATTTAAGGTAAGTTTTGATCCACTAACATCCATGTAGAATAGTTCATATTAGGCTGCAAATGTCCTATAACCGTTGTAAGATGGCAAGAATGTTTCATTGTTGATCTATCAAGATATCTTTCACACACAATACTTTGAAAATTTTCATAAAACAAAAATAAAATGATAACAACGAGATAATTTAAACAAATTAATTATTATAAAAATAATTTACCTCACTTTTAAAATAAAGCCTCTTATTAATCTTTGATGCATCTGTAGCTCTGTCATTCTCATCATCATTATTTCAGTTAATTTATATGTATATCATTTATTTACTAATGCTAAAAGTTCTTTGATATACGGTAGGTGTATGTAAAAGAATAGATCAAACGCTATATATTTAATATTATAAAAAATATTTATACGTCATAAATAATGGCACTGGATTATCCCAATTGGGGTTGAAAAGGGAAGGGCATCAATTTCATGAGGAGATTCAATGATATTATAAAAAATTTGATCAGGACGGGATTTAAAATCCTAAGATATACTTTGAGATGAGTGCAATACAATTTATTTATGTGTCGTTCTCATGTCAAAGTAGGTCCAATGACTTCAAAGCTTATTGTGTTACAATTTTTTTTTTTGTTACTGTATTGGAGGCAGGCTAATTAGGCTGAATCACCCCTCCTTTTCATTTCTATTTAGCTTCTTCTGGCCCTATCAAGACTTATACTCTTTCACCAGTAAAGTAAATTAACTTGAAGGCTCACCCTCTCTACCTTTATCTTTATAAATTTTTGTTAACAACCAAGAAAGAACTTTAGTTTCATCAGCCATTCCCTCATTAAGATAATTTATCTATCATTCACTTGTACTAATCATTATGTAATGGCCACTCATACAAAATGAGGTAAAACACCTAAAAAGGGGAGACAAGATGCAACATATCATTCGAAATACACACATTAAAATGATTCAAAGCTCAAGATTAAAAGAACAATCACCGTCATTGTCACGCATCATAATACTCACACATCTCATCTCAACGTCAAAGTTTGAGGACCATTGAATTAAGTCTTAAAACATATTTGCCCCACGTAAAAATGACGCAGACCTAACTTAATTGGTCCAACCGAAGCTAAATCTTGTATGATTTGGTTTAAGTGATATTTGTCAATCTATACTTAGGGTTTTTTATAAATCCATTAGTAGAATATATATTTAACATATATTTAAAGTAAAAAAATAATACATTTGAATCAAGTTAAAAATTAATATAGTAGAGCCCCCTCAACTCTTAAAAAATTTTAACTTCAAGCTTTAAATGGAATTTTTTTTTTTTATAGAGTCCCAACCAAAGAAGAAGCATTATCAATTTGCCCATATTTCTACAAAGAGAAAGGGGCAGTGCTTCTCATAAAAAGACATTATACCATTATCTATATTAAACTACAAGTGAAACTTTTTTTTTCTTTGCTTTTAATTGCAAATATTATACCATTAGCCAAACTTGAATATGACTATAAAGAGATTAAAGAACCCTAAAACAAACCTAAAAAAACCTTTGATTTTATTTTCCAAACTCTTTTAAAATATTAAAGCTATTGTTGCATTAATAAATCTTCTATTTTAAGGATTCTATAACAAATCTTTAAAATTTCTCTATTTCATATCTGGAAACACTTAATTTTTAAAATTAATAAAAAAAATATTGAGTAACATTTTAATAACTTTTTAATAATAAAAAAAAATTAAAAAACAAGCCCAAAATTAATCATCAAAACAGTCAAAATCATTAAGAAAAAAAGGTCCAAATCATTAAAACCATAATTATATTCTGATTCAAATTTATTCAGGATAAATATAATATATTACTAATCAATCAATTCTTACATTCCATTAATCTAAAAATAAATTTAATATTTAAAAATTATGACTTAATTTTTTTTCCTAGCCCACATAAAGCCAGTGATTTCACCTCCCCTGTCTTCATTTCAGTTAACACATTTATCCTATAAAAGAAAACAAAAGGGAGATTTACAAACATACCGCTTTATTTCATGTTATTTATATATCTAACACCTAATACTATAATATTATTTTCCTAACCACCCATATAACAAACATGGGTGCATGAAATAAAATATTAAAGTTTACAAGATTGTATGGGTGATAAAAATAAAATATATGAGTGATAGGAATATAATATTAAAAATTTGAGTGTTAGATATATAAATAACATGAAATAAAATGGTATGTATGTAAATTCCCTAAAAAGGAAACATGTTGCGCTCGTTTAAATCCGAGCACTCGTAAATAAATGAGATATCGCGATGTAAAAGGCATCAGGATGAACTTCAAAGCCCTTAAATTAGAACGGATATTAGCACAATTCAAAATATCATATACAACACTAATTCAAAATAAACCTTCCTCACCAACCGTACTTGGCTTGGGTCTCGGCCTTTGTTAAAAGACCCTTGGAACGCCGCTCTGCCAGCTCCATCTCTTTCTGCTTCAAGTCATAGTACAATGAACCAATCTGATGCTTCCTTTTGTGCAGTTTTGAGGGTTTTCCCTTAGCAGAAGGAGCAGCCTGAATAACAATTATATTAGTATCATATGATCATAATCCCAAGTAATTATTCAAATTTTCAGGACATAAAAGTATTAAAACTTAAGCTTCATTGGGGACAATTTTCTTGCTGTTTTCTAAAATAGCTTGTTAGCACAAGAAATTTCTGTATTAAAAAACTGCTTTAAAAAATAGTAAAAAAATCATCCAAACGAAGTCTTAGGCTTTCGTTTGGGACGGCTTTCTTACTGCTTCTTAAAACAACTTTTTAGTACAAAAATTTTAAATTTTGTATTAAAAAATTAATTTAAAGAATAGTAAGAAAGCTATCCTAAACGAAGCCTTAGTCTTTAAAGTTCCCTTAAAGAAATTATCAGAAGATAGCTTGCACTTGATTACACAGAATCTGTGCTGACTACCAAGCTTTAGTACTGCAAGGGTTATGAGCAAATGCATCTTAATGCTAGGATGTGCTAGTTGTTTTCTCTTATTTTCTTAATGTTTTCATCCAATTCAACCATAATCATTTTTTATTTGGTTTCATTAAAACAGGTACAAACCAAATAAATTGCATTTCGCCATCCTTCGTTCGGTGAAGGTTGGTGCTAGCATCCTGTAACTATCATGGCGATCCGGTGAGACCATTAACACATCTAAGGACCACAATCACACATGCTTGTGAGTATTGCGCATGTGAGACCATACATTCGCACACACATGCAAGCATGTTTTCATGAATGCACATGATACATGTTGCCATGCAAGGATGCCCAACAAATACAAGCATATATGACCGCCATGCATTCGAGCACACATGCTGGAATGTTTTCATAAATGCACATGATACATGTTGCCATGCATTGATGCCTAACGAATGTTGTCGATGACAAGCATATATGAATGCACAAATATTCATGGCTCATGCACACATTAGTGCTTGAATATGCATTGCAATGCGTTCATGCAACCATTGTGCACGATTCCAGTAAAAAGGAGTAAAACAGCAATTCGATTGGAACATTGGTTCAAACGAAAACCGAACTATCAAACCAACCAATTATTTTGATTATTAGATAATGAATGAATAAAAAAAAACTTGTGATTTGGATGGTTTGGATAACCAAGTTGTCTGACTCTGACTCTAACTCACACTATAATTTTTTTGATCATCATAATTGTTTGCGTTATCCCAAATATTTGGGATTAATTTTATACATCTTCAATGATCCAGGGATCTCTTGATGGAGATTCTCAAATAAAACCATTGAAAATACAAATCAAGTCGTCATGGGACAATATGTGAAAATGGGTGTGAATCGGGGCTTAATGACCGAAATCAGGAGGAAAAAAATCTGAATTCTTGAATGGAGACCCAGAAGACAATAAGATTACAATGAATTTTGAATTTCAAATTTATTTTACGTAGTCATTTAAATTTTATATTTAAATAGAAGTTTGCTATGAAATTTGTTTAGGAGTTTATTTTCTTACATATTTAAAATAGAAGTTTGCTATGAAATTTGTTTAGGAGTTTATTTTCTTATCTTGTGGAGTTAGAAGTTTTAATTATTTCATGTTGTATTTTGCTTACAAATAAAGGGCAATTCCCAGCAAAGAAAGGGATTCAAATACTTTGCCCAATCTTTTTCTAGCATTCTCCTCACTTCTACTGTCATCAGCGGTACCTAGGGCACCGAAAATTTTCGGTTGCAGCAACACAGTGGTTAGTCATCCACTTCAAATACATATTCCAGCATCAGCAACCCTTCCTATACCCTCTGAGACCACCCAAAGCCACCAGAATACAACAAACAACTTGATTTACTTCAAGAACAGTGGGGAAAAGCTAGTTCCTTAAGAGTAATCTCGAATAAACCTAAATCGTAGTACAATAACAAATTTTAACAATTCCAAAGTTTTCTGCTCATTCAATCTTGGATCATAATTTGGTATCCATGCACAGTTACAACACTAAGAAAAAAAAAATCATACTAAATTAAAGAGACTACGAATGATACTTTGGGTGACTATGGAGTCAAAAGTCTATATGACCAAATGGCAGAACCAAGATTTAAATACATGTGCGAAATTAAAGATTAACTAAAATCAAATCAAAATTAGAAGTTTGACTTTTTCAACTAACTTAAACAAAAAATTTGTAAATAAGCAAACTACAAAATAATAAAAATACATTTAGTCAAACTATTTTAGTTAGACATCTTAAATTGTGCCTGGCTCTTCTTCATCGTATCAAAATCACAACCATCAATTCTATCTCAAAACTTTTTAATATATATTTTCAACATGCTTGCAAGAAAATGATCTTCCATCTTGCATGTTCATTTGTAGAGTTAAGATCAATTGAATCCATCAATCAATCCAAGGATATGTAATCAATTCTCATTTTTGCCAATACTTAACATAGATCATAAATTGCTGAGAGATTTTGAAAAAAGTTGATTTTTATGAGCTTCAATTTCAAATTACTCCAAATGAAGTTTTAATTGTAACTTTTCTTCATCTATCAAGTCTTCAACATAAAACTTATTTGCAAATTGACAAATATTTGCAATTTCGAATGATTGGAATCCATCTTGAGAATCAGAAGCTGATAAGAGAATCAATAATTCCACAATATATTCTTTAAATCTATTGTTCATTTTTTACAATTTTGTATTTGTAGTAGCTATGAAAACATCAATTCTATAATATTGCTACACAATAACCGTATCCTTTCTATAATGAGAATAACCTCAACCTCCTAAACAAGAAGCATTCATATTTGGAATATGTACACCTCGTTTTTCACAAAATAGCTTCATTCTTTGCGCAAAGAATTTAATCCTCTTTCTCTTGAGAAGAAATTGTTTATATTGCATTCAAGATTTCTTGTGACTTTCTTTGTAATGTTTAATAAATATCATCTATAATTTAAAATATAATTGATATTAAATTATAATTACCCCTAGATTTTCTCTCCCCTTAATATTATGCATATCATCGAAGTTTTCTATCACAAACTACGACTATGTGGAGAGAGCGAACAGAGAATTGAAGGTATTCTAGGTAAGAAAGAAGAGATGGCCAAGCGAATGCCTTGATAAAGGAATAAATGGTCGCAATGATGATATCTTATGAAACTCTTGATGCTAACACCATCAGCATCTACTCTGCTACCATCTGCCCAAACAAAAGGAGAGCCATCCAATAGAAAAAAATTGCTTGCCAAGGAGAATCCATCAACAGGGTGAGAAGTTGAAAAACAAACATGGAGTTGCCTTACTATGGTGAAATAGTGAAGGTCAATCAAATTAGTTATAGCATCTTGAAATATATTTCATGGTTTATAATAATTTGAATAGAAAAAAAAATTTGTATGTTCTCATTTGAAAATCTCTCATTTAGTGTGAAGGAATTCACAATCTGAGAACTATGGTGTGTGTGTGTTACATGGTCAAAGTTCAGCAAGATCGTTACCAGCTAAAGTCCATCCTATTGGATAAGAAGTAAAAAAGTGGACTTGATGGAAGAATTTGTAAAAATATGATGAAAGAAATGTAGAAGAATACAAAACAAAATTTAGATGCAGGCAACCACTTTAGAAATTTCATTCAATGAAAAATCTATATTCATAAAATATGTAGCAAGGGTTCATGAAAGCCTTCCTGCAAAATTGAAGCTTTTTCCTGTTGTTTACGTCCTTTAAGCTAGCACAAAAGCTATTAAATTGTGAATAGAAATAAAACTCTCCATTAAAAAAAAAAAAGCCTACTTTACGCATGTAAAGGAATAGAGTAAAGGTTTAAATTCGGAGGAGCAAGACACTCGACCACCATGTTGCTACTATAGCAAGTTAAGGCATAAACTTAAGGATTGTTGGAATTTATACACAATGAAGAGGATAAACCGGGAAGAGAACAAGAAGAAAAAAAAACCCTCACTATTACTTTAGAAAAGGCTAAAGGTAGGAGTGACAAAGGCAATACCTTGTCCTTGATTTTACTTGCAAATGCCAGTGACGAAACCACAAAATAATTGTTCCACCTCAATCTAGTAAGTTAGGATCACTTTTTGTTTTTTTTTTTTAAATTAATTTTGATATGAAATAAAAAAATATTTGATGTCATTATTATAGATTTAATTTTTATTCTTAATAGGACACAATGCAGAAAAATGATTCATGTAGCCGACCCCACCTAATAAGATAAATGCTTGATATTGTTGTTGTTGAATCATATAATCAATTATTTTGTAGTTTAGAAGAGAAGTGCCCCAAGGTCTGAAATGTTGTAGGCTTAGGCACAAGGATGGCCTTTCGAGGTCGGGTGGCATAAGGTTCATGTTTTGAAATAATGAAAACACCAAAAAGTTATTTTGAGTATTTTTAAAACAACTTTATCTTTTTTTTAAGAAAATAGAAATAAAAAACCTTACAAAATACTAACTAAACATGCTTTGTCTAAAGTTTAAAAAAAAAAAAAAAACAACGTAGAAACAAAAATGTCAAATAAGCCCTAAATTGTAAGAGAGTGATCTAAAGGACGATATGATTGATTAGAATGAAGTTTGAATTTTCAATTTGTTTGGATAAGTTATAATTTGAATTTTATGTTTGAAATAGAAGTTTTCAAGAAGTTATTTAAATGGGCCTATTTACTATAATAAAAGACATTAAAACAATTATTCCGATCCTTTCCTATTTCTCTTTCTCTCCTCTATCCTATTGCCATCGCCCTACCAAGAACTCCAAAAATTTGCTCGTTAAAACACTTTAGTTGCCAGTCATCCCCTTTCAATACATATTCCATCCAACACTGGCTACCCTTTCTCTACCATCTACCGCCATTTATAGCCAATGAAATTGCTTCCTATAGTATAGCCAGATGTTCAATAACTGTTTTACCTATAAAAATACAATAACAACAAGATACAATTAATGTTTTCAAATTTTGGGAGATAGTCTTAGAAAAAATTCATCTTATTTCAAATGTCTTCTGCACATTCAATCTCCATTTATTCGCACAGCTTTTAACCACGTTAAATTTGATCTAGCTTTTTTTTTTGGGTACATTCAATCTTGTGGATCATTCAAACTCAATTTATTCACGTTTACTGTTGCATGAAGATTTACTTATATATTTCTTCAAAAAAAAAAGAAGATTTACCTATATTTTACATAATTTTTTTTGCACAATTTTTAGCAATATTATATTTGGTATAGCAATTTTTCTTCCTAAGCCTTACACATTTTGAGGTTTTAAAAGAATTAAAAAATTATTTGATTAATATTTGAGGTAGGCATCCAATCCCTCAAATTTAATTATATATGAAAAAGGTAATTGAATTTACATAAAGCAAAAAAAAAAACTCCATTTAAGTCAGTGTAGCATCCTTTGTTGATAGGGTCATCTCTGACTAAGTCCCCCTTCTTAGAATCAAATTATTGCATTTTGTTCTTTCAGAAAAAAAAAAAATCCTAACACCTTCACTAAGTGATTGCTTAGGTACCTTAGCGTACAATCTGGGTTGTTTTCCTCTCAAATTTGGACCTTAGAGCCCAAAAGTTATGTCTGTACAAATGATGACAACCTGCATTCAAATTTTCCCAGAGGTTAGTAAAGCGAATTGAGGTCACCCTAGCACATTGGGCGCTCTACCATAGGTTGTCAACCCGAGCCGCATTTAAATCCCAACTCTTCCCACCTACCTATTGAAGCGAGAAAGATAGCCATTTTCTCTGATGCTATTACTATCACTTGACCTGAGAATGGAAACCGCCAGCTCTTTTTTTTAGGGTTAATGACAAAAGCTGTAACACATCCATTTTCTTTTAGGGAAACTTAAGTGAAATGGAGAGGTCGAAAAGGGATGGATTAACAAGTTTTTGTGCGAGTTGTATGCGGTGAGAGTCACACATGTATTGAAGGTGATTCGCATCCATACATGTAGTGTAGTCTACCCGTCCCACAAATATTTGGGAAAGACTAACGAATTCTAATTCTCCATTCATTCCTACTAAGTGATGCATGATATGTTGAACCTCATTTCCGATTTACGACTTTTCTGCTGCGCAAATTCTATCCATATTATCCATAACATTAATTTTATCTATCTGTCTTATTGGTGCATCTTTTGCCCAAAATTTTACATGCCCAAATATGTAAGTTAATTTTTTTTATATCTTATCAATAAATGTTACTCATGCCACCCACACCAATTTAATGTAGTCATTTTATAATCTATTATTTTTAATTTTGCCACACATACATCTTAACACACTTAGTTAAGTAGTATTAAATAAATTATTAACCGGCCAACACTCATATCCATAAAATATAACTAAGCTAATTGCATATCTATAAAATTTTCATTTTTAATATGATTGATATTATCCAACTATATAATATCCCTGAAGCATTTCTCTAATTTTCCCACCCAAACCACCATAAGGACATAAAAAATCCCCATTCTTCTATATAATAGATCCAACAACTTAAATCTATCACAATTATGTATCAATTTATCTTATCATGCTATCTCATAATTATTAAATCAATAGAAGTTATATAATGTTAATTTCTTTAAACCAATACTTGATATTATTAAATAAATGAAAAAATGATCAAAATGATCCCTCAACTCTTTATGAGAGACCAAAATAGTCTCCAACTCTTTTGAGGATCAATTTGGTCCCTCAACTCCTTAAAATGAGACCTTTTTGTTCCTAACATCCAATGTTGAAGTTAATGGTGTTAAATATAAGAATATTTTGGTCATTTTTTATTAAACATTTATCATATGTAATTTTCAAGTAATTATAATTTTTCTAAAAAATTTTATTAAATATTTCTTTAATTTAAAAAGTAATAATAATTTTAATTTTAATTTCAAAAATTGTAATCATATTTTATAAAATATGATATTTATTGATTTAGAGAAATCAAATGTAAATAGATGTCATTTTCAACTTAGTCACACATATTTTTACCAATCATATTTTATAAAATCTGACTAAAATTTTTTAAATTAAAATTAAATTTATTATTAAATTTTTTTATTAAAGAAACGTTTAATATTTTTAGAAAAATCATAATTACTTAAAATTATATTTAATAAATATTTAATTAAAATGACTAAAATATCCTTATATTTAACACCACTAACTCCAACATTGGATGTTATGACTAAAAATGTCTCATTTTAAAGAGTTGAGGGACCAAATTGGTCAAAAGAGTTGGAGACCATGTTGGTGGTCCCCCACAAAGAGTTGAGGGACCATTTTGATCATTTTCTCTTAAATAAATAGAAGTTATATAATGTTGGATTTTAAAGATGCCTCATTTACAAATTCAAATTATAGCTTCAAGAGAAGTTTAACCTGCTTATTTCTTATTTAAAATAAGATAAATCTATTCAATGGAGGAACAAAACCTTGTCAACTTGGATTTTAAAAATGTTTCCAGACAAAAGCAAATTTACAAATCCATTGAATGACATCTAATACATCTGAAAAAGGATAACACAAGTTAAATGGAGATTATGAAATGAATAGCATAGGACTCACAAAGTCATATGCCAACAAAAGATTGTTGGATTCATAGTCAAAAACTCTAAAATCTAATTCACTCCCATCGGACCCGCACAGCTGTAGTTGTAGATAAGTGACGTAGAGTGTTTCTGCAAAATGGAGTGTTTTATTAGGAATTTTAATTATTTTCAGTTCAAATACCAAACTAATGTAAAGTGGTGTAGCCAAATGGATGGCATGCTTAGAAATTTTAATGGCTTTGCTTTAAGGAAGAAGGGGGACTCAATTGGATCCAGCTTGGCTTTTTAAGAGGATAAGGATTGAATAAGGTAGGATTTGAAATTTTAAAGGTCGTGATTGAGGGTTTTGTGAAGGAAGAAGGTTGCAGGAATATTAATTTTTAAGTTAAAGAGGAAGGGATGACGGGTTGGCGAGAATATCGAAGCATTTATTAATGCAAAAAAGATGTAAGGAGTTGAAGCTTAGGGAGGATGTGCACAAATGAAGCTTGTAGAGATGAGGATGCTAACAAGCAGTTTTGATGACGCTTTTCGATACAAATTGAGAGCAAAGGGATAAAACAAAAAGCAATTTTAAGTACCTCGTGTTCTATTTTTCAGGTTTTCCCTTTATACTATACGCTTACTCTAATACTCAAAAAGGTGAAGCTGAATGGAAATCTTGATGGGGAGTTCTAATGATCTTCCTGTGGGAAGCAGTGCTCAGTTGGGTTCCAAAGTTGCTCTGATATGTAAATTGAAGTGAGGGGAAATATGGTTTCTATTAGCTAATTTAATGGAGAACACAAAAGCGTTATTGAGATGTCCAAGAGGAAGCCAAGAAAATGAAGCAGATGTGAAATCAGAGCATCAAGAGGTGCAGTACTGGAATTAGATTACTTGAAATCAGAGCATCAAGAGGTGCAGTACTGGAATTAGATTACTTGGAAAGAAAGAACGTAGCCAAGAGTCACAGAAGGGAAAGGCAATATGGAGGAAAACTTCTGGAGTAGAAGAAGAGAAAGTGAACAAACAAAAATCATGAGAAGGAAGAGAGAGGGAGAGATGAACATGAGAAGGCAGGGTAGTAGAAGTAAAGGGGAGAGCAGTCAAATCCATCATAATTAACAAACAAAAGCATCCGGAGAAAAAGAGAAAGCGAACGAACTAAAATCATGAGATGGAAGAGAGAGGGAGAGATGAACGTGAAAAGGCAGGGCAGTAGAAGTACAGGGTAGAGCAGTCAAATCCATCATAATTAACAAACAAAAGCATCCATAACCCTATGGAAAGGCATAGGTAATAACTACAATTGTGACAAAAACAATTAATCAAATCTCCTCCTATTCCTTGGATAGTCATAAATGAACAAAGGTGACTCCATAAGCTAATATATATGTGTGTGTGTGTGTGTGTGTGTGTGTGTATATCCATCAACAGAAAAGTTTCGATGCAACATCAAATAACACCCAAGTGCTTCTATTTACAATAATACCACTTGAATCTTGAAGAGCAAAACAAACCTGCTAACTTTCATTGCCCATACTTTATTAAATTCTTAATGATTTGATTGCATTACATGCAAACACATAGGTTCAAAACAGGGAGAGCAGAGGCAGACGGGCAAGAATGGGGTGTTCGAGAATTGAACTAAAAGAGAGGGGTAGCCAAATTCATCGTAATCAATGAACTAAAGCATCCATGAGCCTATGGATAATGATTAGGTAACAACTACAATAAATAAAAAAACAATTAACAAAGTTCCTATGATCCTTGGATAGTCATAAATGAACAAAGTTAACTCCATATTAGTTTGTCGACTAGTTCCAGCCTTGAGGATCCTTGATGGTCGAAATCAACATATATATATATATACTTTTTATAAGGGGTGATTTCCAATGCAACATCAAAACCTTACATATTTACAAATAACATCTAACTTCCACTTACAATAATACCATCTAAAGCTTGAAGTGTGCAACAAAACTACTAGCTTTCATTGCCAATGTTTAGTTAAATTCCTAATGGATTTGGTTGCATTACATGCAAAAACATAGACTTGACAATTCATTTTTAAAACATAATTGTTAGTTTAATAAATAAAGAACATTTTGGTGGAATAAATTTAAATCTCCTGTTTTATAAATAAATAGGAACAATGACATATTGTGGCATTCAATTTGCAAGCCATATTGCATTCAGAGTAGGAGGCTTTTTTGTAAGGTAAAAGTCGAATATCCATGCAAAGCATAGTATTAGATGCAACACCATAAATTAAAGAGCTATTTTCACTTCCATTTGCAATTCAATGCAAAATGATTTCAGCGAATAATTTGATAAGAAAAAAAATTTATACACAATTAAAAAAGAAAAAAATCCACATGTATTTAAGGTAGAAATCGGAACCTTAACATAAAAACAACTATGACCTATTTATGTAGAAAATATAGATGTGCCGAGCTTGGCTAGGTCGATTTGAGAAGGCGTTATAAAAAAAATAAGAGCAGATGAAAGCCATCTATATTACAATAGAATGACACAATGGACCATAGGGGACTATTCATGAAGAAGACAAAACTTCCCAAAAGCTACTTCAAATAACTTGCAACACACTTTACATGTGAGAGTTATCCAATCACTCCTAAAGGCCGGTTGGGATGAGGAAACCAGAAGATGAGAAAAAGTGGGAATACTAGATAAAATTTCTTCTTCGAGAGTAAATGGTGAAATGATAGATTAACAAAGCTATAATATGGACACCAACCTATAATTTATGCTATCATGGTCATCCTTCAATTTCCAAAAAATATCATTGAATTCCACAAGCATTAACAAGTCATATTTAAAAGCAACACATTAGAATATTAGAAATTGAAAACGTGGATACAGAAGTAACATTATCTTTATGAGTAATGCATGCACAAAACAAGAGAAAAAACATTAAAGAGTGAGTAAATTCAAACCTGATAGGCCGGTCCAAAAGCTATTCCTGTGGATTTAATCTGGTCCTCTCTCGGTCTGTTCTTAATCAACTCATCCTGCTTCACCTCCACAATCTCTGTAGGAATATCTGTTCTGCCTCTCTTACCAGCGATTCTCCCAATATCGGGAATCTCCGATGTTGTTACTCCACTAGAAACATTGGACCAGCTATCCATGTAACTTCTGTAACCAAAACTGTTCGCATTATCCTGCTCCCACCCTATTCTTGCAGGAATACTTGCATAAGTCGCATCCGCCGAACTAACGGGCGCAGTATTCACTACTCCGCTGGACCAATTTCCATCATCATTCTTGTAATTCTCATAATCACCAACCCCCTGTTCTGCACTATAACTCCCACAAGCCTCATAACCAACAGCCATGCCTTGCTCTGCACCATACTCAGAATAGCTAGCAAAACTGCCTACCTCATGCTCTGTTTTCGATCCTTGTGGACAATTTGCAGAAGGATCATCCGTTTGCAAGCTAGATCTCCTAGACGCACCAAAGGATTGAGCTGGAGCTATACAGAGTGAGTTTTTAGGTGCAGGAAGCATCGAAGAGAGCGCCTTCGGAGTAGATGAAGATGAAGTATCCTTTCTGACTTTTCTTCCCTTTTCCTCCTCCTCATCGTCATCAGGATCGAGGGATTTGAGCATGGAAGGATTCAATGGCAGTGTAAAGTGAACGACTCTTTTAGGGTCCGAAGATGGTTTGTTGGAGGGATTTCCGGATAGAGATTTGGGAGCGGGAAGGGAAGAGAAAGTGGAAGAAGAGGAGGTTTTAGGCGGCGGAAGAGAGGAGAAGATAGAGGAAGACTGCGGTTGATTCGGGAATTTCCCTCCATCATCCTCTCTTTTATAATCATTCAGAGAGTGGTTAGGCAACTGTGATTTGGGTGGGGGAAGAGAAGCGAACAGAGAGGAAGTGGAAGAAGGAGAAGATGAGTTAGAGATTCGGGGAGGAGGAAGGGAGGAGAAGAACGAAGAGGATTTGGGGGGAGGTAGAGCGTTAGATAGAGAGGAAAGCTTGGGATGGGGAATAGCACGAGAACCTTCTTCGGCTTCTCCGTCGTCGTCAGAGGAAGCATAGTTCGCTAACAAGGAATCCATTGTAGATGAGCAACAGAAATTAGTTTCGCGTAAAATGATGCAGAAACCCTTTAGGATACAGAATTTGCTGGATTTGAGTTAAATCTTGTCGAACGTCAAAAAATACCTCCTCAAATCTCAAGGTTAAATCCCGAGTTAACGTCGTTTTCCACCTTTTCTCCCTAAATCCTTCCCGTCGTGACTTCCGATCCGACAGGAAGATCGTCGTCTAAAGACGCGCAGAAGCGTCCTCTGTTTCAGGATTTAGCGACTCTTTCAAAAATCGCCCTAACGCGAAGCAGCCAAAGTCGAACAACGACGAAGAGATGGAGAAGGGTAAAGCAAACCCTAGACAAGCCTACGACTACAGGAAGACAGAGAAGTGTATCATGGAACTAATTAAGAGAGAGAAATGGTTTCCAGACATTGGCAGGGAAGTTTACTGTCTACTTACTCCGAATTAATATATTATTTACAATTATTAGTTATTAATAATAATTAATTTTATAATTAATAATTAACTCAAATAATTAAAATATAATGATGATCAGTTAAAATTTTGATAAGATTTAATTTTAAATATTATAATTAAAAATATAAATTTAATTTAATTTTTTAATGAATTAACTATTTTAAATCACGAGTTGCATTGTCAAATAGCTTCATATGATTTATTAGAATTTAATATCTCTATCACCAAATAATTTTCAAGATTTAACATTCTCATAATTTAATAAATCCGAATTTATAGGATTTACTAAATCCACCTTAAATTCAAATAGCTCTAATAAAATAAACGGAAGATCTTCAGTTCTATGGTCCCATTTACTTATTTATTTTCTTTTGTTCATGGTAATCATAGTGTGATAATGATGAACAATTTGTCTGATTTAATCTTATTTTGATAAGATTATTATCAAAGAATGATGTAAACTATAATGCTTCAACCTATCATATTAGCGAGGTATCATTCTATCTAAACTCCTCCGAAATACCCACATCAAAAAAGAAAGCCACATGCCTTATAATGTTGCATAAAGCTCAACTAGTCCGAGTTGAACTCATTTGACACCTATCAATAGCAATTTGAAATATTGAACATAATCACATCAATCCCATAGAATGCCATTGATCCCTTTGTTCATGGTTTGCTCAACTAGTACTAAAAAACTGCTTTAAGAAGCAGTAAGAAAGCCGCCCCGAATGAAGCCTAATAGCAAATGACTCTCTTTTAAGATTTTATGTGGTTGAGAGTATTTTTAATGTACATTACTTGATGATCTTAAAAGACTTTTATTAGAAGAGGAGTCATTGTCGATGCATAAGATTCTGATGTGTGCGAGAAAATAATTGAAATACACTTAAGAGCGAAAAATATAGTCTCAGGTCCAAAGATAAAATAAGTGTCTAGTTCACGATAAATAAGTAGAAACCTAGAAATTTTTCTAACAAAAAAATTATGAGGAATATTCAAACACCATTCAATATGCAATTGGATTGTATTACATATTTACATATCAAGATAATTACTTCCTCAATGAAATAAAAATCCTAGTATATTTAATAATGTTTGATCATTCCTCACAAAAAAAAAAACTTATGTGAGGAATTCCTTATATTAATTTTATCCTTGATGCCTTTATTTTATGTATACAGATGTCTATATAATTATAACTATACAGATGCATATATGCATATAATATATTCACATATATATGTTCATAAGAGCATGACCGAATTGGTTCCCTTTTTATTTTTCTGAAGTATCAAAATGATAATCATCGGCTATATAAAAATATCATTTTGATATCTTGACTTTTTAAATAAGGTCAAAATAGTCTTTCTATAGGATCATTTAGGTCCCTATTTAAAAAACCAATGGGCTAAAATGAAAATTTTATGTAATCAAGATCATTTTGACTTTTTGTAAAAAATTAGAGGACCATTATATATATAATGTAACGTACTTGAAATTAGAGAGTGAACGAAGGAAGCCTTCGCTGTGTGCGGAAATAACTATTCAACCGGCATTTTCCTGACAGCAAAGAGGGAGCGGACGTAGGAGAAGGTGGTTGAGGAGAAACGAAACTCGCGGTTGTATAGAGAGGGAGAGAAGGGGAGCGCGATCTCCTTCTCCTCATCCTTTCTCTCTCCGTGTTCTTACCTCTCGAGGATTGAGAGGACTGTTCTCAGTGGGTTGACGGATAGAGGGAGATATAGGGGGAGAGGAGGAAATGGGAACATGGAGGAGGGCTTATGGCGCCCTTAAGGATTCTACAATGGTTGGCCTTGCAAAAGTCAGTAGTGAATATAAGGCTAGTATATATGATTTCAGGAATGAATCAAAATTTCGCATTTGGTTTAGTTTTTTTTTTTTTTTTTTTTAATGTTTGGAATTGTTGAATATGATGAAGGAACTGGATATTGCCATTGTGAAGGCGACGAATCACGAAGAATGCCCACCGAAGGAAAGACACGTTAGAAGTGAGTGAGCTGTGGTTTCTCCGAAACCTGATTTGGTTTCTCTATCTAATTCGTCTTTTTTTAAGGATTTTCGCCATTCCTGTTTAGGTTTTTAAAGCTTTTGTTATTATCTTTTTTATCGTATTTTTTGTTGAAGTGACATTGATCACTTTTTCAATGTTATGAATTTCAGAAATATTTATAGCTACATCTGTTGCTCGACCAAGGGCTGACATTGCCTATTGCATATATGCACTTGCAAAGAGGCTAGCAAAGACACGTAATTGGGTGGTATGTTCTGATTTGTTCTGCAGTGAACATTTTAATGTTTTATCCTTTTGATATGGTTAACCATGCATGAATGCAAGTATTGCCTTTGTATAACATATTGTAATTGATTTTATCCTTTTTTTTTATTGAAGTTTTGCAAAGTAAACTTACAACTGGTTAAAAGTTCTGAAGGCATGTTTCCTTTTATTACGATTGCTGCTTGCTGGATTTGCCTTGATGCTAGTTAAGTTTGTTGGTTAAATGCACTCCTAGCTTGAAGCGACATATTGGGCATCAATGGACTTGAAATTAGAGGTCAGCACCAACCTGAGGCGTTTTCACCTCAGGAAGGACCATTAATATTTAATTTAGGAAATGTAAGACTACCAGGTTAGTGGGGTGGTAGTGAGGTTGCGTAAATCTAAGATTAAAAAATGGGGATGCAAATTGTTTGGCCAATTTTAGAGGAAGATTCCCTCAGAGAGAGAGGGTAATTTAGGATTTCATTTCATATTCAATGGCAATCATCAAAATTCTAGCACATGATATCTTTATTTAGAGAGGATCCTTGTGTTTTTATATTAGGAACCACACAAAACAAAAATTATATTAACGCTAGATTAATTTAAATAAATCCTAATCTATTTATTGTTTTGCATCAAAAGGACTACTTAAGGTTGGAAGTTGATGTTGGGAAAGAGAGTGTCTCAAACCAAGGACAAGTACAATGAACCACAAATCGACTGCAAAAGAGTTCAATCACCACAAAAGAGCACCATTTTACGTAATTCAACTTAAGTAGACCGACATCCATAGTCGATAGAGATCGAATAATCTACAAAACGTCAAAAAGAGTAAACAAAGGATTTCACTCATATAAAGCTGTAGATATGGAAGAAGATATGATTTTTGCTAACTGAGACAGAATGCAATAACCTGTTAGAAAGATGAGGGCTAGTGGAGAAGGAGATGATGTTATTGCTTCAGTCACTCTCTTCCCCTCTATTGCAAGAATTCAAATAAGAATTATTCATTGCTATGCCCAAGAGTTTTTTCTCATTCTAGAACCAAAAATAACATCACTTCTTCAGTTTTTCCTTTAGAAAGGAGCCGAAGAACTTTACTTGCAAGCACCTAAATAATATATATATATATATATATCTTTCTCAGATGACACCTCTCTTGCTCTGTCTCTCCTTTTCTTGTTTCTTCTTGTTGTGGAATGCTTCAACGAAATACAACCATCTCTTTATATAGGGCTTAGACATATTGGTAGAAAACTTGAACTTAATAAAGCTTGACTTTAGTAGCCATTATCTTGAAAGTATAAGAATCAATAAATTAATTATGAATTAGGTTAGTCACCACCTTAAAAAAATTAAATATGAAATGAGTTACATGGCCATCACCTTGAAAAATATGTGAATAAATCTTAAGCTGATAGTCATCAATCTTGAAAAATCAATATCAAATCTTATCTAAGATGGCTAATGAAATTGAACTCCATATATTACAATATCCTATTTGGAGTTTGAATTTCTAATGCTAGCTTAATGATGTTTGAACACTTCTCTGTTTGACATCTCCATGTCATCAGTCTGAAGGTTAACTAAGGCATTGCAATGCCTCCATTAGTAGAAAATTTATCAAACTTTGCCTTATTACTATGTTGCTCTTTTATTTTGATTATTTATCTATCACGTAATGCCCATTTGTCCTTTAGAGGCTCCTTGACAAAAAAGATTATTTTTCACTGCTCTTCTAGAATCATCAACAACAGAATTCATAGTAGCTCTCATTTTTCTAATACTTGATGTCATATACTTAGTACTATTCTTACTTTGTAGCTACAACCATAGTTGTAGAATCCAACACATCACATGTGATATTGTATTCTACAACACAGAGTCTACTAACTCTATTTGACTTCAAGACACTCAATGCACTCTTATAGATCTTAAGGGCATTAGCATCACAAAAAAATCTATATCGTACAATATAAGAATAATTAAAGATATTAGATTCATCTTCAAATCTAATACATATCTGACTTCAGTTGATGATATAGTTACACCATCATGTGTGTTTAACTTTATAGTGCTAGAACCTCAAATATTGTATATAGCTTCATTTCTCATATAAACACATCCACTAAAACTTGGCTTTTATATGAAAATATATCTAAATGAGGACAAGCTAAGTCTAGAATTCACTGTTCTTTTCACTTGTTATATTGAGTAACTAAAAGAGCATCGCCAATTTCATAACTTGAAAAATATGCAATCATAGTTGCACAAGTTGACTTATCCATTATGTGGTCGTCATCTGCTTCTTGCTCTCTTCTTCAAATTAAAACAATTCTTCTTTTTACGCCCATTCTTCTTATTATAGAAGCAAGTGATCTCTTAAATTTATTTTGAAATTACTTATGCCATGGCTAAAAGAGAATCCTTGCTCATAAGATCTTCCTATAATTTTCATGAAACCTTCAGCTGCTTTTTCATTTTTCTTGAGCTTGAAAGTTTTTTCTTTTGAAAAAAGTGAAATTTTGACATCGTCGGAGTTTATTATATCACATCCATATAACATGATATATCGAAAGTGCTTGTAAGAGGGAGATAAAGAGCACAATAATAATAAGGCTTAATCTTCATCATCAATAATCAAATTAATATTTCTTAAATCCCAACAACAACATCAAGCCTTTATCCCACTATGTGGGGTTGGCTAAATGAATCCTTTTTCTCCATTGTGTCCTATTAAGAGTCAAATTCTTATTTAAATATAATTAAAAAAGATTATTTCTAATACTTTCTTACTAAGGTTTTTTAGATATACCGCTATCTTTCTTAGTATAAGTCAGATCAAATGCATCTACTCTCCTAACCGCGTCATCAGAAGGCCAACATTTTATGTGTCCACACCATCTATGGTGATTCTCTTTAATCTTATTTACCACTGAAGCTACATCGTCGTTGACAAGTCCCAAGTCCTGGATAAGAAAAATGAAGAGTTGTGTTAGATAGTCAAGTGCTACCGCAAAACTTGTTGAACAATCATGACATGTATCATTTAATATATTGTGTTAATATTTCTCAAATAATGAATGATGAAATTAAACTCATTCAAATGTGATTTAGGCTTCGTTTTGGTAGCTTTCTTACTGTTTAAGAAATTTTTGTATTAAAAAACTATTTTAGAAAGCAGTAAGAAAGCTGTCCCAAACAAAGCCTTAATAGACATGCCTTCTTGGATGAGAAATAAATAAAGTCTCTACCTTTGATAAAATTATTAGAGAGGCTTTAGGTCATGTATAAAGACTTCAACTTGAGCCATAAATCTTGTGCAATTGTCTCCTCTAAGATCTCTATCAAGCCTCATCCACCGAACATAGCTAAATCGCCTAGGGAGCTTTCCCATTCATCTCTGCCTTGTCTTCTTCTCTCATAATTTTATGCATTTGGCTGTCTTATGAGAGCTTTTACAAGTCTTTTACTTGACAAGTACATCACAAATTTTGGTTCTTCAAAAAGTGAAACTCTTTGAGCCATCAATCTTCTCAATCTTGAACTTATAGCCATCATACTTCTCATAACCTTGCTCTGATACTAATTTTTTGAGAAAATGAGTGCAACTCAACCAAGGAGAGAGTACAATGACCATAAAGAAACTACAAAGAGATCAAGCATCAGAAAAGAAACACCAAATTTTACATGATTTAGATTAAGCAAGCCTACATCCACAATCTCTTAAAGATCTAGTAATCCTCCAAACTTCTAAGAGAGTACACAAAGGATTACACTTCATACAAAGTTAGAGATATGAACAACAATATCACTTTATTTAATTGAGAGAGAATGCAGTCATGTTTTGTGAAGATGAGGACTAACAAAGAAGGAGATGATGAAGTTGCTCTATGCACTCTCTTTTAAGGTTGTAAACGAATCGAGCCGAGCCGAGCATGTGCTTGTTCATCGTTGAGTTTATTTATTATTAACTTGTTCAAGCTCTATTCGAGTTTTTTTGATCGTATTGAAGTTTGGTTTGTTTAAATTAATGGATGTTTATGTTTGGTTCATGTTCAGTTCATTTCGTACTTATCGAACTTCAAACAAGTGAGCTTTATTGGGCTCTACTTCAAGATGTTCATTACCTTAACAAACGAGCCTTATTGAGCATGCTAACAAACAATACATTGAGTTTGCTTTTGAACATATCTAACGATTCTATTCATGACTATATATAGTGACTATTTTACGAAACGAACCTATTTGCGAACACATGTAACGAGGGTTTTATAACTATTAAGCAAGTTCATTCACGAATATATCTAACGAGTGTTTTCAAGCTATCAAAAGAGCCCGTAAAATATAACTCAATAATATTATAAAATAAAAATAATTGTAATTAAATTATACGTAACATCAATTTAGTAGATATTAATAATTTATTTTAATTAATATATACTATAATATTTAATTAATTTTAAAATGTATTAATTAATAATTATTATATCATTCAATTATAATAAATATAAAATATTTATATTAAGTATGTTCATCATTTTTATAATCAAAGATTAATCTAGTTTTTAATAAGCTTATTCACAAGCTTTGTATCGAACAAAAATCGAGCTTTATGTCGAGCTTGTTCACGAGCTTTAAATGATGTTGTTCATTAACATAAATGAGTCGAACACATAGTTGTTTAAGTTTGTTTATTTAAGCATTGAGTATTTAAAAAAATGTTCAAGCTTGTTTGCTTAATTAAATGATCACGAACTAGCTTTAATCGAGCCGAGCTGTGAGTAGCATGTCGAAAGCTTGACTTGTTTGCAGCCCTAGTCTCTTTCTCTCTATTGCAGGAATTCAAATAAGAAATTTTCTTTGCCATGACCAAGATTTTTTCACTTGGTAAAACAAAAAATAGCAACACTTCTTTCTTCTTGAAGAAGCCGAAGAACTCCACTTGAAAACACTCAAAAAAAAAAAAAAAACTTCTACCTTTCTTTCTTGGATGAAAACTTTCTCCCCTAATTTTCTCTCTCTCCTTTTCTTTGTTGCTTCTTGCTATGGAATGCTTCAACACAATACAACCATCTTTTTATATAGTTCTTAGATATGGTAGATAGTAATCTTGAATTTAATAAAGCTTGACTTTGGTAGCTATCATTTTGAAAAAATAAATGTGAATTAATTAATCTTGAATCAAGTAAGCCACCATTTTGAAAAATCAAATATGAATTGAATTATGAACATGATCTTGAAGCTTGGGTGATCACCCTATGCTATAGTTTAAGTAAGCCTAAATTAAATGATTAGATAACATTAAGTAGCTATGTAATCTAATAAGATACTTATTATATTTTAAAATAGCAAATGCCACACTATGAGCTATGCATTGTTGCTTCATGAGATTTTTGTGCTGTGATAGGCTATTTGTTATTAACAAATATGAGATAACCTAGCTTTTATCCTTTTTTGGTTTATACCCCCGAACAAAAAGAATAATTGATGTTGATATGCAAAAATACTTGATTAGAGTTGAAAAGATTAATCGGAAAATAAGTTTAAGAACGATAATAAATGCTCCAAAACTTTTTTAATGAATAATCTAACATTTCTATGAGAAATAGAAGATAATTAATGGGGGTTGTGTTCAACTATAAAGTCGAAATTGATTTTTTATTTGTTTTTAACTTCTAGTCTACATAGTTCATTTTCCGATTTATTGATATTAGATCAGGTCTTACATTCATCAATTAATTAACTATACTGGTGAAGTGGAATAAGCCATCTTCACTATTTAATATAACGAAATTAAAAAAAAAAAAACTATTACTTTTTTGTAAAAGGTTCTAAAAATTCTAGTTCTGCACAGAAATTTGCATTTAGGATGGCTACTTTATATCTCTGCACATTTCATTCTATTAATTAAGTAATTTAATTTTGATGAAATTTCACAGGTTGCAGTCAAAACATTGATAGTGATTCACAGAATGTTGCGAGAAGGTGACCCTACATTTAAAGAGGAGCTCTTGAACTATTCGCATAAGGGACAAATTTTACAAATTTCCAATTTCAAGGATGACTCGAGTCCTTTTGGTATAAATTTCTAGTGAAGATTGTACAGAAAGCGATAATTGTTATCAAATTACAAAGAAATTGCTTGCCCATAGGAGCTGTTTTATTTATTGCAGATCAAAGCATAGTAAAATAAATTTGATAGATTAGACTCTATATACTTTGGACAGGTTTATCAATAAAATAAACTATGGCGTAAAAAATTATAATCTATCAACTTTTCTTTGAAAAAAAAAGAAGATTTAATTAAACTTTTGCGGTTAAAATGGTTCAATTGTCTCAGGGACTTCTCTTCATTTTTGTTTTGTGTATGTTTTAAAAACATTTTTTTTTTCTATAAAATTTGAATTTCAAGCTGGGCATTACTTAAGAATGCGCGGCCTTATTGCTCATGTTTTAGCACAGGGAAAAGCTATTTTGGATAACAATGCGCAAATATTTCACTATTTAACAGAATAGCCTCACAATAATTGTATGTTTAATTGCTTTAAAATTTCTTAATTTTTTTTCTCTTCTAGCTTGGGATTGCTCTGCGTGGGTTCGTACATACGCACTCTTTATAGAAGAAAGACTTGAATGCTTTGGAGTTTTAAAATATGACATCGAAGCGGAGCGTTTGATGAAAAATGCACAAGGTTCTTCCAAGGTAACATCTACACACACACACACGTATCTCATAATTTAATTTTTTCTTTTTTAACAAGATGTGTTCTACTTTCAACTTGGTTTTAAACCCAATGTTGGAAACTTTGTAGGGACATACTAGAACTAGAACTTTATCTTGTCCAGATCTGCTAGAGCAAATGCCCGCCTTACAACAGCTACTGCATCGGCTTGTAGGATGCCAGGTAGGGATTTATGCTGTGAAAAGATAGTATAACAGCTAACCTTACGTTGAAAAGGGAATTAACTATTACACACTATTGACTATACTAATATCTTCATCCAACTAAATCCTTCTCGATTGTTTTATAGCCAGAAGGATCAGCATCTGGAAACAATCTTATACAATATGCATTGGCATTGGTATGTTTTATACTCTACTATCCGTTATTCCTCTTCTTTTTTTTTTAATATTGGGAAATTAATGCTTCTAATTCATTTTTCAATATTAGCTATCAATGTTGCAAACATTGCCGTTGCCAGGTCCCAAGCCCTAGATGAGAAAAATGAAGGGTTACATTAGTTAGTCGATAGGACGCGAAACGAGCATATACGTGAAAAGGTTGGAATAGCTCCAGTAGAAGATAATATTATAGAGAGTCGTCTTAGATGATTTGGTCACATAAAATGCCAGCCTTCTAATGATCCGATCAGGAGAGTAGATGTATTAGATTTGACCTATGTTAAGAGAGGTCAAGAGAGGTAGAGGTAGACCAAAAAAGATTTGGTTAGAAATTATTAGAATTTAGAAATGACATTTCTTTATTATATTTAAATGAAATATTGACTCTTAACCGGACACAATGAAAAAAAAGATTCATGTAGCCAACCCCGCGTAGTGGGATAAGTGCTTGATGTTGTTGTTAGCTTCTAGCAACCAATCGAGCCATAAACATAAAAAAAACTTAAATAACAACAAATAAACAAGAATTTATGAGACGAAAGACTTAGATTATGATAAAATAGTGATATTTTAAAGTTTTGCACTACATGTCAAATAGTTTTTTTGTATGGTTCAACATGTTAGATTACTGATGCAGGACTAATATGCTTGAATGTAAATTGGATTTTGCACGGTGTAATTTAAAGAGCAATTGGTAGATTAAATTACTAACATTTGAACGATAAAATAAAATAAGAGAGTGATGCTTGCGTTTAGGCTAAACCACATGTAATAATGCTAGCACAAACAAATATTTAGAGAATCAAAATGATGCTAACATAGTAGTTGTTCATGTATAATTCCTCGATTAACAATGAGACAAGCAAACATAAAGGAACACTCAAGTAATCCTACGTTTACTAAGCTTTTAGCATGAGGAGCGGCTTAGATCCTTTACGATTTCATCATCACCTACAAGGTTAGGAGAAAGTGAAGTAATTGACGAAATAAGAAGGTTCACCTTAACCGGAGAGGAGTCGTTGTCGGATAGCCGCCACTTGCTTGCCAATAGCAAAGGTGAGGCGGCGTAGGAGGTGAGTGAAATCCTTGCTGAACGGAGGAGCGTCCGGAGGGGAAGCAGTCGTGAGTCGGCCTAGGATGGTCCACCGTCCCTTCTTCCTCTGATCGTCAATCGTATCCACCAAAGTAATGTGGATCCGATCGAAATATTCTTCGACGGTGTCGTCGAAGTCAAACCCGACGTCGAAGAACGGGGACCGGAGGATGTCGATGTTATCGTCTTCGTCAAGTACCAACCCGTAATCCCATACGGGCACGTCCATTCATGTTGTTGAAGGATGACAAGTAATGGTCGGTGAAGCTTTGCTGCCCTTGATGTGTTCTTCCAATAGAGTGGTGATTTCCTTTGAGAATCCAAGGAGAAAGAGGGCGGGGAAGGTGGCCGGCCAAGGGGTGGGGTTGGGGAATTAGGGTTAGGGTTTTGGAGAGGGAAGGAAGTTATTTAAAATCTGAAATTTAATTTCAGATTTTTAGGGAGGAGGGAAGTTGGAAATTATTTGAAATCAAATCCCAAAGAGAAAAGAGGCTTTAATGGAAGAGAGAGAGAGGGGGCGGCATAGGGATAGGGGCCGGCGGCTTGTAGAGAGGATTGGGAGAGATTTGGGGAGGGGATTGGGGTTTCTTAATTTAGAATTAGAGAAAAGGAAAGATTTAATTCTCTCCTTATCAATCAAAATTTCAAAGGAAATCAAATAGAAAACTTTCCTAAAATAGTTTTGATAATTTAGGAAAGTATCCTAATTTGAATTTAAATTGAATTCAAATCTTCAATACCTTCCAAATATATTCCCTAATATTTTAGGAAACTCAATTAGAGAGAGAGGAAGGGGTGGGGGACGGGTGGGAGCCGGCGGCTGGTAGAGGAGGGGCGGGTGGGCCGTGGGGGTAGGGGAAGGTGGGGAATCGGTTTGGGGAAGGGAAGGGGGGAAGGGGTCGGGCCGTGGGTTGGGGAAAGAGGGAAGGAGAAGGGGAGGGGAGGGAGGAGCTAAGATTTAAAACCACGAACCCGACACATCGAAGTTGGTGGGTGATGCACTTTCTTCTCCAAAGGATCTCTCCAAGCTCTCAAACTCACATAAGGATGCAATATGCAGAAATTTTAATAATAATCATTCATTACTCAAAACAGTACACTAGGGCCTTTAAATAGCCCAAATACAATATACAAACGAAAAGACAAACATGCCCTCTTGGGCTTACAAACATATCCCTCTAAAGTAAGGGCACAATGGTAAACGAAAATAAAAGACAACAATAATCATAATAGAACTAAAAATATAAAGACTCGATCGTGGCCGTAGATCGACGACCACGTCTCCGATACACTTTCCAAGTGTGGATGTCCTCATCAATTACATTTGTTTCAGATATCATTTTATTATTTGTGAAGGCGTTTTGATGCTTTTCATTTAACTTATTACATGTAAGATTTCTTTTTTTTTTTTTTTTAGTTGAAGAAAAAATTGAATTATGGAGGTCAACTTTAGAGTCTAAAGGTTTTCATTTGAGTACATTTAAAACCAAATATAGGAATTTTAATTTTTGTAGTAATAGATCTGGTGGGGGGATTGTGACTTTGGACGATTAATTCATTAAAAAAAGTATACGTTTTAGATATCTCGGGTCTATTGTTCAAAGTGATGGTGATATAGATGGAGATATTATTAGTAGAATTCAAGTTGGATGGTTGAAGTGGAGGAATGCATCGGGCATGTTGTGTGATAGGAAAGAACCTCTCAAACTTAAGTAAAAATTCTATAAGATGGTGGTGAGACTTGTAATGCTTTATGGTGCAGAATGTTGGCCATTAAAAGAGAAGCATAAAATTAAGTTAAGTGTTGTAGAGATGAGGATGCTCCAGTGGATGAGTGACTTTACTCTTAGAGACAGAATGTGAAATGAGTATATAGGTGAAAAGGTTGGAGTAGCTCCAGTAGCAGATAAGATCAGAGTGAGTCGTCTTAGATGGTTTGACCACATAAAACGTCGACCTTCTGATGAGCCGGTTTGGAGAGTAGATGTATTAATTTTGACCAATGTTAAGAAAGGTAGAGGTAGACTTAAATACTCTTGATTAGAAAATAATAGAAATGATATTTTTTATTAGGTTTAAATGATAATTTGACTCTTAACATGACACAATGGGGAAAAATGATTCATGTAGCCAACCCATTGTAGTGTGATTAAGGCTTGATGTTGTTATTGTTGTTGTAGGAGACAAGATTTTGATAGTTTCCTGATCATCCAAACTTGTTATAGGAGTTTCAAGTTTATTTGGATATTACTATTCAGTTTTGAGAGCTGCAATTTCATTTGTATGTCGTGATAGCTTATTTCATTTTGTATTGACTTTTTAGGTTATAAAGGAGAGTTTCAAAATCTATTGTGCAGTTAATGACGGGATCATCAATCTTGTTGATATGGTATAGTAGTTTATTTGCTTAATTTGCTATGCGCTTTTTGATTTGCATTGAAAGTTTAGCCCTTTCTTCTGCTACTAGTACTTCCAAATTTATGCAGTTCTTTGAGATGTCAAAATATGATGCCATTAAAGCGCTGGAGGTATATAAAAGAGCTGGCCAACAGGTGAAAATTATTGCTTCTAGCGTTAAAAACTATTTCATTAGAAAGTTTTAGGTTTGGTGTTTTCTTTTTAATAAATTTTATAAAGAGTATTTATCGGCTATTCAACTCTTTAACAGGCAGAAAATCTTTCTGATTTCTATGACTTGTGTAAACATTTGGAACTCGCTAGAAATTTTCAGTTTCCGACTCTAAGACAGGTGTCATTCGTTAATTACTTACTCATCTTTTTTAAGTTGTAAGATATTTCATGTATATGTTTTATTCATAGTTTTCCATATTCTTTACAGCCACCTCCATCATTCCTAGCAACAATGGAAGAGTACATACGTGAAGCTCCATGTATGAGCAACATTTCAACTAAGAATTCGGTTAGTGAAAATAAATTTAACGAGCATATAAACGCTCACATAGACCACCATAATGTTTTTCTTTTTATAATATGATTGAGATGTTTACCAGAGTAATGAAATCAATCAAGTGCTACAAGTTTTATTATTAATTGCAGAACATATTTTTATCAAGTAAACAACCAAAATGGTCCTTAGACTTTTAAAAGTTATGATTTTTTTTTTTTGCTTTTGAAGAAGTCATGAAGCAGCTTTCTTGCTATTGTCACACTCTAACACATCTTGTTATAAAAAGCCGCTTCTCATCACAGAAATTTTTAAAAATCAACTAAAAAACTGTAGCCAAATAAAATTGTTGAAGTTGTCTAAAAAATTAGATGAAAAAGTTGCCTTAAACAGACTGATAGACCGGCTGAGCTAGTCCAGCCAATCAACCCAGACTCAGCAAGGGGGGCCCGTCTAGCTGCCGGGCGGAAGAGCCCTGTGGACCCCACTAGTGTGGGCAAGGAGAGAGGGGGGCTCAAAGGGGATTAATTCTACCTTAATTACTTATCATAGAAAACCAAAATTGGGGGAATTAGGAAGCTTTCTGATTTGAATTCAGATTTTGGAAAGAATTAGGAATGTTTATTTAGGGAAATAAGATTGATTTGAATTCAGATTTGGGTGGAAATTATGATGGTTTATTTAGGGAAAGAGGGCGGATTTGAATTCAGATTTGGGAAGAAATTAAGAAGGTTTATTTAGGATTAATTAGGTTGTTTTATTTTTCATTATGTGATTTTGTGTTTTACAATAATTTTCTTCGTAGTTGTTCCTAGTGGCGCCTAAGGTTTGTGGAGAGTTGATCTACCTCTTGAATAGTATATTAACTTGTATCTTGGTTTGTTGTGCCAATATCAATGAAGTTAGCTCATAATCTCATTCTTTCTCTCTGATTTTTGCTGTGTTTTTTCTTCGGTATTACTATTTTTTTGACTGTGTGGAGATCAGATTCCTATCAAATTGGTATCAGAGCACCTTTTTTGGGAACTATGATAGCTAAGCAGGTGGATATATTGGAGGAGAGGCTTGATGGAGAAGTTGGAAATTCGAAATCTGAATTTGGAGAGCGAATTTCAACAATTGAGGCCAGATTTTCAAATCTGGAAGAGATGATGAAAATGATGTTAGAGTTTCAAGCCAAGACGGCATCGTTGGCATAAGAAGAGGAGAAGCCACATTTGAAGTCACTTCCAAGGAGGGGAATGAGTGAAGGGTATGGCCGGCGAAGAAATTGGGATGGTGAAGATCGGAGAGCTAATTTGGGGGAGAGGAAAACATGGAGGGATCACAACACCCGCTACATTGGAGGAAGAAGAAGCAATTGGGGTGGTGGCGATCCTAGGGTGAGAAAGTTGAAGATGTTGGTTTTTTAGCGAGAAGATGATCACAAGTGAATTTATAGGGTGGAACGATATTTTGCTATAAATAGGTTGACAGAAGATAAAAAACTTACTCAACCACTCTATATCTGGAAGGGAAGATTCTATCCTGATACTAGTGGAGAGACTTGCGAGCTTCAATCCGATCATGGAGGAAGTTCAAAGACTGTCTACTAAAATATTTTCGAACCAGTCGGGAAGGAGACTTGTATGCACAGTTCTTTGCTCAGGTGCAGGAGGGGATAGTGATAGAGTACCGGGAGAAGTTCGAGCTTCTCAAGCCAATTGGGAAGGTTGCTAGAGATTGTGCTAGAGCGGAACTTTATGAAGAAGCTCAAGCCTAATATTCGAGCAGCTGTTCAAGTACACTGAGGTCACGTGGCTTAAGGGAGGCTATGGAGCTATCCCAGCTGGTGGAGGATAAGAACTCCTTGGAGAGTAGCCGTAATAGTAGTTCGAGAGTCTCAGAAGGAAGCTCCGAGAAATAAAGATTAGGGAGTGCGACTAAGGGGAATTCTAAGAGGTTGACTGAGTTAGAAATTCAGGAGAAGCGGGTCAAGGGTTTATGCTTTAGGTGTGATGAGAAGTTCGCTCTAGGCCACCGTTGTAAGGACCATTCGTTACAGGTCCTAACAGTTTGTGAAGTTTGCTCCAGGCCACCGCTGTAAGGACCATTCGTTACAAATCTAGTTATCCCGCTAATGGATTTAATGTATCAAACACAAATCTCTCAATTAGAACTTAATTTATTTATGCTAGGGGCCAAATATTTCCTTTATCTTTCTTGGACAATTTTCAAGATGTTTTTAACTATTCTGATTTTATCTATGGTCACATCCACAAACTATGGTTCTATTATCTTCCTCTTATCCACTTTAGTCCAACTTAAATGTGTCATGCACTTCCTATCATACGATACTTCATTGGAAGCCATCTAAATGCTTGATTGATAAATGTTATTAAATGCAAATTCTATCATTGAAATATAGTTGTCTCAACAACACTCAAAATTTATAACTCATAATTTCAACGGTTCATGCAATATCTATATTGACGGGCCTTCTGTTTAACTGATTGAAGTTCAACTTTGTGCTCAAATCTTCTTATATTCCCCATCATAGCCTTGAGGTGAACTTGTCATCTTAAATCTAATGCAATCACACTATGTATCCCTTGCAGCCTAGCAGTGTCATTCACACATAGCTGAGCCAGTTTATTCATTGATTTTGTTTGTCTAATAGGTAAGAAACATGCTGTCTACATTAATCCATAAACAATTATCCAAACTATGCCATGTCACTATCTCAACCTAGTGAAAATCATAAAAAATTTCATGGTAATATTTTCCTACTTGTACTCTAGTAGAGACAATGGCTATAACAATCTACCATAATTTTAGTGTCCTAATTTATCATTTGACATGATTCACATATATCTGCAAATTAAGCCATGTCCCACTTCATACCCAACCATTGAAATAGTACTTTTAGATCTTTGTCCATCTCGTTGTTCCAATATGAATAGTGTAACCCGAGTAATGTGTTTCTTTCAAGATTTCCTATCTCAAATTTAAGCAATTGTGGACCCACAACCTTCCTTTGCACTTCATAGCATCATTGTCATCACACTTAACTCTGCTATTCTTTGTGGAAGACTGGGAGAGCGGATGAGCAAGTGGAGTTGGTTTGGTTTGGCCGAGGGCTGGGAGTCGACGGAAGGCAGGGATCATAAGTCCCGATCGGCTGGGAGGTTCGATTCGAGTGTAGGAGGGAGGCGGCACGGTGACTCGATTGAGAGGTTCAAAACCAATGGGAAGGAACCGTCATTGAAGGAGGCGTGTGATTTTAGTTGTGATAGGCAGAGATGTCATCGAATGATTCGACGTGAGGAAGTATACAGGAGGAGCTGGATTCGAGATTTAAAGTGCAAAAGGAAAAGGGCAAACAAAGTCTCACTTCGTTCTTCCTTTAACGACGTGAGCAGAAATGCAGAGGTCGAGACGAGTCATGCAAAGCATGCTGACGACGTGCGGAGAAGACTCGACAAAATGGGCGTTGATGTGTGGACGACGTCGGATAGGCAGCTACAGGTAAATTTGTTTGTTTGCTTTTTATTTCTTTATAGACGTCAACAAATACCATATTGGCTTCAATTAAGTAGGGATCCATAGGATAGTGAGACAACACTTTGTACTTAGATCCTTAGAGCATTACTTTAAAAACTGATGCTAATAGGTAGCATTGCCACCTTTGCTTCTTCTTTCGACACCACTATCACTTTAGTTTATGGGATTTTCACGACTGCTCAATATTTTGTTTTGCCGCAATTATGTATGGATGTAATATTTCTGCTGTATAATTATCAGTGTTGCTCAAAATTTGTCTGAGCTTTACAGATTCATCAGCTGGAGGGACTTTGCTGCCTCATGCTATTGATCATATCTTGCTCAGATTGTACTTTATGCTGATTGCACATTTATTTTATGTAGTATTATTCATTCTTCTCTCCTCTAGTTGTATTTTGGTAATATTTTAAATATTTATTTGGGGATCTCGGCACACGACGCGATATCGACCCAAATAAATATTTAAAATCCCCCTGTCTTTGGGGACATTTGTGAGCATCATTTAGGCTTTTCTCGAGCTTTGCAACTTCACCAGCTAGCAAAATTTAACTGCTTATAGTCTTTTATAGTTACTTTCGGTTGTTCCTGAGTTCTTTCACTGCTCCTTTGATTTCTGTAGTCGTGATGTCACGATTTTAGGCACCTGTTAGAGTCAGCAGTTATACCCTCTTCACAGCTTTAGCTTGAGTTCTTTAGATTTAAGTTCCTTCTGCTCTGTGCTTTGTGCAATAGGCATTGATGAAGGGTTACCTGATTTGTTTACATTGACTGGTTGGGAGATTTTTATACCTTCTGCCCTGTGCTTCTTACTTTGGCGGGCTTGGAGAATGAGTATATGCTGGTGACCTAAACCCTTCAGGTTTACATTAGGTCGGTGGCGATATGTCGTCTGTCCAGAGCTTTGTGCATAACATACTTGTTGATGATAGAAATCCTCTTAATTCAGTCTTAAGATTTATGTGAACTTTAGGATAATTTCTTCGGTCCTTTGCTTTATGCTTTGGTGGACTTATTGAAGAAGAATTCCTTCGATCCTCGCTTTGTGCTTTATGGATTTGTTGAAGGATTTGTAGGTTTCGAGTTGAATTAGTAATACCAGATGTAGGTAGTATTTTGACTTTTAACCGGTCGGGAAGACTTCAATCTGGGTTACTTGAGCTCATCAAATTAAAAGAGCTAGGACTTGATAGCTCTTTGTCATCCAGCTGCTGAAACAGAGATTCCTCTACTACGATATTTCTTATGGCTTGTTGAGTAGATGAAGCTGCCAGCGACTCGACCACATCTTGGCTTGTTGAGTCTGACCTTATATGCTCGTTCAAGCTTCAGACTTGAGCTATGGAGAAATACGCTCCTCCCGCTGAGTTTACCGAAGTTTGCAGATTTGAAGTCAATCTTTGTGGTTGTAGATTTCAGGGCCTACGCACATTTAGTAGATGTGTTGATTGGGAATACATCATTCCCAATGTAACTTCGACTCTCCAGCCAATTAGGAGAATCTCGTGGACTACGACTACTGAAACTTGTCGAGTCAAATAAACATTCGTGCTTCTTGCAGTCCTTACTGATAGGTTGACGAAGTGGGGGTTTCGCAACTACAGCCTTTCTTATGACTTGTTGAGTAGACAGAGCTGCCAGTGATTCAATCATATTTGGGCTTGTTGAATCAGCCTCTTACACCCATTCGGACCTTAAGCTTCAGGCTACAGAAGAACTTATGCCGCTCTAGCTCAATTTGCTAGAGTGTGTAGCCATGAAAGTCTTCTTTCCTGACCTTCGAAATCTTGGTATGTTGGAGAAGGTGATGTCCCAAACATTTTGGAGAATCACCTGTATATGTTAAAACTGAAGCTATCATTTTTTCTTTCTTGAAGGACTTTTCATGTTAATCAATAATTTTAGATATTTATTTAGGGATCTTGGCACGAAGCACGATGTAAAATTAAATAAATATTAGAATCTCCCTTATCCTGCAGGAGAGGGTTAGGCAGGTTTTTGCATTTTATAATTTTAAAAAATTATTTGGAGATCTTAGCACACAGCGCAATGTCGACCTAAATAAATATTTAAAATGCCCCATATTTTGCAGGGCATTTTTACGAGATACTTGAAATGCTTTCTTCTGCTACAAGAGAATTTCAAGAAAATAAATACGTACATTGATAAACATGTATATAGTATTTTAACCATTACGTAGTATATTGAGTACAAAATTTTCCTGGGTAACCTTCAAGCATGGTATTTCTTCAATTATCGACTTCTCGATGACGAAGGGGCCTTCCCAGTTGGATTCAAATTTATCATAGATTTTTTGGTGTGGAATGATTGGCCTTCTCTATACCAGGACCAATTCCTTTTCTTGAAATGCATGGTGGCGCACCATTTGATCAAAGGACTTTGCCATCCTTGCTTGGTAAATCTCCAGATTCTGTTGAGCTTGCAACCTGACTTCATCAAGTGGTCGAGCTCCTCCATTCTCAATCGAGCATTTTGCTCCTGAGTAAGATCATATTAGACAGCGACCTGAAGAGATGGTAGTTCGATCTCCAATAGTAGCACTGCTTCAACTCCGAACACCAGTAATGAGTGGCTTTGTCGTTTTATAAGTTGTACGATACACCCACAACGCCTCTACCATATTTCTATGCCACTCTCTTTTATTCTTGGTGAGAATCTTCTTCAGCAATTTTACCAGTGTCTTGCTGAAGGCTTCCGCTAAGCCATTTACCCTTGGATTATATATATAGATGAATATCACCAATTGATTTTATGTCGATCGACGAACCTATAGATTTTAGCACTTTTGAAAGTCATGTCATTGTTTAAGATTATACGGCGCGGTATACCGAATCTATAAACAATATTGTGGATAAAGAAATTAATCACATGCTCGAATGTGACTTCTTTGAACGGGGCCGTTTCTATCCATTTAAAGAAGTAGTCAGTTGCTGTCAGAATGAAGCGGTGTCATGCTGATGACGGATCTATCAGCTCGATTTCATCAGTTCCCCAACATTCGAAAAGCCAGGATGTTGTTGTGGGGTGCAGTTGATTTGGTGGTTGATGTATGATATCGTCGTGGATCTGGCACTCGTGGCATCTCTTAGTATGATCAATGCAGTCCCTTGCCATTGATAGCTAGTAATATCCCATCATCTTGATTTTAGCAGTCATCTTGGGACCTGACTGGTGTGCTCCACAAAGTCATTCATGAACTTCTGCTGCCTCCCTATCAGTTTCTTTGATCCCTAGGCATCTTAGTCACATTTGATCGAAAGCTCGCCAATACAACGTGTTGTTGACGAACATGTATCGCAACACCCTCTTCCTAATTTGCACAGCTAATGACTTGTCTGCTAGGAGCTTACTTTCTATAATGTAGTCGATGAAAGACTGCCTCCAGTCATCTTCTTCTTCGACATCTAAGCCATACCACCATGATTCTAAAGCTTGGCTAGACTTGCATCTTCTGTTGGTTGCTTGATGTTTCTCTGGCTGGTTTTTAAGATCAACTGGTTGGAGAGGTTGAGGATCAACTGGAGTTGTATCCTGCTGACTTGAATTTGATATTCCCTCTTCCTGCGAGAGTTGTAGAATTACTGGCTCTAGGACCCGACGAGTGTGGGCTCCAATCTACACAGACTCGTTGCCCGTATTTGCCATTTCCTTGGTTAATTTGGCCAGACAGTCGGATTTGCTGTTTTGAGTTCGGGGAACTCGAGCTAATTTGACAACTGGAATTTGCTTCATCAGCTCGAGAACTCGCCGATGATAGTATACTAACTCAAATTTGGTGATTTTGTAAACTCCCAGTACCTGAGTTATAACAAGTTGGGAATCACCATATATCTGGAGGTTTTGGATCCTAACTGAGATTACAATCTCCAGACCCGCTATCAAAGTTTCATATTCAGCCTCATTATTAGTTTGAGGCTCGGTCAAGCTGAATGAAAATCTTACTATGCCTTCCTCAGGTGCTATGAAAATGAGGCCGATACCAGTTTGAACGTTTGCCAGATTTGGAGGTTGGCACACTTAATTGACGACGCTCCATCGATGTACATCTTCCATACTTGTTTCTCCTTCTCTTCGACATGTATGATCTATTTCTCGGGTAGATCATCATTGAGTAGTGAATCTGCAGGGATAGGATGTGCAGCAAGAAAATATGTCAATACTTACCCTTTCACTGCCTTTTACGGACGTGCGTGATATCAAATTATAGGAGTATCATTGTCTACCTAGCTAAGCGACCTGTCAATGTTGGTCTTGTCATCACGAACTTTAGCGGATCGATCTTTGATATCAAGGTAATTTTATGAAAAAGCATGTAGTGACCAAGCTTCTAAGCAGCAAATATCAATGCCAAGCAATGCTTCTTGATAGGCAAATAGCATATCTCTGCTCCAATTAACCTCCGACAAATGTAGTAGAGCGCGTTCTCCTTGCCTTCTTCATTATGTTGAGCCAGTAGTGCTCCAAGAGACTCTTCTAGTGCTACAGTATACATGATGAGAGGCTTCCCTGGAATTGGCGCAGTGAGAATGGGTGGATTCAACAGGTATTTTTTGATATTATTAAATACTACCTGACATTCTTTATCCCATTTGAAGCGGACATCCTTCTTCATCACTTCGAAAATGGCTGGTACCTACCCGATAGATTCAATATGAATTGCCGAATGAAAGCCAACTGCTCTTGCAAGGAGCTAAGTTGATGGAAGTTCTTTGGCGGCGGCATTTTCATAATCACCTTGATCTTACTGGGGTAGATCTCGATTCCTCGATGGCAAATGACATCCCAGAAATTTTCCTGAGACCTTAATAATACATTTGAGACGGTTCATTTTTAGATCAAACTTTCTGATCCTCTTAAATATGATTTTCAGTTCATTCAGGTGATCTTTTTTGTTCATGCTCTTAACGATAAGACTATCTACTTATCACTTGACCTTTTGATGAATCAACTCATCAAATATGCGCATCATCGCCCGCTGATAGGTGACACCAGCATTGTTCGGGCAAAAGGGCATGACTGTGTAGTAGAACATGCCGATGGGCGTTCTGAACGATATATGTTTTTCATTTTCATGCGCCATCTTGATTTGATTGTATCCTGATGATCTGTCCATGAAGGAGAACATATCATAGTTGGGTGTGTTATCAACTTGAAGTTCTAACACTAGGAGCAAAAAGTCATCTTTCGGACACACCTTATTGAGGTCCCTGAAGTTGATGCAGACACGAATCTGACTGTTCTTTTTCTTGATAGAGACAATATTGGCGTTCCAACTGGCATACTTTTCTTCACGAATGAAGTTTACATCTATGAGCTTCTTCATCTCTGCATTCACCTATTCTTCAATGTCTAATCTCATTCTCCTTGGGGCTTGTTTGACGTGCATTGCATCTGGTTTAATGGCCAATATGTAAACTACTACATCAAGGGATAAGCCGGGCATCTCAGCGTATGTCCAAGCAAAGTAATCCCATAATTCACAGAGGAGCTTCTTTATTTCCTCGACTTGCTTATCGGGCAAAAGGGCACTGATGAAGGTTGAGGATCTTCTTCAGTCCCCAAATTGATTTCTTTCAGCTCATTCATAGTAGCTGCTTGTCCACTATCTTCAAGTTTTTTTGGTGCAGTTTTAGCTCCTATGAGTTAATCATCATGAGTATTGACTTCATATATTTCTTTCTCAATGTTGTCATTAGATTCAATTTCCCTATGTATAATTACACAAGTCTCCTTCCGGGGGTACGTTCGCACAATGAATTTGAGACCTTTTCTTGTAAGGATATCCTTCCTTCGTAAGGCGTAAGGATTTCTTTGGTTCCAAATACTTAGGTGGAGGTGAGGTTAACGTCTAGTAGTATCGATATTAGCTTGTTTCTGTAGCATTCATCGAATATTTCTGGGATAATACCTAGGCATTCTTGTAGGCATTATCTCTTCAGAATCGATGAGCTTGAAAAGCCAGACATAATTCTCCTCTTCACGTTCTCCGTCTTTATAGAGTAGACTCCCTGGCCTAGTCCCTTTACTTAGAGAAGGTACGTAGAGCGTTTTGAGCTCTTTAATGTTATGCGCGTGCTGTTAGTTTTGGCAAAATGAGGCTCCTGGTGGGCCTTTCAGAGTCCATGCTGTACATAGGGACGATAGTAGCCATTGTAGTAGTTGTGGAAAATTCCAATCCACTAAACCGGACGGTGGTTCCGGTGCTTCCGGTGCTTCCAGTGTTGATCCAGTATTAACCAGTCGGATGCTAGTTCCATGTCCCAGTTGGATGGTGATAGGGTGTCCCGCATTTTCATTCTGCACAAATGAAAGGCAGGGTTAGTAATCAAAATCTAATACATCACTCTACGCTTTCAAACTGCATAGATTACACATAACAAATAATAGGAGTAGGTAATTTAAAATGAATTTGAACCCTGCTTAGTGAATTTTTTAATGAATCGATTAAATATTCATTTTAGGAAATTTTAAAATTTTAGCTCATATTGATTTGTTGCTACTATAGCCTATGAATGACTAGCCAAAGATGAAAAGAGAAAACATCACCAGCGGAGTCGTTAAAAATCTGTGGGCTCCAAAAATTCGCGCCCCGGCCTCTCTGCGGACCCCTTTTCTTCTTTGGATTTTTGAGGAGAGTTTTAATAAGTAAGTTCCGAGGTAAATTTTCAGAAGTCAAATTGGATTATGAATAAGATACTACCCAAAGATTTCACCCTCATTTTGAAAAGACTTTATGATCTTAGTTCTAGTTTCATATAGGCGCAAACCATTATAGTTAATTACCCCTTCTAATAACGAGAGAGAACTTTCGATTAAGGATAGTCGTCAAACAGATACAAAGTATTTAGCGTATAATAACAGCATGGGTTTACTTTTTTTTTGGGAAAATTTAATAATTAAAATTTAAAATTTCACCATCTTGCACTTAAAGCGGATGCTGGGGGGGTGAATAATGATGAGCCCAATCATGATTCCATGATTCCATCATCCTGGGCATCGTGGTACCTAGTCTACTTAGTCAAAGGAGGTAGTTGACCCAACCTGACAGAAGGATCCTTGTCGGCAGCCATGGGTTGCTTCGTCCAATGGTACTTTGTAGACCTGTGGTGAATATTTATCTAGGGGGACAAATTCAAATTCACCTTAGCTAACAGAGGGCTTTGTGCCCGATCGATTATATTCTATTGATTTATTGCTCAATAATTTAACATCGTTGGGGAACATACGAGATATGATCATGGTCGTAATATAATAGTGCCATTTTGTGGCAAAATCCACCCGGTCAGAGGGTCCCGATCATAACCATTTACTTATGGTGTCGTTTAGCAGTGAAACCATCAGTGTGGTGCCATTTGACGGTGAAACCACCGGTTAGAGGACACGTGCCACGCCCTTACTGGCAGGAGACGGATTGAGAATAAATTCTAGTGATATTCTCGATTAGACATTTAGCTCTTGTGAGCTAAGAAGTTTTCAATTTGTCTATCTCGATAAACTGTTATGGAGGGTGGATGGGTATTTTTACTTTAAGTGTTTGATGATTTATTTCATTTTAAATATCTTGATTTCGGGTGATTATTTTTGAAAATTTGAATTTTTATGAGCATTTGAGATGCTTTTAAAATGTTTATGATCTCCTTTGATTGAGATTTTCTGCCAATACGACCATAATCTGGGTAATATTGTAGTCACTTTATTTTGTTGAAACTTGAAGGCATCGGAAAGTATAGGGTCCCCTTCGGTTGAGATAAACATTCAACATGACTATCATCAGGATAATGTTGTAATCACTTTAAAAGATTTATATTTTGTTGAAGCTTGAAAGCATCGGAAAGTATAGGGTCCCCTCTGGTTGAGATAAATATTAAACAAGGCCATTATCGGGGTAATGTTGCAGTCACTTTAAAAGATTTATATTTTGTTGAAGCTTAAAAGCATCAGAAAGTACAAAGTCCCCTCCGGTTGAGATAAACATTCGACACAACAATCATCGAGTTTTTATGGGTTATATTTTTATTGATTGAACATTGTCGACTTTATCAATTTACTGACAGAAGATCGGGTTCGTATCTAAATTTATTTCTTAACCCGCACAGCATCTTCAGACGTCATGTGTGTACATATAACACGCTCACCGGGGCCCATGCGGGTATATATTATTGAGTGCATTTTACACGATGCATTTATATGATTGTTACATATATACATAATATTATTGGAATGAAGCCTTTTGCATATTGCAAATGCATGCGGGAGGAAACTTTGGAGTGTGATTGCAATGTTAATTGACATGCCTAAATGACCCTTTACATCCTATCAATGCATGCAAGAGATCATTTTAAAATATAGTTGTAATGTCAAATGACAAATTTGAATGAAAACCCCTGCATCCTACAAATGCACACAGAAGGTCATTTTGAATTATGATTGCAATGTCAACTGACATGCTAAAATGAAATCCTCTGCACATTGTCAATGCATGCATACTATGGAATGCACATCAATGCATATTTTTATGCATGAGAGGGGTGTTTTGCATGAATTATTATGCCTACTGTAATGCATGTAGGAGAGCACTTTTAAAATATTTGGCATTAATCAATTACACAGGCAATTATCGTTTGAAGGTGCATAATATTATATTTAGAAGCTTGTAGATGCCTTCTGTTTGCTTGTACGAGTGTTACAGATCCAGTGACATATTTGCATGAATTATTATGTCTATCGCAATGCATGTACGAGGGCATTTCGAAATATTTGGCGCTAATTAATTGTGCGGGCAACTATCATTTGAATGTGGGCAATGTTCTGTTTAGAAGCTTGTAGACGCCTTCTGTCTGCTTGTACGAGTGTTGTAAATTCGGTAGCGCGGCATTGCGCTTCAGTGGCTTACAATTTTTACTATTGATTCCTTGCTTTTGCTTATATGTGAATCATAGGGCTTCATTAAGAATAGCCATGAGATACTTCATTGTTCTGATGCAAGCTCCATCTTCTCATCCTTCGAGAGATCAGACCCACGAATCATCCAATCTTTTGCTTAGACCAGACGAGGACATTCAAGTTGCATGAGATCATTTTGTGATAGATGAGGTATCATAATTTGATGAGACCAAAGGCTCGGCTGATGCACTGTTGGCTCTCATCGTCTTCAATTCGCCACAAGGTATTTCTCTCGAAGCATGAATAGGATAAGGAGCAAGATACTTTTCACTATCCCAATGATATTCTAGTATCTGATACACGTACGGGACATGAAAGTTTCTCCCGTAGTTTTTGACAAAGCAACAAAGAGCAACTTTTTTCAATCTACAGCTGCAACATTTAGTGGTGCATGCGTAGGCCATTAGGTTGTGAAGCTTGGTCTTCTAATCTTCATTTAAATAGTGCAGCATTTCTTCGAGAACCTCAGTATTTATGAAGAGATGATAAAATGAGATATTTTTTCCTTCAACTGCTCATTCTTTGATTCTACAGAATCATTCATAAAATCATTCAATTTTGCATGCTTAGTGTCATAGTTAGGGCCTTCCTCTAGTGATACGTCGGTGGGGTTTCTCCTTACATCAAATTTTCTTTATCCCACTTGTCACTATCAGGGTCTCTAGAGTTGTCAATTGGAGGACCCAATTGTACTTGATCAACAAAAGATCTATTATAGTCCTCTTGTATTTGCTGTGATCTTTAGGCCCTGCTCACAAATATCACGTTGCATGCGTATCTATGTTTACAGGGGTCCCAACATCCCTGCAATATATCTACTATCACTGTTGTTGGTTGGGGTTGGCATTTACTACAGCTTTCTGTATTTGCTGGTGGGTAGCATGTAGCATATATTGTGAGGCTCCTATAATGGTTCATAAATATTTGCCTCTTTTGCAAATCGATCATCCTTGCTTGCAGGATGCCGGCGCATTTGCTGTTGCATGTACGAACACACTTGTGTTTGTTACATGCTGTATGTACTTACCAGCAAATAGCATTATTATTTGCCGATAGGCTTTGTGCATTCGTTACTATGCTAATGTAGGCCACCAATTGAGATGCATTCATCACTGGTTTCCTGTGCAGGTTGGCCGACAATTTGTCCTTCAATGCACATCTATACCTCCTGCTTGCGTGGTATTGCTGATGTGAATGTAGTACATTGATTACTCGATCTTTGCTTTCGATGGATTAATGCATTTACCTTATTGCTGAATGGCTACTGACTGTAAGGCATGATTGTATTCATTGCATGTCGCTGACTATCACTGTTGCACATACGACAAATCTTTCGTCATTGCCAGCAAGATTCCACACTCATTGCATACTGCAATATATATGTTTGCAAGGGGCCTTGTCGTGTTGGCTGCATGTCACTAGTCATCACCTGTAGGTGGACTATTGTGGCATAACAAGTCTCCTATAGTTACTTGCAGGTGTTCATATTTATAGTAGGCTCTTAGTTCTTATTCACATATGAGCCGTCACATCATAGATCCCCAGCTTGTACCTTCACCGTGATTTCCTTATATATGCTTGTGGGGAAGTTATTGCTCTTGCATCATGCCTACTATCACCATACATGGGTGGCCTAGCGTACTTATCTACAAGACGTTAATGTTGACTGCAGGGCATCGCTGCATTCATTGTCTGTTGTGGGCTCTGAAAATTCGGCCCCGACCTCCCCATTGCTTTTTGGGGGAGTTTTAACGGATTAAGTTCTGGAGTAAATTTTGAGAAGGCAGATTGGGTTTATAGATAAGACACTACTCAGAGATTTCGCCCTCATTTTGTGAGAACTTTATGATCTGAGTTCTGGTTTCCGATAGGCGCAAGCCCCTATAGTTAATTACCCCTATCGGTAACTAGAGAGAACTTTCGATTAAGGCCAGTCGTCAATCAGATAACTAAAAATATATGGTATATGGCATATGGTAGCAACATGAGCTTAGGTGTTGAAAATTGATATTTAAAATTGAAAATTTCATCATCTTGCACTTAAAGGGGATGGTGGGGGAATGGATGTAGACTCGATCAAGATCCCATGGTTTCATTGTCCCGGGCCATCGTGGTCCCTAGTCTACTTAGTTAGAGGAGGTAGTCGACCCAACTTGGCAGAAGGATCCTTGTCGACAGCCATGGGTTGCGTCATCTAAGGGTACCTTATAGACCTGGGGTGGATGTTTGTTTAAGGGGACAAATTTGAATCCACCTTAGCTGATAGAGGGCTTTGTGCCATATCGATTATATCATATTGATTAGTATCTCAAAGATTTGATGCCATTGGGGAGCATACGGGCTCTGGCCATAACCGTAATTTGATGGTGCCATTTGTTAGCAAATCATCTGGTTCAGAGGGCCCCGGTTATAACTGTTTACCTGCAGTGCCATTTGGCGGCAAAACCGCCGGTTAAAGGACACGTGCCACATCCTTACTGGCAGGAGACTGTTTGAGAATGAATTCTAGTAATATTTTCGACCAACTATTAGCTCTTTGTAAGCTGAAGTATATATTTTAAATGTATCCACCTCGACAAACTGTTGCGGAGGATGGATGTGTTTTGCTTTAGGTATTTTTGATGGGTAATTTCAATTTTAAACATCTCAATCTTGGGATTTTGGGATTTTTGAAGTCTTTGAATTTTGGGTATTGGGCATTTGGGTGGTATTTTGAATGTATTTGAAGGTATAGAGTATTCGTAATTAACCCCTCCGGTTGAGATATACGTTCAACGCGGCCATTATCGGGGTAATGGGGTCATTTGTATTTTATTCATTGAATCTTGTCGACTTCGTCAGTTGTCAACAAAGGATCGGGTTTTCACCGGCTTCAAACCTTTGTTGGTGAATTTCATTGTTCATAGGCCTTGAAGGCCGAATATGAACGTATAAAATAGATATTCCGGTCGATACCCTGACCTTATATCTGTTTGATAGTTCGAGCCATGCCGACTCCTATATATCCATGTTGAAGGATCGGGCTCGAACTTAGGTTCATTTATTGACCCGCGTAGCATCCTTAGACATCATGTGTGTACTCATAACACGTTCGTCGGGCCCATGCGGGTTGTGGGATTACACATGCCCTCCTGTGTACCTATGTGCTTACATATTACAGTATATGTGCGGGGACATTTTGGACATTTGACGGATCTTCTGCGACAACTCGCAGAAGATTGTGTTCGCTGTAGCGTTTCTGTATTTGTTCGTAAGGGACATGTCAAGTGCACAACGGGTCTTCTACAGTGGCCTGTTGAAGCTCGTGTTTATGGTAGTCTTTCAACATTTTCCTGTGGATCGTGTGTTGGATGCACGACCACTGCTCATCAAGGAACTTGCAAGCCTAAATAATCTTGTCCAACGCAATGTTCAAGACCTGGTTAAACTGAGATTCACTTACTCCATAATGATTTGATCTGACTTTTTCTTCCCAAAACTCGTATAGAAATCAATAGACAACTTCCTAATTATGCCATAATCATCATTTTTCACTGTTGGCTTAAATAAATAATCAATCATTTCAACCTTGGATGACTACGTTCTCACTGATGCCCTATATGTCGAAATCAGGGGCCACCACTCTGAATTGACAATTGTAGCAATTAAAGGCACATCAGGCCATCCGGTAGAATCACACGAGATATCCATTCCTAAAATAATTGTTGCAGTCGTTGAGATGATTGGATAGCATGTGCATTACTTGTAATTGTGAGTTTAGGCCACCAAACTTTACATCAATCTTTAACAGCATATTTGTCAAATTTTGATCATTAACTCTAGTGGGCATAATGTGTTGTGTGTTGATATTCACTTGAATGTATCTAGATGTATCACATCGTTATTTTTACTGTATGTCGAATCCTTCTGGCTGCAACTGACATGTTGATTGTGGTATGGGTCTCCCACAGTGTCATTGAAGCCTTGCACAAACTCCTGTACGATCAAGAGATTCCTTACATCTGCAACGTCTCTCTTGCTGCCTTTTGCATACAGGTCAATGTGCTCATTTGAATCTTGATGTTGACTGCTGGCTGGACTATATTCCCCAACAATCCCTTTATGCTTATTTGGACCCTACTTAGGTCTCATAGGACCTTTCTCCTTCATGGTGTTTGCAAGTGAATGTAGTAAGGATTACTACATCTTTCTACAAGATTACCATGAAAACTATCATAAGCTTCAACTTTCTTACTTGAATGCATTCATTTGTCATTCACAGGGCATTGCCGTATTTGTTGTACATATTCTGTATTTACTTGTGGACATGTGTTGTATATATGATGAGCTTTTGTAGTAGCTCGTAGGGGCTTGCATCTGCAGCATATTCTCCACCTTTACTTGTAGGAGGGCAATGTGCTTGTTTGAATGATAGACACATATCTCATAATCCATCATTGTTGTCTTCATACAGCTTGCAATGTTTATTTATCTTTAATTATGATCAAACTATACACGCACATATTGATCATTGTTTGGAGATGAGTTAAATCCAATGCTACGAGTCTGTTTTCATGCTACAAAGAGTTCATGCCATGGCTTTGTGACCAAGCCATATTCTTCACAACCTTTTGAATGAGATTATTCTCGCAAGATGGATTGTAACATATATGCTGAATATGACACCACTGGTCATTAATATTTTCATTCCATTTGAGGTGATCGCTTCTTAACCTTCATCAAAAGATTGTGTTGTTAATCATAAACATGTTATTGCATATTTCACTTAATCCTCGTTTGCATGTTGATTATGTTCGAATATCTTTTAGCATATACTTGTATATGAATTGTTACAATCATTTCATGTTCCTTGTAGATTGTTCAAGTCTCCTGCTGTTCGAGTTTGATTCAAGTCCAGGTTCCTTTTGATCGTTCAAGTCAAGTTTCAATTTGAATTCGATTTGAATTCAATGTGCAAGTTCAAGTCCTTATTCAATTCGAGTTCCATATTGTTCATTTTCAAGTCTTATGTATTTATTCAAGTTAAGTATAGTCCTCTGCATTTAGTTCAAATTCAGGTCCCCTATTAATTAATCCAAGTCCTTGTGCATTTTAAGATGAAATTTTGGCAGCCTCCATGCGTCTCCCCAGTTTAGGAGAAACTACAGAAAACTGGGCCTTCTCACCATGCTAAGAAAAGCGTGTATGATGAGTGTCCTTAGACACCGCGGCCGTAATCTTCATCCCCCACCACGCCAAGAAAGACGTGTATGAGTCTTTAAAGGCACCTGTTTGAAAACACATTTGTTTCCCCGCGTACGGGTACTTATATGTATCCCCACCTCGCCGTAAGAGTCGCACAGGGTTCCCTTCCCACCACGCTAAAAAATGCTTATATAGACGGTTTTCCGGTGCGCCACAAACGTCGAAAATGGGGCTTTTGATGATTACCCTCTTCGTCGAAGGCGCCGCCCCAGGTTCCCTTCCCACCATGCTAAGAAAAGCTCGTAAGAGCGGTTTTCCGATGTACTGCGAACAACATAAATAGGCTCTCGGGGTTTTGAGTTTGGAGAGATTATACTTTCATGTGGTCAACGATGGCGGCACAAATTTGTAAAACGCACAAGTATAAAAATGCAGAAATTACATAACTTCCCTCTTTCTCCTTTTTTTTACTTAATTTTCTTTTCTTTTTTTTTTTGCATCATTTTCCCCCTCCCTTTTTTTAATTCTTTTTTTTTTCTCTTTTTTATATTTTCTTTCTTCTTTTTTTTTTGAAACCCTCTCCTCTTTTTTTGCATTTTCTCTCTTTTTTTTTCTTTTTCCTTTTTTGTCTCTTTCTTCTTTATATATATATATATATATATATATATATATATATGGAGAAGAATTTTCATATTACCTACTTCACTAGCTAGCATAAGCAAAGTTTACAACAAGACTTGGATACACATACTCCCTGGATATGGTAAGGCACATATACAGTATAAGCAGCATCTTACAATACATCGTTATACTCATAAAAATATTCCTTAACTACTGCCTAATATAAATAGGAAACATTATTAAAACGTATATATAAAAAAAGACAAAGAAGATCGAGAATATTTTCGAAATCCAGTATCAGATGCTATCATTATGGCTTGATACTTAATACCCTCATCTCTCTTAACATCTTAATACCTGTAATGAAGAGGTTTGGGTTCGGATGAACTGCAGGTGAGATGTGAGCTTTGGACCGGATATAAGAGGAAGGAAGTAAGAGGCGGGCTGTGAAAGTTCGATAGGGATGTTAAGCCCTGATGAACTAGTTCCGAGGCTAACCAAGAGGGGGGGGGTGAATTGGTTATTTAAAAATTTGAGAGCAACAGTAAAAAATCTTTTCGATGATTTACAGCGGAAACAAGTAAAACACACAAACGAAAAGATCAAATACAGATTTCACCTAAGCAATTAATCACAGAAAACTAAAGTGCATAAAGTAATCAGAAAAAACACACCAGATTTTATAGTGGTTCAGTCAACTTGACCTACGTCCACTCCCCGGAGCCTCCTCTCCGAGTATTGCACTAACTCAAAGTGTCTCTCCTTTTGCTCCCACAGCAAGGCGGAGAAGCCTGTACAAAAACTCCTTTCCACCGACACGGTGAGGCAGAGAACCTAACCTCCTTTTGCTTCCTCCTAAAGCAGGCAGAGAACCTCGGACTCCTTTCGCTTCCTCCTGAAGCAGGCAGAGAACCTGAACTTCTTTTGCTTCCTCCTGAAGCGGGCAGAGAATCCGGATCTTCTTGCCGACGATCCTCCCAAGAGACACCGACAAGACCAGAGACGGCGAGCAGAGAAAACGACTCTGATCCTTGCTTGGAGCAACCTTTGTGAATCCCTCATAAACTCCCCCTCACAAGATCCTCTCTCTCTCTCTCCCAAACTCTCTCTCTCTCTAGGGTTTCTCTGGAAAGGAAAGTGGCAAAAGATTTTTCTTGTTGGAAGAAAAATATCTTTTAAAGGAGGGCTCTAAAATTGCCCTAAACCTCAACTGGTCGGCCAAGATCGTCCTGTACGATCAGTTCAAAATCAGCTGTTTCAGCCTGGACGATCTGGCTATTCTGGACGATTAGTGAAAAAAATTGATCTGATCGTCCTGTATGATTCTGCGATCGTCCAGGACGATTAGTGTAAATTCAGGAATTTCGTCCAGAAGACCGCTCTGGTCGTCCAGAGAAACTTGTGCTCGACGATCTAAAAATGACTTGATCGTCCAGGACGATAAGGGTATCGTCTTGTACGATTAGTTCAAAAAGTGCCAAAATCGTCCTGAGCACCGATCTGGACGTACAGCTGAAACACACTAGACGATCATGATCGTCCCGGATGATCCTGCGATCGTCCTGGACGATATGATTGTATCAATTAAATATTAATTATTTTTTTTAATTACCAGACTAATTTAGGCATGATTATACTTGATCGTCTAGGACGATACACGTATCGTCCAGGACGATACACGTATCGTCCAGGACGATACACGTATCGTCCAGGACGATCAGACCAAATATCTAAAAATAAATACTTGCATAACTTGATCAAAAATAAATACTTGCCTAACTTGATCTGGCGGCTGAGAATTTCTGATTTGAGCATATCGTCCTGTACGATGTATGGATCGTCCAGGACGATCGGCTTAATCAGACAGACTTAACTTGGTCGCCCTAATTAGGGTTTCTGTTTTTACTTGATCGTCCAGGACGATCTGAACAAAAAATTGAACAGAAACTCTAATTCACTCAAGCTCTCCCCCTGAGTGTGTGTGTGTAAGGTTACTTAGCTAGGGGATCAGTTACATTACAATTGACTCAGGAAAAATAAAAACCAGTACATTGGACCTGAATTACAATACAGACTGACTCGTTCTTAAACTGGCTTGAACTTGCAATTGATCCTGCGTACCTGAAAGATTCGACAGTCAACAAGAACCAGATATGTTTGCTATCATCAAAATTATAGTCCTTGAAACCAAATTCGCAACAGGCTGGATAGGGAGGTCTGATCAGATATGGATTGGGCGTGAGGATTGTCGAACGCGAGTGCCGGTGCCGGACTTGGGGAAGAAGGACTTCAGCTCGACAAATGGAGAAAGAGCGACGAGGTTTGGGTTGGTTCGTAGAGGAGACAGGGCAAGGGCTTGAGATCTTGGTTCCTTTGCATGAGGAAGGAGATCAGCCCAGCTTCAGAGGACTGGTCGGCTCTAGATGTAGGAGGAGACAAATAGGAAATGGGGCCGACGCAAGCAGTGGAGTTGGATAGAGGAGGTCGAGTGCTGGAGTTCGGCAGTGGAAGGAGAAGATCGGAGGTTTGGGAGTGTCGTGAGGAAGAAGTGGCAGGAAGAAGAGGACTTGGATTGTGTTTAGTGTAGAGATGGGTGAGAAGGTCGGCGGGAAGATCCGATCAGTGGAGAAGAGGTCGGTCAGTTCGACAGAAGCTTTGACGGGATCAGACAGGTTCGGCTTCGCGTGAGAGAGGAAATGGAGTTTGGGAGAGAATGGGAGTTGGATGGCTATGGTCGGACAAGGTAGAGGCTCTCACGGGCTTACAAGAGCTATAAGATCGAAACAAGCTGAATGTTTTGTTTGCTTCATTTTAACGAAGACTGTATGCGAGCTTCGAAGCGTGATTTGGGCATGATTCGCGGCTTGCAGAGCAGGAGATAAGATATTCGACTTTGAACTGCAGGCTGCGGGATGCGACACTGTAGCGGGCAGAATTTGCGAAGGATTTGAGCAAGATTTCGGCACAGGTAATGGTTCAAGCTTTTTTTTAATTATATATATATATATATTTTGGTTAAGTTACAGAGGTCAACATCTATGACCCTTGTGTAAGCTGCCTTATGCGTGATAGGTCTTCTATTATTGCTTGCAAGTGTCACCACTACAATCTATAAGCTGACTATTGCTTACATAATAGGTCTTGTGTTGTTGCATGTAGGAGTTACTTGTACTCTTTGTAGTCAACTAATATTGCTTGCAAGTCATTCTCTTATTTTCCCACTTTTTTTTCTTCTTTTTGTAATTCTTTTTTTTTTTCATTTTTTTATTTTGCTCTCTTTTTTTCCTTTCTCTCAAATTTTTCCTTTTTGAATAATAATAATAGCAATAATATTAACTATTATTATTACAATTAATAATAATAATTATTATTAACATAATTAATAATAATAATAAAGATGATAATAATAATAATAATAATAAACTAAGTATTATTAATATTAATAAAAAAACTTAATAATTCCTTACTCTGAGACTCTGAGGGAGATCGGGTTTGGTACAGGAGCTAGAGCTCAGGAAAGATATTCAAGCATTCAATTTCAAATAAATCATGAATGATTCCATGCCCACTCTAATTACAATCAAATAAATTTTGCTATGAAATGCTCAATCGTTATTCTTGGAAAGATATTTTGTTTGATATTTCTATAAGTCCTTCAAAGCCTTTAACAAAAAAAATTCATTTCAATATGCAAACTCTCAGGACAATCTCGCTTTGAGTTCAACTCTTAGACATATGCATTAGTCATATACTAAATGAGGGAGATGAGATCTTTGGATAGTGTCTTATCTGCAATTTAATCTGTCTTTTAAAAATTTAACTCATAACTTAAACTCTTTGAGAAGAGCCAGGCGTGTGGAGCCCACACTCCTTGGTTCCCATATTATAGATCTCAAGTTCGGATCAACTTGTGACCTTTAAACTAGATATTAACTAGATTCTTATATGGAATTCAATTTGTAACTTGCCTTCTACTCTGCTCATCTGTAACTGACTTTGTGTCATACCTTTAATTAATAAAATATTTGGGATAATTTCTTTCTTTAAAAAAGGTTGGTTCAAATGATTTGGTTCTGGTCCAATTTTGACTGGGTTCAATGTTGACTTGGTACACCTGACCCAGCGGATATGGACCACTAATTAGACATTGCTTATTTTTATACTTAGCCTCTTTGTGCATTATAGAAAACCTGAAAATGTTCTTGAAGAGATACAACTTTACATTTGCGTTTTGTTTGTTATTAGACCTTTGTTAAAGAAACTAATGGAATTTCTTTAAGGAATTTATCCTGTTTTTTCCTTTTTTGGAGTAAAGGAGTATCAAGAGACAAACCTCTTAACCTACAATAAAGAAGAAGATGCGGATGCAACAGAGAATACAGAGCTTTCGGTAGATGAGGTAACGGAACTTGTTGAGGCTGTAGAACCATTAGAAAGAATCACTGAGGTCGAACCACCCTTGGAGATTACAACAGATCTTCTGGTAAATTCTTTTGTTCCATGTAAACTATTATACTGTCCCATATTAGGAAGATTGCGATGACTTAGTTCTGTGAGCTTTCAGGGTATTGACGAGATAAGATCCATTGCTTCAGACATTGAGCAGAAAAATGCATTGGCTCTTTCAATCATCCAGCCAGGTGAGTTTCTTGTTGCATTCTGCACATCGCACTACACCCAATCTTCCTTTGATTGATCTGTGAACCATATAGCTTAACATAAAAGATCTATACATAAATCTGATTTAAGGTTCTTCAATTTATAAGAACATTTATTGCTAGTTTGCAAACATTGCTCTATTTTTTACTCTACTGCAGTTAGTTAGGCTACAAGGACTTCTAGCTCATTACAAGTCATGTTACTCTTCTAATGCTTTTCTTATCTCTGCACAAGTAATTCTGATTATTATTTTTATTGGTAGAGGAAGGATTAAGGACAGCAACACCTACAGATTTGCTCAGTAGCGGCTCAGGATGGGAGTTAGCACTGGTGTCCACCCCGAGTAACAATATCAGCAATGTTGTGGAAAGCAAACTGGTTTGTATTTACAAGGATTTATCCTACTCTTTACAAAATTTATGATGTTTTAATCTAATTTATAAATTTAAATTCAACTGCTATGAAATATGAGTTGTCAAGCGTGTGTTGTCCGATTGTCTCTTGAAGAATTTCTGTTGATTCATTACACAATGTTTGTACTAATTGAACAATTACTAATTGTTTTTCTGTTGATTTATTATTTCACATAGAGTATCAGTGCCAACACAACTTTATGATCAAGCAAAAACGTCATTAATTAAGGCTAAATCATTTCTCTGTGAGAATCCAAATAAGAACTATTACATTCTTATTAGGTTTTAGTAACAGAAAAAATAAGTAAAAAATAGTACAAATTACCTTTGCATTTCACTAGCGTTTAAGAAGATTAGCTCACTGCATTTCACTAGCGTTTTTGGAATCTCTCAACATAGGTGGGTGGGAGTTGAACTCCTCCCTTCAACATGGGTGCAATTGTGTTACCATTGAAGCTAATTTTTCTGATTGTTTCAGTTGTTTGACCAATAGTTAACTAACAATGTTAGTATTATTAACAATAGAAGAATAAGAAAATCTATTATGTTTTCCACAGAACTTGTGTTATTAACTTGATCACCAAGAAACTAGAACCTTCCTATTAAAAAATCAATTCGTTTCTTAATCAAACTTGGTCTTAATAAAACATTTGTCTTGTGCAAACCAGGCAGGAGGTTTTGATAAGCTGTTACTAGATAGCTTATATGATGATGCATCAAGAAGACAACAAATTGCTGGAGACAACTCCGTTGGTTGTTTGAATGTCAATTCATTCGAGCCGAGTAATCCATTCACTATGCCGAGCGGCCTTACACCTCCTACCAATGCTCAAATGTCTCTAATGGCACAACAGCAACAACAACAATATTACTACCAACAACAACAACAACTGTATTATCAGCAGCAACAAATGTCTCAGTGCTACCAACAACAACAACAACAACAACAAATGATGATGATGGTGCCATATGGCTATCAAACTGAGAATCATCACTTGCAGACAGGTCAAACAAATCCTTTTTCTGTTCCATTCACTGAGTACTCACAAAATGCTCCATCACAAGGCAATTCAAGTTTGATTTGAGTGAACTGATTTCTTCCCCTCATTATACATACAGTTCCAGTTTTATTTGGAAACTATTTGGGCTTTGGTCCTTGATATTGTGCAATTGTTTCTATGAACATTCTGATCTGTCTAACTTAATTTTATTAGTTCATGGAGAGGATACCAATTTCACACTGATGTTGCTTGTATAATGAAAGCTAGATGTATATTGCATTTTGATTTTCTTGGTGATTTGCACTGCAGCAGATGTACAAAAATAAAAAAAAATTATTGGGATGTGATCCAGTAAAAGCTTGATCTGAATTATTCGTTTATTTTTTCACTTTTTTTTAACTGCAATTTCAATAAAATTTTTGTATTAGATGCTTTTGGCTTCAAGCATCACTTTAATACAATGGTAATCCAAATGTTGTATGTTATGATTTGTTTTCTAGTTTAGTTAATTTTAGGTTATAAATTTGAGGAGGATGATTGGAAATGCAAAGAGGTACTTGTGAATGGCTTATTTGGCTTTATTTCTAGTGCATCGTTAAAAAGTGTCTCAGTTAGGCATGAATCTCGAGACATATTTGAATAAGAAAGTTTCAAGATTAAATTCGGGATTGTTTGGATTCTGATTTCAGTAAATTTATAGTCGAATTAAATATATTAACGAGATGAATCCAACGACACTAAAATTGATCTAATATGAATCCAAATGGGTCAAATATGAAGTATATTTGAAAACTTCAAGATATTAATTGAATGATCAAATAATCTATGAATTTGGCATACTTAGGATTGAATCGAGCGGCTCAATGAGATGAATCCAATGATCCTTAAATTGATTGATTTCGATATCATTTAGGCACCTAAATGCTAAGAAAATGATCTATGATTGAGGGAATTAGTACACACCATTTGATGGAGTGCCTCAAATTTGCTCCAAATCTTTTTCATATTTATAGGACATATCACTCTTAAAACAAATAAATATACCTTTAATTTTTACATGAGAGGGACCTTTGGCTAGAGATTGGAGAGAGCTCTAAGGCTTTAAGAATCCTAGAGCTCTCTCTCGAACACCATCGCCAACAAACTTTTGTCGCAACTGGACTTCTGCCCGACCAAGCATTGCTTGACCTTGGCCTGGTCGTCAATTGCCAAAACTTCTCCCAGCCATTGTCATCGGAATTTCGACTTACTGACTGTCGTAGGACCTCCCCTAGTTGTTGTCACCAGACCTCCCCTAGTTGTTGTAGTCAGACCTCCGTCAAGTCGCCACTGCCGGACCTCTTTTGGGTCGTCACCTCAAGACCTCCATCTAATCGTCACTGCCCTTTACCATATCACCGCTCGACTGCAGCTACCGAACCTTAGACCGACCAGCAACCGTCATTGGACTTCCACCCTATCGTTGCTGACTTCACTAGCTAATCGTCGTCATCACTGTCAGATCTTTGCTCTACCGACCACCGTTGGACCTTTGCTCAACCATCATAGTGTTCACCGTCCAACTGCCTTCAGACAACCGTCACTCGATCTCCATCATCAACACTTATCGATATGGGACGGGCCAATCTTTGCAACATATACATAGCAGAATCTCTTCACTTGGGCAAGATCCCATGATTTTTTCCTTTCGGGTTTTCCACATTAAAAATCTCTAGTGTTCCCAAGCTCTCTTATTTATCTATTTGTGTGATGGACATTCGTGCATCGTTGGACATAAAACTCTCACTCTACTGCCATGAATCTACTAGCCTGCAACAATTTCCTTTGGACAAGCTCGTGATTTGGCTCAATTATAGCTCATTCATCATTGTTTGATTAAGTAATCAAATAAGTTTAATAATTATTTTTGTAATACTTGATGGTTAAATAAATAAGCTAAAAAAGCTATTTATTTGACTCGTTTATGTTCAAAAATAATATTATTTAAAACTAGTGAACAAGCTTGATATAAAACTCGTTAAAATGCTTGATTAATGATCGATACATAGCTCGTGAATAAACTCATTAAGAAGCTCAATTAATGTTTGTTATAAAGCTCGATTAAGTCGCATTATAAAAATGATAAATAACCTAATATGATTAATAGGTATTTGTTCATATTTGCTAAATTATTTGTTTTGAGTGTTCATTAAGAAGTTCATTCATTAAAAGTATTATTTTCTAAGCTAGACAAGCTACTCGTTTTAAGATAAAAAAAGCTTGATATGCTGGATCATCTATGGTCTCGAGAAAGCTCACTAGATATGTTCATTTAAGGACTTGATAATGCTCAATATAATTATTCATTAGTAGGTTTGATAAGGTTTGTTTGTCAAGCTAATGAACATCACGAAAGTAAAGATCGTTATCAAACTCGATAAGGCTCATATATTATTTTATATGAGCTGATCATTTAAAGTTCAATAAGCATAATATGAACCGAACATATGTCGAACACAAACCAAATTTGAACATCTACCATTTTAAATAATCCAAGTTTGAACACAAATAGAAAAGCTCGAATCGAGCTTGAATTGAGTTGACAATAAATGAGCTCAAATATGAATAAATACCTACTTGGCTCAACTTGGTTCTTTTGTAGCCCTACTAAAAAATATGCTTGGGTAGAGAATAATGAGGTCATGTTGTGGTATTGACGACTAGGGCATCCCAATTTTATATACCTCTAAAAACCTTTTTTCATCATTATTAAATAAAAACTCAAAAGTTTTTAATGTAAAGTGTGTTAGTTGTCTAAACATACAAGCATCTCAACCTTTTTTTTTTTAAATTCACATAAAAATATGGATCCATCTGGGGCTAAAATTTTTTCCAACTTTAGATAAATTTCCATATTCATTGATGACCACACTTGAATTATTGGATATATATATATATATATATATATATATATATATATATATATATATATATATATATATATATATAATAACTCATATACTTAGAATTAAATTTAAATTTGAGACTCAAAATCATGTCAAATTGATTTGATCTAAAAATGAAACAAATTTCTAGTTTCTTTATGGTGGCTTATGTTGAAAATGTCTTTGAATGTTGACCCATGTAAATATACATGTTGCACGCTGTAAAATTCGTGACAGTAGAGTGACTTTTATCTCATAGTCTTGTACTAAGATTTTGTACACACACATATATAATAAGTTCATAGGAGACATCACAGTTTTTACATGAAAAGCTCAAAAATGAAAAAAAAAAAAAAAAAAAACGCCAACGGGTCTAGCCTAAATGAAATGATATGCTAAGAAGATATTACAAAGACCATTAATGCCCCTCTTTGGAGAAAATGAGAATGTTTAAAACACTAGCTCGAACTCTTGTAGTTGTAATTGAGAATTTTGAAAATGTAGAGAAGTGTTATGATGGTGGTTGGATGATTTCAATCACGTGTTGTAGGTCAAATGATGACAGACGAGTAATAGCAGTTAGGCGAGGCAATTGGGTGATGGCAGTTGCTAGCATCGTCATTGGCAAAAAATGTCGGACAGATCTCTAGATCCCTTCAGATCTCTTTGTTCTCTCTCCAAATTCATGTGCATGGAAAATGGAGTCCTATTTATAGTTCTTTGGAGTGATATTTTAATAAATTTATCCAAAATTTAAAGCACTCAAGTGGATGGCTCGTGTTAATTTCATTGATCATATATCACTATTTCAACATTTAAGTGCTTTAATAACTTTGAAATTGAGTGATATTCTCATTAGATTTTTCTTATTGAGATACTCATTTTAATTATAAGCATGCAAAACTTGAAGATCATTTGACCTTCAATTAATATCACAAAGTTTCTAATCACACTTCAAATTCTTGATTTGGGCAAGACTCTACTTGGAACATTTTTTATGTTGTTGGGAGCAGCTCATCAAGATGTTTAGTTTGATTATAAGCTTGCTAAAATCAGCATTAAATTGGCCCTCAATTTAATAAATGTAGTTTCTTACATAAATATTATATTGAGATTCATGTCATATCATCATAATTTTTTTGGCGATGTATCATTTTCCATCTTATTTTGGATGTCGAAATATATATCATCTAAAAAAAAGAAATTATGACTTTGAAAAAAATTAGTGTAAAAATTATATTTTCAAAAAAATGATAAGGCACAACAACTCCCTAGACTTCAATATAAACCTCCCCTCAACATTGTAAATTATAAATTTCAATAAAATTTCTTTAATTATAAGTTCAACCTTCCTTTAAGTTGGCATATCGATTGAAGCAAAAAATTATTAAACATTTTAGCCAAAACTTTTCTATTTTACTCAAAATTAGCTATATAGGTTATAGTGGAAAGTTTCTTTTTTTTTTAATGATAAGCTTTACATCAGGTTTATTTTGAGGAAGTGTTAGATTACCTTAGAATTAATAGCAAACATATATGTTAAACTTCAAGCAAAGATGTCATACTTTAATTCTAAAAAAATTATATACTCCTCTCCTCCTTCACAACAAAGAAGCAACTTTTAATAATTATGATGAATTTTTATCTGATAATAGGATGGGTGAAACCTTCTAAAGCATCTTTTTTGTCCCAAAGATCATAATTTCTAATGCTCAATATTACTAATAGTTATGGTTGAGCTTTCTTTTAAATAGGAAGATTATGCTATTTATTGATTTTCATGTACTTCACCAACCTTAATAGAAATTGAGAACTTTATCTTCAAGTGTGACATAGAAACCAAACCATCAAAGATTGAATGGAGAAGCCTCCTAAATATATTATGACATAACTACTATAAATTAAATCAAGTGAGTTGCTTGTTGGAGAGATTCTCGAAGAGCAAAATGGAGACTGATTGTTCCTTGTGCTCTCAATCATCAATATAATTATCATATACCTGGCTTAAGCTTCTCTATGATTAAACACAGGCTGAGGAATATCAAATAGAATAAAATATTAATAGAACTCCCATTATCAACCAGAATTTTCTTAATATTATTGCAAGGATTGTTAATCTAAACATTGATGATAAGTGAATCTTGATGCGAAATCAGGAACACGTCTAAGTCAGATTCATCAAATATAATAGAATGATTAAATGAGGTTTCTTTAATACCCGCTCTTTATGGCTAGTAAGTAACACATTGAAAGATAATAATGGTCCTCAATTGATTATCTCAATTTCTAGAATCGTTTCTTAGTTGCTTTGTTATTATCTTTCTTAATATTTCTTATGCCCCAACATGATTAGTTTTAGTTCAAGCAAGCTGATTTTGAATGAATTAATGATGATAACACTGCATAATCAATCCTTCAATTTATTCTTTTAATTGTTTAAAAGCTTCAGTGGTATGTTAATGATTTTGATGAAAATGATAAAAAAAACTCCTAATTTTCAGTATTTAGTTAGTGATTTAAGCCACTTATCAATCTCCTCATCTCAGATATTAGTTAGGACATTGGCATGAGATGTATTTGGAAGTGCATACTCCTTTTGTTGTCTATTTTCATGTTGTTACTAAGAGGGCCAATGAGGAATATCCTAATTTCTATACTATTCATATTTTCTTCATTAATATTTTTGGCCACTAACTACTTATAAATTCTTGTATTTGTCAAATAACTGCTCAAACCATTTTTGATAAATTTTAATAGTCTCATCGAAAGTAATCAATTATATGAATAAGATCAACATGGGAGCTGATAGTCTCTCACATCAATGAAGAGTAGGAAGGTCCAAATCAATAATCTCTAAGAAAAACTATGTAGCAACTCTTTATTCACTCCTAAATTTGTTGATATGTGGAAGGTAATCTTTGAAAGTCTTCCTTTAAGCTTGCTCCTTTATTTTGGATAATCACTAAAAGATGAAAGGATTTTTCAAAAATTTTCTAATTGGTAATGAATTATTCGACAAAAAATCTAGGGAGTTAAGCAAAATTATGGATAGTCCTTCCAAAGAGAGAATAAAATCATGTAAGGGCTTCACTGTTAAGTGTGGTGGGGACGACCTTATAGAGGAGTGCATTTAAATCATGTTGGATATGCGTGATGGCCCTGTAGTGATTAATATACTCATAGGAATTAGAGGAATCTTCATAAGGACTTACGGCATGTATCTTGAATTCCACCAAAATTGGATGTTAAAGAATTTCATCACTCAAGCGTAGGGGTGTACGTGAGCTGAGTTGACTTGATCTCGACTCGCTAACGAGCTTGCGAGTTGAGCTTATCAAGTTTTTAGTTCAAGCTCGAGCTAGCCTGTAATTGAGCTCTTTTACTAAACGAGCTCGAGTTCGAGCTCAATCTAACTCGACTTGTTAGCTCATCTGGCTATTCAATTTTAAAATATATATTTAAATTTTTTTTAATATACCCTTTTCTTAAGATTTTTTTTTTTCAGATAACAAAAATTCAAGCTTCATAAACAAGTCAACTTCGAGCTTTTCAATCAAGCCGAGCTCAAGCTTTTTTAAATGAGCTCGAATAATTGAGCCGAGCTCAAGCTTTTTAAACGAGCTCGAGTAAATGAGCCGAGTTTGAGCTTGATTTTTATATATCGAGTCAAGTTTGAGCTCATTAAACGAGCTCGAGCTCAATAATGCCACTACTCGACTTGACTCGTTTACACCCCTACTCAAGAGTGAAGAATCTTAGCAACGAGTATTAAGCTCATTCTTGTTACTCAAAAGGAATTCTTTTTTTAATGAGGTAATGTGACTCATCACTTTTAATATTATGAGCAGTATCTATAAAATCAATACAGGAAAGTCAGCAATTTGTGACGAATTTGCGATGGACTTTACGACGGAAAAAATTTTCTCTAAAATTGCGGCAGATTTGTGACAAAAATTCTATTATTTATTTTGTGACGGAATTAAGGCGGAGTATCCGTCGCAAATTTTTTATGAATATTTTGTCGCAAATCCATCACAAATACCTATATCTAAACCGACATCCTGACCATTTCTTTCATTTGCTCGTTCTCATTCTATTCTTCTGGATTGTGCCTGCGACATTCCTTCAATGACGTTCCTCTATGCCATCGTCTCCTTTGACGACGTTCCTTCAATTCCTCGCTGTTCTTCATCACACTTCCTAGCCGTTCTTCATTTTCACAATCGTTGTCTCCCCTCTCACCGTGAGTTGCTCGCCTCCTTCGACAACGTTCCTTCTTGTTGCCTCCTTTGACGACGTTCCTTCTAGTTGCCGCCTTCGACGACGTCCCTGCTTGTGGCATCCGCCGTTCTCCTTGGACACTTCCTTGCCGCCCTCTCCTTCCATGACGTTCTTCCTGTAGCATCTGATCGGCTTTCAATTGAGAATGTAATCTTCCTTCTATTTCATAAGTCTATTATTCATACTTTAGGGTTAATTAGGAGATACATGAAGATTGTTCATAGTTTAGGGCTTTTTATGTGATAGAAAAATTTCCCTCAAACTTCAGGAAAAAATCTATAAGATGGTGGTAAAATCTGTAATGCTTTATGGTGTAGAATGTTGGCCATTAAAAGAGAAGCATAGTATTAAGTTAAGTGTTGCAGAGATGAGGATGCTTAGGTGGATGAGCAGCTTTACTCTTAGAGTCTATTATTCATGGTGATGGTGTAAATGATGGAGATATTATTAGCAGAATTCATGTTGGATGGTTGAGAGGAATGCATCGGACTTATTGTGTGATAGAAAAGTTCCCCTCAAACTTAAGGGAATATTCTATAAGGATATTATACTTACAAAAATATTGTAAGTGACGATTATACGATGATTAATCTTATATTATGTTTTATAAGATGAGTATACACGGCTTTGAGAGAGCCAGACTGCAGCTAGAGAGGGATCCTTTGGGGGTTCCACATATATTTTTGACTACAACACTTGGTCGTAGGTGATAGGCGAAATGCAGAAGGGATGAATTTATGAATTAGACTCGCAGGCCTATGCATACAAGGGACAGTCCTCTTCTGCCACCAACTATTCTACAGGCAGCCAGGAGAGTATATATAACCAACATGTGGCTAATTTGGCAGCAGAGTTAGAAAATGTCCAAAAAATATAGGCGGATATGAACATTTAGATATTGGATGAGCTGCAAGATTGAGAGAGAATATTAGCGAAAATGAACCTGCGCCTACATCGGCTGAGCAGGAGAGAGAGGATACGGATTCCGCTTAGATGATCTGTGTAGGGGTTTTTGGTGCATTTTATTTCTTGCGATGTATAAGAACTTTTGCAACTTTAACAGTGTTTTATACTAAAAGTAGAATTTTATGGAGTGTTATTGAAATTTTACGGAATATGATTGTTTATTTCAGCAGTTAGAATGTTATTGTTGAATGTATAAGAACTTTTGCAACTTTTTATTACTTTTTGGATTGTTACTGTTAGAAAGCTCAATAAATGATAGCAAGAATTATTATTATTTTATTTATGCTATAGATTTTCGAAGAATTTGTGGTAGAATTTTCACCGCAAATCTTCCGCAATTTGTGACCAAATTTTTTGCGGTCCACAATAATAGGACGCTATTTTATATGAGATAATTTCATCATAAATTCACCACACAAAATTTGTGATGGATATACTTCGCCAAAAATACGTTTGCGATGCGAGATTTACCATCGGATTTGAATCCTTCACAAATTTGCAGCAAACTAGGATTTGCGATGCATTTATCGAGTTTTGCGGCAGATTGTTCCGCTGGAAATTAATGACTTCTCTGTAGTGAATGAAATCTGTTCAAGTTTATCAAAGCCTATGAATGATTGTGAGGGGGTCGAGAAGCAAAAGAAGGCGAAGTTGAAGTAGTAGTATCAACAAGTTGTGAATTAGGTTATGGTGGAGGAGGAACTTCAACATGACTGTGAGGGGGGCCGTACAAAAGTCTTCAAATCAACCATCTTTATTTTGTTGTTGAGTTGAGAATTGTAAGCTCCATCATGATAAATGTTCTCTTTATTGGTCAGCTTCTTTCAAAAGTTGAAGGATTCTAACTTAATGTTCTTCCATCCTGTAAATTCAATCCCTTAAGGATAAGTTTTGGGAGCCTACCCCTACCTATTTAGGATACTCTTTCTTGCAGGATTAATCCATGACTATTGAGTGATGGATTGGAAGATCCAATATTGTAGGTAGTTCATCAATCAACCATTAGATTAGTGCTTGTTAAAAGCAGGGAATGATTCCCACAAACATCATTAAAATATTCTATGATAAAAAAATTCATGGCTATAGAGTGAGAGTCTTACACCCTAGCCTTATATAAAGATCTCATATACATATAGATAAAATAAGTTCATAAGAGATACTAAAATTTTTATATGAAGAATATATAAAGTAAAAACTTCAGAGTCTAGCACAACTAAAATGATCCACTATATAAGTAGAGATTACATAGGTTCTCTCTTCCTCTCAATTGGAGAAGACAAGATTGCAAATTTTATAACACTAGCTCGAACTTCTATGGTCGTAGTTGAGACTGCTGGAGAAGTAGTAAAGAGTGATAGTGACAATTGAAAGATGTCAGTTGGGCATTAGCATTTGGATGAAGACGACGAAGTAACGACAATCGGATGATAATGATCAGACAATGAAAATCAGATAATGATAGTTGTTGGTGATGATTATTGATGTGGAATATCGAGCATAGATCTTCATATCATTAAGCTCTCTCCAAGTCAAGTCCCTTTCAAGTAGAGAATATGAGACTATTTATAGTTTTTAGAGTGACATTTTATTTAATTTATGCAAAATTAAAAATACTCCATTGAACAACCCATATTAATTCTTCTAATCAAATTCTTCTTTCACTATTTAAGTATCTTAAATTACCTTAATTGAGTGATCAATGACTCGTTGGGTTACACTCGTCGTGGCGTTCGTTTTGACTACAAGCTTGCAAAAAATAGAGACATTCCGTCTTTCAATTAATGTCATAAAATTTTCAACCACTCTGCAAGTTCTTAATTATCAAGACATTCATTTTGACTATAAATTTATTGAAATTGGAATTCAAATGAATCTTCTAGAGCTATATCAATACCTAATTTGCTTGTTGTTGCAAACGCATAATTAGTCTGATCCACACTCTTTGACTGATACAAATAGTTAATCATAATTATCTAAACCAGTTGACTCAGTATTTGTCATTACCTATGCCAACTTTTCTTATTTGGTTTAAATAAAAACATGTGGAGATGACATATGTTATTTCTGCCCTAACGGACACTTTAAATCATAGTGATGTTGTGATTGTTTACCATTTAAGCATTTGACTTTTGCTGAATTCGTCCAAATAAAATTTCTAAGAAAAGATTATTTTGATGAATTCAATATATAAAATTTTTCTTTTTCTTTTTTTTTTTTGAATTTTGGGTATATAGGAACATTTGTGCTCTTCTTAATTTGATATGCTTCTCCTTAATTTTGATAAAAAAAAAGTCCATAATTTCTTCTTCCAAATCTTTTGATGATTGTTAAGGGCTAAGCAATTTTTACTTACTCTCATTGATAAATTTTATGGTTGAAAGTCATACATTGAAGTGATCAAAAAAAAAAAAAAAAAAAAAAAGGAGACTTGGTTCAAATGAGAGTTGACAAATTGATTATTTCAATCTTAAGCATGAGATATAGGCTTCCTAATGATAGCGACTATGGTTTCCTTTGGTCATAGACAATACTAGGTCAAAAGGTGCTTTAATGGAAGTGTTGAAGTGGTCATCTTTTTCTAATGTTATTTTTGGATGTTTTTTATTCAATATTTTAGTTTATTAATCATCAAAGTACTATATTCTTTATTGGTAGAGTTTTTGATAAGATATTGTTAAGTAGGTGGATAATGGTTCTCCTAAATGACTTTAAATTATATGGGGATTTACCCAGCACTTAAAACTACCCAATTTACATATTTAACACCTAAAACTTCTAATTTACCCTATCCACACCAGAAATATATTGTTTACTCATATCTCACACTTCGTAACCGATACGTGTGCCATCTCCGAGTCGCTCAAACGATCGTCTCATTCTCCTTGTTCTCTGTCGATTTCCCACGTTAGAAAGCCAGGTGATGCTTGTGACCACCCATTTTTTACATATACTCAATACTCCTGCCCTTTTTCTTTGTCGTTCTACTTGTCCCATGAGTTTTGAGTGATGTCCTGGTATGATTCATACCCTAAATTTTGGTATAGCTATGTTATTCTTTGTCCGGTGAGATCTAGTTCTTGCATGACTCAGTCGTTTTTGCTTGTTGATTCAAAGGTTGGAATTGGATGGAATACTTGTTCGAGAATGCCCTATGTTTTTGACTTTGTTGAGTTAAGACTTATGCTTTTTGGTTTACATTGTATTTTTTGCTTCTTGTTGGTTCGTTGGGTGGCTTTCATGAGTAATGTTTGCCCACTTTTTGCTTGTTGTTGCAAATCTTGTATTGATTTATTGTGTTGTGTTGTGTTGGAGTTGTGAGGGAATTAGAATAATGTTCCTGTGATGGTTTATTATGTTGTGTTGTGCTGGAGTTGTGAGGGAATTAGAATTTTGCAAATCTTACAATAATGTTGAATAATGGTCGTTGGTTGGCTTTATTTCACTGGGATGGGTCGTTGTTGGCTTTATTTCAATGCATTGTGCTATGCAAATCCAAACAATGATGAAAATGAGCTTGATTTCTGTTGGACGGCTCTCTACCTAGATGATCTATGTTGCAATCATGACCTGCATCCTGTGAGATCATTGGAGGGCCATGGGATTGACAATAGGAGAAGCAACCCGTATTGTTGCTGTTTCTCTAATCTCTATTTTTTATATTTTAACAAGGAATTACTTATTTTTAATATTTGTAAATAAAGAAGTAATTTCTTTCATATTTTAAAGAAATATAAATAATCAAGAATTAATGCAAATAAAATAGATTATCACCAATAAAATCTTTACATATTTTTCTTTTATTAACTTATTTATGAATTATAAATTATATTAAAATAAGAGAGAACAAAAGAAATACTTAAATTTTGAGAGCATAAAAACTTTATTGTTTTTAAAAGATTGCTGTTAATATCACTTAGATATATAAAAATGATAATTTCTTGCATATATATTTATCTTTGTGGGCACATTTCATTTATTAGCATAAATGTACATGTACAATAATAATCAACATCTTACATATTTAAATTTAATGATTATTTCATATGATCATATGGAAGTTCTATTAAATTTTATAACTTATCATAAATTTTTAGATTATTTTATAAGATATGATAATCCTTGAAGACAAGCAAAGACTTAAGATATTTTTATTTATTTATTATTATGTTATGTCCTTTTTTTTAGTTATTTAATTTGAAGTTTATCTTTATATGCATTATTGTATTATCTTTATGTTTATAAGATTTATTTAAATTTAGCATAATTCTAAATCATATATATGCTGCTATAATTAAATATTTAAATATAAATATTTGAAATGTCGGCCAAGCTTTGTACAAGGATTCTATGAATTTAAAATCATTTAAAATGTATATTGTCACTACAGAAAAATCACTTATTACCCACAGAATTTTTCGGCAGATAATTTTCTGGTGGATTTCTGATAGTTTTCCGGCGGAATATGATGAAATATTTCTGACAGTTTTTCCGGCAGAATATGATGAAATATTTTGTGGCAACTTTAGACATTTATCATGTTATTTGGCTAAAAAATGTATCATAAAATTACATTTTTCACAAGAACTCACAAAGATACACATTGAGAACAATTAAATCAACAAGTGCATTTGGCAAAGAATTCTTTCTTTGATGATACAAGCAAACATATAGATATCCATTATTACTACATACAAAAGACTATATAATGTCTTATGATCAAGCGACGAGCATCATTATTAAGATTTCATTTGTGACAGTTTCCTTACTGTTTTCTAAAATAACTTTCTAACACAAATATTTCTTGAATTAAAAATTTTTATATTAAAAAGCTGCTTTCGAAAGCAGTAAGAAAGCTATCCCAAACGAAGCCTAAACCATTAAACTTTTGTCCAAGTTACGAAGCATTCTTAGAATCATACTAATGTTTAAGGGAGGGAGTTAAGAAAAATAAACTTGATTTAATGATTATAACGTCTAAATTTTTCTTACATTTGATGTAAGCTTAAAATTTTTCATAGTTGATAGAAATCTCTCATTCATTGTTGTATCTAACTCTCTATTATGTTCTATAAATAAATTTGTTCTTCCATCATTATATTTCAAATCAATATCGGACTCAATAAAGAAGCCTCTTCCATCCTTCATACATTCATACATAATGCCAGCACGATCTCATTCTACTGATCATGATAAATACCTCATCCTTACTTCTATAAATAAACGAGTCAAATAAAAACAAACATCTTGACTCATTTACATAACAAGTCAAGCCAAATAACACTTTGGCTTCATTTGAGACGACTTTCTCATTGCTTCTTATAATTTTTGTACCATAAAATTGCTTTAAGAAGCAGTAAGAAAACCGTCCCAAATTAACAAAGTCTTCATCACCCAACCACAGCTCATTTACACCCCCTCTCAAAGCCAACTAAACCTTAGCTTGACAAAGAGAGATGACTAACGTAAAGGATGGAGTAGTCGGCTAGCTAAGCCCCCCTTCGCTAAACAAAAATCTTCATGCAAGATTGCCCAAGTCCACCAAAGAATGACTCCCTACAATACCACATACTTAGTACGTTAATGAAACCAGATGGAAGTTTTACCCGTTTGAGAACAGTTCTCAGCGCCATACTCCACAGCTTTTGCCAGAAAGATCAAGACATATTCAAACTAGCTAGTAACCATCTTTGCCTCCAAATATCATATACCTTATACGGCCTGTATAAGGCTAAGTCACCTTGGCCAACTCCATTTCCCATGCTTTTTGTCCTATATTGTAACGTCTTTTAACAATTATCATTAGTAAGACTTTTTAAAACTTCTCGTTCAACTTTCCTCTCCAATTTACTTTATAAATTATCTTATTTTGTCATCTACCTGTCTTTTCTTTTTGTTTTTCGTAATAAGCAAGTTAGCTCTACTGATTGGCCGCTAGCTCTTCTCATATCTGAACAAGAACTTACGCTGACTGAGAATAATCTGTTGCAAATTATATCAGAATGAATTTAATAATTATGAAATTTATTTTAAAATTTTAAAGATTTTCAAACCCATTTTATTACAATTTATATTGGTGTATTTTAATTTATACAAATTTTTTTCTTCTTATTTCTATGATTGCATGAGATAACAATGAAGGCCATTATAGAGAGGACTTGTTCAATGAGTTTTTCAGTATAACGTTCATATATCCTCTACTATAATTAAATACATTCGAATATATCTCTTCTCATTTCAGCTTTCTAAAATCCAATTTCCTCTCTCCTTAATCATTATGGGTTCAACTAAAGATTCCCCTGTCAGCCTAGATCTCAGCATTTCCTGCAACAACCCTTCGGTAAGAGCCATCATGCAAAGAGAGAAAAAAAAAGGCTTTTTGATTTATGTATTTATTCAACAGCAATATTATTATTTTCCATAACGGTACTTAAGTTTAGCAGAAACACAAGGAAATTCGAATCGATGGGATGAACCGGATGGAAGAAGGTGGAGTGAACAGAATTTGTCAAGTAAAGGAAGAGATAAAGCGTGTTGCTGAGGAGAACAAGAGGCTTGCAGAGATGCTGGCGACCATTTGTGAACGTCACCGAGCTCTTAGAGCCCATTTTATTGATCTGATGAATAATTCTTCTTCGCCATTGACGACTAAGAAGAGAAAGAGTGAGGTTATAATGAACCGTACTGAAGAAGGAAACCATACTGAAAATCCGACTAGTAATTGTTCTTCTGAGCATGTTATTGATCAGGAAGCAAAACCGAGAGTCTCAAAGCTTTACATACGTGCTGATGGCCGTGTTAGTATTACAGATCTATAAACTATTCTTGTACATGATTATTTCTCTATATATATCTTATCATCATTAGAATGCATATATATATATATTATATAAAAATAATATTACGTTTGCCTGTTTTCTTCATATAAGGATCAGGCTTTTGTTATGCTGTAAAAGTAAATATATAGAGTAAAATAATAATTAAGTAAATGAAAATAGAGAGTTTACTTTGAAGGATTTTAGCTTTTCTTTTCTGTTTTAATTAAAAGGAACTTAGCTGAGGCTATTTGGCTATATGAAAGTGTGTTTATGACTGAAAGGTAGATATGTGGTGGATACAGGTTGTGAGAGATGGATATCATTGGAGGAAATATGGACAGAAAGTGATAAGGGATAATCCTTACCCGAGAGCTTATTTTAGATGTTCCTTTGCTCCAGTATGCCCCGTGAAGAAGAAGGTATGAAATAATAAACTTTCATACGTGATTTGGCAATTTTCATGACATTAGAAGTTATTGAAACCTTTTTTTTTTTTTTGCAAATGTTTCTTTGCATTTCATTATAGTGAAATAGAATCATGTTGAATAATTTTGAGACTGATCATTTTCAAATTCCACTTGAATATATACCTACATATAGAAGAATGGAATTCATTCTATCTGCCACTTAAATCAAGCACTGTATCTTCTTCTTCTTCTTCTTCTCTCTCTTCTCGCTCTCTCTAGTAAGCAATATAAGCTTTTTAGTAACTTTTAATCCAATGAAAACATACAGGTGCAGAGGTGTACTGAGGACCATTCAGTCCTTGTGTTAACTTATGAAGGGGAGCATAATCACATCCAACCTTCACCTGCTGATCCTCAATGGCTTGGGATGAAGAGCATAATAAACCATAAGTAAATGTTGAATATTATGCAACTGGTGAAGAGAACAGATCAGCAAAATTGCTGGAGGATAGCTAGAAGATTAATTTGTGGGTTTTGAAGCAATTGTTTATCAAGCTTTGACACAATTATTGTTATTACAATTGTAAGATTCTTTTTATCCAATTTTTTTTTGCCAACATTTTCTTTGTTTGATACTTTGATAAACTAAAGTTTAGTTGAAGAATAAGTTTAATAATCAAAACTTTAAGCATGTAAAGTTTATTTCCAATAAAAGTTTAATCGTTTTAGATCGAAATAAGATAAATGGCTCACTATAGAAAAAATTGTTAGTTCCAGTGGAATTTCTAACGGACAGATGGCCGCCAGAAATATTGGCGGAAATTTTGGTGGTATTTTCGACGGAAGCTATCCGGCGGGGTTTTCGACGGACATTTCGTCGAGTAACCCACCAGTTTACTTAAAGCTGGCGAAATGTGCCGGTGGAAATTTCACCGGAACAATTCCAATGGCTGTGCCGGCGGATATTCTGCCGGCTTTTTTAAACCTGTCAAATTAGTTCCAGTAGAAGTTCTGCCGGAATGTTGTCGGCGGATAATCCGCCGGAAATTCCACCTAAAAGCCATATATCGAAACTGGCCCGTCCTCCCTCCTATTACGCGATTGTCTGCCCCACGTGATTTCTCCTCCAATTCCCCCTCTCATGAAAATTGTCTCCCATGGGTTCGTCGTCGTTCGTCATCCTTTCGCCGCCATGGACCGTTCCCACTCAATCATCACCAGTGCTCCATTCCCGTTCGCCGTCGATTCTCATTCATCGTTCGTTCTCCGTAAGTTTTTCAGACGTAACCATAGTTTTCGTTATAATATAGATATTTATCAAAACATCTAGTGTATGATAAGTTATGTGGATGTATAGTATTTAATAATGTGGTTTTTTGTTTTGATTTTAAGTAGATGTTTAATGTGGTTTGAATTCAAGTGATACCAATTTGAATTTTACAATGTGGGATTTAATATTTTAGCATGGTTATAAATAACTCTGATTGAACACTTTCACCCAGACATGAACAATATAAGTATATTACAGAGAGAGCTGCTGGGTAGAGAACTGTCCGCTATTGAGTTGCATAGTCATACCCACAAGTGACAGGAGGACCAAAAATTGGTGGATGAGCGAGCGAGGAGAGCCTATGTGAGTATATAAGTTTAAAATTTTAAGTTTCATGTATAATTAAATTGATTAATCTTATATTAACTTTCATATGAAGAGTATACACGGCTTCGAAAGAGCTAGGCTGGAGTAGGTGAGGGTTCCTCAAGGGGATCTGTATAGTATTCTGACTAGCGCACTTGGTCGCAAGCCATAGGTGGAATGCAGAAAGGACGGGTTTATGGATTAGGCTCGCAAGCCCATGTCTATGAGGGGAAAATCTTTGGTCACTCATGCTTCTCAGCAAGCAGCCAAGAGACTTTGTATAGCCAACAGGTGGCTACCCTTATAATAGAGCTAGATCAAGTCCGAAAATTATAAGCTGCAAATGCAAATGCAAATGCAACAAAGTCAAATATTGGGGGAGTTGCAAAGAATGAGGGAGCAGCTCAGTGGAAAGCAGCTAGCATTGGCAGAAGAGGAGAATGACGAAACATATTCTGATTAGATGATGTGTTATTACTAGATGTGTTATTACTTTGTAGATTTTATATTCCGTTTTTATTGTATAACAAGCTTCATGTTTATTTAGAACTATTTGGTAATTGTAGAATATTTTCTTCTGATATAATATCTTATTACTTTAGCATCAGTGTTTCTATTCAATGTTGAAATATGAGAATATTGATATATGTATGTTTTGATAGTATGTTTGCAGGATTATTGTATTGTACAATAATAAAGAGAAGGAGCTATATTTTTTATTTTTGGTATAGGTTTTTGGTAGATTATCTGCAGGCAACATCGATACAACGAATTACAATAAACTTTCTAGCAGATAATATTCGTCGACATTACCGATAAATTATCCGTCAGAACAATGCGTCGGTTCCCTTCATCGGTTCCCTTCCGATGGAAATACCCGGCGGCTAGACCGCCACCATTTCTGGCAGATCTTTTATGCCGGAACTTTCGGCGAACTCAACCACCAGAAAATGATATAAAAATGTCGTTTCTTTGCATACATTTCCATTGGAAGTCTCATGTAAATCCATCGAAAAAGTTTCCAGAGGACCGGTTCGGCCGGAAAAGTATTTCCGATGCGCGTTTTACCTTCAAACCAATTTATGTCTGAAATCCGTCAGAAAGAAAATATTTTTTGGAGAATATTAGTTGGTGTATTGCTCTGATACCATTTGTAACAGCTCAAACTTTTAACTATATATTATCCACTTTGGAGTAAGGGCCTTACGATTTTGTCCTGTTGGTGTTACTTCCCAGGAGGTTACCCATCCTAGGATTTCTCCAAGATGAGCACGCTTAACTGTGGAGTTTCTTAAATAAAATTTCAACCATTATACCAAAAGGCACATTGATGTTTAATAGTTTAACTTCTTTGTACTTAAGGGATTTCACAGCTAGTATAGATTGTGTGCTTTAATGACATTTTACCTTTTTTTTTTTTACTTTTGGTTCTAATAAATATATAGTCCCTCCCCCTCCCCCTTTCCCCTTTAATAATTGAAATGACATATAATTAATTTTAATTTCCTTTTTATTTAAAATATTTTTTTGAAATTAATTATGTGGGGTCCTCAGCTTGTTTGACAATCTCGTAGCCACCCGGCATCCCCATCCTGCGAAAGAAGGTTGGGAGGCACTTGCCTTTCAAATCCACCAGATCGGATTAAAGATTTAACGATCGAGGGCTTCAGGAGGATGATTAGTCTCGCCATAAGTCTTCAAGTCCTCAATTTGCCTATGGTACCAGCTAATTAAATATGATTTAATTAAAAATACTTTTTTTTTTCATTTTTCTTGAAGATACAACAGCCTCCCAACGTTCCCTTCTCGCAAAGGGAGGTTGTGATGACACTTCCCATTATTCTTCTCCCCTGAATCAAAGATATAATAGTGCGTGATCTTCAAATAAAATTCTTTTCGCCCGTATCAAATATATATTGGTGTGGGTGCTTCAAATTGAACATTCCTTCTCGGATCAAAGATCAACTGCACAGGCCTTCAAATCAGCGGGTATATATATATATATATATATATATATATATATATATATATATATATATATATATATATATATATATTTGTTTATGAACATCCCTACACACTTCTACACTCACCACTTACCACTCAGGAAAAGGAGATGGAGGTAGGGTGCAGGAAATCAGGGCGGTGAGTTCGGATCGAGCGCGAGAGAACGGGTTGTCGCTGGCTCGGGTTACACTTGCTAGGGTCAGACGAATTCAGGTCAGCGGGGTAATGCATGGGAGAAGCAGATACGGCACGGTGCGGGTAGAAGGCGGGAATCACTCGAGTTGCATGTGGCGGATCGGGCCGAAGCCACGTGGGAACATAGGAGTGTGGCTGGGTTAGCTTCCTATGTCTGTATATATGAACGAACATAGGGAGATGGGCTCTACTGGGGTCCTTCACGCGACAGGAGGGGCTTCGACTCTGGTTCCTATGGGCGAAGTTGGGCCTATCATGGGAGGCTGGGACTACGGGCGGACAGGGCTTATGAAAGGTCGCGCGCGGTAGCAGGGCTGGGGCTATGTGCTAGAGGCAGCGGACGGGCTTGCGAGTACGCCGAGCGTGATCGGGAGGCACACGCAGGATTTTTTCTTGCAGTTGAGTTTGAATTACAAATTGGTGAGGCTCCTACCTGTGGTTTTGTGAAAACGAAGTGAAGCGTCGGTTGGGAGTGAACCTGCCTATAGTTCGGGGATGAACTTGGGTGAGGTTGCTTGAGTGGGGCCAGCCGCTGATTTGTGGTTAATAGTAATGTATGACTTATGACTATTATATATAATTTTGGAGTATTGAATTAATCAATAAATTGGCTTTTGCTGATATTTTATATTATTGAACGAAGTTAGATAGCTCTGGTTATATTTATAAGGATAAAATATATAATTCTTTTCAATTTAGATTCCGGGGTGTGACATGTAGTTGGGTTACTTTTTGCTAAAGCATGAAGAGTGGAAGCTTAAGTATGTCCAAATAGATTGTGTTAGAGACTTGTAGTTAAGTTTGGGGAGATGAGTGTTGTGGACAAGCACTATTATGCCAAAATGAAAAGGTGGACGAATAGGGTAATGACCATTACAAGAGGGTGCACTAAGGAGTATCTGATTGGTTTGCTAATCCTTTATTGTATGGTTGGATGCATCGAAATTGAGTGAGCAAGAGTTTTTAGTGGATAATTTTCAAATGAAAAGAAGAATATGGCATAGGTTAAAGACATCAAGTAGATGAGAAGGAAGGATCTTATGAGCTATTGTGGGAAGCAATTTTTTATTAGTGTATGATATCATGACAGATTGGCCATTTTTAGAGATGATTTGTTAAGAGCCATGGTAAGTTTTGAGGTTAGGTATCTAAGTTGAATCTTAGGTGAAGTGGGATGTTGCTTTAATGTCTAGCATTTCATCTCTTATAATGTTGTTTTGATGAAGAAGGCTTGAGGGTTAGCTTGGTTGGTTTAATAGGTGAGGCAACTCGATACTAGCACTTGATAGTAGAGTGCCCAATTTTATCGTAAACTTGACATCAAACTAATAGTGTGGAGAATTTTCCTCCTCGAGAACTTTGGGTGTAGTTTTTATTGGGTTGGAAATTCAAGGATTTGTGTCATCTTTTGGTGGTGTAAGGGCAGGCCATCCACTGCCTATAGTATAATCCAAAGCTAAGGAGGATTCTGATTGGGAGGCTGATTGAAGCTCATGAAGGGTTTTATTTTCTAAGTTAGGCTCTTTACTTCATAATAGGGTATAGAGCTCATCAAGGTTAATGGGTTGAAGGTTAGTTTAGATAGCAGCTTTAAAAGCATAGTAGGTGGGAGCTAGGAAGCCCAGCGAAGATCTCACAGCTAAAATGACATCTATCTTGGTTTAAATAACAAAAAGATATTGAGTCATGGATTGATCTTTCATGGAGAGACAATGAAGTTCATTCTTAAGATGATAAATGTGAGATTGGTTAGTTAATTGTAGTATGTGATCAATGGTGGATGGTTGAGTAGATTTCTTTGCATGAATATGGGTTTATAATTTATGAAAAAAGAGAGCGGAGTGGTAGAATATAATGCTACAACCTAATTCCTATCAATGAGCAACAAAAGATTATAGTGAGGACTACTTGTGAAGTTTCCATAGTGTTAAGGATATGTGGATTTGCATGAAGGGTATATCCATTAAGGTGCCCATCAAATCCATTTGCATTAGAACTCTTGGGAACTTCAATCCTCCATGTGGGGTAATTGATTGTTGTGAATTGAGTGTTGATTATGTCATATTGGATATAAGAAATTTCAATTATGAGGGAAAAGAACATTGTTCCCAATTTGAGTGGGAACATATGACTAAAAATATAGTAATTTGTCACACGTGTCAAGGCAATATGTTATGCCCTTCTTCTTTCATCTATTTGTATGGATCAACAAATCTATTTGTAAAGGCTATAAGGAATAAGACTTGCCTTTTGTTCTAAGAGATATATGTTCTAAAGATTGATTTGAAAGAACTAAAATGCAGACCACAATAGCAAGTAAAATGATGTAATCTTACTTGATCATCTTTAGAATTAGTCTTCACACTATTAACTTGTCTCATTTCTTCCATTTTTAATAGAGATCTTGATGAGAATAGAGCAGTTTGCATATTTGTGGAGAAAAGAGAATACGGGAGCTGTACAGAGCCAATGAAAAAACACATCATAAGGTTTTCATGAAGTAGCCCAACTTTCATTCATCGTTAAACTATTATTTCTACTGCAAGATTTGAATGATTTATGTAGATTTAAAGTCACAATACATACCCAAAATATCATAAAAGAAGGAGATCATATATCCTTATAACATAATAAAAAATAAATCCGACGTATTTAAAAGTGATAGAGCATTTGTTGGTGTACTTATTGGAGTATAAAGGTGGTTTAGGGTTTATTTAAGATTGGGTGGTGATGTTGAAGAATGAAATCTCAAGAAGTTGCAGTTGAATGGATTTCCATCTCCTCCATTAGGTTGATTTGAAAGTCCAATCTTGAAGATTGTTGTGAGAGGGGATTAATATTGTCAATCTAATTATCATTAATTTAATAAATAAATAAGATTAATTATAATGAGTGATTAACTTTGTAACCATTCCTATAATTAGTGTTTAAAATTATTATTAGTTAATGCTAATCTTAAAAATCTATAAGTACACCCAATTGATCACAGGCCTGTAAATACCTGTTGTCATATAATAAAGATAGTGATGGGAGAAAAGCAGTGGCTCTATTAGTAAATACCTGTTGTCATATGGTAAAATTTAGACAGAAACAAGTTCTGTAATAATATACATAATTGCAAAATAATTTAATAATAAAAATTTTAAATTATATATAACTATATAAAATCTTCTCAAAATTTGCACATTTGCCCATGATTAGTCAGTTGCAGCCTCAATATTAATCCTGCCAATCTTAACAGGAGTTTTTTTTTATAAAAACAACTATAATAGATGGCCAAATTGATAATTACAATAGAGCATTCTCATATCCAGACTATATCTACAAAACAAAACTGTTCTCATTTTCTTCCAGTAAACGGCAAACTGCAACAAAAATTGAAAAGATCTTAGTGATTAGCTACCAGCACTTCACCTGATGATCCATTCTGCAATTTCCTGATGATCAGCTTGGCCTTCAGGGCATCAATCAAAACTGATTCTTCCTCCATAATCTCTCCTCTCAGCAGTCCAAGAGCAACCTCATTCTCCACCATTTGCTGAATAACTCTCTTTACAGGCCTTGCTCCAAAGTTAGGGTCAAAGCCTAAGGTACCCAGCAGCTCAACTGCTGCTTTAGTGTACTGCAGATCGATTTTCTTCTGCTTGAGCCTGTCTTTGACACGATTTAACTGCAATGGCAAATTTTTTAATAAGATCATTGAAGGCAAGTGAGTTTGAGGGAGTGAAAGGAGAGAATGTTTGGGGCAGGATATCATTACAACTTTACCTGATGGGATGATATTAAATTTGGTTATTTTAATTTGCAAAATGAAAATATTTGTAATGAAATTTATGATAAAATGATAAAATATTAAAATATTTATATGTAATTAGCAAAATAAATATTATAAAAAAGTAATGCATCAAGAATGAGCGTGATTTGTAGAGTGCATGAAAGACTTCAAGCCATTTGAAAGAAAAGAAACACTTTTCAGATGATCTTACCTGTAACTCCACAATACGATTTATTTCTTTCGAATCAAGTGGCTGGAAAACAATATATTCATCAATTCGGTTCATAAATTCTGGGCGGAATGTCTGCCTAGCCAACTCAACTACCTGCTTCTTCATTAGCTCATAAACAGCTTCTTTAGTATCATGGCTGCTGCGTAGGGTTTCAAGGATGTAATGTGATCCTATATTAGATGTCATTATTACGACAGTATTTGTAAAACTAACAGTCCTGCCCTGTGAATCAGTGATCCTTCCATCATCCAGTAGCTGCAATAGAATGTTGAAAACATCATGGTGTGCCTTCTCAATCTCATCAAAGAGGACAACAGAGTAAGGCCGCCTCCTCACAACCTCAGTTAGCTGTCCCCCTTCTTCATAGCCAACATAACCAGGTGGAGCACCAACCAGGCGAGAAACCGCATGCTTTTCCATGTATTCACTCATGTCAATCCTCACAAGAGCATTCTCCGTGTTGAAAAGGTAGCCTGCAAGTGCTTTAGCAAGCTCAGTTTTACCAACACCAGTGGGGCCCATGAACATGAAGCTTGCTATCGGACGATTGGGGTCCGAGAGCCCAGCTCTTGATCTGCGTATGGCATCAGCCACAGACTTTACGGCAATATCCTGGCCGACAACCCTCTTATGAAGAACCTCTTCCAATGAAACCAGCTTATCCCTCTCTGACTGCTGAAGGTTGGAGATTGGGATTCCAGTCCATTTGCTCACAATTTCAGCAATATCAACGTCAGTGACCTCTTCCCTAAGCATAGAATGCCCTGATTGCCGGAATTCCTCAAGTTTAAGCTCAGCTTCCTCAAGCTGTCTCTGAAGGGACATAAGCGTGCCATATTTGAGCTCAGCTGCACGGTTCAAATCGTACTCACGTTCAGCAGCTTCCATCTCTAAGTTCACTCGATCAATCTGAGATGATGAACAATAATGAATAGAAACTAAAACATGGTGTCAAAGAACCTTAGGTCGCCTCAATAATTTCAAATTTACCTCCTCTTTAATTGATCGTATTCGAGTCATTAGGTTCTTCTCATTCTCCCAATGCTCAGAAAGTTCCTTTTGCTTTTGTTTTAGTACTGCAAGATCAGCTTCCAGCTTGCTGAGCCGTTCCTTTGAAGCTTTATCAGTGTCATTTTTCAATGAAAGCTTCTCCATCTCTAATTTAAGTATTGCTCTATCCACCTCATCCAATTCAATAGGCTTAGATGTTATTTCCATCTTCAGCTTAGCAGCAGCTTCATCAACAAGATCAATGGCTACAAGGAGCAGGTAAATTCTACTGAGATATACAGTGCAAGAGAAAGAAACAATTTGGAAGACTTGATTTTTCACATACCTTTGTCAGGCAAGAATCGATCAGTAATATAACGGTCTGATAGAACAGCAGCTGAGACGAGAGCACTATCTGATATTTTAACACCATGATGCAATTCATAACGCTCGCGAAGTCCACGTAGGATAGATATTGTATCTTCCACAGATGGCTGACCACAATAAACCTGCTGAAATCTCCTTTCCAAAGCAGGGTCCTTCTCAATATATTTCCTGTATTCAGTCAGTGTGGTCGCTCCAATACAACGGAGCTCTCCTCTACCTAGCATTGGTTTAAGCAAGTTGCCAGCATCCATTGCTCCACCAGTAGCTCCTGTAGAAACCGCCAAAAATTAGCTTACAGAAGTCTTTTGCATAGGTTTATGTTATTTAAGAAGTATTCACTCGTAACAGTGCATCACAGATACATCTAATATCCCATCAAGCTAATCAAACGAACAACTTCACATGAGATGACTTAAATGAAATCCAATAGAGATGCGCCTTTATTGAACGCAAGCAGTTTTTCCTGAAGGTAACTTTTAAAAAACAAAAAAAAAATTCAGATATCCTATATTCAAGTATATTCTATAAATCCTAGTTGGCATAATCCATGCTTGATACTCATAGCAAATGTAGGGTATGAGATGATGTAAGCAGCATTACCTAGCATGGTTGAAAGCTTTCTAAGATTCAAACTAATGGCCTCTTGGTTCCTAAAGAGGCTATCTGACCGTGGGCTCCGAAAATTCGCGTTGCGGCCTCTCTGCGCCTCTTTATTAACGGAGAGAGTTTTAACGATTTTAGGATCCAGGGTACATTTTTAGAAAGCAAATTAGGTTTTAGATAAGACACCACTCAAAGATTTTGCTCTCATTTTACATGGACTTTATGATCTGAGTTTTGGTTTTTCATATATACAAGTCCCTATAGTTAATTACCCATTTGGATAACAAGAGATAATTTTCGATTAAGGCCAGTCGTTAAATAGGTTGTAATAATTACCTAACATATAATAGCAGCGATTTTAGGATTTGAATTTGGTTTTGAATTTTTGAATTTATGATTTAAAATTCATCACCATATACTTAAAGTGGGTGATGAGGGAATGATGACGGGCCCAATCAAGATCCCATGGTTCCTTCATCCCAAGCTGTCATGGCCGTCTACTTAGTCAGAGGAGGTAGTTGACCCAACCTGACAAAAGAAACCTTGTCAGCAGCCATGGGTTGCTTCGTCTAAGGATGTCTTGCAGACTTGGGGTGAATGTTTGTTTAAGGTGATAAATTTAAGTCAACTTTAGCTAATAGAGAGCTTTATATATTATAAAGTGTACCCTATAATTCATTACTCAATGAGCTTTTAACCATTATGGAACATATGAGTTTTGGTCGTGACCGTAATATAATGGTGTCATTTTACAGCAAAACTATCCACTTAGAGGGTACGTGCCACGACTCTGCTAGTAAGAAATTAATTGAGAATGAATTGTTGTAATATATTCAACAAGACATCTGCTTTTTGTGAAATGAAGTTATTCTCCAATCCATCATCCTCGCCAAACCATTTCAAAGTGTGGATTTTGGTTTTAAATTTTTTGTGATGGATTTCATTTTAAGAGTTTAAATTCTCAGTAGGTTTTGAGTTTATATTTTGACTAGATGACTTTAAAATTTTGAGGGCATTTTGAAAATTAAATAAATCTCTATGATTAAAATTTTCCATCAACACGTCTATTGTCAGTGTTTGAGCATCTTTAGCAAATCAACAAAGCATTCTCAGATCTCGCATTTAGGAGCTTGACGTAAAGATCGGAGCACATGCAGAATAAATTTTAGCATATAAATCAGAGCTATTGTAGGGGTTTTTGAACACTTTTAGTGAATCCGAAAGCATTCTCAAACCCCGCATTTTGTAGCTTGATATAAAGATTGGAGCACATCAACAACAACAACAACAACAACAACAATAACAAGGCTTTATCCCACTAAGTGAGGTTAGCTACATGAATCTTTTTTCTCCACTGTGTCCTGTCAAGAGTCAAATTCTCACTTAAAAGAAAGGTCAATTCTAATAAAGATCGGATCACATGCAGAATAAAAAAAAAGTGGTGAAATTATTATTAGACACATGAGAAGGCATCAATGATGGACAAGGTAAAACTCTTTGACAACCGAAAAATTTCAATACTTTTGATTTCTTGTTGTTGACTTAATTAGGCTGATCGATTAAAAAAGTTGAATGGTTGAGACCTGCAATGCTTTATGGTGCTGAATGTTGGCCATTAAAAGAGAAGCATAATTCTAAGTTAAGTGTTGCAGAGATGAGGATGCTCAGGTGGATGAGTGGCTTTACCCTTAGAGATAGGATACGAAATGAGCATATTCGTGAAAAGGTTGGAGTAGCTCCAGTGGAAGATAAGATTAGAGAGAGTCGCCTTAGATGGTTTGGTCACGTAAAACGGCGGCCTCCCGATGACCCGGTTAGGAAAGTAGAGGTCTTAGATTTGACTTATGTTAAGAAAGGTAGAGGTAGACCTAAAAAGACTTGGTTAGAAAATATTAGAAATGATCTTTCTTTATTAGATTTAAACGAGAATTTGACTTTTAATAGGACACAATGGAGAAAAAGGATTCATGTAGCCGACCCCACGTAGTGGGATAAAGGCTTGATGTTGTTGTTGTTGTTGTTGATTAAAAAAGTTGAATAGACAGGGCGTAGGATGATAAAGACATTGAAGATTGTTTGTGTAGAATAAATAGTTGAATGAATTAAAACCCGTTTGAGTGACAAGTAATGCTGTTTAGACTGGTTGTACTTTGTCAAACATGTGACAAAGTAATCAAGTAGTTTCAACCTTTGCTTTAGTAAGATTTTTTTGCAATTGTAAGGAATGTATGATGGTCCTATATGGTACGGTCAACCATCCACTTGATAGCTCCAGTTTTAGCCAACTCAACGCCAACAACTTGAAGATTCAATCCTTTTGTGTTTGGGGCCCTATCATGCTTGAAAGCATTAAAGCTTTATTAGTGATGTTTTGTGATGGGTATTCGAATAACTTTATTTACGAAGCCTTATCATGTAATATTGTTTTTAAGGAGATCTACAGGAATCTCCTTGCTTTATAGATCGAGTCTAATGTGAATTTAGGCATTTGTAGATCTTTCAATGTTTTTCAAATCACACTTTATTTAAGTTGGAGGATCTTGCTTGATCATCAATTACCATTATGTCATTTGTGTCCCTGGGGAGTGGGAATATTGCATCTTTCTCCATCTATTCTTGAGTGACAATTTGAATTCCTCATTTTACTGACCAGAGAATATTATAGTTATAGGTTTTAAAAGAGATTCATTTTATATTTTAGTCTTACTTCTCCTTGGACCATATCAAATCTAGGAGATGAGATTAGTATATCAAAATGGACAAAAGTTCAACCAGATAGAATAGAAAATCAGTGAACTTTGGAAAAGGTAGTGACTAAATAGATGGTATGCAGTGTTCTTAATATGAATTTTTTAAAATAGATTGAAAACTTTTCATCAAGGAAATGCATTTTATCTTCAAAAACTACTATCTCTTGAGCCCTTATTTGATTAAGAATTTGTAGAATATTATAGCCTTTTTGTGACATGAGTTAATCTAAGGATACACTATATACTCTCATTCACCTTCATGAGGAACCCATTTAGAAATGCATTAGCGGCACACTTTTGATAATGATTATCACTCTAGTCTACTTCTTGGACCCCTTTTTTTTACATTGAGTCATGTGTTAACTTTGTATGTTTGGAATGGATCCGTCATGGCTTATTCCTGTTGTTTCTAACATTATACTTTGGTATTAAATTAAGGAATGGCCTACGTACACAAAGTATATCTTATCAAATTCATTATGAATGCAGATGCTTCATGCATCCAACTAAGTTCATTTAACTCAATCTTTTATACTTTAAGAAAGCCTCATTATCCATTCTCTTTTGTCGGGGAAAAAAAAAACATTGTCAATTGAATAGATGTTTTTTTTTTTTTTGCTCTTCAAACATTTTATGTAAAATAAAAAAAATTACAATAATTGTTGAAACTGTGTTACAACTTGATAGATACAAGCAAACCCCATTAAGTTAGCGATAAGGCTTATGATAGTGATGATGATGATATGCTGATTTGAAAATACAAACAACTACTTTTTTTGCATAGCTACATTGTTTTTTAATTTGAGGGGGGAAACCCAATATGTTTGATTTTTATTTTGTTCTTTTTTTTTGTTTGTTCAAAAAATCATTTTTAATTTAATAATGTGAATGTCGTCTATCATTTAAAATTTCGAAAGCCTCCTGATGCCCCATCCCGTATAGGGGTGTTAGGGTAGGCACTTGCCCTTGTTCATTCCGGTCGGATCAAAGACAGGATGGCGTGAAGTCTTCATATAATTCATGTTCTTCTCAGCCGGATCAAAGATACAACGGACATGGAGTCTTCTTTTGTTCTGATTCTTCTCTTTGCCAGATCAAAGATACAACGGATGCAGGTCTTTGATACCTATTATTAATATAAGCAAGAGAGAACTTTATACCTTGGTATATGACAAGTGTAAATGACAATGACGACTATGATAGTTAAAACAATTTTATTTTCTTCTTTTTTTTTTAATTTTTTTATAATAATGATAATAATATTAAGGAGAGAGGAGAGGTTGTTGTTGGGTTGGGAAGTAAGTGGCAGCAAGTCAACGGAGAGAGGTCACGTGTGGGGCTAAAGTCGCGAAACGAGAGCGAGTCGGGCCAAAGACAGGACTAGGACCGGAAATGCGAGATTGCGTGCAGGTTGGAGTCGCGTTCGTGCGGGTTGGATTGCATGTTGGGCGTGAGACGGGCTCATGCGGACGATCGACTTGATGCAAGCAGCCTTACCAAGCATGGCTGAAAGCTTTCTATGATTCAAACTCATGGCCCTCTTGGTTTCTAAAGAGGCTATTTGACCATTGCTCTAGACCTTTACTCTGATAAGTATATAGATGCATTCCTGAAATGAATGAAAGAAAATAATAAAAGTAGTTTGTGCATAGGGTGATGATGGCTGGAAACTTTAATTTCAAAAATAAATTGTATGGATATTTAGGAAGTCTGTGTTATTAAAAACATAGTTGGCATAATCCAAGCTTGATACTCATAGCAAATGTAGGGTATGGGATGGTGATGTAAGCAGCCTTACCCAGCATGGCTGGAAGCTTTTTATGATTCAAACTCATGACCACTTGGTTTCTAAAGAAGATATCTGACCATTGCTCTAGACTTGTACTCTGATAACTATATAGATGCATTCTTGAAATGAATGAAAGCAAATAACAAAAGAGTTTCTTTTCGTATAATCATATGAGATTCTTTTAAATCACTGATGTTATGATGCCTAAAAATAAAATAAAAGCATTAAAAATAATTATCCATTCCTACATACACCAAGAGCAAAATAAAATATCAAATTATTTGAACTGAAACTACATGGGGAAAAATATCAAGGTCACCTGCACCAACAACTGTGTGAATCTCATCGATGAATAATATAATCTGTCCATTAGAAGACGTAACTTCTTTCAGAACAGCCTTTAATCTTTCTTCAAAATCCCCACGAAACTTGGCTCCCGCAAGCAATGACCCCATATCCAAAGAGATCAACTGCATATGAATAATATATGGGTTTTATAATTTGCTCATAAATTCAAGCGTGATCAGTAAAAAAATATATTTCTTTTTTTCAATTTGGCAATGCAAAACAAATGATCAGATGGGGTGACACGGATGACCCTAAATGACATTGTGATTTTTTTTTTTTGTGTTATAATAGTTCAAACCTGCTTGAAAATAAAAGGATAAGAATTCAATTACTTGCTATACTCGTATGATCTTTCTTGAAAAAAAAATCATTCCTGACAATAATGGAGCTTCAAATCCTTGTGGCGTCTATTACTAAAATGTAAGAAACAGGGAGTAAAGTCGTGGACTTCTCCCCAGATCAAGCAAAATCTAGATTGTTCCTCAAAATTGAATTTTACAGGCAAATTGGCGTAAAAGGAAAAAAATTGCAGATGAACAAAAAATTACGACTTCAAAAAAAAAAAAAAAAAAAGAATCCGACTCTTGCTTAAAAAGTAGGTGAGATAAGTTTCCTTCCAAATTTAAAATTCGCTTAGTATAACATACAAAATTCTCATTATTATAAATCCTATATTGAGATTTGATTTTTATTATTTATATGAGAGGGTAACGGAGAACCTAAGTATCATGTAATTAATTTGGAGATAGTTATGAATTTTATCTTTTTGCATGCGGGCTTATTGTAGTTTTCAAAATAATGTATATATATATCCCGTTAGCTTCCCCGACAGGCCAAAAGAAGAATCCATGGCAAGAGCTGCTCTTGCCAAAACAATGGGTGTGGTTGGTTGCTATTGTAATGATGTTTGGGTATTCTAGCAGATGCTGGAAAACGTCTGCTACCAAAAGCCAGCAAGCAATCAATACTTTCAGGCAAAGCCATTAGGGCTATTGTAATCAATTCTTTCAGGCAAAGCAATCAATTCTAATGGGTGTGGTTGGCTGCTATTGTAAGATAGCCAGCAAAGCAATTAGCACTAAATAATTTGCATACCTAACTGCGCCAAATGGGATAGTTATCTGTAGTTAATGAGACATTAAGCACAGATTTGATGTTTGTCATGAGGAATTTAAGTTGAGAAGGAATGGGCGTTTCACTCATGGTTAGAGGAGAGTTTGGAGAAAGAGTAGAGGTACTCTGCTCAAGTGACCATGCTATCTTAGCTGCAGTAGAAGCAGAGAAAAAAATTACATCCAGGTACAGGCCAAAGTGCTCTGATATCATGTTGAAATCCTTAGCTGCAAGGATAGAAAGAAAATTAAAACAGAGAAGTACTATAACTTCATATTGCAGTATTTATGAATAAGAAGAACTATCTCATACTACACGATACATGGGTATTTCTGTAGGCCTTGTAAAGTAGTTGGTTACAAAACAATGGTACAGATTGGTGTGTCAGAGAATCAACGGTCCAGATGCAGAAATCAGATAATGGTAGTGAATGGCAGAAGAGTGTGGAGCAGAGCACTTTATAACCACAGTTTTTGAAAGCTTATCAGGAATTACTTATCTCTTATCACCGCCCCTCAAATTAACAATGCGCTCTTGAAGTGTTAACTTGTCTCTAAGTTGAACAAACCTAGTAGAGAGAGCTTTGGTAAAGATATCAGCAGGTTGGTCTTGAGATGTAATGTGATGAGCAGTCACATGTTTTGCTTTGATACAATCATGAATAAAGTGATAATCTATCTCAATATGTTTGATACGAGCATGAAATACCGGGTTATTAGCTAAAGCCAGAGCCAAGATGTTGTCACAATAGATCGGAGTGGAAGAGATGTCAGAAATCTGAAATTCAGTAAGCAACTTCCTTAACCATAAGGCATCAGCTGCAACAAAAGCTAAGGCACGATATTCCGCCTCGGTAGATGAACGAGCAACCGTTATTTGTTTCTTGACACACCAGGAGACTAAGTTGGAACCAAGGTAGATACAAAAGCTCGTAATAGAACGTCGAGCAGTTCTATTAGTCGCCCAATCTGAATCTGCGTAGGCTCGAAGTTGAAGTGTGGAAGTTGATATTGGTAACCCATGGTTAATAGTTCCACATAGATAACACAGAATGCGTTGTGCATATGTTGGCTCAAGTGATTTACTGCAAAGGAAATGTCTTGGACGGGTAATTGTCAAGTAATGGAGAGATCCGACAAGTTGTCGATACAGTTCTGGTTGAGAAAATAGATTTGAATCTGCTATGAGAGCTGACAGCTTGGATGGTAATGGGCTTTGAATTGGCTTACAATCCATCATTCCCACTTTATTAAGAAGTTCGGTGAGGTAGCGGGCTTGATTCAAGTGAAGACCTGTAGGTGTTTTGGAGACTCGAATGCCTAGAAAATAGGAAACAAGTCCTAAATTCCTCATACTGAAGCTGGAATACAGATTTTGCAAGAGATTTTCAAGTGCGGTGGGGTCATTGCCAGTGAGCAAGATATCATCAACATAAACAAGTAAAGGCTGATAGAACCTTTCTGATAAAATAGAAGTGAAGGACCGACATTACTAGCAGTAAAGCCATAGTTAAGTAAATGCGAAGAGAAAGTTGAGAACCTGATGAGGACATCCACACTTGGAAAGTCTACCGGAGACGTGGTCGTCGATCTACGGCCACGATCGAGTCTTTATATTTTTGAGTTTAATTATGTCTTTGTTTTCTTTTATTTTAGTTACCGTCGTACCCTTACTTATGGGTGTTTTGATTGTAAGCCCATGAGGGCATGTTTGTCTTTTGTTGGTCTTTTGTTTAAGGCTATTTAAAAGCCTCCTTTGTATTGTTTTGAGGTAATGAATGATTATTATAAAAAAAAACTTCTGCATATGTGAGTTTGAGAGCTTGGAGAGATCCCTTGGAGAAGAGAGTGCATTACCCACCAACTTTGATGTGTCGGGTTCGTGGTTTCAACGTTTAGTTCTTGTTCTTCCCTTCCCCTTCCCCTTCCCCTCTTCCCCAACCCACGGCTTCTTCCCCCTCCCCCTTCCCTCCACCAAACCGAACCCCTCCCCACCGTCCCCTACCCTCACGACCGACCTTCCCCCCCCCCCTCCACCACCGCCGGCCCCTCCAAGCTCCACCTCCCATGCCGCCGGCCCCCTTGGCCCTTCCCTCTCTATTTGGGTTCCCAAATTTGTTTTATTAAATTAGGAAGGTCATATAAATTTAAATTCAATTGGATTTCTAATTGGAAACTTTCCAAAATTACTAATCCTATTTTTGGAAAGTTGCCTAATATAATTCTAAATTGAATTTAAATTTCAATTGGATTAATTAGAGCCTTCTTAATTTACTTATTCTAAATTAGGCAATCCCTAATTAAGCCCCCACGCCCCCTCTCCCCTTCCTATAGCCGCCGGCCCCTTACCCTTAACCCGCCCCCTCTCTCTCTCTCTCTCTCTCTCCAATCTTCTCCCTTTCCTTATTTTAATTTCCTATCCTAGTTCCCTCCCAATTTCAAAAATCTGAAGATAATTTCAGATTTTGGAATTTGGAACCTCTCCTAAAACCCTAACCCTAACTCCCCTACCCGCCCCCTCTTGGCCGACCACCTTCCCCTCCTCTTTTCCCTTGGATTTCAAGAGAAAACTCCTTCTCCCTCACAACAATACTTCAAGGACAGCAAAGGTTAATCGAATTCAACCATCCTCCGGCCCACTCGCTATGAATGGAAGCTCGCCCTTGGGATTCGGGCTTGATGCTAGATGATCAAGATAACATTGACATACTCCGCTCCCCCTTCTTCGACGTAGGGTTTGACTACGAAACCACCATCGAAGAATACTTTGGGCGGATTCACATTCCTCTAGTTGATACGATTGATGACCAAAGGTCCAAAGGAAAGTGGACTATCGTCGGCCGCTTCACGCCCGCCACCTTCCCGATTGTGTCACCATCTCCCTTCAAGGACTGCATCCATCGTCTTCTACCAATCATCGCCGGTATCATTAGCAAATCAAAGGACTTCCTCCGGCGACGATTCCCCACCACCTACGGTTGACCTTTCTTTCTTATTTCAATTATTTCGTTGCTCTCTAACTTTGTGAATGATGACAGAAGCGCAAAAGGATCGTTCTGCTCAATCCTGCTAAAGCCTAGTAAACGTAGGGTTTTATTGAGTGTACTTTCTTGCTATTAATCTCATTGTTAATCAAGGGATTACGAATGAACGTTTACTATGTTAGCCTTAATTTAATTTTCTAATCTATTTTGTTTGTGCAAGTCTTTATATGTAGTTTGGCCTAAACGCAAGCATCTCTCCTTTGTTTTATCTCTTCGTTTCTCTTGCTAGTAGATTTAATCACGTAACGTTCTTTAATAAGTTGTGCAAGTCCTAGTTTTCATTTAAAAGCATCATAGTCCTGCATCAGAACCATTGACGAGGAACTTGTTTGAGCCCGTAGATAGCTTTGTAGAGCAAACATACATGATCAGGAAATTGATAGTCCTGAAAGCCTGGTGGTTGCTGCATATAAACAATGTCATCAAGCTTACCATGAAGGAAAGCATTAGAAACATCCAGGTGATAAATTTGCCAATGATAAGCAACAGCCATAGTGAAGAAGATCCGAATGGTGGGAAATTTAGCAACATGACTGAAAGTTGCAGTGTGATCAAGCCCATACTCTTGATTAAACCTTGAGCTACTAAGCGAGCTTTATGCCTAGCAATTGAACCATCAAAGTTATTTTTCTTTTTGAAAAGCCATTTGCAACCAAGAACATTTTGATCGGGTGTTCGAGGCACAAGAGATCGGGTGCCTTGCTTTTGTAATGCTTCAAATTCTGCTGACATAGCAGAGCACCATATAGGATGTTCATTAGCTTGAAAGAAAGATGTAGAAGAGTAGGTACTAGGAGGTGCTGAAGATCAAATATCTATTTTGGTTTAAGATGGCCGGTTTGTAGGCGGGTGACCATATGATGGCGAGCGGTTGTAGTTGGTGGAGCTGTAGAGGTAGTAGAGGCAGTAGAGGAGGATGGTTTTGGGGAAGATGGAATGATAGTAGGTGTGGTAGTAGAGGAGATAAGGAGATGTAGGTTGGACCGTGATTGGTGTAGTAAAAGAAGCAGAGTAAGGAACCAATGTTAGAGGAGGAATATGCTGCTGTAAGGGTTGAAAATTGGTGGAATGAGTTTGTCTTTGTATGAAAAAGTAGATTCATAGAAGGTGACATGACGAGATATATGAATGCGACCTGTTAACGGATCAAAGCATTTATATCCTTTATGGTTACTGGCATAGCCTAGAAAAACACATGGAGTTGAGTGAGGTTCAAATTTGGAGTGAAGATGAGGAAGAAACCACGGATAGAAAAGACACCAAAAACTTTTAAATGAGTATAAGAGGGAGGCTGCTGATATAGACATTGATATGGTGAGATATTATGAGTGGATTTAGAGGGAAGACGATTAATGAGGTATGCTGCAGTAAGAAGGGTGTCTACTCAGAGTTGATGAGATAGATTGGCCTCAAATAAGAGAGCACGCATTGTCTCCAAAAGATGACGATGCTTACGTTCCGTAATCCCATTTTGTTGTGGGGTGTAAGGACAGCTAAGCCGATGTTGAATGCCAAAATGTTGCAAACAATTTTTGAAATGAGTGTTTACAAACTCACCACCACCATCATATTGAAGCATTTTGATGGGCTGATGAAATTGTCATTCCACAAATAACTTAAAAGTGCAGAAAAGTACGTAAAACATATGATTTTACTTTTAAAGGATACACCCAACAAAATTTTGTAAAATCATCAACAAAAAGATGATAATACTTATAATTCTGAGAAGATAACACCGAGGAAGGACCCGATACATCCGTATGAATAAGTTCGAGACAATGTTTTGTCCTAGGAATAGCTAATGGAAATGGAAGGCGATGACATTTTGCACGAGCACAAGAGTTGCAAGGAGTGGTTGAAGTGGTGGAGTTGCTGAAATGTAAGGAAGTAGACAATAGATGTTGAACAGCTGTAGAGCGGTGTCCGAGTCGTTGGTGCCAAACTTGAGCGTCTGCAACTGAGGAGAGAAGAGCTGTTGAAGTAAATCGAGTGAGTTGTTGAGAGGAAGAAGCCAAGAGTTTAATTGGATAGAGACCGTGAAGACTAGGTCCCTGAAGCAAAATCTTGTGCATCTTGGTGTACTTGATGGTGAAGCCATGAGCATCAAATAGAATGGAACAGGGATTGTGAGAAATAAGACGATGAACATAAAGTAGAATATGGGAGATATGAGGAGCATGTAAAATATTGGGTAAGCGAAACATATGAACTGGAGTGGGTAAAATGCCCTGACCAGAATGCGCAATTGGGAGCAGTGTCATTGCCGACCTGTACTTGAGATGAGCCTGAATATCGATAAAGCGATTTTAGGTGCGAAGCATCAGAAGTTAAATGATTGAAAGCACCAGAGTCCAGAAACCAGTCATCAGCAAGTGAGAAGGTTTTGTGTGCAAGATAGGCTTGATGGGTCGGTTGATATGTAAGATATGTTCGATACCAGTAGGTAGCGGCAGAGTGTCCACGCTTGAAGCAAATTTGACATTGGATGGAAGAAACTAAACAGCAACCTCCGCGAGCTGGTTGTGGAGCAATGCGTCCACCTCAAAATGAGAAAGGAGAACGACCTCAACGAGACAAAGCAGGCGGTGCCCTTCCACGAGAGCGACTACAAAATGCCACCAGAGCAAATGATGAATCTGGGGCGGGTTTGAGGTCTTGTCAAAGTCTTGATCAGCAGCAACGTTAAGCTCCTCACTGCACAATAGTGCATAAAGATCATCCAAACAAATCGGATGCATCATCGTACATATAGCCGTTTTAAAGGCATTATAAGAGGCAGACAGCCCATTAAGTGTATAGAGCATGACGTCTTCAAGATCAACAGACGACCCAACGACAGTAATAGCATCTACCTTTTGCTTAATCTTAGAGAGATATTGAACCATAGATTTATCACGCATCTGTAATTGATGGAGTTCATTTTTTAATTGAAGAACGCGAGAGTGATTGGCAGATAGCAAGCGACGTTCAAGTGTGATCCATATGTCATGGCAGAAAGCTAGATTAAGGACACATGGAAGCAAAGAGGTAGAAATTGAGTATAGAGCAACAGCAAGGTTTTGATCTATTAACATCCATATGTGAAAAGAAGCATTAGTAGAGAGGGAGCCATCAGCTTGAAGTTGCTGCTGAGATGGCTTGGGAATAGTGCCATCAAGATAGCCAGCAAAGTCGTTAGCACTAAATAATTTGAGTACCTGACTGCGCCAAATGGGATAGTTATCTGTAGTTAATGAGACATTAAGCACAGATTTGATGTTTGACATGAGGAATTTAAGTTGAGAAGGAATGGGCATTTCACTCATGGTTAGAGAAGGGTTTGGAGAAAGAGTAGAGGAGGACTCTGCTCAAGTGACCATGCTATCTTAGCTGCAGTAGAAGCAGAGAAAAAAAATTACATCCAGGTACAGCATAAGCCAAAGTGCTCTGATACTACGTTGAAATCCTTAGATGCAACAATAGAAAGAAAACTAAAACAGAGAAGAAGAACTATAACTTCATATTGCAGTTTTTATGTAGAAGAACTATCTCATACTACAGGATACATGGGTATTTGTGTAGGCCTTGTAAAGTAGTTGGTTACAAAACAATGGTTCAGATTGCTGTGTCAGAGAATCAATCCAGATGCAGAAATCAGAGAATGGTAGTGAATGGCATAAGAGTGTGGAGCAAAGCACTTTATAACCACACCTTTTGAAAGCTTATCAGGAATTACTTATCTATTATCAGCATGCACTAATTCTTTAATTGACACACATTTCTATTATGAAATAATAAAAAAGAAACGTTCTTCTAAGTTAAGACTATGAGGAAAAAAGGAAACAATGCATACTTTTATTTCCCCATAAGAACTAAATGCGGCATCAAAGTCCCACTACATAACAATGGATGGGTAAAAAGACTAATAAAAATAACCAAATATATCAGTTTTAAGAAAACAAGTATATCAAATTTGCATTTTCTCTAATTAAAGTAGCAGTTTCCCTTATTTTAGCATCATTTCCCAGTATGAATAGGACTTAAAAAGCAGCACATTAAGAGATGTGCTAATAGAATTAAAATCAACGCTAGCTTCACAAATTTGTTTGAAATAGTAAAACTAGGATTTCATGCTTTGCTAGTTCAGACCTAGCTTAGTTAATTAATTAGAATGCCAGTAAATGTCTCTTTTGCAGATTAGATATCATCATCGTTATACTGGCTAGTACTGTACAATGCAAGAAAATCTTTGTAGTCTAAGCCTATGTAGGACTACTAGTCACAACATAATTTAGGTTGAGCTATAAGACACAGGAAAGTAATTTAAACAGAAAAAGCATATCACCTTTCTATTCAACAGAGGTTCGGGAACATCTCCACGAAGAATTCTTTGAGCTAATCTGTAGAACAACAATATTAAAAAATCAGGACTCAAAAAGTATTGTAGTACCATAAAAACAAGATACAGAAACAACATGATTAGTCCAGGCATCACAGTTAACAAGAGATTCCACTGAATTTTAGCCAAAATTCTAGATGGCAATTAGGACAAAATAATCGAAAGAAAAATGAATGCAAATCATATTATTACTTCAATATCATTTGAAACCTTGATATGAAGGTGTGTGAAGGAGAGTGGTTAACCAAATCACCAATATTAATTTTCAGTGACAATAATAAATAATGTATACCCTTCAGCAATTGCAGTCTTTCCAACACCAGGCTCTCCAATAATCACAGGATTGTTTTTGGTTCTCCTACAAAGAATCTGGATACAGCGCCGGATCTCATCGTCGCGGCCTATGACAGGATCTAGTTTACCACGCCTGGCAAGTTCGGTCAAGTCATTACCATACTTTTCTAGCGCTTGATATTTTCCTTCAGGATCTACAGCAAAATAATGATGTAAGCCACAGTATCAAAATAGAAAAATAAAAACAACAGGAAAAAAAAATTAAATAATGTCATTAATAACATTTTTTAATGATAAACAAAGGACAAAAAAATCTAGCATAAATAGCACATATCAGGCTTAGAAATGTTTGTCAGTTTAGGCGCATTAGAATATCAAATATGGCACATAAAATCATATTTCACATATTTTATCAAATTGGGAGAAATTTTTGGCTAGAAGATAATATTTAGTAGATCCCTTTACATATTTTTCATGCTATCAACAATGGATATGGAAGAGATCCAACAAAGACAAACGGGCATCAGAACTTTTGAAAATATCTGTCATGAAATGCCTAATAGACACAATTACATAACCAAATTTGAGCACCAGTTGATGGAGTACCATGTACAAGAAAATATAAACCAATATAACAAAAAAACTAGTTCCGTTGTAATCCAATTAACAACAACATCAAGCCTTTATCACACTATGTGGGGTTGGCAACATGAATCATTTTTCTCCATTGTGTTCTATTAAGAGTCAAATTTTCATTTAAATCTAATAAAAAATATCATTTCTAATATTTTCTAACCAAATCTTTTTAAGTATACCTCTACCTTTCTTAACATAGGTCAAGTCTAATACATCTACTCTCCTAACCGAGCCATTGAAAGGCCGACGTTTTATAGGCTAAGTCTAAGGCGACTTTCTCTAATCTTATCTGCCACTGGAGCTAATCCAACCTTTTCATGTATATACTCATTTTGCATTCTGTTTCTAAGAGTGAAGCCACTCATCCACCTAAGCATCCTCATCTCTACAATATTTAACTTAATTTTATGCTTGTCTTTTAATGGCCAATATTCTGCACCATAAAAAATTGCAGGTCTCACCACCATCTTATAGAATTTTCCCTTAAGTTTGAGGGGTACTTTTCTATCACACAACAGACCGATGCATTCCTCTACATCAACCATCCAACTTGAATTTTACTAATAATATCTCCATCTATTTCACTATCACTATGAACAATAGACTCGAGAAATCAAAAACTAGTGAAAAATATATGATTGGGTAAGGGATTTAGAATTGATTTGTTACATATCCAGTTAAAGTTAAAACAACATTGCATCTAACTTGTGCCCCAATAAAGTTCATATGATGGCTTGAGTACAAAAAAAAATATTGTATTTCTTTCCAACTTGATAGTTGGGATGCTCAAGCACTGCCTTCTGCTCGCAGTTATTACTTGAATAACTGCTTAACATATGCCAACAAAAGAACTAACGATGAATACAATATTTGAAGAATATACAAGCCTTTTTCAAAAGAGTGATTTCCAATGACAGATTGTGGCTGTATTAGAAAAAAAATGATCTTCATTTAATTTTGAATCACGTAGAATTCTAGATCAATTAATGCCGAAAAAATTCATGAAACTCAAGAATATTCAGATACGTAGCATTTAAGACCAATAATTTACTACATGATCTGTCATAGCATGATTGTATCATCAATATCTTTTATCTGTTCCTTTTCTGTCATTTTAATGTGCTCTCAATTCATCCCGCGCACTAGTTGCACTAGTTAGATCACATTTCAGTTGACATGGGAAACTCTAAACCTAGGCAAAGCACTAGCCACATAATCCAAGCTGTCCAAGGAGATCCAAGTTCAAACAACGTCTATGGCAAGGGCAACTGCAAGTAAAATGCATATAAGGGCCCGTATGGGTTGTTGGAGTAGAAAAATAAGTTTCGGAAAACAATCGAATTTGCTAGACCCATCATTTGGATGGATGTACTTATAAATAGTTAAATACAAAGTAGCATTAAGCTCCACAATCCTTTGAAAAATCTCCAAAAGTTATAATTTTATTCACATACAAAATGTGTGAAAATTAAATCATAAATTTCAAAAATATGTTTTCCATCTATAGCCAACCAAATAATACTGTCAAGCTTAACATTGGTTAGCATTACTCATCTCTTGCGTCCCAGGCATTGAGCAAACACAAGAAGCATGAAAAGAATTCAAAAGAATCAAACCACCACTCACTGCTTTATATCTTCTCAATGAGATCACATCCAGGTTTGTTGAAGTTGAAGTGAAAAGAAAACAAGTAATGCAGGAAATAAAACGGGGTTGATTTGAATCATGGGAAATCTGTCGTCTTAACTGATATTGAAAAAGAGCCATCAGATCAACAGGGGTAGATGGGAGTGTTAGATAAGGAAAATTTGAGACCACAAACTCATTGCATACAAGAAAATACCTCTCTCACGGATTTGTATATAAGAAAGGAAAGAAAGAAAATACAATTGCATCCTTGGTATTAATTGGCAACAATGTATTATGCTTCTACCATATTTACCCTCAACAGTATAATATATGTTGCTCACCTTGCAATAAATCTTTTATTAATCCATACAAACCACTAAATAACACAACTATAAGATAAACTTGTTTACTAATCATTGTGTATTTAAGATATCCTTATAAAAAGATGATTAAGGAATTTAGACAAAATGATGGGCTATATCTTCTTGAATATAAAAAACACTTATCATATTCAATTAAAATGATGGGCCACTCTTAATTAAAAAAACCATTTGGGAACATTCTTATAGGTTAGATCCACACTGAATCTTTCATTCTCTATTTATGAATGTTAACATTAAAGACTTTCATTGTGAGACTTGTGAAATTGCAAAACATTGTGTTTCTTTTTCTAAAAATGACCCTAGATCCTCTACTCATTTTATGTTACTCACTTTGATATTTGGAGACCTTCCCCCAACATTTCTAGAGCTATAAATTTATCACTTTTATTGATGATTGCATTTAGATGACATGGATATATCATATTAAACAAAAATCAAATGTCCGATTTATTCTCCCTAACTTTATTGTTATAATAAAAAATCAATTTAAAGTTAACATCGAGATATTTAACATAAATAATAGTATTGATTATTTTAATCACACTTTATCTACTTTCTTCAATAAAAAATGTATCATTAACTGATAGGAAACACTTGTAAATCTCAGGTATTTCCTATCAATCTTCGAAAAACAACGAGAATTCTCCACAAAAATCCACACAAAACCACGAAAACAGTAGATAATTTGTATTATTTGATGAAATAGAAACGGAAAATACCAAGATACAATTGATTCTCTATTCGAGAGGAGGATCTATCTCTCCCAAATCTCTAGACGTCGCTAGAGCCTAAAAGAAAACCGATGAGATCTCAAATTTCAGCCAAATTCAAGATGCCCTAACCCTAGGAAAACAAACTATTTAATGCATACAATTCAAAAGGAAATCTCTAAATAGTCCCTACATCCAATTTCCCTCCTAAGCTTCCTCAAAAATCCTTCCTAATCAGTTTTTTTGGATTTCGCGGCTTGAACGACGCGTACAGGAGGCGGACTCCTTCGCCTCTATTGTTCGTAAGCCGGTCCTGTATGGACCGATTGGACCGGTCTAACAATACTCCCCTCCCAAAGTGCCACCTTGTCCTCAAGGTGAAACGAAGAAAACTACTGCCAAAACACTTGATCAATAACACTAGACTGAAAAATGGACTGATACTAGGTTGAATGATCCCTGCTTCCAGCATCTCCCTAATCAATCTTTCGATCTCTTCCTTCTGGATTTGAGGATTACGATATGGATGAACACTGAAAGGTAAAACTACTTCCTTCAAGATGATAGCATGCTCGTGTTCCCGCAGAGGAGGCAACCCCTGAGACGGTTGAAAAATCTCACTGAACTACTGAATCAATGGCTGTACTGAAAGAGGAAGGTCCCTGCCCTTCTCTAATCTAATCCCCTCCAGCCTATGTAGTTCCATCAGATAACCTTCCCCCACCTCCTATATGCTCCTCACCTTAGTTTTAAGTGATATCATAGCTTTGGTGAGCCCTGCATCTCCCCTGATCACTACACTTCTCCCTTCCACTATCAGCTCCATCATCAATGCTCTCCAGTTGACCTTGGTGTCCCCCAAGGTCTGTAGCCACTTCATCCCCAGGATGACATCAGTACTCCCTAACTTCAATGGGAGAAAATCCTCCCTCACCTGAACCCCCTATATGATCAACACTACTCCCCTACATATCCCCTGACCCGTCTCCACCTTCCCTGTACCTATCATCACTCCATAACACCTTGTATCCACCAATTTCACACCCAATTGGTCCACGACTTGGTTGGAGATGAAATTATGGGTAACCCCACTGTCAATCAACACCACCACCTCCCTGTCTGTTATTTCCTCATTTACCTTCATGGTATGATTCGGAGTGAATCCCATCACTGAATTCAGGGAGACCTCCATCACATCCAAATGCAGCTTGTCCTGCATCTCTCTCCCATACTCTTACCCCCCTTCTCAGCTTCCTCGTCATCATAGATGGTGAGAACCTGAAGAGTTCGATCCCTACTGCATCTCCCTCTCCATCAATTTTTTTAAGTTCCCCCACTTCCTCCTCCTGTTGGATTCTCCTTGGGAGTCTCATTAATGTTGCCTGATGCAGGCCCCTTGGGTGCTAAAAGAATAGACGTCATCCAATATGTGCCTCCTAAACTGTTGGCCATGGCTCTCCTCTCTAGTTTCTTCTGATTTTCTACCAGCTGGGCTAACTTCATGGCCTCTCCCAAGTCACGAGGCATCATGACTTTCACCGCTGCTCTGATATCTGTCTTGAGCCCCTTCATGAAATTCCCCTCCAAAGCATATTCTGATAATCGCTCCACCCGACTGGCCAGGTGTTCAAACTGCTCCCGGTAATCTGCCACTGATCCATTTTGCACCAGTGCAAAAAACTGCTCATAGAAGTCTCCTCCCCCGTCGGTTTGGAAACATTCTAATAAACAGTCTTTGAACGCTCTCCATCTCCCTAAAGGCCTCATCTGGTCCCTCAATTGGTACCACGACAACGTCTTTCCTTCCAAACATAGGCCCGTTGTTGCCAATTTTTCTCATCCATCAACCCATTGACGGCGAAATACCTTTCCACTTTGTAGATCCATCCATAAGCATTCTCCCCTTCAAAAATTGGCATCTTCAGATTCCTTACCTTCGGATCTCCCCCATTTTCCCGTATTCTTCCATAGTTTCCCCTTTTCCAAGTGCTCTGCTCTCCCCATGTCTCCCGGCCTTCCCTTACATATTCACCTTCAAACCCCTCTTCACTTTTTTCCCTCTTTTCTCCAAAATCAGCACCCCTCCTTCCATAATTTCCCTAATTTTTTCTCCCAACCAACCCTCCTTACTCCATGGTTCCCTATTCTCACGTCTCTCTACATACTTTCCCCCTTTCTCCTCCAGGAATTCTCCATCGCTTTCCCTTCTACGAAAATCAAAATTCGTAATTCTTCCCATAGGTCCCTTTTACCTCCAATGCTGCCATTTGAATTTGATTGTCCAAGATCTTCTTCACCATCAGATGAAGATCGGAGAATTTGTCTTCCATTGACGACATCTTTTCTTCCACGGATGAAACCATATCTTCGACGAACGAGGGCCGATCTTCCATCGTGGCTTTTATTTGGCTCATTTCCCCTTCAAATCGTTCTTCCAACGCATTAACTTTCTTAGCCTCCATAAAAAATTCTGGATATTAGATCCAAAATTTAGCAAGATCCCTCCTTCCGATCAGAAATTCGCCGCTGAATTTTTAGAAAAATCAGCCCACAATGGTCCTGGAATTGCTCTGATACCAATTTGATAGGAAACACTTGTAGATCTCAGGTATTTCCTATCAATCTTCGGAAAACAACGAGAATTCTCCACAAAAATCCACACAAAACTACGAAAACAGTAGATAATTTGTATTATTTGATGAAATATAAATGGAAAATACCAAGATACAATTGATCCTCTATTCGAGAGAAGGATCTATCTCTCTCAAATCTCTAGATGCCGCTAGAGCCCAAAAGAAAACCTATGAGATCTCAAATTTCAGTTAAATTCAAGATGCCCTAACCCTATGAAAACAAACTATTTAATGCATACAATTCAAAAGGAAATCTCTAAACAGTCCCTACATCCAATTTCCCTCCTAAACTTCCTCAAAAATCCCTCCTAATTAGTTTTTCTGGATTTCATGGCTTGAACGATACGTATAGGAGGCGGACTCCTCCGCCTCTATTGTTCGTAAGTCGGTCCTGTATGGACCAGCTGGACTAGTCTAACATTAACCAATGCACCAATTTGAGACACTAGAAAATACCGCAAATCCTATTTAAGGCACTAGAAAATCAGAATTGAAAGAATTCCATGATAGAAGATATGAATACCTTGAAAGAAAAACAACAGTTTGAATATTATTGAGCTAACAAAATGGAAAACAATTATAGGATAGAAATGAATCTTTTCATTAAAATACAAAGTGGATAGAAACCTAGAGCGATACATAGCAAAATTAGTTGGAAAAAAATATACTCCATCTTATGAAATATTTATCCTGTTGCAAAAATGAATATAATTCGTATTTTAATTTCTCTTGTTGCTAACCTTGATGGTCGATACAATAATATGATGTGAAGAACACCTTCATACATGGAGATGTTGAAGAAGTTTATATTAATCCTCCATCAGGATTCGATAGTTATTTTACAAAAAATAAGGTGTGCAAATTGAAAAAAGTGCTTAAAGGCCTTAAAAAATCCTTGAGAGCATGATTTGGCAAATTTACAAAAATGATATATGAAATGTGCTATAAACAAAATCAAGAAGACCATACCCTCTTCTCAAAACACTCCACTAAATAAATTTTTTTATTCTCATCATATTTGTTGATGATGGTGAAAGAAATGAATCACCTAGAAAATTTTATTGAAGATTTTGAAATCAAGAAACAAGATGAACTCAAATACATTCTTAGGTAAATACTTCCTGGCTATAGAAATTGCTCAATCATAACAAATAATCTTTTTCTCTCAACAAAAAAAATTATTATGGACCTATTAAGAGAAACAAAGATGGGATTGTAAGCCATATGAAACTCCACCTAAACTAGGTCAAAATTTATATAGATGAAGAAGGAACAGAAGTTGACATCGGACAACATCAAAGATTAGTTGGGAAAATTATCCATTAGACATATGCCTTAACATTATTTTTGTAGTAAGTATCACAAGTCATTTCATGCACAAATCCAAAGAATCTAACATTCAAGCTGCTTACATAGTCCTCATGCACCTTAGATCAATTTGAGGAAAAGGAATTCTCTATTAAAAAATATGATATTCTACGACTTGAAAATTATATTGAAAATTATATTGATGCTAAGTATGTTGGGTCACAAGTGAATAAGAGGTCCATTTCAAGATGCTACACACTTCTGCGACAAATCTTATAACATGATGAAGCAAAAAAACAATGTGTCATTTCAAAACCCAGCATTAAATGTCTAAATCTGAATTCATAGCAATTGCTCAAGGTATTTGCAAACTCCTTGGAAGAACATATGAAGATAAATTGTAACAATAAATCGATCACCATCATTGCTCATAATCCTGTACAGTATGATCGAACTAAACTTGTGAAAGTGGATAAGCATTTTGTTTAAAAAAATTGAAATTAGATTGATTTGCACTTCATTTGTCCTAACAAGAAGACAACTTGTTGACATATTCACCATAAAACTCAGCAACCCCACATTCAATAATATAATAAGCAACCATAGAATGGTAGATCTCTACCATCCAGTTTGAGGAGTGTTAAAGAGCCGTCAGATGAAGAGAAGTCGGTGTGAGTGCAAGATAAAAAATTTAAGGCCACAGATTCATTGCTTACAAGGAAATAACCTCCCACATATTTGTACGCAAGAAAGGAAAGAATAAGCAATAAATTGCTCCCTTGGAATTAATCAACAACCCCTAAATAGATCAAACAACGGACAGACAAGTATTGGGATTATTTATTTTTGTGTTTGTTATAATAATAATTTATTTCCATTTTTCTTCAATATAATATTGCATATGAATGCCCATTAAAGAATGAATAATCTAAGCTCTCCTAACTTCTGCTTCTTAATATGTTAACCAGCAACTTTAGATGGTTAAGATACTCAAATACTCAATTGAAATTTACTGTGAAAGTGTAATTTTTGGAAGAAAAAGGATCATATTTCTCATATTTGATCCTCTGCATGGGAATCTGATCTTATCCCAAGATAAACTAAGGAAAGGAGGAGAAACTTGGAGGAAGACAAACTAAAATTAAGAAGGTGGATGAAAAATTAAAAAGATAAAGATAAGAAAAGCAAAAAAAGACAGGATGAGATGCCTACAACTAAAAAAATGGAAGGGGCGTAAGAAAATAAATAAAAAGGGATTGAAATTAGGAAGCTCGAGGCACTGGAAGGAGCTCAAAAGAAAAAAATGCAAGAAAAATGTTGACTGCATCAAATCTAAGACCTCTTAAAATTAGCTGCTCTACAAACCCAGCTAACATGACAACCTTGGCTAGTGTCCTCTCAGAGCAGTGTCACAATAGCAGAATACCTCAACTAGCACCTCCTTAATATTGAATGCTCCAATGATAATCTAGTGAATGGATAAATTCTGATCAAGGTAAACTACAGTCTGGTTCACGGGATGCCTGCTTCTAGCCACCATCAACCACGTGCCAAGCACAAAACATCAAGATATGCCTAGTTGGTTACCAACCCGCCCAAGTGGTTGTGGCATTCTATGGAGGTTAAATCAATGTTTTCCAAAAGGCGATGAGAGAAAAAGGACCCCAGAAGAATCTTTTATACTCTACATCCTATGATAGCCAATTGAGAAGGATCTCTACTAATTCGGTGCCAATATACTCACTCCAATAATCTGGTCTACTCGGGTACTATTCTTTCTTCCTTGAATTGATAGATTTTTATTTTACTTTCTTCTCATTGTTCGTTGCTTCTTGCTTATCAATGCAAGTATAGATTAATCTCATAGCTATAACTTTACAAGCAAGATCAGGCTTCAACATTTAAGGTTCGGTGAGTATATAGAATCAAAAATTTCAGGCAGAAAAGGATCAAAATAGACTGTGACGAAGGAAAAGCATCAGACAATGACAGTCAGTCCTCGCAGGTGCATCCAGCATGCGAGTGCACGACAATCTAGCATTTGTACCATATAGAAGCATGTTTCTCATGGATGATACAAAAATTGATGGTAAGCCTTTAGCGCCTACAGCCTCTCCTATAGATAGGTGGAGTTCCAACACTTCCCACTCCAAATCTGGCTCCTCACCCTCCAAAGTAACTGTCAACTCTACAAACCAATCCTAAAGCAAAGAACTTGGTGATATGAGATAAGTTTCATAGATTGCCCCCAACCTCTATCAAATAAACCAGCCCCAAAGTGCCAGTGTCAAAGCACTTAAAAGATAGAATTTTAATAGTAACCAGGATGAAGTCAATAGATGAGAGGGGACCGAGACAATATACATCACATAGAGGATTCACACAACTAAACAACTTGAAAGAGGATGTAGTCTGAGCCAAGCGAGTGAAGGATTATCTCATATATCAAATGGCTAATTACCCCATCAAACAAATCAGGATCAACTGTGTTGGTCGTGTCAATAGAGTCAATAAAGATTATTAACGTTATCTCTACTATCTTTGGAGCGGATGAGGCTGCAAAATGATTGAATTTGAAGCAACTCTCAACATGAGAAGTGTTCCTAGTTCAGAGTTCACAAGCCAACCCTTCAATTGTCTTCGGCTTCGGCATCGAAGATCTACCTCATATATAAAACAAATACTATGATGTAATCATGGTAAAGGCAATAATATATCATATAAAGTTTGAAAAATTGTTAAGAGTATTGGAAGAAAAAACTTAAAATAGGTGGACGACCTCCTCAACATGATGCTTGAAAAAAGAGTTAAATTTTTGTTTATCTTTATTTTATAAAAATAGTTTTATTTTTAATTTCATGAGTTGTAAATTTTATGAGAAAAAGATCAAAATGATCCCTCAACTATGCGGTAGGGATCATTTTAATCCCAAACTATATAAAAGGCTCAATTTGGTCACCAAACTCTTTAAATAGGGTCCAAAATAACTTTGTCTTCTAAACTAATAAAAATTGAAGTTAATGATTTTAAAAAAGTGTATTTTAGTCACATATATTTTCCTTTTAATTTTTTAGTAAATATAATTTTTTACTTATCTTATTTACTTGTGTATAGCAACTAATTTCACAAAGTTAAATTTTAAATATTTTTAGATTTGTTGTATATTGCGTAAATTACTCTCATTTTCGTCAATCGATCGAGAGCTGCCTATATAAATAATAAATCGCTTGATCATCTGGACTTCTACTTGCGTTCATGCATGTACGGGTAAGCTACCAGTAAGCCATGACTTTTCTCCAGACCACTGGTCGTAACTTCACAGATGGACTCCTCATGTCGCAAAATCTCTCATGTTCATTCCTGCCCTATCTCGCATCTCACCTCTTGACTCGACCTTGATTTGGTGAGGTCATCTGTGAGAGCCTCATCGACTAACATAAGTTTAAAAGATGATTATAACAAATAAAAATTTATTAACAGTAAAACTGAAATGCACAAAATACCATAAAGACATGCCTCAATCATGACTTTGGCCCTAATCCATAACATTGCCATGATATTTATCAAGCCATTTAGACATTGGACAATTTTGGTACATGTTTAAGGAATCAAGGGGTTAAGTTGGGCCTTTAATATACTATGGGACAAAAATAGCTTCTCACAAATATTCGAGAGCCTATTTTGGTCATTTTATCTAATTTTTATTTCAAGATATTGCAGTTGTGTAATATTATTCTCATACAAAATTGGCCTTGCAACTATCAACTTCATTTCAAGCCATGCAAAACTCATTAGATACAATACATGCATCCAGTCACATGCAAATCCAAATTAGCCAAATTGATTTTGTCGGCCAAGGAAGGTCAAAAGTCAAGTTATTTTAAAAGGTTCTAAATACGTCTCTCCAATTCTCAAGCCTTTTTATCTCCCCCAAAATCCATGCATGCATAATGAAGACTTTAGCTAAGGGAGATCAAGAGTCCAAGTTTTATGAATTCAAATGACTTTTCCAAGCATATCTATAAGAGAAATTGTGGCCCACATCCATAAAGTGACTCTCCATAATCAAGATTCATGAATGAAGAATTCAACCCTCTCCAAGGTTCATGCATGAAAGCAAATTTGCCCCCATTGTTCCTTAAAACTGTCCCAGCTTTAGTAATTATCTTTTGTCACTATATGAAAATTTTATTTTCTTATGAAGTTTAATTTCTTTATAAACTGAAGATGTAATATGTTATTTGAAATCAAATAGAAGTTATCTTCCTTTGAAATTGGCTTGGTGGCTTATTCTCTTGGCATTATTTGGTGACCTTGCAAACCCCAATTCTTTGGTGAGAAGTAAATTATCTTTTATCTTCCTTGGCCATAAAAACCCAATCACCTTCATTAGCTATCTCTATCAAAGATAAATATGAAAAGATAAAGAATGAAGATCCTTGTAAATTATAAATGGGCAATAAATCACAAAAACTATCAAAAACAAGAAACATGCATGCATATCATTTATAAATGGAATAAGAAGTATATCCATTACCATTTCGACTCATACTTACCAAGATGCATCAAGTAATCCGACATATTTAATAGAAAAATAATACCAAATCTAAGAAGTTCCAAAGTCCGCTAAAAGAAGAAATTTAGAAACCATAAAATATAACACCCTCATAATCACCACCACCAAGTCTTATCACAGTTATTAGGAGTTGTCTATATAAATCTTCTTCTCCATTCATTCATGTTGGGACTAACATGTGATCTCAACTCTAGTTCCACAGGTCAAACATAATAAAGTACATGCATGCAGAAATATGTAGGATCTCAATATTAGAAGAGTTTCCAATTGGATGATGTAACAGTGTAGATCAAATCATAATTGCAATAACTCCACTAGATTGATGAGGGAAGTTGGTTGAATCATTAAAAAGGGGTACATAAAATAAATAGTAGGTGATAAGTAATAAAGTATCATACTCTGATCTGTAACTCTTTGACTTCCTCGTACAGCTAATACAGCATCCTTTAGATCTTTCTCACTCAAACCAATATTTTTGAACAATTGCTGCCCAAATCTCTTATCTGAGAACAATGCCAATATGAAGTGCTCTACTGACAAGTAGTCATCACTAAATTCCTTTTTATACTTCTTTGAGGTGTCCAGAAGAGAGACTAGATTCTGTCCCACAATTGGCCCACTAGTATCACCAACTATCTACAGGAAAATTCAAAATTTTAACATTCCGCTAACCAACTTATTTCAAGTCTACTCATGATATAGAGAATAGTAATTACCTTCGGCTGTGAAGAGATAAACTGATCTGTTGCTTGTAAAACCGTAGTATTGTCAACACCAGCCTTCGTGAATATTCTTCGAGCCAAACCGTCTTTCTGCTCCAAAAGGGCTTTCATCAAATGTTCAGTCTCCACAACTTGTTGTTTACTCGTTCTTGCAGCATCTACCGCACCAATAATAGCCTCCCATGCCATTTCAGTGAATTCACCCTGATTAATCTGCTCAAATAAAGTTAAAGTTAGAATTCTACAAATATTAAGGCACGAACTTGCTGCACTGATGGATCCTTAATACTGGAAATATGGTTGATAAAGAAAAGAGGCACCTTTTTGTCACCATAATCACCATCTTCATGGCATGCAAAACAATGAATTAAAAAAAAATCAAATTTCCATGAAAGATAAGATTGCAAAAGAGGATCAGCTGACCAATGTGAGAGATTCATGTAGCTAATATGCACGCCTTTGTTCTTTAATCATGCATACTTAAAAGGCCTTAATAATACTTTGGATGCTAATTTTTTATCTAGAATTGTACTGGCATCATCTTGCACGTTTCTCATTTTAATTTATTTCAGTTTCTAACCAAACAGTAGTTTTGCATTTTATTATATTTTTTTCCTATTTTAATTTCATATGGCATAAAAAGTGGACACTCCATTTCAAAAACTGCAAAAATAAAGGCCATTTCAATGCCATCCAAGGTCAAAAAAGTAAGAGTAACATATATTTTTTGTTCACCTTTTTTCATTCAAAACTATGATTTTTCCACCAACATTTCCTATACATTTGCAAAGCATATTTTCGTTGGCTCAATGGAAATAATTCAAGTAGTAAATAAAATAAATCAAATACATGTAAGAAAAATAAACTTTGTAAGAACTCATTGTTGATCCCATGAGCCCATATGACTCATAAATAGCTCATTATTTGATCTAATGATAACAAATTTTGAGTGGTGTCATCTAATGGTTTGTATATATTTCATTTCAAGGTAATCAAATTCTAGCAACCATGAAGAAGATGCTGACTTCCACTAAGCTACTTGGAGGGTTGGTCACTTAGAGGAGAGCACCAAAAGTAAATTTAAGAAGAATAAGATGAATAATCTTTGCTCAAAGTTGAAATTAGTCAAGTGTACGTCTAATAACTTAAATCTCATTATATTTGATTGAGTAGATTTACTGAATAGCTTCAAGATAGATGAACATTTCATTAAAAATACAAAAAATATCTAAGAGTTATTTTTAAACTTATAAAATTAGCTTAAAATTTTTGAGGAATTACTTGAGTTGATTTTTTATTTATTTATTTTATTCCCAGTTTATTGATATGCCAAAATTAGCTCAATTATTAATGCATTTTTGTGATCATGTGCTCATATGACTATTCAGATGATTTTATTCACTCTTATATGATAGCATGTTTAACTGATCTTGCATTTTCTATTAGATAAATTAATCATGCTTTATGCAATAATTATTTCATTAATCATTTAATTAAGAATAATGAGCATAGTTTACATATTAATAATTTTATTATTATGTATTTTGTATATTGACAACATTATTTGGACTTTCATGTTTCATAAATTACATCAAATTTGTCAAATGTGCTTAATTGGATTCATCAAGTGCTAATCAATTTTATTTTAAGACTAAATATATAATTATTTATGTATTCATAATTAGCCTCTAATATTGTCACCATAGAATATAGAATATTTTTACTGTGAAATATATATATATATATATATATATCCCTAAAACTACATCTCTGCCATTGGTGCAGGACAATCATGTGTGTGCTAGCCATTGATCTCCATTTTTGTATGCCTACCTCTGTCAAAGATTCCACTTAATCATAGGATTACCATCGATACTATATTGGATTCCATTTGTGCATGTGCTTGTTGCTTGCGCATACATGCATGAATCGAGGTTTATTAAGAGTTCTATGTATTTACAAAACTATCACTGCTGTTATGCACTTCCTCAAAACTTTGTGGTATTTATGATATCACATCAAATTATTGGCTTCTTACATTTCTATGCATAGCCCTCAACTTCAAAAATTTGTGCAAATTGCTTCATCAAAGCTTCATAGAATTTATGAAATTGCTATTTAGCCATTTAGATGGCTAATCAACTATTCATTAACTACCCTTGAAAACTTGTTTTACGTTCATTTTGGGAAGTGTTTATGAATTATTTTATGTATCATTTGTGGTTCTATATAGAGAATATATTTAAGAGTTATGGGTCATGAAAATTTGTTTTGAAGTTTATATGTAAGATTATTTCTTAGGTTTTTCAAGAGACATTCTTAAGTTTTCATTAAAATTTCTATTCCTTGAGGCATTTCATTTTGTTTGTTAAAATCCAACTTCTTTCGATCTTTAGGCTTCTCATAAATATGTTTTTCATTTTAATATCATTTCTTTTTTTGAAATAGAAATTAAATTGAAATTGTAGAGATAGCCATTAGGTCTTCTCCAACGCTATAAAAAACTTTGGTCTTGGTGTTTTCTCTTATTTTAGATAGCGGATCGCCTAAACCTATTAAAGAATAATTACTTGAGTTGCACTCATCCGGAAGGAGAGTATGTGATGTAAGGTTTTCTGTCGTTAAAGAGTTGATCTTGTGGTGCAAACATCAGATTATGAAATCCTAGTTTGAGAAATGGACTAGACGTGGATGTTAGGCTGATTAAGTGTTTTAACCACATAAAACTGAGTCTATTGATCTATAACAGTGAAGCTTTGGAAGATTGAAGGAGCAAAGCTTCATAATATACAAAGCTACCAAAAAGTTTTAAAGAGTAAAGCTTTCACACTACATATAACTATAAGAAACAGGTGTGAAGTGACTCAATTAATAAAGACCTTTGGAAGTTTTTGCAGATAGAATTTCCTAAATCACTAAACCTCCACCACTCCGGTGGTCAAAAAGAAGACCTTGAGAAAATGCAAAACAAAAAGGAGTGTTTTTTTCCAAATCTAAAGGGGCGACAGCCAATCCCAACCCCCTTGCTCAACCAATGCTTGAAAACCAAGCAAAACCTAAGCTCAAATGGTTTTTAGTTAGCTTCTTTATCAGTTCAGCCACAAACATTAATGAAAACTTGTTCTTTCATGACTCATAAGGACAATCAGTTAAACAGGCAAACTTCAAAAAAAAAGCTAAAAAAATTGTTTCTTGCTACAAAAGCAATCTAAAATCAGTTAAGATTCCCCGAGTATAAGATTCACCTTGACTCGACAAATAGAAATCTTCTATCTCGGAACATCAGCAGAGAAAAAACAGCTCTCAACAGGAAAGCTCGCGCAAAGATAATATCTTCAACAAAAAAAAATCCCCAAGAGATCTAATCTAAATAGATAATTCAAGGACCCTTTACAGGTACAAACCAACGTAGAAACGATACCTGGGAGGAGCTTCCATAACCAGACTGAGAAGGCGAGTGGTAATGACGAAAGAAGAACCCTTTCTCTGCACAAGAGCCCGGAGCCGCGGCCAATACTCTAACTCCCATTAACGGAACTACCCCACGGAAGGCGGCAGCAGATTCCAGCTCAGGCAAGAAAAGACATGGTGCAGCGCCGGCGGCGATTGGACCCGCTGAGATCCGACGGCGCACTGCCGCTCGGGCAGACCTTGCGAGCCTGGCTGCCGCGGTTCGAAACAACATGGGGAGGATCTTCTTTGTTTTCGCCTTCCTTCGGAGGAGGGGAAATAGGAGCTGCGAGGCTATAGACAGTGAAACAGGGAAGCGGTGGTCGTGCAGGAGGGATTTGCCTGAGGGTTTAAAGAGAGGAAAAAACCGCCGAAGGCCGTGGAACTGTTGAGAATGTTCCACCGGACTCTTTGATATAATAGAAAGTAAGGCCAACAAAATTCGTGGGATCCAATTCCACGAATGTCTGGAATCACAGGCGCCTATTTGAAACCAGACCGCTACCCAATAGGCCTTTTTCTTTTTCCTGCTATAAAAATTATCGTTCCGTTTTTAAATAAATATTTATAATATTTATAATAATATTTTTATGATTTATTTTTCACACATAATATTTATAATCATCTTCACAAAAAATTACAACCCAAACGACGAATACTAAGGCTTCGTTTGAGACAGCTTTTTTGCTGCTTTCTAAAATAATTTTTTAGTACAAAAATTTCTTGCTAGAAAGAAATTTTAGAAAGCAATAAAAAAGCTGCCCCAAACAAACCTAAATTAGAGATATTTGATTAAATGTTATGTTAGACAATAGAGAATTTTATATATATATATATATATTCATAAATCTTAAATATTTATAAAATAATACAATAATTACACATTTAAATGTTCAAATTTATAATAAAATTGAAGAGATTTGCATGCATATTATATTGTTATGTATTAGAATATTTAATTATTTAATTTTGTATAATAATCCAACATAAACATATATAAGTTATAAACGATATTATAATTTTGGTAGATTTATATACATACCATTTTATACTATTCTATTTATATATTTAACATCTGAAATTTTAATATTATATACATATCACCCTTAGTTTATTTTCATATCAAATATTAGTAGTAGAAATAAAATATATGAGTGATAGGAAAGAAATATAAGTGGTATATTTAATATTAAAATAATATAGAATGGTATGCATGTAATATTAAAATTTTAGGTGTTAGATATGTAAATAAGTTGTTATAAAGTGGTATGTATGTAAATTTCCCTATAATTTTTTACATGAAAATTAAAAAAAAAGTCACTTGACCTGTTTCAATTGCAATGGTCAAATTAGAGAAAATTAAATTAAAAAACAGTAAACTCAAATATGATATTATGCAATGATAGCATTTTTATTAGAGAAGTAGTGGAGGCTCATAACAACGATCAAATGATGTCAATCAAGTAATAGGGTGATAGTGATTAAATTTTGGTAGTTGAATGATAATAACTAAACGACGTAATGGCAAATGATTGTTAATGATTGAGTGATGACAATCAGACGATGATAAATGAATTATGATGATTTCGATAGTGATTGTAAGATGATGACAGTCAGATAATGATAATTTGATGATAGCGATGACTAACGATGATAATTAATATTGAACATGGTGCAGACCTATGAAAGTTTTTAAAATTTTCAAGTTTTCTCCAATCTCCAACTAAGGTTCCATTTTTGTAAAGAATGGTGTTCTATTTATAACTTCTGAGAGTAACTTTTTTTGATAAATCTAGCCAAAATCCCAAAATACTTTATTAGAATGCTTTTATTGATTTCCTTGATCATATATCATTATCTTAGCATTTTAGTGCCTTAATGACCTCCGAGTTAAGTGATCCTAGGCTTATTATAGTCCTCTTGCTTAAATGTTCATTTTGACAATTAACATACAAATGTTGGAGAATATTTAGTCTTTAATAATGTCCTGGAATTTTTAATAATCAAGTACTTTTTTGCTCATTTGGACTCAACTCCGTTCACTTTTGGTGTCATTTAGGTTTGTCTTATCGAGACATTTAATTCAACTACGAGTTTGCTAAAATTAAAATTTGAATGAGCCCAAATTTAATTTAAAAATTTTTTAATTCTAATATGCATCGAGATTCATACTTGATCAAGTGAATTTTTTTATAATGTATGGAGTTCATTCAAACATGATTGAATCATTCTATGAATATTATTGTGTCAATTTATTTGTATAGCAATATGTCATATATATTATTATTCCAATTAATTTCTATTCAAATTATTGTGATTGCTCCATGATTTGATATAACCATTGTTTTGTTTTCAATTGTGATATGGTTATTGGATTAAACTCTATTGCATTGTTATTGTTGGTTTACATTATGTTATATGGTTATCTATTGTTATAGCTGTTGCAGACTCAAATATACGCGGCGATAGAGTTTAAATTTCTGTCTCAGCGTTGTACGTATATCCAGCACACAAACAGAATTGAAATAGTAACACCAAGATTTTTACGTGGAAAACTCTGGAAAGGGAAAAAACCACGGGGCCACACCCAGTTGAAAGAGTTCCACTAGTGTTGTTTGAAATACAAGAGACTAATTCGTCCTTGAAATTCAGGAAGATCAGATTACAATGAGTATTGAAAGTTGATTACAAGGCACAGCAGAGTTCTGACGTCACTCGGGTGTCCGGCAGAATTCCGGCGTTACTTGGAAGTTGGGCAGAATTACGACATTACTCTGGCGTCGGGTTGAGCTCCGGCGTGCTTCGGGCGCCCGGCGGTGTTCCGGCAAGGTCCCGGTGGTGTTCCGGCGGTGTCCGGCGGAGTTCCAGCGGTGGTCGAGGAGGAGCTATTCCCTCCTAGACTTCTCTTCTCTTCTTCTTCTCCTCTTCTCTTCTTGGCTTAGGTCCCTTCTTAAGAGAAAAGAGGGGCTATTTATAGTTTTTCTGGAGTGGCATAGCCCGTAAATATATGAGGGATCAGGGGCAAATAAGGAGTGATCCGGATGAACGGCTGATATTGAATCCCTTGATCGTGAACCGTTTATTGAGCATTGTAAGGTCTTAATGGTATCAGAATTCTGCGATATTAGGCTTGTTGGATTCGTCTCGTCGAGCTGCTCGATTCGATTATAAGCTCGTCAAAATCGGAGACCGTTTGGTAACTCAAATTGCTGTTCGAGGTTTCCAACAGCGCTTCGGGTACTTGATTTGGACTCATTTGGGCTCGGATTGAGTCAAATTTGGTGTCGTTGGGTTCGTATTTCCGAGACGCTCAGTTCGACTATAAGCTTACTGAAATCGGAGTTTAAATAGTCTCCGAATTAATTTTTGAAGTTTCTAACTTGACTTTTTCCTCGAGATTCGTGCCCGATCAAGATAATTTTTTGGTGTATATCAATAGCTATTAGTTTACATTATTTGAACGAAATTCGAGTAAAATTTGAATCATGTTTGATTCATATTCAAATACCCACAGATGCTTAGTTTGGTTGGTGGGCGAATACGGTCGGAAACGCCCCAACCCTTGTTCGATTTCTCTCGAGCGACAACGCCTCTTAAGTGGGGTCCCAATAAGTATGGGTCAGGAGGTTATGTAGGAGTAGGTGCCTCTTCTAGGTCAGCCGAGGGATTAGTTATGCCGCCAAGCGCCTCACAAGCTGAGGTGGCAGTGGGTAGATATCTCATTAAAAAAAAAATCATATTCAAACTATTTTAGAATAAAAATTAAAAATTTTAAACTAAAAAATTACTTTAAACAGTAAGAAAATTATATAAAATGAAATCTAAATCATTACCCAAAGTTCAATAGAGACCCCTATTGGGCTATATGCTTGATTAGCTGGTGAGCGCATGAAGGCAATGAAGCCTGTATCCTACTTCAAAAGAACTAAAAGAAGATAAAAAAAAAAACAGCACCCAGTCAGACCCCGCCAGTCGCCGGCGGACGCACATCTTTTGCCTAAAACCAAAAAACCAAAATGTCCATTAATCTACGTTTATGGCACTCACATTCTCGCTCCCCCTCTCCCACGCCAAGAACCGCTTTGCTTTCTCCCTTCTCCTCCTCATCCCTCTTTTACTCGCCGCTCTCTTCGTCGCCAAGCAATCCGTTCCCGTATTCTCTCTCTCCCTCTTCCGCGCCCCCCGTCTTAACTCTTCACATTCCCTTCATCTCCTCCCTCTCCCACCGCCTCCGCTGCTGCCACCGTCACAGGCGGAGGAACCTTCCATCTCCCCTTCCTTCCTGCCGTTGCCACCTGGCGAGGACTCTGCAGCAGACGATGAAGAGGATCGAGGAATGGATGAGGACAGTTCTTCCCTTCCGTCTTCTCATGCTCCTTCGAAGGACCAAAAGATCTCTGAGCCTGAATCTGCGGCGTCGCCGGCCCTCAAAAGAGGATTCGCGCTGGCGGCTGATCAAGAAAGTGCTGCAGTGAAGAGCAAGGATGCGAAGAAGTGCGATTTATACAAAGGAAAGTGGGTAAGAGATGAGGAAGGGCGGTACCCGCTCTACGCTCCGGGGTCTTGCCCTTATGTAGACGAGGCTTTCAGTTGCCAGGAGAATGGGAGGCGGGATGTCGATTATCTTAAGTGGAGGTGGAAACCTGACGATTGTGAGCTTCCTAGGTAAAGGTTTTAATTCATCAATTCGTTCACTTTTCTTTTTGGTGACCGAAATTGTGAAGTCTTGGAGCTTATTGTGAGGAGAAAAGTTCACCTCCAAAACTATTTTATGCTTTCCTGCAATTGTGAAGACTGGTGATGTCAATTTAGGAGATGAAGAATGTGATCTCTTTTTATGCTGCAATAACTATTCTGACTAAGGTCGTGCTGACGTCTGGTCTTGACCGAGTAGAAAGCTAGTGTTCAGAAGCACTACGAGTGAAAGAGAAAGACGAAAGGAAATTAGAGTGCGGCACAGATAAATGAAAATTCAGTTTAGATTAATCTTTCATGGGATATCCTTGAGTATAATATTAAATTTCTTTTTTAAGATGAACATAAACAAGTTTTGCGTTCTGTATCAATTCCTCTTCCTAGCTAAATTTTGACGATAAAATCATCCCTTCTTTTTTTGGTTTATAGAGGTTATATATATGGGCATGAGAATTAAGCACTGATCGGTAGTAATCACTTGTGCAATCCTATTACAAGCTGAATTGCTCCTATAAATCCTTCGGAAATCCAAAATAACTTCTAGAGAACTTTTTTCAGAGTTTTCATCTTTCCATATGTATTTAGGTAGAGGTGATCAAATTTGATGCTCCTCTAACATTTTTTATTTACTTTGAAGATACGACTTCATTAGTTTTCTTACTAATAAGAATTTCAAGTTGACATATAGTTGACACTTCAATTGGCTATGTTGGCTGTGGATTTTTTCTGTCCTGCCTCTAGGGGCATTTTTAGCTCTTGAAGTATGGGGAATGAGGTGTGCATCATTAGCTATTTAATTAAGCTCATGGTGGATGAAATATTTTTAAGGTTTGTAGTGCAATTTTCATATGAGTCGCATTATCATATTCACCTGTGCCATCATTTCATTCATCATAGCACTCTGCAGAGAAATTTCTTTATCTTTGGCCTTCATCTATTGCTTATTATATCACTATGTACAAGCCATAGTAGATGCGTCAAGTACTTTTTTTATCGCTTGCCTCTCCTATATGAGTGATAATATTTGCATCAACTTCAATAATAATGCTAATAATGTCAGGTGTAGACTAATATTACATTAGTCATATTTATAGCCCTCCAAATGAAACACAAAAAGTAGACATGGGAGGATACAACAAAAAAAAGCCCCTTGGAAGCTTGTTTGGAAATGCTGGCCCATTTTAGACACGAGTATGAATGTTATCATTGCTAAAAAGAGTATTCTGAAAAAATTAGCAAAGTGATTCACATGTTCTTGACATATTCATTAAAGCATTAAACTCTAGGAATCGATTTAATATTCCCACAACCATAACATTAATTAACAAACTAATAATCAACTGAATCCCTCATGCATGCATAACTATATCCACCATTATGAAACATCTAAAAATTCATGACAGAAGATGACGAGGCAAATAGGGATTACAACATTATAAAAAAACTTCAAGTTACTATTATATTTAGATTCTCTTATCTTTAACAGGTTTCTTTAAAGGAGAAAGATCATCCATTCATTTGTTCCAGAAGATAGGATCATTATATTCACAATTAAATAATATGGAAATAAAATAAATCCATTCAGGAAGAAGAACCCTTAGGGGTAAAGATTTATCCTGCTCATCAGTGCTGGAAAAATGATAAATCTTTAAACTAGGTTCACAAACATTATGCATATCTACTAGCTTGAAAGGATCAAGCCTCTATTCTTACAGGAATTAAAAAGTACCCTTTCACATACCCTAATAGATGTTTTTTTGTTTAATAATACAAAGCCTATTCTACACGGGAGAATTAATAATCTTATTCATACGTAAAAATGGGTGTTTAGAATAACAGTACTTAGAATGAAGAAATTTGGACAAAATGGAATCGTTCAATCTAAATCTCCACAAGTTAAGGGACATAACTTTGATATGGTTATTGAAATATCTAACACCAAAATTATCCTTAAAGGTAGTAGGGTAACATATATTAACCTTTTTGGATTAAATAATCTTTCTACAATAATCTTTAGCTATTAAAAAAAAAAGTAGAAAAGTGATGTGTGATGGATTTCCTTGGGGGATTATTCAGTGCTTGCAAAAGATAAGATGGGATAGTAGCAAGAACATACTTAATGAGATTCAATTTTACCCCAGGAGCTAAGAATGTCTTCCTATCTAGTGATTTTATGTTATGCTTCTTGATTACACAAGAAGGATGAGGCACCTTTTGAGTAGGTGTGGACTCATTGGAGAAGAAGAAGAGAAGAGAAGAGAAGAGAGAATAGAAAAGAGAAAAATAAATTTTTATTCCTTGTTTTGTTTATTATAGAAATTGTGTATTTACAGAGTTCAGGTTTATTAAAACCTACACCGAATTTTTGGCTAGGCTGAACCGGTTTTGGGTCCAAGGCTGAAATGTCTTATTTTAAAAAAAATGATACAAGGATTAAATACATAAATAAAAGACAAATGTTGTTGTTTATTCCTTCGAACATGACTTGCTGGCTCCAGTTTGAGCTGGGCGTGCACCTATTGGTGATTGTGGATTGTTGCTGCTGCTACTTGGAATGTCCGCCGGTTGTTGGTACAGCTGCTAGTCAATCTTGTGAGCTTTTCCTCGTCATCTATAGACTTGAATGTTGGTATTGTTATCCTTGTCCTGTTCTTCAATATTTCTAATATGATCTTCCCATTTATTCTGAATTATAGTGGAGTCCAAATGAATAACTTGCTGCCTAACACTCTTGTCACCTTGAAAAACAACCTTGTCCTCAAGGTTGAGAGTTGGACAACAGGAACAAAGAGCTAAAAAAATTTCCCAATAAGCATTTTCTGGAGGGGATATTGTCCATTGTAAAAGAACCTGTTTGTGAGAATGTCCACGGATGTGAATTTAATGTGAAGCAAGAATTATAGATGGTAAACTGAGAGGACGGTTGTTGTGGCTGAAATTCGAGTGAGGAAGAGGGGTGATTGGTGGGTCGCCTTTGAAAGGTTTAACAATGAAAATGTGGAAGTCTGGATGTATTCGACTTTCTGGTGGTAAGGAGAGATGAAAGGCAACTGGACTAATTATAGAAAGTACTTGAAATGGTCCAAAATAATGCTTGACAAGTTTAGAATGGGTACTTTGGATGACTGATGATTGGCAGAAAGGTTGTAATTTAACCATAACCCAATCACCTATGTTTAATTTTGCATCTTTGTGACGACGACTCATGCGGTGTTGAGCTTGTTATATGTTTTGTCAGTGTTTGGAGTAGGGTATCGTTATCGGTTAAAAGGGTATCAACTGCAACGATATTTGATTGCCTCATGTATATGAAGGAATGGATGGTGGTAACTGGTAACTTGTCAAAAAGTGCTTGATATGGTGTTATTTGTATAGTGGTATGGTAGGAGGTATTGTAGCATAATTCTGCCTAACATAGGAAGGTGGAACATAGTTTTGGAGTAGTGGAGGTAAAGGTCCGAAGATACTGTTCTAAATATTGATTGAGGACTTTTGTCTGGCCATCTATTTGTGGGTGATAAGCAGTGCTATAGTGTAGTGTGGTGTCACTTAAAGCAAAGAGTTTATGCCAAAAAAGTACTTAAAAATGGTGTTGCGATAAAAAACAATGGTTTTTGGAAAACCATGTAGACGGATGATCATATGGGCAAAGAGATCAATAACCCGAAAGGCAGAATAAGTGGTAGGTAAGGTACCAAAATGAGCAAATTTGGATAAATGATCAATAACAACTAAAATAGCGATGTAACCTTTGGAATTAGTTGAGCCGGTGAAGAAGTTTATGGACAAACCTGGTCAAACTTGAGAGGGAATTGGAAGGGGAGATAGGAGACCAATAGGAGCCATCGTAGCTGACTTGATTTCTTGGCATGTGAGGCATTTACTGACAAATTTAGCAAGATCTTTATGTAGTCCTGGCCAATAAAAACTTGCAGCAAGCTTTTTGATAGTTTTGAGAGTACCAATATGTCTTGTAAGAGGCCTAGTCACTTGCTTACTGAATTTAAATCTACACCGCTTTTTTTTTCACTTTCAAAAAAACAAAAAAAAAAAGAGGTGTAGAGTGAAATTCAGTAAGCAAGTAATTTTTGAGAGATGGGTGTTTACTAATATAAATATGGCTTTTGAAGTAGAGAAAGTTATCCCTGATTTGATAGTCCTTGGTTTATAAATCACCCTTGGCAAGTTGTGATGTAATATGGAGTATATTTGATGCAGTCATTGTTTCCTGTTTTGAGTCCTTACGAAAAGAGAGAAAAATTAGTATTTAAGGCAAAGAGGGAAGCAAGAGGAGTGATAGAAGACTCCCTGGCATCAGGAAGGCAAGATAACGAGTTAGCCACTGTATTTGTTTTACTTGGTTTATATTCAATGCGAAAATTGAAGCCTAATAGTTTACTGAAATAATATTGTTGGCAGGGAGTTTGAAAAACTTGGGTTTGTAATTCACGATGGCTCTTTTGGTCTGTACGAATAACAAATTGGATACCTAAGAGATATTGGCGCTACTTGCAAATTGCTTCCGTAATGGCATATAATTCCTTTAAATAAGTGGAAGATTGAGGTAAACGCAAACGTAATTTTTTACTATAAAAAGCAATAGGATGATTATTTTGTAGCAAAACAGCCCTAATACCAACATTGGAAGCATTTGTTTCAATAATAAAAGTTTTGGTAAACTTTGGTAACCCCGGAACTTTCACGCCCTAGAATCTAAATTGGAAAAAAATTGTATCTTTTATCTTTTATAATGACAATCAGAGCTATTTAACTTATTCCAATAATAAAATTTCAGTGGAAATAAAATTATTGATCAAAACATCAATATATATCTGTATTTAATACTTCAAAAATCATATACATACTTAGGAGTTATACTATACAATATACTGACCATCCACTCTTGATCATCTTTCTTGACTTGAAATCATTTAAATCACATATAATGAGCTAAAAGGCTCATTATGTCACCAAAATCCTACAACTGCACTCAAAGCACATAAAAGAAACATTGTGCATGAAATCAGTCAATTCATAATTGTAGTAGTCAATATGATTATGAATCTGTACAGAAACAGTAAACACATGTGTTAACAGTAAAACCTGTGAACCAGTAAGGTATGGAGACCAGTAAAACAATACAGTGCGGATGTCGAAGCAATAAAACAATAAACAATAATTCTTAAATCATACATCGTAGCAGTGCTATCCAAATAAAAAATTCATTAAACCAGTAAAATGGAAGTACTCAGCAAAACTGTTAAAATCCATATCAATACAGTTCAATACTATTTAGAAATCGTATAGGAGTGTACACATGATCTTTAGTTATATCTCAGTGTCAATCAGTAGCTTATATGACATGCTTAGTGATAGAAATCACGTGCTCAGTAACAGTAAATTATTACAGTTATAGTGGATTCGTAGTGATAGTACAGTAAATCAGTAAAAATATTCAGTAGTAGTGAACAGTACAATAAATCATATCCAAGCAATTATACTAAACAAGTAACGAGTTTTAGTTTACATGGTGTTTTTTTAATAATCAGTAAATCAATAATCGTTGGCTTAGTAACAGAGTTGTCAATATTACCCGTCGGCATAATAATTAACTTCTTATAACTCTCAATCAGTGAATCATGTGAATCAATAGTTGATAATACCAAACCATAATATTTAAAGAAAATCCAGTTGGCCCAGCATCCTGTATAAGTATAAATTAGTCCCCAGCCAACATCAGTAAATCATCAGCCTTTACTTGTCTTCAAACATATTATTATTATAATATTATAAAAATAATAGCAATCAGTTATTATCCAATTACAAGCTCATATTCATTCAAAATGTTTGCATTAATAATATAATTGGATTAAAATGCCAAAATCACTATTCTGTGCAATTCGTACAAAATACAATAACTATAATTTTAACTGGTGAAATTACGAAACCAACCAGTCGAAATGTCTAAAATAATTAATACTAATATTTACAAAAAGTTATGTGGTAGAAGTTCACTAAATATGGATAAAATCTAATAAAATCAATTTGGGGAAAATCAAATGGTCGAAATCAAAATCTTTGAAAACAAAGATATGATAGAAGTCACCTATAGTGATCTAAATAATTTTAGTAAAAGCGGCTGAACGAACTGGAGGCTAAAATCCTGGTTTCTCTTTCCTCTCTCCTCCTCCCCTTCTCTTTTTTTTTCTTTTACTTTAATTGCAAGCCGAACGAGAGAGTGAGGGAGGGATGGTCAGCTAAGTGGAGAGAAAAATATATATAAAAACTCATTTTAATGCCTAGCGTCGCGGCACCCAAGTGACCCAGCACTACATGCGATTCTAGAGTTACTATAAAATAGAAAGCTGTGGTGCCGATAGAAAGCTGTGGTGCCGAGGCGCCACTCTCTGACGCTTCTCAATGCCGCTGCGCCTGAAAGCACAGTGTCGTAGCACTCCAACTTGCAAATTTTTGAAAAAAAATGGAAATTCATATTATTCAAAATTATGGCTATTACAAGAACATGGGTAGAAGTCATAGTGAGTTTCAAATTAGAAATGCGTTAGAGGCATGAGTGTCCCATTTAAAAGCATCTTTCTTAAGAAGATTTGTTAAAGGAGCTGCAATAGAGGCATATATGAAATTGGTTAAGACCAAAAATGATTGTAAATGTCGTAATGAAGAGGGAGTAGGCCATGTAGTCATCGCTTCAATTTTTTGGGATCAACCTGGATGCTACTAGAGGTAATAATGTGCCCAAGATATTCAATTGAAAATTGATAAACTTAGCTTTTATTCAATTTTAAAAGGAGATGATTATCCTGAAGGCATTGAAAACCCATACGGAGATGATCATAATGGAGATCCAAAGCAATGACTATATACTAAAATATCATCAAAAAATATTATAACGAATTTGCAAAGATATGAATGAAAGACTTGATTCATTAAAGCTTGAAAAAGTAGAAGGTGCATTCATAAGGCCAAAAGTTATTACTAAGAATTCAAAAGTGTTCGTCATGTGTTTGGAAAGTAGTTTTATGAATATTTTTGAGGTGCATACGAACTTGATATCGTGAACGAATGTCTAGTTTAGAAAAAATTATGGAACCATGTAATTCATCTAAAAATTTGTCTATCGTAGGGATAGGAAATTTATCTTTGATGGTTAAAGCATTAAAGGATTTGTAATCGACACAAAAAAGTTCCATCACGTTTCTTTACTAGTAATAACTGGACTAGAGAAATGACAATGGCTGACGAATGAATCAAGAATGTAATATTTAAGGGACCAATTATTCCATTGCATCTTTCTGAAAATATGGATAGCAACAAGGGCAGATGTTTTCTGTTTAGATAGTGAAAGTAGGTAGATATGGTGGTCAATGAGATGTGGAGGAGTTAATCCTTGTAAGGATCAAATAAATATTTAAAATGTAATAAAAGATTGGAAATAGAAAGTGGCAGATGCTTTATAATGGAAGTAAGAGTTTCATCCAGGAAGTTGGTGAGATTAGTGTTATTGTCTAAAACATGAGAGTGAATAGTAAAAAGTTGTAGGGATGGAGAGTGTGATATTAAAGCACAGAATTGATGAAAGGAAATAGGGTCGGATATTAATTGAGGTTCTCCGGAGAGAGTGATAGGTTTTTCAAGCAAGAGTTCTCTACTTAATTCTTGTTTTAAACCGGAAATAAAATAGCTAATTAGAGTTAACTCAGATAGAAGAGGAACCTTGAAAGCAGGATTTTCAAAAGTGGTCTGATATTCCAGAATTGTAGATTGTTGTGTTAATTTAGAAAGATTTCTGTGTGAATCTTCATAAGGACCAAAACGTTGGTGTAAGGATAGCATGAATTCGGGCCAAGGAGTTTGGTCTTTTATACGTAACCATTGATACCATGTTGTCATTGGTCCTTCAATATGAAAAGATGCAATATGAACGTGATGAAAATCTGATGTGTTGTGAAAATTGAAATACTCACATGTTTTAAAGATCCAAGTTTCCACATCGGATCCATTAAAGCGAGGGAGTTCAATTTTCATATTTTTAAGAAAAGAAAAACATGATAGGGGTGTAGCTTGTTGTTGGGAGGATGAGCGGACAGTCGATTCTAGGATTCCGGCGAACGATGATGGTTCTTGATGTAGTGGAGGAGGTTGATCAGCGCATAAGCTCTCTAGGCGCTTGTCAACGGAGTCCATGAAGACTTGAAATTGTTGCAAGGTGGTGCTGATGGAAGAGATTTGAACATTAGCTTCGTGTAGTGATTTCTAAATTTCAGAGAATTGTGATTCTTGATTATTTTGCATGGAACGTAGAGCCTTTGCCAAATCTACATTCTTCATTTCGATTTGAGATTGGCGGTTGTTCTAGTCTGAGCAAGAAAAATTTCTTGAGAGCTAAAAACAGTATGTCCATTTCTTGAAAAAAATGGAGAAAAATGTAGGTTGGGTGGGTGAGAAAAACTGTAGGGAGGTCTGGTTGAGGAAAAAGAGAAAAAAAAATCTGTCCAATAACACGTTTTCCAACGGCAGTTGTAGGGCAGGTTTTGTGGGAAAAGGAGAAATGCTGGTTTGGAGATTCTAATGTATAAAACAGCAGGTTCTTGACGGGCAGGAAGACTTCCACCGGATCCTTCTTGAAGATATGGTGCGGCTAGAGCAAATCTGCTGCTGGAATGAAGGCTGAAGGTGATTTTTGCGACTGAAAAAGGTAGGAGAAAAACAATTGCTGCTATGGAAGGAGTGGGGAAAAAACAACTGTGGAAGAATTCTTGTGGAAAGTTGAGATTGTGGTGACGAGAGTACTATTTGATATGCTTCTTGACACAAGAAGGATGAGGCACCTTTTGAGTAGGTGTGGACTCCTTAGAGAAGAAGATGAGAATAGTGGAGACAATAGAAAAGAGAAAAACAGATTTTAATTCCTTGTCTTGTTTCTTACAACATTTGTGTATTTATAGAGTTCAGGTTTATTAAAACCTAAACCAAATTCTTGGCTAGGCTGAACTAGTTTTGGGTCCAAGGCTGAAATGTCTTATTTAAAAAGAAAAAATGATACAAGAAAGGATTAAGTACATTAATAAAAGATAAATGCTGCTGTTTATTCCTTTGGACATGACTTGGTGGCTGCAGTTTGAGCTAGGCGGGAACCTATTTAGGATTGTGGATTGCTGATGCTGCTTGGAATGTCTGCTGGTTGTTGGTATAGCTTCTGGTTTATCTTGTGAGCTTTTCCTCGTCGTTGATAGGCTTGAATGTTGGTATTGTTGTCCTTGTCCTGTTCTTCAGTATTTCTAATCCAATCTTCCCATTTATTTTGAATTATAGTGGAGTCCAAATGAATAACTTGCTGCCTAACATTTACTTCGAATTTTTTTTAGCTCATGAGAAAGAGAAACCTTTTGGTGGCCTTTATAGAGAGGAATTCCAAGAGAGGTCATGTGAAGCTTATCCAACAAGAATCTGGCAAAATCACAAATAGAATTACTTCTGATTTTAGGGCAGTTGAGTGGGCTATAATACTATATAAGTCGATTTCTTGGTGCTAAAGAGTTTCCCCAAAATATGCTTATAATAGTTCAAGAAACGAATAATATTTTTAAGAGATCTCTGATTGTTATTAGTAAAAATTAAAATATCTTCTACAAAAGATTAATGGAAAATTAATGTTTTTTCCAAAATTATATCTACGAAAATATTAAGATCTTTAGATAGATACTCAATTATAATGATGAAAAAGAGGAGAGATTTATGACCAAATTGCTTGTGATCACATTGGGATTTATGAAAATCACACGAGCCAACATTTATAATAATATAAAACTAGTATTTATAAATCAACACTTAGATTTTATCAATATGGTTATTGTGAAATCCAAATTTACCCAAAATGGCCAACATGAATGGACATTGAGTCCGATCATATAGCTAACAACTCAATATAATTTAATTTGAAGAGAGACTACTCGTTCTAATAGGTGACTTTATTTTTGAAAGATTGCTTACTAATTGTTTTGATGGCTAATGCCATGAAGCACAACTTTTCATGAAAGGAAATCAAAATTACATTTGACATAAAAGGGTTCAGGGAATAGGCTCAAACTGCAAAGTAAAGAAGGATAATTCTCTTCAGTTTTAAGGACACTCGATCACTGCAAAAGTTGTGGTTTCATGTTCTCTATAATTTTTTAAAATAATTCCACTGTTTTCGTATATGGTAGCAACATGGCATTTCATCGTCTGATCAATCACTTTTTCTTCTAAATTGCAAGATTGGCAAAGTCAATAAAGATGAAGAGCATACTTAGATGGAAAATTAGGATATTGTATGTGATAAAGAGGACATTCAAAATAGAGGAAGATGCTAGTTAAGATTGATGAACAAGGAGATCAATCTGAGAAGTTCTTAGTAAAGTGGAGTACCATTTGTTTATGTATCTATACAAAGGTAGAAGAACATTCGCAACCATGAAGAACCCAAACGCTATATCAATTCAAGTGGATAAAACATTGGAAAAAAGCTGAAAAAGAAATTAAAGGTCTCAAAGTGATTGAACCAGGTACTCAAACAGAAGAAGGACGAAAAAGTGAAGAAGGATGAAAAAGTAAAGCTTGAAAACTACTGATCAAGTTGGTCGAAGTCTAAGCCTGAAAAGTTGGAGGGAAGTTCATAGGAATCTTATCTCCATACAGTAAAAACAACAATAACAAAGAGAAAACACAGCAGAGATCAGCCAGAAAGATTTTTATATTGGCACAACAAATCAAGATACAAGTTGATCTATTGTTCGAAAGGTAGATCGACTCTCCACAAACCCTAGGCGCCACTAGGAACAACTCCAAAGAAAACTACAACCAAACACAATTCACATAATGAAAATAAAATAACCTAATTAACCCTAATATAAACCTTCCTACTTCTCTCCCAAATCTGAATTCAAATCAGTCATCTTTCTCTAAATAAATTTTTTTAATTCCCTCCAAATTTGAATTCAAATCAGCCATATTTCCCTAAATAAACCTTTCCTAATTTCCTCTCAAATCTGAATTCAAATTAGTCATCTTTCTCTAAATAAATTTTCCTAATTCCCTCTAAATTTTAGTTTTGTATAATAAATAATTAAAGTGGAATTAATCCCCTTTGCTCTTCTTGCCTGCCGTCCATCCTAGTGGGGCCCATAGGCTTAGCCGGTCCATCAAAAGTATTGTTTGATGTAAATTTAACGGAGGGCATTCTTGTTACTACATCATCATATTGCTGACAAAATTAAAGTTGATGATGAATTCTTCAAACCCTTTGAAAATGGTTAGTTAAGAACATAAGTGAAAAATGAAAATTTTTGGGATATTATTATGTTTGGTTGACTTTGGCTTGCAAATTTAGAGCTAAATTGACATTAGGATAATTTGAGATACCAATATGTCTCTTTAATGGCAGAATGTTGTCTCGATGTTAAAATATGAGTTGTGTGTCATAATTGATGTATTTGGAAAGTCGGCACTAGCATTTTGGATTGAGGATCACATGGAAGAGAGGCTGCCTTAAGAATGGCTTAGAAAATATTGAGAGTAGTTTTGATGAATGTAGCTATATTTGCTTTGATATTAAGTTTAAGTTATTTGATTTTTTTTTTTCGCAGAATCAATCACATCTTCCAGTTATTTTATAGGTATCTTAGCATGCAATGCTTGTGCATTAGGTGTCTCCCTTGTTCTGATAAGTTTTAGTTGATTTTTATAATATTTGTAAATTTGGAGTCCCATGTTCTGATAGATTTTAGGAGAGTTAAGAATTGTCTTAAAGCTGAAAAAGGTGATTTTAAGGTCTTTTCAAATTAATCGATGAAATTTGTCTGGTTTTTTTGATCCATTAATCTCACCCTGATTCTTGTTTTGCCTATACTTATCTGAAACTTCAGATATTGGGTCTCTCCTGCATCATATAATATCCTTGTTTCTTGATGGAAGCAATATTATTAGCCCCTCTGCCTTGTGTACACTTGGATGCAAATATCTTGATATGGATGTAATTTTTGTACCAGGTAGTGTCAACATTTTCTGATACAGTGGAACACTATTCAGTTATTGTCATTTTCAGGTTTTGTTATCCTTTCTGATTTCGGATTTTTACCAAAGTTTTTTTTTCATAGAATAACGCCTGTATTTTAAACTTCTTTTAACTCAATTATTCCCAAATTATTGATGTTTCTGCGTTGCCTGCCATTCTTTCTTTAGTTGACGTCTTTCAATTTTATGATTGTTGCATCTTCATTTTTTATCATGATCAATTTTCTAATCCCAATTTAGTGGGACCGGCTTATGATTGTCCAACGAAACTTCATATTTTGCCGTTATTGTCTGATTTGAAGGTTTAATGCAAGTGACTTTTTGGAGAGATTGCGAGGTAAAAGGTTGATGCTTGTTGGAGATTCAATGAATCGTAACCAGTTTGAATCAATACTATGCATACTACGTGAAGCACTGCCGGATAAAAGTAGAATGTATGAAACACGTGGGTACAAGATAACAAAAGGGCGTGGCTACTTTGTTTTCCTATTTTTGGTAAGAATAAGTAGTACTTTGAAGCTTTTTGAGATACTCTCAAATGAAAGAGTTAATTTATCTGTGAAATAAGTGAGTGAGTTCTTTGCTAAGATGTTAATAGAGCATTCCTGATGGTCTTTTCAACATACTATCTTTCCATTTCCAAGAAGACTTGGTTGCTAATTTAATTGTAATCTGTAGTGGCTTGCTGCTTCTATTGTGTTACGTTTATTATGATTGATTTGTTATTTTTTGCAGGATTATAACTGTACAGTAAGTTTTGTTCGGTCCCACTTTCTTGTTAGAGAAGGAAAGCGTGTGAACCAAAAGGGTAGTTCCAATCCAATTCTTATGATAGATCGCATTTGCAAGTCATCCACTCGATGGAAGAGGGCTGATATCTTGGTTTTCAACACTGGTCACTGGTGGACCCATGGAAAAACATCGAGAGGGTAAGTTCTTCCTTTTCATATTGCTTTTATTTTGATGATCCTTCTTGGACACCGTTCCAGATAATATCCGAACTAAATTTGCATGCCCTTGATTGCTTAGGAAGGACTATTATAAGGAAGGTGATGTTATATACCCACAGTTTGATGCAACAGAAGCTTTTAAGAAGTCCATGCAAACTTGGGGAAGGTGGATAGATAGTAATATGGATCCTTCAAAAAAACTGATTTTGTACCGTGGTTATTCTACAGCTCATTTCAGGTTTCGTATCACCTTTCTTTATTATTTCAACAGCCATCGTGTTTTCCCATGAATTTTCAATTAATGAGAGTTTCTGTAACTAGGGGTGGGGACTGGGATTCTGGTGGTACGTGTCATGGAGAGACATCCCCTGCCTCAAGTGGACCTATCATTGATAACTATCCTTTGAAAATGAAGATTATAGAGGAAGTAATGGAAAATATGAACTTTCCCTTAATTCTCTTGAATGTGACTCAGCTGACCAACTTCCGCAAAGATGGACATCCCTCTGTTTATGGCAAGAGGCTGACAGAAGGAGAAAAAGTCTCTAAGAGACGCCAGGACTGCAGTCATTGGTGCCTCCCTGGAATCCCTGATACATGGAATGAGTTAATATATGCAACTCTGGTTTTGGATCAGAGATGAGCAGAAAGTCTATGGCGAATTCATATCATAGTTCCTCCATTGTGTTGTTCCATACCATCATGACTAATAAGCAAGTGGTTTTGTGATATGAAGAGTGCATGAAGATCGCCTGAGGTTTCATGTAATCAACAGGAACACTTCTTTGGCTGTTTGGTGGTGGTCTCCATTGTGAATGATCATAATTGCTAGGATTGTGCTGATTATAAGAATGACATTGTTTTGTTGATTGGATGTAGCTGATTCAGCCTTAATGATTAGCATTATGTAACTGATTATTCTTTCTGGTGAAAGTGGTGGATCCATCTTTAGATTTCTCTAAACTTCAATGCATTCAAAATGGTACTATTTTAGAGCACACTGCAGAAGCTCACCGAGATGGTCCATTGGGGTGGGGATTTGAGTGATCCCCTAGGCGATTAGGAGTTTGCAGGCGACTGCAGTACTAGAGATGGTCGTGGTAACCCCTCTACTTGAAGGAGGAAGGACTCAATGATTTAATGCCATCAATGATCCATGAATCAAAGGCCTATAAATCGAGGTTATATGAATTCTAAGAAATTTATATCTACATGAATAGCCTATGCAAAATTGGTGAACATCAATGCAATTGAGGCTAGAGAGAGTGAGCCAAATGATGTTTTTGGAAGTCTTTGGTCAAATGAGTGTGGTGAGTGGGTGTTGTGGGGTTTGGAGGCTCTATTTGGTCTTTGAAATAATTTGAAGAAATTATTTATTTAATTATTAAGTACTTTGAGATTCAAAAAATGCATTGGGACTATGCCAATGGATAAAAATTTTGTGATCCTATTAGTTACCTATTATTTTTGAATGTTTTGATTTGAAAGTCCAAAAATATTCGAGGTCTTAAAATTTTTTTTAATAATATAAGAAAATTTTCAAGATGTAAACACTCTAATTGATCTTTGAAATAATTAAAATAAATAGTTTGTTTAAATTCGTAGTGACATGAGATGATTCAAAAATTATGTTGAGATTATTGCTATTCGAATAAAAATTTTAAGATCCCATTAGATTCTCTCTTATTTTCAAAATTTGAAAATTTAAAAATATTGTGGGTCTTAAAAAATTTTGCACCTGAACCTAAAAGTTATAACTTATAAAATATTTTAAATTGTGGCTACTCTTGAAACATCAATGATACATTTCCTTGGAGTCATGTATCAAGTTATTTCTTATCAATTATAATTTCATGCATATGAAAGCTTAAGGCATCTTTGAAGCTTTTTTTTTTTTTTTTTGGATTTTGAATAAATTTAATCACAAACATACACATATATAACAATGCCTCAAATAGTTGGGAGCATAGGCTCTTAACTAACAAGTTAAGATGGTCCTCATATTGAAGCACATTTTGATTGAGAAATTTGTTTTAAATATTGGTAATAATCTTTCTTTTTTCCCCAATTATATCAATACCATACACTCGTCCAATTTTCCTAGACTCAATTTGGTTACTTTATGGCCTCTTTTGTTAAATGTGCAACCTTTGATTACTTGAATCTAATCAAATTATTATAATGTGTTTTGTGTAGAAATGTTATTAGAAAAAGCCAAATGATGTAATGACGGTCAAATATATATCATTAATGATTGCTAGTGGCACATTTGCAATATTTTATATTGTAGAACTTCACTTACCCAATGAGCATGTTGTGCAAGCCCTTATGAAATTGGATCATGGGCATTTCCTTCCACTAGGATACATAATCATATGCTAGATGATTATTTAGTGGCCTTTACCCTTTCATGACATCCAAGTTATGGAGATCTTTACTATGTTTAAGGTGGCCTTATCTCAATTCTTCTATTGATCTATCTGGACCATTATTAGGCTGCCATCTTCAAAGAGCATAGAGTTAGGTTGAGTCTAGAATACTTATACTTTTTATGCATGTTTACCTATAATGCCCGATGATTAATCTTTTATAAGAACACTAATAAATTTGTTGGAACTATTAGCCAAATATTATTCTAAGAATTGTTCAAGTGTTTTTTTTCTTATAAACAATGGATGCAGTCTCTTATAAAGGTTGGGAAAAGTTTTTGAGCAAATGATCTCATTCTACAAAGATGAATATGAGAATTTTAGACTTTTTTTATGTTAGATACTGAAACTTTTTAAGAGGAGTTGTGCCACATCAAATAATTTATGAACTATTTGAAGCAGGCCTCTCTTTTCTAGTAAGGTGCTCCAATACATTTACTCTAAAAAGGCTACACCGATGATTGATATACAATCATTCCAGACATTGGAGCTTGATTTAAGTGACCATAGCGATCCTTTAAAGTAGGAAGTGTCTTTGATCCTGGAGAAGATTAAGGATGATAAATTTTCACTATCATATGTGTGGAACCCCATCCTGCGAAGATGCACATTGTTAGGGAGATCCTAAATCACATTTACGTAGGAGTCAATAAAAGATTGAGCTCATAAGACATCTTTTTTACATTAACTTGAACTTTTTTATAGAATAATATGCTTCCTACTGTCATATTTTATATATAAAAAAAAGTTAGAGGAAGATTCAAATGCCACTTTAGATAGCTAGAGTAAGGAGTGTGTTAAAAGAAATTACTTAGAGGATGAAGGAAAATGTAAAAGAGAAATTAGAACTGAGAAAGTAATAGCCTTAATGGATCAATTGGTGGAGTGTCAAGCTAAGTTAGCAAAAATGGCATCCAACATTTCCTTATATTAATATATGGTTAATCACTCTCATAGTGAGCTGGTGAAAGCCCAAGAAAAAAAAATCATGAAACTGTCAATGAATTTAAAGAGCTTAAACATGAGAGGAAGGGTCTATAAGATTGATTAATAGAGAAAGGTGTTATATTGTTGAAGGCAACAGTCAGTGTGGATGCTACACATTCAAATGTAGCAGAGGAGTTTAAGAGGTCATTGAAGTTTTGATATTTCTTAACCATGATAGGGAGGCTTGTGATAAGATATTCAAGGTTGACTTGGAGGAATAGGAAGAGTAGTGCCTTGGAAAATGATTCATCTAGAGGTTCCTAAAAATTTTATATGATATAACTCAAAATTTTTGTTAATATTGATTGATCATGAGTTGATTATTTGAGGATTCTTTGCCAGAATCAGAGAATGATGTAGGGAATATGTGGGTAGCATTGTTCCTTGCATCATATACTCAACTTGCCATTAATGATTTCAATAGAATTCTCTTAGTATTTGAATTAAGTGAAAATTTTTAGATGAGTTGATGAACATATCAACTATCTTTAAAAAGGCTTTCAATGAAAAAAAATCTTGCTTGATTTAAAAAAAAAAAATTGTGTGACTATCGTGATATAGATTAATTTGATATGCTATGGAAGATCATTTTGTTGAGTGGGTAAAAAGAAGTTTTTGAGTGGTTAAGTATATGCTGAAAAGACAACTTAATAAATTTTATTATAGAATTAAAACTTGCTAGATTATGATAAAACCTCAATTCTCAAGATCAATATCTACTTACAATTGAATTCATCAAGAAAGAAAAAGAGAACACTCTTTGAGAGAATCTGATGTCTCTCATTAGAAAACTCTCTGCCCGTCAGAAATTTAGCATGATATAAAATTTCACTCATCTTAGAATTTTTGTGTATGATTGAATTGCAATGGATCCATAAGAGAGAGTGAGCACTCGAGCTGCCCATGGCCTATCTATACGTACTTGTAAGTCCCATTTATTACAATAATTTTATACTTTTCCTGAAATGGATGAACATCAAAGTGCGGGAGGAGAATGAGGGTGACTCAATACTTTTATAGCTTATGAAGAGTGTACTACATAAATATGAACAAAATGTCAGAAAATTTCCTGAGCCCAAAAGAATTAAAATACACAAATTTTTGATGTTCAATGTATTATGTAGGTCATTTAGAGTTGATCTCTTAGATGTCGGGATCTTTAAGTGCAATTGTAACTAAATGGAGATATATCATATGCAATGTGTGCTTGTTATTATTGCATTAGCACAAAAATAGCTTAACCATCACGCATTTCTCAAAGTACTATACCCTACATTATAAGCCGACTTATATAGTTAAATTTCATCAGACTTGAGTGCAACGAATAGCCATGAATGATCCCCAACGTGGGTTATTTGAGGTAACTCTGCCCAACTATCGAAGACAATCTTGTAGGCCACACATAAAATGTTACACCAATATTATGGATGAAACTAGCATGCATAGGAGTCAAGCATATAATTTATGCAAAAATATTGGTCATAATAGATCTACTTGTCCATATAATAGGTACTAAGTATTTATATATTTAAGTATCTAACATTAGGATAGCTTTTCAAAATCTATTTAATATATATTGTTTTGAAATAGATATGATGGCCAAGGAGGCCCCCAATCGGAGTTTGTGCCATCATTGCCTTCTTATGTGGTAGGCACAAGACTGCACATCCTGATACATATCATGATGCCATACCATTATATTTTTTAAGATTGTATTTGTGTTAATAATTCCTTTTCCATTTTATTCTAGTGTACTATTCTTGAAGCTGCCCCTCATTTACTTAATTATGGTCAATGAGTAATAAACTATCCCAACATTATGGACGGTCTATGTTGTGAAACCTTTTAAGTAAAAAAAAAGTTAAACTTTTAAAAATTGAGGTGTCTTTTGATGTAATAGTTGAAATTTTTGTAATAAACTTTGTAGTTAAGCGTGCTCATTACAGAGAAATTCTAAGATGGGTGACCTACTAGGAAGTTATATCAATAGAACAAAACTGTGAGGCCCTTAGGCCAAAGCCGATAATATCTTGATAGTTAAGAGTTTTGGGCTGATACAAATGGTATCAGAGCAATACACTAGCCGAAAGATGGGAACTAAGTGCCATACAAGATAAAGTGCTACGTCATATGAACTACCTCTTGAACCCTGTATGAGATAAAGTGTTACATGCCGGGAGTCACCACTTAAACTTGTAGGGGCCACCTTTAGAATTCTATCTTCCTGGTGGATGATTCTAAGATAAAGATGCTGACGAGGACGTCAGTTACTTAAGTGGGGGATATTGTGAAACTCTTTAAGTAAAAAGAAGCTAAACTCTTAAACATCAAAGCGCCTTTTGGTGTAATGGTTGAAATTTTTGTAAGAAACTTCGCAGTTAAGCGTGTTCATCCCAGAGCAATTTTGAGATGGGTGACCTACTGAAAAATTACACCAACAGGATAAAACCGTGAGGCCCTTAGGTCAAAACGAACAATATATCAATAGTTAAGAGTTTGAGTTGTTACATATGCATGGTTGGTTTAGATTGTGCTTGTTAGCTTCAATATATTAGACTTGACCATCAATTACTATATTAGTGGGGAGGTGGTCACCTCAAAATAACACATTTTTTTACTTGTGTTAAAAAATAGATAAAAATTAAAATAAATCATTTTTTATATTATATAATTAAATAAAATGAAAAAATAATGGATAAAAATTAAATATTATTTGCATTATTAAATTTTAATTTTAAAATATATGTAAAATATATAATATATGTATAGTGAACTTGAGAACTTCATCTTGATTTTTTAGTCTCACATTGCCTAGACACTACATATTAATATAATTTTTGTTTATATAAGCTGTTTGATTCACATGGGAAAAGATGTCACATGGTAAATTAAACCATGTGATAAAACATAGTTAATAAAATATTATTGATACTTGTTTAACTAAAATATATCAAATTTAAATTAATTTATTAAGTGAAATATTTAATAATAAATTTATTAAATTATTTCATTTAATTAAATACGAGCCGAATCAATTCAAATTCAGCTTGGCTTAAACAACCTAGTTTTGCAAAATTGGTGCTGTTTCAAGTGATTCTCAGACGGTTCAATGTTATTTTGATTTTAAACATAGATCAAACCGGCCAGTCGACCTGTCCGGTCCGATTTTAATAACCTTTCCAACAAGTCTCTATTTTAAGATGGGGGGGTCTTGCCCAAATGGAGGTTTCGTTTGAAGTTTTGTTATTACTTTCTAAAATAATTTTTTAGTATAAAAATTTATAATTCAATTTTTATACTAAAAAGTTGCTTTGGAAAGCAACAAGAAAGCTGTCTCCTTACATTAACAAGACAAGACCAATTGCCCCCATTGATTAAGGCATCATTTGGGATAGCTTTTTTATTAATTTTTAAAACAGCTTTCTAATACAAAAATTTTTGATTCAAAAAATTTTTGAACAAAAAAATACTTTAAAAAATAGTAAGAAAATTATCCCACTCGTTTGTACTTATTGTTTTCTAAAGCAATTTTTTAATACAAAAATTTTTTTAACCAAAAATTTGTATACTAGAAATTATTTTAAATAGCAATAAGAAAGCCATCTCAAATGAAGCCTAAGCCCCCACTTAAATTTTTGAGGAATCAATTTTTTTCTACTAAATCTGATTTATAAAGTATTTTTCTTAAAATTTCACTAATGAAAAATACTATGTGTGCCTCTCAAAATAATAAAATTAATTTATATACGCCCCTTAAAGAAAAAATTGTATCTTCACCACAGGCTAAAAGGTCATAATTGATGTATATGTTAACAAAAAAGAATTCAGGGATAATGGAGGGAAACATATTATCAGCAGTCAGTTATCAGATAAGCAGATGGAGATCCATGGCGTCATTTCTGCTCAGAGCTGCTATTGTTCGGGCTACTTAAGAAACGAACGACAACACAAGTAATGTTGTCTGCACTCCCTCGTTGATAAGCTTCTTGCATCAATCTCTTGGCTGCCTCCTCTGGATCATCAATTGGCTTTATCATTGCGACTGCCTCCTGGACAACAGGACATGCACTCTTGTAAGATATGGGATTCCAATTTCAAGATAATGGCAGTAAAAAAAAAAATGTAAATTTTAAACAGAGTGTTTTGATTACTTCATTTGTAACAACATCCCACAGTCCATCACTTGCAAGGATGAGAAATTCAAGGGAGCCATCAACCACTTCTTCCTGTAACGATCATAACATGTTTTTTATAAGCATGCCATACTGGAGAACACTGAAATGTTCTGACAAACAAAGCTAACAACAACAACAACAACAATAACAAGCCTTTGTCCCACTACGTGGGGTCGGCAACATGAATCCTTTTTCTCCATTGTGTCCGGTTCAAAATCAAATTCTCGTTTAAATCTAATAGAGAGATCATTTCTAATATTTTCTAACCAAGTCTTTTTAGGTCTACCTCTACCTTTCTTAACATAAGTCAAATCTAATACCTCTACTTTCCTAACTGGGTCATCGGAAGGCCGCCGTTTTATGTGACCAAACCATCTAAGGCGACTCTCTCTAATCTTATCCTCCACTGGAGCTACTCCAACCTTTTCACGTATATGCTCATTTCGTATCCTGTCTCTAAGAGTAAATCCACTCATCCACCTAAGCATCCTCATCTCCGCAACACATAACTTAGTATTATGCTTCTCTTTTAATGGCCAACATTCTGCACCATAAAACATTGCAGGTCTCACCACCATCTTATAGAATTTTCCCTTAAGTTTAAGGGGGACTTTTCTATCACACAACAAGCCCGATGCATTCCTCCACTTCAACCATCCAACTTGAATTCTACTGATAACATCCCCATCTATTTCACCATCACTCTGAACAATAGATCCAAGATATCTAAAACGTGTACTCTTATTAATGACTTGATCGCCCAAAGTCACAATCCCCTCACTAGGTCTATTACTGCTAAAATTACACTCCATATATTCAGTTTTAGATCTACTCAAGCGAAAACCTTTAGACTCTAAGGTTGATCTCCAGACTTCAAGTTTACCTTCAACTCCCTCTTTAGTCTTGTCAACAAGAAGAATATCATCAGCAAAAAGCATACACCAGGGTACATCCTCTTGTAAATGTCTAGTGAGAACATCCATGACTAACGCGAAAAGATATGGGCTTAAAGCTGATCCTTGATGTAATCCAACCGAAATAGGGAAATACTTGGTCAAACCACCTTGTGTTTGAACACAAGTAGTAGCTCCTTCATACATATCTTTAATGATTTGAATATAAGCATTATTAACTCCTTTCTTTTCAAGAACTCTCCATAGCACTTCTCTTGGAACTTTATCATATGCTTTCTCTAAATCAATAAATATCATATGTAGATCCTCCTTATTCTCCCTATATTTCTCCATCAAACCTCTCAATAAATGTATGGCTTCCATAGTAGACCTACCAGGCATGAATCCAAATTGATTTTGAGAAACATTAGTATCACGCCGCAGCCTACGCTCCATAACTCGCTCCCATAATTTTAAAGTGTGACACATTAACTTAATTCCTCTATAATTCGCACAATCTTGTGCATCACCTTTATTCTTATAAATAGGAATCAATACACTCATTCTCCACGCATCTGGCATCTTTTTAGTCTTCAAAATATTATTAAAAAGTTTAGTTAGCCAAGAAATTCCTTCATCTCCTAAGCATTTCCACATCTCTATTGGGATATCATCAGGTCCAACAGCTTTTCCACACTTCATTTTCTTTAAAGCCTCTCTAACTTCGGTTTTACTAATACGCCGATAAAAACAGAAATCTTTATTTTCATTTAGGATGCTAAGGTCACTAAAGTCAATTGTATTCCTACAATCTTCATTAAAAAGTTTATCAAAATATCTCATCCATCTTTGTTGAATATCATCTTCTAAGAAAAGTACTTTTTGATTTTCATCCTTAATACACTTCACTTGAATTAAATCCTTACTACTCCTATCTCTTTGTTTGGCTAGCTTATACATATATCTTTCTCCCTCCTTAGTATCTAATCTATTATATAAATCATTAAAAGCTAAGATCTTTGCATCACATATTGCTTTCTTAGAATCCCTACATGCCTCTTTATATCTTTCCCAATTATCAGAATTTTTACATCTAAACCAATTTTTATAACAAATCTTCTTATTTTTTATCTTTTCTTGTACAATTGGATTCCACCACCAGCTATTTTTACTATTAGGGGCTTTTCCCTTTGATACTCCAAACACATCTTTAGCAATATTTTTAATATCACTAGCCACTTTTTCCCACATAACATTAGCATCCTCATGCACAAATAAAATCTTAGAATCTAAAATCTTACTCTCAAAAATATTTTTATTACTATTCTTTAAATGCCCCCATCTAATCCTAGAAAATCGCTTTACTTTATTTTTTATTTTCTGTCCTTTCATCTTAAAGTCTAAAACTAATAAGCGATGTTGGGTACATAAACTTTCACTCGGAATAACTTTACAATCTTTGCAATCTAAACGATCTACTTTTCTTATAAGAAAATAATCAATCTGAGTTTTACTATAACCATTCTTATAAGTGATGAGATGCTCATCTCTTTTCTTAAATAAGGTATTAGCAATTAAAAAATCATAAGCTAAAGAAAAATCTAGTATGGTCTTACCACCTTCATTAGTCATTCCAAACCCATATCCACCATGAATGCTTTTAAAATCATTTACCTCTCTACCAACATGTCCATTTAAATCTCCTCCAATAAAAATTTTTTCTTCGAGAGGTAAATGAAAGTTTATATACATATATATCACTGTATCTTCATGGATATTTTATAAAATTGTTGTGTCTAAATAGCATTAAAACATTTACATAAAAATGTATATTTTGCTTGAGATAAGTTCATGCTAATGATATTTTTTGTTATTAAAGGATTAGAGTGTTATATAAGTAAATATAAAGATTATGGGGCTGTTTGATAGCAAGATTTAGGCCGGATTTGAGGCGGATTTAAGTGAAATCTAGCCAAACGGCCTAAAATGCAAAACCAAATCTCACGGTAAATGAAAGTTGCGGTGGACGGAAAATTACCCCTTTTTGTGGTAAATCCTGAATTTTCGAAATCCTCTAATTTGGCGGATTAAACGCTCTAATGGCACTAGAGGGAAGAAGAGTCTGCTCGTTTCAAGATTTAATGCTCTATAGCCAAACAGTCACATAGGATTTATCATGAATATTACCAAACAGTTTTCAAGATTTAACCCCCTCCGGATTTCGTAAATCCGGATTTAGAGGATTTACGAAATCCTACTTAAATGAAATCTTGGATGCTACCAAACAGCCCCTAAGAGTTAGATATGTAAATCTTACTTATATAAGAATTCAGCGGTGTGTATATAAATCCCTGGACCGCCATAAAATTAGGAAGAAAAACTGGCTGGACAATGAACATTCTTGAGAGGCTTTTAGAATCATACAAGTTTAGAGCAAATGAAGTAAAACATTTAAGATGTAAATGTCATTACTGGACCTGTATTTCTGGATCTGCCACAACGTACTGCTTTAGAAGTTTATCACCAAATGCACGGGATACAGCAAGTACACCACCAACCCTCCATGTCCCTGTAGTTAGGCACTTGACAGATTTAAGTGGAAACAGAGATGGGATTATACATTCCTGTTCAAAGAATTAACTGCTTTGCTTACCTGCCCACATAACAAAACCTCCAGCCTCCTCGATACGTTGTCTTTCATCCGTTTGGTCAGGTTTATGATCTCGAGAAACAGCTATAGCTACACATTTTGAGACAAACTTAAATCAAGGCTCACATTTGCAGATTGTTAATCAACTAAAATACGAATGAGCAATCAATAATTCCAAAGTTGCTAATTATGCTCTTTGCTTATGTAATAATTACATTTTTTTTCTAACAAATTCAGAGAGAAATAAACCAATTGATCATCACCAGTCCGTAGAATCATAGCTGAGAAATAGAGATGAACAGTATTATTGCACAAAGAACGTTGCTAATTATACCATTTGCTAACAAAACATAAGCATATAATCCCATTAAAATGCGGAAAAATAAACCACCTCACCATCAACTAAGTATTAGGATAGCATATATCATCGAGTATTCAGTAATAATCATTACAGAAAAAATCATTGCGAATTGAGACAATAAATACTAAGTTGAGGCATCTCAGTGAAATAGCAGATAAAGTGCTTGAAGCAGATACCGCACATGGAAGTGAATAAATGTTTTGTTCACATTCACCCGTTAGTTGCCAAAAATGTGGAACAAACCAGGCCATAGTTGTCTGCCAAGGAGTTAAATCAATCAGCTAATACTGGTGAATTAAGCTGTCTAGAAATTTATAATCTTCTTCGACATACAAATCCCAAAATGAAGAAACAATTTTGCGAATGAATAACGTCAAATGATTAGATCCTAGTGTATGAATTGAAGGGGATTCCATATGACCAAGTTTTTTCCAGTTTAAGAAATGCTAGTTGTGGAAGGAAATTTATCCAAAAATCAAGGCTTCAATTAACAAGATTAAGATTTCTTTTTATTGTGAGTGTGTGGGGGTGTCAGTAGGGCTGGTTGCAACTTTGAATTCTTTTTTGGAGATCTAACTGTTTTTTGTGGGCTCAAAAGTAATACTAATAGGAGAAGGGTCAATTGATTAAAAGACAAAAAAATGGGAATTTCAACTCTAGCCATCTCTTTAGAAGGCTAAGGATATGCCACATGAGCTATTAGTGCTGTAGGCAAGATGTCTGAGCAATTTTAAAGCACCAATCAAATGACCAATGGTCGCAGAGCTTGCTCATTAAGGACGGCAAGGTTTCAAATCCCTTCCAAAGAAAACAACAGAAACTTCAAATAGATGGCATTTGTCCAATTTAGGAATGAATGGATCCCTTTCTTCTTTATGCAGCGGCTCTTTAAAATAGGTATTTGGTTCAAAATTTTTACTCTGCTGTTGAATCTTCAGTATGAATTATTTTAGAGGGATTTACATGTAAACCATTGTAACACTTAAACTTTTAAATTTACTTATATAACATCATAATTTTTAAATCATCAAAAAAATACAATTAATATTAATTTATCTAAAGTGAAATGCATCTTTTCATGTATATATTTTGATATGATTTAACCACTAAAGTGTAATATATGTAATAATAAATATTTAGGCATTAGATATGTAAATACAAAAAAATTCTGCTATATGTGTATGCCAATCCCTCATATTCCATGGTGGGACTATTTTGATTTTTTTTAAAGACTTGAGGGACCAAAATGATCCATTAATATAGTTGATGACCATTTTAGTCCTTCATAAAGAATCAATGGATCATTTTGATAATTTTCCCTAAAATAATGACTCATGGTTAATATAATATTGAATTCTATTAACAATATGCATTGATCATTTCATGGGACTATTTTGATTCTTTTTTAAAGACTTGAGAGACCAAAATGATCATTTAACATAATTGATGACCATTTTAATCATTCATAAAGAGTCAAGGGACAATTTTGATCATTTTCTCTATTATTTTAACAAGACATGAAAAAGCAATATACCTCGACTTCTATTCAGTGCAAGCAGCAATGATGGATAAAATTTTTCCTAAAAATTAAAACCAGGTATCATTCTTAGTAAAAAAGAATGGTTAAGGACAATATGGAAAGCTAAAAACTGAACGGGTTTCATGCTAGTATTATTAGCACGGATTAATTAAAGATATAGATAAAACACGAATGATTCAAGTGACATTTGCATTTTTTTGAGTTGATTGCTTTCAAACAGAGGTTGGATGGAACACCTGATGCAATTCTAGTCCAAAATAGTTCTATCAAAAAGATCACGGGAAAATATGCAAATAAAAATCTAAAAGATCCATCCAAAGATCAAGATTTATAACAACATTTCTTATTAGAAAAATTGTTAAGAGCTTCCTTAACCAACAAGTATTGAGTAAAAATTATTGCAAGATTAAACTTTTACCATTTCCAGCTCGACAGATAACAGCCCTAGAATCTCCAACATTAGCAACCAACAGGCGATTACCAACAAGAATAGCAGTTGAAGCAGTTGATCCAGCATCATGGCCATGATTATTTTCAGATTTTAGAAAGTCTGAGTCTGTTTGACTGTATGCATCAACTGCACGACATAACAATGGTAAAGAATTCACAGCATAGTTAAATTTCCACAGAAATAAACAATAACAATAATGATGCGATTCATAGATTTAATTGATGATTTGCACTAGAGCTATGTCAGCGCAGTCACATGTTTAGTACTGCCAACTTCAACTGACAGCCAATGAAAAACTCTCATCCAAAATGCATGAACTCCAAGATTCAAGTTACCTAAAACCGTGGAAGTCAAAAAAAAAAAAATTACGATTCCTCTATTGTTGAAAAATAATAAAAGATTAGAAGAAAATCCTTAAAATAGAAGGGGCTCTACAGGTTGGTTCATATTCCTTCAAAACACTTCATTTACCCAACAGTTTCCCATATTACTATTGGACTTCATTTAGATTTTCATAATCACAACTCCATTAAATTTTGTGTAAATACCTTTACATTTATAAAAATTGGCCAATCTATATAACTAATAGTATTTCCAAATGAGAGCAAATAGATTCTTCCAACAAGAAAAAAGGAGGGAGTAAGAATTCAAAATTCTTCCTCTAAAATTTTTACCTTTCAAATATTACTTTAGCCTAAACACCTTCCAAGATGAAAATAATAAATAAATAAACAACCTTCTCACTCACTCACATCACCTCTTTTTTCACTCCACTTAACCAAGCAACCAGCCTAATGTCTAGTGGCAGCTACTCTAGCAATGACAGCTATGAACAGAAACTCCTTCGACTATGATAATAATGTTCTCCTCCAACAAAGAGGTGTTATTTTTTGAAAAATCCATGCTACACATGAGGCTTGGACTTATAGCCAAGATTGAAAATCGGACTAGAATGAGAACCAGAAGGAAATGTTCAAGGTTCTATGGTTCGACTGGAGTTGAAATCGATGACGAAATAAATAGTAAAATTATTTAAATAAGATCTAAATGATGTAATAATTATACAATAATATAAAATTGTAACTAAAAAATAAACAGAATTTATACACAAATAATATCTTCCATAATTTTAAATTTAAACAACTTCAATTTTTAAACTTGATTCCCATTTAATCTAAAATTAGTTCACATAAAAGCTTATAAATTTAATATAAATTATTATTAATTTATTTTACATATTTATATATAATTTACACCTATATATAATAAATTCACATTATAAATTAATATCTATAGATTATTTATGTTAGATCATTTATCATTAATAAATAATTAAAAATTGTTTTTATAGTGTATAATTAAATAAATTTAAAAATTAAATAGATACAAAATTAAATATTATTAATTAAAAAATAAATATTACTCATATTATGAAAAATTAATTAAAAAATAAGTTTAAAAATAAACCATGTATATATTGTAAACATGAGAACCTTAGCTTAATTATTTAGTCTCATATCATTAGAAAACTTTATCTTAATATTGTTTATATAATATTTTCTTTGTATGTGTTAGAAACTCATATAGCATAGTGGGGCCATGTGAGAATGCTTTGTTGATGCTTCATTAGCAAATCATAATTATATGCAATTAATGCTCATTTAAAAAATTAAATTATATTAAATTTAAATTAATTTGTTAAGTTTAATATCATATTTAATATTTTATATTAAATTTGTTAAATTAATTTATTTAAATATTTAAATATTTAAATAAAGCAACAATTGAGCCAACTAGTTAAAAAAAAAAAAATTGGGGACTGGTTCAATGGTTCATTGGTCAAACTAGAGGTTTTACCCAATTCAGTCTAGGTTGATATAAAATTAGTTTTTAAGATGGAACGGATTGGCCATATGATTGAACCGGCCGATTCAATCCGGATTTTGAAACCATGTTTATAAAAACAAGAGGAGATATTGAAGTGTGAAGTGTCATAAGGAGGTGCAAAATTTTAAAGAAAATGATGATGGATTCATGAACTATGAGTAGTAAAGGTTGTATTGCTAGAGTGCCACATGTGATTATTCCCATCATGTATTAATAGAAGAGTATGACAATCATGACTTTGGTAAATTTTAATTGTAATTTTTTTTAAAATTTTGGCATTTAAAATATTAAATTAATGTCATATTATAAGTTAGTGCATTATTATTTATCGTTCCTTTAAATGTTGTAGTCACTAGCACATATATTAACGGACTATTGCCAATTTAGTTTTCCTAAATTCAAAATTAAAGTTAAATCTTGCCAAAGGATCCCTAAATCCAAGATTTGACAAGTTTTATGGCTCTCAAGGATTCATAAAAAAACCCATTCCCTTTGGACGTTAGAGGTGGCTGTGGAGAGGATTTGTGGGATTTTCTCTCACAAAAATCTTGTCAGTAGCCAATCAACTCTTTTCCCGCTTCTCTATTCTTTGTGTGGTAGAAAGCTATCAGCAGGAAAGAAGATAACATACAACCGTTGGACGTTAGAGGTGGTTGTGGAGGTTGTGGAGAGGATGGCATTTGGGTATGTCACCAACTCAAGATGACCAACATCTCATCAAACACAGTCCTCAATCATCAACCTTTACTTCACCTAGAAGTTCTACTCGTTGGAATAAAAATTTTATGACAACCACCCCAACATCGTTGATCTCTACTAGAATCTTGCTACCAACGAAAGTACGTCTTACATGAATTTCTCTATCTTCATCTGCTTATTATCACCATGAATTAACTAGTTTAACATATTGAGATTAGGATTGTATTTAGATATGAATAGAATTTTTTAATTTGACATTTTGATTTGAATGGAATTTGATTGATGTATATTGAAAGAATAAATAATTAGGGTAAGGAAGGAACTATATATATATATATATATAATGTTATAGTCATCAGCAAGATAAAAACCACATATTCTTTTTAATATAATTAACATGGCATAAATGCAATATTATAAGAAATTTTATGATTAATTGATCATCATTTGGATGCATCAAAATTTTTATAGCAGAAGGCTTTGATTTCTTGAAAAGATGATTATGATTTCAAATTATATAGGTTTGCAAATAGCTTAGAATAAAATATATGGGTTCATGAAGATATCATCCATGTTTTAGATGGTTTTGATTGGTGAAATATGTGAGAAAACTATCTTTTAAAATGACTTGTATATGTCATCCAATCATTCTTGAATTTTTTTCATATACTTAATGAATGGTGAGATGATCACAAAAAATAAGGAAACTTAGTTCAAGTGTAATTCCTATGTGATGTGCTCTTGACTTCAAAAGATTATATAAAAAGGGATGCAAAAAACAAAATAGCGAGGAGAATAGGCACCCCCTCCCCACAACACACAAATATATATTAGACAAGCCATTATCGTGCATAGCATTTGGATACTGCATAGCGTTGTAATTTGGAATTTTAATGTAAAATAGCATAAAATCTTCATTTTTAAGTCATATTCACAACTATTATGGAAAGCCCGGAACCACAAGCAACTAAAAAGGAAAAAAAAAACATTGAACTTCTTTAGATTATAGCCTCATTTTCATGAACTTCGCAACTATGTTTTTTCCCCTCATCAGTCTAAGCCCCCCTCATCAACAACATAGATTTAGAGTTGAGTTCATTATTAACGGAAAGACTCTTAGAATCTCATCCTCTTATTCTTGCTGAAGCTTGAGGGTTAGATCCAATAACAGTTATGATTGAGGAGGTCGAGGGAGAATCAGGTGAAGTATGATTGGAAAAGCATTATGGTTATATATATAATTTGGAATTACAATGTACCTGTTGAGTTATAGTTGAAATTTTAAGATATAACTCACTGCCATTAGTTGATGACTATTTTCCAGAAAGCCCTTGATGCAATAGATGAGTCATAGAGGAGATTTGGAATACAACTAATGACGAGCACCTTTGGTTAGCTACATGTATAAATATTCTAGACGAATAGTGCAGTTTTAGACAATTCTGCTCAAATGCCTCATGCTATGGTATGTTGAAATCAAAAAGTTAAAAGATTTATCAGGATGAATTTTGTAATAAGGACCACATTGTAATGCATCAAGATCTTGCATATACATGTAAAATTTTGTAACTTGTAGTTATCTTGAATGAAAGGATCAAGGTTTAATGGCTTTTTTAAGCTTTGGATGTTTCTTTGGATGGTTATTATAATTTTTTGAATGAAACGCATGTAATGTATGTAAATAATCACGAATTGTCAATGTGTAGTCATTTTGACGTTAAATATGTAGGCTTTTGGTGATGATATGTCGGTTCAACCATTCCATCATGGCTGCCTGTTCATGCCTCAGGTCATTCAAGCTCGATTGGGTTATGACATAAGCTATTGCAAAATCAAATATAACTTATATCATTCCATTCATATATATTAACTCATAGACTCAATGAATCTTCAAATCATCATTCCTGCTAGAACCTATAAATCCATTTGTCACCCCTAATAAATATCATTTTTTTCTCAGTTATATGTTACATTAATTCAACCATGTCTTTCCAAAATTGAGTTTTTAAACTATTTTTAAATCCAAATTAAGAAGCATAGGCATTAAACAAATTTATAATGTAATATAATAATTATCTTAATAATAATCATCATACTACTAACTCTATCACCTCAACAATTAACATTTTAACTTTGTATCCATTACTAACACAATATTATTTCAATGTTAGTATTTTAAACATATAGTAACTCAAAACCAGCCCTAATGTATTTGGATACTTCCCTTTTCTATTTATTTTCCTTCAAACAAGCAATATTTATTCTTATAATCATTATGTCTACCACTTCTCTTGTTTCCCATTCATAGTTCCTAATTTTCATGTGAAAAATATAAACTTAGTTTTAGATTTCAAACCTTAATTTTTTTCATCATAATTAGATTAAGTCATGGCGCATCAATGTGAATGATGTCCTAGCCAATTCTTTATTACTTTTCACCACAATCAGATTAAAGGTGAATCCACCACAACATTTCACATGTAACATAATATTAACAATGTTAGTGCATTTATAAATGAGTCCATCATTCACATTCATTTGCATATATTTTCAAAATTGCATATTGAAATAAGGAATATGAAATGACATGCAATGTTCACTTGATTCAAACAAAAAACTTTACTAATGCTGTCAACTGTAAGGAAGCAAATTCATCATGATAACTTAATACGACCATTCAGTCCATAAAATTATGGCATGTTGGGTGCCCCTCCAGCAGCGAATATGGTGAAGTAGCAAACCACATTCCTGGATGCTCCTTCGGGGCACCAGTTGGAAACACAATATTTCTGTGGCGGAATGTGGAAAGATACCAGGTGTACCAAACAACATCTGTGCATCATTTAGAAAGCAAACGCCAATGAGACTCAAGTCCTATCAAATCCAATGGAATAAATCACACTTACTCCTACATCATGTAGATTTATGTAATATACTAAACTCATTTTGTAACAATAGGCTTTTCATGGCTTTATGTCCAGAATAAGTGCTCTATAGTATAAAAAATTAAAGTAAAATTTGATCATATACACTTTCATGAAAACTTCCTAATATAACTTTAATATTCATCAGACGTGGATGTAACATTTAGAATTTAAATCTCATATGGAGAAATAAAATGTCATCCAACAAATGAGAAATAATTTGCATTGATAGAGAAGAAATCACCTATTGCTGACTTTGTGTCGCTAAAGAATTTAGGGTGCTTAATCAAGTTACTGAATAGATTTTGTTTAACATATTGAGCAGCACGAGCGCCACCATGACCTGCATGTAAACATGAAAAATATTTATAGTTGGGTGTTGGAAGTTATATTAGCAACCATTAGAAAAAGAAAGTGTCAAAACAACATAAATATAAAACACTAAAACATTGAAACTACAACATGACAAAACAAGGATATAACTGTTCAAATATACCACATAAGTAGAGCAATCAGATAAAAATATGACTAAACATGTAGAACCGAAAGGCGCCAGTTTACATTCACATTGATATATAGGCATTGAGAAACATGATACTTTAATTTTACCACATTAAGGGGAAAAATTACCATCAAATACTCCAAAAAGACCAACAATTTCACCATCTACACCATCAATTCTTGCTTCATAAAAGTCCTCCATTGAAGACCTTTTCCCTGGAGAACTGGCATATCCATAGCTGAATTTGCTGTTCTGACTGCCATCAAGATAAAATGCTAAATATAGTGGAACTTGATTGTTTAGAGGTAAAGAATGGCATACAAGATTTATATCAAAAAAGATCGTACATTTACATAAGTTCATACCAAAGGTATAAAAACTTAAATAAGAAAATAGAGACATGATCATATGACATAGCAATAACAAGATAAAACCACAATAAAACAGTCAAGGCTGGGTAAGCAAGCCAGAGTAAGAAAGTTTTATTTGTTTTAGAGAATATATGGAATTTATATTCATTCTAAAAAAGGAACTTGACACAATTATTAGGATCCGCATCGTGACTTGGAGGTTATGAGTTTGAACAACAAAAAAATTCTCTATGCTTTGTCATACAAGCATTCTAAATGTAAAGGGTAGCTCTCCAGCTCATAAAATGTTGGAAGCCTCATGCTTGAGTATCCTTTTTTTATAGAATTTTCTTCAACCAAGCTTGACATAACAAGAATTTGTTCAACTGCCAGAGGATTGCCAAACAACTAAATAGTATATGTTAAAAAAAGAAGGGTGCTAACATAGGAGAATATTTAAGAATAAATAATTAGAAATCTAATAAAACATAACATAAGTTCCTTTTCTATGGAAGAGGCAGCTAACTAATATCATTGGCAAGAAATACAACACCAGAAATAAAGCCTAATGAGTCAAATTAGTTGATGACTATAGTTAAAAAGTAAGATCTTGAGCAAGACTTAATTTATGAATTGTTGCCGTTGGAGGCAACAATCAAAGGTGTTCTTCAGCCATTTCTCGAACTGCACATGTGAAACTACATAAGGAGAAATCAGCATAGCAGTGTGACTTCAAACTTTTGGACTGTTTTAATGACTAGAATTTCTTTCATGTTTCCAGTTTTAAGGGAACAAGAGACTTGTTTAGGTTCAAACTATATTTTTAGTATTTCAGCGGCTTTCTCGAATATTTTTGTGCGGTGAGACTAAATAAATTGAACAGTATGACAACTTGGAAACAGGTTAAAAGATGACAAATAGGGCATCGCATTTTAGAAACTGGAATAACAAGAACCTCATCATGTGCCTGCTTACGAAAATATTTTGCAATTGTTTTGGTCCTAAATAGAAAACTTAAAACAGCAGAACAAATTCAGTAAAGCGAACCATGACAATTAAAGGAAAAAAAGGCAACGATTAGTGTCAATTTCCTTCTTTAGCAATCCTAAAGTTGCTAAAAAAATTAGAAAATTCCAGCAAATTATCATACAGAATGGACGGTCAAACTCCTCTACGGGATAAACCAAACAACCCATAAAAACCTAAATACAAGATGATCGGAAACATGTTTCATGTTCTTTACACCGAATGCCACAAGAAAAAAGCTATCCAAATGAACCAATTCTACAGTCCATAATAATAAACCTACATCAGAAAGCAATCAGACAAAAAGTTTGTAATTGGGATACCTGAGGCCTCCGCCGCTGACGGGAGAACCATCACCCTGGATTCCACTCGCCAAAAGCACAGAGTTCAAATAACCCATATCTTCTAGCGACGCCGGCGTTCTCTCCTCTCTTCCAATTGTCTCAATTCGCTCACAGAACAACAATAAGAAACGAGTCCAGAAATCCTCATAACTCATCCATTCCTAAATTAACCTATTGAGAAGATCATGAACCAAATCAAAAGCGTAAATCACGGGTCAACACAGGATAGCGAAGCAGAAAACGAATTCGAAAACAATCAGATTAAAAAAGAAGATAAGAAAGAGATAGACATAAGATGAGATAGAGACACGCATGTAATGTAATTAAATAAAACGGATAAAAAAGCAAAGTTTTTCGAGTCATTTCACATTAGGGATAGGGGCTGGTTGACTCAAAATTATAAATTTCTTTGGTACCTGAATTCGCGGACGGCAGGACGGAGCGTAGGGGCGCTCGGATGGCAAACAGTTTGGGCTCCAAATCGGTGGATCTGTAGGTTCAGGGTTAGTATATAGATACCACAGATGAATTTATCAGAGGGACCTCGACGACAGCGGAAGCCGTGGAGAATGAAGCATGGGTGATCAGAGGTGCAATGGCTTGGTTGGATTGGAGGGGAAGTGAAAAGCAAGTGATTAAGTTGGAGACCTACCCTTCCCTCCTCTAAGTCATCTCCAACAGTACAGTAACACTCTAAAAGTATTATTCAATTTTTTAATAATTAATTAAAATTAATAAAATTAAAATAATTGAATTTTCATAAAATTAATAAGTATACATAAATTTATTTAAATTATATTTATATGTATATTTTTTGAATTTTTTTTGAATTTATTTAAACTTATTTGTGCATATTTTAATTAAATTTATATTAAAAATTTTTACATCTTTAAATACATTTTATATTATTTAAATTTATGCTTAGATAATTTAATTTATTTTTTAATTATTTAAATTAATATATAAACTAAATTTGACTTAATTATTATTCCCATATTTATATGTTTAATTTAATTTTAGTTTATATATGAATTTAAATTAAATAAAAATAAATTTTAATTCAAATATTCAAGTATAAATTTAATTAATACAAAATTTAATTAAAAGAAATTTATAATAAAATTTTATGTACAATTATTAATTTGTATAAATCTAAATATTTTAATTAAATTTATTTGTAGTTAATTATTTATTAAATTAAATTATTTCTTTATAAATTTTTAATCAATACAAAATTTTTTTTCTAATACAAACAAAGGCTTATAAATTATTAGATGTTCATTATTAAAAGATTATAAACAAAATTAGCATTTTAAATTAAATTTTTATATATTTAGTTTACATATTAATTAAAAAAAATACTGTCATTGCCAGGTCCTAAGTCCTGGATGAGAAAAGTGGAAAGTTGTTTTAGGTAGTCGACAGCCTGTATAAAACTTATCGAATAATCATGACATGAATCATTTAAAAATTTGTGTTAATGCTAGGGGATCCCTTAGAAGCGACGCGCTGTTTAGCCTGAATATAGCGACACGTGTGAAAGGGTCGCTGCATTGGCACCCGAGTGCAGTGTTAAATAGGCAAGGGTTCCCACATCAAGGACGGATGTGGGCAAAGAAGCTAATTCATGAAACTAAAAGTAGGATATGAACTTGAAATAAAGGTTCCCTTATAGAAAATTAATGGTATTAATAAATATTATGATTCATAGAAAGATAAATATTCTATGCATTTAGGAAACTAAATGGGTTGGAGAGAAGGCTAAGAAGATTGATAGTTTAGGATTTAAACTATGATATTCGGGTAGGAGTCGTACTAGAAATGATGTAGGTGTGATTATAGATAAGAGTTTGGAGGACAATGTTATAAAAATTAATAGAATTGGAGATAAAATTATAGCTTCAAAGATTGTTATTGATGCTAAGATTGTTAATATTATAAGTACTTATGCTTCTCAAGCAGGTTTGATATGGGTTCAAAATTAAAATTTTGAAATGAATTAGAAGAATTAATACAAAAGATACCTCTTGAAGAAAGAGTTTTTATTGGAGGAGATTTAAATAGACATGTTGGTAGAGAGGTTGATGATTTTAAATGCATTCATGATGGCCATGAGTTTGAAACGATAAATGAAGGTGGTAAGACTATATTATATATATTTTTAGCTTATAATTTCTTAATTGCTAATACTTTATTTAAGAAAAGAGATGAGCATCTCATTACTTATAAAATGGATATAGTACAACTCAGATTAATTATTTTCTTATAAGAAAAATTGATCGTTTAGATTGTAAATATTGTAAAATTATTTCGAGTGAAAATTTATGTACCCAACATCGATTATTAGTTTTGGACTTTAAGATAAATTGGCATAAAATAAAAAATAAAGTAAAACGATATTCTAGGATTAGATGAGGACATTTAAAGAATATTAACAAAAATATTTTTGAGAGTAAGATTTTAGATTTTAAGATTTTATTTGTGCATGAGGATGCTAATGTTATTTGAGAAAAAGTGGCTAGTGATATTAAAAATATTGCAAAAGATGTGCTTAGAGTATCAAAGGGAAAAACTTTTAATAGTAAAAATAGTTGGTGGTGGAATTCAAATGTATAAGAAATGATAAAAAATAAAAAGATTTGTTATAAAAATTGGTTTAAATGTAAAATTCTGATAATTGAAAAAGATATAAAAAGATACGTAAGGAATCTAAGAAAACAACATGCGATGCAAAGATCTTAACTTTTAATGATTTATATAATATATTAGATATTAAGAAGGGAGAAAGATATATGTATAAGTTAGCCAAACAAAGAGATAGAAGTAGTAAAGATTTAGTTTAAGTGAAGTGTATTAAGGATGAAGATCAAAAAATATTTTTTTTAGAAGATGATATTCAACAAAGATGAATAAGATATTTTGCTAAATTTTTTAATGAAGAATGTGAAAATACAATTAACTTTAGTGACTTTAGCACCCTAACTGAAAATCAAGATTTCTATTTTTATTGGAGTATTAGTAAAACCAAAGTTAGAGAAGCTTTAAAGAAAATGAAGGGTGGAAAAGCTGTTGGACTTGATGATATTCCAATAGAGGTGTGGAAATGCTTAGGAGATGATGGAATTTCTTGGCTTATTTATTCTGTTTTGAAGACTAAAAAGATGTCAGATGAGTGGAGAACGAGTGTGTTAATTCTTATTTTTAAGAATAAAGGTGATGCACAAGATTGTGCAAATTATAGAGGAATTAAGTTAATGTATCATACTTTAAAACTATGAGAGCGAGTTATGGAGTGTAGGTTGCGGTGTGATACTAATGTTTCTCAAAATCAATTTGGATTCATGCTAGTTAGGTCTACTATGTAAGCCATACATTTATTGAGAGGTTTGATGGAGAAATATAGAGAGAATAAGGAGGGTCTACATATGATATTTATTGATTTAGAGAAAGCATATGATAAAGTTCCAAGAGAAGTGCTATGAAGAGTTCTTGAAAAGAAATGAGTTAATAACACTTATATTCAAATCATTAAAGATATGTATGCAGGAGCTATTACTTGTGTCCAAACACAAGGTGGTTTGACCAAGTATTTTCCTATTTCGATTGGATTACATCAAGGATCGGCCTTAAGCCCATATCTTTTTTGCTTTAGTCGTGGATGTTCTCAATAGACATTTGCAAGAGGATATACCTTGGTGTATGCTTTTTGCTGATGATATTCTTCTTGTTGATAAGACTAGAGAGGGAGTTAAAAGTAAACTTGAATTATGGAGGTCAAACTTAGAGTCTAAAGGTTTTCGCTTGAGTAAATCTAAAACAGAATATATGGAGTGTAATTTTAGTAGTAATAGACCTAGTGAGGGGATTGTGACTTTGGGCGATCAAGTCATTAATAAGAGTACATGTTTTAGATATCTTGGATCTATTGTTCAAAGTGATGGTGAAATAGATGGGGATATTATAAGCAGAATTCAAGTTGGATGGTTGAAGTAGAGGAATGGATCGGGCTTGTTGTGTGATAGAGAAGTCCCCCTCAAATTTAAGGAAAAATTCTATAAGATGGTGGTGAGACCTGTAATGTTTTATGTTGCAGAATGTTGACCATTAAAAGAGAAGCATAATACTAAGTTAAGTGTTGCAAAGATGAGGATGCTCAGGTGGATGGGTGGCTTTACCCTTAGAGATGGGATACGAAATGAGCATATACGTGAAAAGATTGGAGTAGCTCCAGTGGATGATAAGATTAGAGAGAGTTGACTTAGATGGTTTAGTCACATAAAACGGCGGCCTTCTGATGACCCGGTTAGGAAAGTAGTGGTATTAGACTTGACTTATGTTAAGAAAGATAGAGATAGACCTAAAAAGACTTGATTAGAAAATATTAGAAATAATCTTTCTTCATTAGATTTAAATGAGAATTTGACTTTTAACAGGACACAATGCAGAAAAAAAGATTGATATAGCGGACCCCACGTAGTTGATTTTGTTATTGTTGTTGTATATTAATTTAAAAAAATACAAGCAAAATTTAATTAAATTATCTAAAAAAAATTAAATTAATATAAAATTTATTTATAACTAAAAATAAGATTTAAATATAATTATTACATTATACAAGTCTAATTATATTTTAAACTGAACTTATTTCTAATCAAAATTGTAATATATATACAAAATTAATTCATGAATGATCGGCTTGACAGGCCCAACTACTCACCACTACCACAACAGAGCAATCCGTAAGTGTTTTATAAACTGTACAATTAAGAAATATTTGGCAAAAATATTTACCTACAAAATACAAAATATATATTTTTTCTTTTTCTTAGGAAAATGCAAAATATTAAAAGCGCAATTTTTTTTTTTACATTTTTTTAATAAAAAAAAGAAAATGCAAAATATTTTTGCATTTTTTTATAATAAATTTTTTTTATAATTTTGCTCCTTTTTAAATATTCTCATATTAATGTGGATTTAGATCTGCCTAAAACAAGCGAATAAGGCTTCATTTAGGTCAGTTTCTTTAATATTTTTTTAATGCTTTCTAAAGTAGTTTTCTAATAAAAAAAATTTTAGTTCAAGAAATTTTTGTACTAGAAAACTGTTTTAGAAAGCATTAAAAAAGTGTCTTAAAAGAGAAAAATTATTCTGTCCGGACGTCCGGCGTCCGGACGGAATAATTCCCCCTCAAAAGAAGGATAAAATTTTATTTAAGGTGGATTTTATTTTTTTTGTTTGAGAGTTGAGCATTGCTATTTTATTGAAAACCCTAATTTTTTACCAAGAATCTCAAGCCGATAAGAATAGAAGATAGTGAAGAAAATTGAAGTCCCCAACAGTAAATTCTTCCTTTTATCGAATCAAAGCATCATTTTAGGTATGTGTTGATGGCCACTCTGCATTTGTTAATAATTAAGGCCTAAAGTCATTTTAGGGTTTCATTAACATTTTGATTTCATCAAAGCAATGATTTGATGATAGTACATACTTGACATTTTTTGAGTCTTTGAGTGGGTTTTCCTTGATATTTCTTGAGTTATTATGTAGTAACAAATGATAAAATAATTTTTATATAAATGTATAGTTGTAAAATTATAAAGGCATGGATCATATACATAGTTGTAATATTTTATTAGAGATATTTAAATAGACTTATGCTCACTAATATTTTTTCCTAGTGCACATACCATTTTAAAAGTATTATATTTGAAACATTATCGAACATTGCTTTGATAGGGCACAAATCTTGAGGAATATTTGAATTGATAACTCATAAAATTAAATTTGAGATCATCTGAAGTCTGATTTCAGCAAATTTATAATCGAACTGAATGTCTAGATGTGATGAACCCAATTGCATAAAAATGATCCAATCAGAGCCCGAATGAGCCCAATCAGAGACTTGAAGCACAATTAAAAACTTCAGGACATTAACTAGATAACTAAATAATTTTCAAAATTGGCATGCTTATAATTGAATCGAGCGGCTTGATGAGAGAAATTCAACAAGCCCAAGATCGCTTAATTTTGATATCATTAAATCACTTTAATGCTGAACAAACGTTTTATGGTCAAGAGAATCAATATGGGATGTCCGATAGAATGTTACAGATTTTCTCTATATTTAGGGGCATCCTACTATCAACAATCTATAAATAGACTCTTAGTCACTACATAAAGGGGGAGGAGTTTGGAGCAGGAGCTTGAACTTTGGGTTGAGATTCAAGATAACTCTGATGCTCTAAGGATTAGAGTGCCATTTTCGTACTACCATCACCTAACTAAGTTCATCGTAGTTGCCCGCCTACGGTCCTCAGACCACCACATCGACTAAGGTCCTTTAAACCTTTGTCGCCCACCTATAATATTCCTCGAATCACCATCATCGGCTTACTACGATCCTTTTGATCTCTATTGCCCACCGATTAGATTCCTCAGACCTTCATTATCCATCGACTACGTTTATTAGACCACTGTTGCTTGATTACGATCCTTGAACCACTGTTGTTTGACTACAGTCCTTCCAACCTCCGTTGCCCACCAACTACAGTCCTCTATCCTCCATTATTAATTGACTACAATCCTTTTACCACCAGCTCCCAACTACGATCGTTCGACTGTCATCTTTCATTGATTACAATCATTTAACCACAATTGCCCGACTACTATCCTCAGTCCACCATTGCTTGATTATGGATTTCTGACTCTCGTCGCTCAACTACAATTCTTCCAATCTCCATCACTCACCCATTGCAGTCCTCTAACCTCGGTCACTCGCTAAATGTGGTGCTCCGATCACCATCATCACACTGGGACTCTCCAATATCTATCACTTAACTATAGTCCTCAAACTATCATGTCCCGACTACGTTCCTCTAACCACTGTTCCTGGACTATCATCTTCAGACTAAGGTTTTCCAACCATAATTTCCCGATGATGGTCTGTTTGACCTCCATCACCCATATACTAAATTCCTCCACCCTTTGTCACTCAGCAAGTACGAAGTAGGATCCTCCAACCACCGTTGCCCAACTACGATCCTCCAACCTCCGTTATCAGACTACAATCCTTTGACCTCTATTACCCTTCAATGATCATCTGACCACCATCACCCGACTATAATACTTTAACCTCCATCGCCCAACAATGTTCATCCAACCTTCTTCACTCAATTACGGTTCTCCAACCTAAAATATTTTGATCATTATCACATGGCTACTCCAATGCCCACTAACTACATCACCTACCATTGCTAATATTGCCAACACACATCGCAAACTTATAAGATCGATGCACACCAATGGTATCAACTTTGACTCTTTATTACAACACCAAGATTTATATTGGATTTCCTCTTCACAGTGTATCAATGTCTCACTTGAGAAAGGACGTCATTTGTAATCAATGATAAATAATAGTATAATCATTTTTAATTGAGTCAGACCATATGTTTTTTTTTTTCCTTTTCTTTGATTTTCCACATAAAAATTTAGTGTATCTTATAATTTTTACACCCCACTTATCTCTCTGTGTGTTGGGTATTCGTGTAAAGCTATGATGTTAAACTTTCTATATCTCTTTACCACCGTAGATGTTCTGGCACACAATAATATTAAAAAAATATTTATATTTAAGTAAAAAGGTTTTTTTTTGCAAGATAATAAAAATTATGAGGTGTACATGTGTACAATTATATGACTTATTTCATCTATTATACTCGTCTAAATATTCTATTTTGCAAAAATATTGACGTATAGTGTTGAACATTGGTGTATACGATTCTTGAGAAATATTTTTTTAGACGTACACACATATAGGTTGTTTTGAAAAAATAATTAAAATCTAATATGATACAAATGTGCATTAGTCATAGAAAGGATTCAATTCACTTGTCACACACACACATATACTTTCACATGTTTGTTAGAATGTACTAGCTATTAGAATAGACCATATACTTTCACAGAAACATTAGAGTCTACTTATAAATGAATAACAAAGTGTACTTATCAACAAAATATTCTTTTGTACTTAAACTCATTTTATTTATCAATATATTATTTGTATTCAACTTATTTCATTTAATATAATATAGAAATATATGAATTATGATATACATGTCCTGATGTCTGCTTATAACTTCACTTTTACTTATACCTCCCACAGTCAACCTCCACTAGATCAAGGAGGTCATCCTGAATCCCCTTATAACTCCACTTCTATTTATGCCTCTCTTGAACCTCCCACACTTGCATAAGTCGATGGTGCCAAAAATAACCTCCCACATTTATACATGATAGATAGGGCATGAATCAAAAGCAAAATATAGCAGAAAATTAGGCCCATATAATAGAATTCACGGTGCACTTTAACAATCTCCTATATTGAAACTTCTATCATATGAACATGAATGCATATGCAGAGATAAATAAAATTATATATTGTTAAACATAAATAAGAATACATATGTGCCACACCTTGGGGGATGACGCATATATGAATTGGCCAATATTTTGAACATTACCATTTGAGAAACCATTAATAAGGGATCTTTTAAAATATTATTTTAGGACATTTGCTAAATTAAAGCAAATATGAATTATCACTTTTAATAGAAAACATTTTAAAATTTGTATAAATAAAATAGATTAGTGAAACATTAATTTCTTATAGTTAAAATGATCCTAATTAAGTATTTTGTAGTATACCTAAAATTGTACGGTAAAATATTTAAAAATATATTTTACTTCATAACTTTTCACAAAAATATTAGAATTGAAATTAGAAATATGGTATTGGGAGCCTACCTCGATTAGAACAATTCTCTTAATAGATCGGACACATGAATGTCGCTTTTTGGCCTCTAAAATTCTCTATTTTATTTTTCTCTTCCTTTTCTCGTCTCCTTCTCCTTCTCTAGCAGCCTAAGGTTTGGGGTGAGGTGGTGAAATGGATATATATATATATATATATATATATATATATATATATATATATATATATATATATATATATATATAAGATTTAGTGGTCAAGGTCATAGCACCACAACGCTCAACTGGAATATTCTAGATTGCCTCAAACACCTCCAAACAAAAAGCTTAACACCGCAACACTCCTTAGTGCCACAGGCCTCCCTCAATTCTTACCACAATATAAAGAGGGCAACACTATAGCGCTGCCACTACCAGTACCGCAACACTCCCTAGAGCTCTTGACCTCCTATATTTCATATTTCTCCATCTCAGTTCTAAATTCATTTTCGCTTTAAATTTTTTCTTAAATAACTTAAAATTTCAAAATAAAATCAAAATAGGTTAAAACTTATACCAGATTAAACTCAATCAACCAAGTTTAAGAATAGCGGGTATGACATATTCAATAGTGTGTGAGTGCACTTACACACTTGCAATTTTGTCCAGTTGGTCATAATTCAAATTTATGCTTGCCTTCCGATGCTCTAGATCTTCCTTATATTTGATTGAATGGTCACACATGTTATATAGGTCTACATTTACTTTTTTATGTAGGATGAGCAGCTCGACACATTCTAAAGCCCTTAATTTTGTGTAAGTGATACTCGTTAGGTGCGATTCATGTATGACAAACCCTACTTTCATATGTGATCATCCATATTAACTTTTAATGTAAAGTCATGAAACCCTATAGATCCCACCACTAGTTTGTATTGAGATGCCACTATTTATCTATATTGTGAAAACTTACCCATATACTAGCCAAAGGATGGATAATTATGCACAACATACGCGCACTATATCTTGTATCAATTATTATGTTATTATATCATAATTTGAGTCTTTATGTATAACATTTAAATCGTCAACCCCTTGTGTATGTAGGCTAGGACCCGTACATAATTCACATAAATCACTATGGACTTATTGATTCCGTGATTAGATTATTCATTTAATACTTTTTATAAGCGTCGATCACATCATCATATCACATTGGTTAGCTTGATAGCATATACATCAATCTCTTACTAGCATATTTATCCTAGGCCACATGCATCATCATTAAGAACAATCTAGTAAATTTATATCTAAATTGGTTTTGTCTAAATCATCAAGCCCATGAAATGGTTATTCTAACCACACCTATATTATCCTTGGCTAAGAAGTCATAGCATCCACACATGTATGATCGATTATCTTCACATCTAAGTTGATCTTACACTTGATGAATTTGGATGAAAGGTCCATGAAATTTTGATCGTATCGAAAGATGGTTGCCTGCGATAATGATGCCGAAGGAGGGTTGCATATGCGAGTAGTGTTGCATATCATGGGAGGGTGCACACAATCTCGAAGATGACATTAAGCAAACAGTTAGTTTCAAATTCATCCAATTTGGGCAAATTCAAAACTCATTAAAAACTAAACATTGGGAGTTGGTTTGTATTTATTTTACTTCCTATAAAAAAATTAAAAAAAAAATCAAAATTCAATTTACTTTACACTATTGATATGCCAAAGCAAATAGACCTTAAAAATATTATTTAAGCTCAAAATGATTGAATCAAATTATTCACCTTAAGGGTGGCATTTTGAAAAAAATTATAATACATAAAGGCTTCATTTGGGATGGTTTTTTTACCGCTTCTTAAAACAGCTTTCTATTACTAATATTAAAATTTTTGTACTTAAAAGCTGTTTTAAGAAGCGGTAAGAAAACCATCCCAAACAAAGCCAAAATATAATTTAACATAATATTGTGCTTAGCTCATATTCTGGAACATCAAGTATTGTCAAATATTATTTCAGGTGGAAAAAAAAAAATCATTTTGACTGTTATGATGCTATATTACATTTGCTTTATTTTCTATATGGAGAAGTTGTTTGGCATCAAAACATTACAGGGTTATCAAAAATAGATAAGGAATCCTGAATAGGATTTAGTAACAGACCATGAATTAAATCTTCAGCAAAGAGGATAATAACAGACTCATTTATACTGTTTCCATGTATTCTTTGAGGGAACATAAACAGTATATAACAATAAAAAACTGCAGCAAATTGATGACAAACAAATCAATAATTCTATTTGGTGTGAGATTACTGCAACAACGTGTTGATTAAGGTTTCATTAGAACATCTTTCTTTCTGCTTTCTAAAATAATTTTTTAGTACCAAAATTTTCTAGTTGAACTAGAAATTTTTTTACTAAAAAACTACTTTAGAAAGCAGTAAGAAAGCATATTTCATAATGAAATTTATAATATAATCTTGAAGATAAGCAAGCAAACTGACAATTAAAACCTATTCAGTGTATTACAGTCTAATAATGGAGAGATTATTCTGAGCGGTCACCGGACGGTCCAGAGGCCAATCAGAATGCGCCATGTCACCCGGTACACAGCTAAAAAGTGACATGACGCGTCCTGATTCACCTCCGGATGATGTCCGGTGACCGCACAGAATGATTTCCCCTAATCATATTAGAAAAACAATACGAATATTGAGCTCAATAAAAAAAAAGCAAGAAAATATGTCTACAGAAAAATCTGCTAGCATTATGTATGGAATAAAATCAAATTGATTAGGTAAAGGAGAATAATTGATAGCAGATAGGAAGAATCAACACTAAAACTATTTTTGAGGGTAAAAGTGATCTGGAATGAAATCTGATTCTAGTAAATGATCTGACGTGATACCCTAAATGCTAAATCCAAAATTGAACAGAATGAATACGACAATATTTTCTCTCAAACCCAAGATGTAAGCGGCTTGTGGCATGCTTTAATAACTAGTGCTATAATGAATATTCTTGCTTGGAGCGGATTGTGGTACTTGGTTCTTGATCCTCTCCTTGCCTTTGAGTTGTCTTCCTAGAATGGTATGAACAACGGAGCCAACAACCCAATTATACAATCAACTCGGATGTAGGGAAAGTGGTGGCGTAAAGCATCTTTATGGTGAAAAGACTATATCATTGCAGTCGAAGTGTGGGCACGCTTTACTTTTAATTGCAATAATAAAAAAAGTGTGCCAGTATAGTGGTCAGAATGAAGCTCCAAACTCTTAGATTTGCTTTGAGATTTATATAAAATTAACTATGTATTGCACTAATCTTAAAGCATACCCCATTCCGATCAAAATTTTGGTTAGGATACCATAATAGAATTTCTTTCCATACGATTATTCACTTAGCCCCTCCAAGAGGATATTTACATTTCTACAAACTTGTAATTTAAAATAAAAGTTTTCTATTTTTATTGGGGGAGTTGTCAAGGTGGCTATGGTATGGAGTGACCACTTTTCACGCTATATAGTAAACTGAGTTTTTCTTTACAATCATAGGGAATAATAAGTATATCATTATTGCAACTTCTTAAAAAACAATAATGACAAATATCAAATTCCTTTTCTATTATCTATTTTACCCTTCCCTTCCGCTATTCTTCTTGTTTCCTCACAATTTTTCTTTGGGAGTTGTCAGCATCCTCAAATTCTCAACAACTACTCCTTGAATATTGTAGAAGTTCCCACTCTTTCTAGTGTTCTCAATTGTATAGAGAAATAAGACAGACAGAGAGAGGGGAGATTGTGGGGTTGACACTTCTTTCACCTCTTGGATGATTATCAAGGAGCTTCTATTGTACATAATATCATCCTTGCTAGAAACCACGAGTTCCTCATATAAACAGCTTCACAAAGACTAAACGATATTATGTCTACAGGGTAGGCCTTGGCTAACTCAAGTTACTGAAAGCATAGAGCCTTGGGTACAAGTTTAAAACAAGGACCTTGATCCTAATAGTCTTTATTTATTGCCTTAGAAAAATTAAGATGAGGTTTAGAGCCCAACTCTTAACAAATTTTTGTGCTGAAGTCGCATTTTCAAACCGAGTAGCCTTACTTCAAGCTGCCAAGTGAATTATGATCGATCCCTACCAATTTGGTTTTACTATTTGTTGAAAGAAACAAAATGAATTAAAATTTATTTTAAGTGCCATAAAATATGAAAAACTAAAGTGCGGTGCTCAGGTGAACTTAGGTAATCAGAACTAATCTTGATTAGCCTAGAAACTCGTTTTTTTCCCTTCTTTTCCCATTTGATTACTTAAAACTTTAAATGATAACACCTGATATTCAAAAGGGGGTCTTTATGGTAATACCACATTAAAGGCATTAAATCAGGCCCAACTGTTTTCCTACAGATGGCTTCAAATCTATTTAAACCTTGTGGACAAAATGAAGATCAACAATCATAATTCTAAATTTCAAATGATATAATCCGCTAACTACCTTAGGGTTTATAAGGCTCATTTAGCTTTCAAATTGAAGATTTTCTATCAAAACAAGAACCACACCGTTTGCATTAACTGAACTGCAACCAGAACCAGTTCTTTTGGTATAATAGTTGTAGATAACCTTCTATATGAACTAATACAAATCTGTTCAGTAGCACAAACAAGAAAAAGTCAAAGAATAAAGCAAACGCAGAAATTCAATTTTTTTGCAATCAAATATAGTTGACATTTACAATAATAAAAATGCAATTTTTAACTAAATGGTTGGATCCAAATCTATCATAAATAACAGCAGACCTTACCATCAATCATGGTTTGAGCCTAAAGAGAAGAAAAATCTGTAAAGGGAAGCTCTGAAAATTTTATTAGACAGCAACTATAGGACAGATGTGATATGAGCATATGTTGAGTCCATCTTTTGAAACCTTATTTATAAATTTTTAATAATGATCCTTTCCATATATTCTTATGGAGGAGGCCTAAAACTGTCGTCAATGTATGCCTTGAAAACTTGGGTATTATTAATAGAAGCGTTCAATAAAACTAAAATGTCATTGAGCAAATTAAGAATTGGAGTCAAATTGGAGTGGATCATATTTATGGCTAGTATGATATAAATAATAGATGCTTTATTAATATTTTATTTCACAATCCCTATGAAACTTTTTCTCTTAAAATATGTTGAAGCATCTAATCATGTGAAAGATGCAGTAAATTTTTGGATTTTTTAATGGAGTAATAAATGAGATTGGAGTAATAAAAGCTGTGACAAATAATGCAAATGCTTATAGGGCAATTGGGAATAAGTTGATGAAGAAAACAAAACATATGTACTGGACACCTTTTGTCGCACGCTGCACAGATTTGATTTTAGAAAAGCTTCATGACTTGCCTTAGCACAAATATATTGTGACCAAAGCAAAGAAGATAACCAAAATCATTTACAACTATTACTGGATTTTGACTTTGATGCCAAAATTTCTAAAAAAAACCTCTTACGACCTACTACTACTCGATTTGTTACAGCCTATTGATTCTTTAGAGCATGTTAAAAGCCAAGAAATTTATGGAGGCAATGTTTACTTCCACACAATGGCTTGCTTGTGCTTGGGCATGAAAACTTCAGAGGAAAGAAGTTAGAAAGATTATCTGAATGAAAGATCTTAACTGAGTGTTGCATATGCAAAAACAATAATAAGGCCATTTGTTCAAGTTTTTAGTATGGTGGATATAAAGAAAAAGTTAGCTATGGGATTCATTTAAAATGCAATAAATGAGGCTAAGAAGTTGGTAACCCATAAATTAAGGGGTTGTTTGGTTGAAAGTAAATAAGTGTAAAGTAAAGTGAATGCATGAGTTTTGAAAAGTTTGGTGTTTGGTTGGATGAAAAAGAAATACAAAGACAAGTACAGTAAATGTATTGTAAAATAATTTAGCTCATTTTTAAGATAAACGGTTCTCGCCTAATTTTGAGCAAGAACCGTTTACACTGCAAGCAAGCTCGGCCATAATTGACCGACCACCACCCCTCGCGGTAGGCCGCCACCCACCGCCGAAGCAGCCGCTGCCCGCCACCACTACCACCCTCCGGCCCCTGCCGCCGCCACCAGGTGCCACCACATGCTGGTCGCCACCATCTTTAAATTTTACAGTACATTCATTTGACTTCAAACCAAACAAAAAAAATCATTCACCTGAATATACTTTACACTCATCCAAACAACTCCACAGTATTCCTTTTACACTGAATTCTTTTTGCATTATATTCTTTTTTACACTGCATTCCTTTTTTAGCCAACTAAACATCCCCTAAGAGAATATGAGTCTAGCTATGAGGAGACTTGAAATCATTAATGAGAAGTAGAAGCTTTAGCCCCATTGGCATTTGCATGTTGTTAAATATTACGTTAATTCTCAATTCCAATATGCTCAAAACAAATTGATCAAGCTTAAGATCAAATTAGGACTACATCAATGTATCGATATGTTGATAATTGAATCAACTGAAAGGGTAAACGTTGATATGCGCCTTATACCATTCAAGAACAAAAATAAGTTCCTTTGGACTATTACAAGCCAAAGATACAATTACAAAATATTCTTCAGATAATTTTTAATATTTATTGATTGAAACAAGCAAGGACTCTCCCAATTTTAACTACACTTTTTTCTTTCAAATTTAGTTGAATGGTGGATCCAATTTGGTGTGACACTCTAGAGTTAAAGCAATTCACTGTTAAGGTATTGGAATTTACATGTTTGTCACCTGAATATGAACAAAACTAAAGTACTTATAATGAAGTTCACACAAAAAAGAGAAATCATCCAACTTCATTAAAGACGAACTCCACATCATGTACGATAAGAGATTGAAAGATAAAAATTTGAAGAAAAATGATTTAAGGATGATGAAGTCCCCTTACTTTGTGATAATATGCTTTAAATATACATATACATATACATATAATTTGTGAATAATGATAACTAAGTCACACTATCTACTTTTCAATAAGATCTTAATGTTGATTTTTTTTTTATGAAGGCATAAACAAGATAAATATATTTAATGCAAGCTACTAAAAAACAAAAAAGAAAAGATACCTATAAAAATTATGTACTTAATGTTGTTTTAAATTTTAAGTAATATTCTTAATTTTCTATTGCTTATTACTAATTAGGGAAGAGGAAGATTGGAAGAACTTGGATAATATTGAAGATGAGGGAGGGAAGAAAACTATTCATTACGATAATGACTCCATTAAAGACCCTTTGAGTGATGAAATTGTTAAGGACTTCTGATTACTTATTACATTTTTAGTTGCATGGACAATAGGAGTTCAAGAGATCAGCTTATTAAGCCAAACTGAATTTTTCTTGTTATATTTTGAATTGTTGTGTTATAATCTTTAGTTCTTACTTTGACATCTTATGTTACTTTGTTGTTTACATTATATTTCTGCTTAGGGCAATTTGTTATTTGATATATGTGCACTTTTTTTACTTCTTACTATGTTAGAGTAAATATATTATTTTTAATATATTAATAGGTTAGGTTGCTAATATATTACTTCTTACCAGCTCTTTGACTTCTAGCATTTTTTTTAATTGCAAGGCTTATGCCTCAAAATGTGTTCAAGCATACATCTCACCTCACAAATGAAAAATGCCTCTATGTCCAATTGCATTTTAGACTTTGATACCAACTAGATTAACTTGACTCAAGTAAATATTAGTGTACACGTTTATATTTCTTGATAATTAATTACTATTATTCATATAACCCCTTTCTGTTGTGTTTTGTGATTTCCTTCTAGGCTTAATCAGCAGGATTTGACAGTCAGAGCAAAAATTGACAGCTTAACTACAATACTAGTCAATCTAATTTCCAGAAAGAACCTTAAAATTAATTTGGTTAGATTAAATAAATGAAACCAATAGATATCTCAGATGAGAAAATAATTAAATTTGTAAATCCAATTCTACTCAGTGTGATAAACTAGTAGCAACCGTGACGACTCCAAACATATTTGAGCCAACAAATGAAGAAGAACAAACAAGCCTAGATAAATCTAAATATGCCATTCACTCTGAGATTCCTGAAAAATATTCCTAGAAAATGAAGGAATCAGAGGGGTGAGAGCGAGAGAGGGACTCACTCAGTACAATGTTGTCTTATTGCTAGTAATTCAAGCTTTTTTTTTTTTTTCTTTTTTTTTTTTGCCCTTTTCATTTCCATTATCTAACGACAACTGCACTGTCAATCAACACCAAAACCATACAAAACTCCAGCATATTTCTCTGTAGATCCATTAAAGAAGCACTCCTCCAATTTCCTGAAGGTGGCAGCAGTAAGCAAGCTATCCGATCCAGCTTGGTGGCAGATACCCACCCGCTCCACCTCAAGAAGCTCAGCAAGCTTATTCAAACCACCGTGGAGACTGTTGCAAAACTTCATCAAATGCTTGACATCATATACGTTCGGAAAATACAACCTCAAGAGATAAAAAAAGCCCTCCTGCTTCTCGGGCAGATTGAGGCATGTCAGGATTTTGAGCAGGTAGCCAAAATCGTAGCCACTGTGAAAGGTGATCCAGTGAACAGAGTCATTGAGGACGACGCCGGAAGACATGAGTAGCTCGGCAAAGCGGGGGGCATAGACGCCGAGGCGACGGTTCTTGTCGAAATCTATACCGCTGCGGCGGAGGAGCTGAATGGAGTCGGAGGCGTAGACGTCGTGAGCGGCGTCGAACTCGCGGAAGTTGAACTGCCAGACGTAGGGGCGGGCAGGAGAGCCAAAGGTCGGGAGGCTGCCGCGAGCATCAGAGAAAGTGAGTCCGAGCTGGATGAGCTTGAGGAGGTCGACGTTGGTCTTTAGGGTTTGGTAATTGTAGTCGGAAGCGGTGCGGAAGGCGCCGATGGGGCGAAGGGCAACACCGGGGAATTCGGTGTCCATGGCGACATAGGGGTAGTCGTCGACAATAGAGCGTATGAGCGCGAACTCATCCTCGAGGTTGGAGTCCCACACCTCGCGGATCTCCACCGACTCACCACCGTCATCGGTATTGCCGAGGATCGACATCTTAAAACCCTAGACAGATATGCGACAGGATGGGGAGGCGGTAATCAAGAGAAGGGCTTCTAGGGCTTTTGGCATTTGGGGCAGATAGGGTCAAGCTTCAATAACCTGATTAACCTGGTCCAGAAATTGGAACCCATTTGTGAATCAAATGATTGTCAAAACCTAAATTAGGTTCAATAAGTAGTTAACGCTTGCGCTGTCTGTAACTTGGAACTCATCGAACAGCAGGAAGCAGGTGAACGCGGGGAGGTTCCTTCGGACAGAAAAGCAGCGACGTGACATGAAAATTTTAAGAATGGACCATGATCACTTAACCCCAAACGGCCTCTCAGTTATGCTTCGTGACGCACAACAGAGAAAAAGCCGTCCCAGACGCACCCTAAGTCATCTAATTTTTCGAGTTGCCAAACCAAATTTCATCAAGTTGTCCAAAAACCAGTCTTAACTTTGCCCTCAGTACTAAGCTATCAAATGTTTGTGAGAGCTCATCAAGTCATACATTTGCCATGGTTATTAGGCCAAGTAACTTAGATACTTGCCAAAATACAAACTAGTCAATTAGGAGATCTTGGTGGAGAAGTCACTAAAAGTACCCACTCTCAATTTGGAGTTTGCAAGTTCCTAATTAACAAATGATTAAAACAATACTTACATGCTACACACCTGACTATATCAAATTCAATTTATTTACTTTTTATGAAGTCACCCTATGAAGCTAATTCTATACCATAGATACGATATTGACCGATAAATAGATGGGTTATTTGTTATGTAATATTGTACTTTGAATTTAAATTATCTCATCAAACTATCTCTCATAATCTCTTCGTGTGTATATGTGTGATGTCTTTGTAGCTTGGTTAGACTAGCCCTTTTTTTTATCAAAGAGGTTTGATCTTATATTTTGTAAACTAGTTCATTGATGAGAATTATTGAGGCTTTGTTGCTCTCTAGTATAGCTTCTACTCTTCGGCCTTGATTCATATATCTCCTAGGGTTTTTGTATATTTTCATGGACAACATTGATTACAATATAAGTGCAGTGAGTGTGGAGAATGCCCAGTACAACAAATTAGGCCATAGAGCATCCTAAAGATGGAGAAAGTTCTTTGCACGCTAAGCAACCTGGTGATTATGTAGCTTCTAGTTAGTTGCAAAACTAGAGGATAGTCTCATGAGGATGATCTAGGTGATCTTTTCTCTTTAAGGAGACTAATAAAAACTCCTTTCTTGCATCAAATAGCAAGGAGTTAGGCTCAATCTAGAAATGGTTTCTCGATTTAGATTGAGGAGGCTCAATTGTTGCCTAAGTTCAACATGCTAGTGTTGGATTCAAACAAAGAGAGTCAAGATATAATCAACCAAATTGCTTGTGATCATTTATTGATACAACCATTTGTGAACATATTATTAATTCACATACAATAACATAACATAATTATTATGTTCACTTACGTCTATGTATTATTAGTTGATAAATTATCTTTTCATTTATATAATTCTATTTTATGTAATAATTATATAGCTTCCACATGGTACGATTGAAAGGTCTTCACTTGGGAAGAATTTACAAAGAGATTTAAAAGTGCTCGTTGCACACCTAATTCACCTCCCATCTCACAAGCCTGGATTAAATAATTCCAATGGAGGATTTAGAACTTGCCTTGACCTCCTTAAAGTACTTTGAATTCAAGCATCACTCCAAGAACAGAAGCGAAGTGGAGAGTCATAAAGTACTATGATATAAATGTTCGAGAAGGAGGTTTTTAATCATGAGATCTCATCTTTCATAAAGTTGATGTGGTAACACGATAATCTATTCACTGCAAGCTTATATTCATATGGAAAGGGCCTTGCATAATCAAAGCATAAGTTGGACTTGATGCTTTCTAACTTCAAACATATACAAGGAAAGTCATTGCATGAAAATGAGGAAGATGACTTGAAAATTTTTATCTACAAAATGGAAGTACTCTCAAGATTTTTTTAATTTGAATGTTTAATTAATGAAATGAAGGCCAAATTGACTTCTGGGTCAATTATTTTGCTTTCTTTCTTTATAGAATAAGCTTTTGTGATCACATAAGCTTTGAATATAATAACTATAAGTTATCAATTATGTATAAATAGGACTAAAGGAACTCATTCATTGAAATTCATAAATTCACCATATTTCAGCAATTCATTATACTTAAGAAATTTAACAACTCACTAAAATCAAGGAATTTAAACCCCAACAAAAATTAACCATTCAAATTTTATTAAAAATTGTTCACTTTGCATTATATGGAGAATATATCAATTCACTATATTAAGGAAACTTGGAAAGTCATTATACTCAGAGAAATCATCTTGAAGGGAATTCCTTATATTCAATAGATTTTAAACACTCATCAATACACTCATAGAACTATTGGAGAGTTTGATTTGTAAGTCAACACCTAATTTTCTACTTGAAGTCAACCATACTCTATGCTTGAAAAATTGTGATGTTGGTAATTCATATCAATGTAAGAGAATCTCATTTTCTAAATGCATATTTAATTATTTAAGCAAGAGATAGATTAAACCTATTAGGTGACTTATACAATCAATATTAAAGAGTAGGTCTAAACCTGTGAGGCTACTCTCAATAAATAAATTATGACTCATAGGAAGACACATGCCAACACTTGATTAAACTTCTCTAATATTATCTTAAAATATGAGTTCCATTTAAGAAAATAAGTAAATTTAATAAACTTAATTAATAAAAATATCATATTTAGTAATACAAGTCACTTAAGACTATAAAAATATCATATTTAGTAATACAAGTCACTTAAGACTTTAGATTATAGTCCAATCAATACTTATTATTACCTTGAGATTCTAATTCATTCTTTGTTGATGCCTATAATTTTCTATTGATTGGAATCTAAAATTATCACAATTCAAATGTTATAATTTTCTATTATGAACTCGTTGTTATATACAAGTTGAATGATTTTTATTTCTCAACAGTCTTATGATATTCATTAAAATTGTATAACAAATATCATAATATATTCTTAAAACATATAAGGACCAAAAGTTGAATCCTTAGAAGTTAAGAGTCCCCAGTGTGATTAGATTAACATTATGAGAGAAAACACTATTATAGTGATGAGTTTTAGAGATGGTTACCCTTACAAATATTAAAGGTTTGGCATATGAAAGTTCAAGGGATGGTTGTTAAACAACTTGAACTACGAAAGACACACCAAGAGGGGGGTGAATTGGTGTTTTAAAAATTTTCTTTTCAGAAATCCCCTTTTGAAGAACTTAAACCAAATTCACTAATTAAGTTCAAGATCAGATTTTGTAATGCAGAAGCTAATAATGGGGAAAATTAAAAACTAAATTTTTGTTTTGATTCTACAGAAAAATGAATAGTAAAATATTTTTCTTCTTTTTATTTTCATATTTTTATTGCTTTTTTTAATAAAAGTTAATTCCAAAGCAATTTAAAAATTTTCTTATCATAACGATATCAATTTTCAACAAAAATTTGCAAAGAAAAAAACGTCCGAGAAAATAAAAATGTAGAAAATAAAGTGTCGAAAGAAATAAGAATGAACACAACAAAAATTTATAGAGGTTCGGTCAATCTTGACCTGCGTCCACTCCTTATAGTCTTCTTCTCTCAGTATTATACTAAACATTTTAATGCCTCTCCTTTTGCCCCACAACAAGACGGAGAAGCTTTTACAAGAATCACTTCCACCAACAGTGCGGTTGATAATCAAATCACTTTCACTTTCTCCGGTGTGACAGAGTAGTCAAATTCCTTTCACCTTCCATGGTGTGGAGTGTTACGACTCGAGCTCACGAGTTTGTATTTTTGATGATAACAAATATTATGGCTCACATCTTTATGTTTCATTCTATACTTGTTTTGTGTTTATACTAACATTTCAGGAAAATCATACTCCAGACTACTAAAGACTTCACGGCAGAAATATATTGGATTAGGATTTATGGTATTTGAAGTCTGTATTTTTATTTTTCTTGAGTCTGAGAGAGTATGATTGTAAATTGGGTAACCGTGCACACACATACTAGGGAAGTAATTTTAGAACTAATCGTACTGTACGATTACCCATCGTACTGTACAATTACCCATCGTACTGGATGATTAATACGTTTGTACCTCCAAAACAGAGTTTACTAAATCATGACTAGAAATTTTTCTAAGTATGGAGCGTACTGTACGAAATGAATTTCGTACATCATCTTTCAGAATACGAAAATAGGTTCATACAGGATCGTACCGGGCGAACTGTTCATTTTTTGAACTGTTCGTACAGTACGATATCATTTCGTACAGGCATCTACAGAGTGCGAAATCAGGTTTGTACCTGACGAACTGTTCATTTTTTGAACTATTTGTACAGTATGATGTCAGTTCGTACAGACAATTGATAGACTACGAAATCAGATTCATACTAATTCGTACAGACAAATTTGAACTGTTCGTACTATACGATGTATTTTTCATACGGATGACTAAATTGAGTTCGTACAGTAAATTTGAACTATTCGTATGAGACACTATGCGTTCATACGGATGGATTGTACGGGACGATATACATTCGTACGGATGACTAAATTGAGTTCGTATAGCAAAGTATGGGGATACTATGTATTCATATGGACGGATCGTATGGGATACTATTCATTCATACGGGACAATCGTAGGATAGTTTTCTTGTACTTTTTAGTTTTTGGACGGTTCATGTCTTTTTTATATAAGAAGTCCTAAAAACTGTCACTAAATACCTTTGTTGCTTATCTCTCTTGAGAGTGGTCATTGAGTGTGAGTGTTTGGGAGAGATTGTGAGAGTGGAGTGTGAGAGATCTAGTGAGGGGGAGTTGTGAGGGTTTCACAAGGTTTCCCAAAGCGAGAATCTCTTTGTCTTCTTCAAGTTTCTACCCATCTCCTTTGGAGGCTCTTGAGGGAAGATTTTCAATATTGTGTCTAGGTTCTTTGCCTACACCAGGAGGGTGAAAAATGATGATTAGGTTCTCCGCCTTCACCAGGAGGGTGAAAAAGGATGACGATTCTCTGCCTTCACCAGAAGGGTGAAAAAGGGTGACGAGTTCTCAGCCTTTACTAGGAGAGTGAAAAAAGACGACGAGTTCTCTGCCTTTACCAGGGAGGGTGAAAAAGGATGATTGTTCTCTGTCGCACCAGGTTGGTGGGAGAGAGTTTGTAAGGGCTTCTCCACCTTGCTGTAGGGGCAAAAGGAGAGTCACTATTATTTAGTGCAATACCTGAATAAGGAGTCTTCAGGGAGTAGACGTAAGTCTAGTTGGACCGAACCACTATAAAATTTGGTGTTCTTCTATTCTCTTTTATTTTTTATATTTTTTATTTTATGCACTTTAATATTTTATAGTTGAAATTTTTTTTGTGAAAATCATATTCAATCAACTGCATGTTTTAAGGATCCTTAATTAAGTTTCCTAGAAACAATTTTCAACAATCCAAGAGAATTTTTTAAATAATCAATTCACCCCCTCTTTGTTAGCCTTGGGACATAATTAATAGGTCTAACAACCTATTCACACTTTCATGGAGGAGTAGCCAAATTTCTTTTATCTTCCACGATGCGGCGGAATAGCCGAATCCCTTTCACCAACCTAGTGCGGTGGAGTAGCCTGCCCTTTGACACCAAAAGGGTTTTCTTTCCAAAGCTTCTCTTAAGGCAAACCTTGAGTACTCATTGAGGAACTAAGGTGCAAATTCATCGGAGCAAACGTGTGAAAACACCCTATCACTCTCCCTTAAATCAACAAGGATCTTCTCCCTCTATATCAAACTTCATCCTTTCTCTCCTTAACTCAAAGCCCTCTCTTCAACGCTTTCTCACATAAGTCACAATCCAATACACTACTGGAAAAGCATTTATTACCAACAGAATTTCTGGTGTATTTCTGACGAAACAATTTATGGGGAATTTCTAGCGGATCACGACGTTAAATTTCTGACAAATCTTCTGCCAGTTTTTCCAACGGAATTTTTGGCGAATTTCCGATGGAATTGTTTCCGGCGGAGTTTCCGATGGATTTTAATAATTTCTGAAAAAATTATATATTCGTAATTTAAATGATTAATAATTTTATAGATTATTTTAATTAATTATTAAGTTCATAATTCATTTTAATTAATTATTAAATTAATAACTCAAATTAATTAATTGTTAATTTAATAACTTATTTTACTTATTAATTAAAATAATTAATTTTAATTAATTATTAACTATTTTATTTTATTTTAATGTATTCTTAAATAATAAAATTAAATTATTAAATTAAAAATTAATTTAATAACTTATTTTAATTAATTATTTATTAAATGACTTATTTTTATTATTTATTAATTTCAATATTTTATTTTACTTTGATTTAAATTTTTATTTTCGTATTTTATTATTTAAATATATAAAAGTATGCTTCTTTTCACATTTTTCTCTACAGCATACTGGTTGACAAGTTGATAAAGTGCAGGTCTTGAGTTCAAATCCCCAAGGCGTCGGGCAACGCGGGCAGTGTCGGGCAGGTCCGGGCAGCGTGGGTAGCCCAGGCTGGTAGACGGGCAAGCTTCGGGCAGCGCAGGTGTCCCATGCGGGCTGGCGGGAAACCCAGGCGGGTCGGTCGGAAGCTTCTTCGAGCTAGTCTGGGCAACGCGGGTGTCCCAGGCGGGCTGGCGGGAAACCCAGGCGGGCCGGCTAGAAGCTGCTGCGGGCTAGTCTGGGCAGCGCGGGTGTCCCAAGCAGGTGGGCGGGAAACCCTGGCGGGCCGGCGGGGAGCTGCTGCGGGCAGCCTATTTTTTTTCTTTTTTCTTTATTCGACAGTTTTTTTCCGCTGGAACTTTTACTGGCGGAAATATTCTGCTGGGAAAAAATTTCCAGCGGTTTTTATTCGATGGAACATATTTCCGATGCTCATTTTACCGTCGAAAAAATTTTCGCCGGAAATCCACTGAAAAATGAATAATTTTTTGCCGTCAGAAAATCCGCCGGTAATACATGATTTTCCTGTAGTGATAACTGCCAAAAAAACTCTCTCATGAAATAAGAGATGATTAAATAGTAAGTTTAAAAAAAACCTAATTTTTAATTTAGTTGTCTCTGTTCGTACAGTATAATATAAAGATTGTACAGTACGATTAGTTCAATTTTGACATGTTAGTATTATACAATTACTAGTTAGTATAATATGATTAGTTCACTTCTTCATTGATCGTAATATATGAATGAACATTATTATATTATGATTAGTTCAATCGAATCGTGATTCATCCAGGACGAACCCCGGGATGACAAAAAATTGTCTCTGTTGATCGTCTAGTACGATCATGTTCGTACATTATAATCTTAAATCATAATTAAGCCAGATTCAATTGTTTAATTACAGAGATAATATTTTAAAGCATCGTACACTTTTATTATATTCGTACAGTATGAATAGAACAAAATTTAAAATTTAAAATTTAAATTATTGCTTAATTTAATTAACGGTGGGGTTTCTTAAAATATATGATAGTCCTGTATGATTAGGTGGTCACACAGTACAATTAGTTATATTTTATTTCAATTTAATTATCAATTAATTAAATATTTTAACTAATTTTTGATTAGACAGATCATACAATACGATCTAGATCATCTAGTATAATCTTTAAAAAAAAAAAAATATTTAATTTTACTCTCCTTGTGTGTGTGTGTGTGTGCACGGTTGTTAAGCAAACATACACCTTTATACATTGATTGACTCAAAAAAAATAAAAAAGTACACTCTTATATAAATCAAACATATACTACTCAGTCTTGAGTCTTGATTTCCTAACGGTACTTAATGTATGCTGAACTCAAAATGTTAGTACACATAGAAAAGATATGCAATAATACAACATAACAGAAACTAAATACAATCCAATAATATTTGTTATCTTCAAAATAAAACTCTGGATCCTAGATTGCAACAACATAAAGTGAGGCCCATTCAACAAAGAAGATTATATGTCCATGCATGCCCATATAGCTAACTTACATGTATCTAAATAGGTTTATGCCTAAGGGGCGTATCTAGGAGCTATACTTTCCCAAAGCAATGCTTACTCGATATAAGCCTTGCCTTGAGGGGCAATCAACATAATATGTCAATGAGCAAACATTTACTCATCCTAGTGGAATTAATATGTGCCTATCTTAGTGAGTTCATCTAACAAATTGGGATGCAATATCCTCTAAAGTGTGGTGAGTGTGGATAAATGTGAGTGACTAAATGGCAACCATTACTAAAATAGCAACAAAACTAAGATTTATTAGCAGAGAATTAGAACTTCACAACCCATTGAGATTTATTAGAGATGGAAGAGAGAATCACAAAGTTGATTCAAGAAATATTGGGACTAATTCAAAGAAATATTCGATGAGAGAGCACTATAAAGGATCCTCTAACACAAAAGCCCATTGAATACAACTTGAGGCTAGGACAGTAACTTTAATATATTTTGATGATCATGGATATAGGCACACCAGTGATGAAAAATGCATCCCTCCACACTGGCAAGCAAGGAAGAAGAAGACGAAGTTGACTAACATATTTTCTAGAAAAATTATAGAGGAAAGCCACCCACTAAATTAAAGATGCCCCACTTGGAATCATGATGAGGAATGTTTGACCTCGCCAATCGCATTATGTATTTTGAGTATACAACATTACTGATGGATGTCAATAATGTGTTGTACTGTTAACTAATCTTTATCACCTTCAAAGAGCTTGCCCTTTGATGGTGTCCCATCCTACCATTGGGCATCATTACATCTTTCTATGAGTTTAAGATGATGCCCATCACTCATTTCAAGTGCCCAAATGCCACTCAAGATCACAAGGTATTTTAAAGATGAGAAAATAACCTAATGAGTAGCTAAAGAGCTTCATCATCAAGTTCCATGGAGAAATATTTGAATTCAAAGAAGTGGAATTGACAATGGTGCATGCAACATTGACTCATGGATTTCATGACAGACCATTCATTTATGATCTTGGCTTACAAAAGCATTAAATACTGGTTAAGTTATCAAAACTCGCCAATAGCCACATAATTATAAGAGAATACAATAATATGGTCGATTCTTCCTTAGCCACTCGCCCCGTAGAACTATAATTAAAGTGTTGGAGAAATTTTATCATCCTCAACAGATTGCATATTTTGTGATTGAGTATAGCATAAGAAAGATAATATTTACCCTAAAGGATAAAAATATCATTTTCTTATGGACTTAATAACAAAATTTATAATTTTAACAGAGATTTCATCATTCAATATTTGGTTGAATTAGATTTATTTTATTATGGGGTACAGATGCCTCATAGGGGCAGACCCCTATAGTTAATTATATCTCAAGCATTTGATACTTAAGAATTATTTTGATTAAACTAATTATTTTCTTTCTTTTAAAAATTATTAAGATATTGTCTAAAGTTTTGATTTTAAAATTCATGAAATTCTTGTTTAAAGAGTTTTGGTCTTTAAGAATTTCAAAGGATGAGAGGATCAGCATTGATTGGAGTTCTTAGAATAAGAGCCAAAGGGAGAAAGAGTATGAGTACTTGTTATGAGGTGAAACTTAGATGTACCCAAAATTATCCTATGTTGGGATTTATATTTTAGAGTCTAATTTTTTATTTAAGTTGATCATTTTAATATAGGATGTTGGGGCTTACATTCTAATAGCACATGTTGGAAAAAATGCCCAAAAGATGAGGGCTTATGAGGTGATTTCCTTAGACCCTAGAACTAAGGTGAGGACCACTGAGGAGTAGACTGAGGGGTAGTACCTCGAATTAAACCTAAGTCTAACGGAGTGCAAGGGACTTATGAACTATACCTAATATGAGGCATAGCTAGCCCGACCTCTGGATTTATTACCCTACTTGGAAAGAGCTACCAGCCAACCCATCTAGTTGCTTTTAAAATCATGACGTCCAATCTCAATGTATATAAAGAACAAGGAGGTTATTTTTATTTAGAAAGTAGGGCTTACAACTTGACTTTGAGACCAAGATGTCTGATCATGAGTGGTATGCAGAAATGCTGACTCACAAATACATATTTTTTTATTATCCGATCCTTAAGTGAAGGCTTTTCTACATGAGACTCACTGGGCTATGCATGATCAATTTGAATTTTGGAAAACTTGGCTCCTTGAAGGGTGACATACAATTTTTCTTTCTTTGTTGGAAAAATATGAAGCTTAAAATTAATTTTTAGATTGCTTATATTTTTAACAGGTAGAAATCTTAATTTTGTCCTAAGAGCCTATCATATCAAAAGTCTAGGCCACCCCCAAGCAAAATAAGAAAGAAAACCTTAAAAAATCATGCATTTTTATTGCACAACCAAGTAAACAATCAACAAATATTTATATGTATAAATCAAATATAAGAAATATAAATTATAGAGTTCATATTATTACAACCAAATTTGATAGTTGAGTTGCATGTCATTATACAATCCCGTCAAATATTTATTACAAATGCTACTTGTGGGGGGGTCTTCAAGTTTAACTTCTAGGCAGGTCTTAGGCTTCACCTTTAGCAGGTACATCCTCATGATCCATCTTTCCTTTAACTGAACCCCATAAGTTTAACATAACTCCTGCACCTCCCATGGTTAGCCCAGCCCCTAGTCTGACTTGGGTCAAGACCTAGGCTAGCCCAAAGTGTCCCAAAACTCCCTTTCTTAGCCATATTACATTATTGAGCCACACTAACCCCAATTAACTCATGCATTAGACTAAAGATGCTTCTAGACACCTTTCCACCTCAGCCTCCAAGGTGGTGGTTGGCGACGGTTGGAGCAGCTGAAATCGATCCCCTTAGTGGTCCCCTCCTCACATGAGCTAAATTCAGAGGAATTTCAAGCCTGGAAATATCCGTCGCTAATTCCATTGTAAATGGCGATGGACAAACTGATGTAAAGACCACTACAAATTGCGGCGGTATTTTTGCCACAAATTCACTACAAATTCGTCATAATTTAGATAGAATTAGTGTCGGCTAGCTAAAATAATATATCATTTTTTTATATTAACTCCATCATAAATTTACCGTAAATCTATCGCAAAATATTTGAGACAGATTATTCCTGATACAAATACTTTTTATGCGACTTTTAGCATCAAAATATATTCCACGGCAATGTTAAATTTGTGACAGATTTGACTTGTTTTGTGGCAAATTTTTTTGTCATAAATGGCTTACTTTATTGTAGTGAAAATAGCTATTTTCCAGCAAAAAATGAACGAAAAAATGGCTATTTTTTCTATAGTTTTATTAGTGGAGGGACTATTTTAATTACCCGGCCTTAGTTATAGGACAACTTTGCATTATTTATTTTAGAGAGAGATACTTTTAGTCACCCTCAATTTTCATTAAATTTGAGTCTTGCAGCCATCTTCATTTTAAAAAAGGGGTATCTATAATAACAAAAAGCTTCACATGATTAAACACCCATTAAAGACATGTAAATTATTCATATAAAATTTCTTGCATACATGAAAATATGATTAGGATGTCTGTGGCACTATGAAATTCTTGTGCAATGGTACTGGCTTTTAGAGTTTGAAGTAATTAAGGGGAGCACTACGATACTGCAATTTTGAGATCTACAGCGCTGATTTAAAAAAAATTAAAATATTCTAATCCACTAACCTATTAAATCCCAAGCCATCCCTAGGTCATTCCCCATTCAGCTCCTTGGTTGGGAAGGAGAAGAAGATAAGAGAGGATAAAAGGGGGAGAGAGAAGGAAGGGAAAGAAGAGAGAAAGTGGGGTTCCGGCCATTATATTTTGTCGCTCCAGTTATGAAAGGTGCTCTTATTATGGCAGGTAACCTTTATACTACATCTATTTTTCAATGATTTTGATTTTTGTGGCTCTTCTTCCTCTTAAATTTGATAAAAATATAAAATATATTTTCTCTTGATTTAGATGATTTTTACCGTATCACTTTTGATATGTGATAGATATCATTATTCTAAGCATTTTGACATTAGCATATTGAATTTCTACCAGGTTTTTATATATTGCAGTTTTCAATGAAAAGTATGGATTCAAAATATATATAAACTATGTAGGAGTTAGTGTATGTAAATATGAGTATGAAAGACATGACATACATAAAAGTATTGTTTATTGATCTGACATGCATTCTGACATAATACATACATTTTGATAAGCACACTGGATTGATTTACATGTTATGATAATTATATTGAATGACATGATAATTGCTACTTGATGAATATGATTTAGCATGTGTGTGAAAGAAAGAAAGGCTTACTAGACGAAATGATTAACTTATTCAGGTTGGTTGAAGATATACTATCTTATATAAGAGGGTGAGCCATTAAGGGTTTTTCTTTAAATAAGATTTGCAGTATGATCTTAAAAGACATAAAAAGGGAGGCATAAGGAGATTAACAGATCTGATATGATACATTGGCGAGCAAGAAGTGACAACTTCTTATATGAAAGCCAACTAACTTGTGACATGATTTGAGACTGATTCATATTTACAAGACTGATATGCTGGAGATTGATTCCTATTTAGTTTGAAGGGATTACAAGACTTGATATAAGAAAAATGCCACATGAGTTGAATGGCTTACCTTGCTTATAATATGGCATGCATACAAGATAATATTGCATATTTATTAATAGAATAGAGTATAATATAGTAAGTGAATAAATGATATGACATAAAATGAGAATGATACAAGATATGACTGATACAAGAATATGATAAGAATGATATGACTAATAGAAGAACATATAATATACATGATGTATTATATTTATACTTGATAAGAATATGATACAGATGCACATTAATATTACACAGCATGCATAAAAGAGATACGTACTGATTCTTTACATAACTATTCATCACTGATCGCTGAGTTGAAATGATTGCATTGATTCTTACTATTCGTTCACATATTCTCACTAATATATGCTCATACTGATATGATGAATAATTACATGCATATTATTTTCATTATTGTGCAATGATTATTGTAGTTATAGCTTTGGGTAACCTACTAAGTCGTTAGCACATTCCGTGATTTTAATATTTTTTTAGGAAGCATTTAGGACCATGTGGAGTGAGCTTGATCTGAGCTGTTGTAGTTATAGGTATTTTTATTTTGTTATTTAGTTTGACCCAACCCGAAGCCGACCTAGTTTTACAAACGGATCAGTTTTTCGGACCCGAATCCTACCCGCTTTGGGTTCGGGTCAACCCAAACTCGACTCGCATATTTTGATTGGAAGCAAAACGACGGGAGTTCACTCGCTGTGCTGTTCTGCTTCGTTCCGCAAGAGGTGTGGACTGTAGAGATTGCACGAGTCGCTTCTTCTACTCCTTCATTGCAGTTTGACTGCGCTCCTTTGACGAGAAGTTACAACATTTTGATTGGAAGCAACGATGGGAGCTAGCTCGCTGTGAAGGTAACTTTCTGTTTGGCTTCGTTCTGCCGCAGGAGCTAGGAGGTGTGGAGATTGCACGAGTCGCTTCTTCGGCTCCTTTGTTGCAGTTCGATTTCGCTCCTTCGACGACATTATCGACTTATCGTCTGCTTAGAGGCATCTAGGACTCTAGGGTTTGCTTTTTATCTTCTCTTTCTTGTCGTTGTTGTTTGACTTCACTCCACGAACTATGTTCCCTTCCGATCGGAAGTTACGCCATTTTCATCGGAAGCAACGACGTTCTTTTGCTGTGAAGCATGGCCAAATCCCGTAAATACGCGAAACTACAGTATTTTGGGTCAAACCCAAGTCATCTTTGGATTTTCGGTTCAACCCGAACCCGACCCGAAATTCAAAACGGATCGAAAATTCAGACCCGAACCTGACCCGTTTGGGGTTCAGGTTGACCGAACCTAAAATTTTTGTGTTGGCGTTCTAGTCGAATTTTCAGATCGTGTTAAATATTGATACCCCTACCTCTGGGTGATTAATTAGAAGATAACAGATATAATTCTTTCCACTTATGTCATGGGCAGGTCTATTATCTCTCATTCAATCCAAGTTAATCTATTAGGAGTATGAGTTAATTTTGGTTGGATCGTGGTACTATCCAATTCATTCTTAATTTTTAATCAACTTTAGATTATTTAGATCCTCATTCTTTCAAGATAAAAATTATAATAACTACCATTTATCATTATCCATATTAAAACATTTTAATTCCCTTTACTACCTTTGCCTGTAAGGAGAGGGGATTATTTTGACCATCCTTGGAGGCCTCCATAGCTTTTCAATGCCATATCATCTATTTCTTATAATTTGTGTGTTTTCACCTCTTCAGGGATGATTAACCAACTATCCTTAGTGGCCAGCAAAACCCTGCAGCATAACTTCATTCATCTCTTTAACATTATGCCATCTATCCCACCATAAGGTTGATCGTCCAAGTTTCCCTCGAGCTTAATCATCTTCACGACCTTCCAACATCACTTTTAGGTTATGATGACTTTACTTTCATGAGAAGGAACAACACTAGCATATTCAACGGACTATCATATCATCTTTACCTCCAAGATGGCAACTATCCTAGTTACACTCATTAGCCTTCTTTGGCTTGAACACAACTTAGTTTGTTTCGTTTAGCTAGGTTGTGCTACCTTCAACTCTTGGAGCAAGATAATCTTGATATTTGACTATATTGTATCACTAATATGCCGATCGAGAATACTTATAACAATCCACTTTTACTTTGCATTTTCTCTATGTTCAAAAACGGGCAGCCCTTTATAATTCTTATTTACTCCTAGTGTAAGTTGTTGTTTTACCTATATTATACTACAGTTATTTTTTCCTTTATGCATTTTTCATACAAACAAATCCCACTGTCCTCTACCCACTTTATTTATTTTGCTAATTATGTGTGATAACTCTTTTCTAGCTAAGGTAATCAAAACTTCACACTCAACCAACACAACTTGTGGCATGCAATAATATATTTCTGATAATATAATTAATCCTCATACCTCCATGCTATCGATTGGAATATAGAGCCTAACATATCGTTGTTTATTTGGCTGATGACAGCAAGAGATCGAGATTGGCCGACGAGGAATAATCAACAAACACTCTTGTTCTAATATTCCTTCACCTCCAACTACCTAGGCTGCTAATGTTATCCATTAGTGCACACTAATCAATATACTAATTAATCCCATCTACTAATAAATCTTCCCGACGCCAGCTTAGAGTTAGGTATTACCTCATATACTCATGCGAATGGGTTTTCTTTGTCTTTTCCCGGTCGCCACTTGATTCAGATATTCTGCTCTTCAGTCTTCCCATCTCTAAACTCTCCAATCCCGGTGGTTAGGAACAGTTGGAATTAGGTTAGACAAATGAGAAAACCAAAGAGATATATATCCGCACGAGTGCTGTAACCCTCACTCTTAACGTTCAGAATATCCAACCTCACTTAACCCCAATATCACCAAACGACCACTGCATGTTTCTTTGTAATAAACTCCATTGCTAGGTCTCTTTGCTCACCTTCACCATGCAAATTATCTAGAAGAACGCTTCTCCCTCTTAGAAATAAATAGGCACTGGACACCCTATATACTAAGCCTTACTCAGCCACCTTCAATTACTTCCTTTCTCTTGTTATTAATTAATTGGTTAACAACATGGAGGAAGGCCTTCCTCCAGGCTTTCGTTTCCACCCTTCTGACGAGGAGCTCGTCACTTATTATCTTACCCGTAAGGTCTCAGGTTTTGAATTCGTATCCAAAGCTATTTCTGATGTTGATCTCAACAAATGTGAGCCATGGGACCTTCCAGGTAGAAGATATTTTCATATTTTGCGTGAAAATGTTATCTATTTTTATTTACAAGCAACCTCATGAGTCCTTACAGATTTGATTATATTTTGCTTAATAGTTTCAGGAAAAGCCAGCTTGGGTGAGAAAGTAGGGTACTTCTTCAGCTTGAAGGATAGAAAATACCCAACAGGGATGAGAACTAACCGAGCCACCAATGCCGGTTACTGGAAAACAACAGGCAAAGATAAGGAGATCTTTCACTATGGCGTATTAGTTGGCATGAAGAAAACCCTAGTTTTCTACAAGGGTAGGGCTCCCAAGGGTGAGAAGACCAATTGGGTTATGCATGAGTACAGACTTCAGACTGAGTTCCCTCACAAACCATCGAAGGTACAGAAAAGTCTTCTTAACTATTTGATTAATAATGATAATTAGCTAATATTTACTTGTTTACCAACACAGGAAGAATGGGTTGTGTGTAAGATCTTCCAGAAGAGCAATAACTTTCATATGAAAGAGCCTAGTTCAAGCTTTCATTCCATGTTGCTGGAATCTCCTGGAAATACACTGAGTGATCAGTTTGGAGATATTGATGTATCCATCTTGAATACTCTTCCTGATTCTTCATATCATTTTAATCCAATATTACAACAAGATGATGGAACTGCAAATCAAGCAAACGAGGGAAATAAGATGGATTTAAAACTATATATGAACTTGTTATGTAGCAGATACCCACCAAATGGATCAATCAATGCTGGATCAAGTATGAATACATTTGTTGGGAATGAGGATGCCTTTGTTAGCTCTCAAAACTTGAAATTTACAGATCTTGTCCAGAAGCAGCAGCAGCAGCAGGAGGAGGAATCCATCTGGAGAGGATATTGATTGAATTTGTCATGCATACAGATGGTTAAGTTATGTAATGCATTCATCAATTTAATTATAAGTTTGTAGGCATAGGCATTTGTTGGAACTCCATCTTGTGAATTCTTCTTTAAAAGGATTTGTTATTAGTTCTGCAACAGTTGTGGAAGTGCTGTTGCTAGGTTGGAAGCAAATGTATAGAATTAAATTTTAGTCTTCTATGTACTGATAAAATAGCAAATTAACTTCTGTAAGGAGGTGTTAGTTGTCTAAGGCTTCATTTAAGATGGCTTTCTTACTGCTTCTTAAAACAATTTTTTAGTTAAAAAATTAAATTTTTTTACTAAAAAGCTGCTTTAATAAGCAGTAAGAAGCTGTCTCAAACGAAATCTAAGTTATAAAAGGTGTGTAGTTTGTGTTTGTTTAATTTCATGCTTTGTTTGTGTTGGAAATCTGAAAGTGTGGAGAGAAGTGGATTGCTTGAAAGGAGGAAGAGAGAAGCACAAATTGGAAGATGGAAATCTCTTCATTAGAATATTCAAAATAACTTGACTCGCTTTGATCCTCATGTAATAATAATTTATGAATTTTGAAATATAAAAAAATCAAATTTCTCTCTCCATACATATATCTTCTTGTATGTAATTCCCCTTCTACTTCTGCACTGATCTCTTTGATTTCTCGTTAGCTTCATGTGGGCAGTAATGATGTCAGCTTAACATTAGATATCCAGCTATTTTTTTAATTTATTTTCTTCCTCATTAGCTTGCACATACGTATTTGTGCTTTTCGGCTTTAAACTACAAAAAAAGGCCCATTCCAGCACTAATTTTATTTTTTTCGTCAGTTTTAACCACTACTAAATTGCTTGCAACGGTTCTAAATTTGCTACAGAACTGTCGTAATTGTAATCTGTTGGGGGTGAAAGTAAACTACGCAATGAAACAAACAAGAAAATAGAAATACAAAGGAAAGTAAAGAATACCAGGATTTAAAGTAGAAAAACCTAAAACCAAGAAGAAACCACTGAGTCACACCACACCAAAAAATCCACTATGAAAATTGGGAGAAATTTGTGTTGGGAAATTTCTATATGTGGGCACAAATACTTTTACATATAAATAAAATTTTATACATTAGAAGCTATCTAATATTGAGCCAAATAAAATTTGTGATCTATTTAAGAATTAAATTATTATTTGGCTTATGTGACATCTCATTTAAATTTGTATGGAATTAATTATTTGTGTAGAGGCCAAGTATTTATTTTTATTTTAATGATGGGTTGAAATAAAAATAAATACACTTGAAGTATAAAAGGGTCATGGTCCCCAGTTTAAGCGGTGATGTTCTCATTTTCCTTATTTTTCATCTTGAGCGAAAAGAATGGGTCTCTCGCTCTCTTGGAGAACGCTGCTTCAAACGTGGAAGATCGAAGACCTCAATTCTGTAATTCAATGGATTCAGGTACGCTTCCTATAATTCTTCTCGATGATTTGGCATGTCTTTTGTAGATGATCGAATTTATTTTTCATCTCCTTTAAATCCTAACAAGTGGTATCAAAGCCTGATTTTCATGTTGAATCAACGAGAAATGATTTTCTCTAAGTACGTTTTTTGGTTTGTTTGAGTTTTTTCGATCAAAGAAAATATTCGTTTGATAATGATTTTTTCATTCAGAAAAAAATTTAATTTCTTGATGAAAAATATTTGCAAGCAATTTTTCAAAATCTACTTTGCTTTGTCTTGAAAAATTGAGAGATGACAATTAAATTGTGAGGTTTAATATTACCGTAATAGTAGTGATTCTTCACTTTTTTTGTCATCAATTGAGTTCATCATTTTCATGGATTTAATTTTTTTTTCGTATGAGAATATGAAAAGTTGCCATTGTTGATGAATTTGTAATATAAAGAATGATTATTTTGCTATTATTATTTTTTAATTTGTTAGTTACATATTAAAAATAATAATAATAATAATAACTAAATAAATAAATATATTTATATTCTTAATAACATGAAAAGTCATGTATTTATAATGTCATTAAATTAATTGATGACTTATAACTTCTGAATTAAATATATTTATTTTTTTAATGACATAAGGAGTCATATATTCATAATATTATTAAATTAATTAATGACTTATAACTCTTGAATTAAATATATTTATATTCTTAATAAAATAAAGAGTTATGTATTTATAATATCATTAAATTAATTTATGAATTATAATTCTTGAATTAAATATATTTATATTCTTAATAAAATAAAAAATTATGTATTTATAATGTCATTAAATTAATTGATGACTTATAACTTTTAAATTAAATATATTTATATTCTTAATGACATGAAAAGTCATCTATTAATATTGTCATTAATTAATTAATAACTTATAATTTTAGAATTAAATATATTTATATTCTTAATGATATGAGGAGTTATGCATTTATAATGTCATTAAATTAATTAGTGACTTATAAATAAATCAATTATTTAATTATTAAAATATATTTATCAATTAAATATTTCTCATTTGAAATAATTATTTATTATTTTAAAATTAAATTAAATTAAAATAATATGTCACCAAAGTGACCTCTATTAAATTAATTTTATTTAATTTAAAATTAATTGAATAATACTAAAGACTTATTCGAGTCTATGCGAAAAATAATCAGCCCATTGGAAGATTATTTTTTGGCCGGACTCTAAAGATGTAGAAATAAATATGTGATAATTTTTTAGAATTATTCATGCATATAGTAAGTCGGTCCAAAGAAAGGCTTATTATTAGTATAATTTATTATCAATATTTATTAACTATAATTTTAAGAGTGCCATTTACAAATTATAGCTTTTATCCAAAGATTGAATTATAATGTTGTGTTAGGTATCTTATAAAGGGTCCACCTTATATTGTTACTAATTATGAGTTAATTTTTTATTCTTTTTCAGTTAATGTTTCTTCATTATCTACTAATTTAAATAATATTTCAGTACTTAATGGCTCTAATTTTATGAAATGGAAAAAGCACATTATCATTATTCTTGGGTGTATGGATCTAAACTATGCGATTTGGACTGAACGCCCTCTTGCCCTTACTGCGGAAAGCACTATTGAACAAAGGGTAAATTTTAAAAAGTGGGAGCATTCAAATCGCATGAGTCTTATAATCATGAAGCATTATATTCCATATATCATAAGGGGTGCAATGCCTAAGGACGAAAATGCTAAGAAGTTCCTAAGCCAAATAACATATCATTTCGTAGGTTCTGAAAAGGTCAAAATAAGTACTATTCTTAGTAAACTTGTTTCAATACAGTATAAAGGCAAAGGGAACATAAGAGAGTACATTATGGAAATGTCTAATCTTATTACAAGACTAAGAGCATTAAAGTTAGAATAATCTGATGACATTCTTGTGCATCTAGTCTTGATCTCTCTTCCTGCACAATTCAATCCTTTTAAGATTAGTTATAATACTTAAACGAAAAAATGAACTCTTAATGAGCTCATTGCTCAGTGTGAGCAAGATGAAGAAAGATTGAAACATGAAAAGATAGAAAGTGCTCACTTAGCTGCTTCTTCTCATGATTTTGCTACCAAAAGAAAAAAAGAATTATAAAACTAAAGGAGCTGCAGATAAAGGGACTTCACAACCTAAAGTGTAATAGAAGCAAGATCTGATTATTACTTGTTTCTTCTGTAAGAAGACTGGTCATGTGAAGAAGGATTGTCCAAAATATGCTAACTAGCTCATTAAAAAGGATAAACTTCTGAATCTTATTTATTTTGAAGTTAATTTGGCCTTAGTACCAAATCATACTTTGTGGATAGATACATGTGCAACTACTCACATAAGTGTGACTATGCAGGGTTGCCTAAGGAGTAGAGTGCCAACTGATGCTGAAAGATTCATCTATGTGGGAAATGGTAATAAAGCTCCTGTTAAAGCTGTAGGCTTATATAGATTATACTTAGAATCTGGTTCTACTTTGAATTTATATGAGACTTTTTATGTACCATCATTTAGACGTAATCTAATTTCTATTTCATGTTTGGACAAATTCAATTATTCTTGTTCATTTTAAAGTTATTGGTACAGGTTATTTGATTGATAATCTATATAAATTAGATATTTCTGTCTCACAGATAAATGAAACTTTATATATAAATAATTTTGGTACAAAGAGAAAATTAACTGATGAGAATTCCTTTATGTTATGGCACAAGCATTTAGGACATATTTCTAAACAAAAAATTAAAAGACTTATGTTAGATGGAATTCTTGATTCCCTTAATTATGCTGATTTTAAAATTTGTATTGAATGTATTAAGGAAAAATAAATAAATATTAAGAAATTAGGTGCCAAAAGGAGTTTAAATGTCTTGAAATTAATACATACTAATATTTATGGTCCATTCCCTACAGCTTCTTGGAATGGTCAATAATATTTTATTACTTTCATAGATGATTATTCTCGTTATGAGTACTTATACTTAATACATGAAAAATCAGAATCTTTGTATGTATTTAAGATCTTCAAAGCTGAAGTTAAAAATCAACTTGGTAAGAAGATAAAAGCTGTCAAATCTGACCGTGGTGGTGAATACTATCGTAGATATGATGGATCAAGTGAACAACGTCCAGGCCCTTTTGCAAGATATTTAGTAAATTGTGGCATCGTTCCTCAATACACTATGCCAGAGACTCTAAGTCAAAATGGTGTAGCTGAGAGATGAAATAGAACCTTAAAGGATATGGTTAGAAATATAATTAGTCACTCTTCTTTACCAGAATCACTTTGGGGAGAAGCCTTAAAGACTGTAATTTATATTCTTAATAGAGTTCCAAGCAAAGCAGTAGCTAAAACTCCATATGAGATGTGGACAGGAAAGAAGCCTAATATTAGGCATTTTCATGTTTGGGGATGTCCAGCTGAGGCTAGGCCATATAAGCCCAATAAAAGAAAATTGAACTCAAGAACTGTTAGCTACTATTTTATTGGATACTCTGAAAGGTCAAGAGGCTTTAAGTTTTATAATTCCTCAAATAAATTATTTTTTGAGACGGGCAATGCTAAATTTATTGAGGATGTTGAATATAATGGGAGTGATAAACTCAAAGATTTTGATTTTAAGGAGGAATATGTTATTATTCCTAATATTATAATTAAAAATGATCAGGTAATTATGCCTGATATTATTTAGATTGTAAATCTAGTTAATCAAAATAATCTTGAATTACTTCCTGAAGGATAACAACCTCAAATTGAAGTGTCATTAAGGAGATCCATAAGGGAAAGGAAAACAACAATTTCAGATGATTATATTATATATCTCCAAGAGCATGAGTTTGATATGGGATTGAAAGATGACCCAATCTTATTTAGTCAGGTTAAAAAATGTTTTAATTCTCAAAATTGGATAAAAGTCATGGAAGATGAGATGAAATCAATGAAAGACAATGATGTTTGGGATCTTTCTGAATTGCCTAAAGGAGCAAAACCTATTGGTTATAAATGGATTTTTAAAACCAAAAAAGATACAAAAGATAATATTGAAAGATATAAGATGCGTCTAGTTGCCAAAGGTTTCACTCAAAAGGAAGGCATTGATTATAAAGAGATTTTTTCTCCAGTTTCTTTGAAAGACTCTTTTAGAATCATTATGGCACTTGTAGCTCATTATGATTTGGAGCTACACCAGATGGATGTAAAGACTGCATTCTTTAATGGAGACATTAAGGAAAATATATATATGATGCAACCGAAAAATTTTCAATCTTCTGATTCAAAATATCTGGCGTAAAAATTAAAGAAATCTATTTATGGTTTAAAGCAAGCTTTCCATCAGTGGTATAAGAAATTTGATCCAGTGATTTCTTCATTTGGTTTTAAAGAAAATACTTTTGATCAATGCATTTATCATAAGGTCAGTGGAGTAAGTTTATTCTCCTGGTGTTATATGTCGATGATATTTTGTTAGCAAGTAGTAATATGGGCTTATTGCATGAGACTAAGAGATTTCTTTCAAATAAATTTGAAATAAAAGATCTTGGAAATGCATCTTTTATGTTGGGTATACAAATTCATTGGGATCGCTCCCGTAGTATACTTGGGTTATCACAAATAGCCTATATTGATAAAGTGCTTAATAAATTTGGCATGAAAGATTATGCACCCGGGGATACACCCATTACAAAAAAGGATAAATTTAGTAAGCTCCAATGCCCAAGAAATGAAGTTGAAAAGCAAGAGATGGATAAGATTTCTTATACATCAGCTGTAGGGAATCTTATGTATGCTCAAGTTTGTACGCATCTGGATATTACGTACATTATTGGAATACTTGGTAGATATTTAAGTAACCCAGGAATTGATCATTGGAAAGTAGTAAAACAGGTTATGAGGTATCTAAAAAGGACAAGAGATTTTATGTTCATGTATCAGAGATCTAATCATTTAGAGATCATGGGGTATTCCGACTCTGATTTTGTTGGTTGTCTCGATAGCAGGAGATCCACTTCAGGCTATATTTTCATGTTAGCTAGAGGAGCTATTTCTTGAAAAAGTGTCAAGCAATCACTTATAGCTTTTTCAATAATGGAGGCAGAATTTATAGCTTATTATGAGGCTTCGAATCAAGGAATATGGTTGCAAAATTTTATCACAGAGCTACATGTTATTGATAGCATTAAGAGACCATTAAATATATATTGTGATAATAAAACAATTGAGTTATATTCCAAGAATAACAGGAGCTCGTCAAAATCAAAACATATTGACATTAAGTTTCTTGTTGTGAAAGAAATGGTTCAGAGTTCTCAAATTTCTATTGAACATATTAGTACAAATTTTATGATTGCAGACCCACTTACAAAAGGATTACCACCTAAAGTATTTCATAAGCATGTGGCTCATATGGGTGTAATCTATTTTGATGATATGCTAGCTTAGTGGGAGTTTGTTTGTACTGTTCAATTATTATGAACTTATTTTCTGATCAAACTAAAGTATTGTTGTAGTGATTGAAAATTCTGAAATAAAGTTATTTAATTTTTAGTTGCGATTTAGCATAAAGTATTGAATTTTGGTCATAAGTCTTTTGAGTTATAATATTGGACCAGTTAAAAATAGTCATAATTTGAGATCACATTACATGAAATTTTTATGCTACACATCCATACTTGATCTATATCGTTAATTATATTAATATAGTGACCATTGATGGATCTTGTTACGAAAAATTATAATAAAGATCGCTTTGATTCTATATTGATATGATTGATGAACCAGATTATCTAGAGATATTATTTCATAAAGATAGTAAATATTGAGCTCTTACTGTTATTTTATAATGTATATATATATGGCCCAAGTGGGAGATTATTGGAAAATTTTTATATGTGGGCATATATACTTTTACATAAAAATAAAGTTGTATACATTAGAAGCTATCTAATATTGAGCCAAATAAAATTTGTGATCTATTTAAGAATTAAATTATTATTTGGCTTATGTGACATCTCATTTAAATTTGTGTGGAATTAATTATTTGTGTAGAGGCCAGTATTTATTTTTATTTTAATGATGGGCTGAAATAAAAATAAATACACTTAAAGTATAAAAGGGTCATGGTCCCCATTTTAAGCGGTGATGTTCTCATTTTTCTCATTTCTCATCTTGAGTGAAAAGAAGGAGTCTCTCGCTCTCTTGGAGATTGCCGCTTCAAAAGTGGAAGATCGAAGACCTTGATTCTGCAATTCAATGGATTGAGGTACGCTTCTGATAATTCTTCTCGATGATTTGGCATGTCTTTTGGAGATGATCGAATTTATTTTTCATCTCCTTTAAATTCTAACAATTTGTGAATCTCTCTTCTCTCTCGCTCTCTACGTGCTTCTCTTCTCTCTTATACCGTTCTTACACAATAAAAAATAAAAATATATAATACATACCACCAAGGGGCACCACCCTTAATAAAAACGAGAAAGAAAAACTGTTTAGCTGACTCGTAGCTCTGCGGTACCAAATTGAAACATCGCGACGCTCAACACCTTGTCTCTAGTTTGTATGACATCACCACAGCGCCAAATCTTGAACATTGCAGCACTCTTTTCTGTCTTTTCTCAAAGCTAACTATGCAATGCTAGGTAGCTTAGGTACATGTACAGGGGAGCTCGGGTACACAACACTGAGGCGTTGGTTACACAACTCCAAAGCATTATACGAAAAAATATTTTTTCTAGTGCAAAGCACCCGAACCCAAATAAGGGGAGGACCCTCCGCACCCGCTCAGCAAACACGACAAACTAAGTTAAGGTCCGTGATAATAGTACAACCTGATCGATTGACGTAATCTGATTCCACACAGACTAATATAATCTGTTACAAAAATATTTTATGATGGTTTCAAGACCATTTCTAGAAATTGTTTCTGGAATTTATCTCTATGTTTTGAATTAGCTAAATGTTTAATTATTATTTTTTCTTAATTTGATTTTACAATATCATTAGTATGACATCAATTCTAATTATTTACAGATGTTTTAGTATTTTATTATTTCACTACAAATTTTATGTGAAATATTTTTATTTTTAATATGCTGTCTACAAATCTTATGTTTTTTGTTAAAAAAAATATAGATTTTTTTTAATTTGAATATTTTGGGTTATGATTAAATGTGGTTAAGCATGATTTTGTGATTAAGATTAATTTTCATAATAACTTTCTCTTTTTTTAAATAAATGAGCCGGCTCAAACTCGTGAAGTAAAGCTTGAGCTCAAACTCGATTAATTAATCAAGCTCAAGCCATAGGTAACTCAAGCTCGACTCGACTTATTTACACCCCTCCCTCACTACTAAAAATTTAATGTTTCAGCAGCCAATAATAGAAGCGTTTTTAAACTGCTGCTATAAAGAGGCATAAATAGCTGTTTTAACCGCTGTTAAAACCTTACTCATTTCTTTCCATTACCTGCCCAAATCGCCTATTCCACACATTTGAGCAGAAGTTGACATTTTGCTGGGTTCGCCTCTCGCATCAGAGAGGGAGGAAGCGCTGCTAAAGCCTTACAACAGCACCCATAAAATCGCTGCAAAAACCTTTATAGCGAAAGCAAATATAGCGGATTTGCGGCAGTTCATAAACCGCTGCAAATAAATTAGTAGGTGCTTAAACTGCTGCAGTAGGTCTTAAAAAGTACTACGAAAGCCTGATTTATTTGTAGTGCCTGCCTCCTTTATTTGAATTATATATATATATATATATATATATATATATCATCAAAAAATTATCTTGATCGGGCACAAATCTCGAGGCAAAATCAGCTTGGAAGCTTTAAAAATTAAATTCAGGACCATTTGAACTCCGATTTCAGCAAACTTATAGTCGAACTGAATGTCTCAAAAATACAAACCCAACGACATCAAATTCAACTCGATCCGAGCCCAAATGGGTCCAAATCAAAGACCCAAAGTGCATTTGGAAGGTTTAATCCATAATTTGGATTACCAAACGGTCTCCAAACATGACATGCTTATAGTCGAATCGAGGGGCTCGACGAGACAAATCCAACAAGCCCAAGATCATCGAATTCTGATATCATTAAGACCTTCAAATGTCTAACAAACGGTCCACAATCAAGGGATCCAATATCGGCCATCCATCCAAACCACTCCATATTTGCCCTGGATCCTCCTCCTATTTACGGGCCATGCCATCCACAAAAAACTATAAATAACCCCTCATTTCTCTTAAGAGGGGACCCAAACAAGAGAAGAAGAAGAAGAGCGGAATAGGAGGGAATAACTCCTCCTCGACCACCGCCGGAATTCTACCCGATGCTCGAGTGACGTCGGAATTCTGCCCGACACCCGAGTAATGCCGGAATTCTGCCCAACACCCGAGTGATGTCAGAATTCTTCCCAAGTGAAACCAAAATTCTGCCCGATGCTGGAATTCTCCTAGACTTCGAAACAACGCCGGAATTCTACCTGACCTCCGAAGGACGCTAACATTCCGCCCGATCTCCAAGTGATGCCGGAACTCTGCTTGACATTGTAACAGACTTTCAATCCTCAAGAGATTCATTGTAATCTGATCGTCCTAAATTTTAAGGACGATTCAGCCTCTTGTATTCTAAACAAACACTAGTGGAACTCTTTCAACTGGGCGTGGCCCCGTGGTTTTTCCCTTTTTTAGAATTTTCCATGTAAAAATTCTTGTGTTGTTATTTCTCCTATGTTTGTGTGTTAGATATCCGTACAATGCTGAGACGAAAATTTTTAACTCGATCACCGCATATATTCGAGCTCGCAATAATATATATATATATATATCGAATTCAAGCTAGGAAATCAAGTTGATATTTCAAGACATTCGGCTCGAAATCGAATCAATTAGTGCCTCCATCCAGTTTTGAGCTTGCATTGAATAGGCTCATTCACATCCTGACCTCTTGGGATGGGAGTCTTTAAATTCCTGTGTTCATATATATTTTTAATATATATATATATATATATATAATACAACACTAGAAAATTCATTCCATGCATCAAGCACAAATTTGAATGCAATTTTTAAACTAAACTTTGTAATTAAATTTGAGATTATTTGAAATTTAAATTTTTATAAAATTATAGCTGAATTGAATATTTCGACGAGATGAATTTAATGACAGCACTAAAAGTGATCTGGTCTAACTTTAAAATAGTCCAAATCAAGCATTTGAATTATTATTTAAAGACTTTAAGATATTAATTGCTAGGACCAAATGATCAACAAATTTTATGTATTTATAGTTAAAACAACCGGCTCGACCAGAGGAATTCAAAGAGCCTAATATCTCTTTATTCTAAAGCCATTAAGTCATTTAAATGATGAAAGAATAATCTATGGTCAAAGAAATTAAAATGGGCCATTTGATGAAACATTTTTGGGGATTTCAACCAAAATTACTAAAAAGCTACTCAAGAAGAATATAAATAAACATTCATTCTTCACATGAACAGAGGCTTAGATCTTGATTTGAATATGGAAATACTTGGAGATTTAAGGAACTCTGGACCTTTACTAGGTGTTTGACACCGATGATCACCATTAGTAACAATCGTTTCCCATTCACTATTGTCTGATTATCAATACCCAGGTTTCATTGTTGAACCACCATCGCTAACTATGCTCTCTTAACCCTTGTCACCTGACTACAGTCTTCTGAACACTGCCACTCGACTAAGGTCTTCTGATCACTGTCATTTATTTACCACCTCATGAAAAACTCCATCCCTAATTGTACTAATGCGTGTTATCGCCTATAAGGTCGATCCACGTCATTAAAAAAATTGCTAATGACAGTCCATTTCTTTACTCGTGTCGCTACCAACGTTGATGCATGTCATTGAATTTAATATCAATGCACATCATTAGCCCATTGACTTTTTCACCTAAAATTACTAATAGCATCGATACATGTCATCACTTATTAAGCCAATGCATACCATAACACAAATTCCAATGCTTGCCAACTTTTCCACTCATCATCACATTAATGCCGATGTACATTATCACCTATAAAGTTGATGCACACCATCAACAAAGACATCGATGTCCATCAGCTTCGTCGCTTATCATTGACAACAACATCAACTCACGCCATCTCCTATAAGATCGGTACATGTTATTAACACCAATGCTGATGTTTGTTAACCTTATCACATGTCAATGCGAACAATGTCGACACATGCCATTGATAATAATGCCAATAGACATCATCGACACTTACTTTAACCCTTGACTCAATAATAGTATTTATGATGAACTTCTTATTCCCTGGCTTCCGCTCATCAAAGGAGAATAATTGAATAGGCTTTAAATGATATCTAGAAAATAAATTCAATGCCTCAAGGCTTTTTCAACTTGCATCATGAATCTATCATTCACAAGTTATGTCTACTACATTGTGTCAACACCATCCCCAATTATAGGAAAGGGCATCATTTGAAACCTATGACATATACTAGTTGAATCATTTCAAATGGGTCAGATTCTGTGATTTGTTTCCATTCATGTATTTGTGTATGAGTGAGATTTTCATATAAAACTAAAACATTAAACCTTTTTTCTACTACGATGAATTTTTAAACATGCACTGATATATACACGAGAGAGGCAGTGGCATGTTGGTGGGAAAAAATAATTCAATTTTTGCAAACTTTTGATCAAACTTTCACCCAACTAATATATATATATATATATATATATATATATATATATATATATATAAAGAAAGAGAGAATTATCAAAAATATTATCCCATGAGCACATGAAAGGAACATCTTTTGTCAAAAACATTTCAATTTTACAGTGCCGAAAACATGACTTTTTACAAAATGTTGTTTGCTATATTAGGAATGAATTTTTTGGTCATGATAAATTTTAAGATTTTTTAATCTATTATGTGATGAGTGCAATGTATTAAAGGATTCATATTAGAGGAATTAAGTTAATGTGTCATGCATTAAAACTATGAGAGAGAGTTATTGAACATTGGTTACGATGTGATACTAAAATTTCTCAAAATTAATTTTGATTCATGCCGGGTAGGTCTACTATAGAAGATATACATTTATTGAGGGATTTGATGGAGAAGTATAAGGAGAATAAGGAGGGTCTACATATGATATTTATTAATTTAGAGAAAGCATATGATAAGGTTTCAAGAGAAATACTTTGGAGAGTTCTAGAAAAGAAAAGAGTTAATAATGTTTATATTTAAATCATCAAAGATATGCATGCAAGTGTTGTTATTTATATTCAAACACAAGGTTATTTGACCAAGTATTTCCCTATTTTAGTTATAATACATCAAGGATCAGCTTTAAGCCCATATCTTTTTATTTTAGTCATAGATATTCTAACTAGATGTTTGCAAGAGAAAGCACTCTGGTATGTGCAATTTGCTAATGATATGAATCTTGTTGACAAGGCTAGAGAGGGAGTTGAAGGAAAACATAAATTATGGAGGTTAACCTTAGAATCTAAAGGTTTTCGTTTGAGTAGATCTAAAATTGAATGCAATGAGTGTAATTTTAGAAGTATTAGATCTAGTAGGGGAGATTGTCACTTTAGGCGATCAAGTCATTAATAAGAGTACATATTTTTGATACCCTGGGTTTATTGCTCAATGTGATGGTGAAATAGATGAGGATATTATTAGTAGAATTCGATTTGGATGGTTGAAGTGGGGAAATGCATCGGGCTTATTGTGTGATAGAAAAGTACCCCTCAAACTTACAAAAAAATTCCATATGATAGTGGTGAGACTTGAAATGTTTTATGGCACAAAATGTTGGCTATTAAAAGATAAGCATAAAAGTAAGTTAGGTTTTACAGAGATAAGGATGCTCAAGTGGATGAGTGGCTTCACTCTTAGAGTCAAAATGCGAAACGAGTATATATCTGAAATTGTTGGAGTAGCTCTATGTTATGCCCCAAAATCTAATTTGAATTTTTTTTTAATCTTTTATTTGATAATAATCAGTTATCTAATTCAATTTATCAGTAATAAAATTTAATATCAACGAAAGCAAAGTCTATTGATCAAAAAATTCATATCCATAATCCATCTCTATTCATTTCTCCAAAATCATGTACAATACTTAGGAATCATACAAATAAATCTATCATTTTAGTCCTGAGTCCAAAAGAATAACTAGAGAAAGAAAGAAATGATTAATAGTAAACTTGGAGAAACCTGATCATCATTACACTCTTGATCATCTTTCCCGACCTGAAATTATTTAGACCACATATAATGAGCTAAATTATCCAACAGATCACCAAATCTTACAACTGACACTACAGTAAATTCAAGCATTGCCAGCGGCCATTATCGACGGTCCTTTAGCCATCGATAATAATAGCGTTTAAACTGACGGTCTAACCACCGATATTAACCGACAATTTTTAATAAACCACCGTCGGAATTAGTAGTGGTATAATAACTCTTTGTAAGGGCACCAGTTTTATGTTTTACCGGCGTTGTTACCGACGGCCTTGGCCGCTGATTTTAAGTAATTTTTTTCGGCGGTCCAAACCGTCGGAAATGACCATAATTTTGGCCAACCTGAGCCTTCCTCTACATTTCTTCGTGTTACTCGTTCGTTACAGACACTCACTCGCTGCCTCTCACAATCGCACCTCTGAGTTACTGCACATGAATCTGACCGACGATCTTGCCCCCACTCAAGCAGCCGAGCACGCCCATAATCTACCCACAAAAGTCGTCGATTGGCAAGTCCCGAATAGAATTTAATTAGGTTTATTTTTTTTCTCAAATTTGTAATATGTTGTTTGAACAAGTATTTTCCTATTTCGGTTGGATTAAATCAAGGATCAGCATTAAGTCCATATCTTTTTTCTTTAGTCATGAATGTTGTCACTAAACATTTGCAAGAGGATGTACCTTGGTGTTTGCTTTTTGCTCATGATATTCTTCTTATTGATAAGACTAGAGAGAGTTCAAGGTAAACTTGAATTATGGAGGTCAACCTTAATTAGAGGATGTACCTTTGTCTTTGCTTTTTGCTCATGATATTCTTCTTGTTGATAAGACTAGAGAAAGAGTTCAAGGTAAACTTGAATTATGGAGGTCAACCTTAGAGTCTAAAGGTTTTCGCTTGAGTAGATCTAAAACTGAATATATGGAGTATAATTTTAGTAGCAATAGATCCTATTACATCGGGCTTATTATGCGATAGAAAAGTCCCCCTCAAACTTAAGGGAAAATTCTATAAGATGGTGGTGAGACCTACAATGCTTTATGGTGCCGAATGTTGGCCATTAAAAAGAAGCATAATACTGAGCTAAGTGTTGCAGAGATGAGGATGCTCAGGTGGATGAGTGGCTTTACCCTTAAAGATAGGATACAAGTCATTAGTTGAGTTTTTCATTTTGTCACATAAATTATTTATCTTGTATTATTATATTTATTGGATGGTTGGTGAATGCATACCAATTCAAGTAAAGTACACTTATTCAAAAGTAAATAACGTACACTTGTTCAGGATGCATATCTTCTAATAATTAATTTCACAACTATGTAGGGAAACGTTTGCTTTAACATCCAAATGACTATCCAAGAAGATAGATATTGGATGTATAACAGGTTGTTACCGGGTCGAAGAGGATTGACAAATGAATTTATACAGGGAGTTGAGATTTTTATTCAAGTTACATCTCAACTACCTTCCTTTAAGTTTGATGGAATATTTAGATGTCCATGTTCGAAGCACAAAAATCAAGCATTCCTCAAGCCTGATGATGTGAAGGTTGATTTATATCATAGGGGATTTATTCCAGACTACTGGATTTGGACCTCACATGACGAGTACGAGCCACACAGAGATACTTATGCTGATCCATCCACATCTTTTGAAATATTTGATGAAGATCAAATGACTAGATCGTATGAAGAGCTTATTTTTGATGTAGCAGGTCCTAATTTAAGGGCTACTATGGAAGAGCCACCAAATGCAGAAATCAAAAAATTCTTTGAGTTACTACAACTAATTTGGGATGGTCGCAAAACTCTTTCAGAATTATCGAATGCAATGAGAATGCTAAGTATCAAAACTAAATATAATATTCCTCATGATTTTTCAATGACTTCATTAGTCTTCTCAAGAAAATAAATCTAACGGACAATTTAATTCCCTCAGATTTGTACCGAATGAAGAAGTTAGTATCCAAGTTGGGTCTCACTGCTACAAAAATTGATTATTATATTAATGGATATATGTTATACTATAAGGATGATGTAACAGAAGTTTATTGTCACACCTGTAATGTACCTCAGTTTAAGCTAAACTCGGGAAAATAACATCATCAAAAGAAAGATGTTCTATATTCTTGTTTATTTTATTTACCGATCATTCCAAGATTTCAGCGGCTTTATGCATCAATGAGTTCAGCAGGTCATATGAGATGATATAAGAAGAAACTAACAAACATTGGTGTTCTTTCTCATCCATCAGATGCTGAAGCCTGGAAACATTTTGATCGAGTACATACTTCATTTGTTGCTGAACCACGCAACATAAGATTGGGATTATATGCTGATAGTTTTACCCCATATAGTTAAGCAGCTTCACCGTACTCTTGTTGGCTAGTTATACTAACACTATATAATCTTTCACCAGAGATGTGTATGACTATCATGTACATGTTCTTAACACTTATAATACATGGACCACATAATCCAAAAGGAAAAATTGATATTTTTTTTCAACTATTAATTGATGATCTCAAGTTATTATGGGAAGAAGATGTCCTCATATATGACATCTCAACCAAACAAAATTTTCTCCTTCGAGCTGCATTGCTTTGGACCACTGGCAATTTTTTCAGCTTATGATATGTTGTTGGGTTGGAGCACAGCAGAAAAATTAGCTTGTCCTTACTACATGGAGAATGCTAAAGCTTTCATACTAAAATATAGAGGGAAAAATAGTTGATTTGATTGTCATCGTATGTTCCTACTTACTGATTATCCATTTAGAACGAATAAGGAAGCATTCATTAAAAATAGAGTTGATAGGTCACCTCCTCCACCCAGATTAAGTGGTGATGACGTACTACAGAGGCTTTTTAACTTTTCATCAATTATTGATTTTCTAATATTATTAGAGTCTAAGTTTTTGGGATATGGTTTTCAATATAATTGGATTAAAAAAAGTATTTTTTGGATATTACCATATTGGAGATCAAATTTGATAAGGCATAATCTAGATGTTATGTATATTGAGAAGAACTTCTTGGATAATATTTTTAATACAATTATGAATGTTAAAGGTAAGAGCAAGGATAATGTCAAAGCTGGGATGGACATTAAAGAGTATTGCCGGCGAAAAAATTTAGAGTTAGTAACAACCACCGACGATAAAATAATGAAGCCCAAAGCACCTTACTCTTTCACGTTATAGTAGAAAAGATTAGTATGTCAGTGGTTTAAAGGTTTAAAAATGCATGATGACTATGTATTAAACTTAAGCCGATATGTTGACCTTAAATTTGCGAGGTTATTTAGACTAAAAAGTCATGATTGTCACATAATTATAGAGGTTCTCCTTCCGATCATAGTATGTATGTTACTAGGTTATATATCGAATATGTTGACTGAGCTTAGCATTTTCTTCAAAGACCTATGTTCATCTAAACTAAGTGAAGATGCTTTACGGATGAGCAAGGAGAACATACCAATCATCCTATGCAAGTTAGAAAAAAATTTTCCCCTGAGATTTTTTGATTCTATGGAACATCTTCTAATCCATCTACCTTACAAAGCTAGAGTTGGTGGACCTATATAATATCATTGGATGTATCCTTTCAAGAGGTAAAATGTGTTTTTATTAAGTTATTTTAAATATTTTTAAATAAGTTGAAAATATATGTTTACTAACTTGATAATTATAATTATTTAATAGATATTTGAACAAGTTGAAAAAATATATTAAGAATAAAACATGACCAGAAGGATTGATATGTGAAGCATATTTGTCTCAAGAAATCAGTCACTTTTGCTCCTACTACTTCGAGCCCCATGTAAGGAGTACAAGAATAAAGATTGGTCATAACATAGACTTCGATGTAGAAAAACAATCATAGGCTACACTATTAGTCTTTAGAAGTCATGAAAAGCCCAGTGGCAAATGTGTTGAAAGATTTCTTAATGATTTAAAAATTAAAACAGTAACTTTATATGTGCTACTGAACTGCGAAGAAGTCCAACCAATCTTAGAGTAAGTTTTTTTTCATAATGTGCAGAATGAATAATATTTATTTGAAATACTAAAGTATTATTTGGATGATTTATTATTAGGTATTTCGTAAGTAATTTGTCTCTAACAGATACTATGGATATTGAGTAAGTTGTTGCAAATGAATTCCCACTTTTATTTAGATCTTATGTGAGCCTTTAAATTTTAAAATTTTTATTTAAATTATATCTTATTTAATACTAAAAATCCTAATATTTAAAAAAAATTTAGGTATATAACGCTGATAATAAGTGTTTCGATAAAGGTCTGCAAGCACTAGTAGGGGGCCCAATACAAAAAAGTGAAGATCTGGCCAATATATATAGTGAATGGGTTCAGATTTCATTCTCTAAGTCTTTATATTTGTTATAACTAATTTATGAAGAAGATGAGAATTATGGAGTATGTGTTAGAGGAAATACTCATGAAGAAGATGAGTGTGATTATTACGGTATTCTGAATGAGGTTCTTGACCTGGAGTACCCTGACAAAGATGAGAATTTTGTATATTTATTTAACTGTCAATGGTATGATCCAGTACATAATAAAGGCACAAGGGTTCATCCTACGTATGATTTAGTAGACGTAAAATATAGTAAAAGATACGAAAAGTTTGATCCATTTGTGTTAGCAAGTCAAGCTGTTCAAGTTTATTTCAGCAAATATCTCAGTAGTTGTAGGGATAAATAAGATTGGCTAGCTGTCATAGAAATAAAAGTATGGGGGATAATTGATCAACAATATATTGTAGCAACTGCTCATCAAGAGGATGAGATGTCAAATTATAGGTCTGTTAAAATTGAGGTGATGCCAACTACAACTCATAATATTGAAATACAGTTTGAAGATGTAAATAGTTCAACAAGCTCATCAAGTGAGAATGAGGATAAAAGTGAAGATACCCTAAAGAGCAATGAAAATATTTCTGATTCTGAGTAGTTTTTATAATTTAAGTGACTAAATTTATTATAATGTACTTAATGAATTATATTTTTTTAAAATCAAGTTAGTAAATATATCATTCTCTTGCTAAATATTTCTTATCAAATCTATTTTATATGTTAATTATTATTATGTATTCTCTAAGTCTTTATGTTTGTTATAACTAATTTATCTATATTCTATTTTTTAAAAATTTTACTTATGCAAATCTCTAGAACACTTACAATTTAATTTTTAAAATGTTACAATGATTTACTAATTACTTCTTTTAATGTAGATGACTTCAGGTGATGATCCTCCTCGTAGATCCTTCACCTCAAAGTTTTCTAAAAAAAAATTGAGTGTTAGACCTAGCAGACCTAAACAGCATGATAAAAGTAGGGGTAGAGATCAGTTCCACTAGTGACACCATCACCACCACCACGCAGGAGTCAACAACAGTCCCCTAGTAAGCAGGGTCGAGGCCAATCAGATCCACTTCTTGTTACTGTACCACCACCCTTTCCTAGGTACTTCCCTCATGCGTCGACAAGTCCTCAATTTTCTTCTCCAGATCAGGCACATACAGCTCCATTCTAACCATATTATCCCCTATCAGCATCACAAACTAGTCCATCCACCATACCTTACCCTCCTTACCACCCCCATATTAGTACCCATATCTGATGCAGTCAGAACACGGTGGACCATCTACACCAGCAGAGGTTGGTGCTGGGGATCCTGCAACTGCAACAAATAAGCGTCTATACATTGAGCCTAAGGGCGATACGTAAGTTTTGTTTATTTTGTTAAATTTATTTTAATTTGATATATTATATGTTATTGATAAAAAAATTAACCTACAGCTTCACTCCCTCAAGGCCACCTACTCATAAGATTCGGGACATCATAAGGAGCAAATATGATGCTCCTTACTTATCATGGAAGAAGATTCCAAAGAAAATTAGGGATATATTATTTATAGAATTTTAGGTATATTTATTTGGCATGAATTAAAATATTTAATTTAATTTATGTTAATATTATTTGTTATGCCTATATTTTTTTTACAGAAAGATTTTAGGTGGTTGCTTGAGCATAGCACGAGGATCAAAACAAATTTTGAGAGGAGAGGATCGACCCGTCTTAGGGACATATTTATGGACGTTAAAAAGTCTGGGCAGCGTCCATCATGGATTGGAGAGGGTGTATGGGCAGATCTAAGTAGAGCTTGGGCGAGCCCTGAGTTCACAAAAATAAGAGAGCAAATAAGCAGAACAGAGCATCTGATTGTGGGGGTTTAGGAAGCTCCCTTCATACTGGTGGATTTTCTCCTCATACTGAATATAGAAGATAACTGATAAAAGCTTTTAATTAGTTTAATAAATATATGTATATCATTTTAACTATATCTTCTATTTTCAGAAAGAGTTTCTTGGCCAGGAGCCGACACCACTGGAGTTTCATATGAGGACTCACCAACATCAAGCTGACCATCAGTGGGTTAATAAAAAGGCTAAAAAAGCTCATGTGAGTATAATTTTTGAAGTTCAGGAATATAAATTTAATATAAAAAATCTCATTCGAATATCAATTTATTTTATAGATTTATTCTCGTAGGATGATTTTGTACGAGTTCGGGAAAGTTGTTAGTCTACTGGTGAGGGATCATCTTCAGGATCGACCCAGTATTATGAGTATCATATATGGTCAGATGTTATTGGAGGAAGGTAGAGGGGGGGGGGTATATGATTTGGGTTCGCAAGGCTATGCTTATGAAGGCAGTTCATCCACATCATCATTTTATGATCCTAATGGAGCAAAAGAAACTGTTAGCCAGAGGGTTGTAGCCCTTGATGAGAGAAATATAAGAGATGAGAAAGGTTCAAAATGAGATGCAGGTAGAGCTGCGATCCTATAGAGATGAAAATCAAAAGAAGAAAGAGCAAGAGTAGACATATGCATCACCAAGCAGTGAGGACATGGAGGATGATTAGTACTCTTATTTGTTTAATAAACTTTTGGTTTAAATATTTTATTTGATGAACTTGTTATGTGAAAGCGAGGACAAGGACATCTTATTGTGGATTTATATGTTATGTTTATTGTAGACTTTATTTGATTTGATGAACTTTTTATTTAAACATTTTGTTATGCTTATTGTAGATTTTATTTGAATGCTATATATATTTATTTTAGATTATAGTTGTGGGTTGATTATAGTGGCGTGTTGCCCATATTTGTGATAAGTGTTCTCAATTATGTGTAGGTTTATGGAAAATTGAGTAAATAGGGGGGAGCTGTCAATTTTTTTTAAAATGTTATAGGATTCCGGCGGCCAACCGGCGGTTTGGCAGCCAGAAACTTTGATTCCGGATGGCTTATTATAGCCGCCGGAAGTTTAATAAAGCCACCGTTGAATACCGGCATCGCCGACAGTTAAACAACGATAACCCGGCAGTTTGGTCACCAGTATAACCGACGGTTTTGACGGTTGGTAAGCCGCCGGTAATTAACCGATGGTCACCGGCATTATGACCGCCGGAAATTACCGGCCGTTTATGTCACTGGAATACGGCCGGAAATAATAACCATAGGAAATGGTTTCCTACATAGTTTACACCGACGATTTTCTAACTGCTGGTAAACCGCTTGAATATTACAAAACTGCCAGAAATCTTTTAGGAACTGCCGGTAATGATTGAATTTCCTGTAGCGTGAATCAAGGCACAGTAAAGAAGCAATATGCATGTCAAATTAGTTCAATACTATTAATAGTCATATAATCATGAATCAATTTAGAAACAGTAAAACTCACATATAGTAGTAGTAGAGTCGGTAAATAGTAAAATAATATTGTATAAGAATTAGTAAAGCAGTATAATATGAAAACTAGTAAATAAGTACAGTTATTAAAACTATAAAGCAATCATCATATTAGTACAATCAATTAGTTAGAATCAGTAAAGGAATCATATAAATTGATAAAGCCAAAGCATCGATAAAGACTATCATAAATCATATCAATATAGTAAATCGGGAGCAGTAATATCATTGCAATAAACTAATAATATTAATCATATTCTATATCAATATCAATGCAATATCATAATCACATGCTTAATACATCATATAATAAGTTAGTAAATAATATAATGAATCAATAACAGTAGCAGCAAAAATAATAATATACCAATAGTAGCATCAGTATCAGTGATAATATCGATGCAGTATAATAAATTAATAAAAAATATCATTGGTAATAATATCGATATCTATATCAGTATCAGTAAACTCGTCATAGTAATAGTAAATCTATATAATGATAATAAATTAGTAAATAGTGAACAATAAAGTTATACAATAATAATGAATTAATAACATGCATTTTAGTAATCATTTTAATTAAGCAAGCAGTCCTAGCTTAAGCGGTATTTTCCAGTATTAATAATCTATAGTCAATAATCGTTGGTGTAGTAAACAGAGTTGTCACTCTTTTGTCAGTCAACATAGTAATAACTCTTTATAACTCTCAATCAGTATCACTTGAATTAGTTGATGATAACACTAAAGTACATATTTTAAGGAAAGCTGTCGGCCCACCATTATGTACAGATTAGTCATTCTCTAACCAACGTCAATGAACCTAGCTTTTCACTTATTTTCCACACATATTAATATCATATTTTTTTACATTAATAATGATTAACTATCACTCAACCACATGTCTACATTTATTCATAATGCTTATATTAATAATATACTTAAATAAAAATATTTACTTTTATTTATGTGAGAACCAGAAATATCAGGTATTTATCTATATATAAACTAATTTATTTTAGTGTTTAGATAAATAGATTTATGTTATAAGTAATTATTAGAATAATTTATATTAAAATAATGATAATTCTGAAAGGATGTATTAGAAGAGTCTTTTGGTGAGTGGTTAGAAGGTGGGACCCACTTCCCATTACTCTTATCAGCATAACCGTGGATAACCCATAGAAAATGCTAGAGGAGGAGTTCGATTTAGGGCAGAGAAGTTCCGTGAGATTGTTTTTTCCTAAATCCTGAAATTCTTGTTCATCTATTCAGACGGAGTCATACAGGCGAAAAAAGAAGGGTTTGTCATAGTATTCTCCCGGGACTATAGCAAGAGCCATAGAACTGTAAAGGAATTGGCAGAATCCACGGTAGCTAGAGGAGAAAATTCTTCCTGTAGGCAGCGGGTAGCAGCATGGTGTAAGTCTGAAGAAAAAATTTGGATTGCTTTGTGGATTCGGTGCAAGGTAGGGTAAGCCATTAGATTTCGGTAGAGCTAAGAAGTTAGATTACTGTAATGCAATATTTCTTATTGCTTTGAGATGAACTTTTGACAGGGAAATTAAAGGAGAGTAGAGAAATAACAGTGATAGAAAAAGAAGTATAGAATTTTTATGCAATCAAGAAAATAATTAAAGTGGAAGAAGAAAATTTAGAAAAGATGAAATAGGTAAGAAATTGCTGGTATGATGATGTTTTTAGTTATCTTTCAGATTTTTCAAAAAGTTGATAAAAGTTCCTAAAGCAAATATACCAATTATATTTTAGGATCCATCATATATATGTAGAAAGAAAGTTTTGGGAGAGTTTATCAAAGGAGAAGATTAAGTGGTGTAGAATTGGAAAGGGCCACTCGGCAAGAAGGTAAGTAATGCAATTTAAAGTTTAAAAAAAACTTTTGTAAATTTGATTGCATGAATTTAAGAAAAATAAGCACTACTAATTAGTTTCTTTTTCCTAAAGGATATTCATAGTCAAGTTTTCAAGTAAGAATATCCACTTATATAAATTCATTATATGAGTTTAAATCAAGGTTTATTATGTTTATTTAAATATTTTCTTGTTGATAATATTTTAGAAGGAAGTTCTTTTCTTTACTTATTATGTGCATATTCATGTTATATAATGAATGATTAAGAAAGCATGCAGAAAGTCTAGTATGGATAATGAATATAGAAAGTATACTGAATATCAATTTAAAAGTAAAGTTTGTCTAAAGATTTATGTATAACTTATCAATACAAGTTGGGCAAAAGGGTCCCCATATATTAAACTATTTTGTAAGTGGGGCAAAAGGGACTCCAAAGAAATGTTACCTGCATAGTAGGTGGGGCAAAAGGGTCCCCAGAGATGTGTTACCTGCATAGCATGTGGGGAAAAAGGGACCCCTAAAGAGGCAAAATGGACCTCTATATAATTCAATGGCAATAATGTCAGGTTTATCTTGGCTTTATTGAATATGTTTATGAATAAGTAGCCAAATCTTTCAATGAGTAAAATTAATATTCAGTACAGATTTAGGAGGAATTACTGATGAATGTCAAATGAGATTTTATGAAGTTTCTCTAATAGTTTAACTTTTAATTATATTTTTAATATTCTAAATTATATAATCATGTAATTTCAATGCTATTTAAAATTGCATAACTTTTGGAGCCTCATAGCTCACCAGTATTTTATTACTAGCTGTTATTACAATAAAGGAAAAGGGAAAGGTGGAAGAAGATTATTTCATAAGTATTTAAATTTTATATTAATATTTATTCTATGTTTAAAGTTTACTCTTGAGGTTAGTCAACAGTTTTAAATGTTGTATTACTTTGAATTTATTTGGATTTCCTAAGTGGCCTATACTAGGTCTTCGATGAAACTTGGGAATTATTAGATGTTTTCTTTGTTATATCAGATGATATTTATATGATCTTTTATATATATTTGAAATAAAATAAAATGAAATGAATGAGATGTTTAGTGATGAAAATATTATGTTTATTCTTGTTACATTCTACAGTACTATTAAGGTGTACTATAAGGTGTTACAAAAGTAGTATCAGAGCAAATGTTTAAGGTTCTGAGGAATGAATTACAGAAGCATAAGTAAAGTGAATTGTCTATGAGAATAAGATTAGATCTAATTTACAGAGCCTAGGACAGTGTAATATTTCTAAGTTAGAAATAAGTCTAACTTCAGTTGAATTATATATAACTTTATTTTGGCTTGTATGTAAGCATATGAAGAAACATCTAGTTAGGAATGCATAATCATATAAATGCATATAAATATATAACTTTTGATGTATTATATTGCAGATATAATGGCTAAAAGAATATCGAAAAAAACTGAGGGTCAGTCATCTCATCCTATTAGGATCTTTGAGGATCTTGAAAATGTTGCACCATTAGGAGGCAGTGCACCCAGTGTAAATCCTACACCAATAGGATCAGTTGCAGTTAATGTAATGTTAGGGAACTTAATGCAAATGCAAATGATGAGTATGAAGATGTAGATGATGGAAAAGATGCAGTCTATGATGGGATCTGCAATACTTGGTGTTCCACCTGTTGTTACACCCGTTACTCCTACCACTCCTGGTAGTAGTGCAAATGTTGAGGCAGGTGATCCTGTTAGTGCAGAGGTGGATAAGCATCTAAAACTTTTCTAAAGTCTAAAACCTCCAATGTTTAAAGGAGGAGTTGATGCCAAAAGTGCTGAAGATTAGATTATCAGGATAGAAAAAGTTTTAAATGGAATGAGATGTCCTGAGAATTGATGTGTATCTCTGGCAATCTTTATACAAGAAGGTGAAGCAAAAAGATGGTAGAGAGGACAACAACTGGAGAAATTCAGAGGTAGATCACATGACCAAATTATATGGGAAGAATTTGAGCAAATTTTCAGAGAGTGGTATGTTCCACCATAAACAAGACATGCAATGTAGAAAAATTTTATAAACCTTAAGCAGGGAGCAAAGATTGTCATTCAATATGAAGTAGAATTTACAGGTCTATTAAGCTATGCTCCACAGCTTATTAGTACTCCAGAGGAAAAGAGTTATAAATTTTTGAAGGGTCTAAGGGATTTATTGAGACAGCCTTTAATCCTTCTTCGCATAAAGGAATTTTCTGAACTGGTTGAAAGTGCTAGATTACTGGAGAATGACATAGAAGTGGTAAAATAGAAATGGGATAATAATGATAAGAAGAGACAAAGTGACTATAGGAGTGGATCATCCAAAAGACAAAAATTTTATTAGAAGCCACAACAGCAGTCTATAAGGGTACCTACAATACTAATTTATACAACATATGAAAAATCTCATCCAGGAAGATGCCTTATGAATTCAGGGAAGTGTTATTTGTGTGGAGAAGCTAGTCATATCAAGAGTAACTGTCCAAGAAATGGTCAAAGAGGCACAGAAATTAGAGAAAATCAGAGGACAAATCAGTACCGAGGTGCAAGACCACAGATGAATCAACTTGCTTTAAAGATTAAAGGAGAAACCTTAGGTGAAGCAGTTAGATCAACATCAATACAAGTATTTACTTTAACTTCTCAAGAGGCCAAAGAATCTTCTGAGGTGGTGACATGTATATTAAATATCTCAGATTTACCTGCTAAAGTACTCTTTGACTCTAGTGCGTCGCATTCTTTTATATCTGAGATATTTTGTGAGAAATTGCATATGAAACCTGTCATTTTTACTCTGGGGTTAAGTATTAGATTACCTGCGGGTAATTATTTTAATGCCAGTACATCATGTTCAGTTGATTTTATGATAGATGGTAGAAAATTTTAAGCAGACTTGATAGTACTTCCATAGTGGAGTTTGATATAATTATGTGAATGAATTGGCTAGTCAAATATTTTGCCACCATAGAATGTTAGAAGAAAAAGGTCAGGTTTGATTTGCCTGGAGAAAATGTATTTTATTTCCAGTATGAAAGGGGAGTCATTTCCTCATTGATTATGTATAGTCCGGTACATAAAAGTCTAAGAGCGGGTGACTTGGTTTTCTTAGCAAAGTTGGAAGTGAAAATAGAAAAGAGTGATAATATACATTCCATTCTTGTAGTGAATGAATTTGTAGATATTTTCTCAGAAGAATGGAAGGATTTACCTCCAGAAAGAGAGGTGAAATTTTCAATAACTTTATGGCCTGGTACAAATCCAATTATAAAAGCACCTTACAGAATGGCAACCAAGGAATTACAAGAGTTGAAAAGTCAGTTGACTGAATTGATTGAAAAGGGTTTTATCAGACCAAGTTCATCTCCTTGGAGTGCACTAGTGTTATTTGTTAAAAGAAGGATAATTCAATGAGACTCTGTATTGATTATAGAGAATTAAATAAGGTAACAATTATAAACAAGTATCCTCTTTTAAGGATTGATGATCTGTTTGATCAGTTAGTAGGTACTTCTGTATTCTTCAGGATTTATTTGAGATCAGGTTATCACCAGGTTAGAGTGAGAGAGTGTGATATAGAGAAGACTGCTTTTGGTACCACATATGGACACTACGAATTTTTGGTTATGCCATTTAGATTAACCAATGCTCCTGTAATTTTTATAGATATGATGAACAGAATTTTCAGACCTTATCTAGATCAATTTATAATTGTGTTTATTGATGACATATTGATCTATTCTAGGAATGATGAGGATCATGCAGATCATTTGAAGGTTATGCTTGAACTATTGCGACAATATGAATTATTTGCCAAATATTCCAAATGTGAGTTTCGGTCGAAGAAAATTTTATTTTTGGGACACATTATCAGTGGAGAAGGAATTTCAGTGGATCCAGAAAAGATTAAAGCAGTAATGAATTGGCTAAGACCAACGAGTGTGATAGAGGTCAGAAGTTTCTTGGGATTAGCAGAATATTACAGACAATTTGTTAAAGGCTTTTCTCAGATTGCTTTGCCTTTATTTAAATTGATTAGGAAGGATATAAAATTTGAATGGATTGATGATTGTAAGCAGAGTTTTCAAGAATTGAAGCAATGTTTGACAACTGCACCAGTATTGACAATTCCTTCTGGAACTAAGGTTTTAATTGTTCAGTGATGCTTCTTTAAAAGGGTTGGGATGTGTGTTGATGCAAAATAAGAAAGTTGTTGCCTATGCTTCCAGACAGTTTAAGCCTCATGAAAAGAATTATCGAACCCATGATTTAGAGTTAGCTGCAGTGGTATTTGCATTGAAAATTTAAAGACCTTACCTTTATGGGGTAAGATGTGAGATCTTTAATTATAGATCATAAGAGTTTGAAATATACTTTCACTCGAAAGGAATTAAACTTAAGGCAGATAAGATGGCTAGAATTGGTAAAAGATTATGATCTTGACATCCAGTATTATCCAGGCAAAGCTAATATAGTTGCTGATGCATTAAGCAGAAAGACCCAAACACAGTTGAATTATATATGGACTATGGAAGAATGGTTAATTAGAGAAATGGAAGCCTTACAATTGAAAGTCAGTGTGCAAGGAGATCAAGATTCAGTTAACTTTAAACAAATGTCAGTTCATCCTTCTTTGGAAGAAAGAATTAATCACTACAGGAAATTCAGGTTTTACCGGCGGTATATATTTTTTTCCGGCAGTTTTGAATATACCGTCGGCTTTCCGGAGGTTCGTGAATCGCCGGTATTAGGGGTGTAGGAAAAATTTTCTGACGGCCATTTTCCGGCAGTTAGAATAACCAGTGGCTTTCCGGCAATTTAGGCGGTCGGTAATTTCCGGTGGTTATAGCGCCAGTGACTGCCGGTTCATCACCGGTGGCTTTCCGGCCGTAATAATCACCAATTTTATCAGTGGTATTTACCGGCGGCTGTTTTATATTTTTGACGCCATAATAAACCGTCTGGTATAGATATTTTCGGCGGCAAAACCACCGGCCGTCATATAACCGCCGGTAGTTTCTAGCGGCTTAATTATACTTTTATAGCAGGCTGTCTGGTATCGATGTTTCTAGCAGCTTCATTATATTTCTGGTGGTTATAATAAGTCATTCGGTATCAAGGTTTCCGGCATCCAAACCGTCGGTTGGCCGCCAGAAACCTGTAGCATTTGAAAAAAAAATTGATAGCCCCCCTTTATTTACTCAGATTTCCACAAACCTACACAGAACTGAAAAGCATTTATCATAAATATGGGCAACACACCACTATAATCAATCCACAATTTCTAGAAGTCATACACAATTGAAAGACATAGAAGATGAAAAATACATAATAAACATAACATATAACATTTAAACCAAATAAATTCTACAATAAATATAACATATAACATTTAAACCAAAATAAACTGAAATTTGCATGCATCACTATTGTTCCACTGGACCTACTCCAACCTTTTCACGTATATACTCATTTCGTATCTTGTCTTTAAGAGTAAGGCCACTATTCCACCTGAGCATTCTAATCTCTGCAATACTTAACTTAATATTATGCTTCCCTTTTAATGGCAAAAATTCCACACCATAAAGTATTGTAGGTCTCACCAATATTTTATAGAATTTTTTTGTAAGGTAAGAGGGACTTATCAACAAGAAGAATATCATCAACAAAAAGCATACACCAGGGTACAACCTCATGCAAATGTCTAGTGAGAACATCCATGGCTAAAGTAAAAAGATATGGGCTTAAGGCTGATCCTTAATGTAATCCAATGAAATAGGAAAATACTTGGTCAAACCACCTTATGTTCGAACACAAGTAATAGCTCCTACATACATATCCCTATTGACTTGAATATAAGCATTATTTACTCTTGGAATTTTATCATATGCTTTCTCTAAATCAATAAAAATCATATGTAGATCCCTCCTTATTCTCTCTATACTTCTCCATCAAACCTCTCAATAAATGTATAGCTTCCATAATAGACCTACTTGGCATGAATCCAAATTGATTTTGAGAAACATTACTGTCTAGTGAGAACATCCATGTCTAGTGAGAATAGCTATAAATCAAGTTTACCTTGAACTCCCTATCTAGTCTTATTAACAAGAAGAATATCATGAGCAATAAGCAAACACCAAGGTACATCCTCTTGAAAATATCTAGCGAGAACATCCATGACTAAAGCAAAAAGATATGAACTTAATGCTGATACTTGATTTAATCCAATCGAAATAGGAAAATAATTTTTTGTATTGCAAATTTAGGAAAATACTCGATTTTTGCGGCTTTCATGGTAAGGCTCGGCTGCCGGACTGGGGGCGAGATCGTCGGCCGGAGGGAGCTCGTCGAGGGCCGGATTCCTACGGAGTTAGCCGGATTCCTACAAAGGTGTTATCGCGGTGAGCGACCGTATGCAGGGAGAAAACCGAAGAAATGAGGACGAAGGGCTCAGGGTGGCCAATATTAAGTCTCTTTCCGGCAGTTTTCTGGCGGTTATCACCGCCGAAAATAATTATTTAACACTGGTGGCCAAAGCCTCCGATATTAGTGATGGTAAAACATGAAATCGGTGGTCTAATCGGGGGTTAATATAGCGCTGCTAATTCCGACGGTTTATAATTAAAAATCGTCAGGGAAACCGTCAGTTACTACCGGCGGTCCTTTCACCGCCGGTAAAGCCTAAATTTCTTGTAGTGAATGAAGCTTAGTAGAATAGTACTGAATATCAAAAGCTTATGGATCAAGGGAAATCAGGATCAAGGAAGGATCTCAGTGCTGATGATCAAGGAAGAGTTATGAGCAATACGCATTTATGGATACCAAAGGATTCAAATCTTATTCAAGAGATTCTATTTGAAGCACATAATTCAGGTTATTCAATCCATCCTGGAAGCACAAAGATGTATAAGGATTTGAAGACCTTATTTTGGTGGCCAGGAATGAAAAGAGATGTAGCAAAATATGTGGCTAAGTGTAAAAAATGTCAAGTTGTTAAAGCTGAGCTTAAAAAAATCCAGTGGAATGTTGCAATCATTACCAATTTCAGAATGGAAGTGGGAGGAAATAGCTATAGACTTTGTTACAAGATTTCCCAGATCAAGGCAAGGACATGATAGTATATGGCTTGTAATAAACAAATTAATAAAGTTAGCTCATTTTCTACCTATTCGTCAGACTGATTCAGTGAAAAAATTGGTCAAGTTATTTGTGAAGGAAATAAACAGATTAGATGGAATCCCTAGATTTATTATTTTTGATAGAGATGAAAGATTTACATCCTAATTATGAAAAAGTACACATGAAAGTCTGGGCACAAGATTGAAGTTCAGTACTACTTTTCATCCATAAATAGATGGTCAATCAAAAAGATTGATTCAGGTACTGGAAGATTTGTTAAGATTGTGTATTTTGGATTTTGGAGGTAGCTGGGAAGATCATCTTCCATTAATAGAATTCACTTACAATAATAACCATCAATCTAGTATCAAGATAGCTCCATATGAAGCTCTATATGGAAGAAAGTGCAAAACTCCATTGAGTTGGATTGAAGTGGGTGAAAGATAATTATTAGGTCCACAGTTGGTAGATCAAGCTACTGAAAAAGTTTGACTAATCAGAGATAGATTAAAAGCAGCTCAAGACCGCCAACAGAAATATTATGATCCCAAATATAAAGTGGTAGAACTTGAAGTGGGAGATTTTATATTCTTGAAAGTGAGATCAATGAAAGGTGTTTCTAGATTTGGCCAAGGTTGAAAACTCAGTCCTAGATTTATTGGTCCATTTGAGATTATTAAAAGAATAGGACCAGTTACTTACAAGTTGGCATTACCTACAGATATGTCTGATATCCACAATATTTTCTATGTCTCAATGCTCAGAAAGTGGGTTATGGATGAAGATCAAAAAAGTTTCTCAAGAAGATATTGAAATTCATAAGGATTTGACTTATATTAAAGAGCTTGAAAGAATTTTGGAAAGGGATGTTTGTAAACTAAGAAGTAGAATGATTCTCTTTGTGAAAGTAAAATGGTTGCATAAATCAGTGAAAGATGCTACATGGGAGAAAGAGATTGACATGAGACAAAAATTTCCTCACTTATGTGATGATATATAAAAAATTGAAATTTTGAGGATGAAATTCTAATAAGGGAAGATTTGTGAGAACCAGAAATATCAGGTATTTATCTATATATAAACTAATTTATTTTAGTGTTTAGATAAATAAATTTATGTTATGAGTAATTATTAGAATAATTTAAATTAAAATAATGATAATTCTGAAAGAATGTATTAGAAGAGGTTTTTGTTGAGTGGTTAGAAGGTGGGACCCACTTCCCATTACTCTTATCAGCATAATCGTGGATAACCCATAGAAAATACTAGAGGAGGAGTTTGATTCAGGGCAGAGAAGTTCCGTGAGATTGTTTTTGCCTGAATCCTAAAATTCCTATTCATCTATTCGGACAACGGCATATAGGTGGAGATAGAAGGGTTCAACATAGTATTCTCCTGGGACTGTAGCAAGAGCTGTAGAACTGTAAAGGAATTCACAGAATCCACTGTAGCTAGAGACAAAATTCTTCCTATAGGCAGCGGGCAACGGCATGGTGCAAGTCTGGAGGAAAATTTTGGATTGCTTTATGGATTCGGTGCAAGGCAGGGTAAGCCATTAGATTTCAGCAAAGCTAAGAAGCTAGATTAATGTAATGTAATTTTTCTTATTGCTTTGAGATGGACTTTTGACAGGGAAATTAAAGGAGAGTAGAGAAATAATAGTAATACATAAAGAAGTATAGAATTGTTATGCAATCAAGGAAATAATTGAGTGGAAGAAGAAAATTTAGAAAAAATGAAAGAGGTAAGCAATTGTTGGTATGATGATGTTTCTAGTTATCTTTCAGATTTTTCAAAAAGTTGATAAAAGTTCCTAAAGCAAATATACCAATTATATTTTAGGATCCATCATATATATGCAGAAAGAAAGTTTTGGGAGAGTTTATCGAAGGAGAAGGTTAAGTGGTGTAGAATTGGAAGGGGCCACTCGGCAAGAAGGTAAGTAATGCAATTTAAAGTTTAAAGAAAACTTTTGTAAATTTGATTGCATGAATTTAAGGAAAATAAGCACTACTAGTTAGTTTCCTTTTTCTAAAGGATATTCATAGTCAAGTTTCCAAGTATGAATACCCACTTACAAAAATTTATTATATGAGTTTAAATTAAGGTTTATTATGTTAATTTAAATATTTTCTTGTTGATAATTTTTTAGAAGGAAGTTCTTTTCTTTACTTATTATGTGCATATTCATGTTATATAATGAATGATTAAGAAAGCATGCAGCAAGTCTAGTATGGATAATGAATAAAAAATGTGTACTGAATATCAATTTAAAAGTAAAGTTTGGCTAAAGATTTATATATAACTTACCAATGCAGGTGGGGCAAAAGGATCCCCATATATTAAACTGTTTGGTAAGTGGGGCAAAAGAGATCCCAAAGAAATATTACCTGCATAGCAGGTGGGGAAAAAGGAACCCCAGAGATATGTTACCTGCAAAACAGGTGGGACAAAAGAGATCCCTAAAGAGGTAAAATGGACCTCTATGTAATTCAATGGCGATAATGCGAGGTTTATCTAGGCTCCATTGAATATATTTATGAATAAGTAGTCAAATCTTTTAATGAGTAAAATTGATATTCAATACGGATTTAGGAGGAATTACTGATGAATGTCAAATGAGATTTTATGAAGTTTTTCTAGTAGTCTAACTTTTAATTATGTTTTTAATTTTCTGAATTATATAATCATGCAATTTCAATACTATTTAAAATTGCATAACTTATGGAGCCTCATAGCTCACCAGTATTTTATTACTGGCTGTTGTTACAAAAAAGGGAAAGGGAAAGGTGGAAGAAGACTAATCCACAAGTATTTAAATTTTATGTTAATATTTATTCTATATTTGAAGTATACTCTTGAGGTTAGTTAACAATTTTAAATGTTATATTACTTTGAATTTGTTTGGATTTCCTTAGTGGCTCTGTACTAGGTCTTCAATGAAACTTGAGAATTATTAGATGCTTTCTTTGTTGTATCAGATAATGTTTATATGATCTTTTATATAGATTTGAAATGAAATGAAATGAATGAGATATTTAGTGATGAAAATATTATGTTTATTCTTGTTACACTCTATAGTACTGTTAAGGAGTACTATGGGGTGTTACAATTTAGAAAGAATTATACAAAATTCTATAACATCTATTTTATCAAGTAAAATTTAAAAATTTTAAGGTCAAAATCTTTAAAATAATCAGTATAATATCATTTAAAAAGTTAGGCAATAGAAGTTCAGTAAATCTGGAGAAAATGCAATATAATTAATTATGGGAAGAATCAAACGATTGAAATCAAAATCTTGAAAACAAAAGTAGGATTAGAGTCACCTACCATAATCTGAGTAAGTTCTACAAAAAGGGCAAAGCAATTTGACGGCTAAAATCAACTTTTCTCTTTTTTTATCTCTCCTCTTTCCTTCCCTTCCTCATCTTTCTTCTTCGGTAAGGCACGATGCTCAAATTCATATTTTTTTATTTAAAAAAACTATTTAAAAAATTTGGGTTATCATAATTTACCCATCTTAGAAAAATATCATCCCGATATTTTTCTTAAGGATTCGAGCACAGAATCAATGTAAAAATTTTTTGTATGATTAAAACTCAAATCAAAATGAAAATCAAATCGCGAATCAAAACTCGTCAACTCAATCTATTGCTATTATACACTCATATAGTTCTTTCAATTACATGCCATTCACTTATGTAATCAATTATTGATATAAAATAATACACTTTAATCTACACAATCTACTCGACCCATAATCAATTTCCTATAGCTCTAGTAACAATTCAATTAATTCTTCTAACAACTGCTATAATATCAATTATCATTTCTCAAAATCTAATTTAGAAGAATTCTTTTTTTTTATTTTTTATTAGATAATAATAAGAGCTATCTAATTTTATTTATTAGTAATAAAATCAAACATTAGAAGAAGTAAATTCTCTTGATCAAAATATATATATGCATCTCTATTCATTTCTCCAAAATTATATACAATACTAAAAAATTATACAAATACAATCTATCATTTCAATTATGATTACAAAAGAATAACTAGAGATAGAAAGAAACGACTAATAATAAACTTAGAGAAACCTGATCAGCCTCACACTCTCGATACTCTACCTTGACCTGAAATCATTTAAATCACATATAATGAGCTAAATAGCCCAGCAGGTCACCAAATCCTACAACTGAATTAAAGCACGATAAAAAAGTAGTATGCATGTCTAATCAGTTCAATACCAATAACAGTCATATGATCATGATTCAGTGCAGAAATAATAAAACTCACATATAGTAGCAGTATAGTCGAAAAATAGTAAAATATTATGATACGAGACCAGTAAAGTAATATAGTGTGAAAATTAGTAAACTAGCATAAGTGTCAAAACCATAAAGCTGTCATTTTATCAGTACTATCAATTAGTAACAATCAGTAAAAGAATCGTATAGATCGGTAAAACCAAAGTATCAGTAAAAACTATCTTAAATCCTATCAATATAGTATATTGGGAGTAGTAATATCAATGCAGTAAACTAATTACATAATCATATTCTATATTAGTATCAATACAATATTGTAATCACATGCTCAATATCTCACATAATCAGTCAATCAATAAATGATATAGTGAATCAATAATAATAATAGCAATAATAATAATATACTAGTAGTAGCATTAGTATCAATATCGGTGATAGTATCGATACAGTACAGTAAATTAGTACACAGAGTTGTCGGTAATAGTATCAATATCTATAATGACATTAAATTGGTAAACATTGAACATTAAAGTTGTACAGTAATAATAAATCAGTAACATGCATTTCATTAATCATGTTAATTAAGAAGTCCCAGGTTAAGCAGTGTTTTCTATAATTATTAATCCATAGTTAGTAACCGTTGGCACAGTAAATAGAGTCGTCACTTTTTTGCTAATCAACACAGTAATAACTCTTTATAACTCTCAATCAGAATCACGTGAATCAGTCGAGGATAACACCAAATCACATATATAAAGAAAAGTTCATCGGCCCTCAATCTTGTATATGTCAGTCAGTCTCCAACCAACATTAGTGAAACAAGCCCTTTACTTATTTTTCCCACATATTAATATCACATTTTTTTGCAGTAATAGCAACCAGCTATTACTCAACCACACGTCTATGTTCATTCATAATGCCTGTATTAAGAGTATGCTTAAATAAAAATACTTACTTCTATTTAGAAAAAATCATACAAAATTAAATAACTTCTATTTTACTTTATAAAATTCAAAAATATTTCAGTCAAAATCTCCAGAATATCAGTACAATATTATATAAAAATGTTACGCAGTTGAAGTTCAATAAATCCAGAGAAACTGCAATAAAATCAATTTTGGGGAGAATCAAATGGTTGAAATCAAAATCTTTAAAAATAGAAGTAGGATCAGAGTCACCTACCACAATCTAAGCAAGTTCCAAAAAAAATGGTGAACCGATCTGATGGGATAAAATCATCCTTTTTTCTTTTTTTTCTCTCTCTCCTCTTCGTTCTCTTCCTATTATTCCTTCTCAGTAAGGCATGGCTTTGAAATTTAGATTTTTCATTTAAAAAATTTATTTCAAAAATTTAGGTTATAACATTCTAGTGGCATATATGATTAGAGAGAGTCACCTTAGATGGTTTGGACACAGAAAGCATCGGCCTTATGATGGCCTGATTATAAGAGTAGATATATTAGATTTGATCTATGTTAATAAATATAAAAATAGACCTAAAATGACTTGGTTAGAAAATATTACAAATATATTTTCTTATTAGATTTAAATAATAATTTGACTCTTAATAAAATACAATAAAAAAAAGATTTATTTAGTCGACCCCACATTATGGGATAAAAATTAGATATTGTTGTTATTGCTATTGTATGCAATGAACGCAATATAAAATAGTTATATTATATATTGATCTTAAAGTAGATCTAAAGAATTTAAAATTTATCATAATTATTTTTTGATAAAACTATTTTGAAAAAAACTTTTTTCCCATCTGAAATTATGCTGATATTTGAATTAAACATTGAAAACCCCAAATCGCTCGTGCGAGAAGCAACCACAAAATCTAACAACTAACAAACGGGTCCCACTCATGATTCCAACCCCCTCACTAATCTCAGGCCATTTGTAGATCATCTTCTTCGCTTCCTCCTAAAGAAAGGTCGCCCTTCTCCGTCCCAAACTCGATTAAAAGCAAAGCCAAGTCCCAATAGCCATTACCTTCCCTAACAATAAATGCCTAATACCACTCTCTCTTTCCCCTTAACCTCTCTCCCCTCCACCCCATTCCTCCATCCTCCTTCCCATGGCAATCACCCTGCTCTGATGTTCGTCTTCCCTTCTTTCTCCTACCTTAGCCTCTTCTTCCTCGTTCTTCATCTCCTCTCCTTCCTGCTAACCAAGCTCTTCTCCTTCCTCCACCAACGTTCAATCACCAAGCGGTCAGTGCACTCTCTCTCTCTCTCTCTCCTTTTCCTCTCTTTCTACGACTTTGGTAGCATATATATATTATTAAAGTTCTTATCTTTTTATTAAAGTTCTTATCTTTTTGTTCAGGGATGAGAAGCTCTGCATTCCTCATCATGAAAACAAGTTCGTCTCCTCCACAGCCACCGTCTCCGACGAACTCTACCGGAAACAAGACATCATCGCTGATATCATTCTTGGAGGGGACGCTTTGCTTTTCCTGTACGGTAGAAGTTGTGAGAAGGATACCATTCTTGTCGATCAAGAGACAGATTCCAAAGACCAGATTCTCCTAGGAGAAGATGAAGCCTTTGTTCAGGAATCAGAATATGGTTCCCCTCCACAAAATATTTCCCTCGATGACCCTGCTCATAACTACAGTGCCATTGCTGAAACAAACAAGCCTGGCTCTTCGGATTGCTTGGTATCTACTGTCAATAATGATTTTCAAGACGAAGAGAATTTGAATGAAGAAAAATATTACATTGTTGAGAAAAACATGAACAGTGAAGTGAAGAAGGAAGAAATAAAAGCAGATGAAAAGCTTTTAGCTGCTGAAAATCCAAGTTTCAAGTTTGAACAAGTTCATCGAGAGAGAGAAACCTTTGGCGGTTCGCTCACTGGTGAATCGACTTCGAAAAGCTCTATTGAATGGAGAAGCTCTACAATTTTTCGCGACTCTGAGACAGAATATCCATTCTCTTCATCATCTAGAAGGAGCTCTTCCAACTGGGAGTTCTACACCCTGTTTAAAAAATATGACGAGGAAATGTTCTTCTTTGATAGAATCAGTGCCCAAAAGCTCGCAGAAACAGGTATCGATCAGTCATTACAGTTTTCTTCCTCACTTCCAAAGTTTGAGAACTAATATAAACTGTCTATTTAATTTACAGAATCGTTTAGATTGATCAACGGCCAACCAAGATCAATATCAAAAAGAATTGTTGGAAAATTAATGGCAAAGTCTAGAAGTAATTCAATGAGAATGAGAGATCCATACCAGGACCTGGAGAGTGCTTATGTTGCTCAAGTTTGCTTGGCATGGGAAGCTCTTAACTGGAACTATAATATATTCCGGAGATCAAAAGAAAATAAATTAGATATGGATGGTTCTGTCTGCCAAGCTCGAATAGCTCAGAGGTTTCAGCAGTTTCAAGTTCTATTACAGAGGTTTATAGAAAATGAACCATATGAATATGGTCGTAGGCCTGAAATCTTTGCAAGGATGAGATTATCATCTCCCAAGCTTCTTCAAGTTCCTGAATTTTTTGGTAAATAAATATATTTCTGCTAGTTCTACAAGTTTCAGATCTATTAGTTTAGCTTATTATGGATTTAAATTCTTCCTCAACTTTTAATGAAGGCTCGGAAGGTGACGAAGACAATCAGGATATGGACTGCAAAATTTCATCAGCTGAGTTTCTTTCAATATTAGAAGAAGCAATCGAGACCTTCATGAATTTTCTCAAGGCAGATAAGAAGACACCATGCGAGAGGTTCAAAGCATTCATGAAGAGGAAACAAAGCACAGTAGATCTGACATACCTTCGCTTGCTAAAGAAAATTAATAAGAAAGTATGTCAGATTTCTTCTATGAAACTCCTACTTAACTATCATTTCTTCATTTTGTTATTGATTTGCCTTCTCTTTAACTTTAAACAATCAGAAGAAAGCGAGACTGGAAGAGTTAGGAAGGCGGCGAAAATACTCTAAGAAAAGGAGGCCAAAGGAGGAGGAAGAGATGGAGACTTTTATGGCCATTATAGACATGAAAGTTGTGTCCAGGGTACTAAGAGTGCAAGAGATAACAGAAGAACAGCTGCATTGGTGCGAGGACAAGATGAGTAAAGTTAGAGTATGGGAAGGGAAAATTCAAAGAGATCACTCCACTCTTTTTTTCCCTGTACACTAATGACTTGTATAATTTCCTCTTGCATTTTTTTTTCCTCTCTAGATTGCTTGATGACTAGATAAAGTGTAATGGCTGGTATATGCAGTCTATTCTCTGTAAATTCACTATAAAGAGATCGACTTGGAGAAATTAGAGACCAACAATAATACATGCATGCATGTGGGGGTCATATTTTAAGGATTTGGAATCTATGTTTTGAGGTAAAAAGATGATATTTGCTTGATTTGCTGATGAACAATGAAAGGGAAAGATTGGTAGGAAAAAGCAAAAGCATAAGGATGAAGTGGGGATGGAGACAAGCACAACTTTAACTTTCTTCCTCAACTTTACTTGTGAGATACTACGGCTTTGTCCACAAGGTGGAAGATATGAATGGACCTTGTAATAGTGATCATGCATGGATTTGATCAAGAGGATAAGGGCAAACTGCCAAGAAATTTCACTAGGGAATTAAGATAATGACAATAAAAATGTGTTGTTGGTGTGGATGAAGTGGCTAATGCATCATCAAATCTATTGTGATAAAGCAAAATTTAACTGATAAACAAGGCAATGAAAAGGTATATAGTTTAGAATATCCTACACATGCACTTCATCCTTGGTTAGGAAAAAGGTTAGGTTGTGGAGATTCTCCTAGTCATGGAAACACTACTCTTTGTCTAGAGTTTAAAATTGATGGCCATGATGATATACATCACAATAGTGATGGAAATATTAATTTCTCTTTAATTTGTAAGAAATGTGAAAACAATATGCATTACGATAAACATCACGTACAATTACTAGTGGAGCTATAAAGGAGTATGGTGGTTTTTGTCTCTCCTATATTTGAGAAAAGTCATATAAATCTACGTATAATATGAAATTTTCGTTCATAAATTCTCTTGGGATCACCTATATTATCGAAGTTTCGTTCTCCCTAAATTTAAGGTATATTCTTGCAATCCCTCCCACTTTAAATTCCAATCCTGCCATTAATCATAAATAATGAATACATGAACGTACTGACTTAGCTTAATATATGGGAAATTTTTTATTTTTTTTTGATAGACTAAATCTTTATAGTAACATTCATACACATTTATATAATTATGAGGTAATCTCTTAAATAAGTTATTTTGAAAATACTGATTTAGACATACTAGTTTAACATTACTTTAATATTTATGCATGAAAGTGAAAAAAATGGTGCCTTAATTTGTCAAAGGTGTTTGGAGCTTTATCTCTAGCAAAGACTCTTTAATACTATTGTAAACCTTGCTATTTTATGATATATTATGCATCATATAAATAATAATTAGTTTTTGTTGCTCTCCCATGCAAACTTCTAACAATTTAATGGTGTTATCATTTATAAATATAACCCTCATAACATAGTAATATTTTCCATGCTTATGAATATAGGAGGATAAATATTCGAACTACATAAAATTTAACTTTTAGGATTATCTTTGTGATTCCCTTTTCTTTTTTATTTTCTAATTGCTGTTAAGTGTATGATATGATTAAATTGACGATAATGTGGAGCAATGCATAAGTAGTGGAAGTTTATCGACCGAAAGTTATAACTTGATAAAAAAATCAATAATGATCAATTTCAAAGTATGATACCATTTTTTTTAATTAGAAACAATATTCTAAATAGATATTGTCTTTTAGAGCTTGTGATTTTGAGTGAATTTCATCACTTCAATGGTCAAATTAATACTTTTATGAGTTATCATAAAAGCAAAGTATTATTTTGAGAAAATTTCAATTATTTGGAAAATTTTGTAAAATTCCCTTATTTTTTAATGTTAGGGTTTCCTTTAATATGTTTTTAAGGCCTTCACTAATGGAAGGACATTTTTTAAAAATAATATAAGAGTTATAATTTATCATTATTATTTAAATAAACGAGTCATTGAATTGGTGTTTTCTCTATATTTATCGTATATGTTCAATCAAGCGATCTTTAAGGGCCTTCGATTATTTTGATATCATATCAATTAAATAAACTCGATTACTACTCAATTAGGTTTTGCAAAGAATGATTTTGTTCACAAGATAATTTGAATGACAAAATTATCATTTTGACTATTTACTCACTGATTAAAAAGATAGTTTTCGCAGAACATAAATGTTTGCTTTCTTGGCAGTTTTAACCAATATAAAATAGTTTACAACGATTTCAAACCCGCTGTATGTTTGCCGTAGTTGGTATTCGCTACAAAATCATTTTGCAGGGGTTTTAAAAAATGCCACTACTAAATAATACGAAAATTTTCAATTTTTAGTAGTGACTTCATTGTAAAAAAAAAGTTTAATGTTTACTTAAAACCTAAAATTTGAACCAAAAGGAGATTAGTAAGTAGAAAATTTTTGGTGAAACTTTAGGATGATGTTGATTATAGTAATTAATCTTAGTTCAAGTGGTAAATTATAATCTAGAAGTGCAACTTCTTACAATTGTATTAATAATGGACACTGTTAACTATTATAACAATAAACGACATTGAAAATACTAAATTCCAATTGGATGATTTCTAAAAAGCTCATATTATTCAGATTAACTCAGAAATTTTAGCAAAGGCTAATGTTTAGTTGAGTATATTTAATAGAAGTTTATGAAAACCACAAAATGGTAGTTAGTTAGATGCCAATCTATTTAAATTTATGAGGCCAAAATTTTTTGTAGTCCTATATTTAACTTTATTTTTGTATAAAAGAAGAACAATCTTAATTAAGGACATAAAAATCATCATAGGAATTGATTTTTTTTTGTGGAATTGGTGGATAACTTGATTAAGTTCTTGTAATTTTATCATCACAGGGGCTTTATCAGCTATTCTGTCAAAGTTCGAGGGCCTTCTTGATAATTTCAATAATTTAAACATACTCTCATTACAATAAATTATAAAACTTACATGATACCTTTAATTGATTTCAAACTCTCGAATCATGTAATTTTTTATGAGCTCGTCCACCATTTTTAGATTTTCAAAATAATTTTTAAGGTTTTGCTTGACATCAATTGGGCTAATTAAGCTAATTTGATTAATTAACAAGTTAATGGGTTGATACAAACTCATTTGAGTTAACTCATGAACATAGTTTTTTCCTGCCAACCCCTTGTTTTGATAGTATTTTATGTCAGTCCATTACATTTAATTTAGTAGACTTAGATTTCATTTGGGACGGCTTTCTTACTGCTTCTTAAAGCAGCTTTTTAGAAGAAATTTTTTTATTTTTATACTAAAAAGCTGCTTGAAGAAACAGTAAGAAAGCCGTCTCAAATGAAGCCTTAATAACATTATGTTAGTCAAGTTAATTTGGTTGATGGACTTCTTAGCTTAGCCAATTGAATTCAAAAACTTGCATATTCATGTAAAGCCCAATTTAGATTAAGGACTTGAAGTTCTCTACAAAGTTTGATTTAGTATATAAGGCTTTGGGCTTTATGCTAAAATAAATTTTGCACTTGTTTTGTTCAACTATTTATATCATGATGATCTGATTTATTTGATGGAGCTTACATCGATGGAGATGGCCAACTTACTATGTTGGAGTTAATATTTAGATTTTATGAGCTATGATATCTGTCACATTTCTTAAGATCGGTTCATCGATAATTTAATGATAATAAATATTATGTGGTATCATCTAAGGGGTGTAAGCGAGTTGAGTCGAGTTGAATAGTGGCATTATCGAGCTGAGCTCGAACTCGAGCTCAAGCTCAACTCGAGATTCTTTAATGAGCTCGAACTTGACTCGCTGTATAAAAATAAAGCTTGAGATCGGTTCAATTACTTAAGCTCGTTTAAAAAGCTCAAGCTCAACTCGATTGAAAAGCTCAAACTCGACTTTTTATGAAGCTCAAGTTTTTGTTATATTAAAAAATTCTTAAGAAAATGATATATTAATATTTTTTAAAAATATTTTTTAAAATCGATTAGCTCGACGAGCAAACGAGTCGAGTCGGATTAAGCTCGAACTCAAAACTCAATAAACTCAACTCGCAAGCTTGTTAGCCAGTCAAGTTTGAGCCTGCTCACGAGCCGGCTGGGATGTAAAAAAGGGTCAAACGGTCGGGTTTGGGTCCAACCCGAATTGAGTTGGATCCAAACAAGTTAACCCTAACCTGACCCGGTTTTACAAACGAGTTAGATTTTGCAACTCGGACCCGACCCGTGTGGGTTACGGGTTAACTCGACTCGACCCGTGAACCCGAACTATTAGCAGCAGGTGAAGTGGGTGTGGATGAAGCCAGTGCGGGAGTGCAGGACCGCAGGTGAAGAGGGTGTGGTTAGCTAGTCAGGTTGGTGGATGCAGTTAACTACTGGCGGGTGCGGTGTGGAGCTACCAGCAATTACGTGACTATGAGTACGACATGCGGGATCAAGCTTGTGCGAAGCGGCTGGTGGGTGCGGGGCTTGCGGGTGAGGCTGGCAGACGCTGCAGAGCAAAGATCAAGCGCAGCAAAGGATTTCGGGTTTTCGTGCTAGGGTTTCTAGGTCATTCGAGTTGATTTCGTGTTTTCGAGTCAATTTGAATTCGACCTAATTTTAGAAATGGGTCAGAATCTCGAACCTGATTCGTATGGAAAACGGATTGACCCAAACTTGGAATTTTCTAGGTCAAGTCAAGTTTTGACACCCTTATCTAAGAGTATGTTAAATGCATATATGGTTATAAGTCTTCTAGGTATTAGTCAAACCATAGTAATGATGGATACGTGCATTAAACTTTTGTGAAGCTATTGCAACTTAAAGATGAGCTATGGATGAAAAACTCAAAAAGAAAAAATTATACAAATGAAGATTTCAAGATAGTTTAAAGTGTGCTTCGATGCTTAAGTGTATTGATTGAGTTGATGGATTTCATAAAAGTATCAAGGATGATGAACACATAATGAAAAAATAATAAATACCTAGGAACATAAAGATCTCACTAGAGAAAAATGCCTTACTAATATTTTATCTATTATCTAATCTTCCTCCCTAAGAACTAACCTGAAATACAAATATAATATAGCTAGGAATGAAATTTTATAAGAAAATGAAAAAAAAAAAAAAAAAAAAAAAGAGAATAAGTAATACCTTACTAACATTATAGAGACCTCCTCATGCAATTATCTACCAAAAAGTATCACTAAAAAGAAGGATGCTAAGAAGAGCCATAAACAACTCCATAATAAGAAGCAACCAAGTTGTTGATCTCTATGATATAAACAAAATTATTTTTTATGGATATTTAACAGTCCAAGATTTAAAGTGGAAGAATTTCTTTTCTGTTCTCTCTCTCTTTTTTCTTTTATTTATACAACAAATATTCATTCATTTGCAACCAGATCAATTTGACATCCAGAACAAATTAATTGCTTAAAGAAAATACGGGCTATTACAATATCACATTTATATGTCAATATATAATGCATGAAAATAAGATACATGCTTCATGATCACTTCTCTTCTTCTTCTTCATATATATGGTAAAATAAGCAAGAAGTAAGTAAAATAAGCAAGAAGGAAAATAATCAATTGCAAAGAAAGAGAGGAAGAAAGAAGAAGATAAGGACAAAAAGGATAAAAAAATAAAATGAAGAAAGTTATGATAGCCACCCAAGGAAGGAGAAAGATGAGGATGATACATCAAGTAATTTCATACTATTCTTTGCTTTCTAATAAATCTCTTTTTAATGCAACTCTCTCTCTCTCTCTCTCTCTCTCTCTCTCTAATGCTATGCTTAACAAATATTAGTATTGGAATTGTTAAATTTTCTTTTTTCCTAGATTGAGAGGAGTTTCAGGCTTCGTTCGGGACAACTTTCTTATTGCTTTAAAGAAATTTTTAAACTAAAAAATTATTTTAAAAAATATTAAAAAACGTTGTTCGAAACTAAACCTCAATATAAACCTACAACTCAATTTTAGATCACATGTTGAGTTGTATTGATCTAAGCTTTTCTATATTTGAACCTCTATCAATCACAAGACAAACCCCTCTATCCTGCCTGCCAACAAAACATTGAAGGTATATGTTCCACTAGATTTATCATTTTACTTTCAATCTCATCATCCTGTTGCTTTTGGGTCTTGCACATTGAAGGTATAACTCAATAAGATGATCCAATGAATGCATGAACTCAAACTGAATCCCTGACTAATCTTTTCTACCCTCTTTTCATCACAATGAAATGATTAAAAAAAATGTATTATATAGGAATTCATTGAGTGAAAATTGGCAATAAAATTTTTTGATAAATTAGAAAGGAGAAGAGAAGATAGAGAAGAGAGAGGAAGATCTGAAGTTTCAACTTCTTATAAGAGATTATAGATAGCAAAATGTTATTAGCTCTTATTTTGCTTATTTTAGCCCTATTTATAGTCCTACAACTATGGTTGTAAGAACAAGAGACTATACATTTGATATTTTCCATTATCTTCCCAAGCTACTGTTGATATTCTTTGAATGAGCTCATAGAACTCTGATCATTAAATAAAATGCAATTTATAAGTAATTTCTTTTATTTTTGGCAGAAATATTCACCAAAAAATCTAGACAATCCGCTGGTAATACTAATTACCAGCGGATTTCCAACGAATTAAAATTCAACAATAATTTGGGCGTCGGAAACAATTATTCCAGCTAATTATAGGATGGAAAATGGCATTTTCTGAAGGAGATATCAGCAATTAATTGATAACTGCAACTAAAATCTTGCAAAAATAAATATCTGAAAGAAATTAGCAGTCCCATTATTTTCTGTTCACAAGAAGATATAATTAAAATTAAAGAAAATTAAACTGAGTTCTGTCTCACTCTCTCAGCTCTAAGACATCACCATGTTTCACAGCTAAAATAAGAAATGAAGAAAAAAAAAATAATAATTGAATTTTGTTCTTCTTGTGAATATACACTGCTTCTCACTATATCAAAGAGTTAAAACTACTTTCCAATCATGATTAATCCTTTCTAAAAATCACTGATTTTGCTTCAGTATGGTAATGAACTTGGAGATGAAGATGACCTCATGATTTCATGGCCAAGATCGTTTATTTTGTTGACCAGCAATGTCTTCTCCCTTTCAAGGGAAAGAATATAATCTTCCTGTGCGTCTTCTGCACTCTCCAGTTCACTTAGAGCTGACGATAAACCGTCCAGTTCCCCGTCAGCTACTAGTCCTTGATAATTCTTCAACATCTCCCTCATCTGTTACATTTTATTTAGTGATAAAAATAACTTCAGTTAGCTCAGAGAACTGGTAATCATGGCTTCCTTTAAAACAGAAAGGTAGATTTTCTTCTCATAATGTGAGGATCATATATGTCTACATATGAGTTATGAAATAATAGGCTTCCTAACCTATCTTAAGAGTTTGGGGGTGTCTAGCATTCTATAAAGTTCCTGGTCCAAAAAGATTAAAATTAGGACCTAAGCGCGCTTAAAACTGTTTTTTTAGATATAGACTCTCAGATTTGAATACAAATGTTACAGTGTCGTCAAGGGATATACAAGCTTTTGAATACCTTCTACAAATTCAATGCATCTTCTATTAACATCTGAAGTGGACCTCTAACTTCTACAATTAACAAAAATCTTTTAGCAAATATTTTTCAAGTAAAACATAATGATACATGTATTAATAATGGCAAAATTCATACATGCTCGATAATGCATAAAATATAGATTATTCCATGAGAAGAAAAAAACGAGAAAACTTAAAAAATAAATATCTATAAGATTCTACAAAGTCTTTCTATAACTGTTAAAACACACACACACACACACACACATATATATATATATATATATATATATATATATATATATATATATATATATATAGGGATTTTTATATACATAACACTTAAAAGTTTTTTATTTACTCATTTAACATCTAAACTTACCTATTTACACATCTACCACCTAAAACTTATTCGGATTTCTAAAATACCATTCCATCTACTCTCCGTCAAAGCTCATCCGATACCGCGCTTCTTCGCGCGCAAAACTCATCTCCGTCACGTTCTTCAACTCCTCCACGGCTGCGCGCTTGCCACCGCCTCCTCGAAATCCTCTCCCACGTCCTCCGCCACCAGCTCCACCTCTTCTTCCCTTCCCACCAACCTTCCTCCTCTTCTCTCTCCTCTGTTCCGCCGGCCTCAGACCCGACCGTCAAACCTTCGCCCCTCTACTCAACCCGGTACTGCCATCCACGCAACTGTCCTCCTCGCCGGTTTCAACGACCATTCTGCGGTCGCCATCCAGCTCGTTGAACTGTACGCCCAATTCGGCCGGATGGCGGAGGCTTACATCACGTTCGTGAAAGTGCCGAAGGGATGCCGATGAGACCGACGGCGGCGATTTGGGGGGCATTGTTGAGTGCTTGCAGGAATAATGGTGATGCCAAGGTGGGGGAGAAGGCTGCAACGAAGTTGATCGAGGTTGAGCTAGAGAATTCTGAGAATTTTGTGCTTATGGCTAATTTGTAGGCTGAGACTGGGAGGTGGGAGGAGGCTGATAAGGTTTGGTCTGTGATGAGGGGAATGAGAGCCAAAATACTGCTGTAAAGTTCTCTGTTAATTCTGTTAACCAGCCATGTTTGTAGCGCTTCATCAACTCTCTGTCGCCTGCTAACCTGGATGACGGGCTTCACGCACCTGCTCCGACAGCTGAGAAGGTTTATCCCTTAATTCTGTTCACGATCCTATTTTTAGCCACCTGCTCCGACGGCTGCCTGCACCAACAGCTGGAGCTCAAGTGCTTGTGCTTAAGGTTGCTGCCCTCCAAATTCTTCGGCCATTGAAGTTTCTTGCGAATAGAATGCCGAGAGCCAAAGAGAGGGAGCAGGCGGACGGTTTTCAAGAACAGGAAGATGAGTTTCACGCACGAAGAAGAGCGGTATCGGACTCAGACCGGTTTTAATGGAGAGAAAGAGGGAATGGTATTTTAGAAAACCAAATAACTTTTAGGTGGTAGGTGTGTAAATAGTGAAGTTTAGGTGTTAGATGAGTAAATAAAAAACTTTTAAGTGTTATGTATGTAAAAATCTCATATATATATCATACACATGGACAACCACTTCAAAGAAAAGCAATCCAAATAATATAAAGAAAAAAAGTAATGCATAAAACACCTTGGGACACACCGTATAATAATATCAATTTTAGAAGTTGAGTTTTGAATTTATAGTAGTTTTTTTTAGAATTTGAAATTTACCATCTATGCCTAAAGCAGATGATAGGGGAATGATAACAGGCCCGATCAAGATCTCATGGTTCCGTTGTCCCGGGTAGTCATGGTCGCTAGTCTACTTAGTTAGAATAAGTAGGCAACCCAATCTGACCGAAGGATTCTTGTTTGTAACCATAGATTGTTTCGTCCAAAGGTACCTTGTAGACTTGGGATGAATGTTTTCCTAAGGAGAAACATTCGAGCTGATCTTAGATAATAGAGGTATTTGCATCCTATTAATTATACCTTATGATTTATTACTCAATAGTGACATTAGTCATTAAGGAACATACAAATTATATTCAGGACCATAATATAGAGGAGTTGTTGGGTCAAATCAACAGATCAGAGGGCCTTGGTCATAATCGTTCACCATATAGAGTCATTAGGCCAAACCACTGATTAGAGGACCCCATCATAACTATTTACCACATGGAGCCATTAAGTCAAATCACCGATTAGAGGATATTTGCCACGTGCTTACTGGCAAGAGATTTCTTAAGAATTAATTTTAGTGATATTCTCGACTCGATATTCGCTCTTTGTGAGTTAACAATCCTTCTCGATAAATTATTACGGAGGATGGATGAATTCTTGTTTTAAATTTTTAGGTGGTTTAATTTCACTTTAAATACTCATGCTTTGATAAATTTTAGACTTGAAATTTTATTAAGATTCAGCCCTTAAGTGATTAATTTTGAGATTTAAGGACATTTAAAAGGTAGATACCCCTCCAATTGATATTCACTTTCAACACAGTCATCATAAAAAATTTTAAATAATTTGTATCTCTGTCATTAGAACTATATTGACTCTATCAATTTGCTGACAAAGGATCGGGTTTGATTTGAATTCATTTGGTATTTTGATGATAGAGTCTCCTCTGGTTGATATTCACTTTCAACTTAGCCATCATCAGGGTTGACCCTGTTAACTCCGTCTATTTATCAACAGAGGATCGGCCCAATCATCGACTTTTATGAATCATTATATGGGCGTTTAAACTCGAGAGTTCGTATTTGTTTGTAATGTATTTTATTCAAAGGCTTTGAAAACCTAATATGAACATATAAATCAAATATTTCTACGAATTTTGCTGCCCTATTTTGCTTATTAACTTAAGTTTTGTCAACTCCAGTCTTTTTAAGATGGAGGATTGGACTTGAGATTTGGGTTATGTTTAGCTCGTGAGGCATGTCACTATTTAGACCTTGTCAACTCTATTTGTTTGTTAATAGAGTATTAGGTTTGACACCAACTTTTATGAATCATTATTGGCGGTCAAACTTGACAGTTTGTATTTGTTTGTAATGAATCTTCCTCAAAGAAAACTTTGAAGTCCTAATGTAAAAGTATAAATCAAATATTTCCAAGAATTCCACAACCCTATATTCGTTTGTTAACTCTAGTCTTTTTAAAATGGAGGATCGGACTAGAGATTCAAATCTAGATTTAATCGGTGTAGTATCATGTTATTCGAACCAGCCAACTATGTTTACTTGCTAACAGAGGATAGGATCTGATATTGGTTTTGCGAGTTATCTGAGAGCTTGCATTTTATATTGATTTTTCTTTGTAAAAGACCTTAAAGGCCTAATGTGAACTAAAAATTTTAAATATTCTCATGAGATTCTTGATTGCACGTTCATTCATTAAGTTCAGGCCTTATCAGCTCCGGTCATTTTGAGGAGGAGTATCGGGCTCATATTTTTAGATTTATTTTTTGCATGTTGACCTACGCAACATTCCCAAATGGGGATTTAAGAGTGTAACATATTTTTTTGGAGCACATACAGATAATTTAAGTTGCATTTTAAATTATGTGTGCCTTTCAACACACCTACATAATATATGTTTGCATGTTTTTCAAAGCTGTAGATTTAACTCATTTATCATTTTTAGTCCGCGCAGCACCCACAAATATCACGTCTACGTATTCATTGCACTTATCATGGCCTATGCGAATGTTCAATTTTTTTTTTCGAATTCCATGCATATTTTTTTGTGCATTTGCATTATGCATTTATAAGATGACTAATGTATTTTGTATGATTTGCATAATGCACTTGCATGATGGCTTGTATTTATATGATTAGTGATACACATTTGTACAATTGTCTTGCATGAGTGGTATATCACATTTGCATAATTGTCATAATGTATTTACATGATTAATGTATTTGCATGAAGTGCGCAATACATTTGTATGATGCATTTTCATAATACACTTACATGATTTGAATAATGCATTTGTATGATTTGCATGATGCATTATGCACTTGCACAGTTCTCGACATTTCAACAGATGGTATTTGCATATCTCATGGCATATTTGCGCAGTGCACTTGCATGTTTTATGATGCACTCGTGCAATGCATTAGCATGTTCCATAATGCACTTGGCGACGCACCCGCATGAATATTGATGCATTTGCATGATATAGTTGCATGATTATTGATGCATTTATAGAGTGCATTTGTATGATCAATGATATGCATACACGCTACATAATGCACTCTTATAGTACACTTGTATGACTTCTATTCAGTTGCACTATACAATCAGGGAACACGTACGCGATATTTTATTTTGATAATTTGATGTTTCCCGCGCACTTCAATGAATGAGCCGTGCAAGCTGTGACGCACAACATTGTACTCTCTTGTTTCTTTTCAAGGACATGCATTCATGGAGTGTACAACATGCTCATGGGATGTGTGAGAGTTTGCTTTCTTTAATAGCTAGCATGTATGTCACCTAGAGCATTCGTACATCCATGATGTACAACATGACTTCTCGTTTCATTTTATTGAGAAGCATTTAATTGAGATGATTATTGGGGATATGCGCGGGGGAGGGGGGTCCTACATAACAGTCGTTAATATGAATGTACTTTCGTAGGAGCGCGCACATAGTTTTATATTTTTAGGCTACTTAGCATTCATATTTAGGCATATTATTGTTTGAAATTATATCCACTTGCATGTGTATTGGGAACCCCCAAATACGAAGGCCTCAAAATAGCATGTTTAACACATGTGTACCTTGCTTTTTTATGGTTGGATTTTAGTTCACGCGTGCTCCACAAATGAATGTTTTTTGTGTTATAAATAGGGAGCCTGAGTGTAGTTTATTTACACAAATTTCAGTTTACAGAGCATGTTACTGAGGGACTTGAGTGTGTACGAGTGTGCTAGGAGTTAGGGGTAAGGTTCTGATTTGCACTAGTTGCGGAGAGTTTAGTTCACTATAAGTTCCTTGTAAGTCCTGTTTCGATTCATTATTGTTCTCATTTTAATTATCACTTTTTGTCAATTTAATTTTGATAGTCACTTTTAAATTTAGTTTGAGTCCCCTGTCAGTTTAAATTTTGACAACATCCCAACATCCTTGTATAGGGGGCTTCATCAAGTATGATGTGCCTTCCTATCATGCCAAGAAAGACTTGCATGATTGGTGTTAGGTGGCACCACAACCATAGTCTTCAATCCCACCAACCAAGACAGGCAATGTATGGATCTTCAAGCACCTGCTTTGCAATCCACAATGTTTCCCCACCCATAAAAAAGACAGTTGGATACTTAGCAATTACTCCGTTGTGCCAAGAAAAATGTGTACGAGGCTTACCCGATGCGTCGTAGACGCCTACAAGTTTCACCCGCCAGCCAAGAAAACCATGCACAGGTTCCACTAATCACATCAAATGTATCGCATCTAGTTTTTGTGAAGTTCTGCGGCGGTGAGGATGATGACAACAAGATGATGAGGTGAGGCGGTGACAAAGGCAACTCACGAATACTTTTTTGTGGAGAGATAAAGAAAGAGAGAAGGAGATGGATGGAGAGGGAATGTGAGGCTTCATAGAAAAAGAGGTCTAGAGAAAGAAATAAAAATTTTCTAATTTTAGAGAGAAATAATTTTCTCTCTAGTTTTAGAGAGAGAAAGGGAAAGGGGAGCTAGGGTTTTGTTGAATGTGTAGGGAAGACTTTGGTGGGAAAAATGGGGTTAGAGAGAGAATCTCTCTTTATCTCATATTTTAGAGAGAGAAATAGAAGGGGATTTAGGGTTTTGGTGGAGAAGGTGGTGGCAAGAAAGAAATGTCGGCGCTGTTTGTTTCACGAACATACGCCATTTTAGCAACTTTGACTTTTGCTCGATGTGTTTCGGGTGAGTTTTGTGAGACATTATGCCCTTAGCTTTTTCACTTTTGTCGAGTACAGTCGACTCAACCCTTGGCATTAGTATTAAGGTTAACACACTTTGCAAAAATGTGCAAGTAAAGACCAATTTTGTATTTCTAAATTTAAATATTTAGAATGTAGACATTTATAGCTTTTAAGGAATTCCTAAAACTTAATCATCCAATATGAATTTCTTCAAAAATTATACCTTTCATCAAATGTGAAAATGTTGTACATATTTTCATAATCGTTATAGTGAAATTATCTTAGAACATGCCTAAATTGAGTTTAGTTAAGTTGGTCTTTTAAAATTGAATCATGATGTTGCTCTATTCACTAAAACCGATATTGAATCCTACTTCTTAAAGACATTGTAATGCAGCTTTAAGCAGCCTCTAATATGAAACCTAACATAGGACATCTAAAGTCTAGAGTTTTGAATGCATATAATAAATTATGTAATACAGATCACGATGAAATTAATTCAAGCAACAAAGATGTAACTTCTGAGGCAAACAAGTTACAAATCTTAACAACTATTTTCTACTAATGAAAGGTGGAAGAATCCAATTCTAATGAAATGATCTAAGCTTTCAAATAGAAAGAAAGTATATCATGATACATTTGAAAGAGACCAATCACAATTATGACTAATAATAATTAAAACCATAGAAGAGAGAGAAAGAGATATAATGAAAGAAGAAAAAAAATGCAAGCATCACATTTGAACAAGGAGATTGCCTCTCTGGTAATGCTTCAAGGCTCGAGCCATTACGAATGAATAGTATGCACATCCAAAATGAACTTTTATTCAAGCCATAGAATTGATCTTTTAACATGTATGAAAACCCTTATAATCCTCATGTAGCACAAAATATGATGGGTATAGGATAAAAAGAGAGGAAGCCAGAGAAACAGAACCAGTACAAGCACATACCACAAAACCAAGCTCAAGAACCATAAGAAGCGCTTTAAAAAGAGAACCATCTAGCTAAAAGAACAGCAAGGAATAGAAGCCAGAGAAACTGCAATAGCCTTAAGGATAGGAGAAGCCACCATATCAATTTTGTTCAAAATTTTACTAGGAATAAAGTTTAAGAATCAAGGAATACAACCCCTATAATTCTCTTAGTAAAGCATCCTTCCCTCTCAAATAAAATAATAAAAAGGGAGACACAAGTGATCTTCCATTTGGTCATAAGCTGTATCAACAATTTTGTAGGCGTCTAGTTATTTGTTTACAGTTAATTTTGTATATATATGGTTATATACAAAATTAAAAAAAAACAATAGTGCATTCCAGTGCAGCCTGGTGGCTCCAAACCATTCGATCATGTTTTTATTTGCACGAAGACAATTTTAGATTAACTAGAATTGGTAGGATATGTATATGTTAAGAAAAAATTCAAAACAAAAGATGCAAATTATAACGCTAGTTACTAGCACAAATTAAAAGGTAGCATTGCAAGCATCAGGGTAATGTAACTGAACTACAATAACTCACCTTTCCAGATATTTTGTGCGCTTTGCTTAAAGAAGAAACACGACCAGAAATTTTTTGTTTATTCTGGAGTTCTGGGATTTTTCTTGTTACTCGGACATGGATCTCACCACTTCTTACTCCTTGCAAAGGAATCCACTTATCAGCTACTTGATTTGGAGGCAACATTTCATATTCTACCGCACAATCACCAATATTCGTTTCAGGCAGCACAGCATTGTGATCCTTCACATGCAAAACCAAGCGACTACCCGTGTCAGGAAACTCCAGAGTTTGATGCCACTGCGGATTCAGAGTTTTGTATATAACCTGCAGGTTTAATGGGCCATTAGATATTAGAAGCAAGATGGGGAAGTTCAGAATCAGATAAAGAACAAAAACTGGTTAAAAAAAAGTAATTTAACGTATGTTGGTGAAATTTTGTGATTAATCCTCAATGGATTAGAATATTTTGTGATCGAGCACGATATAGAAAATAATATATTATCTCGAAGGACATAAATATCATTTCGCTATAGACTCAACGAAAAAACAAACAATTTTATGTTTTAACAGAGATTTTCCCCTATTCAATGCTTGGTTGAATAGGGTTTATTTTATTCTGAGGTATGGATGCCCCATAGGAGCAAGCCTCTATAGTTAATTACATCTTCAAGCATTTATTACTTGAGAATACTTTTGATTAAACTAGTTTTTTTTATAGCCATTAAAATATTGACTTATATTTTTATTTTGAAGTTTGAGAAATTTTTGTTCAAAGATTTGGTCTTTAAGAATTTCAAGGGAGATGTGATCAACTTTAAATCAGATTTTAAGAATAGAAGCCAAATAAAGGAAAATGTAGGAACACTTGATTCTTAGAAATTCAGAGGTGCTCAATCCTATGTTGGGCTTTATATTTTAAAATTAAATTTTTGTTTAAGTTGACCAATTTGAATTAGAAACTTCAGGCTTATATTTCAACAACATAGGTTAAAGGAAATACAAAAAATATGAGGGCTTATAAGGCAACTGGAGTCAACCTTAGTCTCAGATCATAGATCAAGGTGAGGGCTATTGACGGGTAACACCTCAAATCTATGTCTAACGGAATGCAAGGGACTTACAAACTACACCTCACCTGAGGCTAAATCAGCTCGACCTCCGGACTTACAACCCTGTTGTTGACACTTTTTTCGTGTTGACTTGACTCAAATCGAGTCGAATCGGACCCGATTGAGTTCAATTGAACCCAATCAACTCATTTGAGCCCCGTCGAACCCAATTTGACTCAAATCGGCGTCGATTCGAGTCTAATTTTCTCAAATTAACTCGATCGAGCCAATTCGAACTCAAATCAACTGAAATCGAGTTCGATTCAAGCTCAAAATCTAGCCCAATTGATTCAAAATAAGTTCGATTGAGCTTTCTAAATCAAATTATGCATCCAACAGCTCTGATCTTCTCTATTTTGGCTGTCTGCGCATGCTATTTTCTGTTGAATCCCATAGCAGACCATCCTAGCCCAGAAAATCCTTCCAAATTTGCGAAACTTGGATACGAGCAGGCCTTCTTGGTTTTCTCCATACGAAATCGAGAAGGGTTTCAGCATTCGGTCTTCTGCTTCCTGCATACCCAAGAGAGTGGAGCCCCTCATTTCTGTGTGCTTTTCGCTCAACCGAGAGAGAGGGAGGCGGAGCGAAAGCTTCTTCGTGCACGATCTGGGAGGAACCAAGCAAAGCGGCGAACAGGAGGTCTCGCATGCATCCGATCCTAAGGAGGCGTATGTGCCAAAGAAATTGAGAGAGAGAACCAAGCGGCTACTCTCGCGTGCATGTGATCGAACATGACGAGGGAGATGAGGAGTTTGAGCGGCTCTATGTGTGTCTGGGATGGGCCAAATGGTGCAAGACTTCTCATGCGTGTGATCTAAGCTGATCTAGCGGCCTGGGAACTTGCTGCATTGTACTAAAGAGTGTTGAGCCACTTAGGACTTTCTTCTCTGCCATCCAAATAGGGAGAGAGGGTTGCTGCCTGCTTTTTCTTCCAAATATTAGTAGAAGATCTTTGTTGCTTGCTCTTCCTTTGAACGTCCAACAAAAATCAAGTGAAGGCAGAGGACTTCTTCCTCCTTAAACATCAACTTCGACGAGCTCATGACAACGAAAAGCGACGTCCGGAGAACTTTGGACAGTTCGCTTTCCATTCATCATCTTTCTCGTCTTAGCAAGGCAAGAGGATACTAGTTTGCACTGTGACTTGCATCGGTGAGGTAAAATCTCAAAACTTAAAAAACCCCTAGGTCTTTAAGACTTTGACGTGTGCATGACATTCATCAAACCTTAGGACCCTAGAAACCCATGCACTATGTTTTCTAAAACCCAAAAATAAATCCCATCCGCTATCCTCTTTAGTCAAATTGTGGAAATATGATGATTTCCCACAATTTTCTCTCATGTGAGAGCCAAAAGAGGGTGGCGGTGAGGCGCCGTCTCATTGGACTTGTGTTCAATGCCCCCTACCTTGCATATAACACATTCATGTATGTCCAAACCTTCACCTACAATCAAACCCTAGGCTAGGCATCGTCGTTTGATTCCAATTAAATGACAAAGTGTAGGTTTCAAATATTGTATGTTGTGTTTCCTTTCCCTAAAATCATATTTCATGACAAAATTGGCATATGTTTAGGAGAGTTTGCACATGCTAAAAAAATGATAGTCAAGAGGGTGTTGAATACTTATAATGAATTTGAGTGATTTAAAAGGATATCTTTCATATCAAATTATTATGAGGTTTTCCATAGACCCTCAAAGGCCTATGTTGTAAACCTCACAATGTGGATGATCAACCAAGTTCATGATCATATTTTCACCAAATTTGAAGCACTGAAGTAGCAATCGACATTTGCTTGAAACATCCTCAACCCTTGGTATTTTGGAAGACAACTAAATAGGCTCATTTAATTTTGAAATAATATATATGGGCCCTCAAAGTCCCATGAGTCCTCATATTTTGGAATTATCTAACCCTATTTTGTAACTTTCAAATTGGATGGTTGAAGTGAAATTGCTAAAATCCTTACAATGCAAATCACCAACACACATACTTATGGGTTCCCTAGATCATATCAAATTGATTTTAAAATCTCTTAGAAGTTGTAGGAATAAATCTCCTCTATCCAAATGAGTCCAAAACACTCAAATAAAAAATAGGGAGCTCTCTTTCAAATGCCCCTCTCACTTATGCATGATGTTTTGAAGCATCCCAAGGCTCCAAATACTTCATTGCATAAATCTTAGAATCTCTTAGGAGCACCACACCCTTAAAAGTATCCTAGATGCATTTCTTCTAATTCAAGTTGAACCAAACTCAACTTGAATTAACATAACCAATTTTCTCTTGCTTGTTGCTTTTTAAGCCCACATAGAGGTTCCCAAATGACCTCTAAAGAGCCCAAAAGAGCATTAGCGATACTTAAGACCAAATCCTAAGTTCATTTATCTCATTTGTTGAAACACAAAAATCAACAATCAACAAATAATCATCTACCCCACTTTCGTGCATGATGATTTAAAATATCTTAAGACTTCAAGAATATCATTGCATAGAAACTCTTGAACTTGAGACCAAATCTTAAATTCTTCCACCCCAATTGTTGAATCTAAAATCAACAATTGATCCTCTAGACATAAGACCCAAATCTTAGTCTCTCTCATTTTTTAGCTCCAATCAAATGAATATCTCTCTTTGAACACCAAAAGTTCAAATAACCTCCTCCAATCTGCAACTCCTAAGCTGCATATTCCTCTCCCTTTTCTATAAGTCAAAATTGTAGAAAATCTCCCAAATTTTACTTAGCCTAAAAGCCATAGGAGATCCTCCTATCTCTTTGCTAGATGCATAATGCATTCACTAAACTTGTATGAAAGTTCCTAAATGGCTTCTAGAAAGTTCCAGTGATCATTAGCCAACATTAGGGATCAAACATACACTCATCCAATTTATTTGTTGAGTCAAAATCAACAAATAATCTCACCCTAAGCATAAGAATCAAAATCCTAGCCTCCTATTATTCATTTAGCCCAAATTGGATGAATGAGTATCTCTCTTTGGACACCTAAAAGTCTAAAGAACTCACCTTGATTTGTAATCTAAATCTACATATCATTCCCTTGTATTTGTTTCAATCACATTAAACAAATCAAACATACATCATTGAACACATACTCAATGATAACTCTTATGATTTGTAACCCCAAAGTTGCAAATTATTTTCCTCACCTATTGAGCCAAAATCAATTGGTGGCCACTCTATCCATCAAACTTAGGATCCAAAATCCTAATTCTTATCATTTGGTTAGCCTAAATTAAACAATTGAATCCCTCTCTTTGAATACAAAAGTTCAAGGAGATCTCCTTGATTTGTAGCCACAAAGCTACAAGTCTTCCCTCACCTATAGACCTCCTCTCTTTCCTCTAACCTCTAAGTTGTAGGAAATTTCCCTCTCCTTAGCCTTAAAACTAAGGAGAATTCTTCAACCCTTAGCTCCAAATCTTTGGGTCTTTTATCTTCATTTACTTGATCTCCAATCAAGTGAATGATCTTTAGCCATAGACCTCTAAGCCCTAGCTCATCTATTGGACCCAAACCCAATAGGGGCTTCTTCCTCTTTGGTCTCAAAGCCAAAGTCTATCTACTTGGCCCAAATCAGATGGATAATCCCTCTCCTTAGATCCAAACTCTATGTAGCCTTTCACTTAACAAAACTAAGTGATTTTCTCCTCTTATGACATTTAAAATATAATCCTTAGATGTCATTTAAGAGTTTCCTTTCTATTGGAATTCACCTTATCCTATTAGGTGAATTTCATAAAGTCCTAAGTCAAATCCTAAAGTATGTTTATCTTACCCTATTAGGTGAACATTTCTCTCTTATCCAAACACTAAGAGAACCTTAAAAATCCTTCAAAAATTATTTAGGTTTCTTTTGATATAATGATTAATCATTCTACTCTAAAATGTGGAATGCCTACATCATTGGATCTTAGGATTTCATAAGTAAAAAGCTTGCCTCAAAACAACTAATGGTTGTGTTATGAGTTTTCCATAATCCTCCTAAATATGAAACAATTAAAAATCAAATAAAAGTGTTTAAGTCACAAATAACTTGAAGTGAAACTACCTCTTGGATTAAAATTGAATATCCTCTATTCTCCAATAAAACAAGATACCACTTCAGTGTGACATATCACACAGCTGGTATATACTTAAGTGCACAACCCCTAAGCATGTTAGGATTAGGATTATGATTTATCTTTTTTGCACATGTATTTGATGTGTGTGATGTGATACTTTAGATTGTCTGCATTGTGAGCACTTGCCCTTAAGTAAATAGAATAGAGATATATACTTTTTTCTGCAGATGGCCATGTTTAAAAGGGGGTAATTAAATCATAGTTATAAAAAATATTTGCTTACAAGTGTTGCTTAAAACCCTCCAAGGAGATATGGCTAATAGGATAGGGACAAGGCTTGGCACTTCAAGTGCTTGGCAATTTTGAGATGTCTTTACTTTTTAATATACACTGCTTCTTAATCCCTTCCTATTTTGCAGGTTTAAGTTTTTTCTTTTTCAAAATGTATTTGATAGACTTATAAAGTATGTTTAAGCCTGTAGGATACAGTTACAAGAGAGATGAACCAAAAGAATGAATCCTCCTAGGTGAAGCCTTGGATGCATCTAGAAGTCAAAGCTTAAAGACCTCACAGGCTGAGTCTGCAAAATTTGACTGGGTTGTATAATGACATGCAAGTCAGCTGTCAATTATAATTTTAATAATTGGACTCTAAACTTTATGTTCTTGTTGATATAGTACAACTCAGATTGATTATTTTCTTATAAGAAAATTAGATCGTTTAGATTGCAAAGATTATAAAGTTATTCCGAGTGAAAATTTATGTATTCAACATCGTTTATTAGTTTTGGACTTGAAGATAATGGGGAAGAAAATAAAAAATAAAGTAAAACGATTTTCTAGAATTAGATGGTGGCATTTAAAGAATATTAATAAAAATATTTTTAAGAGTAAGATTTTAGATCTTAAGATTTTGTCTGTGCATGAGGATGCTAATGTTATATGGGAAAAGTGGCTAGTAATATTAAGAATATTGCAAAAGATGTGCTTGGAGTTTTAAAGGGAAAATCTCCTAATAGTAAAAATAGTTGGTGGTGGAATCCAAATGTGCAAGAAAAGATTAAAAATAAGAAGATTTGTTATAAAAATTAGTTTAATTGTAAAAATTCTGATAATTGAAAATTATATAAAGAGGCACGTAAGGAATCTAAGAAAGCAATATGCGATGCAAAGAGTTTAGCTTTTAGTGATTTATATAATAGATTAGATACTAAGGAGGGAGAAAGATATATGTATAAGCTAGCCAAACAAAGAGATAGGAGTAGTAAGGATTTAGTTCAAGTGAAGTGTATTAAGGATGAAGATCAAAAGTATTTTTTTTAGAAGATGATATTTAACAAAGGTGGATGAGATATTTTGCTAAACTTTTTAATAAAGAATGTGAAAATAAAATTGACTGTAGTGACCTTAGCACCCTAAATGAGAATAAAGAATTTTGTTTTTATCGGCGTATTAGTAAAACCGAAGTTAGAGAGGCTTTAAAGAAAATGAAGGGTGGAAAAGCTGTTGGACCTGATGATATTCTAATAGAGGTGTGGAAATGCTTAGGAGATGAAGGAATTTCTTGGCTTACTAAATTTTTTAATACTATTTTGAAGACTAAAAAGATGCCAGATGAGTGGAGAATGAGTGAGTTAATTCCTATTTTTAAGAATAAAGGTGATGTACATGATTGTACGAATTATAGAGGAATTAAGCTAATGTGTCATACTTTAAAACTATGAAAACGAGTTATGGAGCATAGGTTGTGGCGTGATACTAATGGTTTCTCAAAATCAATTTGGATTCATGCCGGGTGGTCTACTATGGAAGCCAAACATTTATTAAGAGGTTTGATGGAGAAATATAGAGAGAATAAGGAGGATTTACATATGATATTTATTGATTTAGAAAAAGCATATGATAAAGTTCCAAGAGAAGTGCTATGGAGAGTTCTTGAAAAGAAAGGAGTTAATAACGCTTATATTCAAATCATTAAAGATATGTATGCATGAGCTATTACTTGTGTTCAAACACAAGGTGGTTTGACCAAGTATTTCCCTATTTCGGTTGGATTACATCAAGGATCAGCCTTAAGTCCATATCTTTTTGCTTTAGTCATGGATGTTCTCACTAGACATTTGCAAGAGGATGTACCTTGGTGTATGCTTTTTGCTGATGATATTCTTCTTGTTGATAAGACTAGAGAGGGAGTTGAAGGTAAACTAGAATTGTGGAGGTCAACCTTAGAGTCTAAAGGTTTTCGCTTGAGTAGATCTAAAACGGAATATATTGAGTGTAATTTTAGTAATAATAGACCTAGTGAGGGCATTGTGAATTTGGCCGATCAAGTCATTAATAAGAGTACACGTTTTAGATATCTTGGATCTATTGTTCAGAGTGATGGTGAAATAGATGGGGATATTATCAGCAGAATCCAAGTTGGATGGTTGAAGTGGAGGAATGCATCGGGCTTATTGTGTGATAGAAAAGTACCCCTCAAACTTAAGGGAAAATTCTATAAGATGGTTGTGAGACCTGCAATGCTTTATGGTGCCGAATGTTGGCCATTAAAAGAGAAACATAATTCTAAGTTAAGTGTTGCAGAGATGAGGATGCTCAGGTGGATGAGTGGCTTTACCCTTAGAGATAGGATATGAAATGAGCATATTCGTGAAAAGGTTGGAGTAGCTCCAGTGGAAGATAAGATTAGAAAGAGTTGCCTTAGATGGTTTGGTCACATAAAACGGCGGCCTCCCGATGACCCGGTTAGGAAAGTAGAGGTCTTAGATTTGATTTATGTTAAGAAAGGTAGAGGTAGACCTAAAAAGACTTGGTTAGAAAATATTAGAAATGATCTTTCTTTATTAGATTTAAACGAGAATTTAACTTTTAATAGGACACAATGGAGAAAAAGGATTCATATAGCCGACCCCACGTAGTGGGACAAAGGCTTGATGTTGTTGTTGTTGTTGTTAATTTTTATGCATATATATAAGTTTTGATTATTTACTAAGTGTGCATTAGAAATGCATGTTTTTTCCTAGGTTTCTTTACTTGCTTTGAGTGGGAGTAGCTTAGAAATCGTTATGCGGTAGGTTCTTAAGACAACTAATTTTTCTACCAATTAACCTGCAACAATCTAAAATCAATCATAGGATAACTAATTTTCTAAGTAAAAAAAAGTTGCATGACGCACACTATGAGCCAAATTTTTTAAAATAAAATGATCATACATTGATAGTACGTCACATATAAAAAGATCTAACTTGATGATTAGACAAAAAAAATCTATATTCAGTGAGTCAGCATATGTATACCCATATGGGCAAGCATTTTGGCCTAAAAGCCAAATTGTAAGTTCTATTTTCTAAATCAAAACAGTCTCTCTAATCTCCATATGCATTAAAACCATACCTCATAATTTTAAAAGAGTTTAGGTGGGTTTAACTGATAGTTTTTTCCAAGCAAGATTGTAAATCCAAAGGTCGGACTGACTTATACCTCATATGAGGAGTAGGTTAGTAAGTCTCTTGTACTTCGTTAGACTTAGGTTCGAGGTACTATCGCTCAGTAGTCCTTACCTTAGTTCTAAGATCTGAGATTGTTGTTGACTCCTATCACTTCATAAGCCCTCACATTCCAAGTATTTTCTTTAATATGTGTTGTTGGAATATAAGTCTGAACATTCTAAATCAAATTGGTCAACTTGAATAAAAATCTAATTTTAAAATGTAAAGCCCAATATAAGATATAGTCCGAGTGTCTCTAAGTCTTCTCATAATTAAGTACTCTACATTTTACTTATTTTAGTTTCTATTCCAAAAATCTGATTTAAAGTTGATCACATGACTCTTGAATTTCTCAAAGACCAAATCTTTAAATAAGAATATCTCAAATCCAAAAAAAAAATGAAAATATTAGTCAATATTTTGATGACTTTAAAGAAACCACTAGTTTAATCAAAAGTATTCTCAAGTAACAAATGCTTATGATGTAATTAACCATAGTGGTTTACTCCTATGGGGCAATCATTATCACTGAATAAAATAAACTCTATTCAGCCAAATATTGAATGTGAAAAAATCTCTGTTAAAATATAAATTGTGAGTTTTATTATTGAGTCCATAATGAAATAATATTTTTGTCCTTCAAAATAATATATTATTTTTTATGTCATGCTCAATCACAAAATATCCCAATCTATTGAGGATGATAAAATTTCTTCAACACCTGCCTAGAAAGGGCTGCTTGCTAACCCACCTAACCACTTTTAAAACCATGTAGTCCAGTGTCAATGTGTATGAAGAGTGAGGAAGACTATTTTGATTTAGAGGATAAGATTTATAGTTTGACTTTGAGCCAAGATGCATAACTATGTGGATATACAAATGCTGACTCACACAATGCATATTTTTATTATCTTTTATATGAGGGGTTCTACATGAGATACACTGGTTTATGGATGATCAATTTATTTTTGAAAACTTGGCTCATTAGACTGAGCCATGTAATTTTTTTATATAAAAAATTGATTATCCTATGAATGATTTTAAATTACTTACATGTTAATTAGTAAAAAAATTTAATTTTGTCCAAAGAGTCTATCACATAACAAAATCCAAGCCACTCAGTAAACAATCAAACATGTTTATATGTATAAAATCAACCAAGCAGGAAAGTAAAGTAATGTCCAAATTATTATAAACTACGAAATACTATAAAAATGACAGCTATGTTGTTTGCCTTATACAACTCATTAATAATTACAAACTCGACTTATGAGGTCTTCAAGCTTTGGCTTTTAGATGCATCCAGGGCTTCACATAGGGGATTTATCCTTCTGATTCATCTCTCCTATAACTATATCTCACAGGATTAAACAAACTTACTAAGTCTATTAAATACATTTGAAAATCTAAAATACTCAAACCTGTAAAATAAGGGGATTAAGAAGCAGTTTATATGAAAAAAAAATCATAAAATTGCGTAGCACTTGAAGTGCTAAGCCCTATTTTTATCCTATTGTTCATGCCTCCTTGGAGGATTTTAAGCAGCACTTATAAGCAAATATTTTTATAATAATGATTTATTTACCCCATCTTGGATATGGCCACCTATAAAAAGAACATGTACATCTATATCCTAATCACTTAGGGGCAAGTACCCACAACGCAGATAATCCAATACTCATCACACCAAACACAACAAACACGTGCAAGAAAGGAAAATCATAATTCTAGCATGCCTAAGAGGCTGTACACTTAAGTGTGTACTGGCTGTGTGGTATATCACACTATAAGCAGTGTTTTATTTTATTGATGAATAGAGGATAACTAATTTTATATCCAATGAGTGGTTTCACTTTAAGTTATTTATGACTTAAAGCTTTTATTTGATTTTTAATATTTCATATTTAGGAAAGTTATGAAGAAGTCATAGAGCAGTCACTGCTTGCATTGGAGCAAGCCTGCTACTCATTGAATGATTTATCATTATCAGTGCAATGACCCTTACATCTTGCTATATTCAAGTCATACAACGCATCACTTTCAGGGAATACCCTAGCATTAAACATAATGTATTTAAGGATTCATGTTATGATTATTCAACAAGTTTTACACTGACTGTTGATTACCTAATGCTACCTCCACTTTCTCATCCAGAGCTTGGGACCTGACAATGACAGTAATTAATGATTATATTAGAGGGATGATTATAGTATATATTGAAGAAAATTTACTGAAAAATAGATAAATTATTTGGACATGTATAACCGAGTAGAAAAATTCTAACAAACCTCCTTAACCCTAAGGTTATAAGTCCCAACCTATTAGGCTTTTTTAATGAATATAGTAAGTCCTAAGACTCTTGTCAAATTTCACAATAACAAATCAGAACAAGTCCTCCACTTGGGCCTTTTATATAAATCACATCCAATTAATGGGGTAGGCACAAAGCAAGCAAGCCAACAAATGTAAGTCTCATCCCAATCAATTTGGGTTGGCACAAAGCCAAAAAAATCCAATATATTAAAAATCGAGTACCAGTAGTTGTAAGCCTTATCTCAAATTAAACTCAAGTCAACTCCCATATCAATAAGCTCATTAATTAAAATCAAACTCACTAATAAATACATCATGTGTCTTAGACACACTTCTTTGAGTCAAACTAAAACTCGTGAATAGTTGATAATCAATCATGCCTAACAATCATGCATGCTTTTGAGCTATTTTCGATCATGACCAGTACCTCTAAACCATAAGCATCCATTCTATGTGCCACTGTGCACCTTAACAATTCAGTAAAACTGGCACGACTAACGCTTTGCTAGTAAACATCACAATATAAATCTTAGTACAATATCTTTTGTTGACCTTTATATATATATTCCACAATTAATCGAGTGCATCAAGAAAAGCAACTATCAAATATGTCGCTTATCACGAGCATCGGGACACCTCGATCGCTATCAAAATAGCTTAAAATTTTATCCGATCATAAAATAGATCACACAGATGCGCTCAGGACATCAAATTTCTAAGGAAGGGTCATTCATGCATAAATCAATCGAAAATGGTGATGAGCGTGACTGTTGACAAGCGCGACGCTTCACTAAAATATCCAAACGACCTCCGATTGTCAAATGGATGCACTAATGCAATCAAAGCATCAAATTTACCCAAGGGGAGACTCCTCACAGTTAAAGTGGGTGAAGGCGGTCGAAATCGACAACTATAACGAAACATTGTGCGACGTTACTCAAATATTGTCAGTTTGCAAAATGGACTTTGCTGTTGTATCCAGAATTTCAAAATCATATAGAAAAGGCTGTAATATTGCTCATGCTATCAAAGGTGACAAAATCAATGAACTATAACGAAATGTTGGGCGACATTACCCGAACACCGCCCGTTTGCAAAATGGACTTCGCTGTTGTGTCCAGAACATCAAAATTATATAGAAAAGGCTAGAATATTGCCCATGCAATCGAAAGTGATCAAAACTGACAGACTACGGACAAAATTGAACATCATTTGTTCACAAAATGAACTTTGTTGTTGCGCCAGAATGTTGAAAATACCTAGAAAAGGCTGTAATATTACCCGAATCACTGAGCGAGCGAAAATGCAAAATCGACAAGAGTTTCAAGGCAATGCATGCAAATCGAGGTACACAGAAAAAGAGAAATTATGAGATGGATCAATCTATACCACTGTTTTAAAAATTGGACCAGATCGGCCGGTTCAACCATGAACCGGTCGGGTGGCCGGTACCCGACCGGTTCTATCCAGCTTAAAAACCGGCTTTGCATCGAACCAGATTGAACCAACAAAAACCGACGGTTCAACCGGTAACCACTGAACCAGTCCAAGTTGGAAAGAACCCGCCAATTTTATAAAAAAATTAATTTTGTTTGAATTAAATTTAAAACAATATATTTTAGTTTATTAAATTCTTTTAATATTTTTAAATATTTTTATTAAATATGATGATTAAGTACACCATAATATATGCATGTTATCTCACATAATGTGTTTAGTAAAAAGTGTGTACTTCACACTACATAAAGGGCTAAAGGCAACTATCTCAAACTCCTCCTATAATGTGGGATTAAAAAAATTGCATGAATACTATATAAATTAGTATGTGAATTTAGGCTTAGTTGAGCTATAAATTTGGGCTAGTTAAGCTATGAATTTGGGCTGGTTGAGCTGCAAATTTTTTTAAAGTGTACTATAAATTGTTATAATGTATATTATAAGAATTAATAATATAAAATTTTAATATTATAAATTTATATATTATATTAAATATAATTCTTATAAATATATTTAATTATAAATATATTATACTAAATGATATTTATATTTATAAATTTTTATTATATTTTTTTAAAATTTTATGAATATTATTAACTGCTCATATAGTCATATATTTATATTATATTAATGATTATATTATATCATATGTATAAATCATATCTAAATATATAACATAAAGTGTGATTTTAAACTTTCAACTCATTTTTAATTTAGATACTTGATATGTATGATAGGAAGGATTTGTGTTTAAGGTTAGATTGTCATATTATTATGTTAATTTTATTAATTTTTAATAATATTATTATTTATTACGTCATCAGGTTCGACTGGTCGAACTGTGAACCTCTCCTTCTTTCGGTTCGTTGTCCGGTCTGGTTTCACAACCTTGATCTATACTACTCTTATATTATCTTAATTTTATAATAGTAATAATAATAATACATGTTAAATCAAATATACTAATATATATAATAAAAAATTTCTATTCCAAACGGCTACCCCATTCCCTTATCCTGCTCAAAATGGCACTGAACTGTCTATTCACGCGTGATAATAATCTTACCCACATCATTTTCCTCACATACCCGAACTCCCTCTCACTCGCTTACCTCCCCTGCTCGAAGACCCCAACAGCCGAACAGCTCCTCTACCCAAGATTTCTCTGCTCCTCTGCTGCAAGTCTCTCATCCCTCATCAAGCCTTCCTTCTCCTGTTCTTTCCACTCCAAAGAAAACTCCACCTCTATCACATACACAACCTGCTGCCTACTTGCACTCCCAACAGCCTGCAAGCTCCACCCAAACTCCCTTCCAACTCACGGCCAACACTACCACTGTTGCCTCCTCTCTAGTCATATAGAGCAGCCAACAGCCTTCACTCAACCACCACCTCCACCAAAACCAACAGCAACTACAGCCCTTCACCTCCTCAACCTGCTCAACACTTCTCCCTCACGTCAATAACACCAATAAACCTCCTGTTGCTGTAGCTCCCAATAAAACAGCCTCCTGCTCCTTCCTGCACTTCCACTTTTCCATACAACAGCTGCTACCAACTGTACGGTAGTAGCCCTCAGCCATCTACTATCCATTTCCTCACAAAGAGCACCTCCAGCAACAGATCCCCTTTGCCCACTACTTCTCTAATCAACCAAACCTCACTACCTACAGCAGCCATCACTACTTTCTCCAAGCTCTCAACCCAGCAACACCTCCCCTTCCTGCCTTCCAACCACCCAAACAGTCCACTACAACCACTAACCAAGCCTGCAGCTGACTACACCTCTTCTCCTCTACTACACAGCAGCTGCCCTCCATTGTTTGATTATCCTCCAAAGAGCACAGCAGCTGTAAGAAATCATCACACTCCTTCAACTGCAAACTCCCATTCACACAACAACAACTGTATTGTCTCCGCCTCAAAGAAGGAAACCTGCTCGTGCTCCCCTCACACTCTCTCTATTCAAACAGAAACCCACAAAACCAAACACCCATTTCTCTAAACTTCCTCCGACACCATCACCTATCTAACCCAAAACCATCCAGCCGCAGCTCTCTAACAACCACCTCCACTCCCTATTCTGTAACCCACTACAAATCCAACAGCAACAATCTTCCACCACTACAACTGAATTCCAACAGCCCACTTCAACTCAGCCCAACACTTCCTCAACTCCTCTACCAACTCAGCCCAACAACCCTTTCACACCCAAATCCAACCCAAGCAGCCCTCCAAGCAGCCCATCTTCTCCAAACAGCCTTCTCCACCTACACAGCCCTTTCTCCCTACAAACAGAAAACAGTCCCTCTGCTTTTTCTCCTTGATACTATTATTAGCAATAGTATTAGTCTTAAAAAAGGAGGATTCAAAAAAAAAAAAAAGATGAGAGATTGTGTTTGATCCCTCGTCATCGTCAACATCGACACCGTTGCCGCTTCGCTCGCGAAGGTATAATGATTCCTAAACTCAAAAAATATCCAAACCCCATTTTCGACACTTACAGCGCAACAAGTGGACCACCTATACATGCTTTTCTTAGCGTTGTGGGAGGGAGCTCAGTGCGGCGTTTGTGGGTGAACCTTGTACACGTTTTTCTTAGTGGATGAACCTTGTACATGCTTTTCTTAGTGCGGCGGGGACACTCCTAAGTACTCATGTATGTGCTTCTATGCCTGTAGAGAAATTTGCCAGCTTCAACGCAAGTACCTCGAAAACCCATACATGCTTTTCGTAGCATGATGGAATTGAAAAATCATGGCCGAAGTGTCGCCTGACACCTATCATACATGTTTTTCGTAACGCGGTGGGAAGGTCTAGCTCCCCAAAATTTTCCTATACGGGGGAAACGCCAGCAGGCTGCCGAAATATAGATTGAAAATGAACATAACTTTAACAATCACATGGAACTAAACTTGCAAAACTAATAAACAGGAAACTGGACATTAAATTAATAAAAGCATGATCACACTGAAACTATAAACGCGAAGTAGCCGTCTGGATTCTTCAAACCTTCAAACGAACATCAATAAGCAAACAAAAAATTTGTGATCTTCAACATAATTTGGAAATTCAAAGGGGCATATAATTAATTGCAAGCAAATATACAAAGCTCTTAGCAAATATCGAAAGTCACCTAAGAATGTTAATAGTTGATGTATAACACTCACATCAGTCATGTAAGCAAATACATCAGTTCCCAACAATGAGGGATTGATGCAATGAACACCACGACACGTTCATAAGCAAGACATAGAACTTATACGCAAACAGTGTTAATGAAATCAGCATTGTGCAATAGCCCTTCTATAGGTGATAACAAGTAGCATGCAACCAACATGATGGGGTCTCTTACAAACATGAACAAGAAGATTGCAATGAGCACGACATACTCTCTACTGTCAAAAGCAACCAGCCTATGATAAATACAAGCACCTATGAGCAATTTAGGAGGCTTTTCATACAAGCAGCAGCTTGCCTATGAGTTAAAATAGCAAGTTCATGATTTCCAACAAGAGTAAACAGGGAAAATGCAATGCACGCAACATACGATCTACGAACAAGGGTAGAGAAATCTGCAACAAATGCAAGCACCTACGAGCTGCTATAGAAGACCTGTCATGTACACAATATGCTATCTTCGATTAAATACATAAGAGCTGCAGTAAATGCAAACGCCTACGAGCTAAGCTGGTGATTTTTGAATGCCCGCTGATGACCTACAAGCAAATTTAACAAAGCTTGCATAGCACGACAGCTCGCCTATAAGAAGCAACCTGTAACGCGGAGCTACGACCAATTTACAGGCAATATTAGAGAGTCGCGCTGAGCACAATTCACTAACATGCAATAGCTGGTTGCTCCTGAATGCCTAGCAATGAATCACAAACAATATTAGCAAAGCTTGAATGGTACCCTACCTGCATACAGTAGTAAATCACCCACAACGCAACGCTACGATTCATCTGTAAGCAGAACCAAAAAATTTGTAGTAAAACTACGGACCACTGGTAAAATAAGGCAATAAATTTATGGTGCAAGGGTGTCACCCCAGATAAATCTGCTTACTTGCAAGTGAGGGGTAAAAGGCTCCCGATGCACCGCACAACTCATTTGCAAGCTAAAGTACACTTCCACAGGCTAAATATGGACGAAAATAACATGCAAAAGATAAAATGAGCTAAACTGCACCACCTATATGCGACAAATGAACTCAATACACTGTTAAACAAAGCCACCATATCCACAACATTCATACAAGCGGACAGAAGGTGTTCACAGACCCCTCAAAAAAACTTGTGCATTTTCTAATTGAAGATCACTTGCACAATTAATCATATTTAAATTTTGCAAAAACACCCCTTCATGCATTAAAATGCACACTAACACATTCATAATATGCGTGTGTTTGCAGTAAGCAGGGTGCACCATACAAACACGTCATTTAAAATACAAAATACACTGCACTATGGCGACACATTGCATTAACATGCAAAATGCATCGTGTATATACACATTGCAACATATGAAATGTAATATGCAAGTATACCATCCAATATGTAAAATGCATCGTATAGCGGTAGTGCGCTATGCCGACATGCAAATATTTCATGCACTATATGAAAGCACAGAATTATCATGCAAATGCATTATGTATGAAAACATGCAATGTACGAATGCATTATACATACATAACATCTAAATACAACATATGCTATGTTAATGCAATAGGCACTACATTGCATACCAAAATGTCATGCAAACATGGTTAAGCAATGCACAAATGCATAGGCCAACATTCATGCATACATGCAAATATACAAATGCCTACGTGAATATGATAACATGCAGATGAAAATAAGTGCATATGTAGAGATACTGATATGTAGTACATATCCGATGCATTGCAGACATATAACCACTACGAAAATACATTATGCAAAATACAGGCAAAAGCATATACCCACATGGGCCCTGACGAGCATGCTATATGTATACACGTGATGTCTGAGGATGTAGCGCAGGTCAAAAATAAACTTAAGTTCAAACCCGATCCTTCTATGTGAATGAATAGGAGTCGATACAACTTGAATCATTAAACAAATACAGAATCGTAGTACCGACCGGAGTATTTATTTTATACGTTCATATTAGGCCATCAAGGTCTATTATAAAAAGAATTCATTAACAAAAGCATGAAGTCGACGACGAACCTAATCCTATGTCGAAAAATAGATAGAGTCGACATGGCTTAAATCGCCGAACAAATACACGGTCGTAGTGCTGATCGGAGTATTTATTTTATACGTTCAGAATAGGCCATCAAGGTCTATTATAAGAAAGATTCATCACAAAAAATGTAAAATCTATGCTAACCCAATCCTCTGTCGGCAAATAGACAGAGTTAACAAAGTTTTGCCAATATAGTGAAATTACCTATAAACCCCGATGATGGCCATATTGAATGAAATCTCAATCGGAGGGGTTAACTTTCAAAGACCAATCAAAGATTCAAAGCTCTATATTCATGAACCATATTAATGTTTAAAACTGAAATTAATCATCAAATACTTAAAGCAAATACTCATCCACCCTTTATAAAAGTTTGTTGAGGTGGCAAGTTTGAAAGTCATTTCAGCTTACAAAGAGCAAATGTCTAGTCGAGAATATCACTAGGATTCATTCTTAAATCATCTCTTGCCAGTAAGGACGTGGCACGTGTCCTCTAATTAGTGGTTTCGTCGCCAAATGTTGCCACAAGTAAACGGTTATGATCGGGTTTCTTTAAGCAGATGGTTTTGTCGCCAAATGGTACCACTAAATTACAGTCATGCCTAGAGCTTATATGTTCTTCAACGATGTTAAATCATTGAGTAATGAATCAATTGAATATGACTGATAGGGCAGCCCTTTGTTAGCTAATCTGGCTTCAAATTTCTCTCCTTAAGCAAATATCCATCCTAAGTCTACAATGTACCTTCGATCAGGTTGGATCGACTACCTCCTCTGACTAAGTAGACTAGGGACCATGATGACCCGATACGATGTAACCCTAGGATCTTGATCAGGTTCATCATCATTTCCCCCACCATCTGCTTTAAGTGCGCGGTGATAAATTTCAATTTGCAAATATCAAATTCTGTTGCTATTATATGATGGATACTATGTATCTATTTGACGACTAATCTTAATCGAAAGTTCTCTCTCTATCGTGAGTGGTAATTAACTATAGGGGCTTGCACTCAAACCATAATGTCCTCACAAAATGAAGGTGAAATCTCTTGGTAATATCATCTAAAACTCAATCTGCCTTCTGAAAATTTACCTCGAAACTTAAACGTTAAAACTCTCCTTGCTCAGACACAAAAAAGAAAGGAGCCGCAAAGAGGTCGGGGTGCGAATTTTTGGAGCCCACATCTTCGAAACACAAAGTTCCACCTCAGTATGCTCCTGATAACTAAGAGGGCATAACTCTTAATTGCTAATCAAGCTTCCTGGACTTAAAGATTATAACCTTCTAACATTGATGGATTAGATCAACTGATATTCCATGAATGATTGAACTATGGGATCTTAATCAAGCCTACCTCCATGGTCCAACTAAATTCATATATAACTATCAAATATCAGCCTAATGTGCAATCCTAACTAACCACCTTAATCGAAAGTTCTTCCCCTTATGTGGGAGGGATAATTAGCTATGGGGTATAACAAGTCATAACCCCAGGTCTGAAAAATTTTAGAACAACATCAGTTAAAATATGGTTAAAACAAACCTAATCTACCTCAAGAAAAGATAACTCCAAAGTTTTCTCTCATAAACATTGAGTAGGATCGAGGATAAGAGGTTGGCTTTTCCTAAGTGATCAAAATCTTGATATCGGACTTAGATTATCATATAATGACGTACCAAAAGTCTCCATTTCCCTTCCCTTTCTGTTATTATTCAATTTCTTTCTATTAACCTTCATCGTCACTTTTGTTTGCTTCCTTCCTGGTTTCAATGTATAAACAACTTGTTCTTCATCCTTTTACTTTGTTTTGATGGATCTCTAGGAAAGGAATAATCTAATTCATGTGTTTTGCTTCTGTAGTCGTAGATAAATTTAACATCATCTGAGGAAATTTTACATAGATTATTATCTTCTTATGTGTACAAATGCTTCTGGTAATCACTCTGAACTAGATATAACTGTAGTGCGAACAGCATGAATAAAACTAAAAAAAAGTTCATGCATTAAAAATTATTATCCTAACATTTAGAAAATAACAAGTGACCTTTGTACGTTTCTTCAGGTTACCATAATGAACCCTAACATAAGGATCACTTGTTCCTCTTAGATCTGCAGCAATAAGGTCCCTAGCTTCAATAAGAACCAATTCAACCCAACCAGCTGAAAATGATCTTTGTGATGAGTTCTGCAGGAATTCAAAATTTTACCATCAGAGACCAACGCTACAGCTTGGAATGGAATAGCAAAAGAAAGCTATTTAATTAAAAGAAAGCTATTTAAATAGACATCCTATAACAAATTCAATGTTAGAAACAACTCAAACAATAGAAGTAAAATTATTTTAGCATTCTTATTTTGTTATAATACCAAAAAGATCTCAATATGTTGGAGAGTTTACCCAATATCCTTCGTGAGCATTATTCTTTGCAACTTGTATTTGAAGTCTCAGTTCACCGGAGTTTGTTTTTTCGAGGGGTATCCAAACATCTCGGCAAGAACCTTCCAAAAGTCCTTCTAAACTTACCCGTGCACTTCCTACATTTTCATCACTAATTTTTTCTGCATTGTAGCATTTGATCTTAAGATATTCACCTCCTCCAATTTCATCAAACTCAAATGTTTGGTTCCACACAGGAGTTGTGGTATGATATACCGTTTTTGTTTTCTGGAGAACCTGAAGAGGGAAAAGAACTATCCTTATTACCAACAGATTTGCAAACTTCTTGGTGGTAATCTTAAGAAATAAACCATCAATGTGAATAACAAAACATAGACAGTTGAAAACAACACCTTTCCATATTCTAATTTGACATAAGGATCACACTTTCCAGATTTATCTTTAGTAGTCAGGTCTCTTCCTTCCACTACAGTTATACTAAGTTTCCTTCCAGTTCTGAGCTGCATGCTTGATGAACCATATATGGATGACTGAAACTGACCATCTGAAGAACTACTCAAGGTAACGGAACCATCAGAAAACTGCCATTCCTTTAAGACAAGCCTAACAGTTAACTGCATTAAAAATTTTAAATATATATCAAAATGTAAAAGATAAATATTTTAAATAGAAATATAGTTGGAACAGATATATTTTTAAAGCACAAATGCCACCAATATTCAAACTCCTCAAGTAAATGCATCGAAAAAGAATCCTGAATGTGACCAACATGCCATTCAAGTACATGTATATATTGTTTACCCAGAATCATACTCTTTCCTTTAGATCTTCTAGTCAAATATTACAATAGATATGAACCTCGCACTCTTTGAATTTTCTATTACACAACCTGTTAAGCTTTTAGTGTTCAATTGCGAAGCAGCAACAAGGACCATTATCCTGCGAGTAGTTATCCTCCTTAAGGGGAAGGAATGGTAAAGTTGAGAGCAGAAGATCTATCAACAATGTTTGAAAACACAATTTGCGGAAAAGGTATAGAAGGGAAAGAGGTAGGTCAAAAATGACATGAAAAGTAGTTGTTTTAAAATACTAGCATAAATTATAATTAACACCTACATGACACTCAGAAAGGAATTTATGGATAATGATTCATAATCTGACCACGGATAGTTGGAATAAGGCTTATGGTGAGGATGATTAAAGTGCTGAAAGTGTTGTACATTGATCTGCTTGCAAAAGAATAAACGTCTAACATTAAAAAGCTAGTTAGGGTAGACACACAAGTCTGGGAAGTTAAGAGTTGTTGTTGATCGAGTCCTGATCACAACTACCCAGACATAAAATAAATCATAGCACTACATAATAAGGCAGCAACATAGCACCTCAAATATCAGGTTGATAAAGCATATAATGGATATAGGTGTACCTCTTGAAACCATATGGAAAAATTAAAAAGCTCCTTGTACAATAATCAACAAAACTAGAAGAAGGCACATTTGAGATCCACTTACCAAACTGCAAAATTACTATTTGCACAGTTCAATTAATGGGGGGCACTCAAAATCATATTGCTAAAGCCTTTAACATTGTAATGATTACTTGGAAAATAAAGTATACCTCCCCAAAATTAGTATCCTCAAATGGAATAACCATTTCAACTTCCTGCCCACAGTTCTCAGCATGCTTTGCCAACACGCCAGAATTGGGCCCTATTGCCCAAAATGTAGTGGAATCATCTGCAACATATTTCAGCTGTTGGAAAAAGCAGAAAACATTTACTTCCATTTCAATCTGCAGAAAGCTCTCAAGTTCAAGTTAATCAATTATGAAGGTACCTTTATCTCACAACTGCTCAAGTAATTTAGCTTTACACTACTTGGACCCCCTTCACACAAATGAAACCTGATTATGCCTGTATCTCCATGCATTACCAGATTAAAAACAGAATTCCATGTAGGATTTGAACTACGACTAAAATTGGTTTTCCTGGATAAATTTCCAAGTTCCACTTCAATAAATGTCTGCTCAATTTGATTCACCAAGCTCACTGAAGACTGACTGCTTACTAATGAACTATCCGGACTCTCTTCAATGTTGCGTTTGACACTATTAAGATTCAAATTACTGGCTGATACTACTGTGACAGAAATTAGTCCACCAACAGCTTTCTTTCTAAGATCTATTGAGGGCAAGGAAAAACATGCTCGTCGAGGCTCAACCATCATCTTGGCAAGGGTTTCAGTTAAAATTTTAACCTGTTCAAAGTTAGAAGCCAAAGGTTCAGCTTTTAAACCTAGACCAAATATTGCTAACTTACAATAGTAAGTCATAGAAATTCAAAAATGGCATGTTTCGATTTTACAAAACCTTGGATTAATTAAAAGGAAATGACCCTGAGATAAATAGCTGACGTACCAGCCAAGTTGAGACCCCAGGCAATTCTGTTGCCGGAAGTGTTTGGCCATTACCACTACCAAATGCAACACCTATTCTAACCTCAGGAGTAGACTCGAAAGAGTAAAGCAATGCTTGCCCATCAAGAATTGGAGTTATGAGGACCTACAGCATTAGGCTGTAGAGAGTTAGTAGTTTTTATAGCCACAACATTTCAGTAAAACTTGTTTAGAACAGCAATAACAATTCATTAAAAGTATTGATCCAGAAATTCATTAAATTGTGATTGCCAATCCTAAGTTAAATGAGGAACGTTAATCTTCTGATAAGGTGGGAAAAGACATGTAATAGATAAAGAATGTGGAAAAGACAAGAATCCTGTTAACCTCCAAATATGTTCCACTAGCCGAATTAATCAAACGAGACAATGATGGCAAAAGAAGGGTGTATTTTCACAAAAAATCAACTCAAAACTTTTCCTAAACATTAAAGAAAATCGCCAATTTCACAAAACTAAAGGTCCCAATGAGTGCAGATCCGAAGAGAGCCGAGCGGCAACACTTATTGCACTAAAATTTGTTTAAAACTGCAATAAAAAATTCAGTAAAACTATTCAACCTAGAATTCATTAACTTGTTATTGCCAATCCTAAACTAAATGAGGAATGTTGAAGCTTCTGATAAGGTGGCAAAACAGTCATAAAATAGCCAAAACAGTTCATGTAAAAACAATGTGGAGAAGACAAGATTTACGTTGACCTCCATATATGTTTCACAAGCCAGATTGATCAAGTGATCAACAAGCCAACTTGATCAAATGAGATGATGATGGGCTGGCACTAGAAGACAGGTGTAATTTAATGAAAAATCAACGAAGAACTTTGCATTCGCATGCAATAAATTACTCAATCATCTCGCATTTGTCAAAATGGAAGATCTTGATGAGTCCACAATGCTAAAATATCTCAAGAACGCTCGAGTTGCCGCATGAAGAGATGGCGATAATTTTAACATGCGCAAGTTCAGAAAATTCATAGTGAGAGTGCATGCAAACACTTATTTAAAAAAATAATAATAATAATAGTAATAATTATATTATTATTATTATTTTAAAATAAAAAGAAAAATATCGTTACTAAAAAGTTTAAATAGAATATATATATGTTGTTAATTCCACTGGTACTGAGATGGACACTGTTTACTGTTACTGCACATCTCTACTATTATTGTCACCGACGAGATTGTTATTAATTTATTGATACAACTATTGATTCATCGATATTATTACTGTTACCATTATTTACTATACTGCTTGTGAGATACTAGCTATAATGAACATGCAATTATTTACTGCATTACTGTATTGTTAGGATCACGACTATTTTATCGATTTGACACTTGCTTGGTTTACTGGTTTTCCCACTGTTCAGCTGTACTGGTTGCTACACTGTGCTATTTTATTGTTTATACATTTCACTACTATTACATGTGAGTTTTACTGTTTCTGCATAGACTTTATGATCATATTGATTGTTCCAGCTATGAATTGACTAATGACATGCATACAGCTTTCTTTATCGTGTTTTGAGTCAGTTGTAGGCTTTGGTGATCTTTTGTCACGACCTGTCCGAGATGCTCGATTTAACGAGGCGGGAACGGAAATTGGACGGTATTAACATTCCATTCTTTTCCATGATCACATTAACATAAAATTTCTCAAAGCAACTGAAGAGCCACTATAACAAAGATATTCCATAAAATCTATTCATTTCACTTTTCAAACCTAATAATTATAACAGTCATAATTTACCTGTTTTCATTATTGTGTCGTCTTCTATAAATAATTTCTTCCCTTCCGGTCATTTCTAATTCTTTGGAGTCTTACCTGTAAATATTTATTTAATAGAATGAGTTTACAAAGTAAACTCAGTGGGTAACTGCTGTAAAAATTAACATGTATAAGGTACAATACATATAACATTTAATATATATCCATTCATTTAACATTTGAAATATATTTCCTTTCTTTGGCTCACTTCATTCAATTCATTCCTTTATCCATATCATATCATATTCATATATAACATTTATAATATTTTAACATGTATCCCTTTTTCCATTTAATTAGTATAGGAGCACCATCTAAATGTAATACAACTATTTTCATTTCCTTTTCCTTTTTACATAACCTTTTTCTTTTTACGTGCACGAGTACGTTGCTTCCCCAGCTAGTACCATATGGGGGTGAACTTCTGTAAATTTTGCATGTTTATCCTTTTCCCTTTTCTATTTATTCTTCATATACTTATTTTAATTCTTTCCTCTTTTGTTAATGGTATTCTTTACCTGTATTTTAAAACATATATATATACCTCTTTCATATATATATATATACTTTCCTTCATGACATGACATTTCATTCATTTTCAGTAATAACAATATCTATATTCATCTATGTATTTGAACTTACATTGCTTCACATATGTTAGTTTCTAAAAAAATATAAAACCTTTGATGTAAAACCATTATATAAAATATTACTGTCAGGTTCGAAAGAAAGAAAAAATATATAAAATATTAAAATTTTCACAACTATAATTACTCACTTTATTTTCCTCTTGCAATCTTCATCCAGTATTGAAAACTCACAATATTTTCTTTCCTTCCTCGTAAATCTTCTTTCCTCCACCGTCACCAAAGTTTATATCACTTGAATTCTTCTAACTTAAATTAAATATTTTTCTGATTATTTATCAATAAAAGAACTAGAAATGAAACTCACTTACCTTTCCTTAAGAAGGAATTTCCAAAGTCTAATTCCTTCTTCTTTCTCTCCCAATTTTCTTCTGCTCGCTTTCAATTCATTTCTTTTCTCTTATGAAAAATATCTCTTGTTTTAGATTAAGTAAAACAAGAAAATTTATACAAGAATGGGAAGAAAATCCAACAAACCTTCTTCCCTTTTTCCTTTGGTCATTCCTCTAATTTCTTCCTAATATCCACCTCTTTAGTGATAGGAATGAAGAGGAGTTGATTATTCTTATCCCCAAATGCGATCGATTGCTAAAAATGGCGAAACGAAATCTCTGAATCCTCCCATGCATGTGTTCGGTTCCGCCCTAGTCGCCTGTTCCGTCTTCTATTCACCCGCATCTATTCACAGGATTAAATAGGTTGGCCGGCCGGTTCAGTTGAACCGGCCGGGTGAACCGGTTATTACAATATCCCTTTCTTATAAAAATTTCATCCTCAAAATTGGAATCAAGTAGAAGAAAATATACCTTTAATTAAATAGATGAAGATATTGACTTTTCGTTTCTACTTCTTTCTCCTAGGTGGCATCTCTTTCTGATCCATATTTCCATAAAATCTTCACAAAATATATTGCTTTATTCCTTAATTGTTTCACATCATATTCCAATATTTTTTTAGGTTCCTCAACATATTTCAAATCAGGTTGCAAGTCAATTGATTTGGACTGAATTCTCTTTGACTCATCTGATAAATACTTCCGAAGTACTAATAATTGCATATGCACTGGCAGATTGTTATGCAGCTGCCGGCCCAGGAGGGGCCGGCTGGACCGGTCCAAGTTTACTGCAGACGGACAAAAGGGGGGGGGGGGGGGGGGCGGACAAGGTGGGCTCCACTTGGGGCTGATTTGCTTATGTGGGAGGGAAAATTTTAAATAGTAAGGGCAGTTTAGGTATTTTATAGTCATCCTTTATTGTTAATTAGGGGGGATTAGGAGGGAGAGGGAGTTATCTTGAATTTGAATGTAATTTGGAGATCTAGGGTTTCTTGCTTGGGCTCTTGGCGTTGCCGGAGATTAGGAGAGTTGTTCTTCCTCTCAAATTGAAGAACATTGTATCTTTTATTGTTTTCTTGCATCTACTAGTGAAATACAAGCATTGGTGTGGTTTTCCCTTCAGATTTTCATCTGTTTTCTCTGTTTTCCTGCGTTTGGCTGCTGTCCACTGCTGAAAACAGCAGTTTCCTGCTGTTTTTCCTCTTCCGGAGCGATAGGAATACGTGGATCTAAGTATTTCCTATCAAATTGGTATCAGAGCATCATCGTGGGACCTTTGGCGGCTGAAAACCTGAAATTTCAGCGGGCTTTGGGAGCTTTCGAAGGAAGTTTACTTGTGGTTCGTGAAGAAAAAGATGGCCGGAAAGAAGGTGGAAGTGTTGGAAGGCGAATTTGGACAACTGAAATCAGATTTGGAGGGAAAGTTCCTTGAAATCTCCACCAATAATGAAAGATTGGAAGGGAGGTTTTCTGCTATGGAGGAGATGATGAAGAAAAACTGCTTGAAATGAAGACCAATCCGGCGACATCGGAAGTAAGAGAGACCTCCGACGGCCATGGCATCGGAGAAAATCCAAACCCACCCCGGGGGAGGAGGATGCCAGAGGTGGAGATCCTGGAAGGAGAGAACGACATGCCTCCTCTAGAACCGCTCTCTAGAGAGGAGATGAGCATGGGATATGACAGAAGGGGTGCTGATTTGGGTGGGAGAAGGGAGGAGTTTCATCGCCGAGGTGCTGATTTTGAAGGTAGAAGGGAGGACTATGACGAGGGATTTGGGTACAATCGTCGAAGGGACGATCGGGACACTTGGGGAGCACCTCCCCTTCGGGGGATGGGAGGTTATGGAGGATACCGAGGGTACGGGGGAGATCCCAAGGTGAGGAAACTGAAAATGCCCATCTTTGAAGGCGAGGATGGCCATGGCTGGATTTACAAGGTAGAGCGATACTTTGCCGTCAACGGGTTGACGGAAGAAGAGAAACTGACAGCGGCGGGACTGTGCTTGGAAGGTAAGGCACTGGCGTGGTACCAGTGGTGAGACATGAGGCGACCTATTAGGAGCTGGAGGGAGTTCAAAGACTGTTTGCTAGAGCGTTTCCGAATAAGTCGGGGAGGAGACTTCTACGAACAGTTCTTTGCTCTGACACAGGAGGGGACAGTGGCAGAGTTTCGTGACCGGTTTGAGTACCTGGCTAGCAGGTTGGATCGTCTTTCGGAGACTGTGCTTGAGGGGAACTTCATGAAGGGGCTCAAACCAGAAATCAGGGCAGCCGTTAGAGTGATGAGGCCACACGACCTGGGGGAGGCCATGGAGTTGGCACAGCTGGTTGAGGACCAGATGCATCTGGAGAGAGGGGCCCGAGGCAGCAACTCCGGGGGATCCTACCGGATGACGACCACTTTTCTAGCTCCCAAGGGAGCTGCACCGGGGGGTACACGAGAGGTACCAAGGGAGAGGTCTGGAGGAGGAGGGCCTGGGGGAAATTTTAAAAAGCTTACTGATAAGGAGATGCAGGAGAAGAGGGCAAAGGGATTGTGCTTTAGGTGTGATGAGAAGTACATGCCGGGTCATAGGTGCAAGGACCGGACTCTTCAGGTTCTCCTTGTTTGCGAAGACGAGGAAGACGAAGAGGGAGGTGGGAGCAGGTCCGAAGTGGAGGAGGAGGAGAAGTTGCATCTGGATGTGGCAGAAGTCTCTCTGAACTCCGTAGTGGGATTCACTTCGAGTCACACTATGAAAGTGAAAGGGGTGATAGCTGACCACGAGGTGGTGGTTTTGATAGATAGTGGGGCGACCCACAATTTCATTTCCACCCATATTGTTGAGTTGCTTGGAATGAAATTAGTGGATACGGGAGGTTATGGGGTGATGATGGGCACAGGGAAGGTTGAGATGGGTAGAGGAGTTTGTAGGGGGGTAGTGATGACCATTCAGGGGATACAGGTGAGGGAGGATTTTCTTCCCTTAGAATTGGGGAGTACAGATGTGATCTTGGGGATGAAGTGGCTGCAAACTTTGGGGGAGACCAAGGTGAACTGGGGAGAACTGCGGATGGAATTGGTAGTGGAGGGGAGGAGAATGGTGATATAGGGAGATGTCGGCCTGTCTAGGACAGGGGTGTCTCTCAAGTCCATGATCCGAACCATCCAGGAGGTTGGGGGTGGATACTTGGTGGAGCTGCAACGACTGGAAAAAGTCAGTGTGGGGGAAGAGGGAGACATTCCTCTTGAAGTGCAACCGGTCATACAGCAGTTTAGGGAGGTTTTTCAACCTCCACAGGGGTTGCCACCGCAGAGGGAGCTGGAGCATGCCATCACTTTGAAGGAAGGGGAGACCCCGATCAGCGTCCGCCCTTACCGTTACCCTCATATTCAAAAAGATGAGATTGAAAGGCTGATCAGGGAGATGCTGGAGGCTGGGATCATCAGACCAAGTGTAAGTCCTTTTTCTAGTCCAGTCCTCTTGGTCAAGAAGAAGGATGGGAGTTGGAGATTCTGTGTGGACTACAGGGCTCTGAATAAGGGCACTGTGCCAGACAAGTTCCCAATTCCAGTGATTGATGAACTCTTGGATGAGCTTTTTGGGGCAGTGGTTTTTTCCAAGTTGGACTTAAAGTCTGGATACCACCAGATCAGAATGAAGGAGGCAGATGTTCCCAAGACAGCATTCAGAACACATGAAGGGCATTATGAGTTTCTGGTAATGCCCTTTGGTTTGACTAACGCACCTGCTACTTTTCAATCCTTGATGAACAGGGTCTTCAAGCAGTACCTCCGGAAGTTCGTGCTGGTATTCTTTGATGACATTTTGGTGTATAGCAAGACTGAAGGGGAGCATTTGGAGCACTTGAAGGCGGTTTTGGGAGTGTTACAGGAACATCAGTTACAAGCCAACCTGAAGAAGTGCAGTTTTGCCCAGACCAGTGTAGAGTACTTAGGACACGTGGTCTCACAAGAAGGAGTAGCAGCCGATCAGAGTAAAATAGAAGCAATGCAGAAGTGGCCAATGCCTAGGAACCTAAAGGAGTTAAGGGGGTTCTTGGGATTAACTGGGTACTACAGGAGATTTGTGAAGGGATACAGTGCCATTGCGTGGCCTTTGACTGAGCAGCTAAAGAAGGATGGTTTTTCTTGGGGAGAGGCAGCAACACAAGCTTTTGAGAAACTAAAGGAAGCTATGACTACCGTTCCAGTATTAGCACTCCCAGATTTCAGCCAGATTTTTGTAGTGGAAACTGATGCATCGGGATATGGGCTGGGGGCAGTGTTGATGCAGAATCATAGGCCAATTGCATACTTCAGTCAAGTGCTGTCAGCCAGGGCTAGATTGAAGTCAGTATATGAGAGGGAGCTAATGGCCATTGTCTTAGCCATTCAGAAGTGGCGGCCTTATCTGCTGGGAAGGCATTTTATTGTAAGGACTGATCAGAGAAGTTTAAAATACCTGTTGGAGCAAAGGATGGTGACCGAGGAGCATCAGAGGTGGTTATCAAAATTACTAGGCTATGATTTTGAGATTCAATACAAGCCTGGTTTGGAGAATAAAGCAGCCGACGCCTTATCTAGATGTGCAGGGGAGCTTCAGGAATTAGCTGTGTCGATTCCATTGATGGTAGATTGGGGGGCCATCATGGAAGAAAGTAAGTTGAGTGAAGAGTTGAGGAAGATAAGAGAGGATTTGGGGAAGGACAAGAGTAGTCATCCGGGCTACTGCATTGAGGGGGAGAGACTGTTGTATCAGGGGAGGTTTGTGATGCCACGAACTTCAATACACATCCCCCACTTGTTGCAAGATTTTCATGGTAGCGCAGTTGGAGGTCATTCAGGAGTTCAGAAGACCTACAGGAGGCTAGCATCCGAGCTCTACTGGAAGGAGATGCATAAAGATGTGGAGGAGATGGTGGCAAGGTGTGAAGTGTGCCAGAGAAATAAGTACATGGCCATGGCTCCGGGAGGACTACTACAACCATTGACACTTCCAAACAGAGTTTGGGAGGAAGTGTCCATGGACTTCATTGATGGCTTACCAAGATCGGAGGGGTTCACAGTCATCATGGTGGTGGTGGACAGACTTAGTAAGTATGCACATTTCATCCTCTTACGACATCCATACACCGCAGTGTCAGTAGCTGCAGCCTTTATCAGGGAGGTGGTGAGACTGCATGGGGTTCCGGAATCAATGGTGTCTGATCGGGACAAGGTGTTCCTCAGCCAGTTCTGGAGGGAGTTGTTCAGGATGCAGGGCACGGTTCTAAAGAGAAGCACCGCCTATCACCCGCAGACAGATGGACAAACGGAGGTGGTGAATCGAAGCCTGGAGACTTATTTGAGGTGTTTTGCTTCTGAAACACCGCGATTGTGGGCAAAGTGGCTTCCTTGGGCTGAGTATTGGTACAACACCTCGTACCATTCCGCTTTACAGATGACCCCATTCAAAGTGCTATATGGGAGAGACCCTCCACATCTCGTGCACTATGGGAGAGGTAGTACACCAGTATCGACAGTTGAGCAGTACCTAGAGGAGAGGGACAAGATACTGGAAGAGCTGAAGAGACATCTGATGAGGGCACAACAAATCATGAAGAAGCAGGCGGACTCACATAAGAGAGACATGCAGTTTGAAGTGGGGGAGAAGGTGTTCCTGAAACTACGACCCTATAGACAAAGGACAGTGGCTAAAAGGAGGAATGAGAAATTGGCACCAAGGTACTTTGGCCCCTATGAAGTGTTGGACAGGATTGGAGCAGTAGCATACAGATTGAAGTTACCCCCCGCAGCCACTATACACCCAGTATTCCATGTGTCTCAGCTAAGGAGAGCCATCGGGGAGCATGCAGCGAGTGCAGAACTACCAGCCACGATGACAGAAGATTTAGAAGTGGTTTTAGAACCACTAGAGCTTGCAGGAGTCCGATCAGATAAAATGGGCAACACAGAAGTGCTGATCAAATGGAAGGGTCTTCCTGATTTCGATGCTACTTGGGAGCCGTTTGAAAGTTTGAAAGAGCAATTCCCCTCTTTTCACCTTGAGGACAAGGTGAGTTTTTGGGAGGGGAGTAATGTTATGCAGCTGCCGGCCCAGGAGGGGCCGGCTGGACCGGTCCAGCCTGGACCGGTCCAAGTTTACTGCAGACGGACAAAAGGGGGGGGGGGGGGGCGGACAAGGTGGGCCCCACTTGAGGCTGATTTGCTTATGTGGAAGGGAAAATTTTGAATAGTAAGGGCAGTTTAGGTATTTTGTAGTCATCCTTTATTGTTAATTAGGGGGGATTAGGAGGGAGAGGGAGTTATCTTGAATTTGAATGTAATTTGGAGATCTAGGGTTTCTTGCTTGGGCTCTTGGCGTTGCCGGAGATTAGGAGAGTTGTTCTTCCTCTCAAATTGAAGAACATTGTATCTTTTATTATTTTCTTGCATCTACTAGTGAAATACAAGCATTGGTGTGGTTTTCCCTTCAGATTTTCATCTGTTTTCTCTGTTTTCCTACGTTTGGCTGCTGTCCACTGCTGAAAACAGCAGTTTCCTACTGTTTTTCCTCTTCCGGAGCAATAGGAATACGTGGATCTAAGTATTTCCTATCACAGATCTAATCTATAAGCCATATTTTCAATCCTATCTGTGATTTTAAAAGGACATATAAATCTTGGGCTCAATTTCCTGTCTTTCCAAACTGTTGAACACCTTTCATTAGACTGACTTTTAGGAAAATAAATTCTCCTACTTCAAACTCAACTGATCTATGCTTTACATCATAATACTTTCATTGACTGTCATGTACTGCCTTTAATCTATCTCTGATCAATCTGATTTTACTAGTAGCATCATCTACCAGTTCAGTTCTAATTATTTTTCTTTCACCTGTTTCCACCCAACACAAAGGTGTTCTGCACTTTCTCCCATAAAGAGTCTCGTATGGTGTCATTCCAATACTAGATTGAAAACTGTTAACGGCATGTGAGTTTCCCAGTTTCCTCCAAAATATAATACACACAACCTTAATAAATCCTCCAAAATCTGAATTGTCCTTTCTGATTGTCCATCTGTCTGAGGATGAAATATTGCACTAAAAGTCAATCTGGTACCTATAGCTTTCTGAATTTTCTTTCACAATTTAAAAGTGAATCGGGCATCTCTATCAGAAACTATTGATTTTGGAATTCCATGCAACCTCACAATTTCATCCACATATATTTTTGCCAACTTCTCCACTAAATCTGTCTGCTTGATTGGTAAGAAATGAACTGACTTGGTTAATCTGTCAATAACAATGCATATTGCATCTCGACTCTGACTTGACTTAGGTAATCCAATTACAAAATCCATTGCAATGTCTTCCCATTTCCACTCAGGTATATGTAAGGGTTGTAGTTGATTACTTAATTTTTGATGTTCTGCTTTAATCATTTGGCAGGGAATATATTTTAACAAAAATTCTACAACACTTCTTTTTAATCCTGGCCATCAAAACAACCCTTTCAATTCTTGATACATCTTTGTGCTGCCTGGATGAATTTCATAAGCAGAAAAGTGAGCTTCCTGTAAAATTTCTTCTCTTAAATTTCCAATATTTGAAATACAGATCATGTATTTATACTTTAGTAGTCCTTCTCCATCAATTACAAAATTCTCTAACTGTCCTGCTTGCACTTTCTTTATGATGTCTTAAAATTTTTCATCATAAGATAATGAATTGAGTACTCTATCCTTCAAAGTAGATTGGATCACTAGATGATTCAATATCATATCTTTTGTATTTTTCTGAATGACCACTGAAAGCTATAGTCTTTCCATATCTTTAATTATCTGTTCCTAGGGGTGTCAATTTCTGACACGACCAGAAAACCCGACCCGAACCCGACCCGAAAAATCCGGGTTCGAGTCAACCCGTTTGTTAAACAGGTCGGGTCCGGGTTGACCTGACAACCCGCGGGTTGACCCGTTTAACCCAGATCCGCTGGCCGTTGGCTCCACCCGCACTCGAGGACTCCGCGTCTCCGCCCGAACTAGCGGACCCTGCCCGCGCTCACGGACTCTGCTGGCCGCTGGCTCCGCCCGCACTCGCAGACCCGCTGGCCGTTGGCTCCGCCCACACTAGCGATGCCTCCCTCGCTCGCTCGCCAGCGATTTAGCCAAAATTCTGGGTCGAGTCGGGTCAACCCGGCAACCTGCGCGGGTCGGGTCCGGGTTGAGATGTCCGACCCGTTTGCAAAAATGGGTCGGGTTCGGGTTGACCCCTTTAGATCCGAGTCAACTCGGGTTCGACCCGAACCCGACCCGTCGACCCGAATTGACACCCCTATCTGTTCCTGTTGGGTGATTAGCCAATTTGTATTTCCAAGAGCTTTTCTGCTAAGTACATTTGCGACCACATTTGCGTCTTCAGGATGATACTGTATGTCCAAGTCATAATCTTTGATGAGCTCTAACCACCTTCTCTATCTCAAATTAAGTTCTTTTTGATTGAAAATATACTTAAGACTCTTATGATCTGTAAATACTTCGCATCTGACTCCATATAAATAGTTTCTCCATATTTTGAGGGCGAATACCACAGCAGCTAATTCAAAATTATGAGTGGGGTAGTTTCTTTCATGAATTTTCAATTGCCTTGAAGCATAGGCCACCACTCAACCATGCTGCATCAATACACATCCAACTCACTTTAATGAAGCATCACAGAAAATTTAGAATCCTTCTGAACCTGATGGAATTATTAATACTGGAGCAGTCATTAACAATTCTTTAACTTTTGGAAAGCTCCGTCACACTGATCATTCCATTCAAACTTTACTGTTTTCTGAGTTAATCTGGATAACGACATTGCAATCTGAGAAAATCCTTCTATAAATCTCCTGTAATAACAAGCAAGACCCAGAAAACTCCTCACCTCTGAAACTGTTGTTGTCCTAAGCCATTCAGCAATGTCTTGAATTTTATTCTTATCCATAGAAATTCCTTCACCACTAATCACATGCCCAACGAAATTTACACTATTCAACCAAAATTCACACATTAAAAATTTGGCATATAACTTGTTCTCCTTAAGTATTTGCAACACTACCTGCAGATGACTGAAATGGCTCTCTTCATCTCTTGAATAAATCAAGATATCATCTATAAACACAATTATAATTATGTCCAAGAATGACTTAAGAATTCTATTCATCAAATTCATAAATATAGCTAGTGCATTTGTCACTCCAAATGGCATTACCATAAACTCATAGTGATCATATCTAGTTTTAAAAATTGTCTTTGCTATATCTTCCTTCAAAATGCGTAGCTGATGGTATTCAGAACACAAATCAATTTTTGAGAAAACTGTAACTCCTTCCAGTTGATCAAAAAGATCATCAATTCTGAGTAAATGATATTTGTTCTTTACAGTAAGCTTATTCAATTTCTCTATAATCTATGCACATTCTGAAGCTCCCATCGTTCTTCTTTACAAATAGTTTTGGAGCTTTCCATGATGAGGAACTTAGCTCGATAAATCCTTTATCTAGAAATTCCTGTAATTGACTTTTCAGCTCCTGCAATTCCTTAACTACCATTCTGTAAGGTGCCCTTATCACTAGTTCTGAACTCGGTATCAACTCAATAGTGAAATCTATTTCTCTTTCTAGTGATAATCCTGGCAAATCATCTAGAAAAATTTCTAGATAGTCTTTGATTACAGGTATATCTTTCAACTCTTTAACTTTTTTATTTGTATCCTTTAAGCAAGAAAACATTGATACCCTTTGGATACAAATTTGCATGCTTACATATAAGCAAGGTTGTGAAAATCGGACCGGACAACAAACCAGAAGAAGGAGAGGTTCACGGTTCGACCGGTTCAACCGGATGACATAATAAATAATAATATATATTAAAAATTAATAAAATTAACATAATATAATATAAATATATGAGCATTTAATAATATTTATAAAATTTTAAAAATATATAATAAAAATTTATAAATATAAATATCATTTAAGAATAATATATTTATATGTTTATAATTAAAAATATTTATAAGAATAATATTTAATATAATATATAAATTCATAATATTAAAAATTAATGATCATTGATATAATATAAATATATAATCATTTAATAATATTTTATATTTATAAAATTTTAAAAAATATAATAAAAATTTATAAATATAAATATCATTTAAGAATAATTTATTTATATATTTATAATTAAATATATTTATAAGAATAATATTTAATATAATGTATAAATTTATAATATTAAAATTTATATTATAAATTCTTATAGTATACATTGTAATAAATTTATAATACACTAGCCCAAATGTGTAGCCCAACTAGCTCAATCAAGCCCAAATTCACATTCTAAACTCTTCATGCAACTTTTTTTAGTCCCACATCATAGGAGGAGTTTGAAGAAGTTGCTTTGAACCCTTTAAATGGTGTGAAGTACACACTTCTTTCTAAACACATTATATGTTATACTTAAGATAATGTGCATATGTTAAGGTGTAATTAATCATTATATTTAATAAAAATATTTTAAAAATTTTAATAAACTAAAATATATTATTTAATATTTAATTAAAATAAAAATAAATTTTTTTATATAACCGACCGGTTCTATCCAAACCAGACCGGTTCAGCGGTTCACCGGTTGAACCGCCGGTTCAGTCCGGATCGAGCCGGTTCAATGCGAAGCCTATTCTGTGGGCTGGATCAAACCGGTCACTAGACCGGTTCACGGTTGAACCGGCCGGTCCGGTCCGATTTTCAAAACATTACATATAAGTGATTATCATTGAAAAAATTCCTCTCCATAGAATTTCAACTCTTTTTCTCCAGGAAAATTAAACTTGACAATTTTCTTATTGCAGTCAATAATCACAAAATGCTTTGATAATCAATCCATTCTCAATATCATCTCAAACTCTTGCAATGATAAAACATTTATTGTTGCTTCAAATTCTCTTTCATTTATTTTAAAAGTCACTTGACATACACCATTTATATTCATAATAGATCCATTTGGCATCAAAACTTTTAAAATTGTATTTATTCCATAAACATTCAATCCTATTGATTTAACAAATGCCTCTGAAATGAATGAGTGTGAAGCTCCTGTATTAAAAAGAATTTGTACAGGCTTTCATTGAATTATTACCATACCTATAAAATTTATATAAAATTTTTAACATAAATATACATCATTTCTTTAACAATATTTTCATAATACACATTTATTCATTTTTCATTATTATCATTTGTAATCACTTTAGGTAAATCCTTAGCATCCTTTTAAGTCAGTGCATATACTCTAGGCAGAGTATTCTGTCAGCTTTGGCTTGGTCCTGGAGTAGAAGCAGTTGATTTTACTATTTTTGGTCTTCCAACATTTCTCTGAGATCTATTATTTATCCTTGACTCTCCTGCTAGTCTTTCTCTCAAAGTAGGACAATTCTTGGCTATGTGACCTGATTGATGACACCAGAAGCAAGTATTTGTACTAGATAAACATTCTCCTTTATGTTGCCTTCCACACTTGCTGCACTGTTCACACTTGAACTGTCACTACTATTGGATTTAGTTTTTTTCCAATTAAACTTTCCAGCTTGTGAAAGAATTTTGCTATGTGAATCTTGAGAAGTTCCCATAACATTATCACTTTTCCTCTTCTAAAAGTCACATCTCCTTTGAGTGTTTAGTATGTCCATTTCTACCCTCCTAGTCTTTCCACTAATACTGAATAATCTTCAATTTCAAGTGGAACAAGAGGCTGTCTAATTGCATCCTTTGATCCAGATAAGAATCGATGACATTGTTCCTCTGCAGTATATATTAGTTGAGGAGCATATCTGGATAATGTTATAAATTCGGCTTCATACTGTATAACTGATTTATCTCCCTGCACCAGTCTCATAAATTTACCTTGCATCTGCCTCCTTGCAGAAAGAGGCACGAATCAATCTCTGAACATTTGTGTAAAATCATCCTACTTAATTTGCATATTAGAAATTCTTTCAATTTTATTTTTATGCTGACCTCTCCACCACCTTTCTATTTCTCTTCATCAAGTGCAAAGGTTGCCAAAGAAATACTCCTCTTCTCTGGACAAAATATTCCTTCTAAAATCTTTTCAATCCTTAGTAATCAGTTTTCAGCTTCAATTAATCCCCTTACTCCCTTAAATAATGGTGGTCTCATATCTTGCAACAGTTTTAAATACTTATCCATAGTCATTCCACCACCACTGCTACTTCTTGATGGTTGATTTCTTGAATTTTGAATCAACTAAGTCATATCTGTCATCATTTGTGTCAGTGCATCAGGGTTAATATTAACATTAGGCACTGACCTTTCCTTCACTTCCTCTTCTCCAAAATCATTTTAGTTCTTTTTTACAATAAGATAATTCATTTTATATTAAATTATTAATAGTCATCCTAATGGCTCTTCCAGTATTATTTATATCTTAATTTGTCACGACCCGGCCCGGATGCTCGATCTAACGAGGCGTGACGAAAATCGGACGGTATTAATATTCCATTCTTTTCAATGATCACATTAACATAAAATCTCTCGAAGCAACTGAAGAGTCATTATAACAAAGATATTCCATAAAATCTATTTATTTCATTTTTCAAAGTTAATAATTATAACAGTCATAATTTATCTGTTTTCATTATTGCGTCGTCTTCTATAAATAATTTCTTCCCTTCCAGCCATTTTTAATTCTTTAGAGTCTTACCTGAAAATATTTATTTAATGGAATGAGTTTACAAAATAAACTTAGTGGATAACTGCTATAAAAATTAACATGCATAAGGTACAATACATATAACCTTTAATATATGTCCATTCATTTAACATTTGAATTATATTTCCTTTCTTTGGCTCATTTCATTTCATTCATTCCTTTATCCATATTATATCATATTCATATATAACATTTATAATACTTTAACATGTATCTCTTTTTCTATTTAATTAATACAGGAGCACCATCTAAATGTACCAAAGGTACAACCATTTCTATTTCCTTTTTCTTTTTACATAATATTTTCCTTTTTACGTGCACGGGTATGTTGCTTCCCCAGCCAGAATCATACGGATGTGAACTCCTGTAAATTTTGCATGCTTATCTTTTTCCCTTTTCCATTTATTCTTTATATACTTATTTTAATCCTTTCCTCTTTCGTTAATGGAATTCTTTTACCTGTATTTTAACCCACACAATGTGTATATATATACTTTCCTTCATGACGTGACATTTCATTCATTTTCAGTCATAACAATATCTATATTCATCTATGCATTTGAACTTACATTGCTTCACATATGATAGTTTCTAAAAAAAATATAAAACCTTTGAAGCAAAACTATTATATAAAATATTACTATTAGGTTCGAAAGAAAAAATATATAAAAAATATAAAACCTTTGAAGTAAAACTATTATATAAAATATTACTATTAGGTTCGAAAGAAAAAATACATATAAAATATTAAAATTTTCACAACTATAATTACCCACTTTATTTTCCTCTTCCAATCTTTGTCCAGTATTGAAAACTGACAATATTTTTTTCCTTCCTCATAAATCTTCTTTCCTCCACCGTCACCAAAGTCTATATCACTTGGATTCTTCCAACCTAAATTAAATATTTTTCTTATTATTTATCAATAAAAGAACGAGAAATGAAACATAACCTTAAACTGATCACTTACCTTTCCTTAAGAAGGAATTTCTAAAGTTTAATTCCTTCTTCTTCCTTTTCTCCCAATTTCCTTCTCCTTGCTTTCAATTCCTTCATTTTCTCTTATGAGAAATATCTCTTATTTTAGATTAAGTAAAACAAGAAAATTTATACAAGAATGGAAAGAAAATCCAACAAACCTTCTTCTCTTTTTTCCTTGGTCGTTCCTCTCGTTTCTTCCTAATCTCTACCTCTTTAGCGATAGGAATGAAGAGGAGTTGATTATTCTTATCCCCAAACGCAATCGATTGCTAAAAATGGCGAGACAAAATCTCTGAATCCTCCCACGCATGCGTTCAGTTCCGCCCCAATCGCCTGTTCCGTCTTCTGTTCGCCCGTATCTATTCGCGGCCGGTTTAGTTGAACCGGCCGGGTGAATCGATTATTACATCTATGATCTGCCTTGGACGTAAAAACAACAAATAAAAGAGAAGAACGACGTCCGAATACAAAAATATGGTTAATTTTCGTATTTCTCCTTCAATAATAAAGAAAAATACAATTAATCTACTATTTGAGAGGTGGATCAGCTCTCCCACAAACCCTAGACACCGCTAGGAACTCGCAACAAACACTAGGAAAATAAACTCAGCAATATCATGATATAAACCCTAGACAACTCCCCCTAAATAACCCTAGAACATTATAACACAAGTAGAACATTGCTAATCAATATAAACATTTTTAGGAACCATCCTAAATAATTAGGATCATCCTAAATAAATAAGCATGATTTAGGAAACCTTCCTAATTAAAACCTCCCTAATTAAATCCTTCTTAACACACAACAACCATATTTAGAACCTTCCTAATTCCCTCCTAATAAAATCAGCCATCTTTTCCTAATTAAATATTCTTAATTCCCTCCCAATTTTGGTCTTCTATGGTAAGTAAGTACTCCTCTTTAATCTTCTAGCCCGTCGCCCACCGAATGGGGCCCACCTGCTAAATCGTTCTATTAATACTCACCTTCCAAAGAGCCACATTGTCCTCAAGGTGGAACGAAAGAAGCTGTTGTTGAAGCACTTGACTAATAGTATTAAACTTAATCCAAAGAGCCACCTTGAAAATTTTGCTTGGAATGGAAGTGACCCCTCCACATCTTCGACACATCGCCTAAGCATGAAAGGTCTAAGAATTTGATAAAATTTGGATGAAAATCACCTTCTTATCAATTTCAAACCAATAATCCTCCTCTTGGCTATGTGATCTAAATCGCAATTGGCCAATATGCCCGATAAGAACACCTAATACATAGGATCCTGGCTTTTGGGGTGGTAATTCAAGCATAATAAGGTAATGGCCAGGTTCTAGTACAGGAGCATCTGAGCTTTTTATATCATTCACCCCTTCATTCGGAAACCCCCATCCGCCCCTTATCAATGCCCCAGAAGGTGGCTCTTGATGAAAGAAACTCTCCTCTTCGAACTCCTCCTATCCAATCTCCTTTTCCTTCGATTCGACCAAGAGAATCCCAATCAAATCTTGGTTAGAGTTATCCATCGTAACCACCGGTGGAGTTTTTAATTGCATCTCCAAGAGTTTCCTCACCATCTTACTCTAGAATTTCTTTTCTCTTTAGCTCAGCCCTAGGAATAGCCGACAAAGCCTTCGATTGCATCTCGATCAATTTCCTAATCATATCTTTCATATTAGAAAGCTTTCGTTCCATGGATGAAAACCTTCCTTCCATAGATGAAAACCTCTTCTCCACATCGAATTTGATTTGTTCCATCTTACTTTCCAACGCCTTCACCTTCTTTGCTTCCATAGATCCTAAAAAAATGCTCTGATACCAATTTGATGCGTCTTGGACGTAAAAACAGCAAATAAAAGAGAAGAACAGCATCCGAACATAAAGATATGGTTAATTTTCTTATTTCTCCTTCAATAATAAAGCAAGATACAATTGATCTACTATTCAAGAAGTAGATCAACTCTCCCATAAACCTTAGACGTCACTAGGAACTCACAACTAACACTAGAAAAATAAACTCAACAATATCATGATCTAAACCCTAGACAACTCCCCCCTTAAATAGCCCTAGAACAATAGAACATTCCTAATAAACATAAACAAATTTTAGGAAACCATCCTAAATAATTAGGATTTTCCTAAATAACATAAACATAATTTAGGAAACAATCATAACTAAAACCTCACTAATTAAATCATTCATAACATAATAACCATATTTATAACCTTCCTAATTCCCTCCAAATCAAATCAGCCCTCTTTCTCTAATTAAATATTCTTAATTCCCTCCCAATCTTAGTCTTCTATGGTAAGTAATTACCACCTACTTAATTGTTCTACCAATCTGCTAGGTTTTTTAGCTCATTATATGTGATTTAAATGATTTCAGGTCATGACAAAGGATCAGATGTGTGAGATTGATCAAATTAGATTTCTCTATGTTTACTATTAGCTTATTTCTTTCTATCTTATAGTTATTCTTTTGTACTCAGGATTGGAGCGATATGTTGCAATTGTACTGGTAATTCAAGAGTAATTTTTGGAGTAATGAATACAGTTGTATTTTGAGGTTTTGATTATTAGGTTTGGTTTCTGCTATTATTATTATTATGGAAATAAATAACTCTGGTGTTGAAATTTCAAAGATAAAGAAATAATTCTTTCAATTTTGATTCTGGGGCGTTATAGTACAAGAGATACCGACTCTCTCACTTCTAAAAGTTGAAAATTCGGATTCAACCTTAAATAAGAGAGCTGCACTCTCATTTCTAAAAATTGAGAATTTGAACCCAACCTTGAATGAGAGAGCCGCAAGTATGCAAAAGCTTGTACTCATTATATAAGTTGCCTAAAGTATTGAAAAGTAAACATAATAGGAAATGTTGAAAGTTAAATATGCATTGATTCCTTATACAGCTTATGATTATTATAAAAATCCCCATATTATTTACAAGTAACTGTAAAATTATATGTTACTTATTTTCTTGCACTATAATTATGTATTTTATTGAGCTTTAGCTCATAGTAGTAGTTGTATTGCAAGAAAGGAGAAAGAGCTAGTAGGCCTCTAGGCAGGAGGTTGACTACACCTTTGTGTACATACATTTTGGCTGTGTGTATAAGCCAGAGTAGGAAGCTTACATTCAAACTTTTGGGTATGCAAATGTCATTTGAATGTTTAGTACGCTCGATATTTTATTTGATGAGTTATGAATATGCTTCCAAATATGAAATGTGTAGATAAATGGTTACAATTGAAAAACGATGTGTTGAGATAGTCTGGATAGACTATTTTTTAGTTATTTGATCCAGATATAAATAATTCATGATGGGTGTTAGTAAGAAATATGTCTCTTCAGATTCTCCTTCTCTATTATACTCCATGTTAACTGAAAGGGGGTCAAAATGCACCGACACTCCTTCATAAGAGGGAATGTAGTGTTGAACAGGTGTCGGGCACAAACACGCGCCCGACACGATTGGGACACGTGTCAAAGACGGCAAATCCGTGTCAGATTAAAATTATACTTAAATTAAAACGGACACGCATGTTGAGCATGCATGTCCTTTTTATATTTAAATTATAATTTTTTTATATTTTAATAATCTTTTAATCAAATAAATGGTATTTAGGGACTATTTGAACCGTATATCCATGAATACATACCTGACTATCTATATGTCTTAAGGTTTCACTTTACACCATCGCACTCTCTTGTCTTCTTTGCTTATGCGACCAGGCGAGTCGACCGAGCGGAGAGAGTGCACGATTGAAGCCTGAAACCTCCTCATTTTCTCATCTTCTTCGTTAGTTCTTCTCTTCGACTCTGTCATTTCTGTGATAAGGCGAGCCTAACCGAGCAGGCTACTGCTCTATTTTAAGCCCGGTACATCCAACTACAGCCATACTCTCATTGTTCTCTTCACTCGTTCGGTTTCTCACTAGTTCATCTTTGCCATTTTGGGCAGTCACCGAGGGTATCGAAGAATTCTAACTCTTGTGTTTGCTCTGTCGAAGCCAGAAGAGGGAGAGTGAGGCATACGTTCAATTAGAGTATAGATTGTAAGCTTCTTTATTTCCGCGAGCGAGAAAACTATACCTTACCAATTTATTTAATTTTTTTGTTTTCATTTTTTCTCTTGGAAACATGCCATATTTATTGAGATTGTCGACTTTGTGTATATCTGTTCTTCACTCTTCTTGCATTCTTATGAAAAAGCATGATATTCTTATTTGGGTATATATATAATAGTTCTCTTTTTTGTATGCAAGTTCTACAAATATAATTTCAATTTAAGAGATCAATTGGTGCTAGATAAGTAATTATAAGATTGATTTATTATTATTTTCCATTTCTAATATGATGACATATCAATGTCTATACGCTATTTAAAAATTATAATGTCGTGTCCGTGCCATACCTATGTCCTATATTTTTTATGATGGCCGTGTCCAGCATCTGTGTTATGTCATGTCCGTGCCATCATGTCTGTGTCCGTGCATCATAGGCTTCCAAATATGAAATGTGTAGATAAATGGCAACAATTGAAAAACGATGAGTTGGGATAGTCTGGATAGACTATTTTTCACTCACTTGATCCTGATAGAAGTAATTCAAGATGAGTGTTAGTAAGAAATGTCTCTCCAGATTCTCCTTCTCTATTGCACTACAGGTTAACTGAAAAGTGGTCAAAATGAGGTGTGACATTAATGCTGATTTTATTGTATCTAAAACAATTTTTAATAGAGATAACATTTTTTGTCGTGCCCATTCCCTTTCTTTCTCACTTCTTTTACATTTATTTAAGGGAGTAATTTAGCAAATATTAAACGTATACGCAAGTTGAGTTCCATGGTAAGAAGACAGAATATAACCAAAAGTGTAAATAAAGAATTCAAATTAGTAAATAACTTTGTTAAAGGTGAACAAAAGATTAAAAATAAGCAAATAACTTTGCATACATCTCCCTTGATGTGAATACTATTAATGACAATCCGAGCAGTCCCCATCAGAGGCTTTGCCAATTTTGCCAACAACAATACACTCATCTCGTTAGTGTCCCAGTCAAAATCTAGGCGCATGACACTCTGCCAAAAAATGAAGTTCAATATTTGGGTCAGTGTGAACAGATAAATTAATAGTTTATAAGGATTAGTATAACAATCCCTCAACTGCAAAATATTAGGGAGTGATGCATGAGCATCAAAAGCAAAAATTTCAGCATTTCAAAAAGAATTGCAAAAGGCCCTTTAATGCAGGTCTTGGGTCATTGTGACAAAAAAAAATTTAAAGATTAGTACAACAATCCCTTAATTGCAAAAGATTAGGGAGTGATGCACAGACATCAACAGCAAAAATTTCCGTATTTGGAAAAGATTTGGAAAAAAACCTTCAATCCAGGTCAACAAATAAGGGAGCATCAAGTTGAAACTTGTTGCTCATCTATGTAGATTATAAATCAAATAGTGTACGGCACAACTTCAAAAGAAAGAAATCATGCAAAACAATGCAAACAAGTAAAAGCTTTATATCGTTTGAAAAGCGCTAAGAAAAACAATGATGCCAATATATAGGCAAAAAGAATAGTATAACGCCGTACACCATTTTTAATCAAAATATTTAGTGAAAAACACTTCTGCCAATATAAACATTTAGACAAGCGAATTTCAAATGAAGGAAATAGAAAATAATGGAAAAAAAGAATAGCATAACGCTGTAAATCATTACCAATAGGGTTTTCCCTACTGATTTAGTCAACTAGTGGCATCATCGGATAAGATTTCCATAGTAAAATTGAGAAGATAAATAGAAAATAGAAATTTCATGAAACTAACGAGTTGGACTTGGCCTTCAAAGGTATTGTAACAAGCCAAGATTTAAAGGTAAATCAAACATATTATTTGATGAAGAATAGTGAATTTAAGAATAATTTAACATATAAAGAACTCTGAAAAGCTACAATCAATGGAAGAAAAAGAAGGGGGCAAATTACATGAACAGTTCACATATCTCACACCATTTTTGAGAGTAACACATCTTTAAAATCATAATAATTCATCAAAAATGATTAAACCATCTTGCATTGATAGTGAACATCAACTGAAGACAAAAGAGAATCATATTATGCCAAATGCCCAATTCTTAAGCAGAAAGCAAACCTGTTCACCTAAAGTAACCCAGTGCACCCCATGTTGCCCCAAATTTGGAGGGCACGAACCAAGTGAGAACTCCTGTAACTCTAGCTTTTCCTAAATGAAACAGTTCAGTCAGTACTCTGGATTCCGTATCATGGGCTACAGATTCTTATTTTAATGTAAAAAAACTAACTATGACACTTACAATGAGTTTTGGCTTTCGATCCTTCAAGCGCCTCTGCAAAAACAATATTTGATAAGAGTGTGATCACTGACGTAAATGAAATTCACTAATTTTTAATCTTGCACCACAAACAACTACACGGTGTAACCTGTACCTAGACTGCGAATTACCAAAAAGATTAATAACATTAATGATTAGAATTCAGTCTTGTACGAATATGAATGATGAAAAGGAAAAATGATATTCGATAAAGTATCATTAACATAAAATAAAATTTGCCAGATTTTGCATTTACACTGCCGACAACTATAGTAGTTTAGCATTTACCTAAAATGCAAATTACCAATAAGGTTAGAGGGAGAGAGGGTTAAAATTCAGTCATGTATGAATATGAATGATGAAAAAGAAAATTGTACATACTTTACTTAATACTAAACTTGTCAATTACATGGTGTAAAAAAGTTCATACTTTGGGCATCTAGCTTCAATTTTTTTAAACAAATTACTAAATTTTTCATGTAGTAGCAACAAGCCGTGTATATTTTCTTTGAAAATCAGCACACGGCTCCAATAAATTCAATGTGAAAAAAGCCTAGAAAATATGCATATGTGTTTCCAAGCTAAATATTATTCTTAAAGCACAAATTTAAGGTTTTTTTTTTTGTTCTCAGAGTTCAGCACAATTTTTTTTATCCAAAAGAATAAATCAACCTCAAAAATCAAAAACTGCATGAAGACATAAATCTCACTCCTACATATTCTCACTTTAAGAATGTAATAAAGAAATAAAAAATCATTTGGTGATAAGAATTTTTCCTTCAATATTAGTCCAAAATTCAGTGTCCAACCAAAGACAGTATAACAAGCATACCTAATACACCATCAAAAATTCAACTGATTGGGCACGAATCTTGATGCAGTACATGTTGAAAACTTTTTTAATCAAATTCAAAATCATTTGAACTCCGATTTCAGCAAACTTATAATTAAACTAAGTGTCTCGACGAGATAAACCTAACAATACCAAAAGTGATCTGATCTGAGTCCAAATGTTCCCAAATTAAGCTCATGAAGTTTGATTAAAAGCATCAAGTCATTAATTGAATTATCAAACAGTCTTCAAATCTTGCATGCTTATAATCAAATCGAGTGTCTCATTGAGATGAATGCAACAAGCCTAAGTTCATTTAATTCTAAGTCCATTAAGGGACTTAAATGTTGAATAAGTGGCCTTCAATCAAAAGAAATTATATGGATTGTTTTTGATAGAGCATTTTGGGACTTTAGCTAAACTTATCAAAATATCACTTCCAAAATACTATAAATAAATCCTTATTCTTTGCATGAGGGGTACCCAAACTTAAGTTTGGAGAGAGCTTAGAGATCTAAGGAATTCTATATCATTTTCTGGCATTTGAAACTTTCAAAATCAAATTTAGAGCCAATCGAATTTTGATTTCAGCAATTTATAGTCAAATTGAATGTCTTGACAAAACAAATCTAACGACACTAAAAATGATCTAATCCTCCAAATAAGCTCATATCAAGTACTTGAAACGTGATTAGAAACTTTAAGACATAAATTGAATAATTGAACGGTCTCTAAATCTTGCAATGCTTGTAGTTAAATTAAGCGTCTCAATGAGATGAATCAAACGAGCCTAAGATCATTCAATTCTAAAGTTGTTAAGACACTTAAATGCTGAATAAATGGTCTCTAATCAAGGGAAATAATATAGACCATCGGATGGAATGTTTCAGGACTTTGGCTAAATTATCAAAGGTCACTCACAATTGCTATAAAATCCACATTCTCTATATGAAGGGGATTCAAACTTGAGCTAGGAGAGAGCTTAGCGATATCAAGATCTCTAGAGCTGTGTTTGGCATTTAATGCCCACAATCATCGCTAGTTGTCATTGTCGTCCGACCACTATCACCTAACTACTATCATCACCTAACCATCATCGTCCAACCATCATCGTCCAACTATTGTTACGTGACCATCATTGTCCACGGAGTTACCCAGCTATTGTCCTCCAACCATTGTATCCCAAGCACCATTGCTAGTCTGATGTCATTCAACCATAGTCACCCAACCTCCATACCATTTTTGCCCAATTTACATTGTGTGATCATCTTCAACATCCATCACTTCTCCTATAATCTCTACAATAAACCAGACAATTGTTATCAACTATGTAATCTCGTATTCTCCAATTAGGCGGAAGAATAGACCCTTGTAACTTCAATCACATAGTGCATTATTTTAACTAGGCTAGGCCAAGTGGTTTTTTTCTTTTTCGAGTTTTCCATGTAAAAATAATATGGCTTCTTATTACAATCTTTTTTTATTTGTATATGTGTTGAATCTTTGTATAAAACTAAGATATTAATCTCTCACTATACCACTGCAAGGGGTGCAACCGAGTCAAGACGACTGGCGAGCTGGCTTGAGCTCGACTTGGTAACAGGCTCGACGAGTCGAGCTCAAATACGATTTCGAGCTCGATGGCTTATCGAGCTCGAGCTCAAATAGCCCTCCGCTCGACTCGCGAGCTCATCGAGCAGCTCGCGGAATGCGTTGCAGGCAGGAGGCGGGAAAATGAAATCACGTGCAGGAAAATGAAGGACACTGGCGACAACGTACGTTGGTGAAGACGACGTGAATGCTAGCAACGACACAGAAACTGGCGACGGATGCTGGCACGATGAACGGACTAAGCTCGAACTACTTCTCAAGTAGCTCGACAAGCTCTTTTTTCCCCTACCGAGTCGAGCTCGACTCAAACACCCTCTGACTCAAGCTCGACTCGACTCGTTTGCACCCCTAACCACCGCAAATATTCTAGCATACAACAATACCAAATGGCATAACACATAAAACTAAAAACACAAGAACCTTTTTCCAACGAAAACAACACCAGAAAATGCTAATCCGTATCAAGGAATTAATTTTTTTAACAAAATTTTATGACTAAAACACTAAAAATCAAATGAACATAGACATGCCTGTTGTTCACCTATAGGAAAACAAAAACCCTTTCCAAGAAAAACAATACCGGAACACCCTAACCCTTAATCAAGGAATCAAATTTTATTACAACCTTCTATGATTAAAACACTCAAACAAAAATGAATAACAACATGCATGCATTCGCTAGTGCAATTATGATCTCAGGTACCATTTTCGATAGCCCTTCCACCATGCCAGCTATGGAAAGAAATAATTAATCTTAATTAAAGTAATTTAATTCCCCAATATAACAATAGCAAGCATTTCTTGAAGAAAAAGTGTAACATAGGCAACAAGGCTCACCTCTACCATTGAGGAAAACTTATATGACAATTTTGGTTCCATATAGTTGGGCCAAACTTCCATCAGAATCTTGTTCAACCAAGCACAAGGCTCAAGTGGTGTTACAGGCTGCAATGTTTTGATCCTAATAACAAGTAAATCATTGATCGACCAAGAAAAAGAATGTTACAGAATTAAATGCACAAAGGTTATACCGTTGAGTGCAATATGAGTTGCTTCCATCTTCTATTCATCCGTTCTATGAGTAGCTGCCGTTGGAACCTCCCATACTAAGAAAAAAAACAAATAACTCATGGCTTCTTCTTATGGTAAAAAAAAGTATTTCTACTTATTAATCATTCAAAATTGTAACATGGATATTATCATTTAACAGCACTCTATCTATATGATATAGATTTGATTCAAATATGTGGCTTGTTCTTCCTTACAAGTAAGCTTCTGTGCTTCATGTGTTACAATTAAACTCATAAGATAAGGCCATGGATAAAGCTGTTCAATTTAAATTTATAAAGAGGTGGAGGTAAAAAGCATGTAGAATAGAGTTAGTTCTGTAATTATTCATTGCATAATGTTTCTAATCAAGCAAGTAAGATGTTAAGATAGTACAACAAAATCATCCAACGAGTTTTCATCTAAGCATAAGAAATAGCATGGGAACACCAAAAGTAATAAGGATTAGAATAGATTAAATTAAAAGACCTGCAGTTTGGTCCCCTTAATGTAGACATAATTGAAATCATGTTGCAAATGAAGGAAACTCTACCGTCTCAGCATATAAACACCAAACATTGTCTGTCCAATAGCCAGATCAACAATTGCCTGTTCACGCAAAATGGAAGATTTGTTGTAATAACCCGAACCGATGAAGGTTGGTTCTGCGCACCTAGAGACGAAGAAGATGGAGAAAGATGAGGAACTCGATCAGCCATTTATGAGTGTGTCGGTTCAATCAATTGGAATTCGAAGAAGGTGAAGGAGATGAAGAGCTCCCAATTCCTGTCGCTTGGAATTGCGGACACCCAACGAGTAAGAGTGATCCAAGAAAGTTGATTGATCGACATCGGAAAAAGAAGGGTTAGTTTTGAAAATTTTAGAATTTATTATTTAGAATTTTTATAGTTGTAAAATTTAGAATTTGAGAATAAGGAGTAAATTATATAGATATAAATAGAAATAGAAAGAATAATTAGAATTTCATGTTAAAAACTTGATAATGATGAATATGTAATTAAATTAATAAATTAATATTATCTAAAATTTATTGAATTGTAGATAAAATTTTATAATAAACTAATAATTAGAATTTTGAAATGCTATTAAATTTATTTATGAAATTAAAATTAACATAATGATAATAAAATTTCAAAACTAATTATTAAAATAATTAATGGTTTAAGAGCAAATTTCATCATCAACAGATATAATTAATGGTTTAAGAGCAAATTTCATCATCAACAACAACAAGCCTTTATCCCACTATGTGGGGTCGGCTACATGAATCCTTTTTCTCCATTGTGTCCTGTTACAAGTCAAATTCTCATCTAAATCTAATAAAGAAATGTCATTTCTAATATTTTCTAACTAAGTCTTTTTAAGTCTACCTCTACCTTTCTTAACATAAGTCAAATCTAATACATCCACTTTCCAAACTGGGACATCGAAAGGCCGTCATTTTATGTGACCAAACCATCTAAGGAGACTCTCTCTAATCTTATCTTCCGCTGGAGCTACTCCAACATTTTCACGTATATGCTCATTTCGTATATTTTCTCTAAGAGTAAAGCCACTCATCCACCTAAGCATCCTCATCTCTACAACACTTAACTTAATATTATGCTTCTCTTTTAATGGTCAACATTCTGCACTTTAAAGCATTACAGGTCTCACTACCATCTTATAAAATTTTCCCTTAAGTTTGAGAGGGACTTTTCTATCACACAACAAGCTTGATGCATTCCTCCACTACAATTAATTTTTGTATCTATACTTAACAGTAGAGGTGTGGAAATGCTTAAGAGATGAAGGAATTTATTGGCTTACTAAACTTTTTAATATTATTTTGACGATTAAAAAGATGTCAGATGAGTGGAGAATGAGCATGTTGATTCCTATTTTTAAGAATAAAGGTGATGCACAAGATTGTGCGAATTATAGAAGAATTAAGTTAATGTGTCATACTTTAAAACTATGGGAGAGAGTTATGGAGCATAGGTTGCAGCGTGACACCAATGTTTCTCAAAATCAATTTGGATTCATGCCAAGTAGTGGAGGAATGCATCAGGCTTGTTGTGTGATAGAAAAGTCCCTCTCAAACTTAAGGGAAAATTCTATAAGATGGTAGTGAGACCTGCAATGCTTTATAGTGCAAAATGTTGGCCATTAAAAGAGAAGCATAATATTAAGTTAAGTGTTGCATAGATGAGGATGGTCAGGTGGATGAGTGGCTTTACTCTTAGAGATAGGATATGAAATGAGCATATACGTGAAAAGGTTGGAGTAGCTCCAGTGGAAGCTAAGATTAGAGAGAGTCACCTTAGATGGTTTGGTCACATAAAATGGCGGCCTTCCTATGACCCGGTTAGTAAAGTGGATTTATTAGATTTGACTTATGTTAAGAAATGTAGAAATAGACTTACAAAGACTAGGATATAAACTATTAGAAATGAACTTTCTTTATTAAATTTAGATGAGAATTTGACTCTTAACAGGACATATGGAAAAAATGGATTCATGTAGCCGACCCCACATAGTGGGATAAAGGCTTATTGTTGTTGTTGTTGTTGTTGTTGTATACTTAATAGTGTGTAGGACGCCATGGCGGACTCAAGATGGAAAGCTTCTATGAATGAAGAGATGGATCCCTTCTAAAGAACCAAACTTGAAAACTTGTTGACTATCCCAATTGGGTATCGATAGATCTTTACTATGAAATGCAAAACTAATTTACACGATTGAACATTTTAAGATAAGATTTATGACAAAAAATTCACTCAAATTTATGAAATTGACTACACTGAAATGTTTTCTCTTATAGCCAAGATAAACACAATCCGAATCTTGTTATCCTTAGCTACAAAATTTTATTGTCCTTTGCAACAATTTGATGTGAAAAAAACATTTCTATATGTCAAACTATCTAAAGAAGTTTATATGAATCTCCCACTATGATGCATGATAATAGATAAACTAAAACAAAATATGTGCAAGTTAAAAAATCAAAACATGCATTAAAAAAATAGATTAGAACTTGGTTTAAATGATTCACCAAACATATAACAATCTTTGGTCATAAATAAAATAATTTGAACCATACATTATTTTTAAAAGGGCAACAGGAAAAAATCACTGCTCTCATCATACATGTGGATGACAAGATCGTTATAAGCAACAAACCAGAATAAATGGGAGCCCTATAGGAATACTTGTCAAAGGAATTTGAAATGAAAGATTTAGGGCCCTTAAAACACTTTCTTGGAATTGAAGTATCTCAATCAAGATCGAGAAAAAGAATCTTCCTAGGACAAAGGAAGTATGCATAGACCTACTACATGAAACTAGTAGGTCAACCTACCAATCACCTCACACTCCAATAGAAGAGGGCTTGAGCCTATGCATTGAAACAAGTCAGGTAACAATAGATTGGGAGAGATACCAAAGACTAATTATCAAAAAATTAATGTACTCTGCTCACACAAGACCAAATTTCGCCTATACTCTGACTATAGTCAATCAATGCATGATCTCGATGAGCAACATATGAATACAGACATAAATATTTTTAGGCATCTAAAATTTGCCCGAGGAAAATACAAATAAGCAAAATATAGAAATATATACGGATGTTAATTGGGCTGGGGTAGTTGAAGATAAACGATCAACTTCAAGATATTTTACCTTTGTAGGTGGGAACTTAGTTATATGGACAAGCAAGAAACAAAATGTTCTTACAAGATCTAGTACAAAACTTGGGTAAATAAGAATGGCCTTACGAATTTGCAAAGCAATGCGTTTAAAAATTCTCTTACAAAACTAAGGCTATTCCAAAAGCAACCAATCCAGCCATATTATGACAATAAAAAAGCATGTGACATAACCCATAAGACAGTTTAGCATGACCATACAAAGCACGTTGAGATAAATAGATTCTTTATTAAAGAGAAACAAGATAAGAAAGTTGTGAAACTACCAAAGATTTAATCAAAAGATCATTTAGCAGATATTCTTACCAAGGGAGTATCTAATCGAGAATTCTCAAAGTTCTTATACATGTTTAGCATGTGTGATGTCTGCGCACCAACTTGAGAGGGAGTTTTGATATTATCAACCACGGAATGATTATCCAACTCAATAATATGTGTGCACTAATCATATTAAACATAGGATGATTGAGCACCTCAGGAATCAAGATTCCACATCCATGTTCATGTTTTCTTTTATTACTACCTTTATTTACATACTGATTTGTTTCTTAATTGTATGATTATTTAAAAGACTCGCAATTTTTTTATAAAATGAAAGTCAGAGAATTCAATTCTGATATTAAAAGAGACAATTTAGGTCACGTCGGCCATCCTAAATTTGTAAATCTCTCTTTCTGAACTTTACATAGTCTGGTTCCTAATAAAGCCTATATTTTAAGAAGAAAACTTGATGACAAGAGGAAAGTAACTGAGCTTTGCAAGCAAATCAAGCTAGGATACCTAAAATAACAGAAAAGGATTAATGAGAAATACGAGTTTATATCATCACAAGCTCAATGAAGCAAAAAATCAGTAAATGAGCTGAATACTCTAATAGAACAATATGAACCACTGTAAAATGCATAAGAAATCCCTAATTGATGCGGAAAGGGTGTCGGCTAATGCAACATAAAAATCCATAATTCATAAAAAGCAAGAACCCACTTTTCATTCAAAGCAAAATTCCAGCCCACCTCAATAGTAGCCCAGACGGCAAACGCCATGGGAATCCAATTGGAGAAAGGCACTAGCCAGCGTTCGATAGCCCATGCGAAAAACCCTAACGGTATCAAGAAGGGCAGCAGCGGCTTCTCCTCGATTACATGGTTTAAGAACTCCACTGCCTCCTTGGCGTAGAGATTCCTCATCCTCTTTCTATTCATCTCCGCGTCTTGCTCTCTGGTCCTCCCTCTCTCCTCCAACACCCTCAAATCTCTTCTAATCCATAGGATATGAGCAAGAAACCAATTTCTAGAATAAGGCTCACCATATCCGCGTCTTGCTCTCTGTGTCCTCTTCCAACGCCCTCAAATCTCTTCTAATCCATGAGAAATGAGCAAGAAATCAAAATCTATAAGAGGGGAAAAGAATTGACGGTGAGGAGTCTCCTGGGATGAGCAGCGGTAAAAGGTGGAACAAGAAAATGGCGCTTTTGGACCAACGACTTCTGCACCTGCAATCCAGGTCAACAGCATCATCTCTCCGACGAATTAAAAAAAACCATTTATTGAATAAATTAATCCTGATTTGACCAATACAAATATTGGCCAAAGTGAAATTTTCCCATCCCATCCAAAGGCATGGGAGGCTCCCACCGGGAGCTTTGGCTTCCACAGGACGGAAGAACAGAACTCGTCTCTAAAAGCATTAGAAGGTTAACGGTCTTTTGTAGCAGAAAGCAGCACCATCACACTCTTATTATGGCGTTAGGAAAATAAATAAGAAGGACAGCTGCACGTATTGGCCCCACCAGTTATAGGTGTACACATTTGTATTTTGGCACTTAGTTTTTCCTCAATTTATTTTTAAGAAAATGTCTAAGACAGTATATTTACATATTTTTAGGGTGGTTGGTTGATGAATTTGTTAAATTAAATTGAATTCAATCAAATAATAGGTAAAGTAGAACAGAATAGTCTTTTTTTTTAGGACTTTTGAGTCAATTAAATACACTCACACATTCTACGTAAGTTTCGAGCATAAGACCTCTTATTTGATAGTCAAAGTTCTCGACGAACAGATCAAGACGAGCTCATCAATAGGAACAAAGAGGCCAAATATGTTTGCTTTGGTTCATTTTTTTTATTCAAACCACATAGTATGTATCCCTAACTATCAATTTTATTTTTTTGGGCAAATTAACCTTTACATAATAAAAAATGATATGTTTGTCGGATAAAATAAAGATGTGTATTATATGAGCTTTGGTATAAAATTTAAAATTAGAATATGACTTATTTAATTAACTTGTAAAATGATAAAATATTTTAATTATAATTTATATTTACATGCCAAAATAAGATAGCTAATGAAATACTATTCATTGATATGGGGGTACATACATAAAATATGAATATTATACATTTGAAGGTTAAAATTTTGTAATTTTTCTATAACGTTTCAAATGATATATAAAGCATATATTTTAGTGATTCATACATGTAGGTATTATATTTTTTATAACATGCTAGAATATTCATGACACTTGCTACGTCGCCAAAAAAACGTCTTCATCATATATGAATCTCGAGGCATATTCAAGTTGACAACCTTTAAAATTAAATTCAAGATCATTTGAATTCCAATTTTAGCAAATTTATAGTCAAATTAAATGTCTCGAGGAGACGAACCCAACTACACCAAAATTGGTCCAATCCAAGCCCAAATGGGCCCAAATCAAGGGAAGCATATTTAGAACGTTCAAATCATTACTTGGACGACCAAATGATCTCTAAATATGGCATGCATATAATCAAATCAAGAGGCTCGACGAGACGAATCCAACGAGCCTATGACTGCTTAATTTTGACATCATTAAGGCACCTAAATGCTTGATAAATGTTTTATAATCGAAAGAATCAGTATAGGTCATCTGATGGAATACTTTGAATTAGCCCCAAATCTTCTTCATATTTATGGGACATACCACTCTCAAAATTTATAAATATACCCCATGTAACAACCCAAAATATGAAAATGCATTTTAAAATGAAATATTTGAATTTTTGTTTGAATTGGAGCGCTGTGGCGCTGAGATTGTGAATGCTGCGGCGTGGGTCTGAGTACTGCGGTGATTAAAAGTGTTTTTATATATATTTTATTCTAAATATCTATGTCATTACCCTCACCCCTCCCTCACTCGTGTGTCTTACCTAGGAAAAAACTGAAGGAGGAGAAGAAGGAAGGGGGAGAAGAGGAAAGAGAAGAGGTGAAAGAGAATCTTAAGGGCTTTTTCATCGGTGATTTTTGTTAAGGAAATTGTTCTACTCAAAGTAAGTAACTATCCTCTAACCTCTATTTTCAATGATTTTGATTTCTACGGATTCTATCTCATCTAAATCTTTAAAAAAAAAATATTTTCTTCTGATTTTGTTAGCTTTTCCCGTGTAAATTTTGATATGTTATAGATTTAATCATTCTAAATAAAATGATATGATTTTAATGTATTCTCACAAGTTAAATTTGTATATAGAAATTTCTCTATGAAATTGGTAGGAAAATGTATACTGGAAAGAGTTGAAAAATGGCGTATTATGATTTGATATGATAATTTAAAATATATGATATGATGAAATGAACATGAACGTAATATTGAGATGTGATACTAAAATTAGGTCTGTCACACTAGGGTTACAGGTCGGGTTCGGGTCCAACCTGTAACTGACCCGGCACTTTTTGACCTGACCTGAACCCCATCCATTTTTTAAAGCTGGTCAATTTTTCGGACCCAAACCCGACCCACTTCGGGTTCGGGTCAACCCAACCTGACCCATAACTTTATCCAAATCCTGTAAATCTAATGCTGCACAACTCAACGTAACGGCGACATGAAATCAAATGCGGGCAGACTTGACGGCAGACTATATGGCAATTGCGATGCGACTCGACAGCGATGAGAAGCGGCACCACTCCACGCAACAGTGATGCAATTAACTCGGGCAGATTTGAACACGGGCAGACTCGACGCGGTCACGGGGGTACACGACTACACGCAACTCAACTCAAACTCGGGCATTGGGCAGACTCAACGCGGTCACGATAGACTCGATGCGAAATCCTGGGTCACACGGGTTATTCCAGGTCATTCCCGGATTTCTAGGTCAACCCGAACTTGACCCGGTTTTACAAATGGGTCAAAATCCTGAACCTGAACCCAAACAGTTTCTTAAATGGGTTGACCCTAACCAGAAATTTTTTGAGTTAGGTTTGGATCGAGTTTTCGGGTTGTGTCAAATATTGACACCCCTAACTGAAATGTGATGCTAATATGACTGAAAGGATGAGCTATAATTAATACTACTCATATAGAAAATGATATACTAATTTATATCAGATATATATAATATGATAACACCAACATGATAATTTCAAGATTAATTGATTAGGAGTCATGAGTTATTGAAAATTGATTGGGAGTTATATGGAGTTAGGGCGACTGATCCACATAATTCAAGGTGAGTTATAAGGGGTATACTGATTGGGAGTCATAAGGGGTGATTGATAGGGAGTCAAAAGTGCTAGAGCAATATATAAGATACCCTCATCTGAATATATGATAGAATATTGATTACTGAGCATTACTATTAATTTCTTATACTGATTACTAATACTAATATTGACTATTACTATTGATCTTATACGGGCATTGACCTTATGAATATTGATTTATGTTACTACTTACTGTTACTTAATATGGATACTGACACTACTTATAACTGATAGACTGACAAGAATTATTGAATGATATAACTGAATGAAATTGATTGTATGATAAAGACAGAATGATTGATTAATACAGGTGATCGTTACAGATAGCATATATTGCTTTATAGATTTTCTTATATGATTTATAACATATTATTTCTCTTTGCCTTGTATTAATTTTAGTTGTAAAATTTTAGTTATTTTTTGGGCTTTTATACTTATTATGTGATTTGACATATTTAGAAGAAAGGGTAAGGACCATGTTGCATGAGGCATTTGATAGCATGCATAATTTTCTTTCAACATTACTAGTTTATTTTTTTTAGTTTATCTAATTTATGTATATTTTTTCGTAGCTAGTGTCACTATTGTACATATTATTTTAGTATTTTAGACTCAGGATTTTGTAGTAGAATGTTAATATTAAGTGTAGAAAATAGAATGATATTTTGTTTGTTTATTTATTTCCTGTAATATAATTATTCAGCTCTCAATGTTAAATTGATTTGGTTGTAAATAATTGAGCACTGGTTACTAACTGAAAGAAAAATGAATAGAATGAATTGAAAAGATAAATAAAGAAAAGAACAGAATTTTCTTCACTTTAGATCTCGGGGTGTGACACCCCTTCTTTCCTCATGAAAGGGGGGCTTGGATCTTTAGAAGCTTGGATCTTGGGCTAGAGATCAAGAGAGCTATAAGGCTTGAAGAATTCTATAGCTCCACCTTGGCACCACCACCAGTAAACCCTCATTGCCTGGCTACTACTATTGAACATCCTCCCGACCATCGCCATCAAACCACCCTCCGATCACCACCAACGGGTCTCCCTTTGACCACCATCACCTGCCGACTAAAGTCCCTCTAGCTATCATCGTCCACTAACTACAGTCCCTTGGGCCACCATCGCCTATCGACTATGGTCCCTCTGCCCACCGTCGCCCCCCGAATACAGTCCCTCCGTCCATTGTCGTCCGTTTACTACAATCCTTCCTGCCACCGTCGCCCGACTACGATTTTTCCGATCACCATCGCCTGCCAATAATGGTCCCCTTTACCTTAGTTGGTCGATTATGGCCCCTTCGACTTTCGTTGCCCGACTATGATCCTACTACCCAAACAAATATGACAACACTCTCTTGAGAACAGTTCTCATGTCATTATATTCTCTCAATTCCAACAACATGATGTATATTGAGCCAACACCTTCCCCCGAGGAAGGGCATCATTTGTAAGTAATAATAATCACTAGTGGATTCATTTCAACTGGGTCAGGCTCATGAATTTTTCCCTTTTCAAGATTTTTACGTAAAAATCTTGGTGTCACTTATGACTCTTATACCTCTCTCACTTATCTATCTGTGTGTTGAATCATTGTACAAAGTTTTGGATGCTAAACTCTATCTCTCTACCACCACGAATGTTCCAGGATGCAACAACACTAAAAAGAGTTTATTTGTAATAACAATATTTAAAAATTTCACACACAAACAAATAAGATAAGTTAGGAGCAACTTATGAAAAGCATGAGATTTTTTATGTGAAAATCTAAGAAAGGAACAAATTATGGTGCTTAACCCATTTGAAATGATTCGACTAATATATGTTATAAATTATGAAAAATGCATTTCCCACTAATTTGTGAATTCTTTGATACTATGTAGTAGATATGAATTATGCATTGTGACTTTCACACTAGAAAGAGGATCCTTAAGGTGTTAAAGTTATATTTAATAGATTATTAGTGATATGTTGTGTTATTCTTCTAAAAGAAATGAAGACCAATGACCAAGTAGCTGAGCATAAGTCTCAATGTCAATGAGCATCGACATTAATGGTGACGATGGGCTACAAGCTTATCATCAATGGCATGTGTTGAGGTCAGCAGGTGTCGATGTTGGTGTTAATAACTTGCATTGACCTTATTGTTCATGGACTGTGTTACTTTTGGCAACATAGGGAGACGAGGTTGATGTCGAAATGTAGTGTTAACATTCTTCATGATTGCATGCATCGATGTAAGTATCAATAATGTGCATCGGGCATGTTAGAGGCGATGCATATCTATGTTGATGTAGATATTTTGCATCAATCTTGTTGGCAATCGCTTGTGTCGACATCAATCTTGATGGGCCTTGTTGATCCACATAATCATATATCATTCTTCAAGCATTTAGGTGTCTAAATAATTGTAAAATTGAGTTATATTTACACTTGTTTTGATTATATGCAAGCAATATTTAAAGACCATTTAGGCCCTCATATAGTGTCATAAAGTTTTCAATTACACTTTAAAGTTTAAATGCTTAATTTAAGTTCAAATGGATTCAGATCAAGATATTTTTGGTGTTTTTGCGTTCATCACATAAAAAACTTTTTTTTCAATTATTAAGTTTGATGAAATTGGAATTTGGATGGTCCTAAATTGAATTCTAGAAATTTTTAGCTCAAATGGTGTGTTAAGATTCGTGCTCGGATGGATGAATTTTCGCATGATGTATTGTTTGCTCAATATTTTTAAACGTCAAAGTTTAAATTTGCAACATAAAATTATGATTTTTAAAAAAAAATACAAGGTATGATCACTCTCTGGTCATCAACATTGATCTTCTCTTGAGGTCATGAACTTATATATATATATATATATATATGAAATATGCTGACATCATGTTCGAGCAATAGCTATGTGACTTTTAAATCAAACTTTATTTATTTAGCCCTTAGATTAATATTTTTTTATTTCATGTTTTAATACAAGCTTTTTTTGTTTATGTAATCAAATTATTTGAAGTGAGGTGAAAATTGATGAATTCTCAATCAATAAGTAAGAGTGACTAATTTTTTTGAGAACTTATCCTCTATAGAAGACTATACCCTTCAACTATCTTTGAAACTACATGACATATCTAGACTTAATTAGTTGTAGGAGAAACTTTTACAATGATCTTATCCAACATTCGAAGCCCTCAAAACTCGTAAATCAATGTGCATCTTTGTTATCTTTAGATCAATGAAGATTGAGTACCATATGGGGCTTATGTCTTTTAAGAATTTTAGATGAGTAGAAACCTTATACTTTTTAGGCCTATGCCTTCTATGAGTTTGGATGAGCATAAATGTTATCTTTTTAGGCTTAGGGTTTTTAAGATTCTTAGATAAATAAAAATTTTATTCCTTATGAGGCTTATACTGTAATAACCCAATAATTTATAAAAGAGTTTAAAATGAATTAATTTAAAATTTTGAAAAAAAATTCATTGGAGTGCTGTGATGCTGTGTTAATGAGCACAGCGGCATTGCGAGCGCTGGATGACAGCGTGATAGCGATATGTTCTTTGTTCTACAATAACCAAGATTTCTGCATGCAACGTCGCGGAGCTGTGGTATGTTGCGCCGTCTCTCCTAAATTTGATAAACATATAATATCTTCCATTCTAGTAAACTTTCATCATATAAATTTTAATATGCGATAGATATCATCATCTAAAATTTTATAGGTTGGTTTTGCCTATATGCCATTTTATTTAAAATAAGTAGAGTAATACGAAGTACGAAATGATCATGAGTTAGTATACTATATCTGGTTATGAAATACATAATATATATAAAAGTTATTATACATTTGACATAATATGTATTTTGGCATAATACATGCATTCTAATGGATTTATATATAATGGATACTATTTATATTGATCCTTTATACGATTATTGATCATTGGTTACTAGGTTACACTGGATGCATATATACAAATTTATATTGTTTTTTACATGTTTATACTCATATGAATTGAATAAGTACATACATATTATTTATATTTCTATACATTGACTATATTTGTAGGTTCTCATAACCCGCTAAGCTGTTTGCTCATTATGTAATTTTTATATGATTTCAACGAATGGTAAGAAGCTAGTGAAGTAAGGTTACTTTTGTTGCTAGTTTAGGTTTGTAAATCTTGTCGTTGTATTTTTTGTAGTCATGACTTTTTAGGAGTAGCAAGTGAAATGAAATGTCTTGTAATCATGACTATTATGTATTTGACATTGGGAAATTGCTCAATGTATTGATGTTTATGAAATGAAATATTTTTTTCAGGGTGAGAAAGTTTAAAATAATCAATTCTTTCAAATCAGATTTTGGGGCATCATATATAGTTCTAATATTTTTAGATGAATACAAATTTTGTATAATTTAAGCCTTACACCTTTTAAGATTTTTAGATGAATAACAATTATATACCGTTAAAGGTTAATGTATTCTAATATCTTTAAATGAATAAAAAATCATATACTTTTTTAGACATATTTTTTTGAGATTTTTGGATCAGCAAAACTCATATAGCTTTTCAAAATTGTGCCTTTTACGGTTTTTATATGAATGTCGACATGGGTTGCCACTTGATATAGCATAAAGGTGCCATAAAGAGGACCTATTCTTTTTTTTTTTTTCAACACTAGCTTTTACTTAGGCTTTTATGCTGGCATACCTTCAATGGTTTTACAACGAGCATGTCTTTATTACATTGAATTATTAGAAGTTTTCTTTTCAAAAATTAGTAGAAAAATAATCTTATTTGATGGCCATTGGTTATTATTATCGATAGATCATGATAACAATAATTTTTATAATAATACATTGAATGAATGGAGTTTGGTTATTATGGAAAAAGATTAGCATGATAGAAATATATCAAAGCATATCTTCACTTTCCCTGATGGCTTTTGCCCTCCCTAGCTGCTTTTCTCCTGCCCTAGCCGCTCTCCTCTGCATCGCCTGCCTCTCGCTCTCCTTCGGTGGTTGAATCGGATTCAGGGAAGTTCCCCTTTTCCTTCCCTCGGTCTTTCCTGTGGTGTTTTTTTTTTCCTCACTTGATATTTTCCTCCTTCGTTTGGTTTTTTTGGTTTGATGGCGGGTAGCCGTTTGAAAGATCCTTATTTTTTGAATGGGAATAACTCTACTCGTTCCTTTAGAGATGCCTTATATGGTGTTTATCCTTCCTCGAACTTCCCTGAGCTCAAAATTACCTCTCACAGTGGGTTACCATCATTGTGGATTTTGGAAAAGGAAGTTCTTGCGCTAGCTGCCCCATTTGAGTTCACTTTGGTTGAGAAATTTTTGGGCTAGAGACCATTCATTGACGTAATCAGGAAATTTTATTAACCTAAAGCTTAATGGTGATATTTCTGTGACTATTCTCAATCCAAAGCATGTGTTGATTAAACTTATTAATAATCTGAATTATTGTAGAGTGATCACTCATCACTCTTATTTTGTGAATAATTGTTTTATGAAAATATTCAAATGGATGCCAATGTTTGATATCGAAGTTGAATCCCCCATTATTTTGATTTGAGTCTCTTTTCCCAACTTTAGGCCTCACCTTGTTTCTCCTCGAATCCTCCATGGCCTTGGTTCACTGTTTGGCCGGCCTCTTAAAACTAATAATGCCACTTCTATTGGCTCTCGACCTTCTGTTGTGCGTGTTCTGGTTGAGTTAGATGCTACCAAACACTTCCCCGCTAAGGTGTGAGTTGGTCCAGAAAACTTCAGTAACATTCAATCTATAGTTATGGAGGATTTTCCATCTTACTGTTCACATTATAAATTGCTAGGCCACTTGAAACTAGAATGTACCATTTTACATCCGCATCGTGATCATACCCCTACTATTAACCCTCTTTTTGTTCATGGGGATGATAAGGTTCGCATCATTTTTGTTGACTTACTTGTGCATGAAAATGTTGAACATATGGTTGTGGGTCATTAGGATAGTGGGCCTTTGATTCATCCTTCGATTGCTGTTGATGTGGGGCTTTCGGTTGAGCCCGATTTGTTGGTTTCAGATGCCCCTATGGCTTCCCCAGAGGCTGGTCTTGTTTTGGAGGCTTGTAGGGACATTAATAAGATGGTTGATGACAATTTATCTCTACCGCCTGGTGGTGAGTTTTGTCCCTCTTCCGTTGTTTTTGTCAATAATTCTGGCCTTCAATATGCCTCGCCTTTAGTGGATTTGGCTTGTTCTGTTCGAGAGGCTTGTGAGGATATTATTGTTGAGAATGCTAACAAATTGCCTATCATGCTTGGTTGTGGTTATCCACCTGTTGCTGTTGAGAAGGATACGAAGGAAAATGTTATTGTTTTGTCTCTTAATAAGGTGAGTAGTGAACATGGGGATTTGTGATGTTAACACGGTGGTTTTGCATGATTCTTCTAGTAGAATGGGTGTTGCCTCTGATGAATCACCCTTGCCTTCTTTGGAATCAATTTTGTCACCTAATATTATGGTTGCGAATGAGAATGTGCCACTTATTGATGTTACGATCTCTCTTATTTCGAATGATATTTTGAAAGCTCAATTGACATTGAAAATGAAGGGTTCTTATGTGGACCAATCTGATTAGCTTGATAGGACTTTTTCCTCGCCTTGCAGGGGTGATGGAGAGGACTTCGATGGGCCTGAGGATGAGTTTCATGCGATGTATAATTTAAATGTGGGTCACATACTTGAAAAACCTTTTTCCCATGTGGGTGGCAAACGTCGTAGGCAAAAATCTAAAAAGAAGTAATTCTTTTTGTGTTTGTTCATGCTTCTGCTGTTGGCCCTCCTCTTAGATGGGCCTTTTTTCCTTTGGTTATTTTTGTCTTTTGGTTGTTGGGCTCTGTGTTATTGTTTGGTTTTCGGTGTGCCTGTTGGGCTTTGCTTGCTCAGCTGTGGGTGTTTTGGGTTGATGGCTGGGATGTGGGATTTGGTTGGTGTTCAACTGTGTTGTTTGGGTTTGGGAAAGGCTGAGGTGTTGGGTGGTGTGTTCTCTATGTGGTGATCAGTTGGCTCTGTTTCTGATGGTTGGTTGGAGTGTTCTATTTGCCTTTTCCTTTTGCCTTTTCTTTGTTATTTCATTTCTTGCAAGTTGATGTTTGTTGGACCTCTCAAGGTGTTGGCATTGGTTTCTTCCTGATACCCTCTCATGGGTGGTTCTCTATGTGGTACTTGCTTTTAGTTTGCTGTCTTTTCATTTGCTTGATTATTGTAATCAAAGCCTCGTAGGTTTTGCTTTAAATAATATATTTTTAGAGGGCTTTGGATTCTTTAAGGACTTGTAACTTTTCTTTCCATTAACGCGTAGGCCCATACTAATGGGTTTTATCTAAAAAAAACCCAAATCTAAATGGATGCTCACATCAATGTGTTCAATCCTTATAGATATTTAATGAATATGGTTCAAAATTTAGTTGATGTATGAGTATAAGGATGAAAATTTTATTTAAAATGAAGATTCATGACTATTATATTTTTATGAAGTGTGTGCTATCAATTACTTTTACTATTTTATTAGAAGCAATTTGAGGCCCATCTATTGAACAAAGCTAATTCTTTTAAATTTGTGCTCCACATATTTGAGAGAAAATTCTTAAGTGCATAATACTATAATAGTTAACTATTTTAGTTATATGCATTGTATTGAAAATTGAACCCAACCGGCTGGTTCGATCGGTTCAATTGGGAACTAGTTGGCTAGTCGGTTTGAATTTTCTCTAAAATCGGCTTCGTATTGAAGTGGATAAACCCAGTTCGATCAGGCGGTTTGACCATGAAACTGGAGAACAAGTCTCGATTTTTAAGAACCGGCTTGTTCAATTATTATCTAATTAATATAGTTAAATGATTTTATTTAATAAATTTAATGTAACTTAATAAATTTAATAAAACAAAATAGATTAAATATTTTTAAATTTATTTATTTTTTATAATAATCAATTTTTAAATAAACTCCAACTAAGCTTACTCATATGGCATCACCATCCATATAACTTCTTAGCTCATTCAAATAAAAAAAGCTATATAAATAATACTAACCTAAAGCAATGTGAGACTAAAGAACTAAAGTGAACTTTCCAAGTTAACAACACATAAACTATATATTTTTAAACATAACTTTTAATTAATTTTTATAATGTAAATAATATTTACTTTTTAGTTAATAAAATTTAATGTTTATGTATTTAACTATTTAATTATATAATATATAACTAATTTTTTGTCTACTTTTTAATTATAAATAATATAGTATGAATTTATAAATACAATTTCATAATTTGAATTATATATATAATTCATAGGAGTAAATTATACCTAAAATTATAACATAAATTAACAATTATTTATATTAAATTTATACATGTATAATAAAAATCAATGATTGAAGATATTTATATTTAAATTTACAATTTGCAATTATCTCTATTTAAATATATAATATAAATTAATAATTATGTATATTTAAATTTATAATTATAGAAAATATTATTTATGTATAAATTTTATTTATATTTTAATCTTAAAATTATATTATTTCATAATTATTATATCATCATCTTATCATTTAAATATCATTTATATATTTTTAATATTTATTATCTCATTTAGTTAGACCCCAATTCAACTCTAATTCTTAAAATAATTTTTAATAAAAAAATTCAATTTTTTATAAAAAATTATTTTAAGAAATAATAAAAAAATCCAATTTTTATAACTTTGTTATAAAGTCAAATTTCATAATATAGTATATGTTTTGAGCCTTGAGCTGCGGATCCTTTCACTATTTCCCTGTACTCTTTTTGTGAGTAGAAGCTTTAATTAACTTGCAGTACGCGCATCTGAGCTTTTGTACTTGCCTCTCAAAATGTCTCCTTATTTCTGCTCTCGGATCTCTCCTCAGGTCCGCTCTCTCCGTCATACCTCTGGCTCTCCTCTCTCACTCTCTCTCTCCTTCTTTCTCTCTCTTGCTTGGTTGATTTGCTTGCTAACTATTACTTCTACTTGCTGAGAAATAGGTATTTTCTTGAATTCCTGATTTATACCATACTTTTGATATCCCTTTTATTGAATTGCCCATCGTGTCACTGAGGCGATGTGAAATGGAGTTTTTACAGAAAATTCAGCAAATTTGAGAGTCTAGCTTTCAAAGACTAATTTTGAAGTAAAATTTGAATTTTTCTTTTTCAGCATTGTTCTTTATTTTTGTTGCACTGATTTCTGATTTATGTCTTTCTGCTTTCTTTCTATCTAAGAGCATAAAACTGTAGTACTTGTGTCCCTGCTGACCATACTAAACCCTAAAAACAACCTCCTTGGCTATTGGATTGTGAGTTCGACTAAAAAGGCTTTACTTGCCATTTTTGTTTAGGCTCCTATTTTGTGCAGAGCCGTGCAGCCATCCATTGTGGCAGAGCAGCAATCCTTTTTTGTTTTCGGAACTTTGAACAAAGAAATTCTTGGCCAAAGATTCACTTCCAAAGCTTGTAATATCAGGGTTGAATGTACCTTTTTGGGCGGATCAAGGATCGTGCCTCCAAAAGTCTTTCAAAGAAATATCAGCAATTCAAAAGACTTCGTTGTTTCAGCTTCTTGTAAGAATAAAGCTATATACTGAAATAAATCTACGGTGAAAATGAATTTTCTCTTTGGTTGTGGATTTTATTGGGGGAGCACATTGCTCAGATTTTTTTCACTAACCTTCTTATGTTTATGGCTTGTTTTCTTAAAAGCACCAGCTTACCTTATATTGGAAAACACTGTGTTAGCTGAATTATAGCTCAAGATTTTGTAGACTAAAGGAGTTGTTTGTCTAAATTAGGATTTAGTAAATCCTGCAAGCTTTAAATCCTGAAAATTGTGGCATGATAGATTTTAAATCTTATTAAATCTTAGTACATAGTTTGGAAAATATGTTCAAGATTTAGGATTTAAATGAAGGAGAAAAAAAGGCATATTGAGGAGAGTTGTATACATCTATTAAATCTTATTTTATGATTTACTAAATGGAATATTTACCTTAAAACAAGTGGAAAATGTGATATAAAAAGGTAGTAGAATTTATGTGACCAACAAAAAAAAAAGTTTAATGAGATTTAGCTTGAATCTTGGTTAAATCTTGCAACCAAATTGCCCCTAAAGGTTTCCATAATGCAAAAAAAATCTATATTTGTTTTATAGTGAAGATGGTTGATCTGTTAACTATTCTTATGAGATTTAACGCCTAAAGTTTGCCATGTATGTGCATGTATAACATTGTTATTTGTTATATCTTGGTGCAAAAAATGCAATGTTTTCTATACTTGGAGAAGTATATAGACTTTTATTTATCCTTTATATCTATTATCATGGATAATGATGTGCTATTAAGGAATGAACTTAGCTTTTCATTTTAAATCATTGGTTATGTGAGCAATTAGAAACCAAGGCTTAGTTTCATTGGCCTTATTACATGTCTTTCTCGTGTATATAGAAGGATGGTCTAGGATGATGCTGTCAAAAGTATATGTTTTAGAATGTTGTATTTGTTCCCTCATGTTATTCTATGTTACTTGGGTGGTCTTGATTGTGTTAAGCAATGAGGCCATGTAAAATCAAACATGATGCTACCCATCTAGTTGGCTCCATGTGATGCTGGTAGTTACAAGAGCATGACTCAGTGGTTATGATGCACTATGCTAGTTGGCTTGGTTGTTGCCTCAACAAGTTGGTTGACGGTCGAAACAAGACTTACTGTAGTTAAGTTGAGCTAGCCTATTTAGGTTGCAGGCTTGTGACTGCATCAGGTTACCCCACGCCATGATTTCTTGGCCTCTAACTAGGAAGTTGACTAGCACGTAATATGTTGAGACAATTGCCCTGAATATATTTATGAGTAGTTGCTTGAAATTCACATTGTACATAGCGGACACATCCACCAACTCGACCATGGACATGCACAGGGGAGTGATGGTTGGATATTGATTAATGAGGTGTGCTTCATTCTCCTTGTATGGGCGAGCTACATGGTGTGCTTCCTCCATTTGTAGGGCGAGTACTCCTGTTATTCTCGACCATTTAGCCAACAGGGGATTCCTTTATTGGTTGTGATGTGTTTTGCCTTCTTTCCATCCGTTGGGCCCTTGAGTGGCTCATATTATGCTCGTAATTTTGGGGTTGGTCTTGCGAAGATCATTGGTGTTATTAGCAGGGGTAGATTAGACCAAATTGTTGTATTCTTTGATACGTGGCTATTTGCGAGTCTCAATAACTTGGTTAATGTTTGCGGCTGTTATAGACAAAGAGCATATTTGAATGACGCTTCGCAACCACTTAGTTAGCGTGGCCTGCACGACTGCCAACTCCAAGTCTTTTTGCTACCAACATTTATATTTACAACATAATGATGAAGTTTCTTTGCGATTTTTCGTGCTCTTTTCTCATCTTCAAAAGAGCTTATGAGCTCTTAAGCGGCCTTTGGTTCCTCACGAACATCCTCCTAAACTCAAGGAAGGATGTGATGATGCCTAGAGGTTGGCAGGAAAACTCTAATATTCAAGAGTTTTGAACAGCCAAAAGTCAAAGTTTATCCAAAATATTATATCCAATTTTCTTGTCTCGAAATTATTAAGTAATATTTTTATAAAATCTTAAATTTTATAAGAATCCTTTATATATATTTATTTATTTATATGTTTATATGCAAGGTTACTTATCAAAATAAATTAATTTCATAACTAAATTATTTTCCTCAAGTTTCTTTTAATAACACTATTCCTTTCAACTATTGTTTTTGTAGCTTTTAGGGGGGATTTTAATTTTCCACTTAAAATTTGCATGCATTTGTTTGATTTGGAATCGTAGGGCTGTTATGAATTAATGAAGGATATTAACATAAGTCAATCATATGTATTAGGAGTTATATAAAAGAACCTAAACTCATTTTCTCTGATTCTGTAAGCCTTCATCCCTAGTTTAGCGCTGGAGTGACAAACAAGCGGATGAAGTGGAGTAGGAAGAAAGAAGTTATGATTTTGAGGTGACTTTGTGATTCCCTTTGTTGAATTGGCTTTGAATTGAAGGAAGAGGCTTTGAGATTTATATGAATAAGATTATTTTAAGGAAAAAGGTTGTTTTGATGTTAAATTGATTTAAATTATGTTAGAAGTTTGGATATGATTTTAATACACTAAATATATTTATTTATATTATTTATAAATGAAAGAGGTTTCGAGATAATTTTGATGAGATGGTCTATCATGTAGTTGATCATCAATGTCGTCAATTAGGCAATACTTAATTTATGAAGTAAATTTATGTTTTTCAATTGAGAATAAATGTGTTAAAATTTAATATGCACATAAGCTATATAGTGAAATAATCTTTATGTTAAAGTATAAAGTTTATTAGCCTGTGAAAATGAAATATGTATGTATATATTGTTTTAATCTTTCAGGATATAAAAATGAATGACGCATACATCTGAACGTTCAAAAATGAAATTGAATGAATTTAAGAAAGATCATGTATGTATATATATATATATATATATAAGTTGACAATGATATGTATATAATAATTTGTACAGATAGGGTAATAAATATGGGCTCATGTAGAGGCAAAAGGGTCCTCATGCTAAAATATATATGATAATCTACACAGGTGGGGCAATAAAGGTGGGCTTTTGTAGAGGCAAAAGAATCTTCAATATATGGCTTTTGAGCTTATAATAGCCAATAAACCTACTCCCACATATATGACAGACTCTAAAATTGAAAGAAGAACTTTTATGTTAATTAAAAGATTCATCTAGTATGATTAAACATATACATGTGATTAATACAGTGTTGACAATGTTTTAAACTCTAATATTATGTGAAAGGTTTTATTTTCAATTAGATATTTCACTTACTACTAAACCAGTTATTATTCAGGTAAATTTCATTTTAAGGGTTGCAAGTAAGTTACTAGACTAGTTCATAAGAATAATTTAATTATTTGATTTCCACAGTAGTGTTGTTTATCTTGTGAGCTTCTAAGCTCATATGATATTATGTTCATGTTATTACAGGTTATGAAAATGACAAAGTAGAACTTGAACGAGGATCACATTTTGATTGACTACTCTATTTTTAGTTTACAATTTTGTTATAAAATCAAGCATAGTCAAGTATGTATGTGACAAACTTTTGATGATATACAAAGGAATATTGATATGTATTAGAAGCTCTTTAATTAGATAAATAAATTTTTTTGAAAATGCTTACACTTAATTGATTTGTATTAATTGTTAAATTCTTTCGTGTTAGAAATTATGATATATACAAATTTAGTGTTACATGTTTATGTTGCACTTTGCATTCGATTGAAAATGTCCATCTTGGGGAGTGACAAAAACCATTGAAGGGCTTACTCTTCGAAGGTGGTGAAGAGTAGTCAACACTTCAACATGTTGTTGCTGACTCAAAGTACGCAACATGGTTAGCGGGGTAGGACCTTTCTTGGTATGACTTTAGGTGGGGCATCTTAAATTTGTCGGGTGACTTTGTGTCTGCAATCTCCATTGAAATGCATTGATCACTGTGGTTCTCTCTTCCTTTCTCATTTGGGCGGAGGGTGTATTCATCATCACCGATGTTACTGTGGCTGTGGTAAGTAATAGGTGTTGAGGTTAGCACCTTAGCATTGGGCCATCTTCGGTGGCTATTGAATCAAAGGATTCTTTGGGGGTGCTTTCTCTCGGGTTGGTTTTTGAACTCTCAGTAATGTGACTTGGATCGTCTTTCTCTCTTTCATTTTATTAAATCATGGTGGATTGTGAAGTTCTGGTTCTCCATATTTGGTGATGACTCCTAGTTCTATTGCTTTTCGCGTAACGCATGTCTTCTAGCCATTGGTGTCAATCCAAGCTTACTACATTTTAGAGGATGGTGGATTCAAATTTGTTCCTGGGCAACATGTGATCCTACTAATAGGTTTAGAAAGCAAGTGCAAGATACTAAAGTGAGACAATCAACAAGTATGGAGAGTAGATGAGGGGCTAAATGACCTTTGTGAAAAGTACAAATAGCGTGAAGTCTAAAATATGATCTTTATTTATAAGGTTAAGAGGGGAAAAAAAAAACTACACCTAGAAAAGATAGAAAAAAATAATGCATGAGGTGACACACACATATTGACATTGACATGTGGGCTTGGTTGAAAGGTGCACCTCAGGGGTGAGTGTTTTGGGCGAGTTTATGAAGGTAAGTCTCTCAGGTGAGCAGTGTGTCTCTTGGACAAATATGGTTGTTGGTCAAGAACAAAAATAGTTGATGTAGTCGCAACAATGGACTCTGTAGATGTGTGCTTCTTATAACTTTTGACTTGGTTATCCACAGAAGGCGGATGATTTTAGCTGAGGAAAACTACTAAGAGGAGTAGATTCTCCTGGAGCTTGTGCCCATTAGGGCAAAGGCTTGTTGAGGTGAGTCCTATAGATGAACTTTTCAGGTATGAGCTCATCTTTGATTTGATCCTCCAGAGGCTAGCTCATATGCTGCAAGCTCCACTTAGACAAATATATGTTTACTCACAGATTTGTTCTGACCATTGCCTCTTGAGGCGAGGCTTGTTTTAAGCGTGTGTTGCTTTAAGCTAGTGCCCCTTCTGACTGTGTCTCTTGGGTATGAACCTATTTGCAAGTGCCCTACATGGGCCTATATGGTCAACATATTGCGATCAATGTGCTTGCAGTTCAGTAAATTTTGCTGGTTTTCAGGACATTCTTCAAGCTTTTTGAACTTTGAACTTGATTTATGAAATACATTTTGGGAATATTTGGTAGAATCATCAAGGAGCTTGTCTAAAATTGTTCATTCTCTAACAGATGCTCTAAAACATTAATGGTGTATAACAACAACAATATCATCAAGCTTTTATCCCATTGTGGGGTTGGCTACATGAATCTTTTTTCTTCGTTCTATCCCGATGTATAACAATATAATGTTATTATTTATTGTCAGCCTTCATGTGGTATTCTTTATTAGAGATGCAACAAATTACAAATTTAATGAACACATGGGCTTTAATAATCGACAAGTTGAGTTCAACATGTGTCTTTTTTCATAAGAAACAAGTAAGCTTAGGACATTCAAACATATGTTGGTTTAGTTCGATATTTTCTTGTTTTTGCTGTCCCAACTTCTTCACAACTTATTGCCGCATTAATTGTTCGTTATTATCCTAGTAGTGCAAAACATCTTGTTTATTTATTTTTGTTTCAAGCAATCATTATATAACTATTGTTGATCACATTTTTGTACTATTCACATTATCATGATTAATGGCGAGTATCTACCATTCTAAGCCATTGTTTACTTGCCACATTTTGACTTTCAAGATAATGCTATGCAAAATAGAGGAGTCTTTATATAGCTCAGCACCATGTTCCTTTTGAAAATTTTCTTTCTCACTGAAGCCCTTTCTCCTTGCAGGGCTTACAAGTTCAATGATTGCCAGTAATGCATTCACTTGGGCTACCGTTTCTGTGCTTCCCTTTTACACGCTTATGGTTCTTGCACCTAATGCTGCTCTGGCAAGTGCATATAGAGATGCCGTTATCTGTTTTCTTCTATAAGCTGATGCAAGCTGTACAGTGTTCATCACCAGAAGAAAGAGACTGTGCTGCATCCAAATTTTTTTCTCAAAAAAACTATATAATTGTTTCAATTTTGTTTCAAAAAATATGCAGACAAGAAGGGCTATGAAGAGCGATTTACCTTATGTTGTGCTTGGACTTGTGTATGCATTCCTTCTCTATCATTCATGGTCTCCTGACACACTGCGGTTGATGTTTGCTAGTAAATATTGGCTTCCTGAGGTAAAAATTTCAGTTTTGACTTTTAGGGTCTATTTAGTTTAAAGGAACTGAAAGGGATTGCAAATGAATTTTGCTTTACAATTTCACATCGGTTTTTGTTCAGATGTATATAATAAAAACTTCAAGTGAGATTTATATGCATACCATCTAAAACTTCTTTATTTACTATGCTAATAGTCCCTATGTTTTTAGATTGAACTGTTAAATCTTTGTATTTATTCTTGCTACTACTAAATCATTGAGAATTTGGTGAAAAGTAAAAATATGGGTTGAAATTTTGTTGTGCTATTTTGAGATTTGAGTGGTATTATTGTAAATTGAGGTAATTGAGTGTTAGTTGTGTAAATATACAAGATTTGGTTGTTCTTTGTGTGATTACCCTAAAATTAAATTTACTTTTAAAATATTTTCTATCAATAATTCCCTATCCAATCCTAGTGAAAGTTTTGAAAAAACATTGTCGGCTCATTATTGTGGCTCACACCTCATTAGAAACAAAAGTTTGATTTTTCATCAATTAAACAGAGGAAAAAAAATTTGCACTCAATTTCTCAAACTTAACAAGCGAGTGAAACTAATTTAAATACAATTCATTTACCTTTTTCATTTTCTTTTCATTTTCATTTCCTCTATTTCAATTCCTTCAAACCAAATAGAGCCTTACGGAGGTGGAAAAATACATTGATATATAGGATCAAATTGGAAAATTGAAAACGTTATAAATGAAAGCACAACATAATGACGCCATTTATTGAATATAGGATCTGCTTCTTAATTCTTCTGTATTATGCAGTTACCTGGTATATCAAAGATGTTTATGAATGAAATGACCTTGGCTTCTGCATGGATTCACTTGCTAGCCATAGACCTTTATGCTGCCAGGTTTTTTTTCATGATACTTTGGATGTCTTGTTTCAAATTCAATTTCTTAGGAAAATGTCTATTGTAATGCATTGTTTTCTATGAGTACAATGTACGTAGGATTCTGATATACAGTTGTCTTTATGATGTTCAGACAGGTTTATTATGATGGTATCAAGAACAATGTAGAAACTCGGCATTCTGTCTCTTTGTGCCTTCTTTTCTGTCCGATTGGAATAATAATCCATGTCATCACTAAGGTTTTGGCCAAGGCATACTCGGATTAACAAATTAATGCAGAGGGTTCCAGTTATTTTTCAAGATTGTTTTTAGTGTAACGGTGGATAAACTTTATACTCTCTCCATTTGCGTTGGCGGGACGTGTGATTCATTGGCAGGCTTGCAACTTTTGGGCATTGAGGGATATTTTGTAAGTTAAATTCAACTCTCTTCAGTACAAATGAACTTGAAAAAATTAATGGCCACTGCATGATTTATGACTTCTGAACAGATGAATCTTTTATTTCATCAGCAATAGTTCAATGAATAGTGCGATGCCTGAAATTAAAATTTGGATTGTATATCATTATTCATATGCAGCCATGAGCTAGTCATATACATTATACTTTATGAATGCAGCATTTCCTGATCGAATAATTTTTGGTCATTATAGAATAAGTAATATTAAAACCAATTAATATTATGATTTGCATTGAAGTTGAATTTCACTCAGTAGTCATATTGAAGTTGGGTTCTATTTAATTCACACTAAACATGCAAAATATATATTTTGACCATGCAATAATGTAAATTACCATCTAGACCTAAATTGATACAAACAATGATCATTGCTTTTTGGTCGCTCTATGGTTGCTCCACCTATATGCACAAGAGGCCTTAGATTTTTTAGAGAATTTAAAAATATAGCTTGGTATTGCATTTAGCATTGAGATGTCATCAAAAAGTTATCTTTATCAGGCACGAGTTTTGATGCAAATATGAATAAAAAACTTTCAAAATTAAATCCGGGATCATCTAAAGTTTGATTTCAGCAAACTTATAGTCAAACTGAATGTCTCGAAGAAACGAACTCAATGACACCAAAATCGGTTCAATTTGAGCCCAAATGGGTCCAAATCGAGGGCCCGAACCATATTTAAAAGGTTCAAAACATAAATTGGATGACCAAATGATATCCAAATGTGACGTGTTTATAGTCGAATCGAGCGGCTCGACGAGACGAATCCAACGAGCCCAAGATCGCTAAATTCTGTCATCATTAAGATGCTCAAAAGCTCGATAAATGATCCAAGATCTAGGGAGTTAATATCGACCATCCATTGAAACACTCTCAACATGCCCTTGATCTTCTCCCTATTTACTAGCCATGCCTCTTTCAAAAAATTATAAGTAAACCCCTCATTTCTCACTGAAGAAGGTAGGAAAAAAGGAGAGAAAGGATGAGGAAAAAAGGAGAGAGAGGAGGAATAACGGAGAGAAAGGGGGAGGAAAAAAGGAGAGAGGAGGAGGGGAAAAGGAGAGAAAGAGGGAGGAGAAGATGAGAAAAATGATAGAGCTCTCATGCATTTTTCAGCCATCCTCGCTGCTGACGACCACCATTTACTAGCAACCACCATCATCACCGACGATTGGCATCAGAAATCACTAATAACTCTAGAATATTATCAAGATTTGAATATTTGATCTTTGTACTTTCCTCTTCTTTAACAATGAAGAAATGAGAATTTTTGTATCACCTGTTACATGTGAATTCTGCAATTGGGCTAGGCCCCATGGTTTTTCCCTTTCCGGGTTTTCCACATAAAAAATTCTCTGGTCCTATCATTTTTATCTGTTTATGCTGAATTTTTGTGCATTGCTAACACGTGAAATACAATCTCTATCGACTCAAATTTTTCAGCACGCAACAAGCATAATTGTATTTTTGCTTTTTAGTGTTAGCACAACTCTATCTTGATCTGTAGACAATAGAAAACATACATTAATGCTAGCTTAAAAAATTCTTTAGATTATAGTGGGTCCAGTATGAGCACATTTAACTTCAAAATTTTTGATGAAATGTCAATCATTACCCCAAAAGATGCCTTAATGTGTAATAGTTAGCTTCATTCTATTTAAAGGGTTTCGCTGGCTTGAGTACTTGGATCACTTACAATCTATTTGGTTGGTTTAGGTTAACTGGTTGGTTCAACCTATCATGGTATATATATAGACCACTGATGGCTCTACTTAGAGATGTTTAAGTTCATTCATAGCTTATTACAGTCTTAAGCTGATGATGAGTTTAGTCTAGCTTTGTTAGACTAAACTAGGTTTAAGCCTTTTTAGACTAAGTTGAGCTTTGCCCAAGATAAGTAAAGTCTTGTTAGATTGAGGTAAATCCTAGTATTTCAATACTAAAGTTGAGCCTAAGCCTTTGCTAGACTAGGGTGTATTAGGGTTTATTAGATAGTTCTAGACTATGTAGATTCTAGGTGCTCTAATGGATTGGTTGATTCACTTAACCACATTGAATTATTGAAGGCTAGAACAAGTCCCCTGTTAAGCTAAGAGAGGGGCTAACAATTACTTGCTTGGTCAGATGCCTTATTACGGTGCTCTTCTTGATTCAACCGAAGAAGCATGGAATCTTGAATGTAATCTTAATGCACTCATTATGAATGAATGCTTCTTTTTTATTTAAGTTTACAAGCAAATAAGATTTTTATATTACTTATGGTCCATAAGTTTTTTTTGTAAAAGGCCTCCATGCTACATAGGTGATCTCATGACTTGAAAATTTATAGATTTGATCTCTATTATATTCACTTATGGATCAAATTTCCTAATCTTCTCTTATGTTGCTGAAACCCTTCAAGAATCTCAAAGATTACCAATAAAGTTTGCAATTCTTTAGTATTGGATTCCTTCACTATAAATAGATCTACACTGAATTTTGCTTGTGCTTGTGTTCAAGCATCCAACCTTTCCTCTTTGCCTCAAGAAATTCATATTAAATTTTATTGGCAGAAATAAATGCTAAAAGTCATTTATGACTGAAAACCACTCTCCCCGACCCCTTCGCCTTAGGGTTGTGGTTCAATTTAATACTTTTGATCATTGTCCCGCTAAACCCAAACCTCCCCCATCATTCATGCTAAATCAATTTAGGGGTAGAAGTTGATGTTGAAGTTGCAGAGCAAGGAGACTATCATCCCCATCCAACTTCTTATTGACCCCCCAACATGCTCTCCTCCTACCCAATGCACAATCAATTGTGACCCTATATCTATTCCCCCACCTCTTTTTCCTCCTCCTCCCTCTACATGTATTCCTAATCTTAACTTTCCATCAAGTTCAAATAGTACACAATTAAAATCTCCCCGTCATTTCCTCTTGCCACCTTCACTTATTCCCTTTATTGTACCCATTCTTGGCTCCTAGAAACACTATTCTACTATCAAAGCCATCTCCTTGTCTTCTAACCATGGTTGTGAAAATCGGACCGGACATTGAACCAGAACAAGGATAGGTTCAAGGTTCAATGTTTAGATCGTGGTTGAACTAGGGTTTAACTAGATGATGTAATAAATATTAAAATTATTTAAATATTATCTAAATGAAATAATAATGGTATAATAATGATGGAAAAATATAAATTTGTGACTAAAAAAAACATACATAAACAATAATTTCTATAATTTTAAGTTTAAATACATTTAATTTTTAAATTTTATTCACATTTAATATAAATTTAATTCACATATAAATTTATAAATTTAATATAAATTATTATTAATTAATGTTATATACTTATATATAATTTATAGCTTATATACCAAATTTATATTATAAATTTATATTTATAAATATTTTATGTTAAATAATATATCATTAATAAATAGATAATTTCTTTTTGTAGTGTATGTACAAATAAATAAATAAATTATTATTATTAACGAAAAATAAATATTATTCACATTATAAAGAATTAATTAAAAAACTTGTTTAAAAATCTATACTTTATATATTGTGAGCTTCATTACATGAACTCATCTATTTAGTCCCACATAACTTGGGAATTTTCTCCTACTATTATTTATATAGCTTTTTGAGTTTGCATGTGTTATGAACTTACATGGAGTGGTAGGGTCATGTGAGGATGCTTCATTGGTGTTTTGGGGCAAATAATTATAATAAGAATTTAATGTTTATTTAAAAATTAAGTATTTTAAATTTAAATTAATTTATTAAATTGTGAATATTATTTAATATTTAATACTTAATGCAATAAATTACTTTATTTAATTATTTAATTAATCAGGCAATTGAATTGGCTGATTCAAAGGAACCAGGACTGGTTCATCGGTTTACCAGTTGAACTGGAGGCTCTAGTTGGTTCTGGGCGGTTTGATACAGAAGCGGTTTTTAGAATAGACCGAACCGGCCTTATGACCAATTCACGGTTCAACCGGTCAGACCGATCGGTCCGGTCTGATTTTTAAAATCTTGCTTCTAACCCAACAAATTCCTCATTGATATATCATCAAAAAATTATCTTGATCGGGCACAAATCTCGAGGCAAAAGCAAGTTGAAAGCTTTAAAAATTAAATCTGGGACCATTTGAACTCCAATTCCAGCAAACTTATAGTCGAATTGAATGTCTTATAAATACAAACCCAACGACACCAAATTCAACTCGATCTGAGCCCAAAAGGGTCCAAATCAAAGATCCGAAGCGCATTTGGAAGGTTCAATCCATAATTTGGATTACCAAACGGTTTCCAAACAGGACATGCTTATAGTTGAATCGAGCGGCTCGACGAGACGAATCCAACGAGCCCAAGATCACTAAATTTCAATATCTTTAAGGCATTCAAATGGCCATTAAACTGTTCGCGATCAAGGGGATCAATATCGGCCGTCTATTCAAACCACTCCGCATTTGCCCTTGATCCTTCTTCTATTTATGGGTCTTGCCATCCACAAAAAATTATAAATAGCCCCTCATTTCTCTTAAGAGGGGACCCAAGCAAGAGAAGAGAAGAAGAAGAGAAGAAGAAGAAAAGAAGAAGAAGAGAGGAATAGGAGGGAAGAAACTCCTCCTCGACCACCGTCGGAATTCTGCCCGACGCCCAAGTGACGTCGAAATTCTGCCCGACTCCCGAGTGATGCCGGAATTCTTCCCAAGTGAAACCAAAATTCTTCCTGACGTCGGAATTCTCCCAAACTTCGAAACGACGTCGGAATTCTACCCGACCTCCGAAGGACGCCAACATTCCGCCCGATCTCCAAGTGGCGCCGGAACTCTGCTTGACATTGTAACTGACTTTCAATCCTAAAGAGATTCATTGTAATCCGATCATCCTAAATTTTAAGGACGATTCAGCCTCTTGTATTCCAAGCAAACATTAGTGGAACTCTTTCAACTGAGCGTGGCCCCGTGGTTTTTCCCCTTTCAGGGTTTTCCACGTAAAAATCCTGGTGTTGTTATTTCTCCTATGTTTGTGTGCTAGATATCCGTACAACGCTGAGACGGAAGTTTTTAACTCTATCGTCGCGTATATTCTAGTCCGCAACACTCATGTTTTACTTAACCTTAGTTTCTTGGAATGTTCAGAGCTTTAAGGGGATTGGTAAGGTATATAGGCGCAATAATTTTGTGCGATTTTTCAATTTGGAGCTTGATTGTCTTTTAGGGACCAAAATTTATGTCTCATGACTGTTGAACCCAAGTTCATCAACACTATGTGGTGAAGCAAATGCTACTAACATATAAACTTAAAAGAAATGACTGAAAAAATTTTCCTCAAAGTACACATAATAAATAAAAAGCCTTATAGTTTTAATTTTCACATCCTCGCAGCTTTTTTGTAATAATCACGGCCACACACCCCCTTGAAATTACAACGCGCTCACAAAAAAATCAAAATTTGAGAATTGAATGCAGGAAAATAAAAATATCTAAAATAATAGGCGAGAAGCAGATCTTAGAGTGGATGTTCATCCGTCCATCCTTCTTTGATAACTTCGAAATTGTTGGACTAACCGCCGTCTGTGTGCGGCAAACAAGCGTGAAGGGGGAAGGGTGAACGTCTGAAGGTGTATGCTAGTCGGCAGCCTTGTAGGTTTGTACAGCTCAGTGATGTTGGGCTTGGGGACAAGATGGGTGAAGGCCTAATCGAACATTGGATCAAGGGGATTACGGAATATGAAAGGTTTTTTTTTTTTTCTTCTTTCTGAAGGCTTCTTGGTAAACCCCTCATGGTAAGTAGTAAGGGAAAATTATTAGGGTTCACGGGAAATGAAAAAAAAAAAAGGGGCTTAGGCGAACTGCATGAGTAAGTTGTAATTATTTGAAATTAATTAAGTAGCTTCGTGAGCTTCCAAGTTTAGTTTCATTAAACTCAATCTTGAGCCCGTATAATATGAAAACTTGATTATGAGCTCGAACTCGAAGCTCGATAAACTTGACTCACAAGCTTGTTAGTGAGTCGAGCTCGAGTTGGCTTATAAGCCGGCGGCTTGACTCACCTACACCCCTAATCCTCATCAACCCATCTCGGTTAGACCTCTTTCCTATATTATATGCTATAATTCTACCTATTTATTATTGGGATCACTCTCCCACCATCACCGTCGCTAGCTCCAGGACTCATATCTATCATAGATTTATTTTTAAATTTTTTTGCTGCTGCTTAACAAGTTTAATGAATCTATTTCTTCAATATGGAGCAAGTTTATCAAAGTAGACCTTTTTTTTTGTTTTTTGTTTTTATCAAAAACATACGATGCTCAAGGTTGCTTTAAAGTCTTAAGAGTGTTTTTTTGCTTCCAATTTGGCCAATATTGTAACCAGTTCAAAGGAAAACAACTCAAGATCATTTTCTTCTGGAATCTAATACACCAATCACTCCTTGAATCTGAGGCCAAAAGCATTAATGTTCAACTGGCCCTATTGACTAAAAGAATTGCCTAACATGTTTTATAGAGAGTCAAAATCTATAGCATCTCAAAAAAGGGTTAAGATGATTTGCACCTCCTTTAGACTAAAGATTATAGGTAGGATGAACCTAAACATCATTAAAGGGTTGGCACTTCATATGGTACTTTCACTTCTTTGACAAATATTGCTAAGGTTGTTATCCATTACTTTAGGACTTATTCAGTTCTAGCTCTTCTTCTTCAATTCTTTTTTTCTATTAGTTTGTTAGTTGAGCTCTCTTACAGATCTTCAAGTCTTTCCGATCCTGTTTGTAAGACATTAAACATGCAGTCTTTTAACCTTCTAATAACTCAATTCTTAGGCTTGATAGTTTCACATTGATATGCTTCTCTTCTCTTTAGGAAATTATTGGGTTCAAGTTTTTGTGGCCATCGATTAAAGCTAAAAAGCTTCCTAGGATTTTAATTGCTACAAAAAGGTTAGCAATAGTTCTAAAATTGTCGTGGCCACTGTCTGTTGCAAACGCCTTTTGCCTAATCATTCATTTAGGTAAGTTCAACATTTTTTTGTTGTGTGCTAAAGATGGAATTTTTCAGGAAACTCATCCGAACACGCAACAAATATCAAGTCGTTACATAAAATTTTTGTTTCTTTGAGCATATGCATATCCAATTTCCAAATATTGGACAGGTTGCCAGCAATTGAAAATTACCTACTGCCTTACTGAAAACAAAAACCATTACTTGTAAACCAAACCCATAACTACAGCAACCTGAATAGACATTATAAAGTCAGTTATTCCCAGTTTACCTGAAGATTGAGTGCTTTATTCTTCAGATCCTTGGGCAGGAGAGGATGCTCGAGATATTTGTCTTCCAAATACTAGATAGAAGAAAGCAGAACATTATTCAAGGGGTGTCAAAATCGGGTTGCGTGTTGAGTTCAGGTCGAACCCGACATTGACACACTTCTGTTCAACACGATCCGAATCCGACCTGTTTTTGCAAATGGGTCATATTTTACAACCAAAAGCCCGGGTCAACCCGACCCGACACGGGTGACCCGGGGTCGGGTAGAAATCACAGGCGAAGCAGGCAGAGACGGGTCTGATTGGGCTAGACGCACGGCAGCCGGACCGGAGTACCGAATCGTGTGAGCAGGCGGAGCAGCGAGGGGTTCAATGCTGTGAGTTGTGCGGTTAGGGCTTGCGTGTTGGGTTTGAAAGCGGGTTTTGAAAATTTTTAGTTTTCTTTTGGGAAATTTAAATTGATGTTAAAATTTTCAATTCTAAAATCAAACATCCCATTAGAAAAAGTAAATCACCTCGGGAGGTGAAAATAAAATTTCAGGATGGGGTTCAGATTTAGAATTATAAATTCTATCTTGAATATCATAACCAAATTTAAGAGAGAACTTTGTGTAGCCCCGAAGGGTCAAAATAAAGTTAAGTCAAATATCAAGCTACGATAATCAAGGGAAGTGATCGTTAATTTCATATTCGAAATCATTTTAACAAAAGATATATCTCCTCGAAGGGAGAAGATATCATTTGTTAATAATCGTTCGAACATAACGATAACGATAATCGATAATTTAATTTTCCCAATGAAGACTAATTGAATTTTGAAAATCAGTTGCGGGTTCTAAATCTCCTACGAGCGCAAGCCCTCGTAGTTAATTACATCGTGGGAGATCGGAGTCCCGTACGAAAACTTTCGATTAAAATAATGACAATAATTTTATTTAGAGATTTTCTAGGAATGATATCAAAGAGATGAAATTAGAATTTCAAATGGGATTGGAGAAAGATTGAACATTTATTTTGGAATCAAATGAGGAAGGGTAGGAGACACTTTAGGATTCTGAAACAATTCAGAAGTGCCCTGACCTAAGCTAAGTGTTGGGCTTTAAATTTTGGATCGAAAGAATGTTTAATTCGAGTTGAGCATTTTATTAGAAATTTGGGATTATATTCCTGGAGGTTGGGGTCTTATGATTCAAAAAGAGACCTGCCCCAGATCCTAAATTTAAATTTGGACACTGGAACACAGTAGTCCGAACCTAACTAATGCAGTATAAGACCTGGACTTACCCCGGCCTGGATTGGGGAGCCAGCTAAACCACCTAAACGCTTCAAAACTATGAGTCCGGTCTTTTGATGCAGAGTGATCAGGGACGTTATTTAAGATTGATTTAAGAAGTTGGGGTCGACATTTAGAGCAGATTCCTAATTGACCCCTTGACTTATATTGGGTGGAATGCTTAGACTAAAATGTAATTAAAATTTTAATTTAATTAGTTTCTAATGCGATGCATGCTGGTTAAAATTTTCAAATCAGGTATGCATGAGATTTTAAAAAGGCTTATAAAATAATAATTTTTTGAAAAGACTAGACTTCCCCAGATCCAGCACCTCATCCTCATAGGTCGGATTATCTGGACTCTACCCGCAGGCGGGGAAGTGTCTTATAGCAAGGAGGGAGAGAGATGCAGTAGTATGCATGCGACCCCGGACGGTTCCGGTTATTCCTTAGGTCGTTAAGTTTTTATGTTATTTAAATCTTAAAATTTTAAATATTAGTTATGAGTAAAAATACTTTTGGTCCTTAAAGAGCCTAACGAAATTCAGGCTAAAACAACAAAAAAATGACATGCAAGCGCCAAAGAACTAGAAAAAATAGGCAATCCTATACGCAATCAAATTAAATCACCACACATGAAATAATCAAATTAATTAAGTAAATGTCCATAGGCAAATTGCCTTGCTTATTACAACCCAGATTTACATAAATTAAAAGTGGCCTGGCACCACTAATAATAATCCGGATTCTAATACTAATACAGACGCAAGTGACTTTGAGTGGGATACTCTTTGTCTTCGACTCCTCGGTCTTCTCCTCTTTGAGCTCCTTGGATTCTTCGTGGCTAAATACCCAAAATGGAAAAGAGAACCATTCCCTTGAGGGGAATGTTACTCTTCCCACTTTGGGTAGTAAAATGATCCAAATTTGGAGTTCCAAATGGATAAGGACTATGCCCCAAATGGGTATCCTTTCCTCTTTGAAATCCAACCTTTGGATCTATGTATCCCAATTTCAAAGTGCCACTTTCACAACTCAATACTCAAATGAATTACATAAATATAAAAATAAAAATTCTAGACTCGATCCTGCAAGGTTATCCTAAACATTTAAATATTAAAACACATCCCAAGCAGTTATATGTATATACGTGCAGAAAAGTAAACACACTTGGCCACGCTCTTTTATTTGGGGGCTAAGCAGCTGAAGCATCTGTAACATTTATATTTATTATTTATTTAACCCCCCTTATTATCCTGCACGAGCGTGGCCACCTGTAGAAAATTCAGTGAGCATCCAGATCGCTCCTAACCTAAGGGTAATCTAGTCGCCCATCACATCAATCCACAAAGTGCAGTAAAAGTAAACAAACACATCAATCAATTTCAATTACAACATGCAATGAAAACTCAGAAAATCCGGCACACAGCAGAAAAGTAAACACCGGTTTAGCCTAGATCTAGAGTTGGTTGTCCTAACAAACCATCTAAAGTGTGTGTAGAAGGTCGTGTGGCTGGGGTAGATCTTAGGATGGGTAATTTGTTCAAATTATCTAATATTTGAATTTGTGGAAGGCTCAAAGAGAGGTTTAATTAAAGTTTTAAAAATTAGTATATTAAAGCTTAAATTAAACCTATTTTAATAGTTAAATGATTACTACCTTTGTTGCTCACCGAGGCCATGAAGTTTGTTTCACCTTCCTTGGGGCTAAGTTAATAGCCTCGTAGGCCTGGGTTACTCAGTAGTAATCGGGGTTGATTAAGTGATTTGAGTTTGATTAAGGTTTGAAGATTGATTAATTTTTAATTGAATTGATTGGTTGCTGGTTTTAAAATAAAATTGATGTTTTCTAGAATTTTGAATGATTTATTGAATTTTAGAATTTTTTGGATTATTTTAATCAATTAATTAAGGGGTCAAAAGTTGACTTTTAATTAAAGTTAGTTTTATAAGTTTTATATTTTTAATAAATATTAGACCTTATAATGAGTTGTTAGACTATTAGCACACTCAATTTGGAGTTTTTTATGAAAAGTTATGATTTTTTAAAGTTTGGGCCTAGATTTAAACTACGGTTGACCGAAAAGTTGACTTTTTGACTTTGACCAGATTTAGGAGGTTTGACATTTTAAAAAAATATTAGACCTTAATTGGAGTTTATTGACACTAAGTTTGCTCAATTTGGATTTTCCTGTAATTAGTTATGCATTTTCAAAGTTTCCTTAATTATTGAATTTTTATAATTGCTTATTAGGAAGGTTTTGATCATTTTGATCCAAACTCATCCCAAACTACATGGAATCACTCCCAAAGGTCAGAGATGACCCATGGAAGCATTTCCAAGTGTTTGGAAATTATTTGGGTTTTTAATGATTTTTAATTAATTAATTTAATTAATTGTTGATTTTCCTTATAAGTCAAATTAAAGTTAAATTAGGAGTCCAGTCAAGGGACTTTTATTTTTCCTAGATAGAGGACTAAGTTCTGGTCAATTTGAGATATTATTTATAATTTTTGGACTTAATATGAATTTATTACATTGTTTTAAATTTTCTGGGTCCTAAAAAGGGCTGAAACTTTGGGTAATTAATTTTCTAACTTAATGGCCTCCAAATTCAATGAAATTTGAACCTAAGGTTCATCATGTCACTAAGTTTTCTATGTTCAAGTTTCACCCCTATTGGGTGTGTGTAGAATCTCCTAAGAATTTTTTTAAGTTTTATAGACTTTTCCTTAATTATTTTTCCTAGGTGTCTCTACTATTCAAATAGGCTTGAAATTTGGTGTGTCTAATCCTGATACATATGCAATCATACCACACAAATTATGCAGCCTAATTCTACAGAAAATTGGAGTTATGAATTTTCAAAGTTTTGGGTTCAAAATGGACCCATTATCTTAAAAATTCACATCATAGCAATTCAATGAGTATCTGAACCTAAGAAAATTATAGTGTATGCCTAAGATACCCAAATACCTTTCACCAAAATTTGGGGCTCAATTGACCACTGGATTGTGAGAAAATCACAAAAACTGATTTCAAAGAAATAAAAATATCTCACAATCGAGTAATCAAATCAACTCAAAATTAATTTTAATAAATACTATGCTAAATTATCTTTCCAACGAGCCCAAAAATATATAATTTGGTGGAGAAATAAATTTACTATGAATTTTGAAAGTTATGATTATTTTTTTTGAATTTTTAAGTCCATTAATAACCGGCGCCAATCATTGGCAATGATCGGCGCCAAAACGGCGGCGGCGTGTGGCATTTTGATATGCAAAGTGCTGTTTATCAACCACCTATCCATGCCATCACTAACCCCGAGCCGTCCGATCGAGAAAGATAGAAAATCGGACGGTCGAGATCGATCAAGGCCGTTTTAGTTCAAAATGAACTAGAAAATTGAAATACTCATAACTTTCAAAATACTCATCGAAATTTAACGAAATTTGAAACATAGGCTCATGGGAACATGAACTTTCATTGCCTAGAGTTTGGAGACCCCAAACAATGAAATTTTTGAGCAGTTTCAAATTGAAATGTAAACTTAAAATGAGTATAACTTACAATCCAACCATCGGATTTTTGAGTTCTTGGGCTCATTGAAAAGCTGCAGTGATCCTCTACAACTTTGATGAAGACACCAAGAGTTAGATATTTCTGGATCGAAAGTTGTGTTGAAAAATCCTCTTTCTCTCTCTAGAATGCTCTCTCCTCACTAAAATAGTGATTTGAGGCTTGGAAATGATGGGAAGAAGCTTTGGAGATGGATGGAGAGGATAGGGAAGGCTCTAGGAAGATTGGAGGCTGGAGGAGAGTTGAGGGAGAGTTGAGGGAGAGTCAATAATGAAGAATCTCCCTTAGGTTAGATTTCTCCCACCTTAACCCTTGGCTTTTGGATTGGATGGACTTGATTTGTTTGGAGGGAGTTTGGATGCATGACAAGTGTCCCCTAAGCTATCCAAAGCTATGGAATAGGGTTGGTGGTGAGTGTGACCTCTCTTGGTCCATGGGAAAGGGGACCACACCTTTTCCCCCATTTGGGTGAACCAAAACTTGGCTTGGTTTAGGGTGTTGGATTAGGGCTTATTAAGAGAGGAAATAGTCTATTTTCCAGCAGGTTTGAGTAGGTTTTGGATTGAGATAAGGGTTTGCCAAGGTGTCATGGTGATGTGGCCATGATTTAGCTCTTTTTCATGGGTTTAAAGGGGTTTGGAGAAGGTTTTGACCCCTCCAAATGGGTTGACCAAGTCAACCCAAGGAGAAGCTTGACTTGGAAAGCTTTGGACATGTCAAGGGTGTCCAATTGAATGATTTTGAGGGATTGATTTGATTTAAAATGGGTTCAAGCATTGAAATTGACCTTAATGTGGGTTAAAGGTTGACTTGGTCAACTATGGTTGACTTGGTCAACCTGATCAAACCATGAGTTGACTTTGGGTCAAAAGGTTCAAATGAGTATTTTAAGATCAATGGAGGTGGTTTCATACATTGGTAAGGTCATTTGGATTGAAATTGACATTTGAAACCTTAAGGGGCATTTTTGGTCAACCTTAGTTGACTTGGTCAACCAGGTCAAATCAAGACTTGAGTTTGGGTCCAATGTATTCCTAATGATATTTAGGATCCATTGGAATAGGTTTTGAATATTGATATGGGAAGGTCATGTTGAACTTTGGGGAAAAGATCAAAAATTCCTATAAAGGGCATTTTGGTCATTTTGATCCCTAGTCAACACTGGGTCAAACTGGGTCTGGAAAAGTACAATTTACTGGTTAACCAATCATAAAAAAAGGCATGACTGTGATTGGAGGGTTTGGAAGACTTCCCAATGTCAAATTCCACCGAATGACAAGTCTAGTGGCATAGGCTGTAAATATCTGAAGGTTTTGCAGCCTTTGGAAAAAGATTCAGTTTGAGGGGCTAGGAGTGTTGGATTGAGCTCAAATTTGGAGGATTTGTCTCAGAGACATGTCTGGACAATATGTAATTAATGGATCATGATTTGGAGGTCACTTGACTGGGTTTCTAGGTGACAGAAAGTTCACCCATAAAGGGTTTCAGGACCTAGGTTATTGACCTTGAAGGTTTGATTTGTAATGTTGGATTTGGGTTGGATTTTAGAGTTAAATGATTGACCTTGAACCATTCATATCAATGGAAATTAAATGAAAGATTGAAATTAAATGGATATGATTTGAAATTTGATTGAATGTTGATTGAAGGCTAGATTAAAGATTGATTTGAAAGGTAGAGCTGGGTTTGATTGGGATTGAATTGGGTCTTTATTAGGACCTTTATGACTGAGGGGTGGACATTCCCCATCATTAGGTCACTATAAAGAAACCCAAGTGGGTCCTAGTGACCTCATACAAAAATGAGGTCAACATTGCGCTTGGGCCTTGCGGGCAGGTCAGTGGGAGTGGGAGTGCCGGAGTGCGGCTTGAGTGGTGAGGCGACTCGACCACGACGACCAGACGCGGTCAAGGGACGACGCCGACAAGACGAGGTCAGTCATGCGCGATATTCCCGGGTTGGTTTCAGGTTTCCAGGTCAACTCGAACCTGACCCGATTTTACAAAACGGGTCGAAATCCCAAATCCGAACCTGACCCGTTTCTCAAACGGGTTGATCATAACCCGGAATTTTTGAGTTGGGTTCGGATCGATTTTTCGAGTAGTGTCAAATATTAACACCCCTAATTCACCTTGAAATGTTTAGTACTGTTGCGGACTCAAATATACGCGGCGATAGAGTTTAAATCTCCGTCTCAGCGTTGTACGTATATCCAGCACACAAACAGAAGAATGAAAGAACACCAGGATTTTTACGTGGAAAACCCTGGAAAGGGAAAAAACCACGGGGCCACGCCCAGTTGAAAGAGTTCCACTAGTGTTGTTTGAAATACACGAGGCTGATTCGTCCTTTAAATTCAGGACGATCAGATTACAATGAGTATCAGTTACAAGGCCAAGCAGAGTTCCGGAGTCACTCGGGTGTCCGGCAGAATTTCGGCGTCACTTGGAAAGAATTCCGGCGTCGCTCAGGCGTCGGGTAGAATTCCGGCGTCGAGCAGAATTCCGGTGTTGCTCGGGCGTTGGGCAGAATTCCGGCGTCCCTCGGGCGTCCGGTGGTGCTCTGGCGATGCTCCGGTGGTGTTCCGGCGGTGTTCCGGCGGTGGTCGAGGAGGAGCTATTCCCTCCTAGACTTCTCTTATCTTCTTCTTCTCCTCTTCTCTTCTTGGCTTGGGTCCCCTCTTAAGAGAAATGAGGGGCTATTTATAGTTTTTCTGGAGTGGCATAGCCCGTAAATATGTGAGGGATCAGGGGCAAATAGGGAGTGATCCGGATGAACGGCCGATATTGAATCCCTTGATCGTGAACCGTTTATCAAGCATTTGAAGGTCTTAATGATATCAGAATTCTACGATCTTGGGCGTGTTGGATTCGTCTCGTCGAGACGCTCGATTCGACTATAAGCTCGTCAAAATCGGAGACCGTTTGGTAACTCAAATTGCTGTTCGATGCTTCCAACAGCGCTTCAGATACTTGATTTGGATTCATTTGGGCTCGGATTAAGTCGAATTTGGTGTCGTTGGGTTCGTATTTCCGAGACGCTCAGTTCGACTATAAGCTTGCTGAAATCGGAGTTTAAATGGTCTCCGAATTAATTTTTGAAGTTTCCAACTTGAGTTTTTCCTCGAGATTCGTGCCCGATCAAGATAATTTTTTGGCGATATATCAAGTACCATGCCTCAAAAGTCAAGAGCCAGGAATTTCTTACACCAAAACTGGCCTGGATGTTGATATTTGGCAGAACTCACCAATGTAATCACAAAAGAGTCGGCTATCACGGCATCCCCATCCACCAGCACCGGAACGTATTTAAGTGGATTCAACTTAACAAACTCTGCAATTCAATAGCCAAAACTAATTACAGAAATAAATAAATAAGTAAATGATAGGTCTGCGACACATAATGCATGGTGAAAAAAAGAAAAACGTCGGCTTCAGACCAGGCAGGACTCGACCGCTCATTCTTTAAAAGGTTAACGGGCTTGTACTCATACTCCAACCCTATCAAACAGAGGAATAAGCAATTTAGGGACGATCCAAAAACAAAGCACACAATATTCTACAGGTGAAGGTTTATGGGGTGTCAAAATGAATTTTTGAACTGGATTCAGGTCCAACTTGAAACTTATCGCTCTCGAGCGCCCCTAATTCAAACTCGACCCGATTATACAAATGGGTCAGAAATTTGAACCCAGACTCAACCTGCCTCAAATTTGGATCGCCTCGACACGCGGACCCGTAGAGAAGGCGACATCGAGAGCGGTCGAGCCCGAGTGGAGCTTTTTAGTTAAAAAAAATTTTAAACTATAAATTTTTATACTTAAAGGCAGCTTTAAAAAGGAAGCCTTAATGTTGTTTTCTCAGATTCTCTATTATTAATGGTAGTCAGAGTTTCTGAAAGGCCAAAATATCAACACTTTCATAACATGAGATGGTTCTATGCCAAGTTTGGATTTCTCCCCACAAATTATGCCATCAACTCATCAAATGAAATGTTTTTGTCAGAACTAATTGGATAAGAATTTTAATATTTCATAGTCTACAAGCTTCAAGTCACCAAATATTTAAATGCTTAAACAAGATTTTATTCTAATTATCATATAAACCTTGCTTTTATGAAAAAAATCATATAAACCTTGCTTATTTTCACAATTAAGTATGATTATCCTTTCAAGCCTTCAATATAATTTTTGTTCCCTTCTATTGTTCCAAAACCATTAAAAGAAATTTAATCATTTCCATATTTATTTATTGTTGATGGAGATTTGTCGGTGAAAAAAAATAAAAAAAACGACAAAAAATTGGGAATAATATGTCATGTTCCATTATTCATTCGCAAGTGGCTATGCTAAAGTTGGTAGGGAAGGACTATAAAATGAAGAGCTCAACTATTAAACGATCATACAAAAATATTTTTTCCTCAAATTATCCTCAATTTTTTTTTAAATTAATAAATATGAGATAAAATAATATAATTGCTCTATGGCTAATCATTCCCCAAGTAAAAAAAATTATAATAATTAGAACATCCACTAAACCTAATTAAGCACAACATTAGTCCATTTAATATGTTATTAGTAGATAGTGTGCTCCACGACTCTATTAATTATTGAACTAACATGTCTTATAACTAATTGCTATTTAATTATGTAAATATTAGAGAGATTTATGAGCAATTAGGCTAAACATATAAGGTTTATATAGAGATTAGTCACTAATTGCCTTGAAATTAACATAATAGATGTCTAATCATTCAATCTTAATATTAGATTAATTTTTAATTATAGTTAATAATATGCTTGTTTTATTATTTAGTATTATTCTTAATTAAGGATTTATATTATTTTAATTAAGGATTTAATAAAGTTGAGGAAGGAATCTATATTATTTCATCCTTATAATTATTTATTATATTTTTTAACCAACCTTTCAAAAATAAAGAGATGATTTGGATTTTCTATCACAACAGTTTGATTAATTATTCAAGAAGGTAGATTATGATTTCTTTTGGATGCTTGAGATGAGTGGTCAATCAATAAAACATGTATTAAGGCCCCACATTGTTGTCTAGTTACCATTTCATATTCAACCAATGTGCTAACAACTCTTTAGCAAGAGTAGTTAAACTTGGACAAGAGTTTTTTTTTTAAATTAAAAATTTTTAATTATAATGGAAATAATATATATATCATTCAATACAAGCAATGATTTCAAATTTTGTTTGGGAGTATGGGCGAAATTCGGAAAAAAAAATTATGATAGGATATCGTGATGTAGATTATATTCAGATGAATTCAAATGATATTGAATTTATTTTGAGATTGAAGAATATTATGTTAGAATATTTTAGTAATGATGGGTCTTAAAACACTCGAATATGCTTTAAGATTAGTGCAATCTATATGTAATTGATATTACACAAATGTTAAAGTAGATCTAAGGGCTTTGAGCCCTAATCCAATCATTTTTTGGTCTTGATATATATATATATATATATATATATATATATATTTGCATGAGATTAGTGTTGTATAATAAGTGTTTGTATCATATTAATCTCAACGTAAATCCAATAATTTTATTAGCCAATTTATATCAGGATATTCTAACAAAAAGTTTTTTCCACCTAATACATAAGAGGTCAAATTCATTTTTAACCTAAATTTGAGCCACTTGGAGAGGGAAATCATTAGCTATTTTTATATTAATATAATTTTTATATCTCTGATGTGACACTAAATAAATAATGTTATGTGCTTTAATATTCTACCTAACATTAGAGCTATCTACATATACTCTCACCCCCCCTTAAATTCAAGCTTTTAATCTCATGAAATATCACACGTCAAAAGATAACTCGATAATACTAAGCTGCCGTGAAAGTCACTAACTATTGAATTTAGGTCAATCGTGATTGAAGGCACTGATGATTTGTGGGTGTTACATACTGCATTAACTATTTAGATTTCATTTAGGACAATTTTTGATAACTATTTTTTCATTATTTTCAGGCTGAAAGCAAAAAAAAAAGTTGTCCTAAACAAAGCCTAGGGCTTCGTTTGAAACGACTTTCTTACTGCTTCTTAAAGCAGCTTTCTAGTAGAAAAATTTTAATTTTTATTCTAGAAAGTTGCTTTAAGAAGCTGTAAGAAAGATGTACCAAACGAAACCGTAATCTCAATCAAATCATTGATTCTAATATCACTTTTTAGTTTGTGTAAATAAAAGAAGATAAGTGTTAACCTCGATATATATTAAAAATCTATGCTTAGAGCATCTCCAGCCGAACGCCCAACACTCGTTTGGCGTCCGTCGTTTGCTCCAGCCGATTGGCAAAAACAACGAGATTCGTGTGAGTGTGAACAGTGCGACATCAACTGTTCACACGCTATTTTTTTAATCCAAAAATTAGGTTAAATAAAGTATGAGAAAGAAAATATACAGAATATTCTGTTTTTGGTATTAGAAAATGGAGTTCGGTTGAAGACGAGTTACTGCATTTTGGAGTGAAAATTGAGTTTTTCGGTTGGAGATGACCTTATGAAAGAACGCCAACTGCTTAATATTTTTACGTCAAAAATATTTTGTTATATATTTGAAGTATAACTAAATTAAATACTTTCATGCATGTTAATAATTTATTAAAATTTGGACTCAATAATTATGTCATATATGATAATTAGAAAATTAAAATGTATAAATGGAAAAAATCATCTTAGAAATTTTGTTAGGAAAATTTAAGTGAAAAATCTAAATTTCATTACAGACTTAAATTTGCTTATTAAAATTCTGTGCGATTATTAAATGCTTATTGGTCTTTGGCACGAGGTTTTGCTTTGGCCGACAAATGTGAAGAGGCCACGATTTGAATATTTAAAGTAGAAAATTAAGAGAGGAGAGACAAAGGGAATATATATATATATATAATGTTTATGGAGTTATATTTTGATATGGTGAAAGTATAAATGTGCTTGAATTTTGCAATAAATAATAAACATGCAGGGAGATATGCTTTTGAAGAAATTTTAAGTAGATAATATTTTATTTATCTATTATTTCTCTTATGTATTATATTTCTTATTTGGCTTGTGAGATTTGGGCTTGGTTTTTCCAGCATGATTGGGTGTAGTTGGATTTGAAGATTTATGCTTACTTTTCGCCTTGTGTGTTTAAAGAGGTTTGCTTTCTTTTGCCTCTTTTTGTTTGAATATATATGTAATTAGAATATTTATAAACATAGGTAGACGATTATCACGATTCATACTGGCATAAATCATTGATGAGACAGTTGTGGTGGCTGACTTTAGACAAAGTTGCCAGCTCCCGCTAGATGGAGTTCTTGATTCTCTGTTGGGGGTGGCCGACCTTCATATTTATTAAATAGTAATGAGGTGATAGGGATTCTATTGCCATGACGGACTATTGTATTGGAATGGTGACCTTTTAACACTTTAATAATGGTATTGATTTGACCACTGCACATGTTCATACTCATGGTGGTCTATAAAGATGAACGAAGCTCTCTTTTTAACACTCTCTCTTCCTTATCTTCTTCCTCCTATATAGCTTTGCAACCTTCCTTCACTTCTCCCTAGCATTTCTTTTATAGAAATGGTCGAAATCCTCATATTGAACGCCATGATATTGATAACTAATACTTATGATAACACGCTCTTTGCAAATGTAAACAAGACCAATAGGATGAGAAGGGGAAAATCAAGTGAGTCTATTATAAAGAAGAGGAAAATATTGATTAAGGATAATGAAACTAGGGTGATGGAGAACTCTAATGTAGCCAATACTCAATTGGCATCTACAGGGGCTCTTTTCGATGACCTTATAGCCGTGTTGAATGTCCTTGTGATGGAGCTAGTAACCAAGTAGATAGTGCCCTTGAACGAGTTATTGATTTCCCTTAGAAGTATGAGGTCCCTATGATTTTGATGGATTCCTTAGAAGAAAGAATTGAGTAGTAGGTTTCTACAGGAGGCAAGACTGACCTATTAACTGCCTTAGAAGGGATTAATATAGAGAAATTTTCATTACACTTCCCTATTGATGCAACAGTGCATCTGATTTGGAGTGAATTTCTAGGTGCTTTGTTTATAGGCAAGAACCCTATATTTATTATAGGTTTGGCTTCCCAAACTCTTCCCTGTAAAAGGGACCCACGATACCTTCTTGAGGTTCCCCTTAACAATTTTTTAAGAACAGAACTCCCTCTTTTTTTTTTTCAATGAGATTAGATTAATGGATACTTGTGAAATATCCTTGGCAAAGGCCCTTCTGTGACTTGGGGGCGAGCTCGCCCTAAAGGTCACAAAGAAAATCACCCTGGTGTTGAATCTTATTTTTTCTAGTGGAAGATGCCAGGATGTACTTTGGGCCACCTATGGACTAAGAGCCTAGAGTTCAAGATGATGAAGTCAGAATATGTGAGAGCTTAAGTTAAGAATAGTGGAAGTGAGGGCTCTATGCTGCAGAGCTTAAGCTAAAAATGACACAATATATCTCTCCCTTAAAAAAAAGGAAAAAATGCTGATCCCCCCGATCCCTCCTTTTATCCTCCTAAAGATGATGATCTCCCCTTTTTATAGGGCTTAAAAAGTTATAATGGATATGTACGGAGCATAATGATTGTTCCATCCTTTTTCGATGTAGCTCGACCGTCTGTGCAAGTGAAGTGGCGAACTTCATGAGAGAGGATGTGAGTAGGATGTTGTCGGAAATTGAGTTGGCCTCGGTAGGGAACTGGTATGCAGTCGTCCCGTTGAGGTGAGTGAAGTGAGTAAAGTTTGATGTAGTCGGGAGATCGGGCTGATGTATAGCAAGAAATCGACCTGAGGTCACCCTATTGAGATGAGAGGGGGTGCCATGCCCTACGATCTAAAGTGGAACAATTATATTTATATTTTCTTTCTTTTTTTTTTTAATTCATTAACAACCAGATCAATTTGACATCCAGAGCTAATTAATTATATATAAAAAATAGTATAAAAAATATAATTATATTGCTACTGTTGATATTTATATTATGTTATAAACATTAAAACTTAAAAGCATATATATAATAGCCAACATAGGCTACAAAAGAACTTAGGTAAAATCAAAAGGTTGTACTTAGAACTAAACTAGCATCTCTATTTAGCCTCATACTGCAGGTTCCTTACCTTTTTTTGAAATCATATAAAAATTACATAATGAGCTTCCAAAGCCTAGTAAGTAATCAAAACTTACCACTGCCTTCAATGCAAGATAAAATAATCATTGTGCTTGCTATAGTTTTAATAAATATCAATAATTAATTAATATGTGTAATAGAAAATCTCTAAAATTAAGAATAAAATCAATATGATTAGTGAAGTCAAATGAGATCTATCAAACTATAAGAAGAATATTGATAAAAAGGACTATCAATCAATAGGACATGTCAGTATACTAGGTAATATCAATGCATGTTCTATCAATACAACTTAAGTTCTATCTATTAAACAATTCAATAAACTATCATGTAAATATAATCATAAATATAATTATTAAGAGTAAGGTAGGACATCCAATTTTAATGTGAATTATTCATCCTTTCATTTGTTATATGTCATATTTATCCATCTGTCAATCTCATTTTATTTTTCATTTATTTCTATTAATCATTTATTTTCACATGTGACTTTTGATAATCATTTAAGAGTCGTCACCATCTGCCTATCGCTGTAAATCTATCAATCTGTATATGCTACAATATGATATTATTTTTTAACTATATTAATTATAATGTTAACAGTCAGTCTTCTTTGCTTAAATGCAAATGCTATATTTTTCTATACAATGTAAGTTAATATCTTGTACGAAATACAATATTTTATAAAATTTAAAGAAATTTATAAAATTGGAATTCTATATATTTACTTCAAAAAAATTATAGCTTCCAATTTACTTAATAAAATTTATTAATATTATAGTCAAAATACTCCTTTATGGCCATGCTCCTCCACTGTTGAGTGACTCCACCTTATAGAAGTGAGTTGAAATTTTGGTGGATAAAATCATCAATCTAAAATCTTCTTTAGCTTCCACACAAAGTCACATAGGCATCCTTAAGGTTCAACTTGCTATGATAGGGATTTTGGCCAAAGAAGAGGAGAAGAGACTTGCCTTGTTGGAAGAAAAGTTAGTTGTATTATAGTTCCTATTGAAGTCATAGATTCTATCTACCAAGAGGTCCAAGAACTAAAAGTTGAGATTATTCTAACTCACAAGTTCTTAGAATCATCCAAATTGAGTCAATTTTTAGGTGGAGAGTTCAATAAAGAGTGGATTGATATATCTTGAGGTAATGCTAAATTCTACTTATAACTTTGTTGTAAAAATAAAAAATAACTTTCTTTGAAATTTTAAAATTCAAAATTTTATAATGGATGTGACATTCCCTAAAAAAACCTTGTTGCTCTTGCTATAGATAGCCTTTGAGTCATTTGAAGACTTTCTTATGCATTCATTTGCTCCTCTGCACACTTTCTTTATTCCTTGATATCTACCTATGCATCTCCTCTACTTCTTTGTGCATTCTTTTGCCAATAAATATTTCATTGAAGAAAGTTCTCAAGCCTTCGTTGAGTTGAAATTTGCACAACCCTCCATAGCCTCGTTGACACTCTTTATGATGAGACATCTGGCTATTGCTTCAATGTCAAGACCTTCAAGGTATGAGTTCCTAAGGAAGACAAGTTTCCCAACACTTTTTATGATAATGAATATGTTTTTATTCAAATTAATTTAGGTTATATTCACAACTTTGGTTATGTCACAAGATGGTTGATATCATAAACTCCTATGAATATATTCATGCTCTAATCATGTTGAATTTTTTAGAGTATTTTTATCATGCTTTCCTATATAAGGGAAGAGAATATTTCATGGAGTTTCACCTTTTTCTGCTACATCATTTATGTCTGTGTGTATCAGAATGGGTGTGTTTAGTTTTTCTATAGCTATCTATGAGTGAGTTATCTGGAAAATAATGTTTGGATTGGAAGATTTTTTTTTTTGGTTAGATCACCAATTAGATGGACAATCCAAATGATACCTTCCTCATTCACTAAGGAGAACCTTGATCTTTGCACCTCTAGGAGTGGAAAAATACTTGACCTTCCTTTGCCTTAAGGGTTTCGATCAATGAGTTAAGCACTATATTAACCTAGAAGTTGTGCGAAGACCTTCTATAGTAAGTCCCATATCTTTCAATTCCCTTATGTTTGACTATTTGGGTGGTGTGATATCTATGAATTTTTTTTATGAATTTTTTCTTCTTAGGGGGGGGGGGGGGGGGGGGGTATGAAATTTTTCTACATTCTAAAATAAAGGAAAGGCTAAGGAGTTAGTGGCGTACTTTGAAGAGGAAGGGAAATGAGAGGATTTTTTATTTTGTGCCTCTAGATAATACTTCCCTTTCCTTCTTGTGTTCCCATGATATCATGTATACCATTAAGCTTGGCTACACTAGCAATATCTTCAATGGATATATTGTCTCGTCTACTTCTAGAGAACTGAATAATCTTCTTAACTCTTCTCTAGTGGTTCCACTCTCTCCATAGCACATCTTGTAGTATATTATTCCATCTTGCCTAGTATCATTCTTGCTTTGGTTCCTGACTCTTAGGCGGCTTCAATTCCTATCATCTGAAAGAGCGAATAGGTTGTTAGACCTATTAATTACGTCCCTAGGCTAACCAAGAGGGGGGAGGGTGAATTGGTACTTTTAAGATTCTCTTGGAATTTTGAAAAAATTTTAAACAAAATACAAAGAAAATCGTACCGTACGATCACACTTCGTAATGTACGAACAGAATAAATTTTTGATGCTTTTCAACCACAGAAAAATAAAATGCAGTGCAGTAAAAAAATACAGTAAGTAAAATAAAAACAGAAAAGAGAACACCAGATTTTATAGTGATTCGATCAAACACGACCTACATCCACTCCCTAGAGACTCCTTCTCTAGGTATTACACTATATCAAAGTGACTCTCCTTTAGCCCCCATAGCAAGGCGGAGAAGCCTTTACAAACTCTCTTCCATTAAATCCCGGTGCGGCAGAGAACCAACATCCTTTTTCACCCTCTTGGTGAAGGCAGAGAACCAACTCGTCCTTTCACACCCTCCTGGTGTCGGCAGAGAACTAATCATCCTTTTTCACCCTCCTGGTGTTGGCAGAGAACCGAAAACAGCCTTCGAGGAGATTAGGAAGATGCTTGAAGTACAAACACTGAGATCCTCACTATTGGATAACCTTGTGAATCCCCTCATAATTTTTTCTTCAAGAATCTCTCAACACTTTCTCTCAAACACTCTCCCAATCACTCTCCCTTTCAATCTCAAGACAAATTTTCACAGATGGTTCTATCTTTAAGTCAGTTTTAAGACCCTTAAGTACTTAGGACAAAAAAAATCATCCAAAAATTGAATATTTCAAGTTTCACGTGTGCCGATCGTCCCGTATGATTGCACATCGTACTGTACGAATAGTTCAAAAAATGAACAATTCGTCCCGTATGATCCAGTACGAACCTAATTCAGAGTCGTTCGTACTGCATAACCTTCTGTATGAACCCTATTTCGTACTGTATGAATAGTTCAAAAAATGAATGATTCGTCCCGTACGATCCAGTACAAACTTAATTCAGAGCCGTTCGTACTACATACCTTTATGTACGAACCATTTCGTACTGTACGAATAGTTTAAAAATTGAACGATTTGTCATGTACGATCCAGTACGAACCTAATTCAGAGCCGTTCGTACTATATAACCTTCTGTACGAAGTTCATTTCGTACTGTACGAACTGGACTTAGAAAAATTTCCAGGCAGGCAGGTTCGTTGTGGAGGACAGACAAATACAGATCATCCCATACGATCAGATTTTGTAAAGTACGATCAATTTTAAAAATTAAAATTTTCACTCCCCCATTGTGTGTGTGCACAGTTATCCAACTTACAATCTCACTCTCTCAGACTCAAGAAAAGAACAAAAAAATACAGACTACTCACAAACAAATAAACTTGAAGTCTTCAGCAGTCTTGAGTTTGAAATTCCTGAAAAACATGTTAGTGCATACAAAAAGAAACTTTAATAATTGTTAGGAGAAGAATAAAATAAACAATAGGCTTTTGTAATCATCAAAAATAATTTGTATCAGAATTCACTTGAACGAACAGATTTGCACAAATCATAACATCATCAAGACTATGTCATTGACCAGTTGCCCTAAGGAATGAGAGTTTGTCTATTCACAATGTCAAAAGGATTATACAAATCAATTTCAGTATAAAATAAATTGGGAGCCTCTTAAAGTTAAAATTCTAAATTATCTTATAGGCAAGAGAAATATCACCTATAATATCCCTATTTTAAATAAACTTAACCTAAGTATGATGAATGATTAATGGGATGATGATTTGAATCTTTTTGCAAAAAGTCTATCAATTATCTTGTAAAATGTTATACAAAGAGAGATGGGCTTATAATCAACAAAAGTGTTAACATTGAGATGCTTAGGAATTGAGGTGATAACACTTTATTTGGCCATATACATGAGCCTATTAAATTTAAGGAAATAATGTGTAATATTAGTAAGATTGGTCCTAATCAAGTCCCAAGAATAATTAGAATGTTAAGCCATCACACCCAAAACATTTATCATTCTTAACATTATGCAAGCCTTCCTTAATTTCCAAATATGTGAATAGAATAATCAATGAAACCTTTAAGTAATGAAAGATAGTAGAGCTAGTAGGGATATTAAAGTTTGTGGAGCTCGGAGAGGTGAATCTATTGCTAAAAAAAGTATAAAAGTAACCAATAGCTTATTTGGAAATATTAGCATTGCTAAATTTATGAACATCCAGATGATGATCTTCTTAATTAAGTCATTATTCTTTCTATAATTAATCTATTAATATAGTAATCTTAGATCATCGTCAATCATGGTGAGCCAAGTAGCTTTAGCTTATTATCTAATCCATTGTAAACATTAAAGAGAAGTTATAGAAAGATTGCCCTAAATAATTTTAGGCTCCTTCAATATTTGTTGGTTGAGAAGGTTTTTTTCCAAAAAATCAATCATTTTTCTTTCTTAATAAAAGGAGAGTAGGATATGTGATATGAATGTTTAGCCAAATCCCAAGGTGATCTTTCAAGAACATTCTTAATGGCTTTGGTTTTCTTGCAAAGAACAAAAAATGGACCACTCAAGATTAAGTAGGACTAGAATGAGGCAACTAAATATAGTACCAATGTTAGATTGTATAGTAACTTTTGAAATATATTTTTAATGGTATTAAAGTTACCCATGCATAGCACTAATGTTAATGATTTGATATATGGAAAAAGAGCTTTATGAAAGTAGTAAAGATAATTGTTCACATAGGTGGTGTTATATCAAAATGATTATTAATCTTTATTCGATTTGAATTATCATCTTGATTATTAAATTAAAAAAAGAAAGGCTATCATTTGGTTGATTAAAGAGATTGGATTGGAAATGTAATTACTAAAATGAGTGAGTTGATGGGTAAATGAAGCTTGCCACCAAGATTCTCCAAAGGCGATTGAATAGAGTTATAGTCCAAAATCACAATCCACCCAAGATCCATAGATATAGAAATATTAATTAGGGAGTCAAAAAAAATTTTATAATCTAAGGCATCATTCGAACTATATACAAAGGCGATGGACCTTATAGAGCTAAAGAAACTAACAATTCTATGAAATATATTGAGCATGTAGATAGAAGATGGATAAAAGTGAAGCAACTCACTCTTAACAAATTTATCTACATTGAATAGGGAAGAAATTTAAAGAATGAGGTCTTATATGGCTCCACATCAATAAAGAGATATTGATGAGGGAGCACCATAAAATCAATCTACTTAGATATGAACCATTCAAGATCCTCAAGAAGAGAGAAGATAATGCTTAGATATTTTCTTACTGTGTATATGAATAATTTACAATTATTTGATCCTCTGATATTGGATAATGGCATTGATGAACTTATTCACCTTCTAATGAACTATTATTAGGTCGTGAGGATAAGTTATGGGAATAACAATTATTAGAGAAGAGAACTATAATGAGTTGTTATGAAACTAATATGTTCTACATAATCAATAAAAAGGACCCGATGATATTCAATACTAATCAATTTGGAGAGAGGAATATCTTTATTTGCTCACCTTTAACTTAATTCATAGGAGCACATCACCTCATTAGAAAAGTGGCATGAGTTTAAGGGATCAAAGACTTGTCATGATGATCTTGAAAATGAATGGGAAAGATAGGTCTTGAGTAGGTCAAGTAGCTACCAAGAAGATTATACGAAGTTGATTAGATTGGCAAATGTTGAGAGGAATCAAAGATTCTAAGAAATCTCTTTTACTAAAGGAGACAAGGTCCATTACAAACTAGCTTAAAATACCAAATTAGCTCCAACTATTTGAGTCCACACCACCTTCCCTATAACTAACTCTAAAATAATTACAATAGAATCCTTAATTCGCTATAATATATACTCCTTTGTTTTGTAATTGATGTCCTCATCCTTCTATAAAAAGGGACATCATGGAAATTAAGAGGGAAGGTGATTGTTCGTTTATAGTAATCAAGGAAAGATTCTAGAAAGTGTTTAAAAAAGAGAGAAATACTTCTTCTACAACACGTGATAATTGCTTGATATTACTCCCTTAAATAAAAATTTAGTTTTTTCTTTTGAAGAAGAGTCCAATCTAGCAACTTTTCCAATACCCCAATTCACATTCTCGATGCGTTTGATACATCTCTTTTTAGTGCCCCACAAGTGATTTTATATCTTGATGCTATAACCACCTCCCTTAACTCACATGCTCCACAATCCTAAATTTAAATATGTAATAACATTAATAGAATTTCAGTCATAATCCACCATCTCATAATTCAATTATGACTTAATATATGCTATTATATTAAAGATGTCATAAACTAACTTAAATGTATATGCTTGACCAACGTTCGCATCAATGTATAAAATGCATTTGAAATAATTAAACATGTGGCTTTTAAGCATACATATCATTAGAGATTCGTACATATATGCGGAGCAATTTGGACGTATTCATGGCTTGATGGTTTATAAGTAGTGGTCATGCACTACTTGAAATCATGGACATCTTAGAATGCTTAGAACAATTTTCGTAATAGAAATGGCGGAGAAAAATCACCTGAAGACCTTTCTATCTCCTCTTCTCCTCCTTCCATTTCTTCTCGGGCAAGGCAACGAGTGAGGGAGGCGGTGGGGTGAAATGTTATATATATATATATATATATATATATATATATATATATATATACTTATTTAGAGGCATAGTGCCACAGCACTCAGACCCAACGCCGCAGCGCTGCATGCAGAATTCAGAATTACTGTAGAAACAGAGGCTAAAATATCGCGGCGATAATTTTTTAGCGCCACTGTATTCTCAACCTTAGTGCCGTAGTGCTCACCAACACAATGCAGGAGCGCTCTAATTCAAATAAGAATTCAAAAAATCATATTTTAAAATACTATTCATTTTCTAGTTATTACAGACACAATCTCTTAAGATTGAGTGCATGAATTCCTGATAGTAAAAAGAGTAATGCCACATATCTCTCGATGTTTTCTTACATGAGGGTACCATGCTTTATTATGTTATCATGAGAAAATAATTAAAGACACCCCATGTTAGAGAGAGCTAAAGAGAATCTTTTCCTCACCACATTAGCCCTCGATAACTTCTTTAATCATTGTCGCCATTTCTAGGAACAGGTGAGAGTAATTGCTCCGTGTATCTATAGTGGGAAGGGCTTGCGTTTAGGAAGATCTTATCTAGTAAAAAAACCACGTTTGTTAACTCAATAAGTGTAGCTACTTTTTTTTTTTTTCAAATTGTCTATAACTTTTATACTATTTTTAAAATTTTTTGTGGCATAAATAATTTTTATAATTAAATCCTCCAAAGTACAATAATTATAAGAATAAATTATTGTTCCAGTTTCTTTCAAAGGAAAAAATTTACGATGCTCACAATATTTTTTAAAAATTCAAAATTTTCTCCACATCTTTGCAATATCTTTCACGCACATCCCTTAGCTGCCCTAATTGAATCTTTAAGCTATTATAATGACAGCTTTTGTACTACAATTATAGAAAAAATAATAAATAAAAAAATAATGTGTGACTGGATGAAAATTTTTATAGTTTTTTAAAATTATTTTCTTTTAAAAATTATTTCTAAAAAATATATTTAAAATTATGTTTGAAAAAGAAATTAAAAATAAAAATAGAACAACATAAATTATCCCAAAAAGAGCCTTAATTTTAGATAAGATCTCGAGGGACTTCTTGATCGAAGAATAATAAGGTCGTTCATTAAATAGTTGCCTCTCATTCTTTGTTATTCTTTCTTATCCCTTATTTGATCAGACATAATTGAAAAAGATTCATATAACCAACCTCTCGTAGTTATATAGAGACTTTTTTTTTGGACCAGGGGTATCTACCCGCTTTCAGCCTCATAGGAGGCGCTGGGCGTCGTAACTAATCCATCGGTGAGCCTACTAGCAACTAGCCCCACAGGTGCATGACCTGCAGTTATTTTCTCCCCATTTAAGGGGTCACGCCGCATGAGAGAGGAATCGAACATGGGTTGGGAGGTTTCCAACCATGCTCGTCCACTAACCCAGCTAATCCCGATGGGGTTAGTTAGATAGAGACATTAATATTATTATTGTTGTTGGCTTTCATTTAATATTTTAACTAATCTTCTTCACCTCTGCCGTATTTCTTGAAGTAAACTCTATCTTCTCATCCTTCGCGTGTTCCTCCAAATCTGACCAAGTAATTGTTCAGTCTTTCTAAGTCATTGTAATCCTTGCCTAGTAATTAACAATTAATAAATTACGAAAGAAATATTTAAATAAGAGATCAATGCTTTATTTTAAAAATATATATATTTATTAGATTAATTTCGCTGCTGCCCAATCGGATATCACTATCAGCAACTCCTAAATAAATTTATTCGATATTCTATTAAATATTTTTTATATTATCTCAAAATATAAATACAAAAAAAAAAGAAAAATAAAAATGAGAACTGGAAATTTTCGTGCGTCGACCAACTCTGTCCAACGCTCTTTATTAGTTCTGAATTTCAGAGCAACCAAATCCGCGCTGCCGCTTCCGCGCATGATTCCCGTGATTCCGCCTCGGCTCGTATTCCCCAATTACTCCGCTCGTTCTTCACGCTGTTAATCAGCTCTGATTCTCTCGCTCTCTCTCTCGCACACACATTCTCCCACTCTATCCCTCTCAAATGGCGACGGAGGTATGCTTGGCGAGTCCAAGAATCTCCTTTTCCCAAGGTATTCCCACCGCTTCCGCCGGCGGAGGCGAAAGCCAGCGATCCGATGGTTCCCTGCCGCTAGAACCAGTGGCGGGCGATTTCAACTTCAGCATTGGCTCGCAGATCTCGGCCGATCAGTCATCCAATGCCGATGAGCTCTTCTCTAACGGCAAGATACTCCCGTTCTTCAAGAACCCCGGCCCGGCGGAAAACAAACCGGCCAGCCAGGTTCCACGGCGGATCCTCGATCGCCGCGGTAGTCTCCGTGAGCTTATTGATTCTTCCACTGGATCTGGCGACGAAAACGCTTCAGCAGCCGGCGATCTTCGTGGAGCGGGCCGGCGATCGTTCTGGCGGTTCGGTCGAAGCAGCAGCGTCGGTAGCGTGGCTGATCACGGCCCGATCTTCTCTTTCCCTCTAAACCGCTGCAAATCCACCGGCTCGTACCCCAATCCGGCTTGCCAGCAGCCGCAGATCGCTCGGACTATGCTCGGGAGCTTGAAAATTAGGTCAAATTCGAATCAGAGGAAGACTTATTACTTCTCCGGAAGCCAAAGAGGCTCCCACGGTGGCGCGGTTCGGATCAACCCCATTCTAAATGTGCCGGCCCCTATCATCCCGACCGGCGGCGGCGGAGGCGGTAGCGACTCCGGCGCTTCTAACGGCGCCATCGGCGGCATCTTCGCTTACCTACTCTGCAATTGCGGCGGCCAAGGGAAGCCCGACGAGTTCGGGGATTTCCTCAACCCATCGCAACGGAACGGGACGGCAAGCGTCACCTTTGCGGGTTAGTTCAGAAAATTTTCTGTGAAAGTCTTCGTTTGCTCACGAAATTAAGAGTCAAACCTGCCTCCTCAAATGGTCTCTGTAGAATTTTTACTGAACGGTTCGTTGTTTCCTTCTGTAATGTATATGAGTTTTTATGTGCGTGAATTCTTTCTTACCTTTATTTTATTATTATTGTTACACCTTAGAGCCTTTTAAGCTTTTATAAAAATGTCGTTGTTAGAGTGAGACTTTTGAATTTGAAAAACGAAAGGGAGTGCGAGATGCTTCAGGTGGGTTTGATAATATTATTAATTTGCTTTAAAAATTGTAATTATTTTTGTACACATTTTCTTTCAGAAATAATCTTCCGACAGCCCAATTAGGAGTAGGTGTATTAGATCAGATCTATCTCATAAAAAATAGAGGTAGATAAAGACTTAAATTTAATTTGGGACAGCTTCTTTGTTGCTTTCTAAAATAACTTTTAGTATAAATTTTGAGTTCAATAAATTTTATACTAAAAATAATTATTATAGAAAGCAGAAAAAAAGCTGTCTCAAACTAAGTTTTAGGCAAAGTTTTGGGACAGCTTTCTTTTTGCTTTTTAAAACAGCTTTTTAGTATCTAAAATTTTTTGTGTTAAAAATTTGCTTTAGAAACAATAAAAAAGCTGAAAAATATTAAAAATAATTTAGGGTTTAGCATTAAATGAGAATTTGATTTCTAACAAGGACATAATAAAAAGAGGAATTTATATAGCAATAAAGGCTTGATGCTAATGTCCTTTATCTTTTAGAAATAAGGATAATATTTAATATTTATTAAATTTATTTTAACATTTATATAATATAAAATCTTTATATATAATATTAAATTTAGATAAATTAAATAATTATAATTTGTATTAAGATGTTCTGAAATAGATAGAATTTAATAAGAAAGTTAATTAATCATTAAAATTAGATGTCTCAGATGAAAAGATAGTCGTTGACGAGCATCACTCAGTATTTAGTTCCGAGGCTCTTTACATCCTCAAAAAACTATGATCTCTCTTTTCAATTCAGAGTACGGTTATGTTTTTTTTTTTTTAAATATAAATTTTTTGAGTCAATTAATAAGCAGATCATTTACATATATTTTGAACTCAAAATATCTTTATTTGCAGTCACCAACGGATAAAAATGAACTGCATAATTATCTGTAATTTTAAAAATTTACAGCGGATATAAATTAAATATTTTTATAAAAACTATGTTTACATAAATAAAAATATGTAATATATAATATTTTAAATTTTTGCAGAGTTCATGTGCCCTCGCCATCTCTGTCGTTTGACCGTAGAAAGTTGGCTATCAACCCGTTGCGGTATTGGTGGCCGAATTCAATGAAAGCTGTGATGCGTATATTGAGTCCTTCGTCCACAGGACACTATGGTTGACCAAAAACCCATTGCTTACGCTGTTTTCTCCAGCAGAATCTCACGCCAATTCATTTGTGTTTGGTTCGTTTTTTTTTTTTTTAACAAAAACTTTATTAAATCAAAAAAGAAGTACATGAAGCAAAGGGACAAAAGGATAAAACAGCAACAGAAGATATAAGGGAGAGGACCCCAAAGGGCTTAGTAATCAGCCAAGGCTACCAACCACTCCAGAGCCAGGCACGGACCAACCAATTTGGTGCGGAGAGCAGTAAATCACAAAGCAGCCAACCCAACCGAGCAAGAAACCACCACCAAAGGATACCACGAGCCATGGCTACGAAATAGTGAGCCCCAGCCACATCATTGCCCAGCAACCCAATCCATCTTCAGAAAACTTAAATCGAAGCTCCAGAGTACCGACAACAAGCAAAGCCTGCCAATGCACAAACCAACCACCATCTAAAGGCATCAAAGACAACCGAAAAGAGCAGCACTAACCCATAATTTATTTTCTCCCACGTTTACCCCTCCCACGAGAGGCGATAGAACCAACAGGACGATCAATCTTTAAGGAAAACTCCTGCACATGGACATCATCCCCACTAGCTTCCGAAGAAGAATCGGATGAGTAATGAAGCCAGTCAAGTTGCCTCCTAACATTCTCACCAGAAATGCCACCCACATGAGCAACCAATGCCTTAGGTGATACTAAAGTAACAAGGACCTCAACAAAATTACTAGTTATAGTTGGTGTAACAGGAGAGATAATTTTAGGAGCAGCACCAGATCCCTCACTCACCACACCCGAAGGTGTAATCGATTTATCCCCACTGAAATTAACCGAAGAGCAAGGCAGCTGAGACTTAGGGGACAGCTCATAAGGGATGCCAGAGTCACCAGAATCATGCACTGCCACACAAGGCACCCGTAAACCATTCAAAAAACTCGGAGCAGACATAACATCCACCGCAGGCAAAACGGGATCAGAACAACCTAAAATACCACCTGCACTAGCACAATCCCTAGAGACCTGAATATAAGGTAATACCCCAGGCACAATATCCTCAGAAACCTTCACAGTAGACACATCGACAACTACCTCATCAACAGAAGCTACATTGTTTAGCGAAATAATAGGTAAAGGGTTAGGGGAAGTCGGCACCGGAGACCCCAGCTCATTAACATGCATTAAACCAGTAACATCTTTCTAAAGAATACCAGCGTTACAACCCAAATCCTGCACCACAGGCTCAGACACAGGAAGAACAACAAGGTTCACAGAAATAACTGGCACAACAGGCTCGACCGACACCTCAACAGTAGGTTTACCAGGATGGGGCAGATCCACAGAATCCAGGATAGCAACATTAGGACGACAATTTCTCACAGCATGCCCGATACACCAACAAGAAGAACAAAATTGAGGGAATTCATCCATAACCACTTGTTGGACATAACCAAGCTTCTCTGAACCTAACCAAACCTTATCAGGGAAGGATTTTGTGATATCCAGCTCTACTAAAACACGAGCTAGAGAAGGTCTAGAACCCAAAGAAGTTGCAGCATCAATTTTTAATGGTTTGCCAAAGATAGAGACCAGACCATGAAGGATACATGGGGAAAATAAATGAGGCCGCAGATGCAGAAAGAGACCCAAATAGGGATGACTGGCGACTCAACCCCGACATCAACAAGGGGAGACCACTTGGTAAGTTTCATGTAAAAATTATAAACCAGATACGATCTATGGAAAAAAATGCGACAATAATCTAGGTCATTAGCAAGCTTGATAAGGACATGAGACGAATCAAGCAAGGTTACCGAAACCTCCCCATTGAGCTTGAGATTGAAGAAAAATATATGTATGGTATCAAGAGATGGGCGTTTGGTAGGAAAAAAACCAACTAAAGAGAATTGGGAATAGCCAGAGCCTGAATTTCCTGATCCGATATCCAAAGGGAGGGCAAACCATGAAAGGAGGATGCCCTAAGTTCAGGAAAATCAAATCCGGGAGAAGAACCCGAAATGACTTCCAAAAACGACTGCGAAGAAGGCGAACCCCCCAAAAAACCAGGGTCGCAAAGCTTCGGCGCCATCCCGCCACGCGCCGGAGGAAGAAAAACCACCGACAAAACAAAATAAAACTAGCAAAGAGGAGAAAAACTTCCCATGAAACGAGTAGACAGTCAGCCTCGTCGGAGAGCGGCCCGACCAACGCGAAGGAAAGCTAGGGCAAAGCCCTAGCGGAGCAGCCGAAATGAAGATGAGTATACATCCTGTGTGTTTGGTTCGTTGATTAGGCATTTCATGCGAAGGATTGAAGGCCATTAGCCGCTCAAATCAAAATTCATCGTAATTTAAAAAAAAAATCTATAAAAATAAATTTAATAAAATTTAAATTTATTTTGACATCAATATAATACAAATTATATTAATATTAATTTTAAGATAAATTTAAAGGCTTTCTACCTTCTCATTTGGGTCTAAAGAACTCAACAAAAATTTCTCTCCTTCCAACGTTTTAAAAACCTTCATTTGGACCACATTTTAACAACCTTCATTTGGACATATTCTTTTTTGCCAAATTGAAAATCAGTTTTTCCATCAACCTCTCGATCTTGATCTTTGAAATCCTCATTATATTGAAATCCTAACCAATGGCTCTGATATCAATTTGTTAAAACTATACTATTGTACTCTCAACTGACTCAGGATTTTTTCAAATAGTCACTAAGGCTTTCAACTAAAAATTTAAATCACGTAAAATAACATGTTGTCATAAGGTTACAAATACACACTCACAAATTGCTTATATGAAATATTTAGAGACTTAAAATGATTTATCTATAATTAGAACACAACACACAAGTTAATGACTTCTAGATTTAAGTAATTAAAAAATTATATTAATTATTTAATTACAAATATTACAATTAGCAAGCTAATTAATTTTTCTGATTAATTAGAGAGATCTTTTCACTAAAACTTACACAATAATATGACTAAGAGAAACTTGCAACAAATCAAAACTAGTAGTAACATGGTGTTTGATTAAGTAAACTAGATTATTGTTGTGGGCTAGAATATTCACGGGGAAAAGTATGAAAAACTTCACGTCTTAGCATTGCATGATTATCCAACTCACAAACAGAGAGAATATAAACAACAGAATTTTTAACGTGGAAAACCCTAAAGGGAAAAACCACGAGGCCATGCCCAGTTAAAATGAATATATTAGTGTTTGAATATATTACAAATGATTGATTCATTCTTGAATTTGAGGATGATCAGATTAGAATATTCAAATATCAGGTTGAAATCTTGCTACAATCAGGGATCGGGCGGAAGTCTGGCAACGGTCTATAGCTGGGCCTAAATCTGGCGTCAGTTGGTGGCTGGGGGGAAGTCCGCAACAGTTGGTGGCCGGATAGAAGTCCGGTAACAATCGCTGGCCTGGCAGAAGTCTGACGACCGTCGGTGGTCAGGCGGTAGTTGAGAAGTCTGGTGGCAGGAGATCTCAGATTTATCTTCCTTCTCTTCCTTGTTTGGGTTCTCTTCAATGAAGGATGAATAGTCTATTTATAGTTTTTTGAGAGTCACGTATCTAGTAAATAGGGAAAAGATTAGGGGCATGATGGGAGGGTTTTGAATGGACGGCCGATATCGACTCCCTTGATTGTGGACTGTTTATTAAATTTTTGAGTATCTTAATGATATCAGAATTTGGAAATCTTGAGCTCGTTGGATTCGTCTCGTCGAGCCGCTCGATTCGACTATAAGCATGTCACGTTTGAATACCACTGGTTCAACCTATTTATGATTTGAGCCTTCCAAATGCACTTTGGGTCTTCGATTTAGACCCATTTAGGCTCGGATTTGGTCGAATTTGGTGTCGTTGGGTTCATCTTTTTGAGATGTTCAATTCGACTATAAGTTTGCTGAAATCAGTGTTCGGATGGTCCCGGATTTAATTTTGAAAGTTTTCAACTTAATTTTTGATTGGAGATTTGTGCCCGATCATGACTAATTTTTTGATGATATATAAAATATATTCCAACCTACAATAAAAGCAAGCATATTTGAAGAAAAAACAGTAAACAAGATTATAAATATCTAACCAAGAATCTTGCTAACTTGAATATAAACAAGTTGAATGCAAAGAATCATAAGATCATCCACCAAATAAATGAACAAGCGCAATTTACATAGTTCAACACATATTGTGCCTACATTCACAAGAAGAAAGAGTGCTTATACTTTTTATTCACTTGCACGAAGAAATTTTAGAGGATGCATAAATTGATTATTTTTATAAAATTTTATTTGCACAAGCAAAAATAGAAAAATTTGTATCACCATTTTCTGACATTTTTTCTATGAGGATTGGGTTTTTTTTTACACGAGTCATTAATTTCACATTTCACATGATATTCCTCAATGTAATTAAATTATTATATAATATAACTAAACTATTAAATATTTATATTTTTCTACAACAGAAATATTAATGAATGTCTAATAGTTTAGTTACATTATTTAATAATTTTAATGTATACATGTTTTAATAATTTACCTCTATTAAGAAATAAAACATGACACATGACCTGAAATGTCTATCATGATATAAAATGTATTAGAATATTTCGACATTATACTTTTAAAAATATATATTTAGTGAGATAAATATATGAAATATTAAATCTTCAATTATGTGCTTGAACCGTTGTTCAAATTATTTTATAATAAAATATTACAATACTGTAGGGGAGTCAATATTTGACATGACCTGAAAACCTGACTTGAACCCGACCCGACCCGAAAATTTCAAATTCGGGTCATCCAATTTAGAAAATGGGTCGGGCTCGGGTTCAAATATTGATCTCGCCTAACGCTCATGCTTGTGCTCACCCCCACTTGCAGCCTCACATCAACAGTCCCTCGCTCATCTGCCTCGCCTATGCTTGTCTGCCTTACCCATGCTCCCCTGCCTCACCTACGCTCGCGCTCATAGCCTTGCATTCACGCTGACATACCTTACCCTCGCAACCCGTGTTTGTGCTAACCCTTATGGCTGCACTCACCCTCAAACCTTGCTCACGTTTGCGGGTTGGTAGGTTGAGTCAGGTCAACCTGAAAATCGATGAGTCGGATCTAGATGTAAATTTCTAAGATCTTATAAGACTATTTGTTTCATGTCGCTTGCAAGTCCACAGGCCCTTTAAACTTTATCAGGAATATTTCTTGTAAACATGTGTGATATAATCATCATGACATTTACGTCATCCTTAGCTGTTCGCTTTGTCAATAAATGGTGCAGTGTTATCTTAAGAATATTATATCAGTTGTTTCTTTAACTGGAATTTTAAGGTTGCTGCTTTCCTAAGTTAAAGGTGAAGTCATGATGGTGAATTCTTAAACAATAAATTATTTGCAGTGAATTTTTCATTATTTATGTTCTGCAATTACTGTTCATTTGGTTGCAAACAGATAGAATTTAAATTTGCAAAATATGATTATTTAACTTTCTATTATTTTGTATGAAATCATAATAGTTATATTTTATTTAGGGTTTTTAAGAGTTTTAAATTTTGCATTAATTGTTTTCTAATCATTTAAAGCAAATAATGATAAATTTTAGTATTTTCAAAAGCCTATTCATATTTAAAAGCAATCAAATGGGTGCTTGGAGTGTTCATAATAGCTAGTTTCAAAACTTCCATTTTGGATTAATGGAATGGAATAGAGCAATTACCAAAGGTTAACAAGATCGAGCCTCAAGTTAAACGGGCTGATTTTGAGCATTCACAACTCTGTCGAAGCTTTGACTATATTAAATGATATGGAGTTTGGAAAACTCGGAAACTCAAATCACTCAATAGATGGAGAAGTTTTCTATTCAGTACGAGTTCATTGTATAATTAAAAAGTTACAATGACGTTAAACTGTGGTGGCGTTACATGTCACCATCGTCAACACTAGTGCCATTGTCAACCACTGTAGTTGTCGCTGCCACGATACCCACCATTGACGACATATATTTAATATTAGTTTTACTTTGCAAGAAACTAAATACCAAAAAAAAAATAAAAATTTTGAACTCATAAACTTCTTGTACAAGTAAATAAACCGCTACACAGTTTTTTAAATATATAATTTTTGTTTACATTATATTTAAAACACTCATAAATTTCAAATTCCTCTTATCAAACAGAGTTTTTAGAATTAGTCATTGCCATAGAATAATTATAGTAAGAATCTATAGTATATATTTATGTAATACAGCCTCATTATTCATTCTATTTTATTATATTTCTATTATTCCCTTCTTATCTTGCCTTTATATTGAAATCAATCAAACAAAGATTTAGCATTTGATTGCCTGAAAAAAAGAATATAATGTAAAATGAATACTTGAGAGTTATTTGGATGAGTGTTAAAGGAATGTATGAGATTACTATGGTGGCCGGCCGATGGTGGTGGCCGGTGGCGCTGCGGGCCATTGGGCGGTTGCAATTACAATGAATTTTTGGTATATTTGGAATTCACTCAAATATGAAGAATTCTAAATACATAAGAAATGAACTAGAATGTGAATTCCAAATTCGCTAAAATTTTATAGTTTATTTATTTACTTCAAATTAAACATCAATATTCTCAAATCCCTGCATTTGAAATATTTTACATCTCTTTTGCAGACTACCGAACAGCTCATTTGTGATTCATTGTTCATGCCTGAAATTAATTTTTTCTTTATAAAAATAATAATAGAATTTTTAAAAATAAGATTATGAATATTAATAGTTATAAGATTATTATCATTAATAATTTTTTAAATAAAATATTATCACTTTTCGTTATATTTTATCATTTAAAGTATTAACTGAAAAAGTAGATCTTATCATTAGAAATAAATTTAAAAAAATTCATCTTTTAATAATTATCATTATTTTTAAAATAATTAAAATCTGTTAAATATCTCTCTATGCGATATGATTATTTATAGAAACATGAAGCTTATATTACGGATCTTTAATTTGTGCCCTTTATAAACAACGTAAAAAAAAAAAAAAAAAAGTTAAATTACTTTTAGAAAGTTAAGAACTTTTATAATAGCAAACCCATTATTGAGAACTTCTTCAAGCGATTTAGGAACCAGGTAGGCTTTGGGTCAAGCCACGTGGTTTGGGAAACCCGAGCAATGGAAAGCCGGCCCATGGAAAGCGGGTTACCCATCAGGGCCCGATGGGCCTTTCTAAGAGCCCTAGGAATACCGACATTTCTGTTTGTAAGGCAGTTACCAACAACGAGAACGTGTGCATGAATTACGTTAATCAATATTTCGCAACTTCGAAAATTTCAGAAGAGTTTTCAATTATTTCCTAAAGAACAGCCAATAGAAAACTTATTTGTCAGATTAGCCAACAGGAAAGCATCAATGTGAGCAAAGAAACATCATTGAAGGGGCGTAGAGCTTTCAGATGAACACACTGATGATTTCTTTTTCGAGCTTGCCTGTGACGTACTTAGAGGCGATTGAGTGTTTAATCAGGGACGTGGTATGTTGCCGGTGAGATGGACGGAAGCGACAAACCGGGGAAGAGTTGCTGAAGCAAAGAATTTGGGGAAACAGGTTAGCGTGTGGGAAAGAAATGAGAGAAAAGGGTTGATCTGTAATCAGGTTAACGCCACGAACTCACATCGAGCTGTCGTTGTATGAGTTTGGGCCGCTTGGTAGGCCGCCGGCTAGGGCGGGATCCAGTCATTGCGATGAAGTCCTCTTCGATCTCTTTACGAGAGAGGGAAATTGAGAACTTAGGCCAATAATCACGCTTCTCTTGTTTTTCAGACCGGAGTCGGACGCTCCTTCTTTGCTCGCTCTTCTCTAACGCAGGTGGCGGTGGAGAAGGACTGGAGCACAGCTTTTTGCGGATCGGCACCCTCCTGCTTCTCATATTACACGTCCGGCTCACATCCGAAGGCGAATTTGAAGAAGGTATCGGGACCGGCATTGGAGCCGCAGGAGCGCAGGGAAATGGTCCTCGTAGGACTTCTGGCTGGTGATCAGGTTCGGGCTCGTATCTCCTGCAATAAGGAGAGGCGGCCTCGCGGAGTCGGGGGACGAGATTGGCCTTGGCTCCCTCGGAAACGGCGTCATTTCTAATGGTGACGTTATTGTCATCCACTCGTATCTCCTCAGGGAAGTTAGCAGACGGCCCAATTAGGTCCGATCGGCGGTGGCCGGCGATAATCTCACCCTTGCGATTAACGTTCAGGCAGCGGAGGACCTGCTGCTTCCCCCAGGTCGTGAGACACGGGGAATCGAAGTCATGGAGGTTAGACCGGAAAGAAATTCGATGCCGCAACGGTGGCTCTGAGGAAACCGGAGGTGCGAGTGGTTCTCCTGGCGACGGAGGAACCATCTTAGCGGAGGTTTCCATTGATGGGAAGATAGAGGTGACAGAAATGGCGAATCAGCAGAGGGGAGACAGAGCAGAAGTTAAAGAATGTGGCTGGCGCGCGGGAGCAGAATGATGGAGCGACGACGGGAAGAGGTGGAGAAGAGAAACTCTAGGAATTTTGGGGGCGATGAACAAAGGTGAAACTACGCGCGTCAGAATTTTTTAAGTAGGCGCTGTGTAGGCGTCCGCATGGTAAGCCGGCGGGTTTCTTTCGCATGCGAGTTTGCGGTTTTCTCTCTCCCCACTATTCCATTGCCTCTCGCTTTCCCTCTCGTGGATTTGAATGACCACGTTAGCAGGCGACGTTCTCTCGGGTGGGAGAGAATCTAACGGATAAAAGTGAATTCTGTTGGGAATTCAAATTTTGCTTAATCAGAAAAATTGATTTAATTTTGGCCTTGACTTATTCATAATTTAGGGTTTAGGGAATTATAATTTAATGTAAAAGATATTGACTTACACTCTAAAATATTTTTTTTATTATTTATCATAAATTTTAATAAAATTTAAAAGATATTGATAGTAGAATATATATGGTATATATATTTAAAAATAAGTTTAATCGAGTAAAATATTTTGCATAATTAAATTGAAAACTTTCGAATCCAAAGTTAGAGTCATCCAGAATTTGATTTCAGCAAACTCATTGTCGAATTGAACATCTAGATTTTACGAACAAAATAACACTGCAATGATCCAATCTGAGTTCAAATGAGCCCAGATCAAGCACTTGAAGCTAATAGAGAACTTTGACAAAATAATTGAAGGATCAAACGGTCTCCAAACATCACATGTTTATAGTCAAATTGAGTATCTCAACAAAATAAATCTAACATGCCCATACCTGTCTAATTTTGATATAATTATGGTACTTAATGCTGAAAGAATGATCTATGATTGAGGGATTCAATATGCGGTATTTGATGGATTGCTTCAAATTTTGGTCATATTTATGGAGCATGTCACTCTTAGAAATCTATAAATATGTCATCATACTCTCATTTAATGTGATAGCCCAAGATCAAGTTTTGAAAGAATTATTTATTTTAAACTTAATTAATCTACCAGAGCTATTGATCTCATTTCAATAAGTAGAAACCAGCGAAAACAACTATAAATTATATATATCAAAATATTTTCACATTAAATCATCAAAATTTCATATATAATAGCTAGAAGATTAATCACTACATATCAGCTTATCTCTCGCTCTACTCTTGACTATAGAAGAATAAACCAAAATACAAAAGATAAAAGAAAACCTAAAAAAGCTTGATCTATCTCATTTCATTTGATCCTATTCTCTTCTTGAAAATATATGAAAACCACGGAGTGAGTTATTGCTTAATAGAATACTAGAACCTACAACTAAAATGAATGCACGACAGTATAAATAATATACATGTAATCACTCAGTCAATATTAATACGAACATATACCTGAAAAAGCATATGGAAGTTAATGGGAACAATGTCATCTCATATGAGCAATGATAATCAATATAAGCAAGATACTTCATAATTAGTGATCAGTAGCCTTATAAATGATCAATATGTTCTGTCATTTCCTACACCCATCCATTGCAAAATAGTTCATGTGTTATTTTATATAGTACACATATCATTAATTGGATATTCATTTCACTATATCTATCACATGCATGTACATTCTTATTCCAATCAAATATAATGTATCAGTTAATAACCTTATCAATCACATCAATATTATCCGTGGTGTCATATGCTAGTATGTGTATGCATGCCATATAAAATCAATATCATATGCAGTGTATATCACATATATCTTATAGTCTATATATCATATGCCATTATATCAACCTTATCAATCATATTATATGTATATATCAATCTTTTCTTGTATCATGTGCATATCGTATCATATTATGTCACTTATTCGATTTTATCAAATATGCTTATAAGATATCTAGCTACACATGGTATTTTTTTGTATTATGTCCTGTAGGCTAACTCTATAGGAATCAATCTCAATCGTATCAGTCATGTTGCCAAGAATCAATTTCATATCACATGTCTCAAGTCACAAGTTAGGTGGCTTTCATGTAAGAAATCGTTACTTCCTATTTGTTGGTATATCATATCACATCAATCAGTCTTCTTATACCTCCCTTTTCTTATCATTGAGGATTACACTATAAATCTTATTTGAAGAAATGGTCATTGGCTAACCCTCCTGTACAAGGTAATATATCTTCAACCAACATAAATTAATCAATCATTTTTATCCATCCTTTCATGCCTTTACACACATTTTATATTATATAAATCATAATAACAAATATCATGTACATAAAATATAATTTTCATTATACTCATTAATATACTTGTAATATGTCAAAAATGAATGTTTAACTAAATAAATAGTAAATGAATGCATATTGCGTATTTCATGTACAAGAAATATAACAGCTCCTGATCGTTTTATATTAAGCATTATACTATTCATTTCAATTAAAATTGCATATAAACAAAACCACTCAATGAAATTTTAATATTAACTAGTTAAAATACTCAGGATAATAATATTTACTACATATAAAAAATTACATAATAAAAATTATTAAAATAAGAGATTTACATTTTTATCAATTTTAGTAGGGAGGAAAATATGCAAAATATGAAATCATTAAAAATAAGGTATGTTTAGGATTACCTACCATGATTAAAGCACTTTTCCCCACTAGAGAGATGAAAAATATTGACGTGAACCCATTTTCTCTATCCTCTTTCTTCCCTTTCATCGACTTTGGAAAAGAAAATAGGGGAGGGGAGGGGGTTTAACTAAATGAAACAAGGGGGGAGAGGGTTTAAATATATGGAAAAGCATCATCGCTTGATCTCCATGAACAGTTGCCCAATCATTGCCAACGAACTATCACCGTAAACCACCATTTCTTGATTATGGTCCACCAACTAGAATCATTTAGGTATGGACCTCCAACCATAATTATTTGGCTATAATCCTTTGACTAGGATTGCCTGACCACTATTGTCTGACTACTGTACTCTGACCATTATTGCCAACAATGGTCTTTTAACCACTATTACCAAATCATGGTTCTCTAGCCACCATCACTCGATTGTGGCCATCTGATTATCTTAGCCCAAATATGTTTCTTTTACCACTATCTCTCAACTATAGTCTTTTGATCACCATCATTGAATTTGGTCCTTCAACCACCATTTCCCAACTACAGTCCTTAATCATCAATGCCATCTTACTGTCCTCTAAACATCATCACCTAACTAAGGTCCTCCAATTTCTATTGCCTAAATATGTCCCTTTGACCACTGTTACCCAATAGTGATACTCTGACTACCATCACCTAATTATAATTCTCTGACTACACCAGTGCTACTAACTTTATCCCCTATGATTAAAAATAGCATTGATGTAAGACTCATGCATACTATTGAAACTAACTCTAACTCTAACTCTAACTTTTATTATCAAGAGAATGATTTGTGATGGTATTCTTAATCTCTACTCTCCCATTTTCAATGGAGCACCAATAAATAACTAACAAACAAACTCTTAAAGACAACTTTCATGCCATATGATTTTTTCAACTTCCACCATAAAATTTATTGCATCCTGAAATATTTGTGGTGGTAGAAAAATATAAAGTTTAACATCCTAGTTTGTATGAAGATCCAACACACAAGTAGATAAATAGTAGGGGTGTAACATTCTTAAGAGACACGAAAGTTTTTATGTGAAAACCCATGAAAAGGGAAAAAATCATGGGGCCTAGCCTAGTTTAAATGAATCTACTAGTATTTGCAATCGATTACAAGTGAGGCCCTTCCTTTGGGGGAAGGCCTTGGCTTGATGTTGTTGACCTCACTCTTGTATGAGGTCATCAGGACCAATCCAGTCCTCTCCCTGATGCTCTGATGACTTACAGTTGTCCACCTGTCAATTAGATAGATCCCAGCCAAACTCCAGTTCAGATCCCTGATCAAATCCCAGTTCAAACTCTAGCTCAATCTTTAGCCTCAGACCCTAAGTCAACCCTCCAAACTTGAGCTCATTCTGAGGTCTCTAGCCCTAAAAACTAAATCTATTTCTATGCAAAATCTTTAAATATTTATAACCCATGGCACTAGATTAGTTCCTTTGTTGATTTTGACCTTGGGGCCTTTCCCAGAACTCTTGACCATACGCATACTCTTTGTTATGATATATTGACCAGTAAACTGCATTTTGTAGGATTTAATTTGACCCATAGTTGACTAGGGGTTAAAATGACCAAAATGCCCTTTAAGGAGATTTTTGAACTTTTGGCCAAAACTCAACATGGTCTAATCTCTTCAACCCCTAAAACCTCTTCCAATGAATCCCAAATATTATTTGGGATGCATTGGACCCAAATTCAATATTTGATTTGACCTAGTTGACCAAGTCAATAGGGGTTGACTAAAATGCCCCCTAAAGGTCCAAACAGTCATTTTGGACCAAATGACCAATCCAGTCTATGGGACCATCTCCAGTGGTCTCCTTTGATCGAACCAAACCTGTTGAGCCTAAACTTAGACCCTAAGTTAACCTAGGTTGACTAGACCAACCATGAGCCCTATGTTTACTCAGTTCAATCCCAAATCAACTCTAAACTCTATCAAACTCCCTTGAATACAAGTCCTAGTGGTTTGGACCTGACTGGACATGTTGACCTAGTTAATAGTTGACTTGATCTACTTAGTCAAAGTTTGGTCAAACTTATCTTGTTTGGGTCAAGTCCTCCCATTTATTCAAATAAGACCCATCCAAACTTCATCAAACCTTCAAACTTATTTCATTCCATGGCTTAAGCATGTCTTAATCATAGGTGAATCAAAACCTATTGACTTTGACCAAGTCAACTCAACATCTTTCTTCAAAATTCATCCTACATAACCCCATTCACTCTTGCTTTAGCTATAACCCTTTGACTTATCCTATACTTGCTCCAAATAGCTCCCTACATTCTCTAAATGCCACACCATTAGTCTTGACCTTGTTGACCAGTCAAAGCATGTCAACAAGACACTTAAACCTCTCTCGAATGGTCAACTCTCTTTGCAAAATCCAACTACATTATTTCAAAGCCTTGAACTTCACTCAGCCAGCTGCCCACACTCTTTCCTTGCCACCTCAACATCCTTTGACCAGTTGGCTGGTCAAATTAGTCAACTTAAACTCAAAGCTTTTCCAAATGGTCAATCCTCCTAGTCTAGGCAAATCCTTTCCAAAGCCACCTAATTCAAGGTTTCGCCAAATGAGAGCTAAAGCTCTCTAATTGCCCCCCAAACCAGGCTCAAGTTCTGGTTTAACCAAAAAGGGAAGGAATGACCCCCCCTTTCCAAAAGCACCCAATGGCTTTAGGGCCTTTTCCATCCTTCCTACTGCCATCCTAACTGCCTGGGGCACATGTCATTGATCCAAGGGAGTGGTCTGAGGGATTAGGGCCATCCAATTTGAACCCAGGATATCAAAATTCCAAAAGAGCTCATTTGATTCATTCCAACTGATTCTAGCCTTGAAGTTTTCCTAGAGCTCATACTCTTTTGGTTTAAAATCCTCACATCTCCTCCTTCCTTTCCCTAATCTAAACCCACCATCCAAAGGCCGACGACGACAAGTTCTTCGGTGAACCAAGGTGCATTTCTATCCAGCTCAATTTTCCATTGATCCAGGTGATTTCAATGGTGGATTTCTTTTAGAAGATTATTCATGGACAATCTACAAGCTCAAAAAACTAAAAATCTCCCAAATCCATCGATTGGATCAAGGTAAAGGTCTAACCCTAGCTCTAAACACTTGGGTTTAAATAGCTTTTGAAAAGCAACATTTAAAGCAAACGACTACTTTCCCATAAATGCTCTTCATATTTTCATGCTCTATCTAAAATTTTATGAAAATTGACTGAACAGATTGAGAGAACGAGATGATTATTTGGCTCCTAGGGTTTATCATTAATGCATGTAGGTGTACAAAATCTGGACCGTTGATCTTGCGATCAATGGTCCAGATCTCATCATTTTTGAGGTTATTTTGACCGCGTAGTAGCATCCGTCATTTGGATTCTCATCTAGCTCGATCCAGGTCGTTGATCCAAATCGCGGAGGATTTGACGGCATTCGAGGGCTGCTGACTCGGATAAGTGAATATGTCGCACGTTGCCACATCCCGACAATGATTGCCACTAGGTAATTATTGGCAATTAATACCCGTGGAGCGGATCTGGTGGTCCACATTGCCACGTAGCTCCCCTCCTTTGCGGTTTCATTTCAACGTCCCAGATTGAGCCACGTAGCCTCCCACCGCCACCGTTTTCAAAATTCAATTTATTTTAATTAATTTAAATAGTTTGAATTACAGAACTTTCAAAAAATCCTAGAAAAATAAATACTAACTCAAAATTGATGTATGATATATCAAATTATTCAAAATTTTACCCTATTTATTTTTTAAATTAAAATCAAGTATATATGTTTTATAGATTCTAATAAATTCTAGCTATTTAGTTTTTAGTTTTTAATTAATATTTTATTAAATCTAATCCTAAATACTTTAAAATTTTGAGATTTTTGTCTTCATCCTATCTCTGATCCACTGTAATTATTTTAAAATAGTTTAGCCTATATTTTAACATCAATTAATTTTTGTACTAATAAATGATGGGCTAAATTTTAAATATTTAAAATTCCTTGAAATTTGGCTTTGACTTGCTTCTTCTCAATCTAATCCTTTTACTGAAATTTTAGACAGAGCTTGGATGTATATGAGTGTGTCAATCACATCTTATGCAATTTTTGATCATTTGCATGCAATTCTTCATTTCAAGTTGCAAGCTCATCATTTGATCCTTTCAAATTGATTTACATTTAGACGTAATTATGAATGCTGAGTGTTTATCTCATTATAATATCTTGATGTTAATAACTTGGGGAAGTGTTTGGTCGGTGAACTTTTAAATGTAAAGGCTATGGGTTAGCCTAAACATTTGAAAGCTCACTCATTTATGTGCACTTAAAACTAGGTCACATTCTTGTTCTTGAATTGTGTGATGTGGTTGGTTGTATGCATATGTCAAAGGGTTAGAGACCTCAACTCTGAAACCCATGCAACTTAGTGACAATCTAAGGAAAAAAATTAAGGACCGTTTTAAGAAATTTTTGGTAAATTATAGAAATTACGATATGCACCCAATGGGGGTGAGACTTACAACACTCAAACATAGTGACACTACCCTCTTTAGGTTAAGAGTTAGCTGGTCCAAAAACTCATTAGGGTCTAAATTCAATTGATCCAAATTAAACCCTTAATTAAACCCAAAATTTCAAAAAACTCTAATTAATTCAATTTAAACCCAAAAATTATAAATAATATATCAAAATGATCAGAATTAAACTATTAATCAATAAAAATTAAAAGCCTCTTGATCAGATCTCCAATTTAGGTTTAATTTAATTTTTAAGAAAAAATTATAATTAATTAGTTTAATTAATTAATAATTTTTAAAAATTCAAAAAATTCCTAAATACTTAGAAACATCCCCTTAGGTCATTTCTGACCTTTGGGGTTGATTCCAAGAGGTTTGGGACTGATTGGATCAAAATCTAAAAATCTTCTCTAATTAAATAATTTTAAAAATTTCAAAAATATCCAAATTTTAAAAAATCATAAGTAATTCCAAAAAAAATTAATTTAATAAAACTAAAAGCCATTCAACTCTAATTAAAATCTAATATTTTTTAAAAATATCAAAACTTCAAATTTTAGTTAAAGTCAAAAAGTCAACTTCCCTGTCAATTATAGTTTAAACTAAGTTGAAATTTTAAATAATCATATTTAATTTGAATGATAATAAATATGGAGTTGAATATTCTAAACACAATATATATCAAAACAGTAAACAAGTGAATACAAATAAACCAGAATAAGCAAGGCAATAAGCAGGATACTTTTTATGCGGTGTAGCACCAACCTATCTGACATCAACGCCTAACACACACGCGATTTAAAATTATACTAATCAAAAGTTTGTCTTGCAAATCTCAGTCCCCCAAATGAAGAAGTTTAGTATAACAGATGTACTCTCCTACGTGAAGAGTACAATCCAATATAAAGTATAATGTAATAGTTGAACTAAGCCAAAGACTTAAGGAAAGAAATGCAACTTAATCTTGATAATATAGGATTATAATATTTTGCAAAATGATAGAATAAAAATATAAATGGTGATCTTTACAAACAACTTATCAAACCCCTCATAATGAAACTATATTTGCACAAGTTTGATAAATTAAAGCTAATAAATTTTAATAAATAGACTTAAGTTTGTGTAAAATATATTTTAAATGAAATTTTAAAATATATCAAGATCAAAATAAACTAAGCTCACTATATCAAAATAAACTAACTGTGTGTAGGATACAATATAAACAATAGTTTTTTGAAAAAAATAATAGTTTTGCTGAATTTCAAAATAAAAATATTAACTAAGAAAGAAAATTTTGGTTATATGTAGAAAAGAATCAAACAAGAACCTCAAACATTAAATTCTCATCAACTTGGTAATGAATTTCAAGATCAGCGGTAGATAAGATCACAAGGCCAGAAGATTTACCTTTGGCGATGTACAAAATAGTAGAAGTTCACAGTTACGGCGGTCGACCGTTCAGAAATTGCGATTTAGGAATCTCAAGAACCCTACATAATCAAATGAAGAAACAAGAAAATTTTATTAAACCCTAAACATTTGGCATTCGGCATTCCAAGGAAGATCAAGGTAGACAGTGCACTCACAAGGCCATAAGATTTACATTTGGCGATGTACAAAATAGTAGAAGTTCACAGTTACGGCGGTCAACCGTTCAGAAATTGCAATTTAGGAATCTCAAGAACCCTACATAATCAAATGAAGAAACAAGAAAATTTTATTAAACCCTAAACATTTGGCATTCGGCATTCGAAGGAAGATCAGGGCAGGCAGCGCGCACAAATTAAAAGGCTTCACAAGAGAAGATTTACCTGATGCAGTAGTCAGATTGACAATGTCGTAGCAGTCACCAGATCCGATCGAGGCAGAGAGCACACGCAGTCTGCAAGCGTTCGAAGGAATACGACCCCAAATAGATCGGTTTCAGCAAGATGAAATAATACCAAGTGGGCGTGGGAACTCATCGCACGATCTCCCTCTATTAGCTACCAGGAGTGCGAACCGTAAATGCCATAATATATATTTTTTAAGGCACTTAAATAAAAGTGTCTTAATATAAATGTAGTTAAAAGTTATTTTTTTTTGTAGTGCTAGCAATTAACAAATTTAATTCAATTTATCAACTACTAATCCTTAATCAATTAGATCAGTTTAATCAACACTGATTACTATCGGGTAACTCGGGCCTACGAGGCTATTAGTTTAGCCCTACGAAAGGTGAAATAAACTTCACAACTCCGGTGAGCAACAAAGATAATAACCATTTAATAAATAAAATATACTTAAAATAAACTTTAATACATAATATTTTAACTTGAACATAAATTTTTCTTTGACCTTTAACAAACCCGAACACTAAATAACTTCAGTAAAATTGCCTAGTTTAAGACATACCCAAGCCACACAGCCTACCTCACACGCTTTAGATGATTTGCTTGGATAAACCAACTCTAGATTTAGGTTAGCCAGTGTTTACTTTTCTGTTACATGTATGCTGTGTTTTTTGAGTTTTCACTATATGTTGTGCTTGAAAATTGATTGACGTGCGTGTTTACTTACTTTTACTATAATGTACGAATTGATGTGATGGGCAGTAGATTACCCTTAGATTAGGAATGATATATTTGCTCACTAAGTTTTATGCAGGTGGCCATGCTGGTATATGGCTAAAATTAAGGGGGCAAAGTTAATGATTTAAGTGACATATCTTTATACAGGTGCTAAATTTATTCAAGAAATCAAAAGAGCATGACTAAGTGTGGTTGAGATTTTATTTATTATGAATCTATAAATAGCTTGGGATGTGGATTATTTTATTTAATTATCTAGGATAACCTTGCAAGAGAGTCTGAATTTTCTTTCTGAATCAATGTAATTTAATTGAGTTGTAATCGAGTTGTAAAAGTTGTTCTTTGAGTTAGGACTTATAAATCCAAAGTTGAATTCTAAAGAGGAAAGGACATCCCTTAGGGGAGAATCCTTTTCCATTTGGAAGCCCAAATTTGGATTACTTTAATACCCAAAGAGTAAAGAATAACACCCCAATAAAGGGAGAGTTTTATTTCCATTTGGGTACTTAGATACGATGAGTCCAAGGAGCTAAAAGAGGAGAAGGAAGAAGAATTGAAGACAAAAAGTATCCCACTCAAAGTCACTTGCGTCTATCCTAGGATTAGAATATGGGCTTATTGTTAGTGGTGCCCAACTACTTTTAATTTCTATAAGTTCTGGGTTATAATAAAGAGATAATTTGCATATGTACATTTGATTTATTTAATTAATTTAATTAATTATTTTGATTGATTTACTTTGCTTGCATATAGGGTTGGTTACTTTTTTTAGTTTTTTTGTGATTTGCATATTATCTTTTGTTCTAGCCTGAAATCCGATCGGAGGCTTGTGAGGATACACTAAAAATATTTTCTACTTAAAATTAAATTAAAATGTTTTAGGCTAATATAGAAACTCTAACGATCTATGAAGTAAGCTCAGGATGACCGAGAGTCTACATAATCATATTAATTTACTTCTCTTTCTTATTTAGCACCTCCCCACCTGCGGGTTCTGACAGGCCACTTGACCTATCAGGGTGTAGTCCTATCAAAAGGATGTTGTACAATCTCTAAGAAAAAATTATTTTTAAGCATTTTTAAAGCTGTTATATATCATTCTATATATTTCATCGAGTCGATCATTATGCATTGCATTAAAAACTAATCTAAAAGAGTCTAAATTTTAATTGCATTTGATTCAAGCATTTTTCTTCCAACATAAGTCAAGGGACCAATTAGGATCTGCTCTAGACTTTAGCCCTAATTCTTAAAAACTTTAATTAATAATATCCCTACCACTCTCTCATAAATGACCGGACTTATAGATTTTAATCGACTAAGTGGCTAGTTGGCTCCCCAATCCAGGCTGAGGTAAGTCCAGATTTTGTATTGTATTAGCTAGGTTCGAATCATTATTATTTGATGCCTAATTTAGAATTAGGCTTCGAGGTAGGTTTAGGCCTCAAGATCTCATTTTCTGAGAATATAATATCAAATTTCTAATAAAATGATCAACTAAAATCAAGGATTCTCTCAATCTAAATCTTAAAGCCCAAAGATCAGATTAGGTTGGGGCACTTCTGAATTATTTCAAAATCCTAAAATGTCTCATACCCTTCCTCCTTTGACCTCTATAAATAAGTGTTCAAAATTCTATCTAATCCCTATTAAAACTCTAAATTTACATCCTTTGACATCACTCTTAGAAAATCTCAAAATAGAATTTCTGTCGTTATTTTAATTGAGAGTATTCGTAGGAGTTTCAACCTCCCTACGATGTAATTAATTGTAAGGGCTTGTGCTCGTAGGAGATTTAGAACTCACATCCATTTTTTAAAAAAAATTTGATTTTCAAAATTCAATTAGTCTTCTTTGGGAAAGATTGAAATCAACGACGATCATTACCATCGTATTCAGATGATCAATTAGTAAGCAATATTTTCTTCTCTTGGGAAGATATATCTTTTCTCATCGAGACTCTTGTTTGATTGAAAAATATATGGTTTTGAAAAGGTGTTTAATTTTCTTTGGGAAAGTTAAATTTCTGGAATTTTGATTTTATAATCGAACACTTATTATGAATAATATATCACATCGAAAGCTGAATATATCGTTCTCTAATAGGTTCAGATTATAAATCTTGATTTACCCTGATTATCGTAGTCAAACTCAAGGAGAAACAACATATGATCCCTAAGAATCAAAATGATGTTAAATCCAATGTTTAACTATAATAATCTAGTAAAAAGATCATTAATTTCATAATCAAGATCACGATAATAGTACGATATATCTTTCCAAGGAAAGAGGATATCATCTATTATCGATCATTTGAAAATGACGATAATGATCGTTGTCTTTTGAATTTCCCAAAGATAATTAATTAAAATTTTGAAAAACTTAATTTTGAAAATCTGATCTGGGTTTCTAAATCTCCTACGAGCGCAAGCCCTCGTAGTTAATTACATCGTAGGAAACCAAAAAATTTCCTACGAATAATCTCGATTAAAATAGCGATATGAATTTCATTTAAGAATTCAAAGATTGATGTCAAAGGAGGTTAAGGACTTTAATTTCAAGTGGGATTGGTTCAATGTTGAACACTTATTTTTGGAGTCAAAGGAAGAATGGTAGGAGGTGCTTTAAGATTCTGAATTGCTTCAGAAACACCCCAACCTATCCTAAGGGTTGGGATTGAATTGGATTGAAAAAAATTTAATGTTTAAGTGATCAATTTTATTAGAAAGTGGGAATTAGATTCCCGGAAGATTGAGGTCTTAGGATTGAACATATGCCTCAGAACCTAAGTCTAAAATGGGTACTGAGAATCAGTGACCCAGAACCTAGCTAATGCAATGCAATCCTGGACTTGCCCCGGCCTGGATTGGGGAGCCAGCTAAACCACCTAAACGCTTTTAAAAACCATGAGTCAAAGTCTTTATGAAAGAGTGGTTGGAATATTGATTAAGATTGGTTTAAAGAATTGGGGTCGACATCTAGAGCAGATCCTAATTGACCCCTTAATATATGTTGGATTAAATGCTTAAGCTAGAAATGCAATTAAGATTTAGACTCAAATTTAATTTGTTACTAATGCGATGCATGCTAGTTGACTCGATGAAATGCTTAAATCAAAATATAGCAGTTTTAAAATCAGGCTTAAAAATAGGTTTTATCCTAGAGATTGCACAACATCCCCTTGGACAGAACTGCACCCTAATAGGTCACGTGGTCTGCCAGAACCCGCATGCGGGGAGGTGCCTAACAAGGTAGAGAAAAGTTAATGTGAATGCATGAAAAACTCCCGGCGAGTCCGGGCTTACTTCTTAAGAGCGTTAGAGTTTCTATCTGAGCTTAAAAATTTTAATTTTGTTTAAGTAGAAAAAGTTAATGACCGTACCCTCACGAGCCTCCGATCGGGTTCCAGGCTAAATCAAATATGACATGCAATAAGCGCAAAAAAAAAAACTACTAAAAAGCATGCAAGTCCTTAATCGCAATCAACATCAAGTAATCAAATCAATCAAATAATTAAATTAATTAAATAAATGCTCAAACTGAAAGTCCATGTGGCAAGTGCCACTTAATTATACAACCCAGGGTCTGCAGGAAAGTAAAGTGGCCGGGTACCACTGACTACAACTCGGATTCTACTCCTAAGACTCAAGTGACTTTGAGATTTAGATTCTTCTCGTTCTTCACTTCTTCGTCTCCTTAGATCTCCTTGGATCATCGGGTCTGTATATCTAAATGAAAAGAAACTCCCCCTGAATAGGGGTGTTATCTTTTCTCTTTGGATATTTGAACTTCATCCTAATTTGGATCTCTAAATGGATAGGAACTCTCCCCTAAGGGATGTTCCTTCCTCTTTGGATTCCAAAGTGGATGTTTAAACATCTCAATCTCAAATCACTTTAAATTTACAACTCAATTTACATTCAAATTACATCAATTGAAATTAAAAATCTAGACTCAACGACCTGCAGGGTTATCCTAATAATCAACAGTTTATATTTGATATCCCAAGCAGTTATATATTTGAAATTAAAATGCTCAATCACAGCCACACTTGGCCATGCTCTTTTAATTTTAAAGGGGGACTTAAGCATTCTGGAGCACCTGTGTAATTTAATATTTATGATTTTTGCCCCCTTTAATTTTATGCCCTGTATGAGCATGGCCACCTGCATAAGATTGAATTAGTACAAATCGTCCCTAACCTAGGGGTAGATCTAATCGTACAATCAATCACATCACAGAGTGCAATAAATAAGTAAACAAACACATCAATTCTACTACTAGCAAACAGCATGCAGTAAAAGCTCGAAAACCCGGCATACAGCAGAAAAGTAAACACCGGCCTAGCCTAAGACTAGAGTTGGTTGTCCTAGCAAACCATCTAAAGTGTGTGAGGTAGGCTGTGTGGCTTTGATGTGTCCTAAATAAATAATTGATTGAAGTTGTTTAAAGTTCTGGTTGGTTGAAAGGCTTAAGGGGGATTTTAATTGAAGTTTAAGTTTTAATTATTTGAAATTGATTTTAAACTTAATTTTAATTGTTTGTTGGATATCACCTTTGTTGCACACCGAGGCCGTGAAGTTTATTTCACCTTCCTTGGGGCTAATTTAATAGGCTCGTAGGCCTGGGTTACCTAGTGGTACCCGATATAATTAAGTGATTTGAGTTTGATTAAGGTTTAAAAGTTGATTAAATTTTAATTAGAATTAGTTGGTTGCTGGTTTTAAGTTCAAATTAATGTTTTCTGGAATTTTGAATGATATGTTGAATTTTGGAATTTTCTGGATTATTTTAATCATTTAATTAAGGGGTTAAAAGTTGACTTTTTAATTTAAAGGGTTTTCTGGAAAGTTAATATTTTATTAAAATACTAGACCTTAATACGATCAGTTAGACAGTAAGTACACTGAAATTGGATTTTTCTACATTTTATTATGAAGGTTTGAAGTTTTGACTTGAATTTGAACTAAGTTTGACCAAAAGTTGACTTTTTCAAATTTGGTTGATTTCTGGAAACTTAACATTTTTAACAAATATTAGAGCTTAAGATGAGTTGTATGCCTTTGAGTTTGCTCAATTTGGAGTTCATTTGAATTAGTTATGAATTTTTGAAGTTTTGAGTATTTAATGAATTATTGAAATTGTTTAATTAGAGACCCTTTTTGTGGTTTGAATCCAAATGATCTCCAAATTCCTTGAAATCAACTCCAAAGGTCAGGAATGACCTAAGGTGTGATCTCCAAGTGTTTGGAAATTTTCTGGAATTTGTAATTATTTTTAATTAATTAAATTAATTAAATTTCAGATTTCAATTAAACTCAAATTAAATTTAATTTTGAAGTCCAGTCAAGGGGCTTTTATTTTTCATTGGTTAAGGGTTCAATTTTGGTCAGTTTGAGGTATTAAATGTAATTTTTGGATTTAAATTTGATTTATTAGAATTTTTGGAAGCTTAAATGGCTTAATTAAGGTTTAAACTTGATTAGGTTAATTAAGGGGCTTAATGATCTCAAAAGTCAATGAGGATTTTACTTAAGGTTATATATGTCACTATGTTCAAATGGTTTGAGTTTCAAGTCAATAAGAGGTCAATCCTAATTATTGGAAATAATCTAAGTTCTCTAAATAAAGTCCTTAATTATTGTCCTTAATGATGTCATTAGGTTAATGGGTCTTAATCAATATTTCTAACCCTTGGACAAATACATATAAAATGCACATATTAAACAATCAATCCTAGATCTAAGAATGCCTTAAAGCTAGGTGGTGTGTGTTTCCTATACATGCAAGCTTAAAAAAATTAATTAATTAAGAGACTTAATCAATGAACAATTAACAAGATTAATTACTCATTGATTAATGATCAACTCCCCCACATTAATTCTATTCATATACTCAATCTATGTTTAGAATTCCAAGAAATCTCTCAAATACTTGGAATTTAAATATATATAATTTTAAAATAGATTTTTAAATATAAATATATATAGAAACCTATATATATAAAATTTTAAAGTTTAAAATATTCAAAATATTTTTAAAATAAGTTTAATTTTTGAATGAGAGATCCTCTGATTTAAATGAAAATAATATTTTTTTGAATAAAATTTAATTTTAAAATACTTAATATAATATTTAATTTAATATTAATTAAGTATTTTAAATATTAGACTTATTTAAAATACTTAAAACAGAAATATTTTGAATTTAAATTAATTATTAAAGTTTAAATATTTGAAACATCTTAACTGATTTAGAATAATCTTAAAATAAGTTTATTTTAAAATTAAGAAATTAAATTGATTTACTTTAGTTAATTAATATTTAAAATAAACAAATAAATAATATTTAAAATCATTTAAAATATAGAAAATATTTTAAAGTAATTTTATATTTAAATTAAAGGCCTTGAAAATCTGGACATTTTGACATATTATATTGATTTTTTGGATTTATATTTAAATTATAACAAATTTTTTGAAAATTTTAAGGTTTAAAATATATTTAAATTAATTAAAATGACCCTAATCACATTCTGACGGTGAGATGGCCACGTGGCAATCTCTGGTTTGCTCAAGCAAACCGCGGTGATCATTTACGGTGGCGGCGCATTAATTAGCAATGATTGCGCCGCCGGCAATCATTGCTAATTAATGAGTCCGCGCCGCCGCTCCACTTATCCAGCTCAACGTGAAGCGGTAACCGTTAGATCCATCGCCATTTTGAACGGACGATCCAGATCAAGCTGGACGGTGATTAAAATGACTAGGCGGACCGCGCGGTTTACAGAAATGGCAGAATGGCGCGATCTGGACCGTTGATCGTGCGATCGACGGTCCAAAACACGTACAGTTCATGCATGGGCGAACTGAGCCCTAGAACCGATTTTTTGACTCGTTCTCTCAGCTCACTCAATCAAATGAATTGAAACTTAAAACATAGGTTGAGGTGATGAACAGAAGCAATGTGGAGGTGTTTGTTTCGCTTGAAAAGTGCTTTTTAAAAAGCTAATTTGAACTAAGTGGTTTGAGCTAGGGTTGCGATTTTACCTTAATCCAACCGTTGGATTAGAGCGATTTTTATTTCTCTGAGCTTGTTGACTGTCCACGCAACTTTTCTTTCTTGAACCCAAGGTCTGATAAGCTACGGATCGAAAGCTATGGAAGCTGGACAGAATTAGTCTTCGGCTCACCATGAAGTTCGCCGGCGGCGGCTTTTACCGATCGAATTTTGGTTGGGAAGGGTTTATCAATCCCTGGAGAGCTCAAACGAAAAGAAATTTCGTCTGGAGGGCTTGAGTGTAGAGAGAGAGTAGTGCTTGAAGAGTGAGTGCCCATTCTCAAGTTTTTCCCTATTGACATCCATCCAGCTTGAATAGACGGCTAGGATCGATTGGGAGAGCTCCTAGATGGCAGCCATCTGTCCCCCAAACAGTTAGAGAGCAGGGGAATAAAGGACCAAAGGACACATGAGGTGGAAAGGCCTCATGGTCCCCACCTTGGCATATGGGAGTGATGAGAGCTGTTTGATCAAGATCCAAGGGCTTAGAATAGCTCAAGGAAGGTTCTAGAGTGCATTTAAGCTGCTGGAATGGTTTTGGATTAGAGTGCATTAAACTTTGGGGAATGATTTGACTAGGTTTGACCTTCTTGAAAGCTCAATTTGACTGTTTGACCAGTCAAAGTCCATGTGGACTGCTGAGTTGGCATGGGACAGAGCTTTGGGTGTTGAGTTGATGGCTTAAAGGGGATTTAAAGCTTAAGGGTCTTGAGTTTGAATGAGTGGGAGAAGGTTTAAGGGGTTTGACCATGTTTTATTGAGTTGACCAAGTCAAACTCAATGTGATTTGACTTGAGGTGGGTTTAAAAAAATATTCAAGGCATTGATTGATGTAGGTTTGAAGATTTGAAAGGTTTCAAATGAATATTTGAAGGAATTTGACCCAAATGGGTCACATTTGATTGAACTTGGACTCAGTTGACCAAGTCAACTGTTGACTAGGTCAAGGGTCCAATCAGGTCTAAATCATTAAAGGATATGGCCAGGGGAGTTTGACAGGGTTTTGAATACATTTGGGGTGTGATTTGAAGTAGGGAAGCTTAAGGGTTTGAAGTGGTCAACCTGAGTTGACTTGGTCAACCAAGTTGACCAAGGGCCAGGGTCTGGGCTGGATCAATCTGAAGTGATATATAAAGTCTGGCAGGAGTGTTTTCAGGGATCAAATAGGTCATTTGGGTCAAATGACCTATTTAGACCCTTTATGGGCTTAATGGGTCAACTGTGTTGACTTGGTCAACCAGGTTGACCCAGGGTCAGGGATTGGGTCCAACCAGTTCAGAATGACTTTCTGAGTCTGCTGGTGGTGGTCTCAAGGTCTGGAGAGGTCATTTGGTCAAAATGACCTATTTGGGCCCTTAATGGGCCTTTTAGGTCAACCCTAGTTGACTTGGTCAACCAGGTGGGTTCAGGGTCTGGAAATGGGTTCAACAGTTTTGAAATGATATTTGGAGACTAACGGAGGTGGTCCCAAGGTCTGAGGAGGTCATTTGGTCAAAATGACCTGTTTTGACCCTAAAGGGGCCTTCTAGGTCAACTAGGTTGACTTGGTCAACCAGGTTGATCCAGGGGCTGGTTCTGGGTTCAACAGGTTTGGTTTGATATTTGAAACTTGCTGGAGGTAGTTGCATTTGATTTGGAGCTCATTTGACCAAAGTGACTATTCACACCCCATAGGGGTATTTTGGTCATTTTGACCCCTGGTCAACTGGGGGTCAAATTGAGTCCAACAAAATGCAGTTTAATGCTCAATGGGTCATAATCAAGGGTCTAGAGGTGATTGGAGGCTTTGGAGAAAGCTCTAGGGTCAAAATCCACTGGGTGGTAGGTCTAGTGGCATAGACTGTAAATATTTGAAGGTTTTACAGCCTTTGGATTTCGATTCAGTTTTTGGGGTTAGAGACCTCAGAATGAGCTCAAATTTGGAGGGTTGCCTCTAGAGACATGTCACATCAGTGTGGAACTGATAGACTTGAATCAGAGGTCATTTGATAGGGTTTTGAAATGTTCAAAGATTTGCTGGAAAAGGCTTTCAGGACTTAGACCTTTGGCCTTGGATTTGAATCTGGAAATTCTGGTTTTGAATTGGATTTTGAGCTTGAATGATAGGATTTGAATTAATTTTAGATTGAATTGAAGCTTGGATTGATCTAAAAGAATCCTAGGGTTTAGAATAGGTCCTAGGGTCCAAATCAGCTTAAGGGAATCCTAGGGTCTAGAATAGATCCTAGGGACTGGAGTCTGGGAAGATCCTAGAATCTGGAAGTCCTAGGGAAATCCTAGGATCTGGGGTCTGGATTGATCTAGAAGAACCCTAAGGTCTTGAAATCCTTAGGGTTTGGATTAGTCTGGATACTAGACTGATCTGGAGTTAAACTTAACTTAGAGCCAAAATTGATCTGGATTCTAGAGTGACCTAAGATCTGAACTGATCCTAAGGTCCGGATTAATCTAAAATCTAAGTAGATCCTAGGGCTTGAAGTCTAGAAGAATCCTAGGATCTAGAATAGATCCTAAGGTCTGGAATCTAGGAGGATCCTAGAGTCTAGATTAGTTTGAAGTTTGATTGAATTGAGTTTAAAATTAATATAATATTAAGATTGATTTGAATCTGGATTAATATTAAAGTCTAGATTGATTTAAGATTAGATTGATCCTCAGGTCAAGATTAATCCTAAGGTCTGGATTGGTCCTACTGAGCTCATACAAAAATGAGGTCAGCAACTCTGAATATGAAATTAATGATCTCTCATCCAGATTATAATAGTTAAATATAAATAGAATGTTATTTTGACCCTTCAGGGTCAGATAAAGCTCTTCCCTAAATTTGACTATTATAGCCCGGATGAAACTTTCAGTTTCACAATTTGAACCTATTATAGAATGATATCTTTGTATCCCAACGTGATATATCATTCATAATAATGTGTTCAATTTTAAGATTGAAATCTTGAATTAAAATTTCCAAAGAAAACTAAACTTTTTCAAAATCCGCTTTTCCAAACTTTCTAACCTAAACTCAACCAAACAGATGTAGCCATTATAAATTTACATAGAGTGCATTACATGATGGGAGTTGGAAGAATCAGTGCTAACTTGTTCATTTGGTCGGCAAAACCATAGTCAACGAGCGATGTAGGTCGGAAGGACCGTAGTTGGGTAATGGCGGCCGGGGACATCGTAGTTTGGAGATGGTAGTCGGAGAGACCATAGTCGACAAGCGATGGAGGTTAGAAAGACTATTGTCTAGTGACGGAGGTCATAAGGACCATGGTGGGTGGGTAATAATTGTCAGAAAGATAATTGTCTGATGATAGAGGTCGGAAGGACTGTAGTTAGTGGAGATAGAGGTGATCAAATATGTAATAGCCCATAGTTTGACTATGCAAAATATTTATGTCAAATATTCTTTTAAGAGTCAATATAAGTCCAAATCACAAACCCTCTTCACCATAGCATTGATATTATAGTGCTTTAATTACATGAATTTTTTTTTAATTTTTGGGCACCAGTGAAAGTTTTTAAAAAATTAGCATATATGGGTACAAGTGAGATTTTGAAATCGTCATGTGTCTATTTTGCAAATAAACTTCACCATAGTCTTTTAAATAAAATGCATTATTTTATGAATATTTTTTTATAAAATTTAAAGCCCCAAATAGATTTATGTGAATTTTTTATTAAAAATTAAATAAATTAAATAATTATTTTAATAATATATATATTTTTTATTATAAAATATCTTAAAGCATTAACATATATCATTAAAACATTTTTGCCCTTAATTGATTTCAGCTAATAGAGACCTGGTGAGGAAAAATAGAAAGAAAAGAGAGGAGAGAGAAATAAAAAGCTCAGGTTTAGAGGCCGTAAAGTGATTTTCGTCCATCGGGCTTGTTTGGAGATTTGCTCATCTCACTGAAATGAACATTTATCTTATTTTTTATTTCAAGAATTTTATATTTTTGATATTTTTATGATAAAATTTATATTTATGTTACCTAAAAATGAGGATAATTTAATATTAGTAAAATTCTCATCATGTAACTTTTTATATGTTATAGAAATTGAGATTATGATATTTTAAGTATTTAAATGATATTTTTGCTAGGTGATTTTGAAATGCAGTGATTTTTGTTTATTTTGAAATTTATTTTGACATTTAAAAATAGTTATTGATCTCATTTTTTTATTAGGTTATCAGGACTTATTGAAACTCCTAATCATATATCTGATGGGTGACAAGCAACCACCAATCAATCATTTATCCAGTTAATTAGTCTATAAAAGCTCTAGTTAATCTTCAATCAATCAATCATTCTATGTCCTATATACTTAATCAATCAATCTAGCCTGCATTTTCAACAATCAATCACTTTTCCTTTCAATCATTCAATCAATCAACCTTCAGATCTCCAGTCAATAATCATCCAGTCTATACTCCAGACTATCAATCATTTCAATCATAAGATTCAATCAATCACTTTAATTAAACTTCCATCAGCCTGCATTTCTAGTAATCAATCACCTAGCCTTTTAATTATTCAATCAGTCATTCAATCATCGAGCAAAACTTCAATCACCCAATATCCAGTCAAACTTTAATCACCTACAACTATAGCCTTGCACTGCAGTCAAATAGCTCAGTGCATTACTTTGTACATTGCACTGACCACCTCTAACCTCAGTCATGGTCCAAACCACTTCACTAAAAGCCTCATATATCAAACCCAATATCATTAGCCCTCTAAGTCAGTGATTGATCAAGATGATCAATTGAATTAGCTCAGGCTAGCCTAATTGATCATTAAACATCAATCATCCTTAAATTCAACATCAAATGAACCTTGAACTTCCTTAAAATTTTTCAAATATCTCTCTTAAAGAAATTGACCTGACTTGTTACTCTAGCCCAGTCAGCTGCTGACTTGGTTAACTAGACCCATGTATGGTCAAATCATGTCAACAGAGGGTTAAATCATTGCATACAATCAAATCCACCTATTTAAAACTCATAAATTTCACAACCATTCCAATGCATGCTTCAAACATCAACTAAACTCATCATGAGTCAAATAACTGTTGATTTGACTTGGTTAATCTATTACAAGTAGTCAAATAACACCATGTATGGATCCCTTCCTTCAACATCTAATTCATTCCTTCAAACCTCTTGAAGTCCACTTAATCAGTATCTATTCATCATTTGGACTCCACCTCAGCTCCTTTGACTGGTCAAATGGTCAACAAAGACCTAATATTGTTATTTGGTCAACTCTCCCTAAACACCTCATTTCCCTCCAAAATAATCCACTACAACAGTTTAAAAAACTTCTAGAAGACTCCTAACCATCTCCTAATTTGAGCTAAACCCATTCCAGTCATTGATTTAACCCAGCTAACTTGAATGGTCCCCCACCATATAGAGACAAACCATACCACTCACCTCTCGTACAACCACTCTCACTATTACATAACAACCCTGGACATATGTATAGTATCTAGGGAACTCACCAGATCAATCACAGCTGTCCAAGCTTTGTTTACAACATTTGAATTGGGCCAAATGATGAATTCCATTGATTCAATGCTAGCATTTACTCTAGAGCCTCCCTAGATGATCTCTGATTTCATTTTGTCATCTTAGAGTTTCAACTCCATCCTCCTAGTGATTTCTTGGAATTTGGAGCTGCTGGCGATGAGAGGAGTGAAAGACCAAAAGGAATTCCGTCCAAGTCATTCCAAATCCCTTTCTAGCTACCCTCAGATCCCAAGGTCTTCTACAACTTTGTAGAGGAGTTTCAAACAAAGGAAACAAACTCCTATACTCCATCTGAGATTGCTCGTGTGTAGGTAATTACTTAAGTTTTCAAATAATGCCTTAGGTATTGCATCAAATGCCTTAAAAAATCTTCCCCATTCTTAATCGAATCCTATTATACATCTGTTTAACATTTGAAGCCATTTGGTTCACTGTGTTAAGTGTTTAAAATTAAATTTAAATCTAGGATTTGTGGTTGTTGCACGGAGAAGATGAAATCTCCACCATTCATTTCTTCTGTTTGATTTGGATGACTGAGATTACGTAATCTCTGCTTCTCTTTTGACCGTACGATTGATCTTAACCACGGGATTTGATCTCAGCTGTTGGATCAGAGCCATGGTGGATCAGACAACTATTATCTGTGCCACACTTTTTAAATGAGCCGCATTAGCTGATCGCCTCTATGTGGAAATCGCCTGCATAATCAGTGCCCCCGACCGACTGTGCATTAAAATTTCTCAAATAAATTCAAAAAATGATATAAAACTTTAGAAAATCATAGAAAACTCATTTTGAATCCATTTTGGGAGTTTTTGGACTCTATAGATTTAGAATGAGTACTTCATTTTAAAAATAAATTTAAGTAAATTTGATTAATATATTTTATTTTATTTCAATAATACAATAAAACTTATTATAATTTTAAATAAAAATATATAAAAAATTTTTATCTGAAATTTGGCAAGGTATTTTAGGGTTTATCTTTGATCTCCTCTATTTTTTAAAGGCTATTTGATGCAAATCCCATTAGTTTAAGAATTTACAAAAACTTAGGTCATGTTTTGACCTAGATTATTGAAAATCCATAACTAATTCAATTCTCATCCAATTTGTATATGTTAGGGCTCTATGGATTCAGTGTGATGAGCACTTTCCTGTAAAAATGATTTCATGATCAAGTCATGCATAGTTTGAGAGTAAATTGTCATTGTTGATGTTTGAATTTTTCTATATTTCTCTCAAAATAGGTGTGATTTTGATCTCAAACTTTATAGAAGATTATTTGAGGATATTCTTCACATCCTATAATGCCCTCAATCTATTTTGATGCATATTTTCCTTATAGTTAAACTTTCAAATTCATAGATCACTATGTGATCTATGACTTTGATAGTTCACTATAGACCATTCCACGGAGCATTAGGACACTATGTTTTGTTATTGATTGCTATGATGTGATTGCAATGTGTATATCAAGGGTTAGAAAATTTGATTACAAACCTATACAATCTATTGACACTAAGGATAATAATCAAGGTTTTGTCTTAGTAAACTTAGACTAAATCATAGGATTCATATACACATCCTATTTGGATAAAGCATACATATAGAAAATTTAGTGTCATACACCCCATGATTAAATACACTCTGATTTGACATTAATCGATCACCAAACAACGCTCAATTTAAATAACACTTCATTAAGGGTTTAAATTTCAATAAATTATAATAAATCAAATAAAATTTACAAAAATGTAAAACCAACTTCAATCAACATTAAATCACATGTAAAATCATTTAAAATAAAAAATCCAAATTAATTTCCATTTAAATTAAATTTATAATTAAATTACCCTTTAATTAATTATCAATCAAATAAATTCATTAAAATAATAAATAAAATTAAAAAATTCATTAAAATTCAAATAAAATTAAATAAAATTTAGAGATTAATAATTCAAATTTAAATAAAAATTTTGAATAAATTTTAATCATAATTCATTAATAATTAAAAATTTAACTAAGTAAAATTTGAAATATTAAAATAAAATTCAAAAAAATTTAAATTAAACTCTTATTCATTTAAAGAAAATTAATTTGATAATTTGATTGATTAAAATTCATTTTGATAAATTAAATTTGATAATTAATTTGAGTTAAATGAATTGAGGCCTTCTTGTCGAATGCTTAATTCATTTTTGAGGGCATTTTGGCATTTGATTTTAAGGCCTTTAATACACCATTAATTACCAAAAGATCCTTTATGTGTTACGCACAACTCCTTTTAGGAAGGCAGTGATGCATTGGATTGGGGGATTTTTAAACATTAATAATACACCAACCTTATGCAACACACTTGATTCCATTTGGAGGATATGTTGCATTGGTGTGGACTTCATTTATGTATGGCGTCACTAGGACCTACCTGGATTTCTTTTTGGTAACCTAATGATTAGTAGGTGTCCACTTATCAATCATATAGGTCCCAGTCAAAATCCAATACGCTCTTAATCAAATTCAAGTCCATTTTCCAATTCAAATCTTTAGTCCAGTTTTCAACTTCTAAACTCCAGTCCAGCTTTCAATCAACCTTCAAATCATATCCAATCAATTTCTATCATTCATTTGATTATTATTGATGTGGGTATTTCAAATTGAACCATTCAACTTAAAATCCAATCCAAATCCTAAATTTCTAAACCAAATCCTTGGGTTAGGGACCAAGTCCTAAAACCCTTTTAGGGTAATTTTTCTGTCATCTTGAAGCCTAGTCATTTGACCTATAAATCATGATCTATTAGTTGTATATTGATTAGGATTATCTCTAGGGTCAACCCTCTAAATTTGAGCTTAATTTAAGGTCTCTAACTTCAAAAACTAAATTGATTTCTAAATATTGTAAAACCTTCAAATATTTATAGCTTATGCCACTAGATTTGCAATTTAGTGGAAATTAACCTTGGGACCTTCCCCAAAACCTTGGAACATGCTCATAAGCTCTATTATGATGTGTTGACCAATAAATCACACTTTATTGGATCCAATTTGACCCAGAGTTGACTAGGGGTCAAAATGACCAAAATATCCTTTAAGGGGATTTTGGACTTTTTCCCATAAATCAACATGACTCAACCACATCAAATCTTGAAAACCTCTTTTAATGCATCCTAAATATCATTAGAAATACATTAGACTCAAACTCATCATTTGGTTTGACCTGGTTGACCAAGTCAACCATAGTTAACCAAAATTCCCCTTAAGAATTTAAATGGCCATTTCAAACTAAATAAACTCCTATTGACTTTAAACCAATGTTTTATAAATTGGACCAGACCGATCGATCCGACCGGTTCAACCATGAACCGGTCTGAAGGCCAGTCCGATTCAGCCTTACAGATCGGCTGTGCAGCAAATCAGCCATAACCGGCATGAACTATCAATTCAACTAGGAACCTGCGAACCATTTTTTATTTAAATAATTAAATAAATTATTTAATATTAAATAAAAATTAAAATTAATTAATTAATATAAATATTATATATTAAAAATTTTAAATAAATATTAAAGACTATGATTAAATATTACTTGCAACATTCTCACATGGCTCCATTACTCCATATGAGCTCCTATCATAAGTAAATTTAAAAAGCTATATAAATTATATAAAGCAAAATAACACAAGTGATGTGGGACCAAATCATACAAAGCAAAAAGCTATCTTTGATTTCATGTATATGTGTACCTCTGAAAGGACATAGTCGTGTTTGGGATAGAATGCATGGGATACAATCACACTATCCCGGGGGGACAAAATGATTGTAGGCCTCTGTGCTCTTCGTAAGAGGGACAATGGGAGGGCAGATGAGATCATACATACGATTAACCATTGAGGATAGTGGCTCTCGCCTACGTACCTCTATGAATAATAATATGTATAACATGATCAAAGTCACAGGGTTTCCCCCACCCAATACATCAGCTCGAGTGGGGTTTATTTGATTGGGGGATTCGGTTTCCCACGGGCATAAGCCCCCATGGTTAATTACATCTCAAGCTGGGGCCTGAGAAGACTCTCGATTAAGGATCCTATATTATACTCTCATATGGGATTGGCACATAGGGAGGAGACTAGAGAATTCCTACTCAACGGGGAAGAAAGGTTCAACTTGGCTTAATCAACACACACTACTCATATCAGCATCCAGAGGGACTAAGGTAGTAAGAAGAAACTGGAGAAAAGAAATAAATAATACCCTCAGAGCATATAAGAGAGAAGGATGGAGGAGGCGTCATCCGTGTGGCGCGGATATGCATGATTTATAGCCTCTGAAGGATAGAGGACTTACCCACCGATGAGGCATACTACGAGACACCAATAGTAAAAGCCTTGAAACCTAAGTCTAGAGTGGGTTTAGTATTCTACAATACTAACACTAGTGCCCTAGCTAATGCAATGCAAAACCTGGACTTACCTCGGCTTGGATTGGGGAGCCAGCTAACTGCCTAGTCAATTTAAAACTATGAGTCCAGTCATTTATGAAAGATGGGTGTGTGGCTTAGTTTTGGAATTTAAGGCTGATATTTAGAGAAGTTCATAAGTAGCCTCATACGTGTGTAGGGTGAAAATGCTAAAAGCAAATGTAATTAGAATCTTTGACTCTTTTAAATTAGTTTTTAATGTAATGTATGATGATTAACTTGATTAAATACTTAAAATATATATGAAGCATTTTAAAAAGGTTTAAAAATAGGTTTTATCCTAAAGTGCTTAGACTCCCCTTGACAGTTCTTCACCCTCATAGGTCAGGTGGTCTGTCAAAATCTGCAGGCGGGGAGCGGCCTAACAAACGAAAAGAAGATGCAACAATTATGCTATGAGAACTCCCGACGGTCCCGGGCTTACTTCTTAAGAGCGTTAGAGTTTCTATGTTATCTTAAAAATTTTAATTAGATTTGAGTAGAAAATTTTTGGGTGTACCCTTACGAGCCTCCAATCGAATCAAGGTTAAAACAAAAGCGGCATATAAACGCCAAGAAATTAAGAAAAAGTAGGCAATACCTAATCGCAATTAATATCAAATCATCCACAACATAATAAAAAATCAAATAAATAAAATAATGTCCATAGGCTAATTACCTTTTATTACAACGCAGGGTCTGTAAAAAAGTAAAGTGGCCAGACACCACTAACAATAACCTAGATTTCTAATCCTAGAACAGACGCAAGTGACTTTGAGTGGGATACTATTTGTCTTCAACTTTCTCGGTCTTCTCTTCTTTAGGCTCCTCAGTCTTTTTTTCCTTCAGACTCCTTGAATTTGTTGTAGTTGGATACCCAATGTGCAGAAGAAAAACTCTCCCTCAAAGGGGAGGTTATTTCTTTCACCTTGGATAGCAAAATAATCCAAATTTAGACCTCTTAAATAGAAAAGGACTATCGTCATAGTGGGTGTCCTTTTTGCTTTGGAGTCCAACCTTTAGATCTGTGTATCCCCACTAAAATGTGCACTTTCATAACTCTTAACAATATTACAAATGAATTATATTAATATGAAATAAAAGAAATTCTAGACTCTCATACAAGATTATCCTAAGTAGTTGAATAATATAGAACATCCCAAGCAATTATAAATATATGAAAATAAAATACTCATGCCAGCTAGGTTTAGCCATGCTCTTAAATTTATTTGAGGGCTACGCATCTGAAGCACCTGTAACAGTTATATTTGTGATTTATTTTAGCCCTCATTCATTTAGGGGGGGGGGGGGTTAAGTGGCTGAAGCACCTGTAGCAAGCATTTATATAATTTGTTTATGAGTTTGAACCACCCTTTATTAGCTCTGCATGAGCATGACCACATGCAGAAGATATTATTAGTATCAAAAGTCTATTCTAACCTATGGATAGTCTATCGCCCATCACATCAAGTCACAGAGTGCAGTAAAAGTAAACAAACATATCAACCAATTTTTCAATCATAACATGCAGTGAAAACCTAAAAAACTTGGCACACGGTAGTAAAATAAACACCGGCCTAACCTAGGTCTAGAAGTGGTGCCCTAGCAAACCATCTCAGTGTGTGTAGAAGGCTGTGTGGTTAGGGTAGATCCTAAGTTGGGTAGTTGATTGAAGTTATCTAGTGTTCAAGTTTGTTGAAGGTATGAGGGAGAGGTTTAGGTTTGAGTTTAAATATTAATACATTAAAGATTAAATCATGTATATTTTAATGATTAGGTGATTACCACCTTTGTTTCTCCCTGAGGCCATGAATTTAATTTCACCATCCTTAGGACTAAGTTAATAGCCTCATAGGCTTGGGTTACCCAGTAGTAATTGGGGTTGATTAAGTTGATTTAGTTGGTTAAAAATTAAAGGAGGAGGTATATTAAATTATTTTTTATTAGGTTAGGAAGTTAACTTAAAGCTTAGAATGATGTTATCTGAAGTTTAGGTTGAGTTATTGAATTTTAGATGGTTCAGGATCAACCTACCCGCCAAATCAAAGGGGCCAAAAGTTGACTTTTTAATTACAAGTAATTCATAAATATTTAGCATTTTTATAAAATAATAGACCTTAACTTGATCAGTTAGATTATAAGTATGCTCAATTTGGATTTTTTCTATATTAAGTTATGAATTTTTGAAGTTTTGACCTAGTTTGTGACTTAAGTTTGACCGGATTGTTGACTCTTTGATTTAAGTTGGCTTCTGAAATCCTAATATTTTTAATAAATACTAAAATTTAATATGAGTTGAATGCCTTTTAGTTTGCCCAATTTAAAATTTTTTAGAATTAGTTATGAATTTTTGAAGTTTGGACATTTAATGAATTATTAGAACTATTTAATTAAGGGCTATTTTAGGGGTTTCGATCCAAATCAGCTCCAAACCTTTTGGAATCACCCCCAAAGGTTAGGAATGACCCAAGGAAGAGTTCCCAAGTGTTTGAGGGATAATTTGGAATTTTTAGTAATTTTTAATTATTTAATTTATTTAAAAAGGTAATTTTTGATCATAATTAAATTAAGGTTTAAATTAAAGTCCAAATATGGTGGTTTTAATTTTTTAAAATTAAGAACTAAATTCTAGAGAGTTTGATATATTATGGGTAATTTTTGAATTTAATATGGATTTATTACAATTTTCTGAAGTTATCGGGGCTTAATTAAAGGGTGAATTTGGGTTTGTTAATTAAGGGGTTTAAAAGAATCTAAAAATTCCTAGAAAATTCCAGGGAGTTTATGATATCCGTAAGTTCATACGATTCAAATTTCAAGTCAATCGAGGTTCTGCCCTAGCTCTTAGAATTTTTTTAAGTTCACTAGACGGGTCCTTAATTTTTGTCCTCAGTGTGTCACTACGTTAAGGAGGATCAAATTAAGTTTTGGACTAACCTTGGGGTAAGATAAAGGGAAATGTAGTAAACATAAGCACATCAAGTTCTTAGATCTAGGAGAGCCTAAGCTAAGTGTTGGTGCAACCTACACATGCAAGAAGGACTACTAAACACTAAGTAAATGAGATTAATGAAGTGATTAGTGAATGATTGGAGCTCAACCATCCACTAATCCCCCCCACATGAATGTTGTTCACATATATAGCCTATGTTTAAAATTTCATGTTGTAGTTTTCCCAAAATTAAAAGATTTAATATATATATATATATATATATATATATATATATATATATATATATATATATATATATAAGTTTAAAGTCATTAAAAATATATATATAAATTAAATATATAAGTGTATCTAAGTTTTAAAAATAATATATATATTTTAAAATATTTCAATTCATATGCTTCATCAAAGATCCACTAGTCACTCAAGGGGAGGGGTTTAAAAATAATTATTAATTTTAAAATAATTAATATATTATTTACTTAACTTATATTTAACTACTAAAGTAATTAAATAATATAGAAATCAGCCAAACAAAAAAACATAGGTTTCTAAAAATAATTTTAAATTAAAATTCGTAATTTTCAGAAAAGTTTGAGGTATTTCACATTGAAATCCGATTTAAAATGAATTAGATATGAATTTTTTAAATTTAATATATTTAAAGAGTATTTTAAAATAATTTAAAATAATTAATATTTTAAATATATATATATATATATATATATATATATAATTAAATCAAATTGAACATTCAACTTTCTCAAAATTAGGATAACTTAATGAAAGTAATTTTTATAATAATTTTAAAAAATAATTAAATCTTAAATTAAATAATTGTTAATTGATTTAAGTATTTTGATTAATTGAAATTATTTAAAATAAATAAAGAAAATGAAAATTAAATTAACTTAAAATTAAATAATAATAAATAATTTTAAGATTTTTTGAAAATAAAATAAAATTAAAGTAAGAATAAATATTTATTATTATTATTATTATTTAAAAGAAATTAATATTAATAAATGTTAAAGAAAAAAAGGGTTAAAATTATTTAAGGTATGTAAATATATTACAAATTAAATTAATTTTAAATTATTATACTTTTAAAATAATAATATAATTATTTAGACTAAATTAACATAAAATATTTAATGTTATAAAATATTTCTTCATAATATTAATTTAAATATTAATTTAAATAGTGAAAATAATAATTATTTAAATAAATTAACATATATAATATATTTATAAGATAATTTTAATTTTAAATTAGAGGGAATTTAATTATGAAATGAATGATATATTAGTTGTATTTTTATGATTTTTAAATAATTTCTAATAATTATTTAAAGAAAATAGGATTAAAAAAGGATTTAAAATTAATTTAAAACAATCAAATCGAAGTCGACGACGGCGGCGGTGGCGGTCAGCCATGTGGCAGGCCCAGATTGGATTCGTGGTCTACGACCAATGATTGCCACAGCGGTGGCTTGGAGCGGGCCACACGGCAGAGCTTGATTAGTCCCGCAGTCTGCGGGCAATCATTGCCGCAATGACTACGACAATGATTGCCACGGTCAAGGTGCGACTTATCCACGTCAGCTTTGATCTGGGACATTGGATCATCCGTTGTTTAAAATGGACGGTGGTGATCTCGCCGGACCGAGAACAAGGCTTCGGATCCGTTTCTGAGGTTCGGAAGAGACCACAGAACAACGAGATCTCCGTCGTTGATCGAGTGATCAACGGCGTGATCTCGTACACCCAGACCTAGGGCAAAATCGAAGCCATAAAGCATTTTTTTGGCGATTTCTCTCGATCGGATGGAGGAAATCGAATGAAATTTTAAACATGAACAGAAATCATTTGGAAACAATTTCACGGCTTGAAATACAACGTATCAAAAGCTATTTAGATCTAAGTGTTTGACCTAATATAAGGGTTTTCGAGGGATTTTACCATTGGATCTTTCAGGGTCTTTACACGATTGAACTTATAGATTATTCACGTAGGTTTCTCTAGTTGAAATCGAGATCAAACGAGCTTTAGATCGGATTGAGGAAGCCTTGAATGGATTCGGAGTCAATGGTGGCCGGGGGTCACCGGCGTCGACTTCGACCATTGGATTTGGGTGGAGGAAAGTGGAGGAGGTCCTAGGGAGCTCATACCCGACAGGAGTCAGGTTGGGAGCGCCTAGGGTTAGAGCAAAGGATCGATCTCCTCTAGTGAACCCAAGATGTCTATTTGAAGCCTTAGGTTTAAGATCAATGGCCTAGATCTGTCCTAGGGTCGATTAGGAGGGAAAACTTATGGGTTTGGCCGTGGTTTGAGTTTTGGGAGCATTAGGAAAGATTTTAAATGCTCTAATTATCATCAATTTGACCTAAATAGGAGGGATTGACCTAAGGAGACTTGGGTTGACCAAGTCAAAGCTTGACTTGGTCAACTAAGTCAATTAGGTCAAGGGGAAAGGGGGTTGAGCCAAAGAAGGGTTTGGATTTGAAATGGGTTTGATTTGGGCTTATTTAGGCCTAATGGGTCAACCTGGGTTGGCCTGGTCTACCAGGTTGACAGAGGGCATTGGTGTGGGAGAATTCAAGGTTAATAGTATACACTATCAAAGCAAAACATCTTTTTTTTTAAATAAATTTTTAATTAATTTTTATAATATGAATAATATTTATTTTTTAGTTGATAATATTTGCTTTATTTTTTATCCATTTACTTTTTTATATATTTGATTATATATTATAAATAATTAATTTTTATAATATGAATAATATTTATTTTTTTGGTATTTATTTTTGGAAAATTTTACTTTTTTAGTTAATAATATTTTTTAATTTATTTAATTTTTTATATTTAATTATATATTATAAATAATTAATTTTTATTGTGAGTTTTTATATAATTTATATTTATAATTTATATCTAAATATATAATATAAATTAGCAATAATTTATATTAAATTATATGGTTATTATATTTCATTATTATGTTAATTTTATTAATTTTTTATAATAATAATATTATTTATTACGTCATCCGATTCGACCGATTCAACCCTGGTTTGATCGGTCGAACCGATCAAACGTTGAACCTCTCCTTCTTTTGGTTCGTTGTGTGGTCTAATTTTTTACTAAAACATTTTCAATGAGTTCATATGACCAATTTGAACTCAATGGATCTAACTCTTGACCCTAGGTCAACTTGGTTGACCAAGTCAACTAAGTTTGACCAAATTACACATATACCTTTATCTTTTTCAAACCCTTTGACTAAGGCATTCTCAAGCCTACCTTGACCCATAGTTTGAATCATTAGGTCCCTAGGAGATCCACCGTTAAAGGCCCAAGCCTTAGGCTCACTTGGGTTAGCCATTTGGTTTGACCCAAGTGTCCAAAGAGGGTTTTCCATGAACCAAGTTTCTCCTTAAGAAAAACCAAAACAAAATAATTATGAACACTTGGGCTAGCCCAAAGTGGTCAAAACCACTTTTGACCCGTGCCTATTCTTTCCATAGGTTGAACCAGATTTAATTACCTATTGCATTGGATGCTCCTTGACTCAACTCATCTCCCATACCAAAGCTACCCCCTGGCTTGACCCAGGTCGCTCCCAACCTTACCCAAATTGTATAAGTTTGGGTCAACCTGAGGCTTTCTATAGACTTAGGCTCTCCCATGGCCAATTGACCTTCCAATCGAGCTCAACACATCCCCAACAGCGTTTCCACCTTATCCTGACCCAGCTAGTAGCTACTAGTGGCTGAAGCAAGCATATTGGAGCTCCGGTGGTCCTCTCCATCTCGGGCCTCATCCAAAGCCTTCCAGAGACTAGGTTCATCTGCCTTAAGCTCACGAGGCTCAGAGATGATGTCCCTCCCACTTGGCAGCTATCCAATGGCTTCCCTGATTAATCCTGGCAGCCTAAAGTCACGCTCATGGCTTGAATAGGGCAACTCAATCCATTCACCCCCATTCACTCCTAGTATTTCAAAAATCTTCCCCATAGCTCCCTGATCATTCCTCTCCATTCTCCCAACTTCCTAGCCACTTCCAGCCACAGTACTTAGCAAGCTCCAGTGAAAGCTCTCGGCCCTTTGTTTGAAGCCTTACCTCCGGTGGTTCTTCAGCCGAGACGTTTAAAGGAGAATCGCTCGTCGTTATCCTCTGAAGCTTCTTTATAGAAAAACCCATTTATTGGAACTTTCTATCCAGTGAGATCCTCCTCCCGAGCTCCTAGCTAGGTAGTGTCGGTCAAGTGTGAAACAAATTATCAACCTGTTAGAATTTGATCGTTGGATTGATAGTTTATATTGTCCTGATCCTTCCCATGAAGTTTGGTTGAGATTTACCAGCGGGATATCTCATATAACGTCGGAAAGGCTTTACGGCTTCGGGCACCTATGAGAGGTTGGTAATCCCAAGCGTTGATCTTGATAAACGACTTGGATTAAATCCAGTGGTTCTAGAGCCGCATTAATTGTAGTCGTCTGATCAATGATCCGACGGCTATATTCATTTTCATGTTAACACAGTAAGCCCTAATGATTAGCTGACCAATCAGGAGGCGTTCATGTATAAAAGCATTACTAACCATGTAATTCCGACTTAATTAAATTCAAAAATCATGAAAAACTTTAAAAATTCATATCTCCCAATCCACTTGACCAAATTAAGAGTTCTCAAGCTCATTTGAAAGATCTCAAGGAGATCTTTAAAATCCATATGGTCCTATGAACATGCATGAAACTAATTGAATTCAAGTAGTTATACTAGGGGTATTTTTGGCTTTTCTTATGGAATTGAACTCACTACAACTTGAGGCTTTGGGGAATTAAATTTGGGCATGTCTCTGACATGTTCAAATTTTCTTTCCCTTGTTTGAGTTGTCTAAGGGCATGTTTGGTGTAATTTGGACTTAGGGCTCATGGTTTGGCCCGTAAATGTAAATTAACTTAATGAGCTATCTATTGAGATTTAGGATCTAATTTTTGGTGTGATGATGATGCTCAATATAAGGGTTAGTTGGCCTTCAATTGCACCCCAATCCAAGATCTAGGTAGCTCCCATCTAATTTTTTAAGATAACCCTTTGGTTACCTTAGGTGGTTTGGTTAACCACCTTAGGGGAATTAATTTGGGCACAAATTTAGTGGGCTTGGGCCTTGAGATCAGGTGAACTCATGGCCCAAGTTTCATTGGAATTGGTGCCTATTTGGCCCACCTTCAACCCTTCAATTGACCTAGAGCCTTAATTAATTCATAATAAATCCAAATTAAATCATAAAAAATTATATAATATATTAAATTGACCATAATTTAATCCTCTAACCATGAAAATTAGAAGCCCTATCAGATGACTTCAATTCTAACTTTAATTTAATTTTTAATTGAAATCAACATTTGATTAATTTAATTAATTAAAAATACTTAAAAAAATCCAAAAAATCCATAAACACTTGTAAACATCCCCTTAGGTCATTGTTAACCTTTGGAGGTGATTCCAGGAGTTTGGAATTGATTTGAATCAAAACTTTAAAATTCTCTCTAATTAAATAATTTTAAAAATTCCAAAAATACTTAAACTTAAAAAAATTCATAATAAAATCTAGAACATTTCAAATTGAACAAATTTAATACCATTCAACTCCAATTAAATTCTAGTATTTTCTAAAAATATCAAACCTCTAAATTTTAGTCAAAATCAAATAAGTCAAACTTCCAATCAACTGTAGTTAAAATTTAGGTCAAAACATCAAAAAATCATTACTTAACATAAAAAATTTCAAATTTAGTAACTTAGAGTCTAATTACTCATCTTAAGATCTATTATTTAAGAAAAATGCTAAAACTTTAAAATTCAATCAAATTTAAAAGGTCAAGTTTTAACCCCTTAATTAACACATTAAAATAATTCAAAATAATTCAAATAATTCCTAAAATTCAATAATTGACCTAAAAATTCTAAAAAATTCTAACTTAATCATTCAAACTAGTAATTAAATCAATTATTAAAATTTACGAACCCTTACTTATCAACTAATTAAACTAACTAATTTATGCTGGTTACTAATAGGTAACCTGGGCCTACGAGACTATTAGCTTAGCCCCAAGGAAGGTGAAATAAATTTCATGGCCCCGGTAAGCAATAAAGGTAGTAATCAGCCAACCCTTAAAATACATTTAAAAAAATATAATAAACTTTAACGTTTTAATATTTAAACTCAAACAAAATTCCTATTTTGACCTTTAACAAACCCGAACACTAGACAACTTTAACAAACTACCCAGCTTAGGATACATCCAAGCCACACAGCCTTTTTGCACACACTTTAGACAATTTTCTAGAAAAACTGATCCTAAATCTAGGCCAGACTGGTGTTTACTTTTTCTGCTGCGTGCCAAGTTTTTCGTGGTTTTCACTTTATACTAGTTGATTGATATGATTTCTCTGGTTGATGTGTTTATTTATTTAATACAATCTATGAATTAATGTGATGGGTGTTAGATTATCTTTAGATTATGAACGATAAGTTGCTCACTGAGTTTTCTACAGGTGGCCTGCTCATGCAGGGCTATACATCAAAGGGGCAAATTCAAAAGTGTTTAAATTGACATATTTTATGCAGGTGCTAAAAATGCTTAAGTCTCCCTTGAAATAAAAAAAGTGTGGCCAAGTGTGTTTATTTATTTAATTTGAGCACATATATATGAATTGCCTGGGATATTTAATGTTAACTGCTTAGGATAACCATGCAGGAAGTCTAAATTTTTGTTTTAAATTTGATGTAATTTGATTGAGTTGTAATTAAGTTATGAAAGTATTTTTGAGTCAGGCTACAAGTATCGAACTTGGAGCCCAAAGAGAAGGAAACATCAATTAGGGGAGAGTTTCCATTCATTTGGACATTTAAAATTAGAATGATTTTAATATTCAAAGAGAAAAAAAAATTTCTTTAAGGGAGAGTTTTTTTCATTTGGATATCTGGACCTGAAGAATTCAAGGTGCTCGAAGAAGGGCAAAAAAAGTGAAGACTTGAAGAGTATCCTACTTAAAGTCACTTGCGTCAGTCTTGAGATTAGAATCTGGGTTGTTATCAATGCTACCCGACCACTTTTAATTTATTCAAACCCTGGGTTGTATACTTAAGTGGAACTTACTTTGCTACATGGAAATTCATTTTATGTAATTTAATTGATTTATTGATTGATTGTGTGATTTACTTTGTTTGTGCATAAGATTGTCTGCTTTTTCTAGTTTATTCTCTTGCATGTCATTTTTGTTTTAGCCTGGGTACGTGGAGGCTCGAGAGGGTATGTTAAAAACTATTTCTACTTAAAATTTAAATAAAATTTTTAGGCTAACATAACAACTCTAACTATTTAAGAAGTAAGTCCGGGATTACAAGGAGTTCTCATTTATTCATATTAATTATTTCTCCTCCTTGTTAGGCACCTCCCCACCCGCGAGTTCTGGCAGGCCACCTAACCTATTAGGGTGCAGTCTTATAAAGGGGATATTATGTTATCTTCAGGATAAAATTATTTTTAAGTCTTTTTTAAAATTGCTACATATAAATTTATGTATTTCATCGAGTTAATCAGCATGCATCACATTAGAAATTAATTTAAAAGTGTCTAAAATTTTAATTATATTTTCAAGCATTTTTACCCTACATAAAGTCAAAGGACCAATTATGATCCACTTTAGATGCCAGCCCTAAGTTCTCAAAACTTAATTAATGTCCCCACCACTCTTTTATACAAAGACCTGATGCATGGATTTTAAATCACATAGGTGGTTAGCTGGCTCTCCAATCCAAGCTGGGGTAAGTCCAAGTTTTGCAATGCATTAACTAAATAAGCAACTTCAACTTTTAAAATTAGAATAATTTAAAATTCAAATATATATCATTTAAATTTTAATTAAATTTCTTTCATTCTTTAATGAATAAACATTAAAAATACATGCAATCTAAACAATAAATTTCTATAGGATATATCAAAGTCACACTACTTCTTTCACACACTTGAATAGTTTGCTAGGACAACCAACTTTAGCTTAAATTAGGCTGGTGGATTGATTTGGTTTGATTGTAGGTGTCTTCGCCTTAAGAGCACCTATGAGTGTTTGCTTACTTCCTGCAAACATATACATGTGTAGACTAAATGAATGTGAATACTTATTTTTATTTAGTTTTAAGTAAAATAAATACACCGTAAAAACTCAAATATAATAGGGTTGTTGGCGGGTGGGCAATGGTGGCTAGTGGCATGGGCAATGGTGGCTAGTGGCATGGTGGTCATGAGATAATAGCGGGCGGTGGTCAACAGTGGTAGTGGAAGGTGGCGACAGCAGTTGTAGGCTACGACGGCCAATAAAAATGACAAAAGAATTTACAATATATATATAAATCGTCCAAATCTAATGAACTTCAAATAAACCAAAATTATTTTAGAGGATGCTTCTAAATACATCAAAACATCAAAACACTAACTCAACAACGTTGGTTGGCTGCATGCATGATTGGGATCAAATCTTTATATTGAATACAAACCTGGCGGAATTAACGAAGCAACAGACACCTTATCACGGACTGACATAACAAATCGACCAACATTATTTCCAGATAGTATCTTGGCCAGTCATTATCAGATTTATCAAGGAAGCTTTCTTTTCTATTACCGATCATACATGTCCATTTCTAGACCTTGAAGACAATGTGATTTTCAAAGAGGATGGGAGCAATAATACTGATGGAAATAAACAGTCTGTTAGACAATTAGAGTTAGAAAATGTTTTGTAACGGATTTCTAATATTAGTTAAGGATGAACTGGCAGGTGTGCTAAGTTGTTGAGAGCTATTGTTCTGCTTGTTAATGGTGGTTGCCCTGCTGTGCTAGTATGAATAAAACTGTAATCTTAAACTTTTTGGCATGATGATAAGAATTTTTTCCTCTGTGTCATTACTCTTAAGAGCCAGTAGCAGCTCGAAGAAGATATGCTTCTTTGATCAATAGATGAATATAAGAGAGAGAAAGAGAGAGAAAGAGAGAGAGAGAGAGAGAGAGAGAGAGAGACGATCCAATATGCATTTTCCTACTTGCTCTTTTGGGAAGATTATTATAAGATTATTATCATTAATAAAATTTTCAAAAAATATTATCACTTTTTGTTATATTTTATCATTTAAAGTATTAACTAAAAAAAAATCTTATCATGGTAAATAAATTAAAAAAATTCATCTTTTAATAATTATCATTATTTTCAAAATATTAAAATTTGCTTAAAATTTCTTTACGCGATATCATTTTTTATAAAAATATGAAGCTTATTTTACGGATCATTAATTTGTGCTTCTTATAATCAGCGTAAAAATTAAGAAGTTAAAGTACTTCTAGAAAACAAACCCAACCCAGTGATGTTTTCTTCGAGCGATGCCCAAATAAATCATATTTAACACCTGAAAGCACTAATCATCGTTCGATCAGCATTTTAATTTTTATTAGAAAGCTGAGAACTTTTAAGAGTAGCAATTAGCAAACCCATTATTGAAAATTTCTTCCAACCATTTAGGAATAGACAATAATTAATACTCCAAAAGAAAAAAAAAATAGATCATTGTTTGACCTATTTTTTGTTTTATTTATAACAAATTTTTATAGAGGACTTCTGAATCAATTAAGATAAATTCATATAGACATTATCTATTCAAATTTCAACTAAAAAATATCTCAATTAATAGTCAAAACTCCTAACTAATAGATCAACATGAGTTAGTTTATTTAAAAAATTAATTACCGAGCACAATTTTGATGAAGCTAGATCTTTTTGGACAATGGAGTCAGGTAGGCTTTGGGTCAAGCCACGTGGTGAAACAGCTTATCCATCGTGGGCCGATGAGGCCTTCTAAGAGCCCTAGGAATCCCGACATTTCTGATTGCAAGGCAGTCTTGAACAACCAGAACGTGTGTATGAATTAAAATAATCAATAATTCTCAATTTTTTCAAAAACAAAAAAAATATTTTCACCACTTCGAAAATATTTATTCTGCATTCAGACTCCAATTAAATTATAATACATAAATTATATACGTAAATTTTTAATATATTTTTTATAACTCATGACTCGACGAATCCGTCCAAACCGGCTGATAGTCTTGAAAAAAATCTACACTGGCAGCCTTTTATCAAAACTATCAGCAGATTTGAACGGACTCCTCGGATTGTGAATTATAAAAAATATATATAAAAAAACACAAATATAATCCACGTGTCATAATTTAATTAAAGTCTGAATTCCGCAGTTGGGTAGGCGCCGGTGCCCGGGAAGACATCGAGTTGCCTGGGACGTACCGAGAAGTGATTGAATGTTTAACGCAGCTAGATTAATCAGGTACTTGGTATGTAGCCGGTGAGATGGAGGGCAGCGACAAGCCGGGGAAGAGTTGCTGAAGCAAAGATTTTGGGGAAACAGGTTAGCGTGTGGAAAGAAATGAGAGAAAAGGGTTAATGTGTAATTAGGCTAAAGCCACGAACTCACATCGAGTTGTCGTTGTATGAGTCTGGGCCGCTTGGTAGGCCGCCGGCTAGGGGGGGATCCAGTCATTGCGATGAAGTCCTCTTCGATCTCTTTACGCGAGAGGGAAATTGAGAACTTAGGCCAATAATCACGTTTCTCTTGTTTTTCAGACCGGAGTCGGACGCTCCTTCTTTGCACGCTCTTCTCTAACGCAGGTGGCGGTGGAGAAGGACTGGAGCACAGCTTTTTGCGGATCGGCACCCTCCTGCTTCTCCTATTACACGTCCGGCTCACATCGGAAGGGGAATTTGAAGAAGGTATCGGGTCCGGCATTGCAGCCGCAGGAGCGCAGGGAAAAGGTGCTCGTAGGACTTCCGGTTGGTGATTAGGTTCGGGCTCGTATATCCTGCAATTAGGAGCGGCGGCCTCGCGGAGTCGGGGGAGGAGATTGGCCTTGGCTCCCTCGGAACCGGCGTCATTTCTAATGGTGGCGCCATTGTCATCCAGTCGTATCTCCTCAGGGAAGTTAGCAGACGGCCCAATTAGGTCCGATCGGTGGTTGCCGGCGATAATCTCACCCTTGCGATTAACGTTCAGGCAGCGGAGGATCCGCTGCTTCCCCCAGGTCGTGAGAAACGGGGAATCGAAGTCAAGGAGATTTGGCCGGAACGAAACTCGACGCCGCAACGGTGGCTCTGAGGAAACCGGAGGTGCGAGGGGTTTTCTTGGCGACGTAGGAACCATCTTAGGTGAGGTTGCCATTGATGGGAAGATAGAGGGGACAGAAATGGCGAATCAGCGGAGGGAAAACAGAGCAGATGTTAGAAAATGTGGCTGGCGCGCGGGAGAAGAATGATGGAGCGACGACGGGAAGAGGTGGAGAAGAGAAGCTCTAGGAATTTTGGGGGCGATCAACAGTGGGGGAAACTACGCGCGTCAGAATCTTATAAGTAGGCGTCCGCATGGTAAGCCGTCGGGTTTCGTTCGCATGCGAGTTTGCGGTTTTCTCTCTCCCCACTATTCCATTGCCTCTCGCTTTCCCTCTCGTGGATTTGAATGACTAATTAGCAGGCGACGTTCTCTCGGATGGGAGAGGATCTATCGGATAAGAGTGAACCGAATTCAAATTATGCCTTGACTTATTCATAATTTAAGAATGATAGAGAATTATATTTAATGAAAAAGATACTTACACTCTTAAGTATTTATTATTATTTATCATAAATTTTAAATAAAATTTAAAAGATATTATTAGTAGAATATATATGGTATATATTTAAAAATCAATTTACTAGAACACAAATATTTTTGCATAATTACATTGAAACTTTCAAATTCAAATTTAGAGTCATCCGAAATTTGATTTCAAAAAAATTCATTGTCGCATTTAACATCTAGATTATATGAACAAAATAACACTCAAGTAGTCTAGTCCGATTTCGAATGAGCTCAGATCAAGTATTTGAAACTAATAGAGAACTTAGGAGAAATAATTGAAGGATCAAACATTCTCCAAACATCACATGCTTGTAGTCAAATAGAGTATCTCAACAAAATGAGTCTAACATGCCCAAACCTTTCTAATTTTGATATAATTAAGACACTTAATGTTGAAAGAATGATCTATGATTGAAGAATTCAATATGTGGTCTTTGATAGAGTGCTTCAAATTTTGGTTATATTTATGGAGCATGTCACTCTTAAAAATCTATAAATATGTCATTATTCTCATTTTATGTGACGGTCCAAGATTAAATTTTGGAAGAATTATCTATTGTACACTCTTAATATTGTATTTACATTCCATTGTCAATCCAACATTGTATTTGTAGTAGAATAATTAGAAAACATATTATATTTACATTCCATTGTCAATCCAAAATATTTTATTCAAATAATGTTTCATTAAAATTTTTTATTGATTTTAAACTAAGTGATTGAATCTCCACAAAAATTTATTTTTAATAAGTAGGATAATTATTGTAATTGTAGTAGACAGTATTAGTATTTGAAAGTAAACATTCTTTCTTGTGAGATCGATACTCTACTCTATTAATATATTACTTGATTCGGCATGTATACTTGCGTATATTAAGTGAGATTTTTTTTATAATTTTTATATCAAGGAAAATCTAAGCATTGTTAAGGGATTGATAGAGCCCTAATAATAAATTAATTTTGAATTTTAAATGTATGATAGATAAAAAGTAAGCACAATATTTCAAAATATGGCACTTTTATTATAGGTTGAAATTGTTTTTTTTTTCCTTCCCTATGAAGAGAAAGAATTAATTAATTTTATCAATCGAAATTTAGCCCCATGTATATTATTTAACCAATGAGAAAATTCCATCCAAAACTTTAAATAATAACAAGCTTCATTTTGAAATGTGTTTTAAAAAAAATTAGAATTTTTGAATTTTTTTGTAAAAAATGTATTTTTCTTAATTAAAATTAAGTTTTATTTATCTAATTGATATATCATATGAAAATCTACTTGATCAACATGAATTTTGATTTATTATTTTGTATTAACCAACAAGCCTAAGATCATGCAATTCTGATCACATTTAGACACTTAAATATTGAATGAATGTTTGTGATTAAATGATTCAATATGAGATGTCCAATTAAGTGTTACAAAATTTGTTTAAATTTAACAAAATATCAGTCTAAAAAAATTATAAATCTATTAAAAATTTTGAAATTCTGACAACCTCCAGAGCTCTATTTAATATTCGATGTTAACGATCGCCACCAGTTATTGTTGTTGTTGAACTTTAATCACCTAAAATAATCAGACCACTATCAAGTGATCAACACTATTTAATTACCATCATTCGAACGTCATAGTCCATTAAACGTCATCTGGCTTAGGGGTGTCAAAATCGGGTTACGGGTCGGGTTCGGGTCAGACCCGAACTGACCCGGTTTCAAACGGGTTGACCATAACCCGACCCGGGTATGTAAACGAGTCCGAAAGTCCAACCCGGACCCGACCTGGTCGGGTTACCGGGTTGACCCGACCCGACCCAAATGCCGAACTGCGGCGGCGGCAGGCGAGCGAGCGCGCGCGAAGGAGCGCGGGCGGAGCGGGGCAGCGCGTGCGCGTGCTAGGGGGCAGTGCGGGCGAAGCGGAGCGCGCGGGCAGCGGGCAGCTCGTGCGCGAGGGCAGCGGGCAGCGCGGGCGCTGGCACGCGAGCGCCGGGCAGCTGGCGCGGGCAGCGGGCGCGGTAGCGGGTAGCGGGCGAGAATTTTGAAATTAATTGTTTTTTTAAAACTAAACGGGTTATCGGGTTGACCCGGCAACCCGCCGGGTCAACCCGAACCCGACCCGTTTTTCAAACTGGTCGATTTTTGCAACCCGAACCCGACCCGTTTGAGAAACGGGTCGGGTCAAACCCGAAAATTTCGGATCGGGTTCGAGTCGGGTTTTCGTGTCGTGTTTTCGTGTCGTGTTAAAATTTGACACCCCTAATCTGATTGCCATCGTTAGAGTATCGTCACCCAACCACTATTATTAACTACGGTCATCCGCCAATCTTGAAAGGCTTCATGTCACTAGTGAAGATCCACTTTAACGTCCATAAGCTGATTAGGCCTTCAAGTTTTTTTGTTAGTATTATAACTCAGCTTGCGGTGGATTTACGGCGGCAATTTTCCCTGCAAATTTGCAGCGCAAATTCCCCCCCAACTCCGCCGTTAAACAATCGTAAAAAATTTCCGTCCCAAATCTGTCGTCATTTTTGACAAAAAATAATCAGCTGTATACTGCTAAATTTCATGTAGTGATATAATATATGAAAAAATATGAGCCATGAAATTTTAATCAAATTAGATTAGAGTTTTTTAACTAAAATTTTAATTAGGATGAGCTTTTAAAAGTTTATATTTATGTTGATATATGTAATCTATCAAAATTTGTATAACACTCATCTCAACGTAAATGCAATAACTCTTAAATACAAAATATTAATTGGTTCTTTCTTATTAAAGTTGACCATAAAATACATGAAAAAAATGGACTATGATCTCCTAATCAAATTAGTTTTGACCAAAATTTTAATTAGGATGAGCCTAAAAATTATTATATTTTTACTTTGATATAGGTGCATTGTATGTGTAATCTATCAAAATTTGTATTACACTCTTCTCAAAGTAAGTTCAATAACTTTGAGAGGCATCATAATTAAAATTTTAATCAATATATCCTAAAGTATTTTTTATATATTATAACTAATTAAAATTGATACATAGCCAAAATAATTCATGCGATCAAGCATGAATCTCAAAGCAATTTTTGAATTGAAAAATTCTAAAATTAAATCCAGGATCATCTAAGCTTTGATTTTAGCAAATTCTAGTTGAATTAAAAGGCTCAATAAGATGATCCTAATAATACCAAAAGTGTCCCAAATCCAGTCTAAATAAGCTCATATCAAACAGTTAAACCATGTTTAAAAAAAAATTAACATTGATTGATTGACCAAATAATCTTTGGATATAATGTGCTTACAGTTAATACGAGCATCTAAATTAAATAATTTTAACGAGCCTAAGATCACTTAAATCCAAGATTCATAATATAATTAAATGCTGAAATGACAGTCTATGATCAAAGGAATAAAAATTTGTCGTCCAATGGAATGTTTTAGAATTTTGATTAAAACCATCAAAATCTTAATCCCAAAAACTATGACAAACCACAAATCAAAATATCTCGGTATTGAATATGGAGAGAGCTTATATGTTTGAAAACTTTGGGTCCCTATCTGACAATCAACGTCAATGATCATAAACTTCAATCACCAAAGCTCAACTATGGTTACTTGACCATTACTCTCTAGCCACAGTCGACTGGTCATCATAGTTAATACACTATCATTTGGTAATTATCACCGAATAACTATCGTTCATCCATTGTTTCCCAATTATTGTAGTTCATTCGTAGTCATCCAACTGTCACAACTCATCTGTCATCACCCAACCACCATCGCATAATCGCCATTGCTTGTCAACCATCGCTTGATCGTTGTCACTTGACCATCATCAATACTCTTCATTGCATTTCTAGTACTCTTTGCTATATTTATAAGAAATTAAGGCTTTATTTAATATTTTGTAATATCACCTTCTCCAATAAAAGGGATGAACAAATTAATATAACTTCATTCATAAAGCGGACTATTTCAGTTGGTTTGCACCATATGATTTTTTCTCTTTTTGGGTTCTTCACATAAAAATTATTTTGTATCTCTTATGAACTTGTTTAATTAATGTGTGTGGGATATTCGCATGACTAGGACATAAAATTCAAACTCTTATGCTATAAATCTTTTAGTATATATCATACAAAATAATTATTAAAAATTATATACATAAAAATTTTGTGGGTTGAGCTCAAATCAAATCCAATACCTAAATCAAAACAATCTATGGCTTAACACAAACTCATCTTACATTTAAAAATTCATAATGCAGATCTCATATAGTAAAAGAAATATAATTAACATATCTTCATTTATGGTAGTTGAAATTATATTCGACCATATTTTATAATTCATGTATTTATCTTTAATGATATTTTTTAATAATGTAAAGGCCCGCCCCACCTATACATAGAGGGTCATAAGATAGCTTCTAGTCACAATTAATTATCTCGAACTATCTTCTTTCAAGCAATCTCTCTTCTTCTCCTTCTCTCCCTCATAAGATAACTCATAGTCACAAATAATTCTCTTGAACTCTCTTCTTTCAAGCAATCTCTCTTATTCTCTTTCTCTCCCTCATAAGATAACTTATAGTCACAAATAATTCTCTTGAACTCTCTTCTTTCAAGCAATCTTTCTTTCTCTATTTCTCTACTCTTTGTAACCAACAATACGAGTAATATCCGAGTGTCACCTATAGATAAAACCTAATTCAACATCCTCAAAGATACGATGAACATGGATTGCTGCTAAAAGTCAGAAGCTACGCCCAGCAACAACAAAAGAGGAAGCAACCAGAAATGATTGATGCTTATTTTATTACTTATAGAACTCGATCTCATATCCATCGAATTCATCCCTAAGGAAAAAGTTAGGGAACCGTGTCCCTTATCTAACTCATCCCTTATGGTTAACTCGTTCCTCTTGTAGTAATTTTTGTTTCTTTCAACCTTATAAATGGATAATGATTTCTTAAATGTAAAATCATATATATTTTATATTTTTAAATATTCAAAATTGATTAAAATGTTTTTTTTAATTTTATAAACTAGTAAATGTAGAATTAAATATCTATCATATGTATATTCATGATTTCTTAATTTATTTCCTTCAAATAATAACGTGTAGAGATCTCATATGAATTAGCTTTATTACACGTTTTGGCAAATTAAATATAAGCATACGATGCCGCCTCTTAATTTGTTGTACAAATTGCTTTTATTTCTTCAATTCCATAAAGCCTTCTCAACAAAAACTCATTTGAATATATTTCTTTGAATGCCATAAAGCCTTCTTTTAAACATCGTTATATGCAAAATAATTCCTAATGAGTTTTTTTTTCTTTTTATAAAAGAAGAAATTGTTTTTGCAAAACATGTTTAGGATATATGGATTTTTGGAAAATGGACCTCGATCTAATCAATATTCCATTAATTTTAGCTATGAAATGCTTGTTAAAATAATGTCAAGAATTTATATTTCTAAACCCTAAATCCCTTTGAATTAATTGCTATTCTAATATAACTTTAAATTACTCTATTAATATAGCCTTAATTAAATTGATATGTTTAGCCTTTCTAAAATTATTTCATATAAGCTTAAATCCCATTGAGAATGCAGATGCAATTTGTTAAAATTAATGGAAAATGGTGGACTTAGCTTAAACGTGGTTGAAGAACTCAATATTTATTAGTCGATAATACTCGAGGAGCTCGGCATTCATTATTCGATAATGCTTGGTGGTATTCATTAATCAACAATTTTCGAGGAAATCGGTATTCATTATTCAACAATACTTAGGGAACTCAATATTCATTATTTGATCATGATGAAGGAGATCGGTATTTATTATTTGGAAACGATCGAGCAAGTCAGTATTCATTACTCCGTAAAACGCATTGAGCTCAGAATTTATTGCTCGAAAATGCTTGAAGAATTCAACATTTTGGTATTTAGTAACAATCATGGAAGCTTAATATTCATTAATTGATGTTGCTTGGCTACTTCCCAATAATTAGAACTATGTAAGTCTAGCATCCGACCAAATTCCATAAGACAAAAAAGTCCCCTTTGTGACAAAATCTATGTTTGATAATGTGAGCGTATTCCTTTTCAAGTGGCTAGTATAGAATAGGGGTGTTAAAATCAGGTTTCGGGTCAAGTTCGAGTCGAGCCCGAACTAACCCGGGTTTCAAACGGGTCGACCCTAACCCGACCCGGGTATGTAAACGGGTCAAAAATTCGGACCCGGACCCAACCCGTCGGGTTGCCGGGTAGACCCGACCCTACACGGAACGGCTTCTAGCGGTGGCAGGATGGCAGAACGACGGGCGGAGGGCGGATGTGAGCGAGCTGGCACGTCCGCAAGCGAGCAGATGCGGGCATCCACGGGCGCAGGTAGGCAGGGCATCCGCTGGCCTGGGTAGAGGCCGGTAGGAGCACGAATCCACGGGCGCGGGCAGCTTCGGCGGGCGCGCAGGCAGTCACTGGCAGGCCCGGGCAGCTTCTGCAGGCGCACGGGCAGCCGCTGGCAGGGCTTGGGTAGTGGGCGGGCAGCTGGGGCAGGTGCGCTGGCAGCCAGGGCAGTGCGTTGGCAGCCAGGGCAGTGCGTTGGCAGCCAGGGCAGTGCGCGAGCAGCCAGGGCAGCTCATTTCAAATGGGTTTTAGGGTTGACCCAGGAATGCCATCGAGTCAACCCGAACCCGACAAGTTTTTCAAATGGGTCGAATCCGGGAACCCGAACCCAACCCGTTTTGAAATCGGGTCGGGTCAAACCCAAAATTTTCGAGTCGGGTTTTCGTGCCGTGTCAAATATTGACACCCCTAGTATAGATAGTTACCCATAGGAAGACAAAAAATATCTGGCAAGAGGTGATGCCCATTATAGGCTTGGATGAAGCCGTACAACTCAAACTTCTATCTTTGCATTAAGTTCTACTTAGTGAGAGTAGTCATTTCTAAGTGACAAGGTTAGATCTTAGATGGTTACCCTCAAAAAAATAAAAGTTTGGTGAAAGTTGCGGTCTATCGTAAGCTTCAACTAAGTACTAGAACTCAGAATCCTCCTATTGCAATAAGATCCACATTGAGTAGTGAGAGCAGTTATTTCTAAGCACGCAGTCTAGATGGCTACTTAATCAAAAATAAAATGACTGACAAAATGTTAGGCTTATTGTAGCCATCAACTAAGTTTAAAGACATAAATGAAGCCTTTTAAGTCTTGAAATACTTCTCCCAAAAGAGGCTACTTAATGTTACACACCTTATCAACAAATGATCTAAGAGCATGTCTAGGAACAGTATTGATGTCTTTAGCTTCCTGCTTTCAATATAAAAAAAACCTACAAAGCTCTCTCTTCCCCCAATTATGTTTTTATCGAAATTATAATATATATATATATATATAATGAGTTTTGTCTCTACCCTCCTCTATAAATAGAGGGTCAGAGGATAAGTTTAGGGACATAACTTATTAATTATATCAAGCTCAACAATTTCTAGCAAAAAAAAAAAAAAAAATCACAATGCTCTCTCTCATCCTCTTCCTCTCTTTCTCTCCCCCCACTCTTTATTTTTTTGTAAGTAAGATTTGGGTGTTGAACATAAATAAAGTTGGATTCAACATCCTCTAAAGTTTTTAGTATATTTTCCGGATCGTTCTCTTGGCTAAATATTCATCAATGATTATTTTCACAAGGGCCGATCACTGTTGGTTTCTTTTTTTTTTTTGGTAAGGGGGGGGGGGGGGGGGGGGGGGGGGAGAGCAACTTTTTCATCTCTTAGGGTTAAGCTATGTAAGTTGTGGTCGGTTGATAAGGACAAGCTGGTGGAAGATCGATGATGGGAGGAACATAAGCACTCGATAAATTATAATTGCTTTTGATGAGGAACACCAAGAGGAGAATAAACCAAAGTTATTGGAACTACAAACTCATTGTTAGAAAGGAAATGTTTTGAAATCGAGATTGCCGTGCAAGAAAACACTTCACTTCCTTTTCCCAAACAAAGTCAACAAGTTCTCACCTCTCTTCACTCATCACCTAAGCTCTCAACAACATCATTAAAGAGTTGTAGAAGAGGAGGATAAAGAAGAAGAGATAGAAGAAGGAGCAATGTGAAAAGCTTAGCATTCATATGGGCTATATTCTATTGTTAGGGTTTAGGTTTATGTGTAAGTCTATGCTAAAAATATATTAACTAATGGGACGTCACATTTTACGTTCTATACAAATTATTCCATCCACCATTGAAATGAGTTTGATTATTAGAATTTTTTTTTTAAATTTAGGCCATACGTTGGTAGCATACAAGGTGGTGATCTCTCCACAAAATAATGGTACAATACAAATATCGCATCAAAATTCATGCTGATCAAGTAAATATTTTATAAATGTATCAAAACGTATGAAATCGCAATATCACATAATAAAAATATATAGTAAGATGCGCAATATAAACTTTTTTAATCAAATCTTATTCATGCGGAGAGATCGTATGGTCCACATTAAACAAAATTTAAAATATCAAATTCATTCTAATAAGAATAGAATTCAGTTATTATAATAATAATAACTGTATTCAAGAACTATTTAAAATTTTATATATATAGTCTCTCTCATAAATGGCGGTTATTTCCTTTTACAAATATAACCGCCCTAACTACCCGATTTAACGTCCGCAGCATTACATGCTCCAACGGAGCCTTAAACAAACCGCTTCCCATCACCGCCAAATTCCCTAAATCTTATACCAGAATAACCCAAGCCCTAGGAGACAGGTAATCATAGCGGGGGTATGCCGACTCCTCACATTATCTAAGCGTATATTGCGTATCTTATTATATATGCGATATTCCGATTTCATAAATTTAATTACAAGATTAGCCTCGATAGCATTCGATCGGACCCATCGCCCACCTTGCATCGTATGGCCCAAATTAAACAAAATTCAAATAAACAAACTCATTTCGACGGTGGATAGATTTACTCGCATATAGGTTAAAGTGCGAGGTGCCGTACGTTAATTTATTTGCGCCATCGATACATAAACCTAGACCCCCACCCACAGCAGAGCATACCCCACACGAACGTTGCACCTTGTTCCCTCTCTTGTTCTTCTTCATCTTCCCCTTCCCGTTGTGCTTCTCTCTACCGATGTCGTTGAGAGGTCAGGGCGTGACCGGAGAGAGTCGGGGAGAAGTCGGCGGCGCCATCGGAGAGAAGGTAGCGACGCGCTCCCCTGCCAGACAATCTCGTTTTCACAACTTTTCCTTTCCAACGATGAACTGGGGCAGTCAACGGCTTCTCCGCTGCGTGAACCCCGTCTCTGGAATCGAAGGCTCTGCCGCTGGATCGACGGTTCCTGAAGCCCAAATTGAGCTCCAAAAGAAGAGGCAAGCCTCATATTCTCCTGAAGCACGAGTGTTCAAAGAAAAGGAGACAGAGCAGGATGAACCTTCTTCCGCCGCCGCTGAAGAGGCAGCTGCAGCGCTAGCCAGGCCGTGGAATCTTAGGGCAAGAAGAGCTTCGTGCTTCGCCCCATCGGAAAACGGAAGAAACCGTTACCCTAAGCCTCTGTTGGGAAAAGACGATCCGGCCAAAGCCGGTATGCTGAAATCGATGGTCGGCGAAAATGGGAAGCGGAGGGACTTCTCTGTTTCCCTATCTCGCGAGGAGATCGAAGAGGATTTCTACGCCTTCAAGGGGACGAAGCCCAGTCGAAGGCCTAAAAAGAGGGCTAAGATCGTGCAGAAACAACTCGATGTAAGAGAAAAATTCAAATTCGGAGCCAAATAATCCCTTCTATTTGTATTTTGGATCCCTTTTTCTGAATTTCTCGGTTCATCTTCGCAGGCGCTGTTCCCTGGTCTGTGGCTTTCGGAGGTTACAACGGATGATTACAAAGTAGTTGAATGAGGCCATTGTTCATTCTTCTTTCAGGTATTTCTGCTAATAATTTGAATCAAGACTAATAGCAAATGATCTTCTTTCCGGAAGACGCGAATAGGGCATCCAATACTACATTCATGGAGAGGAACTCTAAGTTGCAGACTATCGACATTTATTGTTATTCTGTAGCTTTGGTTGGAGTGGTACTTTAGTTTACCATATTCTTATATAAATTTCGGAATATGAGCAAAGGGCTTTATAATTTGCAATTTTATGCTCTGAAAATTTACCTATATTTCATCTGTTTCTTTCATACAGTCCTTTTTTTTAGTGCACAGAGAGTGCAATTTTATTAGTTCTTAGTATGTTTTAATCTATAATAATGATAGTGAGATAAACTTACTTATTAGTATTCTCTTTGTTTAAGAATTATATTTGTTTCAAAAAGTTTTTTAACTTGTGAAAGATTAAATTATTGTTAAGATTTTGAGATTAAAGTTTTGTTTGGGATGACTTTTTCACTGCTTCTTAAAATAGTTTTTTTTACTAGAAAATTGCTTTAAGAAGTAGTAAGAAAGCCATCCCAAATAAAACTTAAATTTTATATATATTATATTTATAGTACCACTCTAAAAATAAGCTGAAAACCTTAAATTTATAATTCCGATTGTAGTGGTCGTGGGTGGCTAGTGGATGTGGTGGCCATGGTGATAGGCAGTGACAATGGTAGGTGGGTGGCATTCTGCTTATTAGCTGTCGATAGTGGGGGGTGGCGAGCAATGGGCGGTGTGAGGGTGGCTAGCAGTGGCAGTGACAATGACATGTAAAGCTTAATCACTCTTACACTGGATATGAACTTTTGTCATAGTTAAAGTTGAGTGAATTCCAAATATATGGAAAATGAATTAAATTTTAATTCCAAATACTTCAAAGCTTTAGATTCCATTCATTTTTCATTCCAATCAAACAATTAAGTTTTAAAATGTTTGCATTCATTTTGCTTCGCACCCACTTTTTAGCAAATCAAATAGCCCCTTTGTGCTTATATAAAGCATAGTTTTGTTAGTTATTGGGGAGATAATAACTTTGTTATTATGATTGTAAAAAATAACTTTCAACTGCAGAAATTTCTAAAATATACTGAGAAAAAAGTAGCCAAATAAAATTATGGTTACTCTCTGAAAAAGCAAATAAATTAGAATGCTGTTATTATTAGACCTTAAGATTTTGTTTGGGATAATTTTTTTTACTATTTTCTACGTCAATTTTATAGCACAAAAATTTTATAAAAATAGTGGCCAAAAGATGTCCCAAACGAAGCCTCTAAATCTTCATTTAAATAGTTCTCTTAGAGTTTTCTACAATAATTTTTTAGCATAAAAATTTCTTGAAAACGGTAAAAAAATAATGATCAAAAGTTGTAGCAAACAAAACCTAAATCTAATGTATATGAAGTTCTAGTTTCGCACTTAGGGGAGGCTGATCTAAAATCCTTAAATATAAATCTATGCTTTGTTATCACATGCAGCTATTTCTCGAGATTCTCCAATGTTAAAAAAACTTTGTGCGATAGATTTGATAAGTATTATAAGTCAGCTATTACTAGTTACAGTGCTCCACGCCAACAGCTATGCGGTCAGGGCTCGGCTTCCTAATATGGTGGCAAGCTATCGGGCGTCCTAAGGGCATCTTCAACCGAACTGTAAATGTCCGTTTGTATCTATTGTGAGCCTCCACCCGAATGTTAAAAGAAACATATTTTTATTGCTGTGAACAGTGCGACGCGAATATGGACATCACACTATTCTCAGAAACTCATTCTTTTGGACAGAAATGAAGAAGAGAGAATTTACATGAATTTTTTTTGTGTGCTAGAAATAGAGTTCGGCTAGAGATGAATTACTGTTTAATATGACTATTATTGTATTCTGATGTGAAAAATAAAAAGCTTGATTGGAGATGCCCTAATCACTAACTTCTCAATATAAAACAGAAAAAACTAGATGATTATTGTGCTTATTCAACCCAAGTAACATAAATATAGCCTCGATTCAGCTACAGCATTTGTGAAACAAATGAAATATTTAAGTGCTCTCAGGTAGCCCCTACTAGCTAAGAATTTTTTGTTTAAATTTTTTTAATTATTGAGGGAATTTAATTTTAATTATTCCATTATAAGAGAAGAAGCCTCTGTTAGCTTATGTGATGGTTAAAAATTAATTTTTAAAATATATTTAAAATCATTAAATAAGTGAAATTATTCAAGAAAACATTTAGTTGAGAACTAAAATTTTCAAAAATTTGAGGATTTTTTAATGGCTTTAAATTTTATTCTTGTTTTGACATTTTGAATTGTGGGCATTAAAATAGTATTGTTGCATGAAAACATTTTTTATAAAGTTTATTTTAAAATAATATAGCTTGGTAAATTAATTTTTTTAAATATCTAGTTTAATGCTATGTTAAGATATTTATTAATTTTTTTAATCTAAATATAAAATTTAAATGTAGGAGGTCACTTTTATTTTTTATTTTTTTAACATGTTTGTTTAACATAGATTTTAATAGTTTTTATATTATTTTAAAAAATCAAGCAGTGTTTAAAACACATAAAATAACTTCGATATGTTTTAAGTATTATTTCTAATTTTCCAAAAAAAAGAAGAAGAAGTATTTTTTTCTAATATGATTATCTCTATGGGTCGAATGGAACTGTAATGACAACCATGTCGCCATCTTTATCCAGACGATCATTGAGGCCAACGCTTTGGTAGCCACCATCATAACTACATAAATCAAATTATTTATTATTTAATAAAAATAAAAAAATATTTTTAAGATACCAAATAAATTTTATTGTATATAAAATATAAATAAAATAAAATAAAATAAAATAAAATAGATCGTGAATCCAAACAACCCCTTAGTTAATCTCTATTAGTTTGCACTATTAATTTATGCATCAAATCTGAAATAGTTATGTGTATGATTATGTTGCATAAGAATTACATCAACATATTACTTTCCAAGATAAATATGGTATTTGATTAAAAAAAAAATGGTATTTGATAAATCATAAAAAATTGTTTGATTCACACGAATCTCAATGCAAGTTGAAATGTAAACCTTAAAATTCAGCTCTAGAGTATTTGAACTTTCATTTTAACAAATTTATAATCAAACTACTTTGCTCGATGAGCTAAACCTATTGACAATAAAAGAAATTCTACAGAGTCCAAATGAACCCATATCAAGTCTTATAAGCAAAGTTGAAAATTATTAATTGGAGGAGGAAATGATCCCTAAAATTTGCATGCTTATAGTCGAATCGAGTTATTCGACAAGATGAATCCATCGAGCCCACGATCACTTAATTCTGGCATCATTAGCGCACTTAAATATAAAAATAATGATCTAATATAAAGGGAAACAATACGAATTGTCTCTTGGAGCGTTTCGCTCTAAAAAATTAGCTATATTTACAAAGCATGCTACTCTCTACATAAAAGATGCTCTTAGTTTGAAATCTAAGACAGCTTAGAGAAATGAAGAATTCTGAAAATCGACCCGAGCACCACTACCAAGCCACTTTTGTCGGACAATCTCTCGATTGTTGCCATCAAACCACCGCTTGATTGCCTTGTCAGAAAACCATTCGACCACTATTGTCATACCTCCGTCGGCTGCCACATTGAAGTGCTGTTTGGCAGCAATCATCTAACCAACACCCGATCATTGTCATCGAATTGCTGTCGATTGTCACTATTGGACCACCATCATCAAATTATCATCATCAACCTCTACCATTAGACCACTGCCGTCTGACTATCATCATCAATTGTTGGACCACCAATATCGTTGGACAACCATCATCATTGAACCATCACCATTGAATCGCTACAACTTGATCATTATAGTCAGACCATTATAGCTTGACCACCATCATCGAAGTACTGCCCTCATTGAACCAATATCATTAGACTGTCGTCACCGATTGTCATCATTGCCCTATTAGCTTTTAAATATGCATTTTCTATTTTTAATAGTTCTCAAATATGTTTTTCAAGAATAAAATTTCAAAAATTTTAAAAAAAATTATATTTAAAAAAAATTAATTTTGCTTACAACATAAGTTGCTTACATGGAAGACTAAAACCAACCCTTAAAGGGTAGAGCGAAGGCAACTATTTTAAGGGATTTTTTTTGGTGTCCTGTTTTAATTTGTATACTAAAAAGACTCGTGACAATAGAGAGGGAGATTAGTTTCTTAATTTTATACGAAGTCCATCATATATATAGATTGAATGAAAGAACACAAGAGTCATCATAATTTTTAAGTGAAAATTCCTAAAAGTGAAAAAATCACGGGGCCTTATCTTGTTAAAATGATCTATTTTGAAAGTATCATTACATATTTATGCCTTTTCCCTCAATTGAAGAACATGCGATTACAAAATTGAGAACTCTAACTTGGTTCTCTTTTAGTGTAGTAGACATTGTAGAAGAAGTAGTGGAAGGTTGAGACATTGGATTAATTATTCTGTGAGGATGCCAAACGCCGTCCGGAGACCAACTAGAATGTGCCACATCACCCATTCGCTATGTATCGCGGCTCGGTACTGTTCGGTATCGCTGACGTGGCTGCACCTGATTCACCTCTTGACGTAGAGCTGCGTCCGAATTCCGCACAAAATAATTTCTTGTGACATTGATCAAGAAATGACAATGGATAATAGAGATCACAAAATGGTGATCATAAAATAACGATCGATGATGATGCTAAAATCATGTTAGTCGGGCAATGATGGTCAGACTACTTTGTCGAGGAATGGCAGTAGGGTGACAGTTGTCAAGTAAGGATAGCTGGACAATGGTGGTTGGGCGACAAAAAATATTTTTGGTAGTCATCGACATCGATTATTGAGCAGGGCTTTGGAGCTCTTCAGATATCCGAACTCTCTTTAATTTTAAGCCTAGATCTAAGCCTCATTCAGGCAAAGAATGGTGGTATTTATTATTTTTTGGGGGGTGAAGTTTTGAAAATTTTAGTAAATATTCCTAAATCGAAATTTGAATGATCTTGAATTTAATTATGGAAGTTTCCAACTAAAAAATTGTAATTGAGATTTAGGGTTGATTAGCCGATTTTTTATGACATATCATCCGTCCCTATTTTTGAATGTTAAAGTCAATAATATCGGAATAATATATATATATTAAGTCTTTGAAAAATTTTACGGTGCATAATTACAATTTTGAAAAGTTATTAGGCGTGACTATTCTTTGGACATAAATCACCTTTCAGAGCTATAAAGCAAGAAAATTCTCATTAACTATAATTTTATCTTTTTTTCCTTTTTTAAAGCTTGGCATGTCAACTAAAGTAAAAATTATAAAAAATTTCAGTTCAAACTCTTCAAAATATCTCAAAATTTATTGTAAGGATTTCGTTGGGCTCCAAAAGTATTTAACTCAGTTCCAAAACTTCAAAAAAAAAAAAAAAAAAAAAATCTTATGTTTTTTTTGTATATTTTTCTTTCAATTTACACTATAAAGTGATATATAAATATATATATGTGTGTCATTTGTACCGTCAAATATGGAGCTGGATTTCTAGCCTGATGAAGACGTTAAGTGTTAATATTGGTAATGTTAGATATGGCATTTGTGTTTACAGTATTAGAATAATTTGAGATATTATGTAGTTAAGGGAGATGATATATGATTGCAACAAATTTTATGTAGGAAGAGAAGAGATCTCCCAAATTTTGCCTGCTTATAGTTGAATTGAGTGGCTTGATGAGGAGAATCCAAAGAGCCAAGATCACTCAATTCTGATATCATTAAGACACCTAAATGCTGAATAAACAGTTCATAATCAAGGGAATTAGTATGGACTGTATGATCGAGTATTTTGAATTCTGATTCAACTTATTAAAATGTCACCTAAAAAAGCCTATAAATAGAGCCTCATTCTTCAGAAGAGAAGATGCGGAAGAAGGGATAGAACTAGAGATTTCTCTTCAAATTTTCAACTATCACTGTTCACAATCATCACCAACTATTGCCATCGATGACTGCCATCATCACAAACAATCAACATTAGTAATCGCCTTCATCATCTCTAAACTTTTGCTAATATCTAATCCTGTTTTTGGATTTCAATTATCCTCTTATGGACATCAAACTTCTATAATCCATGCAAAAGAGAAATATTTTTTTTTGTTCTCAAACAATCCTCTTGTTTCTCAACTATGAGGAAGAAAAAATCTTGTATCTTCTGATATATAGTGGATTTTCAACAGAGCTAAAACCCGTAGTTTTATTCCCTTTTTTTTGGTTCTCCACATAAAAAAATATAGTTTAATAACTTTTATCTATGTGGGTTGAATTTTTGTACAATGCTGGGCACTTTCAAAATTAAAATTAGGACAAGCCAAGCTCCAATCTCAACAAAAACTTACAAAAACTTATAATCAAACTAAACATATTGACGATACTAACCAAATGACACTAGAAATGGTCCAATTCGAGTCCAAATGAGACAAATCAAGTACCCAGAGTGCAATAAAAAAATTATGATATTATTTGGGTGACCACATACAGTCAAATCTAGCACCTTGATGAGACAAATCCAATGAGCCTAAGATTATTTGACTCTTACATCGTTTAGGAATCTAAATGTTGAATAAATAATCTATGATTGTGGAAATCAATACAGGCCGTTCGATGTAGTGCTCCGAGTTTGCCTTGAGTTTTCTCTTTATTTATGGGACATGCCACTCTTGAAATCTATAAATATGTCCACACTTTCTACATGGTGGAGGAACTTAAAGGCTTTGGCCATTGGCTAGAAATTCAATTGAGAGATTTAAGGCTTGAAGAATCCTAGAGCTTCACTTGAGTATGTCCACTGATAAAACCTTATTGCTTAGTAGCCACTGCCAGACCACTATCGAACCCTTGCCTAGCCACCGCCACCCGACGTGTCTTAGCCAACACAGTCAAACTTTTGCTGGCCGACCATTATCGTTGAGCTTTCACCTACCAACAACAATCATGAAACCTTCACCTCTCAACTGTCACTATCATGCCTATCTTGGTGAATAGTCGCCATCAGACCACCGTCGCCCAACTATAATCCTCTTATCACAATCTCCCGACTATGATCCTCGGGACATGGCCTCAAGAATAGAATCCTCTGACTATTGTCTCCCGACTAGTTTGTACAACAATCATTGTCCACTGACTATTATCCTTGGACCGCCATTGCTTTACTTTATTCAAAGGCCATCATTATTCAACTAAGATCTTCAGAACACCATCGATCGACTAATGTCATATAACCACTGTCGTCCGACCATGGTCCTTAGAACATCATCACTCGACAATGATCCTTAGACCTCAATTATCTGACTACGATCCTCAGATCTCAGTCACAAGATTATGGCCCTTCCAACATTTGTAACTCATCGACTATGATCCTCGGACCATTGTCATTTGACTATGGTCCTCATACCTTCGAGAACACCTCAAGATCTAATTTGAAAAAAATTTCCTACTTAAAATCTTTTAATCTCTTACTAGAGACACTTATAATCATCTATATAAAATAAAAAATATAACAAAAGCAAACTTTTCTGTCTCATTTTATATATTTCATTTCCAAAAGAATCTTTTACACTAGTCATGAATACATATTTTAATTCATCCTATCTTAATACTTTTTTATGACTAGAAGAAAGCAAAAATACTAAAGAAATACTTATCACCATAATCAGATTTGGCTCACTCCACTAGGTCTTTACCCTTCCCTGAAATAAAGAAAAATCACATAATGAGTAGAGATTAGGTAGTCACCAAAACCTATATCTGCACCCAATACAAAAAAAGTAGAAAAATATGCATGTATTCATTCAAGTTGTGTTCCGACAGTATGCTTTATCAATTCATGTAAGTAAGATTAATCTTAAGCAATCATAATCATGTAAATGATTAATAATTATTAACTCAATTCAACTCAACATCTTATAAAGTCTATAGGAAGATAATCATGTGAATTAGTAAAATGATGTAGTTATACCTTAATTCTATTAGTTATTTATGTATGATAATATTATGAATATCATTTCTTTACTCTATCATGTTCTTACTTATTAATTTCTATCATGATGCATGTCAAGTCATCTTTTGTATGCTGCTTCTACACATTCTTATGGATCGTGTGTATTCTGTATTGGTATCTGTATCATTAAGCATCATGTTCATGTATCTTTCATATATCATATAACATATGCATACTCATGTTATTTTTAATCATTATATCATTTATGCATTTACACATTCATAATAATGCAAGTCAGAACATGCAACTAATCATATGGTATTTTTCCTATATTTTGTCATATCATGTCGTATCTATCTTGAATCAGTGTGTCGGTATATCAGATGTATATCGTGTAAGGGTTGTCACTCTTATTTTTCAGCATAACTTGTCAACTTATATCTCCCTATTTTGTATCTTGCAACATTTATCTTATATTGTGATTACACAATAAAATCATTATTTAAAGGATAGCCCCCCTCCTATAAAGGGTATCTTGCTCGCGTCAACCAAAATCATTCTATAACTAACTAGCATTTCAGCTATCATCGCTGACAACCATCATAAGTTATTGCCACCGACGACTACCATCACTACTAATGTTCAATGTTAGTAATCGCCTCCATCATTTCTAAACTTTTGTTAAGATATAATCCTGCTATTGGGTTTAAATTTTTTGCTTATGGAGATCATACTTCTATAATCTCTACAAAAGAGAAATAATTTTTTTCTAAATAGTCATCTTCTTTTTCAACTTTTAGGACGAAAGGATTTTTGGATCTTCTGTTAAATAGTATATTTTTTAACTAGGCCAAAACCCGTGATTTTCTTCCCTTCTTTGGGTTTTCCACTTAAAACAATTTCGGTCCAATAACTTTTGTCTATGTATGTTAATTTTTCTTGTATAACGTAGAGACATAAAATATACACACCATTGGCTCAAATTTTCTACCACGTAACACTTTCAAAATTAAAATTAGGATGAACCAAGCTCCAATCTTAGCAAACTTATAATTAAACTGAATGTATTGACGATACAAACCCAATGACACTAAAAATGATTCAATCCGAGTCCAAATGAGTTCAAATAAAGTACCTGTACCACAATAAAAAATATTAGGATATTATTTGGGTGACCAAGTAATCTCCAAATATGGCATATTTATAATCAAATCTAGTGGCTTGAAGAGACAAATCCAACAAACCCTAGATTGTTTGATTATGACATCATTTAAGTAGCTAAATGTTGAATAAGTAATCTATGATTGAGGGAATCAATATTAGTTGTTTGATAGAGTGCTCCAGATTTGCCCCAATGTTTTTCTAAATTTATGGGACATGCCACTCTTGAAATCTATAAAAAGGCCCATAGTCCCTATATGGTAGAGGAGCTTAGAGGCTTTGACCATTGGCAAGAAATTTAATAGAGAGGCATGAGGCATGAAGAATCTTAGAGCTCCACTCGAGCACCACCACTAACAAACCCTTGCCACTCAGTAGGCACTGCTAGACCTATATCATACCCTTTCATAGCCACCACCATTGAATGTCTACTTAGCCAACACCATCAAACTTTTCCTAACCGACCATTATTGTTGGACTTTCACATATCGACAACAACCATCAAATCTTCACCTCTCAAGTAGCACTGTCATACTTTTCATGGACAACTACCATTGTCATACCATAATCACCTAGCTATAGTCCTCCAATCACCATCGCCCGACTATAGTGTTGGGGCAAAGTCTTAAGACTATGATCATCAGACTATCATTACCCGACTATGACCCGTATAACCATCATTGTTTGTTGACTATTATCCCCCATCCACCATTTACTGAAAATGGTCTCAAACCATCATCACTTGATGAAGATCATCATACCACCATTGATCGACTAAGGTTCTATGACCATCATCATTAGATTACGATCCTTGAAACATCATCACCCGATAATTAATGGTCCTCAAAAATCTATTTCCTGACTACGATCCTCAGACATTTGTTATAAGATTATGGACCTTCCAACATCTGTAACCTGTCGACTATAATTCTTGAACCACTGTGATTCGACTATAGTCATTAGACCTTCTATCACGCCCCAAGATCTAATTTAGAAGAATCTCCAACTTAAAAGCTCAGTAAAAGCCTAGTAGATCACCAGAAACTATATTTGTATCCAATGTATAAAAACTAGAATAATATGCATGTATTCATTTAGGTCATGTTTGGATAATATGCTTTATCAATTCCAGTGAGTAAGGTTAATTATAAGTAGTCATAATTATGTAAATGATATGTAATTATTGATTCAGTTCTAACTCAACATCTTATAAAGGTTACAAGAAGACAATCATGTGAATCATTAAAATGATGCAGTTATACCTTGATTCTATCAGTTATTGATGTATGATAACATTACGAATATCATTTCCATTCTTTATCATGTTCTTGTTTATATTTGTCATGTCGTGTGATGTTTTGTATGCAACATATACACATTCTCAAGGATCCTATGTATCTTATATTTATATTATTATGCATCATGTTTATGTCATTTCAGGTTTCACATGGCTTCTGAATAGTCATATTTTTTTAATCATCATATCATGTATGCATTTACATATTCATAATAATGAAACTCAGGACATCTAACTAATCATATGGTGTTTTCCTATATTTTGTCATATCTATTATGTGTCAGTGTGTCAGTATGTTAAGTGGCTATATTGTAAGAGTCATCACTCTTATCCGTTGACATAACTTGTCCACTTATATATCCTTATCTTTTACCTTGTAACGTGTATCTTATATTGAGATTGTACCATAAATTCATTATTTAAAGGATAGCCTATTGACCTACCCTCCTATATAGGGTATCTTGCTCGAGTGAACCAAAACCATTCTATAATGAATAAGCATTTCTTACACTTACGTACACATATGCATCATTCTATGTTATTATATACATCTTATTAGTAGTGTACGCATGTCAGTATGCATGTATGCCCCATATTATACTCGATGTATGTCATATCAAATACACTACTTTACTATGTATGTTAGGTATGCTATATCCAAACTAAATATGATAATTTCTACGTATTTTATACCTACTTTTATCTTGATCATTTCAGTAAAAAGGTTTTACATGTAAAATTAATGGGTGAAATTTTAATCTAATAATACCAAAATGCTCAAAATGATAATATTTATTATATATCAAAAGTTACAAGGTAGAAACTTGATAAATAAAGATATAATACATTTTAACCAGATTTTAGAGAGATATAAAGCTAAAACTAAAAATTATTAGAAATAAAAATAGGATTTGAGTTACCTACCATAATTAGAACAACTATCATAACTAGGAGGATGGACACAAATAACCAGGAAGTAACTTTCTCTCTCCTCTTCTCCCGTCTCTTCCCTTCTCCTTCCTAGCCAAGCAACTGAATGAGGTATAGGGCTATGGCTTGGGTGCTTAAGAAATGATGTAGTGGGTTAGTTTATTAAAATAGATGATTTTTGAAACCCAACACTACAATGCTCCAAATTGTAGCACCATATTGCTCTCCTTGATTACATCAAACCTAAGAATCTGGCTCCGTTATACTTTGTAAGCATAGTGCCTCAACGCTCCCTTCCAAAATTTTATACATACATGAATTTCAATAAGGTTTATTTATTGGTCATTATTGTGTTTTTAATTATGCAAAATTTGGGTTATTACATCTACGTTGCTGCATACGGTCCTTTGACCACCATCACACTACTACGGTCATTCCGATCTCCAAAGCTCATCTCCTCCAACCTATATTTCCAGCTGATTACAATCCTTAGATCACCATTTCTCAATTATAATCTTTTGATCTCTGTCAAATATGATCCTCTGACTTCTACCGACTACAATCCTTAAACCAACGTCCCCCAACTACGATCCTAAGACCACCATTGCCCTGCTATGGTCCTTCCGACCTCCTTTAGTCTAACTACAATCCTCGAACAACCATATCTTAAAATACAATTCTTTCTTTCTCCATTCTCTACCAACTATAGTCCTTTGACTGTGTTTGTCCACCAACTATAATGATTTGACTTCCATCAACATCCAACTAAGGTCCTTGGACCACAATTGCAAGATTACGGTCCTCCGACAACCTTCACCAGCCTACAGTCATTCCAATCTTCGCCATTCTTTCACTATAATCCTAATTACCGTTACTCAACTATGGTCCCCAGACTATTATCACCCAACTATGTTGCCCGAGCCTCAGTCACTTGAATACGAACCTCCCAACCTCCTTCGCCCACAACTAAGTTTGTCAGACCACGATCGCCTAACTACAATTTTTTCGATCTGTGTCGCCCATTGAATATAGTCCTCGAACCACCGTCACCCAACTACGATTCTTTTGATCTCCATTGCTTGTCAACTATGGTCCTTCAATCTAGGTCACCCACTGACTACAATGCTCTAACTTTGGTCGCCCTCTAACTATGATACTTGGACCACCATGTCAGACTATGGTCATCCGATCACCGTTGCCGACTTAAACCTTTCAACCAATATCACCCCTAGACCGTGGACCTCAAACCGCAGTCACCTAAATATGGTCCTCAGACCTCCATCTTCTGACTAAAATCCGTCGACCATAATTGTTTAACTCTACTCTTTAGATCAACGTCATCTGATAGTCCTTTTGACCCCTCAATGTTTAAGTGTTAGGCCCATAACAATTTTCTTAATCATGAAGCATTTATTAAACATTTGATTGTATTATTATGTTGTAATAAAGCAATTATGGGCTCATTGGATTCGTCTAATCGGGACATTGATTCAGGCACACTTAGTCTCGAATTTGGAGATCATTGAGTCATTCAAATAAGGTCCTAAAATTTTCAAATATATTTCAAGACATTGATTCGGGCACACTTAGTCTCGAATTATACAACTTTTGGTATCATTGAGCTCGTCTTGTGAAGACATTTAGTTCAACTATAGGTTTGCAAAAATCAAAATTTCGATGATCCTAAATATAGTTTTAGAAGTTTTCAGTTTAAATATGCCTCAAGATTCATGACCGAATAAAGTAATTTCAATTACATATAGTTCATAAATGATACTTAACTTATCTTAATAGATTTAAATTTTATAGTATTATAATTTATTATAAAAATAGAGTTTAAAAATTTGTAATTTAAAATTTTATTTACGTACATTTTTACTTGCATAAATTTTAACCTTTATAGATTTATATATACTATAGAATTATCTGATTAGTGAAATATGAAGTGTCCATTCAAAATTTTCAATTCTCTTTTATGTCAACTTTAATAGTTAAACTAAACAATTTTGAGTTGTCCTGACAATAAAAGACGAATTTTAAATTGTGGCATCTAATATAGTTATATATTATTTTATAAAAATTTTATTTCATTTGACTTATTCAGATTTTACTTTTCTCAAGGCATATATATATATATATATATATATATATATATATATACACATCTTAATAAAAATTGTATTAGAATAACCGGTCAATTTTTTTCCTATTTATAAGCCACAAATTCTCCAACATTTAAGGATCTTTAACCATAGAGCATTTTCTATCACCTATTTCTAAGCCATTTAAGACTCAAAATAGGGATGTTAGTTAATATATTTTCAACATGAAGTTTTCACCAAAATATAAACCCACAATAAAACAAAACAACTCATGAACATTAAGTATTTCCGCTTTCTCGTTCTTACGTCTCTTAATCTTCTTCCTCACCCAAGCTTCTCTCTGACCCCATCATTCTCTAATTGACTTCAAATCCCTTAAGAAGCTTTTATTGATTGCTTACACAAGTAGTTTTTTTCTTGGAGCCAATTCAATTTCTAAATGGAGATTTCGAAAGATAAGGAAGTGATCCGTGAGAGATTGGAAGAGCTTGGCGGCTCCGCCATTGCAACCCAACGCTCCCCTATGGGCAAGTCCCGTTTGCACAACTTTTCTTTTCCGACAATGAATTGGGGTCGTCAACGAATTCTCCGATGTGTGAACTCTGTATCGGGGATCGATAGCTCAGCCCATCGATCAATGAATCTGAATACCCAAATGGAGCCCCAACAAGGAATAAATGCTTTATATTCTCCAGTCGATTCTCATCCCATGTCATCTCAGGTTGGTAGGTTGAAGGAAAAGGAAGAGCAGAAGAATGCTTCTTCTGTTGCTTCTAAGGAGGCTGTTGAGACGACTATTCCATGGAATCTAAGAAAAAGAAGGCCTACCTCTGATATCGCGACAGAGAAAGAAAAGAAACATTACTGTTCCTCAATGCCGTCTAAGTCACTATTCGGAAAGGATGATCCGGGTAAGGCGGTTATGCAAGAAACGACGGTCGACAAAAATGACAGACGAAGGAAGTTTTCTATTTCCTTATCACGCAAGGAGATCGAAGAGGACTTCTATATATTCACGGGGAGAAAGCCTAACCCTAAACCTAAAAAGAGACCCAAAGCTATACAAAAGCAACTCGATGTAAGTAGAAATTTCATATTCTGAATCGATAATTCTCTTTTTGTTGTATTTATTTCTTATTTTTTTTTCTGCTTAAGATAACTTTGGTTGTGTTTGGAGTAGTTTGGATTGCTATTTTTGAATTTATATGCTAATCTTTTCAGGCTCTATTCCCTGGCTTTTGGCTGTCGGAAGTCACAAAAGATATGTATAAAGCTGAATGAGATAATTCTTCATTCTGCTTTTGGATATTTCCACCAGAAAATTTATATCGAAACGAATAAGATATGATCTTCTCGGCATAAGAAGCAGAGGAATGTTATGCAACATTTACAGAATCGGCAGTTGTGGCCACTTATTGCTATTCTTTAGCTTTTGTTTGAATAGTTTTCTAGTTTGCCGTGTTCATATGTAGATTTCAGAAAATGTGTATAGTTATTTATATTTTGCAATTTTATCTTCCCTAACATATTACATGCATTGCCATCTGAGATATCTTATCTACTTGATAATGATTAAACTTGAAATGTTTTATTTTTCCTTTATTTTTCTTGACATTTCTGTACATTCTTCTAAAATGATGATGAAATGCTTAAAATATAAGGAGATGAATAACCAAATAACATAATTTATACCTGGTATGGTGCTGAAAGAGAGACACAAATGGGAAAATCACTCCAACAAAGTAAACATGCTCATTAGGCAAACCCAATACATAGACAAGAAAAGGATTTGCCTAATTAAGCCATTCATCTTCATCAACATTTTCCATTGTAATTGATACATCTCCAAAAATCTTCTTCATGAGAACGAATCTCAAGATATTTTTATATTAAAAACATCGAGATATATTTTAAAAAATTGGCATGGTTGGCAAAAATCTCGAGGCCAAAATATAATTTAGAAACTTATAGTATTAAAATCACGGCCATTTGAATTCTGATTTCTACAAATTTATTGTCAAAATTAACATTTTGATAAGATGAACCCAAATATACCTGAGGTATACCAATTTGAGTCCAAATAAAATCAATTCAAATACTTGAAGAACACTTAAAAATATTATACATTAATTGTATGACCAAATGATCTCCAAATTGAATCTAACGGCTCGACGAGAAGAATCCAACGGGCTCAAGATCACTCATTTTTGATAGTATTAAAGAACTTAAATGTTGAATAAGCACTTCATGATAAAGGGAATTAATATGTACCACTTGATAGAGTATTTTAGATTCTTGTTCAAATTACTAAATGTCATCTCAAAAAGCCTACAGATAGATCCTCATTCTCCACGAAAAGAGAGGAAGAAGCAATAGAGCTAGAGAGCTCTCTTGCACTTTTCGGCTATCGCCACCGACAACAACCACCAGCTACTGTCATCGAAGATCAACGTCAGTAATCACCTCCATCATCTCTAGACTCCTACTAAGATGCAAACCTTTTGTTTAGTTTTAATTGCTCGATTATGGACATCATACTTCTGTAATCCATATAAAAGAGAAATCATACATTTATTCTTAAATAATCCTCTTTTTTAACTAAGAGGAATGAATGATTCTTGTATCTTTTAATATTTAGTGGATATTTCAATTGGGCCAGGCCCTAGTATTTTTTTCCCTTTTTTTGATTTTCCATAATTTTTTTGTCCTGTAACTTTTAGCGATGAGTGTTGAATTTTTATACAACGACGAGACATTGAAAATACAATCTATAGACTCAAAATTTTTTGCACAGAATAATTAAAAAATTAAAATTAGGACCAACAAAACTCTAATCTTAACAAACTTATAACAATCTAAATGTATTAGGGATACAAACCCAATGATACAAAAAATGTTCCAATTCAAGTTCAATACCAAAAGCATAATAAAAAACTTCAAGATATTTTTTGAGTGACAAAATAATCTTTAAATATAACATGTATATATTCAAATCTAGCAGCTTGATGAGACAAATTAGACAAGCCCTAGATTGTTTGATTCTGACATCATTTGAGCGTCTAAATGTTGAATAAATAATCTTGATTGAGGGAATCATTACTGGTCATCTAACGGAGTGCTCAAGATTTACCCCAAATATTCTTCATATTTATGGGGCATGCCACTTTTGAAATCTATAAATAGGCCCCAACTCTGTACATAGTGAACGAGCATAGATGGTTTATCCATTGGCTATAAATTCAATATTGAGCCTTGAGACTTGAAGAATACTAAAGCTCCACCTGAGCTCTGTCCCCAACGAAACCTTGCTTCTCGACCACTGCCACTAGAATCGAACCCTTACATATTACACTCTAAATGACCACCATCATTAGACTTTCACCTACCGATAATAACCATCGAGCCTTCGCCATCACTATCGTACCCTTCACTGGTGAACTATCATCGTCAGACCACCATCGCCTAGCTACAATCCACTTTATACTATTGCTCGACTAGGATCCATAGATCATGGTCTCCAGATCACAGTCCTCCAACTATTATCACCCAATTATGGTTTGTTAAACCTTTATCACCTGCTAACTATGATTCTTGGACCATTGTCGTAAGAATTTGGTCCTTAAAATATCATCTCTTAACTATGGTCTTCAAATGACGATCGATCGACTACGATCCTTCTACACTGTTGTCCAACTATAATCCTCAAAACATCATCGCCTGATAAAGGTGCTTGGACCTCCCTTACTTGACCACATTATTCACACCTCCATTACCTAACTATGGCCTATCCAACCCCTCGAACCCACTGACTACGATCCTCAGACCTTTTCCATTTGATTATAGTCCTTGGACCTTTTGTTACGCCCCAAGATCTAATTTAAAAGAATTACCTACTTAAATTCTTTCTAATGACCTACTAGAGCCACTAATAATCATCTATATAAAATAATAAATATAGCAAAAGTAAACTTTTATTTTTCATTTCACTAAAACATATATTTCATTTTGAAAAGATTCTTTTGCACTAGTAATGAACACATCTTTTAAATCATCCTATCTTAATACATTTTCATGACTACAAAAAAACTAGAAAAAAATACTTATCACCATAGTCAGATCTGTCTCACTCCACTGGGTCCTTACCCTTCTCTGAAATCATGAAAAATCATATAATGAGTAGAAGTCCAGTAGGTCACTATAACCTACCACTGCACCCAATGTTTAAAAAGTAGAATAATATGCATGTAATCATTCAAGTTGTGCTAATACGGTAAGCTTTATTGATTCATGTAAATAAGGTTAATCATAAGCAACCATAATCATGTGAATGATCCATAATTATTGACTTAGTTTTACCTCAGCAACTTATAAAAGCTACAAGAAGACAATCTTATGAATCATTAAAAAGATGCGGTAATAACTTTATTTTATCACTTATTATTTGATAACATTATGAAAATCATTTCTGTGCTCTATCATGTTCTTGTTTTTAAGTAAGTACTAGGATGCATGTTGTATCATCTTTGTATGCATCATCTACACATTCTTAAGAATTATGCTTATCTTGTATTGTATTTATAGCATTATGCCTCACTTGAATACAACCCTCCCAACCTCCTTCGTGCACCAACTAAGGTTGTCAATCCACAATCGCTTAACTATGGTTCTTCAGATCTTTGTCGCGCACTGAGAAGGGTCCTCGAACAACCGTCACCCAATTATGATTCTTTTGATCTCCATTGCTGGTTAACTATGGTCCTTCAATCGAGGTTGCCCACTGGCTACAGTGCTCTAACTTCAGTCACCCTCTAACTATGATACTTGGACTACCATGTCAGACTATGGTCATTCGATCACCGTTGCTTGATTACAACCTTTCGACTGCAGCCACCCCATGACTGTGGACCTCAAACCACAGTAACCTAAATATGGTCCTCAGACCTCCATCGTGCGACTACAATCCTTCGACCACAATTGCCCAACTATAGTTCTTAGATCCACGTCACCTAACTATAGTCCTTTTGACCCCTCAATGTTTAAGTGTTAGGCCCATAATGATTTCCTTGATCATGAAGTATTTATTAAACATTTAATTATCTTATAATGTTATAATAAAGCAATTACTGGCTCGTTGGATTCGTCTAGTCAGGACGATCGATTCAACTATATGGATTGCAAATTTGGAGATCATTGACTCATCCAAATAAGGTCCTAAAATTTTCAACTATATTTCAGGACATTGATTTGGGCACACTTCGACTCGAATTAGACCACTTTTGATATCGTTGTGCTCGTCTTGTCAAGACATTCATTTCAACTATAGGTTTGCAAAAATCAAAATTCAAATGATCTTAAATATAATTTTAGAAGTTTTCACCTTAAAGTTTCCTCAAGATTTATAATTATTAAAGTAACTTTCATTTACATATCATTCATAAATGGTACTTAACTTATTTTAAAATATTTAAATTTTATAATATTATAATTAATTATAAAAATAGAGTTTAAAAAATTTTAATTAAATATTTAAATTTTTAATTTTTTTTACGTACATTTTTACTTGTATAAATTTTAGCCTTTATAGATTTATTTATATTATAGAATTCTCTTGTTAGTAAAAAATGAAATGTCCATTCAAAGATTTCAATTCACTTTTATGTCAAATTTAATAGTCAAACTAAATAATTTTGAGTTGTCTTGAAAATAAAAGAAGAATTTTAAATTGATCTAAAATAGTTATATATTATTTTAATAAAAATATTTATTAAAATTTTATTTCATTTGACTTATTCAGATTTTACATTTCTCAAGGCAATGATTGATATGATCTGAACTCCAATTTCAGCAAACTTACAGTCAAACTGAACGTGTCGGAAATACGAACCCAGCGACACCAATTCGACTCAATCCGAGCCCAAATGAGTACAAATCAAAGACCCGAAGCGCATTTGGAGGGTTCAAACTATAATTTAGATTACCAAACAGTTTCCAAACGTGACGTGCTTATAGTCGAATTGAGCAGCTCGACGAGATGAATCCAACAAGCCTAAGATCGCCAAATTTTTATATCATTAGGACATTCAAATGTCCAATAAATGGTCCATGATCAAGGGATTCAACATCGGCCGTCCATTAAACCACTCCCAATTTACCCTTGATCTTCCTCCTATTTACTAGCCATGTCACTATCAGAAAATAATAAATAAACCCCTCATTTCTTATGGAGGGGGGACTGGAGGAGGAAGGAGGACCCCAAAGAAGGAAGAGGAGGCCCAAGCAAGAAGAGAAGTAAGAGAAGGCAGAGTTCTCATGCCACCAGACTCCTCCTCGACCACCTCCCGGCCCCCGACCGACGTCGGACTTCTACCCGTCGACAGATTTCCACCCATCGCTGGACCTCTGCCCGTCGCCGGACTTTCATCGGACTTCTACCCGAATCCAAACTTCCACCCATTGCCGGACTTCTGCCTGTCGCCGGACTTCTACCCTACGCCGAACTTCAGCTCATCGTTGAATTTCTACCCATCACCGGTCTTTCATCATGCCAAACTTTCGCCCGTCACCGGACTTTCTTCGGACTTCTAACCGATGTTGAACTTCAGCTCGTCGTCAGACTTCTGCCCGTTGCTTGTCTTTCGTCGCACTTTTACCAGACATCAAACTTTCGCCAGTCGCCGAATTTTTATTGGACTTCTAGCCACGTGAACTTCCGCCTGTTGCCAGACTTCTGCCCGTCATCGGACTTTCGTTGGACTTCTACCCGACGTTGAACTTCTGCTAGTCACCGAACTTCTGTCCGTCGCCAGACTTTCATTGGACTTCTCCCCAACACCGAACTTCCACCAGTTGGTGAACTTCTGCCCATCACTGACTTTCATCGGACTTATACCTAATGCCGAACTTCTACCCATAGTCATACTTCTTCCCATCGCAGGAATTTCGTCGGACTTCTACCTGATGTCAGACTTTTGCATGGGGCCAGATTTCTAGTCGATTCCAGACTTCCGCCCTTCAACGATCTTTCCAACCTCCGTCTCCTGACTTTCATCAGACTTGTACCCTACACCTGACTTCTGCCTGTCGTCAGACTTTTATCGGACTTCTATCCGACGTCAAACTTCAGCTCGTCATCGGACTTTTGCCCATCGTTGGACTTTCATCAGACTTCTACCAGACACCGAACTTCAGCTCATCGTCAGACTTCTACCCATCGCCGGACTTTCGTTAGACTTCTACCCGACGCCAAACTTTTGCCTATCATTGGACTTTTGCCCGTCGCTGGACTTTCGTCGGACTTATACCCAACACCGAACTTCCACCCGTCGCTGGATTTCTGCCCGTCACCACACTTTCATCGGACTTCTATCGGATGCCTGACTTCAGTCTGGCACCGGATTGCTAGTCGACGCCGGACTTCCGCCAGTCAACGATCTTTTCCAACCTTTGTGCCCTACTAACAACGGTCCTTCCAACCTCCGTCGTTCACCGACTATGGTCATTCCAACCTCCTTCACCCGTCGACTATGATCCTTCTGACCTCTATTAACAGACAACGACACTTTTGACCTTCGTCGCCCACTGACTAGTATATTGCTAACCTTTTTAGCCAGAAAACATTCTTTCGACCTCCGTCTCCCATCGACTAATGGTCCTTCCAACTTACGTCGCCAGACAATGGTCTTTATGGCCTTTGTCGCCCATCGACTACAGTCCTTCCGACCTTCGTCACCTATCGACTACAGTCCTTCCGATCTCCATTGCCAGATAATGGTCCTTTCGACCTCTATCACCCACCAACTATGGTCCTTTTGACCTCCATCATTAGACAATATTCTTTCCGACCTTGGTCGCCCACCGACTATGGTCTTTCCAACCAAACGAACACGTCAACAGTTATTCTTCCTATTTTCACTATGTAACACACTCTATATGATGTATATTTATTACATCAAGCCTAGGCCTTCCCTCCAATGAAGGACCTCATTTGTAATCAATTGCATCTACTAGTGGATTCATTCAAACTGGGCTAAGCCCTGTGGTTTTTCCCCTTTTTAGGGTTTTCCATCTAAAAATTTTGGTGTTTCGTAAGAATGTTGCACCCTCTCTTTTATCTATATGCGTGCTATATCTTCATCCAAAGATAAGACATTCAATTTTAGATTTCTCTACCGCTGCGAACATTCCAGGATGTAATAGTTTGTATCAGTATGTGGGAAACTGGTTCCCGATTGGGGAAAAATTTTTGGTCCAATCTCAAAAGATTATTTGTATCAACATCCTAGCATCGACTATTACTCCATCAATTTCATAAGAATTAAATATGGACTGGTAGGCAACCTTAACTACAGTCGTGGTCAAGAAGATTTCTCCAACTCTTCCAATATTTAAGACGGTATATTGGGATTATAAAGCTTCTAGCAAATACAATGATGCTTTCAATAAATTTAAAGCTTTATATAGTCTATAGCTGAACTTCTACTCCTTGGGGAAGGTCTTAATCTCAACCTCAAAAAGGTAGTAAGAGTCTAAAAATAGACCATTCTTCACCTTTAATTCAGGATACACGTGATGTTCGCCCCCTCCCAATCAAGGTAAAATCGATCCCAGGGGATTCGATTTAACCTTGTCTACATAAGTTAATATCATTGAGCAGTACTCTGACATACAACCTCAGATAGGTCATACATTTTTGGTGGATTCTCTCAGCCTCTTTTATATAGGTTAACGTCATCGAGCAGTGCTATGACATAGGATCTCGGATAGGTCATACATCATTGGTGGATTCTCTCGACATCTTCTATATATGTTAACATCATCGAGCAGTATTCTGATATATAATCTCGGGTAAGTCATATGTCATTGGTGGATTCTCTCGACCTCTTCCATATAGGTTAACATCACTGAGCAGTGCTCTGACATACAACCTTACATAGGTCATACATCCTTAGTGGATTCTCTTGACCTCTTCCATATAGGTTAACATCATCAAGTAGTGCTCTGACATACAATCTCAAATAGGTCATACATCCTTGATGGATTCTCTCAACCTCTTCTATAAATGTGAACACCATTAAGCAACGCTCTTACATATAACCTTAGATAGGTCATACATCATTAGTGGATTCTCTCAACCTATTTCACAGAAGTTGATATCATCGAACAATGCTATCATAAGCAATCTCCTATAGATCAAATATCCATTATGGATTTCTCTCAACTTATTAACGCCATCGAGCAATGCTCTAAGTGAACAACATTCTCTTTAAAAAGATTTCATGCGAGCAAGTGATTGACAGGGTCATCACTTATTCAAAGATCTTATAAGGCTAAAAAGCCTCAAAAGGTATAGTTATACAAAGTCCTTAGTAGGCTAAAAAGTCTCAAAGGCACAGAATAAATTTATTGTAGAGGATAAGTTCATTTCATGTAAGAAATAAGCATTTGGCTTACACAATAATCTCAAGTTCATATATAATATCATTGGAGTTACATAGATCACATCAAGTTTAAGTATACATTCATTTTTATAAGGAGCTGAAATTAAAAGTACATTAACATCATCCGTACAAGTTAATATCATCAAGCAACAAACTACTTCAAAATGGTTAAATATCCTTGGTGGATTCAAGTGACTTCTTCTCTTCTACACATTGAAGCATCTACAACTTCTTCTTTAAAGAAAGGAATGTCTGATGTTTGTACACAATAGAATGTATATATGCATATTATCTTTAGTAAAATGCTACTGGACACCTACCATTATTGGCCTTTCGCCTTATGTCCACCATCAGCCCTTTACCTCATATTAGCCATCATCAGCTTCCCGCTCGACTACTATTAATAACGTAGCCTCCAACTATCTCCTTCAGCTCTCCACCCAAATATCGATGGACATCAGACTTTCACCCGATTGTCGATCGTCTTTGTACTTTCGCTCAAGCATCATGAAAGTTCTTCTCGTCTATTGATAATCACTAGTTCTCCTCCCAAGTATTATTATCGGTAGATCTTCTCAAATCACTCTCACATACAAGCAGTAGTTGATCTTCTTCTGTCAAGGGTTGTTTATTAAAAAAATAATCACTCATCGTGACTTCTTCTACACTAAAAAGGTGCATTGAATTTGGGTAGGGGATGTTACCTACCAAAAATAATGGAAAGCCACTGAAGTAAGAAGGAAAGTGGGAAAGAAAAGGAGAGTAAAAATTCAAACTTCTACACAAGAGAGGAGCACTTTGAGTAGGGGATGCCACCTACCAAAAATAATAGAAAGCCTCAATTGTAAAAAGGTTAGAGAGGAGAAGAAAAGTGCAAAATTTTCTTTGCCCCAGGGGGGCTATTTATAGGAATGAAAAGAGGGAGAAATAGTTAAAGGGAGGGCGGGGGGGGGGGGGGAGGAATTTTCCTCCCATCTTGTTTAAAATTTTTTAAATTTATTCTTGAATTTTCTAGAAATTTTTTGGGCCCACTTTTGCTATTTTTGGAATTCTTAAAAAAAAAAAATACAGGTCCCACATAAAAAAAGGAAACGGCCGCAACAAAAAAAGCTGTTTAGAGGAAGGCAGTTATATTAACTACCCGTTTCAGAAAAAAAAAAAATATTTTCTCCACCAAAAGAGGGGAAGAAGGAATAGAACTAGAGAGCTCTTTTACACTTTTTAGCTATCGCCACCGACAACCACCATTGGCTATTGTCATCGACGATTAACGTCAGCAATCGCCTCCATCATCGCTAGACTACTACTAACTAAACATGTTCAGTTTTAATTGCTCGATTTTGGACATCATACTTATGCAATTCATGTAAAAGAGAAATCAGACATTTTATTCTTAAATAGTCCTCTTCTTTTTCATCTAAGAGGAATGATTGACTCTTGTATCTTCTAATATTTAGTGGGTATTTCAACCGGGCTTCCCTTTTTTGGTTTTTCCATAAAAAAAAATATTTTGTCTTGTAATGTTTTGCTACACATGTTGAATTTTTATACAATGTTGAGACATAAAATACACTCTGCAAACTCAAATTTTTAGCACATAATAATTTAAAAATTAAAATTAGGACCAACAAAACTCTAATCTCAATAAACTTATAACAAACTAAATGTATTAATGATATAAACCAAATGATACAAAAAATGTTCAAATTCAAGCCCAAATCAAATTCTAGAGGATTAATAAAAAACTTCAGGATATTATTTGGGTGAAAAAATAATCTTTAAACACGACATGTTTATATTCAAATCTAGTAGCTTGATACACAAATTAGATGAGCCCAGAATTATTTGATTCTGACATCATTTAAGTCTCTAAATTTTGAATAAATAATCTTAATTGAGTGAATAAATACTAGTTATCTCATGGAGTGCTCATGATTTATCCCAACATTCCTCATATTTATGGGGCTTAACACTTTTGAAATCTATAAATAGGCCCCCACTCTCTACATAGTGAGGGGGCATAAAAGGTTTATCCATTGGTTATAAATTCAATATAGAGCCTTGAGACTTAAAGAATACTAAAGCTCCACATGAGCTCTGCCCCGAAAAAAACTTTTCTACTCGACCACTACCACTAGAATCGAACCCTTATCTGGTCACCACCACATGACATCGCTTGGCCAACACTGTTAGACTTTTCCTATTTGATCATCATCATTAGACTTTCACCTACCAATAATAACCATCGAGCCTTCGCCATTGCTTGGCCAACACTGTCATTGTCAAACCACTATCGCCTAGCTACAATCCACTGACCACTGATGCTTTGGACTATGATCCTTAGACCATGGTCTCTATATTACAGTCCTCTAACTATTATCACCCAATTATGATCTATATAACCTTTATCTTCTGCTCACTATGATTCTTGGAGCATCGTCTAATTATTACAGTCCTCTAACTATTACCTACTTTAATTCTTTCTAATTACTTACTAGAGTATCTAATAATCATCTATATAAAACAATAATTATAGAAAAAGTAAATATTTTTTTTCATTTCACTAAAACATATATTTAATTTTCAAAAGAATATTTTACACTAGTAATGAATACATCCTTTAAATAATCAAATCTTAATACATTTTCTTGACTACAAAAAATAAGAATATAAAAAACTACTTATCACCATAATCAAATCTGCCTCACTCCACTGGGTCCTTACCCTTCCCTAAAATCATGAAACATCAAATAATGAGAAGAAGCCCAGTCGGTCAGTAGAATCTACCATTGCACCCAATGTATAAAAAGTAGAATAATGTGCATGGAATCATTCAAGTTATGCTAATACAGTAAGCTTTATTGATTCATGTAAATTAGGTTAATCATAAGAGGCCATAATAATATAAATGATCCTTAATTATTGACTTAGTTTTACCTCGACAGCTTATAAAAGCTACAAGAAGATAATCTTGTGAATCATTAAAAAGATGCAGTTATACCTTTAATTTATCACTTATTGTATGATAATATTATAAATATCATTTATATGCTCTATCATATTCTTGTCTTTGAATATGTATCAGGATGCATGTTGTATCATTTTTGTATGCATCATCTACACATTTTCATGGATCTATATCTGTATTTGTATCATTATGCCTCATGTTTATGATTCTTGTCATGTATCATATGGCTTATGGATATTCATATTATTTCTAATTATCATATCATGTATACACTTGCACATTCACAATAATGCAAGTCAGGACATCAAGCTAGCCATATGGTATTTCTTATATTATGTCATATCTTGTTATACCTATCATGTATCAATATGTCAGGTGGCTATCTAGTAAGTCCTATCACTCTTATCCATTAGTGTAACTTGTGAACTTATATATCCCTATCTTGTATCTTGTAACTTAGATCTTATATTAGAATTACAACATAAATCGATTATTTAAAGGATAGCCCATCGGCCCATGCTCTTGTATGGGAAATCTTGCTCCAAGTAACCTAAATAAATCTATAACATTCCAGCCTTTCTTACAATTACACACACAAATGCCACATCATAATAATAACATATGCATCATGTATTATATGGGTATTCATTCAATCAACATGTTGAGCATCATTATATGCCGTCAGTATACACATCTTCTCATTAGTATGCCCATGTCAGTATACATGCATGCTCTATAAACTATTCAAGATGCATGTCACGTTAAATTCACTAATTTAGTATGCGTGTTAGGTCTGTTATATCCAGATAAAATAAAGTAATTTCTACCTATTTTATACAAACTTTTATCTTGATCATTTCAGTAAAAAGGCTTTACATGCAAAGTACCTTTGAAATTTCAATATGATAATGCCAAAATTTCATAATGATAGTATTTATTACATAATAAAAGTTACGCGGTAGAAACTTATTAAATCAAAGGATAATGTCTTTTAACCATACTTGGGAAAGATAGAAAACTAAAAATCAAAACTATTAGAAATAAAAATTAGGATTTGAGTTACCTACCACATACATAATAAGTTTCACAACTAGGATAACAAATAAAAATCATCAAGTGACTTTCTCTCTCCTCTCTCTCCTCTTCTCCCTTCTCTTCCCTTCTTCTCTTTCGCAGTGCCACAACACTTCAAATTACAGCACCGCAGTGCTCGATCCCCTTACTTACTTCAAACCCAAGAAGCTAATGCCATTGTGCTTTACAAGCAGTGTTAAAACGTAACCTGATATGAACCATAGATGGACTGGTTATACCCTATTGAATTATGATAGGCCAAACCTAAGATCAAAGTTTCAATGAACTTTTTGAAAGTTCATATAGTAAACCATACAAACTAAGAAGCATCTAATAAACTTCTAATAAACTGAAAATAAATTCATCCATAATTTCTTTCATTCATTATCAAAATTTATAAACAACATTTACATTATAATATATGACAATAGACTCAAAATGGAAAAAATAAAATAAACTAGCCATGACTATACAAAAAAACCCTATACAAACTTAGAAGATCAAATCTTGAATACTCAGCTACTTAATAGGTTGTTTTCTTTTCGTTACGCCTGAAATAAAAATCATAGTAAGTGTGAGCCAACACAACTCAGTAGCTGACACCAACAAATTTGAATTTTAAAACCTTTTTTTTTATTTTACCACATTGTAATAATAATATATGTATCCTGCATTATATGGGTACTCAATCAATCAACATGTTGATCATCATTCTATGCTATCGATATACTCATATAATCAAGAGCATACTCATATTAGTATGCATATATATCATATAAACTATACAAAGTGCATGTCATGCTAAATACACTGCTTTAGTAGGCATGTTAGGTATGTTATATTCAGATTAAAAAAATTAATTTCTACCTATTTTTTCCATGCTTTTATCTTGATCATTTCAGTAAAAAGGCTATACATGCAAAACTATGGTTGAAATTTCAATATGATAATCCCAAAATGCCATAATGTTAGTATTTATTGCATAAAAAAAAATACACAGTATAAACTTGTTAAATCAAAGATAATGTATTTTAACCAGAATGGGATAGATAGAAAACTAAAACTCAAAATTATTGAAAAAAAAAGATTCGAGTTTCCTACCATAAATAGAATAAGTCTCACCTCAATGAGAATAAATGAAAATCACCAGGAATCATAATAGGTGTAATCCAACACAACGCAATAGGTCACACCCATAGATTTGAAATTCAAAACAATTTTTTTATTCTGCATTCAACAAAATTTAAAAGTAGTTCATCAAATATTTATTGTATTGAGCATAATATTGATTGTAGGTAACTGAAATAAGGACAATTGTGCACTAAACTAAATAAACAAGCACTTTATATATCAAGAAAGAAAAATAACACATTTCCCTTTGGCCCTTATAACTCCCATCCAAAATATGCCCTTATGACTTCTTATGCATATAAAACTGGAACAAAACTTCCCTATGCATTTTGTACCAGAACAGAACTTTCACGCCACTTCAGATCTCATCAAAGTGCAAGTAAATAAGCTTATAATTGATTACATAACAGTTAAAAAATATTAATAAACAAATTTTAGAGTTTCACAAAAGACTTTATCGGCAGGCAACATATTTAACTACTGAATAAAATATCACTATTTCAGAATAACACCAGATTACCATTAATTATACAAAATATATTTTTTGAAGTTTTAGTTGTACTACAACCTTATTTTTTGGGATAATAACTACTTTTTAGTTAAATAAAATAGTGTACTTCTTGAACTGTCCAGTGTAAGTTTTTTAGAAAAATACTTAAATATCAAGAATGTTTAGCTCTACAACATATAATAGGTTATGCAATGAAAGTTTTGTAGGTATAAAATTATCATTATTTTTGTAATATAAATTTATAAATTAAATAAAAAAATCCTAAAATTCTCATATTATTTAAAAAACTGAGATAGGTGAAATGTAACCTACCTTAATCTAGATAATTTTCTAAACTCGGCAAACAACAAAAATTTAAACTTTCTCACTCTAGAATCCTCTTTCTCTTACTAAAGTGTATAAAGGAGGAGAGATTATCTAATTTTTATTAAATGAAATGAAAATAGGTTTGGATAGATTCATTAAAATTTAATCTACCACTACAGTGCTCTATGTTGCAACACCCAACCTAGCACTGCCACATTAGTTCATTTTTAAAAAATTGGCTGGAGAGCTCCGTGAGGAAGATATCATAATTTTAGGCACATGTAGATAGACTCCCGGAACCCACTTCAAAAAAGATTCAAATACACTTGAGCACTCAGAACACTTATAGACATAGATTAAAGACATGAATGCAGAAATTCCACTTACCAAATTAGGTTGGAACATTCTCCCTTTCTCAAAAAACGGTCAGCCTTTATATCTCAAGTCTTTGATCAATAAAATATATCCTGGAATAATTATCTCATTTCAAATATTTTCTCCCTAGTGGCTTCTTTTCAGTCCTATACTTTCACTGTAGTTTGACCACTATGATCTATTTATTTGTTAGTCGTCTGACATCATATCCTAAAATTCTTTCTGGTTCATCCCTATGTTATCTTCCCAATTTCTGCTAAAATCTAGAATACAAAGTCACAAAAGATCTTCTAATTCCTAAATGGTTCTTTCAAATTGTCCATTTGTTTGTGGATAAAAGGCCATACTGAAATGTAGTTTAGTGCCAAACCTTGCTGAATGCCTCTCCATCTTCTGAAGGTAAACCTATTAACTTTATAAAAAAATATTATTTTAAATATTTCTCTAGTTAGATGATCTCTCGCACATACACCTATGCCAATTTATCCTTTAAATCAGACTATCAGATTGGAATAAAATGCTTAGACTTCATAAGATGATCTACTACAACCCAAATAGTATCATATCCTTACCTCAATCAAGAAAATCCCTTAGTAAAATCCATCGACACCTCTTCCTATTTCCATTCTGGAAAGATAACAGTTGTAGAAGACCTCTCGATTGTTGATGCTTAACTTTGACTAACATGGTTCACACTTAGTAACAAAATCTTCTATATCTTTCTTCAATCGAGGCCATCAGAACATATCTTTCATATTGCTATATAGTTTGTTGGTTTCTGGGTGAAAAGTATAACCTGAGTTGTAAGACTCATGCAAAATTAATTTTCCCAGATCCTCAAAACATGGAACCTATAACTTGTTCTTGCAAAAGATGATGATAGAATTAGATAGTCATGGTTTAGGTTTCTTACCAGATTTAATTTGATCAGTTAGCTTTAGATATTCAACATCTAATTTATGCACTTCCTGACTCTTTTCTTGTAATAATAGTTGGAAAGTCATTTGGGCTAGAATACCAGAATCCTAATCAACAGGAGTAATCACTTCTAGGTGTATCTTTTCCATATCTTGAATTAAATGTTCATAAATAGTAAGAAAAATACTTTAGATTCTAAAAGTCTTCCTTCTTAGAGCTCCTGCCACTATATTGGCCATAAGACGCTGATACTGAATATTTAGATCATAATTTTTGATAAACTCAATCCACCTTTATTGCCTCCATTTCAAATCATTTTAAGTAAAAAAATACTTTAGACTCTTAAGATGAGTGGACATCTCATGTGACTCCACATAGATAGTGTCTTCAAATGGAATAGTCAGAATATGAGCAAATGTCAAATTGTCATTTAATCTTTAAAAACTCTCCTTACAGTCAAATAAAAGCCACTGACTTCTGAGTTAGCCTCATCAGACGTGTAGAAATCTAAAAAAATCCTTTCACAAGCTTTCATTTATATTCTACCATGCTTAGAAATTAGGTACCTTAAATCCTATAGTAGGCCTCGACCAATTAATAACAGCCTAAACTTTTTGGGGGATCTACAGAAATACCTACACTTCTTACCACATATACTAAAATTAAGATACCCTTTAATAAGAATAAACACATAAAAAAATTTACATGTAGGTGATGCTACCTTAGAGTCTCCAAAATAACCCTTAGATATTTTGTATGATCTTTCTCAAAAGTTGAGTAAATTAGAATACCATCTATAAATATAATCATAAACTGATCCTAATACTCTTTAAATATCTTGTTCATCATATCCATAGAAATTATAGGTGCATTAGCCACCATAAATGATATGATTAAGAACTCATAATTCCCAAATTAAGTCTTGAATAAAGTCTTCATCACATCTTTTTCTCTCACCTTCGCGTGATAATATCAAGAATATGATGCTCATACTAGCTGATCAAATAGATCATCAATCCTTGGCAGAGAATACTTATGCTTTATTGTTACTTTATTCAATTTCCTATAATCTATACACATGTGCATTGTCTCAGCCTTCTTCTTCACAAGTAAAATAAGTGCTTCCCAAGGAGTCATACTTGGATGGACGAAACCTCTATTAATTAATTCGTGAAGCAAAACCTTCAACTCTTGAAGCTCATTAGATGACATCCTATATGGAGCTTTATATATTGGAGGCGTATTGGGGAACACATCATTATAAAACTTAATCTCCCTAGGTGGAGGCAGGCTCACTAACTCCTCAGGAAACAAATTAAGAAATTCTCATATAATTGTGACTTCTAATAAAGATCCAGGCTCTATACTCCTATCCAACTCAAATGCCAAAAATACCATTCACCCTTTTCTCCAAGCTATCCACTTATATAGCAAAAATTAAGCATGATTAGACATCTCTAACTCCATTGAATATACAACTCTCACTACCTAGAAATAAAGTAACTATTTTATTTACATAATCAATCCGAGCTTTATACCGACTCAACATGTTCTTATCAAAAATTACATCAAATTTAGAAATAGGTAATATTATTAGACTAGATCTCCACTTCCTATCAGATTTTTTAATACCATAAAAATATACTCTACTAGCTACCATGCCATCTCTAGCTACAAAAATAATGTACAAGAAAAAAATAGTATTATAAAAGGCAAGTTTGGAAAATTAAAATATCTCTAAAAAATGAGTTATTGGCTCCAAAATTAGATAAAATATGACAAGAAAAATCAGAAACATAATTCATACCTATATCCACATCCAGAGCATCTCTAGCCTCGTGTTTAGTCAAACTATACACGCGTTCCTGAACTCAGGCTGAAGCAATAAAACTAACATGCTCTTTCTAACTACTCCCATATGGTCTCGCTGCCATATAACTTAAACTATGGCCCCAGCTAGACGATCCCATAGTAATCATATGAAGTAGAATTGTCCTCGATCACCCTAAATATCTAATAAAATTATCAAAATTAGGTTGAGAACATCATTAAGGTCCCACCTACAGAGACTCAACTACCTTATGTCCAGTTTAACCAAATCTAAAATAATATCCTATCATCCTCTTATATTGGCCAAAATATCTCCTGCCAAAACTCTAGCACATAGGTGCCCACTAATAAAATAACTAGAACTAGCCATACTGCCCCTACCAGAAACTAACACAGACTGAATACCTCTCATGGAATCTGTATGTCCAAACTTGCTCCTCTTCCAAGGCAATATACTACTAGTAACACCACCAAACCTCTTATTACTAGTAGCTCACCACTACTAAGTAGCCATCATATCATTTCCTATTAAATAGGTGGTCTCCACTAACTTAGAGAAATTAGAAATAGGAAATGAAACTAGCAACTGCCTTAGGCTATCATGAAGCCCTCTCAAAAAACTTGTAGCACTTTTCCTCAGAAGTGATAACAAACTGCGGATCATACCTGGCAAAGGCAGTGAACTCATTTTCGTACTGCATAGCCATTTTTCTCCCCTAAATTAATCTAAAAAATGCCTCATACATCTATTATGATACATATGGGGTACAAACCATGACTTAAAGATAGCTATAAACTCGTCCCAACTAATCAGGGAATTCAACTTTCCCTATAACTTCTCCTTATGCTGGCCCAACCACAAATGCTTAGACTTACTATCTAACAAAAATACAACCAAAGGTACCTTCCTCTTAGGAGGGCACTGTATCCAATCAAAAGTTTTTTCCAATCTCATCAACTAGTCTTCTGTTACTTTAGGCTCAATTGTAACCTTAGAGTCTTTAATCTCAAAAATATAGGTGAGTGCTTATTAGCATCATCAGATTTGATTGAAAAAGCCTACTCTATGCTTCATCCAAAACTTGGGCTACCTAACTAGCGAACTTAGAAATAGAATTAGATCTAACAACAAGATTAATACTCTATGTTAGTATTGCCAAACTAAAACTCTACCCATTTATCATGTTTAGGTCTTACAGATCCTTTTGATAACCACTTAGAACACATAGCTGGACAAATATGCACATGAAAATAAATAAAAATAAATACTTAGATACTACCCAGAACTACCTCACTTGTAAACAAATCCTGTAGCTCTATTTTATAATTAGTTCCCTAAAACTACTACTCTGATACGAAAAAAAGACTATCACAACTTAACCTGATATAGATAATAGACATGTAGGTCATACCGTGTTGAATTATGATAGGCCAAGCCGATGATCTAAGTTTTAGGAAATTTTTTGAGTTCATCTTACAAACCACGCATATAATAGATCGTATAGTAAACTTTAAATAAACATGAAATAAACTCATCCATAATTACTTTCATTCAACATCAAAATGTATAGACAATATTTACACTGCAGTATATGTCTATAGACTTAAAATAGAATAATTAAAGTGTCATGCATTTGAATCTAAAAAAGAAAAAAATCATTTCTTATCTCTTTATTATCTTTCTCAATTCTTTAGCAACGATATCATTAATAAGAAGAGCTAAATAATTGTAATTAGGAAAAAATATAAATAACAATAAAAATCAAGAAACATAATCACATCTCGATAGTAAATCTTTACAAATTCATTCAAAGTCCTAAAGCATATATATAAAATAGTCACCATACTCTAGAAAAGAATGCAATTAAAACCAAAAGTTAGAAGTAAATTAACAAAGATGAAACCATCGTCACAGCTTAGCCTTATGATGCAAGCTTCTTACCTTTACCTGAAATCATATAAAATTATATAATGAGCATAAAAGCCCATTAAGTAATCAAAACTTACCACTAGAATTAATAAGGCAAAAGAATCAATATGCGCACTCTAGTTTTAGAGAATATCAATCAATAATCAATATCCTATCAGTATAAGCCAAAATAATCTATAAAATAAATATAAATCAAAAGTAATACTAGTATGATCAAAAAATTCAAAAGAGGTTTATAAATTTTAAGAAAAATTTGGAAAAAGGACTGCCAATCAATGGGCCATGTCAGTATACTATGTTAAGTTGTATTAATATTAATTAATCCTAGTTTGATTGGTTCTATATCATTTGTATCAATTAAAAATAGCTAAATGTAATCATAAATTTGATTATGAAGAGCAAGGTAGGAAATCCATCTATATTATCAATCCAACATCAATGATTAATCATATCTTTCAATTATTTATATTAATCTTTTATTTACACAAGTGGATTTTAATGAATCAAGGAAGGGTCGTCACTCTTTACTAGTTAGCATAATCAGTTAATCGGTTAGTGATCCACCTTCGTAAGGATCACACCATAAACCTTTTTATTTTAAGAAAAGCTTAGTGATCCACCTTCGTGTGCATGGTATTATATTTTAAGAGCCAACACATAATAATTATAGTATTAACAGTCAAACTTCATTACCTACAAGCAAATGTCATATTTATCTCATATATTAGTTATACCATTTATCTATGCAATACTATATCATTTATGAAATGCAATAATCCATGAAATTTGGGGAAACTTGAACACTACTCATTTACTTCATAAAATCATAAATATCATTTCACTTGGTGGAATTTTTTAATAGAAATGATCATAAAATCCATAAAAATCAAATACAAAATATTACATGGTGAAAGCTCAATAATTCATGAGAAAATATATTTTTACCAATTTCAAGAAGATTAAAATTGTTGAAATCAAAACCATAAAAACTAGAGTAAGAGTATAGTCATTTATAACAAACAGAATAACTTTTGTAATGAGAACAACAGACAAAAAAGCCCTATAGAGATTCCTCTCTCTTCCCCTCCTTTACTTCTTCATTTTCTTTCTGTCTCGATTAAGTAACGTGAAATGAGGTAGGGGAAATATATGGAAGGGATATTTAACATAATATATATATATATATATATATATATATATATATATATAAACTCATTTTGGTTCGTGGTGCCTCAGCTCTCCCATGTCCTTGTGTTGCAACGTTTCATATAAAGCAGCATTACCTCATTGTGCCACCTTGATAGGGCTGCAATGATTTATTTTTATAAATTTCAGAGAGTTTTAAGCCACAGTGACATTTTTTGGTGCTGCTACTCATCTATAGCAAGCTCTGAAGTGCTTTCCATGCTAGTGCCGCATCCCTCCTTACAGATTTCTCATATTCATTAAATAAGTTCATTTTAAACTTTTTTTAGCTGTTATAATCTTCCTACCTTAAAAAAAGTCATTCTCAATATTTTTATATCATTCTAAGAGAGTATGCCTAAAATAAATCCAATCCTATAATATGCCAAATCAAATCGGTTCAAGAATCAACAATTAATATGCAAGAACCTATATAAAACATCTCCTCAAAATTAATTTTAAAATTATATAAAAACCCTAATTTAAAAAAAAATAAATCAATAAAATAAAATAAAATCATAACAATCGTATCATTAGGCGCTTCAGAATCCTCTTTTACAGGTTCTAATAGAATATGTCTTTGCCTAGGTGCAGGCAATGGGCATTTTTCCATTTGGTGCCCATAATCCCCACACCTAAAGTATTATCTTATCACCTTATAATAGGGTCCTACATGTCTCCTCTCACACCAAATCCATTATAATATGGTCGGTGCTTTAATAATATTGCTAGTCTTTTTCTAGCCACTTTCACCAATTCTATTATAGCTCTATCCAAATTATTTTGCCAATTTATCACTCACCAAAATTTTCAGACATTGACATCTAAAATAAAAGAATATCATTTCTTTAACAACCAAATCATTGATAACCAAAGCTGACTAATTATATTTAGGATATATATATATAAATATAAATATATATATATCACTTTAAGGTCTTTAAGGTCCAAGTTTTAAAATAATATGTATAGTAGCCATGACTGGCTATAAAAAAATACATAAAATAAGGTAACTAAAAATAAAACTAAAATATCATCACTGCCTAGCCATACATTGCATGCTTTTACATTTACTTGAAATCATATAAAAATTATATAATGAGCACAAAAGCCTAACAAGAAACCAAAACTCACCACTACATTCAATGCAAGACAAAAGAATTAATATGCATTCTCCATTTCTAATCCATATTAATCAACAATCAATAGTATATCAATATAAGCAAGAAATAATTTATAAAATTGGTAGAAATTAAAGACAAAAGAGATATATCAAATCATAAGAAAAACCACCATCAATCATTTGGTTATGTCAGTATGTCGTGCTATGTTATATCTATATTAATGTAAGTTTTATTAATTTGATTTTAGTTCTATTTATGAATCAGTTCAATTTACTATCATATAATTCAATCGTCAATGTAATTATGAAAAGCAAGATAGGACATCCAACATTAATATGGTGTTTTTATCCTTTCACCCCAACCATTGCCCAATGGATCATCAGTCCTAAATTTAACTCTAACTATCGACTAGTTGGTCATCAGTTTTTATCTTACCATGATTATTCATTATCTTAAATCCACTCTATGTGGCTTTAAACAATCAATGAAGAGTTATCACTCTCTAGCCATTAACATAATAAGTCAATTAGTTACATGCTATAACTAAGATCACACTACAAACTTTGTGTTTTAAAGAAAACCCATCTGCCTATCCTCCTATGCAAGATATTATAATTTAAGAGCCAACCCATATTAATTATAGTGTTAATAATAAACCTTTCTTGCTTACATACAAATGCCATATTTATCTTATATTAGTCATGTCATTTTTTATTCAATATAATCAATATCATGTAAGAAATGCAACAATCTATGAAATGCAGGGAAATCTACAAAATATATATACTACGCATTTACTTCAAAAAATCATAACTTCTATTTTATCTAGTGAAATTAAATAATATTATAGTTAAAATGCTCATGAAGATCATATCTATCACATACGAAAAGTTCAACGATGAAAGACTGATAAATAAGAAAGAAAAACATTTTTATCCATTTTAGAGGGATAAAACTAATAAAAATTCAAATCTTAAAAAAAAAAAGAGTAAGAGTGTAGCCACTTAAAATGATCCAAAAATTTTTTATAACAGGTGCAACAAATAGAAAAATCTTAGAGAGCCACGTCTCTTTTCTCTCTCTCCTCGTGTCTACCCCTTATCTTCTTCTAGTCCCTCGATGCCATCCCAACCAAGCAATATGAATGAGAGTGAGGGAAGGTGGTGGTAGAGTTATTTTATATTACATAATTAAAAAAGCATTTCTAGTGCCGAGCACTATGGCCTAAGTGACCCAACGCCACTGTGCTACATGCTGCCTCTAGAGTTACTATAGAATAAAGAGTATTAGCATCACAATGACATTTTTTGACATTGATGCTCCTACATAACTAGTACCATTGTGCTTTCCACACAAATGCCATATCATTCCACACAAAGTTTTCATATTTTCAAATAAGTTCACTTTTAATTTTTTGGGTTATTATACTATTTGCGTGCTCAATAAATAAATATCAAATATAAAATAAAATATAAAATAAATATGAAACAAATCCTTTGAAACTAAATAAATCTATGAACATATTTTAATGAAATAAATAATATAGATCTAATTGCAATCAAATTTTTTTACTAACAATTGCTCTAATTCTACTGTCATGCTCCAAAATCAAAAATAGAATATTTTAATTTCTTTTCTCTCTATTATATTTTTCAATTTTTTAATAACCCGATCATTAATAACCAAGTCATTGATAACCAAAGTTACCTAATTACACTAATAGAAAAATATAAAAAATAATAAATAGTAATAAACTTAATTACATCTCCATTATCAATATTTACATCAAGATTTAAAGTTTAGAAGTATATATATATAATAGCCATCACATGCTATAAAATAATACACATAAAATCAAAAGTTGGAAGTAAATTAAACTATCCTCAAACTATAATCATTGCTTAGCATTATGCTATAGGCTCCTTAACTATACTTAAAATCATATAAAACTATATAATGAGCATCAACGCCTAGCAAGTAACCAAAAGTTACCATTGTATTCAATACAAGGTAAATGAATCAATATGCTTGCTCCAATTCTAGTCAATATTAATCAATAATCAATAGTTTATCAACATAAGTAATAGATAAATAATAAAATTAGTATTAATCAATAATAAAATTAATATAATCAATAAAGTCAAAAAAGGTCTATCAACTAAAAGGAAAAAATGGTAAAAGGACTATCAATCAATGGGACATGTCGATATTTTATGTTATATTATATCAATATCAAAGTTAGTTTGATTAGTTCTATATCAGTTATATTATCTATTAAAATAGCATAATGTACTATTATATAAATATAATTATGAATGTGATTATGAAGAGTAAGGCACGATATCCAACTTTAATATAATGTTTTTATCCTTCCTTCTATCATACATTTATCTTATCAACCCATTATCATAAGTTAATCATACATTTTAATTATTTATAATATTAATTTATTTACATATGTGGCTTATAATGAATCAGTATAGAGTTGTCACTCTCAACCTGTCAGCATAATCAGTTAATCAGTTATAGGCCACAACCAAGAATATACCATCAACCTTTTATTTTAAGAAAAGCTCATCGGCCCACACTCCTGTGCATTGTATTATATTTTAAGAGCCAGCCCATATTCTTTATAGTGTTGACTATAATGCCCATATGTGTAAGAATCTAATTTGAAATAATTATTCTTTATTTTTTAATAAATAATAATGAGAGCTACCTATTTTTTTATCAATATAAATAGTAGTAGAAATAAATTTATCAAAATATTAAGATATACATCTATATTCATTTCTCAAAAAATAAATGTATAACTCTGAGGATCTATACAATCATACCACATCTAATCTATCCCGAGTACAAAAAATAGCTAAAATAACAAAAACCTAAACTTTGAAGGATCATGGTCAATCTCTCACTCCTGCTCCCTTGCCCTGACCTGAAATCATTTATCCATATATAATAAGCTCAAGAGCCTAATAAATAACCAAATCCTACAACTAAATTTAATGCAAGATAAAGGAGTAATATGCATGTCAGCAATTAAATCATAACAATAATAGTCATATGATCTAGAATTAGTACAAAAATAGTAAAGCTCACATGTAATAGCAGTAGAATCTATAAATAGTAAAATTATATGATATGGAAGCCAATAAATCAATACAAGTTTTAAATCAATAAAGCAATCATCATATCAGTACTATCGATCCTTGAAGAAATGGTATAAAGTGGTAAAATCAAAGCATCCGTAATGACTATCGAAATCATAATAATGTAAGAAAATCATATAACTATGTATACATGCTATCCGATTATTCTATATCAATATCAAATCAATATATTTATCACATATGAAGCTTGACTCACTAAACAAGTAAAAAGTACTAGCTTAATCGATGTTTTTTAGTATTATATCAGTGTTAGTAAATCATTAGCTTAGTAAACAGAGTCGTCACTCTTTGTCCGTGGACACAATAATCATCTCCTTATAACTCCTAATCAGTATATCACCTGAATCAATCAAGTATAACACCAAATCACATATTTAAAGGGAAGCCCGTCAGCCCATTATCTTGAATAAGTTAATCAGTCTCTAGCCCTTGTCAGTGAATAACTATTCTTTACTTATTTTTTTTCACACACAATATTATCACAATACTATAATAGTAATATAGCGACCAACTATTGCTCAACAGTATATCTACACTCATTTTAATACATTATAGTAAATAAAGTATAATGAGGCTTAATTAAGAAAGTTATAAGATATTCTAGTAGTAGACAATAAAAAACCCTATTGAGCAAAAATTCATATTTTAAATAATTTTTAAAATTACCAGAGATCAGATATGACAAAGTTTTGAAACTTTAATTGAACTAAATTACTATTTTTAGATGTCAAAATAAATTTTAGAATAGAAAAAATTGCTACTTTTTTAAATCACCAAACAAAAAATATTAAATAAATACTCAAAATATTCATAATCTTAACCTCTATAAAATATAAAAAGTTATGCTACGAATATTATACCAATACAAAATTATCCTCATTTTATAGTAATAAAAATACAAATTTGATTGAGAAAATGCCAAAAATACTAAATTATTGAAATAAAAATTGGATAATGATTGCTTATAGTGAGACGAGCAAATCTTCCAACAAAGTTGGCAGACAAAAATTGCTTTATGATCACCAAATCTGAATTTTCTTTTTCCCTCTCTTCTACTTTTTCTCTCAAATTTCTCTTCCCATTTCTTTATACTATTCAAGTCAAATGAATAGAAATTTTAATGGATTAAGATAGTGGAATTAGATTTTATATTAAAAATAATAATATAATAATAATATAATTATATAATTTAATTAATTTTTAATATAAAACTCATATAAATCATTTCATATCTTTAAAAGTTATAAAAAAATATTTATACAATAACTTATTTTATTTAAAAATATTGGTGAAATTAATTTTTAAAATGGACATCGAACGGTCTCAAAATCTCCACTTGTACCGATATGTGTCAATTTTTTAAGGATTTGCACTAGTACTCAAAATTTATAAAAAAATTCATGTAATTAAAATATTATAATATATATGTTATGACAAAGATGGTTTGTGATTTAGACTTATATTGATCTAAAAAAATTAATTGACTGAATCAAAATACGGCTATTACATTACAGTTAACCTTTCTTTTTGACTTGTAAATACCACATTTACTATAGATATCAATTATATTATTTTATCTATGCTATACTATATCATGTATGAAATATAGTAATCCATAAAATGCAAGAAGATTTGAACCTTTACTTAAAAAGTCATAACTATTATTTCACCCAGTAGACATTAGTAATATTACAGTCAGAATGCTCTTAAATTTTATATCCATTATATATAAAAAGCTACATGATGAAAGCCTAATAAGTCATGATAAAATGCATTTTTATCAATTCGGGAAGATTAAAATGTAAAAATCAAAACCATCAAAAAAAATAAAAGAGTGTAGTCACTTATAATGAATGGAATAACTTTCATAATGAGAATAATTGATAAAATAACCCTAGAGATAGGGGCGGAACCAGCCTTAATTTTCAGGGGGGGGGGGGGGGGACTTATAAGTAAAAGTGTAAAGATTTTGCATATACGTTGGGGGTCCAAGGGGACAGCGCCCCCTGGCGGGGTTCGGCCTGCCAGGGTATTTTTGGATTCTCTTTACTTTTTTTTTTGTATTTGATTCATTGTTCCATAATAATAACACCTCTACACAATGTGTTAATTATGACGGGAGCAATTACCTAAAGATCATAGTATTTTAAAACTTTTAGGGGCGGGGGGGGGGGGGGGGGGGACAATTGCCTAAAAATCTTGTAAAGAAGACTAAAAAAAATGGCAGAGGATAAATTACCTAAAAAATTATATAATAATATTTTTTTAAATTTTTTGAGGGGGGGAAATTACCCCCGCCCCCCTAAGCTTTAAGTAGTTTTGCCCCTGCCTAGAGAGCTTTCTCTCACTTCTCCATCTCTTCCTTCTCTTCTCCTCGTTTTATTCTTCTTTTTCTTTCCTTCTTGGCCTAGTAACGTGAAATGAGTAAGGGGAAGGAGATGGCATGGATATTTAACATTATATATATATACTTATTTTAGTGTATAGTGCCACGATGCTCCCATGTCTGTTGTTGGTTGAAAGCAGGTTTTGAAAAGATTAGTCTTCTTTCGGAATTTTAAAATTGATGTTGAATTTTAATTCTAAAATCGAATATTCCATAAGAAAAGATATACCAACTCGAGAGGTAGTAACAAAATTTTAGAATAGGGTTTAAATTTAGAATTATAAATCCCATCTTGAATATCGTAACCAGATTTAAGGGAACTTCGTGCGGCCCCAAAGGGTCAAAATAAAGTTCAGTCAAATATCAGGCTATGATAATAAAGAGAAGTGATCGTTAATTTTATATTCAAATTCATCTTAACAAAATATATATTTTCCTGAAGGGAGAGGACATTATTCGTCAATAATCATTTGAACATAACAATAACGATCGTTAATAATTTAATTTTTTCCAAAGAAGACTAATTGAGTTTTAAAAAATCAATTTTGAAAATTGATGTGGGTTCTTAATCTCCTACGAGCGCAAGCCCTCCTAGTTAATTACATCGTAGGGAGGTTTAATTCTCTACGAAAACTCTCAATTAAAATAATGACAAAAATTCTGTTTGTAGGATTTTCTATGAGTGATATCAAAGGAGTTGGATTCTAAAATTTCAACTGAGAATGGACCAAATTGGAGCACTTATTTTGGGGTCAAAGGAAGAAGGGTAGGAGACACTTTGGGATTCTAAAATAGTTCAGAAGTGCCCCGACCTAAGCTAAGTGTTGGGCTTTCAATTTTAGATTGAGAGAGTTTTAATTTGAGTTGAATGATTTATTAGAAATTTGGGATTATATTCCTGAAGTTTGGGGTCTTATAATTCAAAATATGCCCTGAATTCTAAATTTAAATTTGAACACTAGAGTGCAATAGTCCAAACCTAACTAATGCAATGCAAAATCTAGACTTACCCCAGCCTGGATTGGGGAGCCAGCTAACCACCTAGGAGATTAAAAATTATGAGTCTGGTCATTTTTATGAAAGAGTGGTAGGGACGTTGTAATTAATGTTTTTCTAAAGTTTGGGCTGACATCTAGAGATTGTCTAGAGTGGCCCCTTGACTTATGTTTGGTAAAAATGATAAAGCAAATGCAAATAAAGTCTTAGACACTTTTTAATTGATTTCTAATACAATGCATATTGATTGACTCAATTAAATGCTTAAAAATAAAATAATGCAGTTTTAAAAAGGCTTAAAAATAGATTTTATCCTAGAGCGCATAGACTCCCCTTGACAGATCTGCACCCTCATAGGCTAGGTGGTCTGGTAGAACTCGCAGGCGAGGAGGTGCCTAAGAAATGAAAAGAAAATGTAGTAACATGCTTTGAGAACTACCGGCGGCCCCGAGCTTACTTCTTAAAAGCGTTAGAATATTTATGTTATCTTAAAATTTTTTTATTAAAGTTTAAATAAAAGAATTTTTTCGTACCCTCACGAGCCTTCGCATATCCAGGCTAAAACAAAAGTGATATGCAAGCGCAAAAAAAAAAGAAAAAACAGGCAATTCTATACGCAATCAAATTAAATCAAACATATTAAATAATTGAATTAATTAAGTAAATATCCATAGACAAATTAAAAGTGGTCTGGCACCATTGACAATAACCCAAATTCTAATCCTAATACAGATGTAAATGACTTTGAGTGGGATACTCTTTGTCTTCAACTCCTCGGTCTTTTCTTCTTCGAACTCCTTGGATTCTTTATGGCTGGACACCCAAATGAAAAAGAGAACTCTTCCCTTGAGGGGAAGGTTACTCTTTCCACTTTTGGTAGTAAAGTGATCCAAATTTGAAATTCAAATGGATAAGGACTATGCCCCAATGGGGTATCCTTTTCTCTTTGGAATCCAACCTTTGGATCTATGTATCCCGACTCAAATATGCACTTTCACAACTCAATACTCAAATAAATTACATAGCAATAAAAATAAAAATTCTAAACTCTCCTATAGGGTTATCCTGAGCATTTAAATTTTAAAATACTTTTCAAGAAGTTATATATATGTACAAAAAAGTAAACACATTTGACCACGCTCTTTTTATTTGGGGGCTACGCAGCTGAAGCACCTGTAGCATTTATATTTATGATTTATTTAGCCCCCTTTATTGCCCTACACGAGCGTGGCCACCTGTAGAAAATTCAGTGAGCATCCAGATCATTCCTAACCTAAGAGTAAACTATCGCACATCACATCAGTTCACAAAATGCAGCAAAGAAAGTAAGCAAACACATCAGTCAAATTTTAATCACAGCATGTAATGAAATCTCTGAAAACTCAACACACAGTAATAAAGTAAACACCAGCCTAGCCTAGATCTAGAGTTGGTCGTCCTAGCAAACCATCTAAAGTGTGTGTAGAAGGTTGTGAGGCTGGGGTTGATCCTAGAATAGGTAATTTGTTAGAATTATCTAGAGTTTGAGTTTGTTAAAGGTTAAAGGAAAAATTTATGTTTAAATTTAAGTATTAACATATTAAAGCTTGATTTAGATGCATTTTAATTATTAAATACCTTCTACCTTTATTACACACCAAGACTATGAAGTTATTTCACCTTTCTTGGGGCTAAGTTAATAGCCTCATAGGTCTGGATTATCCAGTAGTAATCGGGGTTGATTAAATTGATTTGGTTTATTGGAAGTTAAGAGTTGATTAATATTAATTAATTTAGTTAATTACTAATTTTTAAGAGTTGAATTATTTTATATTTTTCATTAACAGGTTCATGGCATTATGCCACCAAGCTCGAGGAACCAGGCCTCCTTAGGACACATAGGCCTATAGCCCGGAGTAGTCCATCCTTATTGATGTAGTTTAATTAAGATTTTAATTTGGTTAAATAATTAAAAGTAACTTAATTTTGGTATTTAACACTCCATTGAATCCATTCATGGTGTTGTGCCACCATGCTCGAGGAACCAGGCCTCCTTAGGACATGTAGCCCCGCAGCCCGGAGTTGTCTATCCAATAAACTTCATCTTTAGAGTGGTTATTAAGTATTTGAGTGTTGTTTGAGTATTTTATTAATCACGTTAAATTTTTTTGGAATTTTTAATGAATTATTAGATTTTTTGGAATTATTGGAATCAATTAATTATGTTAATTAATGGGGACAAAAATTGACTTTTTAATTTAAAGTTAGTTTTACAAGTTTTAAATTTTTAATAAATATTAGACCTTATAATGAGTAGTTAGACTATTAGCACACTCAATTTAGAGTTTTCTATGAAAATTTATGATTTTTTAAAATTTTGGCCTAAATTTGAACTATAGTTGACCGAAAAGTTGACTTTTTTACTTTGACCAGATTTTGAAGGTTTGATATTTTTAAAAAATACTAGACCTTAATTTGAGTTGAATAACACTAAGTTTGTTCAATTTAGATTTTTTTGTAATTAGTTATGAATGTTCAAATTTTCCTTAATTATTTAAATTTTTAAAATTGCTTAATTAGAAAGATTTTGATCATTTTAATACAAACTTATCCTAAATTGCATAGAATCACTCCCAAAGGTCAAAGATAACCCATGTGAGTGTTTCCAAGTGTTTGGAAATTATTTAGAATTTTTGATAATTTTTAATTAATTAAATTAATTAATTATTAATTTTCATTAAAAATTAAATTAAAGTTGAATTAGGAATCCAGTCAAAGGGCTTTTATTTTTATGTAGGTAGAGGACTAAGTTTTGGTCAATCTGAGGTATTATTTGCATTTGTTGGACTTAATTTGATTTATTACATTTTTTAAAATTTTTTGGGTCCTTAAAAGGGCTAAAAATTTGGATAATTAATTTTCTAACCTAATGACTTCCAAATTCAATGAAATTTGAACCTAAGATATATGATGTCACTAAGTTTACTATATTCAAGTTTCACCCCTATTGGGTGTGTGTAAAACTCCCTAGGAATTTTCAAATTTTTTTAGACTTTTCCTTAATTATTTTCCCTAGATGTCTCTACTGTTCAAATGGGCTTGAAATTTGATTTAACTAACCCTGGTACACATGCAATCACACCATAAAAATTATGCAGCCTAATTCTACAGGAAATTGGAGTTATGAATTTTCAAAGTTTTGGGTTCAAAATGGACCCATTACCTTGAAAATTCACATCACAAAAAATTACAGAGCATATGATCCTAAAAAAATTACAATATATGCCTAGGACGCTCGAATCCAGTTAGGAGCGGCGTGATCGATCGAAAAATTTTTGATGAAGGAAAAATAAGACGGCTGTGATCGATCGGTCGGTTTTAGTTCAAAAATGAACTAAATTTTCAAATGCATATATCTCCCAAACTACTAAAAAAATTTTGAACAAAATTTAAAACGGAGTTAGAGGGAAACATAATCTTGCAATGCCTGGAGTTTGGGGGCTCCATGCATTGCAAAATTTCTATAGTTTCAAATTGAAATTCGACCTAAATGTAAGAATAACTTACAATCTACCTAGCAGATTTTTGCAAACTTGGGCTCCTTTTGCTCCTGCTGATGTACTCTACTAGTTCCTTGAAGACTCTAAAGAATTTTGACGGCTGGATTTTAAGATATCAAAGAGAGATTGTGTTTCTCTCTTTTCTCCCTCTTTCTCCACTAAAATGATGATTTTATTGACGAAAATGGTGGGGGAGGGCTTGGAATGGCCTTGGGGAGTGATGGAGAGTATGGGAGGAGCTCTTGGGAGGTTGGGGTTACTACAGTTTGGAACTTAGGTGGAAAATGAGCAAGATAGGGGATTAGGGCAAGTTCTCCACACTTAACCCTCATGATTTGAAATGGATGGCTTGAATCTCATCAAGGGTGCTTTGGATGCTTGCCATGTGTCTCATGAGAAGCCCAAAACCAGGAGAAGGCTGGTGGGTTAAGGGAGACTTGCCTTAAGCCAAGAGGGGGGGACCACACCCCTTTTCCTTCAATTGGCTAAACCAAGCCTAAGCATGGTTTAGGGGGCTGGTTTATGGCCTCTTAAGAAAGGAAATTAGTCCCTTTTGAGCAGGTTGGAGCAGGTTTTGGGAGAGGGAAAAGCTTGCTCATGTGGTATGGTGAGGTGGCCATGACTGGTCTCATTTTAAGGGTTGACTTGTTGGCCAGTTAATGGTGACTCATGAGGCATTCAATAGGATGCATTTGACTAGTTGAGTGGTTGGTTAAGTACTTGGAGCAATGGATTTTGGATTTTGGCCAAATGAGTGAGATTGGAGAGGATTTTGGCCCTTCCAATTGGATTGACCAAGTTAAACCAAGAAAAATTTGACTAAGGGGTTTTGGACCGGGTGGGAGTGTCCAAACAAATGATTTTGAAGTGTTAGATTAGTTTCAAATGGATTCAAATATTGAGAATAACCATGGTTGGGTTAAGGGTTAAATTTGGTCAATCATAGTTGACTTGGTCAACCAGGTCAAAAAAAAGAGTGGCTTTGGTTTCAATGGGTCTCAAATACCATCTGAGACTTGTTAGAAGAGGTTTGAAAGGTTAAAGAGATTGAACCATGTTGAGTTTTGGCCCAAAGTCCAAAAATCCCTTTAAAGGGCATTTTGGTCATTTTGATCTCTGGTCAATTTTGGGTCAAGGTGAGTCCAGAAAGATGCAGGTTAATGTTTAATATATCGATATCAAAAGTATAGAAGTGATTAAAGGGTCTGGAGGAGGCTCCAAGGTCAAATTCTACTATATGACAGGTCTAGTTGCACGGACCATAAATATTTGAAGGTTTTGTAGCCTTTGGGAAATGATTCAGTTTCTGAGGTTAGAAGTGTCGAATTGAGCTCAAATTTGGAGGGTTGGTCCTAGAGACATGTCTAGATAATATGAAAATGATAGATCATGAATCGGGGGCCATTTGACTGGGATCCAGGTAACAGAAAGTTCACCTAGAAAGGGTTTCAGGACCTTGGTCCCTGACTTTAGATTTGGACTGTATTTTTGAAGTTGGATTGGATTTTGGATTTGAAGCATTGGAGCTGGCTTATCTATGTCATTAACAATCAAAGAGATGATGGTTGATGATTGGATAAGATAAGAGTGTGAACGAATGTTGATCAAGGGATTGATGGAGATTGGAGTAAAGCTTGAACTTGGAGGGTGGATTTTGGATTTGAATAGGATTGGATTGGGTCTTAAATGAGACCTATATGATTGAGTGGTGGGCATCCCTCAATCATTAGGCCACCATAGGAAACCCTTAGGTAGGTCCAAGTGACCTAATACAAGGATGAGGTCAACAATGTCCTAACGCTTATATAAAATAGCTCTTTGCCACTACACCACATCGGTGTGACTACGTTAAATTATTTCTAGAAATTTTAGAGAGCTCTATGTTGCGGTAGCATTTTCTAGTGCTACTGCTCATCTATAGCCAGTACTAAAGCGCTTGTCATTCCAACACCGTAGTGTTCCTTATAGATTTTTCATATTTTTTAAATATGTTCATTTTAAACATTTTAGTTGTTATATAAAATAAACTAGCCATAATTGTACAAAAAAAAATAAAAAAAACATATATAGGCATAGACATATCAGATCTTAGAAACTCATCTACTCAATGGGCTCTTTCCCCTTTCCCGCATCTAAAATAGAAAATATAGTATGTGTAAGCCAAAGCAGCTTAGAAGGTCACACCCATAAATATGAATTTCCAAACAATTACCTTATTATGCATTTAACTAAATTTAAAAGCAATTCATAAGAGATTTATTGTATTGAGCATAATAGTGATTGTAAGTAATTGAAATTTAACAAATTATGCACTAAATGTAAATAAAGAAGTACGTTATATATTATAATAGAAAAATAACATATTTTTCTCAGTTTCTTATACCTCCCATAAGAAATAGGACCTTATGACTCCCTATGTTAGCATATCAAAAAATAGGCCCATATGACTCCCAATGCTTAACACATATTAGATATTAAGAATTTTAGGCCCATATGACTCACATCTCTCTATATTTGGAGTGTAATTTTAGTAATAAAAGATCTAGTGGGGTAATTGTGACTTTGGGCAATCAAGTCATTAATAAGAGTTCATGTTTTAGATATCTTAGTTCTTTTATTTAGAGTGATGGTGAAATAGATGGAGATATTATTAGTATAATTCAATTTGTATGGTTGTAGTGGAGGAATGCATCGGGCTTATTATGTGATAGTAAAGGTCTGCAATGCTTAATAGTGCAAAATGTTGGTTATTATTATAATGCTTTATGGTGTAGAATATTGGCCATTAAAAAAGAAGCAAAATATTAAGTAGGTGTTAAAGAGATGAGGATGCTCAGTTGGATGAGTGGCTTTCCTCTAAGATATAGAATACAAACTGAGCATATACATGAAAAGGTTGAAGAAGCTCCAATGGAAGATAAGATTAGAGAGATTTGACTTATATGATTTGCTCACATAAAATGGTGTTCCGATGACCTAGTTAGGAGAGTAGAGGTATTAGATTTGGCTTATATTAAGGAAGGTAGAGGTAGACCTAAGAAGACTTTGTTAGAAAATATTAGAAATGACCTTTCTTTATTATATTTAAATGATAATTTGACTATTAAAAGGACATAATAGAGAAAAAAGATTCAACTAACCAACCCCAAGTAGTAAGATAAAGGCTTGATGTTATTATTATTGTTGTTGTATGACTCCTCTATCATATAACACCAAAATGGAACTCTAGAATAAAATTTCCAGAATAGAACTTCCATCCCACCTCAAATCTCTTTAAAGTATCACATTTTAAGCAGATAAGTACATAATTCAATATATTGAAGTAAAAGAAATATAAATAAAATAATTTCAAAATTTCATAGAAGTCTTTATTAATAGGAAACAAGTTCAACTACTAAGGAAAATTTCACTATTTTAGAATAGTACCAAATTACCAATGGTTGTTCAGAACATTATTTTGAAGTTTTAATCATACAACAGTCTTATTTTCTGGAATAAGAAATATTTATACTTAAATAAAATATTGCACATTTCAAATTATCTAGTATAAATTTCTTAAGAAATACCTAAATATTTAGAATGACTGACTCTACAACATACAGAAAATTACGCAATAAAAGTTTTACAAGTATAAAGTTATCTTCATTTTTTTAATAGAAATTTAAAAATTAAATTAGGAAAAAATAAAATTTCTCATATTTTTTTAAAACAGAGGTTCTTGAAATATAACCTACCTTGATCCGAATAATTTCTTAGAATGGTTCGATAGTAAAAAATGGATCAGATTAGCAAAAAATCCAACTATCTCACACTAGAATCCCATATCTCTAAAATGGAAAAAGGGGAGAAGTTTTAATTTTTGATTAAATGAAATGAAATAATGAATTTAGATGTTTTATTAAAATTTTACCTAGCACCGTTGTGTTCAACCCTACAACCCCACGGGGCTCTCTACTGGAAAGCACAACACCACAGTTCCCGACCCTAGCACCAAAACATTAGTTCATTTTCGAAAATTGGCTGGAGAGATCAATGTCGAAGTGTTCTAGTTTAGTGTCATAGCGCTCCTTGAGGAAATTTTTTATTTTCATACACAAGCACATAAACTCTTGGGACGCACTCCATAATAAGTACAAATAAACTTAAGCCCCCAAACTCACAAACACATGTAGAAAACTTGAATGCAGAAATTCTACTTATCGTATGAGGTCAAAAAAGGTGCATCAGCTCACATATTCAGTAGGTATTGCACACAATGCCATAATTATTCCAAGCATATTTTCATACATGCATGAATTTCCATGAGATTTATCTATAGGAAATTAATGAGTCTTTAATCATGCAAAATTTGGGTTATTATACACCCATCGATGCGTATGGTCCTTTGATCACCATCACCCTACTATGGTCCTTCCAACCTACAAATCCCATAGCCTATTGGTGCTCCAACCACTATTGCTAGTTGACTATGATTGTTGAGCAACTTTTCTTCGATTATAATATTTTGACTTCTACTGCATAAGGTCCTCTAAATTTTGCTGACTACAGTCCTTGGACCAATGTTGCCTTACTATGGTCCACGAACCACTGTCACTATGTTATGGTCCTTTTTACCTCCATTAGGCTAACAATAATCCTCAGATCACCATACCTTGAATACAGTTCTTCTATTCTCTATCACCCACCGACTATAGTCCTCTAACTGAGGCCACCCATCAAATATAATGATCAGACATTTATTGCTTGCTAACTATAATCCTTGGACCACAGTCGCCAAATTATGATCTTTTGACTACATTTACTTAACTACGATCCTTTCAAATTCTGTCACCCACTAACTATGTTCCTCGAACCACTTTCACTTAACTATTGTCCTCAAGCCTCCATCACTTAACTATAACCCTTCCAACTTCCTTCACCCACCGACTAAGGTCGTTGAACCAATGTCACCTAATTATGATTTCCCATCTCTGATGCCCACTAATAATAGTCCTCAAACTACCATCTCCCAACTACTACTCTTCTTATCTACATCACTTGAAGAAGATGCTCCTTCGATCCTCCGACTATTGTCGCCTACCCTTCTGACCACCATCGCCCATTGATTATAGACCTCAGATAACCATTACCTAACTACAACACTCAAAAATCCAACGTTTAACTATGATTCTTTGACCAACGCCACCAAATTATGGTCCTTGAACCATCATTACTTGAAAATGGTCCTTCTGACCCCTCACCATTTACATGTCAGGCCCATAACGATTTCCTTCATTATGAATCATTGATTAAATATTTAAGTGTCTTAAGTATGCTATTATAAAGTCATTATGGGCTCATTGGATTTGTCTAATCGTGATGCTTGATTTGATTGTGTATGCCAAATTTATGGATCATTTAGTCATTTAATTGATGTCTTGTAATTTATAATTATATTTCAAGATATGGATTTTGGAACATTTTGCTTTAATTAGATCACTTTTGGTATCATTGAGTTTGTCTTATAGAGACATTTAATTAAACTATTGATTTGTTAAAATTAAAGTTTGTATGATCCTAAATTTAATTTTAAAAGTTTTCACTTTAAAAATTATAACCTAAGTGTTGTTCAACTAAAATGACTCTTAGTGATAGCTAAGAAATCCTTTAGATAATGATTAATAAGAAAATCAAATCCATTTTAGGTGAGAAATTTCACTCAAGACCTAGAGTTAAGAAATCCTTCTAGCTTTAAATATTTTTTTTAACCTTTTCGTATTTTTTTGTGATTTCCTTTAAAATGATGACGATATGCATAACCAAATGATTGACCAAAGAACATAATTTTTACATCGTATAGCTCAAACAGATAGGCACAAGTGATAAAATAACTCAAAGAAAATAAGTAAACAAGTAAATTAAGAAACTAATACACATCCAAGAAAAGGATCTACCTATAAAGTCATTCATCTTCATTAACATTCTCCATCAGAAATAATTCTTCACCAAAAATGACCTTGGTTGAACATGCATCTTGAGATATATTTGAATTAGAAACTTTCAAAATCTAAAAAAAAAGACCAATCGAACTCCAATCTCAGAAAATTTATAATCAAACTAAACATCTCGATGGTCTAATTTGAGCCTAAATGAGCACAATTAAAGGACCTAAAGTGCAATTAAAAACTTTAATATTAATTGGGTGACCAAATAATCTCTAAATATGATATACATATAGTTGAATATGTCGTCTTGATGAGATGAATCAAACGAGCCCAAGATTTCCTGATTTTGACATCATATAGGCTCATATATACTGAATAAATGATCTATAATTGAGGGAATAAATATAGCCAATCTAATGAAGTGCTCAAAATTGACCTATTTTTTTCCATATTTATAGGGAATGCCACTCTTAAATTCTACAAAAGGCCTTCACTCTCTAGATGATGGGAGAGCTTAGAAGCATGGACCAGTGGCAAGAGATTCAATAGAGAGCCCTAAGGCTTGAAGAATCTCGGAGCTCCATCAGAGCATTACCACTAACAAAACCTTACCTCTAGGTCGCCGCTGCCAGACCTTTACTTTACCACCTAAGCCGATACACTACTTAGCCGCTACCACTAGACCTCTACTAGGTCGACATTGCCAGACTTTTCTTGACCAACCATCATCATTGGAATTTCCCTTACCAATAACAACCTTCAAACCTTCATTTCCAAATCATCATTATCAAACCATTTACTAGCAAACCATCATCACACGACTACAATATTCTTACCACCATCGCTCAACTATTATCCATAGACCACAGTCACCAGACTACAATCCTCCAACCATCATTGCCCCCATAATGTTCCATACAAATTTCATCATCTATCATTATAGTCCTCGAACCATGTCGATCAACTACAGTCTTCCAACCACCATCACCAAACAATGATCCCATAACACTATCAATCAAATATGATCTTGAGATCTCTCTTGCTCAACTATGGTCCCCAAACCACCAGCCCCGAACTATGGCCCTTCCAACATCTATCACTCATCGACTACGATCCTTAGACCACTATCCCCTAACAGTAATCCTTAGAGCTCCATTGCCTGACTATGGTCCTCAATGATCGTTACCCACTTATGGTTCTTATGACCTTTTTCACCCACCGATTACAATCCGTATAACATCATCACCAAACCATGCTCCTTAAACCACCACTGCATAACTATGGTCTTTCCAAACCCCGTAACCCACTAACTATAGACCTTAGTCTACCATCACTTGACTTCAAACCTTAAACCTCTATCACTTAGTAATAGGCCTCGAAGCACTATCAATGACTAAAATACTGTAACCACCATCACTAGACTATAGTCTTCCGACCACCATCACTCGACTATAGTTCTTGGACTCCCATCACTCAATTATAATCTTATGATTTCATACATATGATCCTTTAACATCTGCTAACTACTATCCTCAATCCAATGTTACTAGATAATGATCCTCGGACTACCATTGCCTAACTATGTTCCTCAAACGGTCGTTGCCCAACTATATTCCTAGACTAATATTACCCAACTATAGTCCTTAACCACCATCATCAAAATGCATGTCACAACCCAACCCAATATAACAAAATAACAAAATAGGTTATATCATATTGAATGGTGACAGACCAAGCCCAAGATCTAGTTTTGGAGAACTTTTCAAATTTCTTTTAAACATTTATAGAAGATAGAGCTACTACTAAATATTCAATGCACATAAAATAAACATTTCCATGATTTTTTTTCATTCATCATTAAAAGTATGTATACAACAAAATATTTACACTATAGTATATTGCTAGAGACCATAACAGAGTAAAGAAATAAATAGTCATGACTGTACAAAAATAAGAAATACATTTACAAACTAAGATAAATCAAAACCTACAACCTCAACTATTCAGTCAGCTCTTTCAATTTACTCTAACTTAAATTAGATTTCATAATAGGTCTGAGCCAGCATATCTCAATTGGTCACTCCTACCTATCTTTATTTTCAATAATTAGTCCATTATGCATTTATAAATTTAAAAGCATTTATTAATAAGCTATTATACTAATCAGAGTAATGAAATGAATAATTTTAATTAAATGAACTTTGCACTAAAAGTAAATAAATAAGTAATTTACATATCAATATAGAAAGTAACAAATTTCCCTAACAAATATAAGAATTCAGATCTTTATTGCTCCCTATACTAGTATATTAAAAATGGACTCTTATGACTCCCAAATACTTAGCACTTTAGATATATAAAAATTTAAGCCCTTCTACTTGTGCATTAAGCACAACCAAACTTTCTCCAACATTAGAGCTCCACAAAATCACACATCTCATGCAAAAAAGTAAATATATGAATGCATTATAATTTGTTAAATAGAGCTGTCTAAAACGCACAATTTTATAAAATAATCTATTGCTAGGCAACAACTTAAACAACTAAGTAGAATTTTAAGTTTTTTTCCAAAATTTTAAAAGATTACTATGAATTTTTCAAATACTATTTCAAACCTTTAAATGTACAGCAATATTATTTTCTGGGGTCAGAATCATTTTTAAGTTATTAAATATAGCTCACTTTTCAATTTGCCCTATAAAATTTTTATAAAAAAATATCTAAATGTTCATAATGATCATATCTACAATATACAGAAAGTTACAAAGTGAAAGTTTAGTGGGTGTAAACTTATCACTGTTTCTAAGCTATGAATTTATAATTTAAATAGGAAAAATCTCAAAATTTTAATTTTTTAAAAAAATTGAGAGATATATAATGTAATCTATCTCTATCTAAATAATTTTTGAATTGGACCGACAGCAGAAAAAGGATTAAAGACCCCCAAAATTAACTTTCTTTCTATAAAATCTCTCTCTCTCTCTCTCTCTCTCTCTATCTCTCTATCTATCTGGATGCCTCACTTGGTGGGAAGGGGGGAGATTTTAAGTGGAAAATGATATTTTTATAAAATATTTGCCTAGCGTCATGGCGCTCCATGCAACAACATTGCTTTGCTTTCCTAGACAATTTTACAATGAAAAATCTTGAGAGTTTGACACCGCAGCGCTCCCAAGCCTAATGCCACAGTGCTCCCAAGATAAAAAATTTTTTGTTATTGCTATCATGCACACAGACTCTTGGGACCCACTTTAGAATTATTTCAGACATTCATATACATACAAAATACTTATAGACGCATGCAAGAGATAGAGGTATGAAAATTTCACTCCATTATTATTATCAAACCAGATCTAAATAAATGAAACTTTACACTACTTCAATAAGTTTTAACTATGATTCTCTGACCACCATCGTCCAATTACCATCCTCGGACTACCTTCGTTTGACTATATTTTTTTTTATCTTCGTTATCTCCTGACTATGGTCCAATTGCAATAAATGAAGTTGTTGTTTTTGGTAACCTTTTGGGCTTTCTACTCATTATATATGATTTATTTGATTTCATTAAAAGGTAAGAACCCAATGGATTAAGATTGATTTAAGGTTGTGGATATAGATATTTATTTCTAATGTTGTTTATTCTTTTGTAGTAATGAATGTGTAAGGGAATGACTGATATGATAAATTGTATTTATAGCGATTACAAATTATTTTTGGAGATATGAAATAAGTGGATATGTATAACTGCTTTGATATTACATGAAATGAAATGATATCTTTGTTGCTTTATTTTTAAAATGGATGCTATTAGTGGCTCTGCTAATAAATTATAAGATTTAAAAAGTATAGTTCTTTTAAATTAGATCTTAAGGCATGACTTTATGGTACTCTAACCACTATCACTAGACTTTGGTCTGACGACCACGATCACTAGAATATGATCCTTTTGACCTCCATCATCCACCAACTACGGTCCTTGGACCTCCATTGCTCACTAGATATAACCCTCTAACCTATAATCTCTTGAATATTATCACCTGGCTACTTCAATGCCTACTAGATTCACTTCCTACTATCTCTATTTATGGTGGATCCCTCTAAAGGGCTCTTCCTCTTTTAATAATATAGAATGCAATTTATAAATGCCTTTCCTCGAGGAAGGGGGTTCACTTATAACCAAAAACAAATACAAGGGGAATCATTTAAATTGGTTTAGGCCCCACCATTTTTCCTTCTCCAAGGTCTTTCACATAAAAAATCTAGCATCTCTTATAATTCTCATACATCCTCTTTATCTTTGTGTATGTGCAAGACTTTCAAGCAAAATTAGGACTTAAACTCTCTATCTTTCTACCCTTATGAATGATCTAGCAGGCAATAGTTTAGCACCACTTATGGGGATGATTCTTGGCTCGAGGGAAACCTTTGTTTATCCTATAGTATATTGCTACAGACCATAACAGATTAAAGAAATAAATAGTCATGATTATAAAAACATAACAAAATACATTTACAAACTGAGAACCAATCCAAACCTACAACCTCAGCTATTCAGTTAGTTCTTTCCCTTTACTCTAACTTGAACTAGATTACATAATAAGTCTAAGCCAACATATCTCAATAGGTCACACCAACCTATCTTAATTTTTAATAATTAGTCCATTATGCATTTATAAAATTTAAAGCAATTTTTAATAAGCTATTGAACTAATCAGAGTAATGATAATAAATAATTTAAATTAAATGAGCTTTGCACCAAAAGTGAATAAATAAGTAATTTATATATCAATGCAGAAAGTAACAAATTTCTTTAAGGCCCTTACACCTCCCATCAGAAACAAATATAAGAATTCAGACTTTTATGACTCCCTATGCTAGTATATACAAATGAACTCTTTTGACTCCCAAATACTTAGCACTTAAGATATACAAAAATTTAGGCCTTTATACTTGTGCATTCAGCACAACCAAACTTCCTCCAACATTAGAGCTGCATAAAATCACACATTTCATGCAAATAAGCAAATATATGGATGCATTATAATATGTTAAATAGAACAAACTAAAATGCACAAATTTATAAAATATTCTATCGATAGGCAACAAATTAAACAACTACGTAGAATTTGAAGTTTTTTCCACAATTTTAATAGATTACTATGAATTTTTCAAATACTATTTCAAAGTGTTAAATGCACAACAATATTATTTTCTAGTTTCAGAATCATTTTTAAGTTATTAAATATATCTCTCTTTTCAATTTGCCCTATAAAATTTTTATAAAAAAATACTTAAATGTTCATAACGATCATATTTGCAACATACAGAAAGTTACAAAGTGAAAGTTTAGCGGATGTAAACTTATCACTATTTATATGTTATGAATTTATAATTTAAATAGGAAAAATCTCAAAATTTTCATATTTAAAAAAATTGAGATATGTATAATGTAATCTATCTATATCTGAATAACATTTTGAATTGGACTAACAGCAGAAAAAGGATTAATGACCCCCAAAACTAACTTTCTTACATTTTATATATATATATATATAGACCTGATTTTTGTATGAGGTTACTAGGACTAATCTAAACCCTAGGATCTACCTAGACCTTAGACCAATCGAAACCCCAGGATTTATCCAAACCCTAGACTTACCTAGTCCCTAGGGTTAATCAAGATTTTAAATCAATCTAGATTCAAACTAAGCCCAGAATTCAAACCTATCTAGACCTTAAGCCTATCCAGGTTTCAACTAAACCCAGACCTCAAGTCAACTCAAGCCTTAAACTTACCCAGACTTTAGCCAAGACCTCAATCTAGTTTTCAAACAACTCTTTAATCTATCTTTAATCCTATTCAATCAATTATAATCATCCAAATGATTATTATTGGTTTGAATAATTCAAATCCTATTAGTCAAACTCAAAATCCATCTTAAGTCCTGAAATCCAGGCCAAAATCCAAGTCCAAAGGCTTAGGTCCTGAAAGCCTTTTTCAGTGATTTTTCAAACACTTCAAACCCAAGTCAAATGACCACGGTTCATAATCTATCAATTTCATATTGATTAGGCATGCCCCTAGGGTCTATCCTCCAAATTTGAGCTCAATCTAAGACCTCTAACCCTATAAACTAAATTAAAATTCAAAGGCTATAAAACCATCAAATATTTACGGCCTATACCACTGGACCTGTCCCCTAGTGAAATTTAACCTTGGAGCCTTCTCCAAACCCTATGATTACATCCAAACCCTTGATTATGACTTGTTAAGAATTAAACTACATTTTGGTCGACCCATTTTAACCCCCAATTGACCAAGGGTCAAAAATGACCAAAATACCCCTTGAGGGCAATTTTGGAGTTTTCTATAAAAATCAACATAGCCTTTTCAAATCAAGCCTCAAAATCTCTTCCAATACATCCTAATCATCATTAGGAGTGCATTGGACTCAAGCCTAGACCTAGGTTAAGCTTGGTTGACCAGGTCAACACCTTTTGGCTAAAATACCTCTTTGAGGTGTGAATAATAATTTCAAATCAAATTATCTCCAAATTGCATGAGACCACTTCCAACAGATTTCAAATATTAAACCAAACTTTTTGTATCCAAACCCAGGCCTTAGGTCAACTTGGTTGACCAAGTCAACCTAGATTAACTAAATAGGCCCTTAAGGGTCCAATAAGTCACTTTGACTAAATTGAACTCTCGAGACCCAGGGACTATTTCCAATAAACTCAAAATATCATTTTAAATCTGTTAGGTCCTGACCCAGCCCTTGAGTCAACCTAGTTGACCAAGTCAACCTAGGTTGACCCAATGGCCCTTTAAGAGACCAAATGGTCATTTTGACTATTTAGACCACTTTAACCCTTAAAATTGCCTCCACCAGACTCCAGATATCCAATCAAATCTGTTAAGCTCAACCCTTGACCCTAGGTCAACCTGGTTAACAAAGTTAACTTAGGTTGACCAGATCAACCCTTTAGCTTTCTTAATTTGAATCAAGCCTCAAATGCATTTCAAACTTTGTCAAAACTCTTTGAATACATCCCTCAATGATTTGGACTTGATTGGACCCTTTGACCTAGTCATCAATTGACTTGGTCAACTGAGCCCAAGTCCAGTCAATTTTGATTTACTTGGGTCAAATCACTTTGCATAATCAAACCAACATCTCTAAACCTCATTAAGCTTTCAAAATTAGTCCATTCTATGACTTAAATACTCCCTAATCATTGGTGAGTTAAATCAACTTGACTAAGTTAACTCATTGAAACTTGGTCAAATCTCATTCCACATTCACTAACTTGCTCATATATTCAATCCAACCCATTCAATCAAACCAAGCCCTCTAAGCCATCAACCTTATTCCAATCCATGGTTTGAATATTTTTAAAATCACCATGGGTAAAATCTTGAATAGTTTGACCAATTCAATACCTTAACTTTGGTCAAATTTTCTTTCAAACTTTGAAACCTTGTCCAAAAACCTTAGGACTCATTCAACCAGCATTCAAGCCCCCCTCCCTTGCCACCACAACAGCTTAGTTGGCTAGTTGACCAGTCAACAAATTCTTCAAAAGGTTTAAAGAGGTTTAAGTGGTCAAACCTCCTCTTGCATGGCACTCCCTTCACTCCAACTCATTCCAGTTGTTTGGAGATATTCTAGAGTCTAAATAAGTTAGGCCTAAATCCATTTGAAGCCCTAATTTAGTCCTAAATAGCTCTAATCATCCCATGTGCACTAGTGGACAAAATCACCTTTACACATGGGAACGTCCTATTATCCTTGATTACTCTGCCATTCTAACAGCTCCAAGCCACTTGTCAAGCATCAGGGAGGTAGCTGGATCAATCAAGACCCTCCATTCAAGCTGGGGATGTTTGAATGGGTAAAAGAGACCAAGGGACTCTCATTCCTTGACCATTCACTCTCTCACCATCCTAACCTTCTCTAGACCGAAACTTCTTTCATTTTGGATCTACACAAACTCTTTTACATTCCCCAGTCAAAAATCTGGGGTTGAAGGCTATCGCCGATCGGATTCAGGCCACCCTTGCTTGAAGACCGTCCCAGGCCTATAGCTCAAGATCCAGGCCTTCTCAGCCCTTGATGTCTTCTGATGAAATAATCTTGGACAAACTACAAATTCAAAGAGACCTTAAACACCAAAATCCAATGGTTAATTCTCTCAAAATCTCAAACCCTAGTCTAGGAGACTTTGGGTAATTTAGCTTTTCAAAAAGCTTATTTTACATTAGTATGGTCCCCACCATTTTTCCTTCTCCAAGGTCTTTCACTTAAAAAATCTAACATCTATTACAATTCTCACACATCTGCTCTTATCTTTGTGTGTGTAGTAGACTTTCAAGCAAAATTAGGACTTAAACTCTCTATCTCTCTACCCTTATGAATGTTCTAGCAGGCAATAGTTTAGCACCATTTGTGGGAATGATTCTTGGCTCGAGGGAAACCTTTGTTATAACCTTGAAAGGTTATGAATGTCAATGTCTTGGGCTTGGTTGAATCAAGGTAGTATTTCTACCATGAACCATTATCAAATTCTAAAGAAGTCTTTTAATATTGAGGACAACCTTACTGAACGAGCTTAATTTTGTCTCCTGTCAATTATTAATCATTGCTTTATTAACTTTATGAGAAGCATATTTTGATTGGGAGGCAACCTTGGTTGGAATCTCAAAGGGTTATTCATATTCAAATCTCAAATATGGTTAGAATCAAGCAAGTCCCTCCAATATTTTGTGCAATCAACACCATCTTACTAGCAATCATCTTTTATAAATCTTCTACCAAACATGATAAACATTTCAAAAAAGTTTCAACTGAATATTAAGCATTATAATGTTCCCAAATAGATTTCTACTAATTGGGCAAGTTCATAGGCTCGACCTCAAAAAGGTAGTAATAGTTTGAAGACATGCCACTCTTCACCTTTAATTTATGATTAAGGTGGCATTTCCCCCCTCCCAATCAATGTATAATTGATCCTAGGGGGATTCAATTTGACCTCTTCCATATACGTTAATGCCATCAAGTAGCACTTTGGCTAACAACCTTAAAAAGTTCAAACATCTTTGGTGAATTTTTCTCGACCACTTCTACATAGGTTGATGTCATTCAACAATACTCTAACAAATAACCTTGGATAGGTAAAACATTATTGGTGGATTCCTTTTGACCTCTTTCATATATGTTAAAATTACTAAGCAATGCTTTGACAATAAAAAAATTTCTTATTGATTGCACAATAATAACTGAAAAGTGTTTTAGATTTTTCAATGGATAATACACTTTTAATTTAGATTAATCTGATGAATATGTGTTGTGTTGATTGATCTATTCAACAAAATTGTGGTCTAGAGCATAAGTGATTCCTAGTCTTTGGTGAGTTTATTGAAATCCTAATAAATGAATGATTACCCTATGTTAGTCACTCCATCACAGCATGATAAATATCTCATTAGAGATCCCAAAACTCGTGAAAGGCATATGCCTATGCTTTAAGATTTATATTCAGGCTACTCTATATGTTCCACTATACCTCTGTTAAGGTCAAACACTAAATACTAAATTTTTAGATGGCTAATCTACAATTAAATTAAGTTGAGTAGCATGAAATAACTATTACACACCATTTGAAACTTAGACCTATTCTACATTACCCATGTTTCACCATATCAAATCATAAATTTTGAAGGAATGATCTAACCACAAATATTCATTGCAATAAATTTTAAAAATATATATTTCATTGATAATTAAAACATAGAGTTCAAGAAGATAGGGTGAGAAAGATAGAAGTATGAATTTGCTTGCAAGGAATGCAAGTTCCTTTTCACTCATAGGTTATCCAACTCCACTTGCACACTCCCCCTCTTCCAATCACTTACTCTGCGAAAAACTACATAACAACAATATAATAATGGAAAGTTCCCCCTTAATAATTCAACTATCAATTTATATTTAAGCATAAAACACCCCTCATAATTGATCACAACACCATGGTATAGAATGATGCAGCATTGCAATGTTCTTCAATGAACTAGCATTACAATATTGATAATATTCTTAACTATAACACTCCTATTAAATTGATGTGTCACTTCATACTATAACATAGTTAACTATCACTACGATGGCATTAATGAGATTTTAGGCTATGGTGGTGTACTAATTATAATTATGAAAATAACTATAAAATAAAATTATGAAAATTATGAACTGGAGAGTTGTCGCGCTTACAAGTGGGAGGCACCACAAAAGTGCCACTGTAGTGATAAGCTCTATTGAATTTCTAAAATAATATAGTGCAGTGGCATTGAGGTGGCCCTAAAGCATAGGACATATTTAACATGCATCGATGAGTCATGGGAGTGTCACGATGCTAAGCACTAAAAAAGATATTTTAATATAATTTCTTCCCTCAGCCTCCCAACTCTCCTCATTTAGTTTGGCTTTTCGGGTAAGGGAGAAGGAGAGGAAAAGTAAGTGGGTAGAAAGTGGAGAGAGATAGAACAAGGAGAAAGCTTAACAGGCCATTTCTTTCCATCACTCCAATTAGGAAAAGTATTTTGATTGTGGTAGGTAACCCGAATTCAACTTTTATTTTCAATAATTTTGATTCGTCAAATTTTATCTCTCCAAAAAGTGATTAAAATATATTTTCTCTTATTTTAATAATTTTCTACCGTGTAACTTTTGATATGTGGTAGATACCATCTTCCTGAGTATTCTATCTAGTAGATATTGAAATTTCACTTTGTGGTTTTGGTTATATTCTATTTTAACTGAAATTAGTAGTATAATATTAATTAAAAAATAATCAAGAAGCAATGTACTGCATTTAGACATGAAATATATGATATGCACATATTCAGTATTGATGTAGTTCAACATGTATTGTTTGTTTAATACAGGCATCCCGATTAGTATATTGATTACTGAATTGAGTGTATATGATAATTACTATTATTCTTCACATGATGGGATATATGAGAAAAAGGGCAAGAAAGGCTGGTTAGAAATGGTTAACTAATTCAGTTTGGCTAGAAACATAATATCATATATAGGAGAGTGGGCCAACGGGCTTTCCTTAAAATGAAAGATTTATGGTGTAACCAAAATGATATAAAAAAGAAAGCATGAGAAGATTGATTGGTATAATTGAATATGCCGATGGGCAGGAAGTGACAACTTCTTATAAAAACTTCATATGACTGACTTGTAATATGTGGTATGAGATTGATTTTTGTTGGATTGACTTACCGGATTGGATACAAAAAAAAAATCACTAGTAGCCACGTGCCCTTTTTATTTTGCTTACATTGATACATTTCTTGCATAAGTATCTCTTAGGAGGAGCATATATAATAGATTGCACATTTACATGACATGATATGATCTTTATATAATGTAGAAAATGACCAATACAAGTAGGTGATATGACTAATAAGATTGATATGAGGGCATATGGGGTGTATATATATGTATATATATAACTTGTTTAGTTCAGACTGAGCTTGAGCTTGAGCTCATTTCTAAGCGCGAGCTCAACTCGTTAAAATATTCATTGGCTCAAGCTTGAATTGATTGCTCAACCTCATTTAGAAAGCTCGAGCTCAACTCAATTGTTGAGCTCAATTTTTTAGTTTTAAATTTATTATTTTTTTTCTAATTTTTTTTTTCTAAATTTTTATATTTTAATATAGAGTTAATTTAAAATTATTTAAGAATGAGTTGGGCTCAATTATTTAAGCGTGAGCTCGTTAATGAGTTGGGCTCGAGCGGTTCACGAGCTAGCTTGGCTCACTTACGCCCCTACTGATCACTATTCATGAGATATATAGTTATATAGATTGCTAATACTCATATGACCTAAGATTGTTCACAATCACTACTGCATGTTTTTATACTTATATGTTAATATTAATATTGATTGAATGATTACATGAATATTATTTATACTTTCTTACACTGATTTTAGTGGTAGGTTTAGATAACGTACTAAGTTGTTAGCTCATTCTGTGATTTTATATATTTTTTTAGGAAGGGGACATGATCTGGTAGAGTGAGGTAGATCAAGATTTAGGTTTCCCTTTCATTTCTATATTTTATTTTATTCTTTTATAATCAATAGTAGAATGATAAATTGATTGACGAATGGATGGAACTCCTGATTATTATAAATGAATTTTGAGGAATAAGTATTGCTTTACTTTTTTATGTATATGATTATTTGTTTCTTACGCTATAATGAATTTTATTAACATATCATTAGAAGCTCTGATAGTTCAATTAGAGGTTAAAATAAGCAATTCCTCCAAATTTGATCATAGGGCCAGACATATGGTAATTTGGTGTTATGATGCTGAGGTCATGGGTGCTACGACACCAAGCTGTCTATTTTAGGTTAAACATAATAACTTTTTAATGCACAATATGCCAACATTAAATATTATAATTTTTTAAGTTATCATGAACCACAATCTCCTCAGTGTTGGGCCTCCACTTGACTGACATCATCATGTGACCCTACCACTGCCATCGATGTGTCAACCAACAGAATTTGACACACAATCAATCCTCTTTATTGACACAATGCTCGTCCTCTCTGTCAAACTATCACCATCACCATTGGCATGCATCCCAAACAATACCATCAGACTAACAACATCAACCACCACTGTTGGAATGCCACTTGGTCATCTCCATTAAGCAGTCCACCATTATCAATGTATCGTGCAATTGTCACTATGACCGTATAGGCCAACCACTTCTATTAGACCCCACCACTAATGTTTGTGCAACACCTGACCTCCTTAGTCTAGAAAATCTTTAGCTCGTTTTATAGAGGAAAATTAGAGCTTATATTAGAGGATCAGGCCTTTTACCGTCATTTGTGGTTTTAAACTCCTACAAGGCAGTTTTAACTTCTTATTCAGAGAAAATTGGAGTCTTCATCAAAGGACCAAGCCTTTACTGTTATTGATAGTCTATCAACTTTGGTTATAGTTTTTTTTTTCTCCTTTTGAAGGGGGCCAACATCAAAGGTTCAGGCTTTGATCTCAATTTCTTTGATCATCGCCAATGATATTTAAACCCTGGCCGAGCAGTCTTTTCTACCTTTTACGGTGGAGAATTTGAGCTTGCATCAAATGAAATGCTTTGATTGTCGCTAACAATCTATGATGCTTTTAGAAAAATTTCTTTGATTTTTAATAATTTTTATTATTCTTTTTTTATTTATTAAGGCAAAAAATCCAATTTTTTTTAAATAAATAATAAAAGAAAATTATTAAAAAAATAAATATATGAATATATGCGTATTTTTAATTATTTCTTTCTCTAAAATATTTTGAAATTTTAACAAGCAAAACAAATAAATTTCTTTCTTATTTTTTAAATAAAAAAGGAAATTTAATAAGAGAAATTTATATATGCACAAAGATGGCTAAACTTAAATAAAAAGAATTTTTTGCGCATTGGGCTATTGCTGATGGGCCAAATCGACAACCAAGTCGCCCATTCCAAATTTTTCGTGTCCCTAGGATAATTTTTTGATATTTGAAACTCAATTTTGACATTTTCAAAACCTAATAGTGCCTCTACAATCAATTTTAAACAGTTTGGAGCAAAATTTTCTTACATGTTTTATTTTGATAATGTCCCAACTTTATGAAAAGCATAAATTATGATGAAGAATATTATACTTGATCAGTGGTCTCGAAAGGAGGTTCATATTGACGTCCAAGAAGTTGTTATGCCACTTAATTTTTTTGAAACTATAATTTTACATCACTTATTCTTTACGGGTTCATTCACATAATTTCTAACTCTGTAAACTTTGACATCCCAAAATATAGGACCAATTAATATGTTACCAAAAATTGCTTTGGTTGAGTATGAATATCGAGGTATATAAGAATTCAAAAATTCTAAATTAAAGATTATGGCCAATCAAACTCCAATCTCAACTAACCTATAGTCAAACCGAACATAAAGATGATATGAATCCAACGACTGAACAGAAGATTCGACCACCATTGCCCAACAAGGGTATGTTGGCCACCGTCGCCCGATTATTGTTTGTTTGACCTCTGTTGCCCTACTATGGTTCTTCTGACCCTTCAACCAATTTAACATTTAAGTGTCTTAACTATGTTATAATTAACAGTATGGGCTGAATCGATTTGTTTAGTCAAGACACTCGATTCAATTATAAGAATGCCAAATTTTAAGATCATTTAGTAATCTAAGTAATGCCTTGAAAGTTTAGAACTATATTCTAGGATATTAATGCTTACGCATTCAAGCACGTACTGAACCACTTTTGGTATCATTGAGCTCTTCTTGTTCAAATGTTCAATTCAACTATTTGTTTGCTAAAATCAAAGTTTAGATGGTCATGGATTTAATTTTAGAAAATTTAAATTTAAATATGCTGCAAAATTCATACCCAATTAATATGATTTTTTATGATATATCGTTGATATTTGATACTGGACTTATATTAATACATTTAAGTTTTAAAATATTATGATATATTATAAAAATAGAGTTTAAATCTTTTAATAAAAAAATAAATTTTAGAATTTTAATCAAGTACATTTATACTTGAAACGATTTTAGACTTCATATATATATATATACACACCACATAATTCTCTCATCAACGAAGTATAAAGTGTCTATGAAACTTTTCAAAAGGTAGATTTTGTCAACTTTAATAGCTGAGTATTATTCCCTTAAACTAAATAACTTAGATTTGTCCAGAAAAAAGAGAGGAGATTTTTTAATTATGGTATCTAAAATAGTTATATATTATTTTATTAAAAATACTAATTATAATTTGTATTTCATTTAACTTATTCCGATTTAACATTTCCAAAGGTGATGGTGTATAAACAACCTTTCATACTTTTTCTCCTATTTATGAGCATCAAATTCTCCAACATTTAAGGATCATTAACCGTTGAGCAATTTTCATCACCCTATTCCTAAGCCGTATAAGACTCAAAATATAAGACTGTAAGTTAACATATTTGAACATGTATATTTCATAAAAATATAAATCCACAATAGATCAGAACTACACATGAACATTAAGTATTTATGCATTTTCATTCATCCCTCTCTTAATCTTCTTCCTCAGCCAAGCTTCTCTCTAAACCTATCATCCTCTAATTGACTTCAAAACCCTCAAGAAGATTTTATTAATTGCTTACACGAATAATTTTTCATAGGGCTAAATCAATTTTCAAATGTCAATTTCGAAAGATAAGGAAGTGACTAGTGAGAGGGTGGAAGAGCTTGCCGACTCCTCAACATCGTCTAAGCCGCTATTGGAAAAGGACGACCCAGGTAAAGCGGTTATGCAAGGGACAGTGGTCGATAAAAAAGATCGACGAATAGAATTTTCTATTTCTTTATCTAGAAAGGAGATCGAAGAGGACTTCTATATATTCAAGGGGACAAAGCCTGATCCAAAACCTAAAAAGAGACCCAAAGTGGTGCAAAAGCAACTCGACGTAAGTAGAAATTTCATATTCTGAGTCGATAATTCCCTTCTTGTTGTATTTATTTCTTATTTTTTTCCTACTTAAGATAACTTTGGTTGTATTTAAAGTAGTTTGGATTTCTAATTTTGAATTTATGTCTTCATCTTTGCAGGCTCTATTCCCTATGCCGGTACTAGACCAGTTTTTGTATCGTAGAGCTCTTCTTGTTTAAATGTTCAATTCAAGTATTCAACTATTTGTTTGTAGAAATCAAAGTTTAGATGATCATGAATTTAATTTTAGAAGTTTTAAATTTAAACATACTGCAAAATTCATGCCCAATTAATACAATTTTTCATGATATATTGTTGATAATTAATACTCGACTTATATTAATACATTTAAGTTTTAAAATATTATGATATATTATAAAAAAAGAATTTAAATCTTTTAATATAATATTCAAATTTTAGAATTTTAATCAAGTACATTTACACTTGAATAAATTTTAGACTTATAGATATATATATGCCACAGAATTCTCCCATCAATAAAGAATAAAGTGTCTATTGAAATTTTTAAAAAGGTAGATTTTATCAACTTTAATAGCTGAGTGTTATTCCTTTAAACTATATTACTTTGATTTGTTCAGAGAATAAAAGGAGATTTTTTAATTATGGTATCTAAAATAGTTATATATTATTTTATTAAAAATACTAATTATATTTTTTCCTATTTATGAGCCTCAAATTCTCCAACACTTAAGGATCATTAACCGTTGAGCAATTTCAATCACCCTATTCACAAGCCGTATAAGACTCAAAATATAAGACTCTAAGTTAACATATTTGAAGATGGATATTTCAAAAAAATATGAATCCACAATACATTAGAATTACACATGAACATTAAGTATTTTTGCCTTTTCATTCATCCCTCTCTTAATTTTCTTCCTCAACCAAGCTTCTCTCTAACCCTATCATCCTTTAATTGACTTCAAAACCCTAAAGAAGTTTTTATTAATTGGTTACACGAATAATTTTTTGATTAGAGCCAATTCAATTTTAAAATGCCAACTTCAAAAGATAAGGAAGCAACCAGTGAGAGGCTAGAAGAGCTTGCCGACTCCTCAACGTCGTCTAAGCCGCTATTGGGAGATGACGATCCAGGTAAAGCGGTTATGCAAGGGACAATGATCAATAAAAATGATCGACGAAAGGGGTTTTCTATTTCTTTATCTAGCAAGGAGATCGAAGAGGATTTCCTTGCATTCAAGGGGACAAAGCCTAATCCAAATTTTAAAAAGAGACCCAATGTCGTGCAGAAGAAACTCGATGTAAGTAGAAATTTCATATTTTGTGCCGATAATTCCCTTCTTGTTGTATTTATTTCTATTTTTTTTCCTACTTAGGATAACTTTGATTGTATTTGGAGTAGTTTGAATATCTTATTTTGAATTTATGTCTTCATCTTTGCAGGCTCTATTCCCTTGCTCTGGGCTGTCAGAAATCACAAAAGATATGTATAAAGTACCTGAATGAGATGATTTTTATTCTACTTTTAGATATTTCCACAAAAAAATTTTTATAGATAAGAATAAGATATGATCTTCTTGGCAGAAGAAGCAATGGAGGACATACATTTATAGCTTTTGTTTGAATAATTTTTAAGTTTGTCATATTCATGCGTAAATTTCTTAATAAGACTATTGGAATTTATATTTTGCAATTTTATCTTCTCTAACATATTACCATCAGCACGAAGTTCTAACAGTCTGATCAAAGTGGCATTACTTTTTTTTAAGGGAAAATGTAAGGGAATAATGTTCATAAAGAATAATGTTCAACTCAAGATGTATAATAATAACTATAGAGCTGTAAGCCAAAAAGATAAAAACTAAAAAACATTCAAAAAGCTGTAAAAGACAGCAAAACCCAAAAAACAGAGAGAACACTGAGTGAGGGACTGCCGGACCGGAGAACTGGTTGCTTGAAAGAAGAAAGAGACCATCCATGGAGCAAAAACCGCAGCGGCAGAAGCTAAGAAATTACTTGCACATTGTAATTCCAACATTTATGATAACAAAGGCGTGAGCTTTGGTGGAAACATTCAAACGCACTGAGGCAGTTTTCTGTACTTGATCAGTTGATTGAGAGTTTTGGCTATCAAATAAGAGATTTTGGGTTCGAGTTTTACGTATGTAATGTGTGTGTGAGTTTGACTTAATTGGCATAAATGTACCTAAAAAAAGACGAAATTACCATAGGAGAGCTTAAAAAAAGTCGACACATGGACGGTGACTTGCCCTTACGCTCTGTTGCAAAATTTTATTTTATTTTGCATGTTTTTAATAAATAATTTTAAAAAAAAATCTCTATAAAAATTTGGCCTATAAAATACAAGGAAAAAAATTTGACTGTTGGGTTAGGGGTGCAAAGGAGTTGAGTCGAGTCGAGCTCAAGTTAGGCCTAGCTCGATCTCGACTCACGAGCTAAATCCCGAGCTCGAACTCGATTCCTGCTCAAAAGGTGAGCTCGAGCTCGAGCTCGGCTCATTCCACTGAAAAGAAGCTCGTGAGCAGCTCAAAAGCCAAATCTGCAGTTTGCAAGTCCGCCTTCCTTGGTTCACATGCTAAGGCGCAATTCACCTTCTGCGGTTCTCATGCGAAGGCACGGTTCGAACTTCACACACAAAGGCACGGTTCACCTTCCACCTCTGTGGTTCGCTCACGCATATGCGCTTCCACCCTGCCTTCCACTATACATGCTTACTCAAGCTGCTCGAAGAGTAATCGAGCCGAGCATCATGTAGAAATAATCCAACGAGCCCAAAATTTTGCTCTAGCTCGAGCTCGAAACTTAATAAGCTCAGCTTGCGAGCTCGTTAACGACTCTAACACGAGCCGGCTCGGCTCACTTGCACCGCTATCTTGGGTATCTAATCAAACACTAGAAATTATAAGCAAACTGTTGTTGAACTAAAACACTCTCGGTAACAACTGAGATATCATATCTAGTTTAAAATGATTAAACAAGAACAACAAATCTATTCCTGGTGGGAAATTTAATTTAACAGATGGAGTTAAACAAATCCTTCTAACTTGAAATATTTTATTTTTTTCTTTATTTTTCTTTATTTTTCAGTACTTTCTTCTAAAATGATGATGAAATGCATAAAACATAACGATATGAATATCCAAAGAACATAATTTATACATCATATGGCGGTAAAGGACAAGCACAAATGAGTAAATCACTCCAACAAAATAATTAAACGAGTTCATTAGGCAAAAAACAAATACACGACCAAGAAAGGGATCTGCCTGTTAAGCCATTTGTCTTCATCAACATTCTCTATTGGAATTTATTCCTCATCAAAAATCATCTTGGTTGGACACAAATCTCGAGATATATTTAAATTAAAAATTTTCTAATATATATTAAAAAATTTGGCGGGATCGACACGAATCTTGAGGCTAAATTTAATTTGAAAGCTTCTAGAATTAAAATCAGGGTCATCTAAACTTTAATTTAAAAAAAAGTATAGTTGAACTGAACATCTTGATGAGATGAATCCAAAGATACCAAAGGTGGCCCAATCCGAGCCCAAATAAGATCAAATCAAATACTTGAAGCACATTTAAAAACTTTGGATATTAATTAGATGATCAAATGATCTCCAAATTTTACTTGCTTATTGTTGCATCGAGTGGCTTGCCGAGAAGAATCCAACAAGCCAAAGATCACTCAATTCTAACATCACTAAGACACTTAAAAAGCTGAATAAGCATTAGGGGTGTCAATATTTGACCCGACCCGAAAATCCGACCCGAAAATTTCAAACTGTGTCAGGTCGTGTTCGGGTCCGAAAAACCGACCCGTTTGCAAAAACGGGTCGGGTTCTGGTCGGGCCGAACAGTGTCGGGTCAGTTCCAGGTTGGACCCAAACCCGACCCGTGACCCGATTTTGACAGCCCTAAAATTAAGCACTTCACGATCAAGGGAATTAATATGAATCATATGTTTGAGTGTTTTAGATCATTCAAATTATTAAAATGTCATCTCAAAAAATATATTAATAGAGCTTCATTTATCACAAGAGGAGAGGAGAAAAAAGGGAGAGAACTCGTAAATTCTCTTGTAATTTTCAGCTATCGCCGTTAACAACTATCATCAATAATTGTAATCGACGACTATCATCACCGCAATTGATCAATGTCAGTAACTGCCTCCACCATCTTTAATCTTCTACTAAGATTTAATCTGCTTTTGGTACAATTTTTCGCTTGTAGATATCATACTTCTGTAATCCCAACAAAAATGAAATAATTTTTTTTATCCAAACAGTCCAATTCTTTTTCAACTCTGATGAATGATTCTTGTATCTTTTGATATATTGTGGATTTTTCAAGTGGGCCAAATCCCATGGCTTTTTTCCTTTTTTTGGGTTTTCCACATAAAAAATTTCTGGTCTAATAACTTTTTTCCGTGTATTGAATTTTTTCATATCAGAGAGACATAAAATATAAACTCTATTAACTCAAATTTTCTAGTAACTCTTTCAAAATTAAAATTAGGACCAACCAAACTTCAATCTTAGTAAACATATAATCAACCTAAATGAATCAACGATATAAACCCAACGACACCAAAAAAAGATCCAATCGGATCCCAAATGAGTCCAAATCAAGGACCCAAAGCGCAATTAGAAACATTAGGATATTATTTGGGTGACCAATGGCATACTTATAGTCAAATCTAGCAACTTAACGAAACAAATCTGATGAGCCAAAGAGTGTTTGATTTTCACATCATTTAGGCACCTAAATGCTGAATAAATAATCTATGATTCTGGTAATCAATATAGATCATCTGATGGTGTGCTCCAGATTTGCCACTCTTGAATTCTATAAATTGCCTCAAAAATAAAAGAAGAATTTTAAATTGTGGCACCTAAAATAGTTATAAATTATTTTATTAAAATATTACTTAAAATTTTAATTCATTTGAGTTATTCAAATTTTACATTTCTCAATGCACTGGTGTGTATATATACACACACACACACAAACACATAATTGTTAAGCTCATCTTGATGTAAATTATAATAAAATTTTTTTTCCTATTTATACTTTTATAATCCCTATAAAAGAGAAATAATTTTTTCTTAAATAGTCCTTTTATTTTTTAACTGCGAGGATGAAAGGATTTTGTATCTTCTAATAAATAGTAGAATTTTCAATGAGGCCAAAACCTGTGATTTTTTTTTCTTTTTTGGGTTTTCCACATAAAAAAATTTCTGGTCTAATAATTTTTATCTATGCATGTTAAATTTTTTGTACAATGCGGAGACATAAAATATACACATCATTGATTAAAATTTTCTAGCACGTAACAGTTTCAAAATTAAAATTATGATGAACTAAAGTCTAATCTTAGCAAACTTTTAATCAAACTGAATGTATCGACGATACAAACCCAACGACACTAAAAAGGTTTAATCCAATCGAGTACAAATGAGTTCAAGTAGAGAACCCGAAGTGCAATCAAAAATATTAGTACATTGTTTGGGTGACAAAATAATCTCAAAATATGGTATACTTATAGTCAAATCTAGTGGCTTGATGAGACAAATACAACGAGCCTGGCATTGTTTGATTCCGACATCATTTAGGCAATTAAATGTTGAACAAATAATCTATGATTGAGCGAATCAGAATAGATCTGTTGCGGGCTAGAATATACGTGGCGATAGAGTTAGAAAATTTTCATCTCAGCGTTGTACGAATATCCAGCACACAAACAGAAGAAAATGCAACACCAAGATTTTTACGTGGAAAATCCTGGAAAGGGAAAACCCACGGGACCACGCCCAGTTGAAAGGATTCCACTAGTATTTGTTTATGTTACAAATGGCTGATTCGTCCTCGAAATTGAGAACAATCAGATTACAACAATCAACACTCAGATTCAATTACAAGTAGAGGGTGAAAATCCAGTAACGTTGAGTGGTCGGATGTAATTCCAGCGTAAAGTGGCGGTCCAACGAAACTTCGGCATCGACTGGCCGCCCGAATGAACTCTGGCGTCAGGTGGTGGTCCGACGAAACTCCAGCGTCAGATGGTGGTCCGGCGGAACTCCGGGGTCAGATGGTTCGCCGGGTGAAAGTCCGGCGGTGGTCGAGGAGTCTCTTCCTTCTCTTCTTTTCTTTTCCTTTCTTCTTCTTCTTGCTTCAGTCCCCTTTCAAGAGAAATGAAGGGTCTATTTATAGTTTTCTGAGAGTGGCATGACCAATAAATAAGGGGAAGATCAAAGGTAAATTGGGAGTGGCTTGAATGGACGGTCGATGTTGAATCCCTTGATCATGGACCGTTTATTGAGCATTCAAAGGCCTTAATGATATGGGAATTCGACAATCTTGGGCTCGTTCGATTCGTCTCGTCGAGCCGCTCGATTCGACTATAAACATGTAAAGTTTGGAGACTGTTTGGTAATTTGAATTATGGATTGAACCTTCCAAACATGCTTTGGGTCTTTGATTTGGACTCATTTGGGCTCGGATTGAGTTGAATCTGGTGTCGTTGGGTTCGTATTTCCGAGACGTTCAGTTCGACTATAAGTTTGCTGAAATCAGAGTTAAGATGATCTTCGAATTAATTTTTAAAGTTTCTAACATGATTTTTGCCTCGAGATTCGTGCCCGAACAAGATAATTTTCTGATGATATATCAGTTGCCCCCTATTTTTGGACGTCAAAACTTTAGAAGTCCGAAAATATATGTTACAGCTTTTGAAGAAGGTTTGACGACATCTCAGATCATACAATGTTCGGAGTCATATTATTTTGAAAATTTATTCATCTTCTCAAAATTCAGCTTGTGATGGATATTCCCTCAGATAAATTTCTGGAGATAAATTTTTTGAACTTGCTTTGAGGACTGACGCCCGGGCTTATCTAAAGTTTATAAAAACTTTAGATTAGTTTATAAAAACCTATGATAAACCATTCTCATTTTTGTACTAAATTTTTATATTGAGATTTATGAAGATAAGTGAATACAACATTTAAGTATTGCCTCATCTGCACGAACTGGCCGATGAGCCGTGCATGGAAAGACGCGCGGCTTTGCCAATGGCCGAAGGTTTAATTTATTTTTTTGCGGGCCCAACTTGCATTTTGTTTTGTTTTGTTTTTTGTTCGTTTTTTTTTATTTTGAACGTGGGGCAGCCACCATTTTTTTTATTAACCCGCCTTTGAGGCGGGTTGTTCTAGCCGCTAAAGGGGCGGTTAACATAACCGCCTCTCTCAAAAAAAAAAATTAATTTTTTTTTAAATTTTTTCAAGCCGTGGCCCAAAGAGGCTTTTTTAAAGAACATTCTTCTGAGTATTCTTATTTCAGGAATATTTTTGATATTTTTTTAGAATATTCTCATTCATGGAGAATATTCCTCCATCCTCTATCCCCTATAAATAGCCCTCAAAGGCAAAAGGAAAATTATTCCTCTCCTTCCTTTTTTCTCCCTCCAACTTTCTTACAGTCGAGGAATTTCGCTGTTTTATGTAGGTGACTTTCCCTACTTAAATTAGCGCCCCTCCTCTTATACAGAAGTTATAGTTTTCTCTTCTTTCTCCCCTATTTTTCTTCTTGCTCTAGAGGTCTTCCACTGTCTCTTATAGGTGACTTTCCCTACTTAAATTCATCGCCCCTCTTTTCTGTAGAAGGAAAGTATGATGAGAGACTATCTCTTTAATAAAAAATTGTTGACAGAAGAAGATCCACTTATTGCTTGTACACGAGGGTGATTTGAGAAAATTTGGCTGTAATAGTGCCTGGGAAGAGGATTGATAATTATTAGTGAACGGGGAGAATTTGGTAAGGTTGGAGCAAAATTCCAGCGACGATTAATAATCAGGCGGAAGTTTGCTGGAGATTAATAGTTGGTAGAAAGTGTGGTGACGATCGACTATTATGTGGAACTCCAATGTCTGTCGACGTCCGAGGGGGAGAGCTGAAGAAGATAATTAGAGGGTGCGCTACTAGTAGCATTCGAGCAATAATCTGATGATGGCTGATACAAAATGAACGACCAACGACAGACATCAAACGAAGGGCCAATGATAGCAGATGTCTAGTGGCATTTTGTAAAGTAATATGCATCCATACTAAAGTGTACTAACATTAGATATCCCTGAGTCAATGGGTCAGAGTAGCGTGTTATGTCAGCATTTTGGCAACACACAAAGACTGTCAACTGAGTGGAGGCCTGATGATGATTAGGTTATGTCCTTTCTTGGAAGAAGAAGTTATAGGAGATGCTTGTGTGCAGTAGATGAGAAGTCACTTAAATCCACCGAGGATATTTGATTATTTTAAAGTTGCTTGTTGCTTGATGATAGTAGCTTATACAGATGATGCTAATGTACTTTTTAATTTCAACTTCTAGTGAGGATAAATGTACATTTGAATCTGAATTTATGTAACTCCATTGATATTGTATATGAAGTTGAGAACTTATCCCCTGGAGGAAGCTGAATTGTTATTGCCTGTTTGAGGCATGCTTTGATATATTGCTCCCATGCTTTTTGAGGTATATTCAGTCTGAGTGAATGTGAGAGATATCCTCCTAGGATATTTAACATATTTGAGGTTGTTAGTCAAATCTTTTGCTTGATGACGTTAACCTATATAGAAGAGGTCAGATCAAATCCCACTATGATTGATCTTCCAGTGATTGAGATACTAGACATCCTTCTAGGATGTTTGACCTATCTGAGGTTGTATGTCAGAGCCCTGCTCGATGACGTTAACCTATATGGAAGAGGTCGAGAGAATCTACCAAGGATGTATGACCTATCCGAGGTTGTATGTCAGAGCCCTGCTCGATGACGTTAATCTATATGGAAGAGGTTGAGAGAATCCACCAAGGATGTATGACTTATCTGAGGTTGTATGTCAGAGCATTGATCGATGACGTTAACCTATATGAAAGAGTTCGGATTAAATCCCCCTAGGATTGAACATCTAGTGATTGAGACACAATAAAGATTCTGTATTTCTCAAATCATGGATAAAGATATTATACTCATCGGTAGTTTTTTATTATCATTTTTTATTCTTTTTAAAGAAGGAGACAATATCAGAACTGGATGAACAACACATTATATAGGGACAACATGTCATTTAACTTGGAAAATATTAAAAGCATTAGGGTGAAACCCCATTTATCATAGAAGAGATACACAAGATAAGTAATATTACTAACACAAAGGTCCAAGTTGCATTATTATTCAATCTCACCAACCATTCAAATATTATTTAATGGTTGCTTTTCTTGTTATTGATTTTGCCTCCCCAGTGAAATGAGCCTCATCTCGAGCAGGTGAATTTTGAATGAACTGTCGAAGGTAGCCTTATCGGATAAGTCTCTCAATTTCATTTTTGAGCAGCTTATATGCTTCAGTGGTGTGTCCATGGCTCCGATGGAAATGATAGTAATGATCCTGATTTCCCATATTCGGCTTCAAAATATTAGGCCACTTGATATTTTCTTGATCGCGAATGGCCATCAGTACATTGGTTCGAGATGCGTTGAGAGGCGTATACTCTTTTTCTTATTGAAACTCATATCGCAGCGATGGAGGCAGGCTATTCTTTCCTTATTTCTTTTGCTGCTAGAATAGTTTATCCATTATAGGAGCATTTTTGCACTTTCCAGAAGGTTGCTCAAATTGCTTCCTATAAGCATTGATGGCTTCGTCTGCTGATATTTATGCCTCCACACGACGGATCAGGTCATTATACGACAGAACCGTATCTCACATAAGCACCGAGTAAAATGGACTGGGATGAAGGCCTCCCAGAAAAACTCCTCTCAGCAATTCGGGATCCACTTCTGGAATATGCTGAGCTTCGGTGAAAAATCGTTGAAAATACTCCTTCAATAATTCTCCTTCATTTTGGCGGATCCCTAAGAGGTGCGAAGAATTTTTAGTAATTCTTCGATTGGCAACAAATTGTTTTACAAATATTTTATCCAATTTGACGAATGTAGGGATCGTTCCGGCAGGAAGTGAGTAGAACTATGTTCGAGCTTACCCTTTAAGGGTAGCAAGAAAAACCTGGCAGAGGAGAGCGTCTGAGGCTCACTGGATATGCATGATGGTTCTATAGTGATCGATATGCTCGTATGGGTCAGATGTCCCATCATAGGAATCGATGCTTGATAATTTAAATCCTGTCGGAATGGGGTGTTGAAGAATGGCTTTAGTTAAAACTGATGACTCCTGGAAGTCCCACTGACAAAGAGGTTGTCTTACACCTCCCACGGGGAACTCTTCTCAGACCAATCATCACAGTTCATGACCAATGACATTATGAGGGAGCTCGACAATGCACGATCGAGCTACATCCTCGGGGATATCCGGAGGAATGCGAGATTGCCGACCAGTGTGTGTGGGATGGGTAGAACTTGCTATATCGGCAAGTTCATTATCTTGGTGTGATTGCGGATGCCTCCTTGGTAGAGGAAGAGGAATCTTCATATGAAGATGTTCAGGTTAAACACCTTCGGCCAATGATGGATCTCGAGGGAGAAGAATCTCCTCCTGTGGTGCTAGCATTGGTTACCTAGTCTCGCAGGAGTTGAAGGATCTCATTTTGATATTTTTCCATCTTTCGGATACGCTCCTCTAAGTGATGGTTGTTGGAGTGGGAGGCTCCCAAGATGCGATTGCTTCGCCTGTTGGCTATTGTAGCAACACTTAGAATTGTGGGATAGTGGTTCCCAAAGACAGCACCAAACTCTTATGGGCTAGAATATACGCGGCGATAGAGTTAGAAAATTTTTGTCTCAGCATTGTACAGATATCCAGCACACAAACAGAAGAAAATGCAACACCAGGATTTTTACGTGGAAAATCCTGGAAAGGGAAAAACCATGGGGCCACGCCCAGTTGAAAGGATTCCACTAGTATTTGTTTATTTTATAAATGGATGATTCATCCTCAAAATTGAGGACAATCAGATTACAACAATTAACTCTTAGATTCAATTACAAGTAGAGGGAGAAAATCCAGCAACATTGAGTGGTCGGATGTAATTCCAGCGTCAAGTGGCGGTCCAACGAAACTTCGACGTCGACTGGCCGCCCGACTGAACTCTGGCGTCCGGTGGTGGTCCGACGGAACTCTGGCGTCAAATGGTGGTCCGGCGAAACTCCGGCGTCGGATGGGTCACCGAGTGAAAGTCCGACGGTGCTCGAGGAGGAGTCTCTTCCTTCTCTTCTCTTCTTCTCCTTTCTTCTTCTTCTTACTTCGGTCCCCTTTCAAGAGAAATGAGGGGTCTATTTATAATTTTTTGAGAGTAGCATGACCAGTAAATAAGGGGAAGATCAAGGGTAAATTGGGAGTGGTTTGAATGGACGACCGATGTTGAATCCCTTGATCATGACCATTTATTGAGCATTCAAAGGCCTTAATGATATCAAAATTCGACGATCTTAGGCTCGTTGAATTTTTCTTGTCGAGCCGCTCGATTCGACTATAAGCATATCAAGTTTGGAGACTATTTAGTAATCTGAATTATGGATTAAACCTTCCAAACGTGCTTTGGGTCTTTGATTTGGACTCATTTGGGCTCGGATTGAGTTGAATCTGGTGTCTTTGGGTTCTTATTTCCGAGAAGTTCAGTTCGACTATAAGTTTGCTAAAATCAGAGTTCAGATGGTCTCTGAATTAATTTTTGAAGTTTCTAACAAGATTTTTGCCTCGAGATTCGTACCCTAACAAGATAATTTTTTGATGATATATCAAGATCATTTGATAAAGTGCTCTAGATTTTCCCCAAATGTTTTCTAAATTTACCCCAAAAGTTTTCTAAATTTATGGGACATGCCACTCTTGAAATCTATAAATAACCCAACACTCTCTACATGGTAGAGGAGCTTAAAAGCTTTGACCATTGGCTAGGAATTTAATAGAGAGGCCTGAGGCTTGAAGAATCTTAGAGCTTCACTCAGGCACCACCACTGGCAAAACCTTGCCAATTCGTAGACACAACCAGATCTCTATCAGACCCTTTCCTAGCTAGCACCACTGGATGTCTGCATAGCCAACACCGTCAAACTTTTCCTAACTAACCATCATTTTTTTGTCTTTCACCTATCAACAATAACCATCAAACCTTTCTCAATTATCACTGTCATACCTTTCATGGCCAACTACCACTATTAGACCACAATCATATAGCTATAATCCTCTGAGAACCATTACCCGACTATAGTCCTTAGGACAAGATCTTAAGACTACGATCCTCAGAATATTATTGTCCAATTATGGCCCATACAACTGTCATTGCTTGCTAACTATTTTCCTCCATCCACCATTTCCTTATGATAATCTTAAACCGTCATCGCTTGATGAAGATCTTTATATCACCATTGATCGACTAAGGTTCTCTGACCACTATCGTCAGACTATGGTCCTTAGAATATCATTGCCCGATAATGTTCATCAAACCTCTATTGCCTGACTATGATCCTCATACCACTATCATAAGATTATGGACCTTCCAACATTTGTATCCTGTCGACTATGATTCTTGAACCATTGCCACTCGTCTATGGTCATTAGAACTTCTATCACGCCCAAGATCTAATTTGGAAGAATCTCCTACTTAAATCTATTAATCTCTTACTAGAGCCACTAATATTCATGCATATAAAATAATAAAGCATAAGCAAAATTTTCTTTCACATTTAAAAAAAAATGTATATTTCATTTTTCAAATTAATCCTTTACACTAGTCATGAATACATCTTTTAAATCATCCTATCTAAAAACATTTTCATGAGTATAATATATATATATATATATATATATATATATATATATATATATTGATACATCATCAAAAAAGTATCTTGATCAGGCACAAATCTTGAGGCAAAATCAAGTTGGAAGCTTAAAAAATTAAAATTGAGGTCATCCGAACTCTAATTTCTGCAAACTTATAGTCGAACTGAGCGTCTCGGAAACACAAACCCAACGACACCAAAATCGACCCAATCCGAGCCCAAATGAGTCTAAATCAAAGAATCAAAGCACTTTTGGAAGGATCAAATCACAATTTGGGTTACCAGATAGTCTCTAATCATAACATGCTTATAGTCGGATCGAGCGGCTCGACAAGACGAATCCAACGAGCCCAGGATCATCAAATTTTGATATCATTAAGATAGTCAAAGGTCTATTAAATGCTGCATGATAGCATGAATCATCAAGATCGGCCGTCCATCCGAACCACTCCCAATTTACCCTTAATCTTTCACTTATGTACAAGTCATTCCAATCAAGAATTCTATAAATAGAACCTCATTTCCTCTTGAAAGGGGATGGAAGCCAAGAGAGAACACGGAAGAGAAGGAAGAAAACTCTAGCTGCCGAGCTCCTCCTCGACCACTGCCGGAGTTCTTCCACACCACCGTCGGAGTTCTTCCACACCATCGTTGGGTTCTGCCGCACCATTGCCGGACCACCAAGGGGCGCCAAAATTCTGCTGAACCACCACTAGACCATCAAAGGACGTCGAGGTTCCACCCGAAGCCAGAGTACCTCCTTATGCTGAAGTGCCACTGCCAGATTACCGCCTAATACCAGAGTGCTGCTAGACCACCACCTTGTTGCGAATCTGGTTTTGATGATGACAAACATGTTTCCAGTGTATTTTGCTTGGCTAATCTGTTTCAGGCACAAAAGACGCGAGTCACTCAAGCCAACTCAAGATCGGGTCCAAGTGTGTCAGATGTATGATTTTTCTTTTTATTGAGTCAATTGTAATGTAACTGATTCCCTAGCTAAGTAACCTTGCACACACACACTCAGGGAGAGAGATTGAGTGAATTAGAGTTTCTGTTAAAATTTTGTTCAGATCGTCCTGGACGATTTTCACATCGTCCTGGACGATCCAGCCAAAACAGAAACCCTAATTAGGGCGACTAAGTTAAGAGGGTCTGATTAAGTAGATCGTCCTGGACGATCTCAGGATCGTACGAGACGATATGCCCAAATTAGAAATTCTCAGCCGCCAGATCAAGTTAGGCAAGTTCTTATTTTTAGATACTTGGTCTGATCGTCCCGGACGATACGTGTATCGTTCCGGACGATCCAGTACAATCATGCCTAATTTAATCGGGTAATTAAGGAAAGCAATTTATTTTTGGTTGATACGATCATATCGTCCTGGACGATCGCAGGATCATCCCGGACGATCATGATCGTTTAGTGCATTTCAGCTGTACGACCCGAACTGTGTTCAGGATGATTTGGGGCCTTTTTGAACTAATCGTACAAGACGATGACCCTATCGTCCTGGACGATCAAGTCATTTTTTGGTCGTCCAGCACAGATTTCTCTGGACGACCCGAACTGTCTTCTGGATGATTTCCCTCAATTTGCACTAATCGTCCCGGACGATCGCAGGATCGTACAGGACGATATGAACAATTTTTTCTACTGATCGTCCAGAAGAGCCAGATCGTCCAGGCTGAAACAGCTGAATTTGAACTGATCGTACAGGACGATCTACCGATCGTCCTGGACGATCTTGGCCGACCAGTTGAGATTTAGGGCAAATTTTAAGCCCTCCTTTAAAAGAACTTTTTCCAAAATTAAGGAAAATCTTTTGCTGCCTTCCTTCCCTGAGAAACCCTAGAGAGAGAGAGAGTTGGGAGAGAGAGAGAAGATCATGTGAGGGGAAGTTAGTGAGGGATTCACTAAGGTTGCTCCAAGCACGGATCAGAGTCGTCTTCTCCGCTGGTCGTCTTTCGTCTAGTCGGTGTTCATCGTGGGAGGATCGTTCGCAAGAAGATCCGGGGTTCTCTGCCCGCTTCAGGTGGAAGCAAAAGGAGTTTGAAGGTTCTCTGCCTGCTTCAGGAGGAAGCGAAAGGAGTTCGAAGGTTCTCTGCCTGCTTCAGGAGGAAGCGAAAGGAGGTCGGGTTCTCTGCCTCACCGTGTGGTGAAAAGGAGGTGTTTGTACAGGCTTCTCCGCCTTGCTGTGGGAGCAAAAGGAGAGACACTTTTGTTTAGTGCAATACCCGGAGGGGAGGCTCCGGGGAGTGGACGTAGGTCAAGTTGACCGAACCATTATAAAATCTGGTTTGCTTTTCTGATTCAGTTTTGCACTTTACTTTTCTGATATTAACTGCTTGGGTGAATATCTGTGGTTGATCTTTTTATCGTTATTTTAATTTGTTTCCGCTGCACGTTATAAAAAGATTTTTATTGTTATCGTAAAATTTTTAAATAACCAATTCACCCCCCCCTCTTGGTTAGCCTCGGGACTAGTTCACTAGGGCTTAACATCCCTATCGAACTTTCACACCTGACGTTGGAGTGACGCTGGACTTTTATGAAACTTTCAGTTGACATTTGTAATCTGGTCATCTTCAAGGATGAGTCATACTATTATACTTTACTCAAATTCTAGTGGAATCATTTTCAACTGGGTTAGGTCCCGTGGTTTTTCCCTTTCCTGGGTTTTCCATGTAAAAAATATTGTGTTATCTGTGTGTGAGCTGGAAATTCTTGCAATGTTAAGACGCAGAACTCTAACTATATCGCCGCGTATATTCTAGCCCACAGTAGTTTGGCGCCGTCTGTGGGAACGCCAGTCCCACTATCCTGAAACGCCACTACAATGGCCAACAGGCACAACATTCGCATCTTGGGAGCCTCTCGCTCTAATTCGCATCAATCTCAGAATTAGTCTATAAATTTGGGATGCCAAGCATCCACCTCTTTTCATCCTGGGGGGCAAAATGCTGCTAGAGAAGGGACATCAGGACCATCCCTAGAAAATCATATTCAAAGAATGGAGGAATCTCAGAATGAGATCCTTCAACTCCTACGAGCGACTTGACAGCCGGCACTAGCTCCACAAGAAGAGATCCTTCTCCCTCTGGATCCACCCCGGGTCGGAGAGGTTCTACCAGAGCATCTTCATGCTGAGATTCCTTTCCCTTCGCCAAGGATGCATCCTCCGACGCATCAAGATAATGAACTTACTGATACAGCAAGCTCTACCCATCCTTCACGTGTAGGTCAACAACCTCGCATTCCTCCAGACGTCCCCAAGAACTTAGCCCCACCACATATTACTGGACTCCCTCGCAATGACCTACGACATGAACTATGAAGATTGATTCAAGAAGAGTTCCCAACGGGAGGTGCAAGACAATCTCTTCATCAGTGAGACTTCCAGGAGTCCTCACCCCTGGCTGAAGCCATCCTTCAACATCCCATTCCGGCAGGGTTTAAACTACCGAACATCGATCCCTATGATGGGACATCTAACCCGTACGAGCATATTGATCACTATAGGACCATCATGCATATACAACGAGCCTCAGATGCGCTCTCATGCCAAGCTTTTTCTGTTACCCTTGAAGGACAAGCTCAAATGTGATTCTACTCACTTCCAGTTGGAATAATTCCTATGTTCGTTAGATTGGCTAAGATATTTGTCAAACAATTCATCGCCAATCGAAGAATTACTAAGGATTCTTCTCACCTCTCTGGGATCCGCCAAAATGAAGAAGAATCACTGAAAGAGTATTTCCAACGATTTTCCACTTAGGCTCAACAAATTCCTGGAGTAGATCCCGAGTTACTTAGAGGAGTTTTTCTCGGAGGGCTTCATCCTAGCCCCTTCTACTCAGCACTTATGCGAGACATGGTTCCCTCATATGCTAACCTGCTATATCATGTGGAGGCATAAATATCAGCTGATGAAGCTATTAATGCCCACAGGAAGCAATTTGAGCAAACTCCTGGAAAGCGTAAGAATGCCCCTATAATAGAGAACTCATTCTCACCACGAAAGAAAAACTTCTCTCTTAGACCCCTAGTACCATGACATAAGTTTCTGCAAGAGGAGGAGTATACACCACTCAATACCCCTCGAGTAAATGTGTTGATGGCCATCCGAGATCAAGAAAATATTAAGTGGCCTTACCCTTTGGAGCCAAATGTAGGAAATCAAGATCAATACTGTCATTTTCACCGTATTCGTAGACACACTACTGAAGCTTGCAAACAACTCAAGGATGAGATTGAGAGGCTGATCCGACAAGGATATCTCCAAAAATTCATCCAAAGTCCACATACTCAAGATGATGCTAGGAGGCAAAATCAACAACAACAAAGACAACCATTGAATAATATTCAAGTGGTTGGTGAGATCAAATGATCACATAGTGTATGCACTTGTATTAGTAATAGTAGTCATCTTATTTCATTATGTCTCTTTTATAAGTAGGGTGTCGCTATGATATCCCTAGTTCTTTTTCTCTTCCAAGTCAAATATTGTGTTGTCCTCGTACTTATATTTTTAGCATGGTGTAACACTTCTATCCCTAGGTTATACTAGAAAGTCATTATATTATCTTACATAAAATAGTAGTGTATTATGCGCTCCACTTTATCTACTTCTTTAAGAAAGAATAAAAAAATGATGATAATAAAAAACTACCGATAAATATAATCTCTTTATCCATGATTTGAGAAACACGTAATTTTTATTGCGTCTCAATCACTGGATGGTAAATTCCAGGGGGATTCGATCCGAACTCTTCCACATAGGTTAACATCATCGAGCGGGGCTTTGACATACAACTTCGGATAAGTCATATATCCTTGGTGGATTCTCTCAACCTCTTCCACCTAGGTTAACGTCATCGAGCAGTGCTTTGACACACAACCTCGGATAAGTCATACATCCTTGGTGGAATCTCTCGACCTCTTCCACACATGTTAACATCATCGAGCAATGCTCTGACATACAACCTCGGATAGGTCATACATCCTTGGCGGATTCTCTCAACCTCTTCCCTACAAGTTAGCATTATCGAGCAGTGCTCTGACATACAATCTTGAATGGGTCACACATCCTTGGTGGATTCTCTCTTCAGTATAGGCTAACGTCATTAAGAAGCCCCCGATAATAAACTTCCTACCATCACTGCACTTCTGCCCATTATGGGACTTTCGTCAGATTTCTACCCGACGCTGAACTTCTATCCGACACCATACTTCTACCCATCGTCGGACTTCTGCCCATCATGGGACTTTCATCGGACTTCTGCCCGATGTTGAGCTTTCTCCTATTACGGGACTTCTACCCCTCGTGGGACTTTTTTTGGACTTCTGCCTGATGTCGAGCTTCTACCCGTCGTCAGACTTCTACCCATCGATGGACTTTCATCGGGATTCTACTCGACGACGAGCTTCCTCCCGTTACTGTACTTCTGCCCATCACGGGACTTTCATCGGTCTTGAGCCTGACATCCATGTGACGCCGGTCTTGCACCCGACTTTCGAGTGACGCCGGTCTTCTGCCCAGCCTCCTAGTGATGTCGGTCTTCTGCCCAACCTCCAAGTGATGTCGGCCTTCTGCCCAGCCTCCATGTGACGTTGGTCTTGCACCCGACTTTCGAGTGATGTCGGCCTTCTGCGAGTCACGGGACATTCCTCGGTCTTCTACCCGACCTCCAAGTGATGTCGGCCTTCTGCCCGACCTCCATGTGACGTCGATCTTGCACCTGACTTCTAAGTGACGTCAGTCTTCTGCCCGACCTCCAAGTGACGTCGGCCTTCCACCCGGCCTCCATGTGACGTCGGTCTTGCACTCGACTTCTGAGTGATGTCAGTCTTCTGCCCGGCCTCCAAGTGACGTCGGTCTTCTGCCCGACCTCCAAGTGATGTCGACCTTCTGCCCATCCTCCATGTGATGCCGGTCTTACACCCGACTTCCAAGTGGCGTCGGCCTTCTGCCCGTCACAGGACTTTCATCGGTCTTCTGTCAGACCTCCAAGTGATGTCGGCCTTCTGCCCGGCATCCATGTGACGCCAGTCTTGCTCCCTACTTCCAAGTGACGTTGGTCTTCTGTCCGACCTCCAAGTGATGTCGGCCTTCTACTCGGCCTCCATGTGACGTCGGTCTTGCACCCAACTTCCGAGTGACTTCGATCTTCTGCCCGGCCTCCAAGTGACGTCGGTCTTCTACCCGACCTCCAAGTGATGTCGCCCTTCTGCCCGGCCTCCATGTGATGTCGGTCTTGCACCCGAATTCCAAGTGACATCGATCTTCTACCCAACCTCCAAGTGACGTCGGTCTTCTGCCCGACCTCCAAGTGACGTCGGCCTTCTGCCCGACCTCCATGTGATGTCGGTCTTGCACCCGACGTCCGAGCGACGTCGGCCTTCTGCTCGGCCTCCAAGTAACACCGGTCTTCTTCTCGACTTATAGGCTACTTCAGCTTTCCGTCCGACATCCAAGTGACGTCGACCTTCTACCCGGCTTTCAAGGGATACCGGTCTTCCGCCCAGCCTCCAACCTCATACCTTCCTTTTACTCAGTGAGGGGCCCTAGGACTGAACAGGGGATACCCATCTGAACAGAGCTAGGGGAAGGCCTCAGCTTGAGAAGGAAGAGAAGAAGGGGAGGTACAAATTTTCATATCTCAAGGGGGTATTTATAGTAGAAAGGGGGAGGAAGACAGAGTCTCTCTAGAAATTTCTATAAATAATTTTAGAAATTTTAAGAGACAAAATTTAAATATAAGAATTCAAAAAGTCATTACATAAAATTTTGAAATTTTTTAGAATTTAAAATGTCAAAATATATACTATAATAATAATAACTTAATTAATAATAATATATATTAATTGTTTCCTAATTAATAAGAGATGGCTATTATTCTAAACCGTCGCCGGAGGTATTAATATCCGAAGTATATTTATCTTTAGCCATGATCCAATCGCATCTATATCATTTATTAATATATATTTTTATATTTAAGTTAAGATCACCGCCGATTAATATAAATATTCTTTGGATATGACCAATGAAAAATTAAGAAAGCTGTAAACATTGTAATCTGCTCATGATCCCAAAGCAATGACCATTAATGGGCCAACATCTCGGGAGGATTTAAATTACTTAATAACTTGATAACTCTAATTCACTAATAGTGTACAGTTGTAGTTTCGATGATATATTAATATACTTTTCGTAATTATTTTTGAACCTTCTGCTTATGAGTTGTGCATGAATATATATATATATATATATATATATATATATATATATATATATATATATATATATAAGAGACTTCTTGCATGAAAACTATAGCAATTTATAACCTCTTAAACAGTACAACTTCATCTAATATTAAATTGGCACGTAACAGTTTAATATAAATCAATAACTTTTTAAAAGTTATTGTAAACATTATAACAGAAGTCATAATCTTCAAAAATATAATAAAAATATAACAGAAGTTATCAAAAATAGCACAAAAAAAAATAATCTTGTTGCGGACTCAAATATACGCGGCGATAGAGTTTAATATTTCCGTCTCAGCGTTGTACGTATATTCAGCACACAAACAGAATCGAAATAGTAACACCAGGATTTTTACGTGGAAAACCCTGGAAAGGGAAAAAACCACGGGGCCACGCCCAGTTGAAAGAGTTTCACTAGTGTCGTTTGAAGTACACGAGGCTGATCCGTCCTTTAAATTCAGGATGATCAGATTACAATGAGTATCAGTTACAAGGACAAGCAGAGTTCCGATGTCACTTGAGTGTCCGGCAGAATTCCGGCGTCACTTGGAAAGAAGTCCGGCGTTACTTGGAAAGAAGTCCGGCGTCACTCGGGCGTCGGGTAGAATTCCAGCGTCACTTGGAAAGAAGTCCGGCGTCACTCGGGCGTCGGGTAGAATTCCGGCGTCGGGCAGAATTCCGACGTTGCTCCCGTGTCGGGCAGAGCTCCGGCGTCCCTCGGGCGCCTGGTGGTGCTTCGGTGGTGTTCCGGCGGTGTTCCGGCGGAGTTCCGGCGGTGTTCCGGCGGTGGTCGAGGAGGAGCTATTCCCTCCTAGGCTTCTCTTCTCTTCTTCTTCTTTTCTTCTCTTCTTGGCTTGGGTCCCCTCTTAAGAGAAATGAGGGGCTATTTATAGTTTTTCTGGAGTGGCATAGCCCGTAAATATGTGAGGGATCAAGGGCAAATAAGGAGTGATCCGGATGAACGGTCGATATTGAATCCCTTGATCGTGAGCCGTTTATCAAGAATTTGAAGGTCTTAATGATATCAGAATTCTGCGATCTTGGGCTCGTTGGATTCGTCTCGTCGAGCCGCTCGATTAGAGTATAAGCTCGTCAAAATCGGAGACCGTTTGGTAACTCAAATTGCTGTTTGATGCTTCCAACAGCACTTCGGGTACTTGATTTGGACTCGTTTGGGCTCGGATTGAGTCGAATTTGGTGTTGTTGGATTCGTATTTCCGAGACGCTCAGTTCGACTATAAGCTTGCTGAAATCGGAGTTTAAATGGTCTCCGAATTAATTTTTGAAGTTTCCGACTTGAGTTTTTCCTCGAGATTCGTGCCCGATCAAGATAATTTTCCGATGACGTATCAGTTGCCCCCCTATTTTTGGACGTCAAAGCTCCAGGAGTCCAAAAATATATGTGTCGGCTTTTCACTTTGGCAAAATCGCAAAAATTTGCGTTCCAAAAATTAAATGTTTGCTCGAACTTGATCATAGAGGCCCCGTTGAGCTCCGAAAGTGTCAAAATTGAGTCCGGAACGTCGAAAAATGTGTCCGGGGACCCCAAAAACGTCGAATTTGGACCGTCCGGGCCCGAAATTGGAGCCCGGAAACGCGTAGGCGGCCGAACCGGCCGGCCGGCCGGCCGGCCGCCGGCAGCCGCCGCCGGCGGCGGCGCCCGCGCGGGCGCGCGCAACAGGCGCGCCCCTTGGGGCGCGTGGCAGTTGCCGTTGCTTTTTATTTTTTTTTTTTTTTATTTATTTTTTTTTTTTTAATTTGTGGGTCCCACATGGGTTAAAAAATTCCCAAAAATCCGAAAAAATCCCAAAAAATTCCAAAAAATTCCGAAAAAATTCTGAAAAATTCGGAATTTCTTCTAGAAGCCTTCTCCCTCCAATTTTTAAATTTTTCCCCCCTTTTTCTTCAATAACTCCCTCTCTTTTCATCCTATAAATAGACCCCCTGGGGTAGGGGTCAAAATGCTCCTCTCTTCCTCCTCTCCTGGCCTTCTAGCTTTTGGCATTCTGAGGCTTTCCGCCGTTTCTAAGTAGGTGACTTTCCCTACTTGATTCGGCGCCCCTCCTTTTGCGCAGAAGTTAGCGGCTTTCTCTCTTTTTTCTCTCATTCTGGCTTTCTGACAGTTGAGGCATTCCGTTGTTATTCAGTAGGTGATTTTCCCTACTTGAGACAACGCCCCTCCTCTTGTACAGGAGATAGAAATTTCTCTCTTCTCTCCTCTAGTTTCTGGCATTTTGAGGCCTTCCGCTGTTTTTGAGTAGGTGACTTTCCCTACTTGACTCGGCGCCCCTCCCTTTGCGCAGAAGTTAGAGTTTCTCTTCTTTAAGAGATCGTGTGGAGGTGAGATTTAGTCGGAGAGAGTCTGACGGCGGTCAGCGGCCGGGCGGTGGTCCGACGAAGGTCGGGCTGAAGTTCGATGGCGGTCCGCGACCGGGCGGTGGTTCGACGAAGGTCGGGATGAAGTCTGGCGGCGGTCAGCGGCCGGGTGGAAGTTTGGCGGCGGGAAGAAGTACGGCGTCGGGTAGAACTCCGACGAAAATCTGTCGGCCAGAAGAAGTCCCACGACGGGTAGAAATTTGGTGTCGGGTAGAAGCCCGACAAACATCTGACAACAGGCAGAAGTCCGACGTCACGTAAAAGTACAGCGTCGGGTAGATATCCGACGGGGGTCTGACGACTGGCTGAAGTCCGACGTTGGGTAGAAGTTTAGCGTCGAGTTGAAGTCCGACGAGGGTCTGGCGGCGTGTAGAAGTCCTCCAACGGGAGGAAGCTTAGCATCGAATAGAATTTCGGTGTTAGTTTGTCGATGATGGACGATCGGGTGGAAGTCTGTTGGCAGTCAACGACCAAGTTGGGAGCAGAAGGAGAGAGTTCAACGGTGTTGCTATCAGCAGTTGAACGAGAAGCCGATGATGGCTGATATGAAGTAAAGGACCGCCGGCAGATATCCGACGAAGGGTCGATGATGGCGGGTGTCCAGTGGCATTGTGTTAAGGCAATATTCATCCATACTGAAGTGTGCCAACATCAGATATTACTGAATCAAGAGGCCGAAGTAGTGTGACATGCCAACATTTTGGCAATACACTAACACCGAGTGGAGATCCGATGATGATCCAGTTATGTCCTTTCATTGAAGGAGCAGTTGTAGGAGATGCTTGCGTGCAGTAAGGGAGAAGTCACTTAAATCCACCAAGGATATTTGACTGTGTTAAAGTTGCTTATTGCTTGATGATACTAGTTTGTACGGATGATGCCAATGTACTTTTCAATTTCAACTTCTAGTGAGAATAAATGTACACCTGAATCTGGATTTATGTAACTCCAATGATATTGTATATGAAATGAGGATTTGTCCCCTTGAGGGACCTGAATTGTTATTGCATCTGTAAGACATGCTTTGTGCTTTTGATGTATTATTAGTCTGAACGAATGTGAGAGACATCCTTTTTGACATATTTGAGACTGTAGGTCAAAGCCCTTGCTTGATGACGTTAACATGTATAAAAAAGGTCGAGAGAATCCACCAAGGATGTGAGACCTTTCCGAGGTTGTATGTCAGAGCCTTTGCTCGACGACGTTAACTTGTATGGAGGAGGTCGAGAGAATCCACCAAGGATGTGAGACCTATCCGAGGTTGTATGTCGGAGCCTTTGCTCGATGACGTTAACCTGTATGGAGGAGGTCGAGAGAATCCACCAAGGATGTGAGACCTATCCGAGGTTGTATGTCGGAGCCTTTGCTCGACGACGTTAACCTGTATGGAAGAGGTCGAGAGAATCCACCAAGGATGTGAGACCTATCCGAGGTTGTATGTCGGAGCCTTTGCTCGACGACGTTAACCTGTATGGAAGAGGTCAAGAGAATCCGCCAAGGATGTGAGACCTATCCGAGGTTGTATGTCGGAGCCTTTGCTCGACGACGTTAACCTGTATGGAAGAGGTCGAGAGAATCCACCAAGGATGTGAGACCTATCCGAGGTTGTATGTCGGAGCCTTTGCTCGACGACGTTAACCTGTATAGAAGAGGTCGGGAGAATCCACCAAGGATGTGAGACCTATCCGAGGTTGTATGTCGGAGCCTTTGCTCGATGACGTTAACCTGTATGGAGGAGGTCGAGAGAATCCACCAAGGATGTGAGACCTATCCGAGGTTGTATGTCGGAGCCTTTGCTCGACGACGTTAACCTGTATGGAAGAGGTCGAGAGAATCCACCAAGGATGTGAGACCTATCCGAGGTTGTATGTCGGAGCCTTTGCTCGACGACGTTAACCTGTATGGAAGAGGTCAAGAGAATCCGCCAAGGATGTGAGACCTATCCGAGGTTGTATGTCGGAGCCTTTGCTCGACGACGTTAACCTGTATGGAAGAGGTCGAGAGAATCCACCAAGGATGTGAGACCTATCCGAGGTTGTATGTCGGAGCCTTTGCTCGACGACGTTAACCTGTATAGAAGAGGTCGGGAGAATCCACCAAGGATGTGAGACCTATCCGAGGTTGTATATCGGAGCCTTTACTCGACGATGTTAACCTGTATGGAAGAGGCCGGATCGAATCCCCCTGGGATCGATCTTCCAGTGATTGAGAAGCAATAAAGACTGCATATTTCTCAGATCATGGATAAAGAGATCATATTTATCGATAGTTTTCATTGTCATTTGTATTCTTTTTTTTAAAGAAAGAGACAATATCAAAACTGGACGAACAACACATTATATTACTGTAATACAATAATTCCCTTGTACAATAAAAGAGATACATATAGGGACAACCACATCATTTGACTTGGTAGAAATACTAAGGATATTAGAGTGACATCCTACTGATCATAGAAGAGATACATGGTGACACATGACAAGTAGTATTACTAACACAAAGGTTCAAGTTGCAGCATTACTCAATCTCACCAACCATTTGAATATTATTTAATGGTTGTCTTTGTTGTTGATTTTGCCCCCCAGTGGGGCGAGCTTCTTCTCGGGTAGGTGGGTTCCCAATAAACTTTCGAAGATAGCCCTGGCGGATAAGTCTTTCAATCTCATCCTTAAGTTGCCAACATGCTTCAGTAGTGTGGCCACGACTACGATGAAAGTGACAGTACTGATCTTGATTTCCTGTATTTGGCTTCGAAGGATGCGGCCATTTCACTTTGTCCTGATCTTGAATCGCCATTAACACATTTGCTCGAGATGTGTTGAGCGGAGTGTACTCTTTCTCCTGTCGAGGTTCTCGTTGTGGTAATGGGGGCCTAGGAGGTATATTGCTATTCCCTTGCTTTTTTCGTTGTAAGGAAGAATTATCCATCCCAGGAGCACCTTTGCGCTTCCCATTGGTTTGCTCGAACTGTTTTCTATGAGCATTTATTGCCTCATCTGCAGATATCTGCGCCTCCACACGATGGATCAGATCGGCATATGAATGAACAGTGTCGCGCATAAGTGCCGAATAGAAAGGACCAGGACGAAGGCCTCCAAGGAAGACCCCTCGGAGCAATTCTGGGTTTAGTCCTGGAATCTGTCGTGCCTCGGTGGAAAATCGCTGAAAGTACTCTTTTAACGATTCTCCCTCGTTTTGACGAATCCCGGAGAGGTGGGAAGAATCTTTAGCAATTCTTCGATTGGCTACAAACTGTTCAACGAAGGCTTTGGCCAATTTGACGAATGAAGGGATCGTTCCAGATGGAAGAGAATAGAACCATGTTCGCGCCTGTCCTTTGAGTGTAGTAGGAAAAACCTGACATAGGAGGGCATCCGAAGCTCGCTGGATATGCATGATGGTTCTGTAATGATCGATGTGCTCGTACGGGTCGGATGTCCCGTCATAGGAATCGATGCTTGGTAGTTTAAATCCAGCCGGAATAGGGTGTTGAAGAATGGCTTCCGTCAGGGGTGACGACTCCTGGAAGTCCCACTGATGAAGAGGTTGCCTTACGCCTCCTGTAGGGAACTCCTCTCGAACCAATCGTCGCAGTTCGTGGCGTAGGGTATTGCGAGGGAGCTCAGCAATGTGATGTTGGGCTAACTCTTCGGGGAGGTCCAAAGGAATGCGAGGTTGCCGACCTGTGTGCGGAGGATGGGTAGAACTTGCTGTATCAGCCAGTTCGTTATCTTGATGTGACTGCGAACGCCTCCTGGGTGGAGGAAGAGGAATCTCAGCTTGAAGATGTTCGATTTGAACAGCTTCAACACGTGGTGGATCTCGAGGGAGAAGAACCTCCTCCTGTGGTGCTAGTTCCTGTGGTGCTAGTGCCGGTTGTCGAGTCTCTCGCAGGAGTTGTAGGATCTCATTCTGAGACTCCTCCATCTTCCTGATGCGGTCTTCAATGGACGGTCCTGAAATTCCTTCTCCCACAGCGTCTTGCCCCCCAGCATGAAAGGAGGCGGATACTTGGGGTCTATGATTCATAGACTGGTCCCGAGATTGATGTGAATTGGAGCGGGAGGCTCCCAAGATGCGATTGCTACGCCTGTTGGCCATCAAAGTGGTGCTTAGGATAGTGGGATTTGTTTCCCACAGACGGCGCCAAACTGTTGCGGACTCAAATATACGCGGCGATAGAGTTTAATATTTCCGTCTCAGCGTTGTACGTATATTCAGCACACAAACAGAATCGAAATAGTAACACCAGGATTTTTACGTGGAAAACCCTGGAAAGGGAAAAAACCACGGGGCCACGCCCAGTTGAAAGAGTTTCACTAGTGTCGTTTGAAGTACACGAGGCTGATCCGTCCTTTAAATTCAGGATGATCAGATTACAATGAGTATCAGTTACAAGGACAAGCAGAGTTCCGATGTCACTTGAGTGTCCGGCAGAATTCCGGCGTCACTTGGAAAGAAGTCCGGCGTTACTTGGAAAGAAGTCCGGCGTCACTCGGGCGTCGGGTAGAATTCCAGCGTCACTTGGAAAGAAGTCCGGCGTCACTCGGGCGTCGGGTAGAATTCCGGCGTCGGGCAGAATTCCGACGTTGCTCCCGTGTCGGGCAGAGCTCCGGCGTCCCTCGGGCGCCTGGTGGTGCTTCGGTGGTGTTCCGGCGGTGTTCCGGCGGAGTTCCGGCGGTGTTCCGGCGGTGGTCGAGGAGGAGCTATTCCCTCCTAGGCTTCTCTTCTCTTCTTCTTCTTTTCTTCTCTTCTTGGCTTGGGTCCCCTCTTAAGAGAAATGAGGGGCTATTTATAGTTTTTCTGGAGTGGCATAGCCCGTAAATATGTGAGGGATCAAGGGCAAATAAGGAGTGATCCGGATGAACGGTCGATATTGAATCCCTTGATCGTGAGCCGTTTATCAAGAATTTGAAGGTCTTAATGATATCAGAATTCTGCGATCTTGGGCTCGTTGGATTCGTCTCGTCGAGCCGCTCGATTAGAGTATAAGTTCGTCAAAATCGGAGACCGTTTGGTAACTCAAATTGCTGTTTGATGCTTCCAACAGCACTTCGGGTACTTGATTTGGACTCGTTTGGGCTCGGATTGAGTCGAATTTGGTGTTGTTGGATTCGTATTTCCGAGACGCTCAGTTCGACTATAAGCTTGCTGAAATCGGAGTTTAAATGGTCTCCGAATTAATTTTTGAAGTTTCCGACTTGAGTTTTTCCTCGAGATTCGTGCCCGATCAAGATAATTTTCCGATGACGTATCAAATCTTATTATAAACATTTATTAAAATTGCTATTTATTTCTATTGATATCACTTAAATCAATAGAAACACTAGACATAATTCATAATATTACTTGATTTAATGATATAGGATGTTATTTATAATATTTTATTACAGATATTTTCATATATATACATCTAAATTATTCAATAAAAGTATATTAATCACTTATTAAGCAAAAATGAGGCAAAAGTCTCAATTTTCATATGCTTAACATTATAATAATAATTATTAGTCACAAGAAGCTCATAAAGGTATAAATATATATTTTCAGACTCTACAAGCTTTGATGTCCGAAAAATAGAGGGGCAACTGATAGATCATCAAAAAAGTATCTTGATCAGGCACGAATCTTGAGGCAAAATCAAGTTGGAAGCTTCAAAAATTCCAATTGAGGTCATCCAAACTCTGATTTCTGTAAACTTATAGTCGAACTGAGCGTCTCAGAAACACGAACCCAACGACACCAAAATCGACCCAATCCGAGCCCAAATGAGTCCAAATCAAAGACTCAAAGCACTTTTGGAAGGATCAAATCACAATTTGGGTTACCAAACAGTCTCCAATCGTAACATGCTTATAGTCGGATCGAGCGGCTCGATAAGACAAATCCAACGAGCCCAAGATCATCAGATTTTGATATCATTAAGATAGTCAAAGGTCCATTAAATAGTGAATGATCGCAGGAATCATCAAGATTGGCCGTCCATCCGACCCACTCCCAATTTACCCTTAATCTTTCACTTATTTACAAGTCATGCCAATCAAGAATTCTATAAATAGAACCTCATTTTCTCTTGAAAGGGGATGGAAGCCAGGAGAGAATAAGGAAGAAAATCTAGCCGCCCAGCTCCTCCTCGACCACTGTCGGAGTTCTGCCACACCACCGCCGGAGTTCTTCCACACCATCGTCGGGTTCTGCCGCACCACAGCCGAACCACCAAGGGGTGCCGAAATTCTGTCGAACCACCACTTGACCATCAAAGGACGTCGAGGTGCCTCCCGAAGCCAGAGTACCTCCTGACGCTGAAGTGCCACTGCCAGATTACCTCCTGACACCAGAGTGATGCTGGACCACCACCTGACGTTGGAGTGACGCTGGACTTTTCCGAAACTTTCAGTTGATATTTATAATCTGGTCATCTTCAAGGACAGGTCATACCATTGTACTTTACTCAAATTCTAGTGTAATCATTTTCAACTGGGCTAGGCCCCGTGATTTTTTCCCTTTCACGGGTTTTCCACGTAAAAAATATTATGTTCTCTATGTGTGAGCTGGATATTCGTGCAACACTAAGACGCAGAATTATAACTCTATCGCCGCGTATATTCTAGCCTGCAACATATATATAAAAGAAATGCCTATGACCATAATCGAATTTTCCTCACTCCATCGGGTCCTTACCACTCCATAAAATTAGAAAAAAATCACATAATGAGTAAATGATTGGTAGGTTACCAGAACCAATATGTATATCCAATGCATGAAAAGTAGAATAATATGCATGTATTCATTCAAGTCATGTTAGGACAATATGCTTTGTCAATTCATGTAAGGTTAATTATAAGTTATCATAATCATGTAAATGATCAATAATTATTGACTCAGTGTGACTCAACATCTTATAAAGGTTACAGGAAGACAATCATGTGAATCATTAAAATGATACAGTTATACCTTGATTCTATCAGTTATTAATGTATGATAACATTATGAATATCTTTTCTATGCTTCTTGCTTATCATTATCTATCACGATGCAAGTCGTGTCATGTTTTGTATGCAACACATACTCATTCTCAAGGATCCTTTATATCTTATATATGTATCATTATGCATCATGTTATGTCATTTTCATGTATCATATGGCTTATGCATACTCATATTATTTTTAATCATCATATCATGTATGCACTTAAACATTCATAATAATGTAAGTCAGGACATCTAACTAATCATAAGATTTTCTATATTTTGTCATATCTTGTCATATCTATCATGTATCAGTGTGTCAGCATGTTAGGTAACTATATTATAAGAGTCGTCACTTTATCCGTTGACATAACTTGTCCACTTATATCTGGCTATATTTTATCTTGTAACTTGTATCTTATATTGAGATTGCACCATAAATTCATTATTTAAAGGATAGTCCTTCGACCTACCCTCCTATATAGGGTATATTGCTCAATTGAACCAAAACTAGTCTATAACTAATGAACATTTTTTTACAATTACGTACACATATGCCACATCGTAATAATAATGCATGCATCATGTCTTATATTAGTATTCAGTCAGTTAAAATGTTTTGCATCATTCTATATTGTTAGTATACACATCTTATTAGTAGTGTACCCATGTCAGTATGCATGTATACCCCATCAGTTGTACTCAATAAATGTTATGTCAAATACACTACTTTACTACGTTTGTTAAGTATGTTATATCCAAACTAAATATGATAATTTCTACCTATTTTATTTCTACTTTTATCTTGATCATTTCAGTAAAAAGTTTTTCCATGACTAATTGGTGAAATTTCAATCTAATAATACCAAAATCCTCATAATGATGATACTTATTTTAATTTAATATTTGAATTTTAAAATTTTATTTATGTACATTTTTACTTGTATATTATACTATAGAATTCTCTGATTAGCAAAATATGAAGTGTCCATTCAAAAATTTCAATTATCTTTTATGTCAAATTTAATAGTTAAACTAAATAATTTTAAGTTGTCCTGAAAATAAAAGAATAATTTTAAATTGTGGCATCTAAAATAGTTATATGGTATTTTATAAATATATATATTAAAATTTTATTTCAATTGACTTATTCAAAATTTACATTTCTCATGGTAATGATTGAATCAAATATATAAATATATTAAATAGATCTTAATATAAATTATATTAGAATAACCTATCATTTTTTTTCCTATTTATAAGCCACAAATTCTCCAACATTTAAGGATCTTTAACCGAACTTTTCACTAAAATATACACCAACAATAGAAGAAAACAACTCATCAACATTAAGTATGTCCGCCTTGTCCTTCATCCAACTCTTAATCTTCTTCCTCGCCCAAGATTCTCTCTAACCCCATCATTCTCTAATTGACTTCAAATCCCTTAAGAAGCTTTTATTGAGTGCTTACCCAAGTTATCTTTTCCTTGGAGCCAAATCAATTTCCAAATGGAGATTTCGAAAGATAAAGGAGTGACCCGTGAGAGGTTGGAAGAGCTTGGCGGCTCCGCCATGGTGACCCAAAGCTCCCCTATGGGCAAGTCCCGTTTGCACAACTTCTCTTTTTCGTCAATGAATTGGGGTTGTCAACGAATTCTCCGTTGTGTGAACTCTGCATCGAGTATCGATAGCTCAACTCCTCGATCAATGACTCTAAATACCCAAATAGAGCCCCAACAAGAGATAAATTCTTCATATTCTCTAGTCGATTCTCTTCCCATGTCATGTCAGGTTAGTAGGTTGAAGGGAAAGGAAGAGCAGAAGAATGCTTCTTCTACTGCTTCTAAGGAGGCTGATGTTGAGACGACTATTCCATGGAATCTAAGAAAAAGAAGGTCTACCTCTGATGCCGCGACAGAGAAAGAAAAGAAACATTACTATTCCTCAATGCCATCTAAGTCACAATTGGGAAAGGAAGATCCATGTAAAGCGATTATGCAAGAAACGGCGGTCGACAAAAATGATCGACGAAGGAAGTTTTCTATTTCCTTATCACGCAAGGAGATCGAAGAGGACTTCTATATATTCACGGGGAGAAAGCCTAACCCTAAGCCTAAAAAGAGACCCAAAGCTATGCAAAAGCAACTCGATGCAAGTAGAAATTGCATATTCTAAACCGATAATTCCCTTCTTGTTGTATTTATTTCTTATTTTTTTCCTGCTTAAGATAACTTTGGCTGTGTTTGGAGTAGTTTGGATTGCTATTTTTGAATTTATATGCTAATCTTTTCAGGCTCTATTCCCTGGCTTTTGGCTGTCGGAAGTCACAAAAGATATGTATAGAGCAGCTGAATGAGATAATTCTTCGTTCTGCTTTTGGATATTTCCACCAAAAAAATTATATCGATACGAATAAGATATGATCTTCTCGGCAGAAGAAGCAAAGGAGGGCATGCCATGCAGCATTTACAGAATCGAGGTGCTTAGAAGTTCCAAGGTGGCGGTTGTGGCCACTTGTTGCTATTATTTAGCTCTTGTTTGAATAGTTTTTTAGTTTGCCATATTCATATGTAAATTTCAGAATATGAGCATAGTTATTTATATTTTGCAATTTTATCCTCCCTAACATATTACATGTATTGCCATCAGCAAGAAGTTCTGTCAGTCCAACAAAAGTGGCATTACTTGCACATTATAATTATAATTTTTTTTTTTGGAGGAATTTTTTCTGTCAATCAAAGAGCCACAACACGATCCGCACTTATAATTCAACATTTATGAAGACAAAGGCATTTGTTTTGGTGGAATTATTTATATGCTCTATTCCAAAATTATATTTTTTTCTCATGTTTTTAATCAATAATATTATAAATAATCTCTTTAAAAATTCTTCCTACAATCTATTCCAGGTGGGAAATTTTATTTAACATATGGAGTTAAAAAATCCTTCTAACTTGAAATGATTTATTTTTCCTTTATTTTTCTTTATATTTCTGTATATTCTTCTAAAATGATGATGAAATGCATAAAATATAATGAGATGAATAACCAAATAACATAATTTATACCTCTTACGATGCTAAAAGATAGACACAAATGGGTAAATCACTCCAACAATGTAAACAAGTTCATCATGCAAACCCAATACATAACCAAGAAAAGGATTTGCCTAATTAAGCCATTCATCTTCATCAACATTTTCCATTGTAATCGATACATCTCCAAAAATCTTCTTCATGAGACACGAATATGAAGATATTTTTATAATAAAAACTTTGAAATATGATCAACGTCACTAATCGCCTCCATCATCTCTATACTCCTACTAAGATCTAAACATGTTGTTTTGTTTTAATTGCTCGATTGTGGACATCAATCTTCTGTAATCCATATAAAAGAGAAATCATACATTTTATTCCTAAATAGTCCTCTTTTTTCTCAACTGAGAAGAATGAATGATTCTTATATCTTTTAATATTTAGTGGATATTTCAATCGGGCCAGGCCCCAGTATTTTTTTCCTTTTTTCGATTTTCCATAATTTTTATTTTGTCTTGTAACTTTTAGCTATGTGTGTTGAATTTTTATACAACAATGAGATATTAAACATACACTCTACAGACTCAAAATTTTTAGCACATACTAATTTAAACATTAAAATTAGGTCCAACAAAACTCCAATCTTAGCAAACTTATAACAAACTAAATGTTTTAGTGATACAAACCCAACGATACAAAAAATGTTCCAATTCAAGCCCAAATCAAATACCAAAAGCATTATTAAAAACTTCAGGATATTATTTGGGTGACAAAATAATCTTTAAATACGGTATGTTTATATTCAAATCTAGCAGCTTGATGATACAAATTAGACAAGCCCAGGATTGTTTGATTCTGACATCATTTAAGCATCTAAATGCTAAATAAATAATCTTAATTGAGGGAATCAATACTGGTCATCTGACAGAGTGCTCAAGATTTACCCCAAATTTTCTTCATAATTATGCGGAATGCCACTTTTGAAATTTATAAATAGGACTCGACTCTCTACATAGTGAACGAGCATAAAGGGTTTATCCATTGGCTATAAATTCAAAATAGAGAGCCTTGAGACTTGAAGAATACTAAAGCTCCACCTGAGCTCTGCCCCCGGCAAAACCTTGCTTCTCGACCATTGGCACTAGAATCGAACCCTTACAGATTACAGCCTAAATGACCATCATCATTAGACTTTTACCTACTGATAATAACCATCGAGCTTTCGCCATCGCTATCATAAGCTTCACCGATGAACTGTCATCATTAGACCACTATTGCCCAACTACAATCCACTGAACACCATTGCTCGACTATGATCCTTAGACCATGGTCTCCAAATTACAGTCCTCCAACTATAATTACTCAATTATGGTCCGTAAAACCTTTATCGCCTGCTGACCATGATTCTTGGACAATCGTCATAAGAATTTGGTTCTCAAAACATCATCTCTTAACTACAATCTTCAAATGACGATCGATCGACTACGATCCTTCTACACCGTTGTCCAACAACAATCCTCAAAACATCATCGCCAGATAATCGTCCTTGGACCTCCCTTACTCGTCCACAATTGTCAGACCTCCATAATCTAACTATGGTCCATCCAACCCCTCTAACCCATTGACTATGATCCTTAGACCATTTTCATTTGATTGTAGTCCTTAGAACTTTTGTCATGCCCCAAGATCTAATTTAAAAGAATTACCTACTTAAATTCTTTCTAATGACTTACTAGAGCCACTAATAATCATCTATATAAAATAATAAATATAGCAAAAGTAAACTTTTAATTTTCATTTCACTAAAACATATATTTCATTTTCAAAAGAATCTTTTGCACTAATAATGAATACATCTTTTAAATCATCCTATTTTAATACATTTTCATGACAACAAAAAAAACTAGAAATATAAAAAAATACTTATCACCATAGCCAGATCTGCCTCACTGCACTGGGTCCTTACCGTTCCATATAATAATGAAAAATCACATAATAAGCAAAAGCCTAGTAGGTCACTAGAACCTACCACTGCACCCAATGTATAAAAAGTAGAATAATATGCATGTAATCATTCAAGTTGTGCTAGTACCGTAAGCTTTATTGATTCATGTAAATAAAGTTAATCATAAGCAACCATAATCATGTAAATGATCCATAATTATTGACTCAGTTTTACCTCAGCAACTTAAAAAAGCTACAAGAAGACAATCTTGTGAATCATGAAAAAAATGCAGTTATACCTTTATTTTATCACTTATTATATGATAACATTATGAATATCATTTCTATGCTCTATCATATTCTTGTCTTTTAGTATGTATCAGGATGCATGTTGTATCATTTTTGTATGCATAATCTACACATTCTTACATATCATGTGTATATTGTATCTATATTTATATCATTATGCCTCACTTGAATACAACCCTCCTAACCTCCTTTGCGCACCAACTAAGGTTGTCAAACCACCGTCACCTAACTATGATTCTTCCAATCTCTGTCGCCCACTGACTACAATCATCGAACCACCGTCACTCAATTATGATTCTTTTGATCTCTATTGCCTATTGACAATGGTCCTTCAATCGAGGTCACCCATTGACTACAGTGCTCTAACTTCGGTCGCCCTTTAACTATGATACTTGGACTACCATGTCAGACTATGGTCATCTGATCACCGTTGCTTGATTACAACCTTTCAACCGTAGTCACCCCTTGACTTGTGGACCTCAAACCACAGTCACCTAAACATGGTCCTCAGACCTCCATTGCCCAACCACAATCCTTCGACCACAAATGCCCAACTATATTTCTTAGATCAACGTCTTGACCCCTCAATGTTTAAGTGTTAGGCCCATAACGATTTCCCTGATCATGAAGCATTTTTTAAACATTTAATTGTCTTATTATGTTATAATAAAGCAATTACTGGCTAGTTGGATTCGGCTAGTCGGGACAATCAATTCGACTATAAGCATGACAAATTTGGAGACTATTGAGTCATCCAAATAAGGTCCTAAAATTTTCAACTATATTTCGGGACATTGATTTGGGCACACTTCGGCTCGAATTAGACCACTTTTGATATCTTTGAGCTCGTCTTGTCAAGACATTCATTTCAACTATTGGTTTGCAAAAAATAAAATTTGGATGATCATAAATATAATTTTAGAAGTTTTCACTTTAAATATGCCTCAAAACTTATGACTGATAAAAGTAACTTTCGATTACATATCATTTATAAATGGTACTTAACTTATTTTAATATATTTAAATTTTATAATATTATAGTTTATTATAAAACTAGAGTTTAAAAAAATTTAATTTAATATTTAAATTTTAAAATATTATTTAAGTACATTTTTACTTGTATAAATTTTAGCCTTTATATATATATTTATATATTCTCTGATTAATGAAATATGAAGTGTCCATTCAAAATTTTCAATTCTCTTTTATGTCATCCTTTAATAGTTAAACAAAATAATTTTGAGCTGTCCTCACAATAAAAAAAGAATTTTAAATTGTGTCATAAAAAATAGTTATATATTATTTTATTAAAATTTTATTTCATTTGACTTATTCAGATTTTACTTTCTCAAGGCAATGGTTGAGTGGAATATATATATATATATAACACATCTTAATATAAATTGTATTAGAATAACAGGTCAAATTTTGTTCCCATTTATAAGCCACAAATTCTCCAACATTTAAGGATCTTCAACCATTGAGGATTTTCTATCACCCTATTTCTAAGCCATATAACACTCAAAATGGGGAACGGTTAGTTAACATATTTTCAACATGAACTTTTCATCAAAATATAAACCCACAATAGAACAAAATAACTCATGAACATTACGTATTTCTGCTTTCTCATTCTTCCATCTCTTAATCTTCTTCCTCACTCAAGCTTCTCTCTAACCCCATCATTCTCTAATTGACTTAATTAAAATCCCTTAAAAAGCTTTAATTGATTGCTTACACAAGTAATTTTTTTCTTGGAGCCAAAACAATTTCCAAATGGAGATTTCGAAAGATAAGGAAGTGACCCATGAGAGGTTGGAAGAGCTTGGCGGCTCCGCCATGGCGACCCAACGCTCCCCTATGGGCAAGTCCCGTTTGCACACCTTTTCTTTTCCTACAATGAATTGGGGTTGTCAACGAATTCTCCGTTGTGTGAACTCTGTATCGGGGATCGATAGCTCAGCCCCTCGATCAATGACTCTGAATACCCAAATAAAGCCCCAACAAGAGATAAATGCTTTATATTCTCCAGTCGATTCTCATCCCATGTCATCTCAGGTTGGTAGGTTGAAGGAAAAGGAAGAGCAGAAGAATGCTTCTTCTATTGCTTCTAAGGAGGCTGATGTTGAGACGACTATTCCATGGAATCTAAGGAAAAGAAGGCCTACCTTTGATGCCGCGACGGAGAAAGAAAAGAAACATTACTGTTCCTCAATGCCGTCTAAGTCATTATTGGGAAAGGACAATCCGGGTAAAGCGGTTATGCAGGAAACGACGGTCGACAAAAATGACAAACGAAGGAAGTTTTCTATTTCCTTATCACGCAAGGAGATCGAAGAGGACTTCTATATATTCACGGGGAGAAAGCCTAGCCCAAAACCTAAAAAGAGACCCAAAGCTATGCAAAAGCAACTCGATGTAAGTAGAAATTTCATATTCCGAACCGATAATTCCCTTCTTGTTGTATTTATTTCTTATTTTTTTCCTGCTTAAGATAACTTTGGTTGTGTTTGGAGTAGTTTGGATTGCTATTTTTGAATTTATATGCTAATCTTTTCAGGCTCTATTCCCTGGCTTTTGGCTGTCGGAAGTCACAAAAGATATGTATAAAGTAGCCGAATAAGATAATTCTGCATTCTGCTTTGGGATATTTCTTCCAGAAAATTTATATCGATACGAATAAGATATGATCTTCTCGGCAGAAGAAGAAAAGGAGGGCATGTCATGCAACATTTACAAAAGGTGCTTAGAAGTTCCATGGTGGCCACTTGTTTTGTTTAGCGGTTGTGGCCACTTATTGCAATTCTTCACCTTTTGTTTGAATAGTTTAATTTTTAGTTTGCCATATTCATATGTAAATTTCAGAATATGAGTATAGTTATTTATATTTTGCAATTTTATCTTCCCTAACATATTACATGTATTGCCATCAGCATGAAGTTCTGTCACTCCAATCAAAGTTGCATTACTTGCACATTATTATTATAAATGTTTTTTGGTAGAAATTTCTTCCGTCAATAAAAGAGCCACAACATTTATGAAGACAAATGTTTCAAAATTTTATATGCTCTATTTCAAAATTTTATTTTTTTGTCATGTTTTTAATACATAATATTAAAAATAATCTCTTTAAAAATTCTGCCTATAATCTATTCCAGGTGGGAAATTTTATTTAACATATGGAGTTAAAAAATCCTTCTAACTTGAAATGTTTTACTTTTTCTTTTATTTTCTTTTTATTCTGTACATTCTTCTAAAATGATGGTGAAATGCTTAAAATATAATGAAATGAATAGCAAAATAACATAATTTATACCTCGTATGGTTCTAAAAAGATAGACACAAATGAGAAAATCACTCCAACAAAGTAAACGAGTTCATTAGGAAAACCCAATACACAACCAACAGAAGGATTTGCCTATTAAGCCATTCATCTTCATCAACATTTTCCATTGTAATTGATACAACAAAAACAACAACATCAAGCCATTATCCCACTACGTGGGGTCAGCTACTTGAATCCATTTTCCCCTTTGTGTCCAGTTAAGAGTCAAGCTCTCATTTAGATCTAATAAAGAAATGTCATTTATAATATATTCTAACCAAGTATTTTTAGGTCTACCTCTACCTTTCTTAACATAGGTTGAATCTAATATATCTACTCTCCTAACCGGGTCATCGAAAGGCTATCATTTTATGTGACCAAACCATCTAAGCCGACTCTCTTTAATCCTCTATGCCACTAGAGCTACTCCAACCTTTTACATATATGCTCATTTCGTATCCTGTCTCTAAGAGTAAAGCTACTCATCCACCTAAGCATCTTCATCTCTGCAACATTCAACTTGATATTATGCTTCTCTCTTAATGGACAACATTCTGTGCGATAAAGCATTACAGGTCTAACCACCATCTTATAGAATTTTCCTTTAAGTTTGAGTGGTACTTTTCTATCACATAACAAGCTTGATACATTCCTCCACTTTATCCATCCAACTTGAATTCTACTAATAATATCTCTATCTATTTCACCATCACTTTGAACAATAAACCCAAGATATCTAAAATGTGTACTCTTATTAATGACTTTATCACTCAAAGTCACAAACCCTCCACTAGATCTATTACTAAAAATTACACTCCATGTATTTGGTTTTAGATCTACTCAAACCAAAACCTTTAGACTCTAAGATTGACCTCCATAATTCAAGTTTATCTTCAACTCCCTCTTTAGTCTCATCAACAAGAAGAATATTGTCAGTAAAAAGCATACACCAAGAACATCCTCTTATAAATCTCTAGTAAGAACATCCATGACTAAAGCAAAAAAGATATGAGCTTAAGACTGATCCTTGATGTAATCCAACTAAAATTGGAAAATACTTGGTCAAACCACATTGCGATTGAACACAAGTAACAGCTCCAGCATACATATCCCTAATGACTTGAATATAAGCATATTAATCCCTTTCTTTTTTAGAACTCTCCATAGCATTTCTTTTGGAACTTTATCATATGCCTTCTCTAAATCAATAAATATCATATGAAGATCTTCCTTTTTCTCTCTATACTTCTCCATCAAACCTCTCAATAAATGTATGGCTTCCATAGTATATGTACCCGGCATGAATCTAAATTGATTTTGAGAAATATTAATATCACATCGTAACCTATGCTCCATAACTCTCTCCCATAGTTTTAAAGTATGACACATCAACTTAATTCCTCTATAATTCGCACAATCTTGTGCATCCCCTTAATTCTTAAAGATATGAATCAACACACTCATTCTCCACACATCTAGCATATTTTTAGTTTTCAAAATAATATTAAAAAGTTTAGTAAGACAAAAAATTCCTCCATCTCCTAAGCATTTCCACACCTTTATTAGAATATCATCAGGTCCAACGGTTTTCCTACACTTCATTTTCTTTAAAGCCTCTCTAACTTCAGTTTTAGTAATAAGCCAATAAAAATAACAATCTCTATTTTCATTTAGAGTGTTAAGGTCACTAAAGTCAATCGTATTTTCACAATCTTCCTTGAAAAGCTTAGCAAAATATTTAATCCATCTTTGTTGAATATCCTCTTCTAAAAAAATACTTTTTGATCTTCATCCTTAATGCACTTCACTTGAACTAAATCCTTACTACTCATATCTCTTTGTTTGGCTATCATATACATATATCTTTTTCCCTCTTTAGAATTTAATCTATTATATAAATCATTAAAAGTTAAAGTCTTAGTATTGTAGGATGTTTTTTTAGACCCCTTACGAACAACTTTGTATATTTCCCTATTTTTATAATTTTTTATATCTTAACTAATTTTTATAACATAGCTTCTTATTTTTTTATCTTTTCTTATTATTTTTACTATTAGAAGCTTTTCCTTTTTATACTCCAAGCACATCCTTTGCAACATTCATAAAATTACAAGCCACTATTTCACACATAACATTAGCTTTCTCATGCACCAACAAAATTTTAAGATCATGAATCTTACTCTCAAAGATATTTTTGTTAGAGTTCTTTAAATGCCACCATCTAATCCTAGAACAATAATATACTATATTTTTCATACTCTGCCCTTTCATCTTAAATTCTAAAATTAATAAGCAGTGTTGGGTACATCAACTTTCACTCAGATTAACATTACAATCTCTGTAATCTAAAAGATCTATTTTTCTTATAAGAAAATAATCAATCTGTGTTTTAATATATGTATTTTTATAAGTGATGAGATACTCTTCTCTTTTCTTAAATAAGATATTAATAATAACAAAATCATAAGCTAGAGCAAAATCTAATGTAGTCTTAGCACCTTCAGTAGTCGCTCCAAACCCATAGTCACCATTAATGCTTTTAAAATATTATACCTCTACCAACATATCCATTCAAATCTTCCCCCAAAAAAATCTCTTTCTTCAAGAGTTGTCTTTCGTATTAATTCTTCTAAGTCATTCCAAAATTTTAATTTGAGCACATACCCAAACCTACTTGATGAGCATAAGCACTTACAATAGTAATAATCTTAACATAAATAATAATCTTCAAAGCTATAATTCTATCTCCAATTCTATCAATTTTTATAATATTATCTTTCAAACTTTTATCTATTATTACACATACATCTTTTCTTGTACGACTCCTACCAGAATACCAAAGTTTAAATCCTAAATTATCAATCTCCTTAGCCTTCTCTCCCACTCATTTAGTGTACCGAATGCATAAAATATTTATCTTCCTATGAATCATAATATCAATTAATTCCATTAATTTACCTGTAAGGAAACCTACATTCTACGATCCTAATATAATTTTACTTTCATGGACTAGCTTCTTTACTCACATCCATCCATGATGTGGGAACATTTGCCTATTTAACACTACATCTAGGCGCTAATATAGTGACCCTTGCACACCGGCCCTTGAACACTTCTATTGCAATTGATACATCTCCAAAAATCTTCTTTATGAGACACAAATCTCAAGATATTTTTAAATTAAAAACTTTGAGATAGATTTTAAAAAATTAGCATGGTCAGCAAAAATATCGAGGTAAAAATATAATTTAGAAACTTTTAGGATTAAAATCATATCCATCTAAACTCTAATTTCTATAAACTTATAATCAAAATTAACATCTTGATAAGATGAACCCAAATATACCTAAGGTATTCCAATTTGAGTCCAAATAAGATCGATTCAAATACTTGAAGAACACTTAAAATTATTAGACAATAATTGGATGGCCAAATGATCTCCAAATTGAATCTAACGGCTCGACAAGAAAAACCCAATGGGCTCAAGATCACTCAATTTTGACATTATAAAAGAACTTAAACGTTGAATAAACACTTCATGATAAAGGGAATTAATATGTACCGCATGATAGAGTATTTTGGATTCTGGTTCAAATTACTAAATGCCAACCCAAAATTCATATAAATAGATCCTCATTCTCCACCAAAAGAGAGGAAGAAGGGATAGAACTAGAAAGCTCTCTTGTACTTTTTAGCTATCGCCACTGACAACCACCACCAGCTATTGTCCTCGACATTCAATGCCAACAATCACCGCCATCATCGTTAGACTCCTAGAAAGATCTAAAAATTTTGTTTAGTTTTAATTACTCAACTATGGACATCATAATTTTGTAATGCATATAAAAGAGAAGTCAGGCATTTTATTCTTAAAAAGTCCTCTTCTTTTTCAACTGAGAGGAATGAATGAATCTTATATCTTCTAATGTTTAGTTGATATTTAAACTGGGCCAGGCCCCATTATTTTTTTCCTTTTTTCAATTTTCTATAAAAACGTTTTGTCTTGTAACTTTTAGCTATGCGTATTGAATTTTTATACAATGATGAGACATACAACATACACTCTATAGACTCAAATATTTTAGCACATACTAAGTTAAAAATTAAAATTAGGACCAATAAAACTCTTATCTCAGCAAACTTATAACAAATTAAATGTATCAGCGATACAAACCCAATGATACAAAAATTGTTCCAATTTAAGCCCAAATCAAATACCAAAAGCATAATAAAAAACTTCAGGATATTATTTGGGTGACAAAATAATCTTTAAATATGACATATTTATATTCAAATCTAGCAGCTTGATTATACAAATTAGACAAGCCCAGGATTGTTTGATTTTGACATCATTTAAGCATCTAAATGTTGAATAAATAATCTTAATTGAGGGAAGCAATATTGGTCATCTGACAGAGTGCTCAAGATTTACCCCAAATATTCTTCATATTTATGGGGCATGCCACTTTGAAATCTATAAATAGGCTCCCACTTCCTGCATAGTGAGGGAGCATAAAGGGTTTATCCATTAGCTATAAATTCAATATAGAGCCTTGAGACTTGAAGAATACTAAAGCTCCACCCGAGCTCTTCCCTAAATAAAAACTTTGCTACTCTACCACTGCCACTAGAATCAAACCCTTACCTAGTCACCACCATAGGACATCACTTGGCCAACATTGTTAGACTTTTCCTATTTGACCATCATCATTAGACTTTCACCTATTGATAATAACCATTCAGCCTTCACCATTATTGTCATACCCTTCACCAGCAATCTGTCATCATTAGACCACTATCGTCCAGCTACAATCCACTGACTACCGTTGCTCTACTATGATCCTTAGACCATGGTCTCCAGATTACAGTCATCTAACTATTATAACCTAATTATGGTCCGAACAACCTTTATCACCTGCTGACTATGATTCTTGGACCATCATCATAAGGATTTGGTCCTCAAAATATCATCTCTTGACTACGGTCTTCAAAAGACCATCAATCGACTATGATACTCCTACACTGTTGCCCAACTATAAAAATAGAGTTTACAATTTTTAATTTTATATATATATATATATATATATATATAGACACACACTATAGAATTCTCTGATTACTGAAATATGAAGTGTCCATTCAAAAATTTCGATTACTGAAATATGAAGTGTCCATTCAAAATTTTCAATTCTCTTTTATGTCAAATTTAATAGTTAAACTAAATAATTTTGAGTTGCCCTGAAAATAAAAGAAGAATTTAAAATTGTGGCATCTAAAATAGTTATATATTATTTTATTAAAAATATTTATTGAAATTTTATTTCATTTTACTTATTCAGTTTTTACATTTCTCTTAAGTCACAAATTCTCCAACATTTAAGGATCTTTAACCATTGAGCATTTCTATCACCCTATTTCTAAGCCATTTAAGACTCAAAATGTGGAAATGTTAGTTAATAAATTTTCAACACGAACTTTTCACCAAAATATAAACCCACAATTGAACGAAACAACTCATGAACATTAAGTATTTCTGCTGGGTCATTCTTCCGTCTCTTAATCTTCTTCCTCACCCAATCTACTCTCTAACCCCATCATTCTCTAATTGACTTCAAATCCCTTAAGAAGCTAAGAATTTTGCACTATTTAGAAAATGACAATTTTTAATTCAAAGTTATTTTCTTGGATAATGTGTCTATTTATGCTTTGATGGATACCATCTGTTAAAATTTTTTTATATTTTCTAAGTGGTCTATTATGCTCATCTTCATTCATTAGGTTTGCCATTACTTAAATCTTTTTTATTTTTAGTTTTCTCAATTTTTAATTTTTTAAGAGATTTCGCTATCTAAAGATCTAAATGTAATGTGGACAATGGCTCTCTATAATGCATTCACAAATTAATATAATTATTAATATACCCTACTCACTCAAAAAATTATGACACAAAGTTCAGCCAGTTTGAAACAAATTCAGCTAAACACAACAATTTAGATAAATCCCTAAATAAGAAAAAATAGCAAAGCAAGACTAAATTTGTGATTTTGAAATAAAAAAACTTGTTGTCGATCCCCCACGTATGGCTTCATTTTGCTACGTAAATGCACATGCCGTTCAAGTAATATAATGAGTGAAAAAAGTATCATTTATATAGGGAGATAATATATTTGATCTTATGAGAAAAATTCTAATTTTATTAATCACAAGATTTATCATGCTTGTAGAAATTTCTTGTTGATTGCACAAAAATAACTGAAAAGTGTTTTAGGTTTTTCAATGGATAATAAACATTTTAATTTATGATTAATCTGATGAATATGTGTAGATTGATTTATTCACTAAATTGTGGAGTAGAGCATAAGTGATTCCTAGTCTATGGTGAGTTCATTGAAATCCTAATAAATGAATAATTACCTTATGTTAGGCTTCGTTTGAGACGGCCTTTTTACTACTTCTTAAAGCAGCTTTCTAGTACAAATATTTTAATTTTTGTATTAAAAAGTTGCTTTAAGAAGCATTAAAAAAGTCATCCCAAACGAAACCTTAGTCACTCCTTCACTGCATGATAAATATCTCATTAGAGATCCCAAAACTCCTAAAAGGCATATGCCTATGCTTTCAAGAATTCTATTCATGCTACTGTATATGTTCCACTATACCTCTATCAAGGTCAAAGTTTACTCCAAATACTAACTTTTGAGATGGCTAATCTACAATTAAATTAAGTTGAGAAGCATGAAATAACTGTTACACACCATTTAAAATATGGAAATTCTGAACTGGAGCATTGTGGCGCTCACAAGTGGGAGGCATCATGAAAGTGCCACTGCGGTGATAAGCTCTCTTGAATTTCTTAAATAATATAGTGCAACGGCGTTGAGGTGGCTCTACAGCATAAGACATATTTTACATACAGTGATGGGTCATGAGAGCGTCGCGATGCTAAGCACTGAAAAATATTTTTTTTAATATAATTTCTCCCCTCAACCTCCCAACTACCCTCATTTAGTTTGGCTTTCCAGGTAAGGGAGAAGGAGAGGAGAAGTAAGAGGGGAGAAAGTGGAGAGAGGGAACAAGGAGAAAGCTTATTCAGGTCATTTCTTTCCATCACTCCAATTAGGAAAAGTATTTGGATTGTGGTAGGTAACCCGAATTCAACTTCTATTTCCAATAATTTTGATTCCTCAAATTTTATCTCACCAAAAGTGATTAAAATAAATTTTCTCTTATTTTAATAATTTTCTATCATGTAAGTTTTGATATGTGGTAGATACCATCTTCCTGAGTATTCTATCTAGATGATATTGAAATTTCACTTTGTGATCTTGGTTATATTCTATTTTAACTGAAAATAGTAATATAATATTAATTATAAAATAATCAAGAAGTAATTTATTGTATTTAGACATGAAATATATGATATGCACATATTCAATGTTCATGTAGTTCAACATGCATTTTTTGTTTAATACAGGCATTCTGATGAATATATTAATTACTGTATTGAGTGTATATGATAATTACTATTATTCTTCACATGTTGGGATATATGAGAAAAAGGGCAAGAAAGGCTGGTTAGAAATGGTTGACTGATTCAGTTTGGCAGGAAATATATTATCATATATAGGAGGGAGAGTCAACAGGCTTTCCTTAAAATGAAAGATTTATGGTGTCACCATAATGATATAAAAAAGGAGGCATGAGAAGATTGATTGATATAATTCAATATGCCGACGGGCAAGAAGTGATGACTTCTTACAAAAAATATACATGACTAACTTGTGATATGTGATATGAGAATGATTCTTGTAGGATTGACCTACATGTCTGGATACAAAAAAAAAGATATCACTTTTAGCCATGTGTCCTATCTTTTCTATTTTGCTTACAATGATACATTTCTTGCATAAGTATCTATTAGGAGGAGCATATATAATAGATTGCACATGGACGTGACATGATATGATCCATATATAATGTAGAAAACGATCGATACAAGTAGGTGATACGACTAATAAGATTGATATGAGGGTATATGGTGTGTGTGTGTGTGTGTGTCTATATATATAATTATATAGCTAAGCTTGTTTAGTTGAGACTGAGCTCGAGCTCAAGCTCATTTCTAAGCTCGAGCTCAACTCGTTAAAAAATTCATTGGCTCAAGCTCGAATTGATTGCTCAGCCTCACCTAGAAAGCTCGAGCTCAACTTGATTGTTGAGCTCAATTTTTAGTTTTAAATTAATTTTTTTCTTTTTTTCTAAATTTTTTTTATTTTTTTTCTAAATTTTATATTTTAATATAGAGTTAATTTAAAATTATTTTAAAATATTATATAATGCTAATTTAAATTCATTATTAAATACATTTTTATTTAATCAAGCGACTCAATGCGCTTTCATGCCGAGGCAGGCTTGAGCTTGAGCATAGGTTCGAGATCGAACTTATGGCTCGATAATCTTGACTAGTGAGCTCATTAACGAGTCGAGCTCGAGCAGCTTACGAGCTAGCTTGGTTCACTTACACTTCTACAAATTACTATTCATGAGATATACAGTTATATAGAACGCTATTACTCATATGACCTAAGATTGTTCACAATGACTATTGCATGTTTTTTATACTTATATGTTAATATTAATATTGACTGAATGATTACATCAATATTGTTTATACTTTCTTACAACAATTTTAGTGATAGGTTTTGATAACTTACTAAGTTGTTACCTAATTCTATGGTTTTATATATTTTTTAGGAAGGCCACATGATCTAGTAGAGTGAGGAGAACAAGATTTAGGTTTCCCTTCATTTTTATATATTTTTAATTATTTTATAATCAAGAGTAGAACGATAGATTGATTGACGTATGGTTGGAACTCCTGATTACTGTAAATGAATTTGAGGAATAAGTATTGCTTTACATTTTTATGTATATGATTATTAGTTTCTTATGCTAGAATGAATTTTATTAACAGATCATTAGTAGCTCTGATAGTTCAATTAGAGGTTAAAATAAGCAATTCCACCAAATTTGATAATAGGGCTAGACATATGGCAATTTGGGGTTATGATGTTGAGGTCATAGGTGCTACAACGCCAAGCTGTCTATTTTAGGTTAAACGTAATAACTTTTTAATGCACAATATGCCAAAAATAAACACTATAATTTTACCAAAAATTGCCTTGGTCGAGTATGAATATCGAGGTATCTAAGATTTGAAATTTTCTAAAGTAAAGATTAGGACTGATCGAACTCCAATCTCAGCAAACCTATAGTCAAACTGAACATAAAGATGATATGAATCCAACGACAAAAAAAATGGTCTAATAAGCCTAAATGTGCCCAAATCATGGACCCAAACACAATTAAAAGTTTTATGATATTAATAGGGTGACCAAATAATATCCAATTATATATGCTAATAGTCGAATCGAGCAGCTTGATGAGATAGATCCAAAAAGACAAAGATTGCTTGATTTTAGCACCGTTTAGGCACCAAAATGCTAAATAAATGAGAGTTGATCAATAAAATTAATACTAGTTATCTGATATAGTGCTCCATATTTGCCTCAAATTTTTTTCATATTTACATGGCATGCTAGTCTCAAATCTATAAATAAGCCTCCACTCTCTATATGATGGGAGAGATTAGAGGCTTAAACCATTAGTTGGAGATTCAATAGAGAGCTATGAGACTTGAAAAATCTTGAAACTCTACCCGAGCACCACCACCGGTGAAAACTCTGCCTGGCATTCACCATCAAAACTCTACCCTATTTCCTCCATTGGACCTCCTCGTTTCTGCCACCTACGAACCTTCTCCTGGCTGCTATCGATGGATGGCCATTCTGTCTCCTCCATGGAACCTCAACAAGGCCACCTTCAATGGACCATCACTCTATTGACACTATTATACTTTCCTGACCGACCAACATCGTCAGAATTTCACATGCTAACAATAACTTAAAACCTTCATCAACCGACTGCCAAACCTTTGCTTCCTAAAATTTATTGTCAAACCTTTCACTTGCTAACCTCAGTTATCAGGCCACCATCACCCAACTAGAGGCCTCCTACCACAATCCTCGGACTATTGTCCTTAAACCATAGTCCTCTGACCATCTTCAACCTAGGGGTGTCAATAACTAACACGACCCGAAAACCCGACCCGAACCCGACCCGAAAAATTCGGGTTCGGGTCAACCTGTTAAATAAACGGGTCGAGTTCGGGTGTATTTTCTGGACCCGTATAGAATTCAGGTCAGGTTCGGGTCAACCCGTTAACCTGATGTTGACCCGAAACCGATACGCATTAAGAGGCTTTAATGCGCTTTTGGGACTTAAAGTTGACGCGACTCCGAGTCTTCAGGCTTCAGTGAAATTTTACAAGGGTCGAGGGGCGAGGGTAGTGGCCGCAGGGCTGTCGTTTTAGGGATTTTTGAGTTAGGGTTTCTCCCGTTCTCCATTTCTCACCGCAGCTCGCAGCAAGCACCATTTGGAGTTTGGATTTCTTCCATGGCTCTACTCTCCAGCAGCAGCAGTTAGGCTTCCCACCTCACCCTACGCTAATCAGCCATGGTCTGTATTCTGTAATCATAAAACTCATGTATAACTTTGGTTTCAGTTTATGACCTTCAATTTTGCCATTTTGCTGAGTTTCAGACCTTTCGGTTTCTGATCTACTCTTTCTTTTTTTCACACTTTATGTCTTTATCCATCTAGATTTTGCGATTTTGAAGTGAAGTTGAAATGCATTTGTAGATTAGGGTTTTTTATGTTTGTTGTTTTAGATATTGAAAGTTGAAACACTAAGTGAGTATTTTTTTTGATGTAAATCAATTCAGATTTCCTCAGGTTGCCAGAATGGCTCGTGATGTTTTGTGCATTCCAATCTCTACTATTGCATCCGAAAGTGCTTTTAGCAATGGTGGTAGACTTCTAGACCAATATAGAAGTGCATTGAAACATGATATTGTTAAAGCATTGGTTTGCACAAAAGATTGGTTGTATAGTGACCAAGGTAATAAAATTGTCATAGACTCATACTACACATATGGTTTAATTTTAATCTAATTTATATTTCAACTAAGCTTTCTATTTACCTAAGTTGTTGTTTTGTTAATAGACATTAAAGACACTAAGCTTGATGTCGTGACAGAAAACATTATTGGCTTAGATTTGGAGGGAAACCAAATGGGAGATGTTAATGGGTCAGAGAATTTAGCAGTATAAAGATTAGCTGTAAATGTTTTGTAACATATGAGAGCTGTTGTTATGAAGAAGTGGCTACTGTCCTAGTGCCCTGCCATGTTGGCCTGCCGGTTGCTGTTGCTGCTTGTGGTTGTGGGCTTTCTTTTCTTAATGGTTGTATGATTCGGTTATATTCTGGAATTTTCGGCTGGAGGTGTTTTTCTGGACTTCTGTTATATTCTAGAAATTATGTGACATTTCTGTTTCTGGAATCTGGACATTATGTGATTTACTTTTAACTCAAAGGTTGTATGATTCAGTTTTAATGTTTTATGCTATGATATTGTATTATTGTGATTGACATAATCTGGAAAGTTGTATTGTGGAGACTTCCGACTTCTGTAGTTATGCTGATGGTTATGTTGGGCCGTTGGTTGCCACTTGCTTAGTTGCCTGCTTGCGGCCTGCCTTGTTGCCTGGTTGGTCACTTGGTCGTGTCTTCTGTTGCTCGGTTGCTGGTAGTTTTTTATAATGATATGGCGATGATGAAGAACCTGCTGAAATAGAATAGTGGCAATACATAAATAACAATGTTATGCAACCAGGTTAGAAATTGAGGAAATAAGATTTATTTGGTATGAGCAGATACTATTTCATTGAATAGATACTAAATTTATGAAATCTCTATTCTTAATTTATAATCTTGGAGGGCATATTTTTGAAATTATTGCAGACTTGCATATGATGATTCTTCATTTTTTAGTAGGTTCATTTTGAGCCGGTGAGCGGTGAGCCCTAACGCATTGAGCTTCTTGAGGTTGTGGCTTTTTTTTTGTTGGTTTATTGATTCTGGCATTCTGCTGAGATTTAGCAGATGTTCAGTCAGACAAAATCATAAATTTGGTAAAGAAGTTGACTACTTGAGCTGCTGAGCAATTGTATTTGTAATTGTCAATTGTTATGTATTATAGAAAATTTGTGTATTTACAGTTTGAAAAAGTTATAATTGTTTTATAATTTTGAATGTATTTTTTAAATGTATAGATATAAACAAATTTTAATTTTATTCGTTTATTGTGCATTTTGCATTCAGTATTTTATAATTTATGCAATTTCTCTTTTTTAATCTAAAAAAATAGCCAAAAAAATAAACCTAAACGGGTTGGTGGGTCTGGTCCGGGTGCAATAAGTGGACCCGTTTAGCTAAACGGGTCGGGTTTGGGTCAACCTGTTTAGCTTCGGGTCAATTCGGGGCCCGAACCCAACCCGTTAACCCGAATTGACACCCCTACTTCAACCTACTAAAATCAGTATAACCTTTGTCACCTACCAACTACAGTCATCGAACCACCATCACTAAATTACGGTCCTCCAACCATCATTGTTTGATTATGGTTCTTCTAACCTCTGTCACAGGATGATAATGATCCTTGAACCACTGCCACCCAACTGCAGTCCTCAGACCAACATTGCTTGAATATGGTCCTTGAACCTCCATCACTCAACTATAACCCTTCCAACCTTTGTCGTTTGCTGACAATGGTCCTTAAACAACAGTCACCTAACTACAATTATTTCAATCTCTATAGCCCATAGCCTACAGTTCTCATACCACCATATCTTGACTGTAGTTCTTCAGAACTCTGTCACATGCCAATTATAGTCCAACCAAGGTCGACCACCAATTATAATGCTCAAACTTCCATCGCCTGCCTACTATAGCCCTAGACCATCTTTTTCAAACTACAATCCTTTGACCAGCGTTGCCTCAATACGGTCCATCTGACCTCCATCACCCACCGACTGTGATGCTTCTAATGTTCGTTGCCCACCGACTGTGATCCTCATACCACTATTGCCTAACTACAGTCCTTAGACCTCCATCATCACTAAAGTACGGTCCTTCGATCACAGTTGCCTAACTATGATCCTTCGACCATCATTGCCTAACTATGGTATGTTGACCACCATTGTCCGATTATGGTTTGTTCAATCTATGTTGCTAAACAATGGCCCTTTTGACCCTTCAAGGTATATAAGAATTGGAAAATTCTAAAATAAATATTAGGACCAATTGAACTCCAATCTCAGCTAACATATAGTCAAACTTAACATAAAGATGATATGAATCCAACGACAAAAAAATGGCCTAATCCAAGACCAAATGTGCCCAAATCATGGACCCGAATATAATTAAAAAATATATGATATTAATAGGGTGACCAAATAATATCTAATTATATATGCTAATAGTCGAATCGAGCAGCTTGATGAGATAAATCCAACAAATATTGCTTGAATTTAGCATCATATAGGCACCAAAATGCTATATAAATGATTTGTTATCAATAAAATCCATACTAGCTATCTGATATTGTGCTCCATATTTGCCTCAACCTTTCTTCATATTTATAGGGCATGCCATTCTCAAATCTATAAATAAGTATCCACTCTCTACATGATAGGAGAGATTAGAGGCTTAGACCATTAGCTGGAGATTCAATAGAGAGCTCTGAGACTTGAAAAATCCTTAAACACCACCCGAGCACTACCACCGATGAAAACTCACTTTGGCATTCACCATCAAAACTCTACCCCATTCCCTCTATCAGACCTCCTCCTATCTTCCACCTACAAACCTTCGCCTGGCTACCACCGATGGATGACCATTCAGTCACCTCCATCAAACCTCAACAAGGCCACCTTCAATGGACCATCACTCTGTTGACACGGTTATACTTTTCCTGACCGACCACCATCGCCGTACTTTCACATGCTAACCGTAACTTTTCAAACTTCATCACCAGACTGCCAAACCTTTGCTTCCTAATATTTATTGCCTAACCTTTCACTAGCTAACCTCCATCATCAGGCCACCATCACCTAACTAGAGGCCTCCTACTTCAATCACCAGACTATGGTCCTTAAACCATAGTCCTCTGACCATCATCAACCTACTACGATCAGTATAACATTTATCACTTGCAAACTACTGCCTTGAACCACCATCATCAAATTATGGTCCTCTGACCATCATTATTTGACTATAATTCTTCCAACCTTTGTTGTAGGCTGACAACTATCCTCTGACCACTGTCACCCAATTGCAGTCCTCAGACCAACATTGCTTAAATACAGTCCTTGAACCTCCCTTACCCAATTATGGCCCTTCCAACCTCTGTCACCTGTTGACAAAGGTCCCTGAACCTCCGCCATCTAACTTTGGTTCTTTCAATCTTCATAGCCCGTAGACTATAGTTTTCAAACCATGATATCTCAACTGTAGTTCTTTAGAACTCTATTGCCTACCAACTATGGTTCTCCAAGAAAGGTTAGCCACCAATTATAATGATCAAACTTCCATTGCCCTCCTACTACGGCCCCAGACCATCTTTTTCAAATACGATCCTCTGACCATCATTGCTTCAATACGGTCCTTCCGACATCCATCACCCACCGACTGTGATGCTTCTAACATTTGTTCCCCATTGACTGTGATCCTCGAATACCATTGCCCAACTACAGTCCTTAGACCTCCATTGCCAGAGTACAGTACTTCGATCACAGTCACCTGACTATGACCTTCAACCAACGTTGCCCAACCACGATATATTGACCACTATCATCCGATTATGATTTGTTCGATCTTTGTTGCCTGACTATTGTCCTTTTGACACTTCAACCCCCCCAGAGGCCTATGTATAGATTTTTTTAGAGTAACAAGTCCGTAAGTATACAAAAAATCCAGAACACACCCTCAGACAACCCATATGATTCTCTTGATCATCGAGTATTCATTTAAAATTTAAGTGCCTTAACTATGTTATAATTAAGAGATTATGGGATCATTGGATTAGTTTAGTCAAGACTCTTGATTCAACTATAAGAATGCCAAATGGAGGTCATTTAGTCTTCCAAGTAATGTCTTGAAAGTTTAGAACTATATTTTAGGATATTGATGCTTGCACATTCAAGCACGTACTGTATCACTTTGGGTATCTTTGAGCTCCAGTTGTTGAAATGTTCAATTCAACTATATGATTCCTGAAATCAAAGTTTAGATGGTCATGAATTTAATTTTAGAAGTTTTAAATTTAAATATGCTGCAAAATTTATGGCCAATTAATATAATTTTTTATAATATACCGTTGATACTTGACTTATATTAATACATTTAAGTTTTAAAATATTATGATATATTATAAAAATATAGTTTAGATCTCTTAATATAATATTTAAGTTTTAGAATTTTAATCAAGTAGATTTATACTTGAATAAATTTTAGACTTCATATATATATATACACCACAGAATTCTCCCATCAATGAAGTAAAAAGTGTCTATTGAAATTTTTCAAAAGGTAGATTTTTGTCAACATTAATTGCTGAGTACTATTCCCTTAAACTAAATAACTTAGATTCTTCCAGAAAAAAAAAGAGGAGATTTTTTAATTATGGTATCTAAAGTAGTTACATATTATTTTATTAAAAATACTAATTATAATTTTTATTTTATTTCACTTATTCCGATTTAACATTTCCAAAGGTGATGGTGGTACCGATTTTGCTATATATGTATAAACAATATTTCATACTTTTTTTCTATTTATGAGCCTCAAATTCTCCAACATTTAAGGATCATTCACTGTTGAGCAATTTCCATCACCCTATTCATAAGCCGTATAAGACTCAAAATATAAGACTGTAAGTTAACAAATTTGAACATGGATATTTCAAAAAAAAAATTAAATCCACATTAGATCAGAACTACACGTGAACATTAAGTATTTTTGCCTTTTCATTCATCCCTCTCTTAATCTTCTTCCTCAACCAAGCTTCTCTCTAACTCTATCATCCTCTAATTGACTTCAAAACCCTCAAGAAGTTTAGTTTTTATTAATTGCTTACACGAATAATTTTTCAATTAGGGCCAAATCAATTTTCAAATGCCAACGTCATCTAAGCTGCTATTGGGAAAGGATGATCCTGCAAAAGCAGTTATGCAAAGGACAGTGGTCGATAAAAATGATCGGCGAAAGAAGTTTTCTTTTTCTTTATCTAGCAAGGAGATCGAAGAGGACTTCAAAGCATTCAAGGGGATAGAGCCTAATTAAGACACTCGATTCAACAATAAGAATGCCAAATATGAAGATCATTTAGTCATCCAAGTAAAGTCTTGAAAGTTTTGAACTATATTTTAGGATACTGATCCTTGCACATTCAAGCACGTATTGGACGACTTTTGATATCATTGAGCTCTTCTTGTTGAAATGTTCAATTCAACTATTTGTTTGTTGAAATCAAAGTTTAGATGGTCATGAATTTAATTTTAGATGTTTCAAATTTAAATATGCTGCAAAATTCATGCCCAATTAATTAATTTTTTATGACACATCATTGATAACTGATACTCGGCTTATATTAATACATTTAATATCATATATTATAAAAGTAGTGTTTAAATCTTTTAATATAATATTTAAATTTTAGAATTTTAATCAAGTACATTTATACTTGAATAAATTTTAGATATATATATATATATATAACCTTTGATTTTTTTTTCCTATTTATGAGCCCCAAATTCTCCAACGTTTAAGGATCATTAACCGTTGAGCAATTTCCATCACCCTATTCATAAGCCATATAACATTCAAAATACAAGACTTAACATATTTTGAACATGGTATTTCACAAAAATATAAACCCACAATAGATTAGAAATACACATGAACATTAAGTATTAATGCCTTTTCATTCATCCATGTCTTAATCTTCTTCCTCAACCAAGCTTCTCTCTAATCCTATTATCCTCCAATTGATTTCAAAACCCTAAAGAAGTTTTTATTAATTGCTTTCATGAATAATTTTTCGATTAGGGCCAAATCAATTTTCAAATGCCAATTTTGAAAGATAAGGAAGTGACCAGTGAGAGGTTAGAAGAGCTTGCTGACTCCTCAACGTCGTCTAAGCTGCTATTGGGAAAGGACGATCCAGGTAAAGCGGTTATGCAAGGGACAGTGGTCGATAAAAATGATCGACGAAAGGAGTTTTCTATTTCTTTATCTAGCAAGGAGATCGAAGAGGACTTCCATGCATTCGAGGGGGCAAAGCCTAATCCAAATCCTAAAATGAGAGCCAAAATCGTGCAAAAGAAACTTGATGTAAGTAGAATTTCATATTCTGAGCTGATAACTCCCTTCTTGTTGTATTTATTTCTTTTTTTTTTTTTCCTACTTAAGATAAATTTTGTTGTATTTGGAGTAGTTTGGATATCTATTTTTGAATTTATGTGTTCATCTTTGCAGGCTCTATTCCCTGGCTCTGGGCTGTCAGAAATCACAAAAGATATGTATAAAGTAGTTGAATGAGATGATTCTTTATTCTACTTTTAGATATTTCCACCAAAAAATTTATATCGATAAGAATAAGATATGATCTTCTTAATAAGATATGATCTTCTTGGCAGAAGAAGGAACAGAGGACAAGTCATTCAACATTTATAGCTTTTGTTTGAATAATTTTTTAGTTTGCCATATTCATGCGCAAATTTCTTAATAAGACTATTGGAATTTACATTTTGCAATTTTATCTTCTCTAACATACTACCATCAGCACGAAGTTCTAACAGTCTAAAAAGTGGCCCACTTTTCATTTCATGTAAAAGAATTGATAAAGAATAATGTTCAACTCAAGATGTATAATAATAACTTTAGAGCTGTAAGCCAAAAAGATAAAAAGTAAAAAAGCATTAAAAAGCTGTAAAAACAGCAAAACCCAAAAAACAGAAAGAACACTGAGTGAAGGACTGCCGGACCGGAGAACTGGTTGCTTGAAAGAAGCCAGAGACCATCCATGGAGCAAAAACCGCAGCGGCAAAAGCTAAGAAATTACTTGCACTTTGTAATTCCAACATTTATGACGACAAAGGCATGAGTTTTGGTGGAAACATTCAAACGCTCTGAGGCAGTTTTGTATATCATCTTGATCAGCTGGTTGTGAGTTTTCGCTATCAAATAAGAGATTTTGGATTGGAGTCTTATGTATGTGATGTGTATATGAGTTTGACTTAGACCTAAATGTCAAAAAAAGAAAAATTATCATTGAAGAGCTAAAAAAAAGTCTTTCACATGGACCACTTGTCCTTATGCTCTATTGCAAAATTTTATTTTATTTTTTCACGTTTTTAATAAATAATTCTAAAAATAATATCTTTAAATTTTTGGTCTATAAAATACAAGGACAAATTTTGACTATTGTGTTAAGGGTGCAAACGAGTCGAGTCGAGCTTGGACTCGAGCTCGACTCGCGAGCTAAATCCCGAGCTCGAACTCTATTCGTGCTCAAAATGTGAGCTCGAGCTCAACTCATTACATTGAATACGAGCTAGTGAGCAGCTCACGAGCCAAATCTGCGAACCCTTGGTCCGCCTTCCGTAGTTCACAAGCGAAGGGGCAATTCACCTTCTGCAGTTCGCACGCGAAGGTGCTGTTCGAACTTCACACACGAAGGCACGGTTTGCCTTCCGCCTTCCGTAGTTCACACAAGCAAATGTGCTTCCGAAATTCACACACGTAGATGTGCTTCCACCTCGCCTTCTGCCATCCACATTTACTCAAGCCACTTGAAAAGTAATCGAGCCGAGCATCTTGTAGATCAAACAAGAGCTTGATAATCCAACGAACTCCAAAATTTTGCTCAAGCTCAAGCTTGAGCTCAAAACTTAATAAGTTCGGCTTGCGAGCCCGTTAATGAGTTGAGCTCGAGTCGGCTCGGCTCCCTTGTACCCCCATCTTGGGTATCTACTTAAACACTAGAAATTTTAAGCAAACTTTTGTTGAACTAACATAGCTCTCGGTGACAACTGAGATATCATATCTACTTGATAATGATTAAACAAGAACAACAAATCTATTCCAGGTGCGAATTTTTATTTAACAGATGGAGCTAAAAAAAATCCTTCTAACTTGAAATATTTTATTTTTTCATTATTTTTCAGTACTTTCTTCTAAAATGATGATGAAATGCATAAAACATAACGATATGAATATCCAAAGAACATACATAATTTATACATCGTATGGCTCTAAAAGATAGGCAGAGGGGAGAAAATCACTTCATCAACAAAATAAATGAACAAGTTCATTAGGCAAAACCCATACACAGCCAAGAAAAGGATCTGCCTTTTCTACTCCTCTAGAATCCAGTGATGCTCCTCCTCGAGACTACTATTTTACTCCCAGCTCTCCCTCTTCGACCTTCTTCCTCAACTCTGAACACAGATCCCTTCGAAATCTCCTTGATCTGATTGAAACCTGAGAAGCTCCTTCTCATGGGGAACAGCTCCCCTGCACGGCCTTTCTTCGCTTCCATTCTGCCCACAGACACACTGCCCACCTTCCTCAGATCGAGCTTCGGCGCCAATGGTGGAGGTGGAGTCATGGCTGTGTCAAAATTCAGTGCCATTGTAGGCGATGGCTTCCTGTTCTCCTTCCTAAAGGTCTTGGAGCGATCAACAGAACAGGAGAATGATGTTCGCTTTAGCGGCAATGGAAACGGAGTTGATGAGCTCATGCTTGCTATTTTCATCCGGATCTTCCAGTCTCTGAGCTCGGAGTAGGTGGAGTACATGGGACCTCTGCGAAACGGCTTTAGAACCTGAGGGGGAGTAAGAGGAGGTGGCTCGACTGGTTCGAGATCTGGGAACATAAGGTTATGTTGGTGGTGACTGCGATCCGAGGTTTTTGAAGCAGAGAATTCCGCCATGGATGGAAATCTCTGCTTTCTCCACTTTGTATTAGGACAACCAACGGTCGGAACTTTTATTTTGGAAAGGGCATAGATGACGAAGGGGGAGATCATGGAACTGTAAGAGAGAGATTTGGGGGTATTTATTCAAATCTCGAGTCCAAACGGCTAGATTGTTTATTGTATTCTGATTGGACTTTAGGACACAATGAAATTATGCAAGTCATATAGAGTAAGTCATATAGAGTGAGCTTAAAATTTATTAGATTTATTTTATTAAATTAACATTAAAATATAATTATTAATTTTTAAAATAATTCTAATATAATTTATATCAGACTATTCTAACAAAAAAAAAATTTTATTTCAGAAAAAAACATTGTCTCACAAATCACAATGTCCATATACAAACAATATTGTGAGGTCAAATTATAAAAAGATGCATATTTTAAATGAAAATACTTATAAAAAATAGGTTTATCAATTAATTTAAAAAAGAGTAAATACGGAGGATGCAATTCAGGTTTCTAATGAAACTCGAACATCAAACCCGATTTCAATAGAAATTGGATAAACAAAATAGAATCCGGAGTTTGTTTATTCCATTTATGATCAAACTTTTAAGGCTCTGTTTAATTTTTTTAAGCAATAATATAAACTTATATTAAATAAAAAATTTTGTAAATAAAAGCTTAAACTTACCATTACAAAAATTGCTATGTATATTCAATTGATAGACTCAACTAAAGAATCAAATCTAATGTAGTTCAGAAAAAAAAAACACAATGATTAAGTAACAATAAAATGAAACACTTTCATCCATGCATACAACAATCATGATCAAATGGTCCTAAATTGACCTCTGGTAAAAAGCTTCAACACCCAGCACATCTGCACAGTAGAAAGAAAAAGGCTATCAGCTCATGAAGCCATGATAAAAGGCTGTGTAGGTTTGAAGGAATTGAAAGTGAAGAAAATTTTGATATAATTACATACATAACATTTATTTTTAATATATTAACAGAATTAATATATGATTATATTCATTTACAGTAATACCATCTAATTATCAAATAGCACAATAAAAAATCAACTTTTAATTCTGGCTTTCATTAAACTTTTTTTCAATTTATTACTACACACATTAACATACATTCTATTACTTATATTTTTAGAATGATATGTTGTAATTGATCATGCCATTCCTTGCTACAAATATTAAATTAATGAATTATTTAATATTAAATTAATAAATTATTAAATAATGTAATTGTAATGGTAAAAATAATTAAAATTTAATATAAATTTAAATTATATATATATATATACACCCCTTAAAAAATGTTTAACCTTCATCAACTTATTATATTCATCAGTAATTCAAGAACTTCTTATTGCTTATAAAGTAACAGTAATTTTTATGAACGTTCAAATCTTAGATGAACTGGTATTTTGTAAATATTTTGATGAACAAGTCAGGTATGATAAATATTGTGTTAACATTTGAATACAGATATGGCAGATCAGGGTGGTAGATCTCAATCGCCATCGAGAAGCTCATACAGTCGCTCAACCCTAGTCTGAGCAAGCAGAGGATACTTATGTTCTGAGCATCGCTGCACTAGGTGTTGCCCATAGGGCCGCAGCTCTGGATCAGGTATGATTTCATATGTTTTAAGCAAGCATTTTATTAATTATAGATCATGAATCTGTCATAATTTCATTTAAATTTATAGGCTTCACTGTTACTGGGGGCTGTTCACCTATATATGGCATGAGAGTGGCCAGTTGTGTGCCGACAATTCATTTTTATGCACTATATCTTATTAGAAAGGATCTGATCAGGCACATACATTATGTTAGACTGGACCATTATCAGATTATTGTGCTTGTCAAGTGATGGTGCCCTTCAACAGACACGTTCCATTTGTTTGAGGGGAAATGACCATCACCCTACAAGATGTGCAAGTTTTGTTCGGACTTAGGGTGGATGGGGATGCCATTGTCGGGCCACCAATTATGGGAGTTGGTCAGTACACACCCAGATCCGAAGACCGTATACCACCACCATGCAGATGAAAATGTGCAGGGTACTTTTGATATGGGGCGTTGATAGATCAAATCTATGATGCCACTACGCTGGTTGCTATGGACCTCCTACAAAGAATCTTATAATGACTTGGATCCTAATGTATTCATGCAGCATATTAGAGCATATATTTTATACAAGATTGGTTGCTTCCATATGCTAAATTGCTCAGGGTCGCATGTATCAATACAGTACCTACCACTTATGGAAGATTTGATGTAATTTCATAGGATATCACTGGGTAGTTTGGTCCTCACAAACTTTTATAGAGAATTATATTTGGCGATGAAGCCCACCAGGTTGCATATTGCTGGATGTTTACCACTACTGCAGGTTAAATCTTGAGAGCAACCGCATGTTGGTAAAGTGACACTTCAATTGCAAAGTTTCTCTGATATTACTAAAAAACCTCTTGGTTACAGGTATAATTTATTGTTACATTTATGTGAATCACAATCTAATCACTATTCATTCCGAACAATTAAACATCCTTTTACATATAGGTAGGCCGAGGAACGTTTGCATGAGGTTTCATCTGGGAACTTATTAACTTATTGGGATGAGCTAAACGGACTTCGATAGAGCCAGGTAGGATGGTAGATCAAGTTATGCAAGCATAGAATTTTTAATTGCATGAAAACTCATTCAATCGAACCCTGTCTCAACCGGTTACAATGACACCATACACTGAGGAAGTCATTGCGCGGCTACCTCTTATATGTCATGAGTCATCAGGGATATGTAGAGCACGAGTCCTGTTGATTAGCTGGAAGCGGGTTGAGTGGCACATGGTAAATCAGGTGATGTGCCAATTCAGTGGTGTCCATACCACAAACGTACGACCCATCAAACAAACCTTCAAGCGAGTTGTGGGTGTGGAAGAGCTAATATTGATAAGACAATGTATCATTAGAATCACATAAATCTATGAAATAATATGCACACACACATCATTCTAGTTATACCACTAGAGGGAAATGGAAGGGAGGAGTTATCCATATACATGAGATGGTATCGGTCGTGGGCTTCCCTGTATATACTGAATGTTCCACAACAACCTCCAGAGATTTTCTACCCTAGGTCTCGAGGTGAGCGGATGATGGTAAGTAAGGTTGCTTCAGAAGTTCAAGTTATTTGATTAGTCATACTTTAATGTAATATTGGATTGTCTAAAAAAGACTGATTATATTAGACATACCCGGCATATTACTCACCCATTCGTTGGTCAACATGGGGAAGTGCAAGCTCGATGCAGCAGGCACTCGACGATTGTGATGAGACGCATTCCAAGCTTCTGGCTTCTTTATTCATTGACTACATCTTGCTTGATTCCACTAAGGAGCATAGGAGACAACGGTCCAACATAAATCATGATGAGCCTTAAATGTCAAGGTGGTTTACATCAGATGCTCCGTCAATAATAATGGGGGAGAGCAGTCATACAAGAGTGACATATGAACCAGCGAGACAGTCAATATATGCGGGGTCTAAATAGTTCGTTGCGTCATCACAGTTTGTTACAGGACTTCCTATCATGATGGGGGGGGGGGGGGGGGGGGGGGCTTAAGGGTAGGATCATCAACACAATATTGGAATTAGTATGGCCTACAATGAGGTAGTAGTGCTTCTGCATACCAGACAGATACTCAAGCATCGCAAGAAGTGCCGCTACACATGTCGGGTATGCAGATCTCGGCATGGATGAATTCATTCGGATTGCCACATTCTCCTACATAGTAGGATGAGCTCCTCAACCCAACTCAACCACCACAAAGCACTACATACTTAGAGGGAGAAGGTAAAGATGCTGCTGAGGCCCAATTAGATCCGAGGACAAGCTGACTACCTGATAGGTACACACCATGGAGTACAATCATCCCCAAAAATAAGAAAAAGTAGGGGAGAATATTAACATCATGTATTTGTGTTGACATAATCGGCCCATATATCTTATTTCTATGATATGAACTTCGCTTTTGTTTTGATTAATTGCAAATTAATTTACATAAATAGAATAATAATAAGTTAATTTAAATATTAAATAATAAAGTAAATGTTAAAATAATATTACTGCTACTAGTACAATAAAAATTATATTTTAAACTAACATAATTAATCTATAATATGCTATTAAGTTAATATAGTTTATTTCTAATGTGTTTAAATCATATTGTAATTATTTATTTAAATATATAAAAAATTATATACATAGTACAAATTATTCACAAATGAATTTGCAATTATTTTATTTTAATTAAATTTAAAAATACAACTAAATTTATAAATAATATACTATTTAAATTTTGTCAAAAAAACTTAATACTCATATAGTAAACTAAAATAATTATTATTAATTTAAATCTTAAGTTAAAAATTTATTAGCAAGTAGTTCACTTAACTTAATCTTATTAATAATGAACTGGTAAATAAAAAAAATTATACTCGCTAAACAAATTTTTTTTAAAATATTAAAATAATATATATATATATATATATATATATATATATATATATATATATATATATATATATATATATATATATATATAAAAGATATTTTTAATCTAATTTAAATATCGCTAAATTACGGTTTATAAGCAAACAAAGAAAAATCGCGTAATAGAAACTGTAGAATTAAAATATGGTTCTACGGAAATCGGAGAATGAATTTCCGGTTTTTACCTAAACCGGACAACAAAGTTCCAATTTCAATTGAAACTGGATAAGTAAGCTCTAGTTTCGTAATTTAATCCTCGGTTTTATGACCATTTGAATACGGCTTTCTTCTCCGTATTTGCTTCTTTTTAATTTTTTTTGTAACACTGTTCCTTAAATAAAGTTAAGTTTTAAACACGCACCTTTTTATAAATTGGTCATATTGTGATGGGCTTGATAACTATTGAATTTGGTTTGAGATTAGTGCAATAAAATTCTTCATATGCAATATTAATCTTAAAATAAATCTAATAATTTTTAAGTCCATCTTTAAAAAATTTATATCAGACTATCCTATTATAATTTTTTTATTTCAAAATTAAAAAAAAAATTATCAAAAATATCCTGATACAAATTATATAAAATTAATCTTAAAAACTATAGAATTTATAATAAAATTAGTACAATATGAATATTTTAAATGTATCACTAATCTCAATGTAAATCTAAAGGGATGGCCTAATTAATATAATTATGATAAAAAATGCTAAGGGCTTAAAAAGCAGTTACTATTGTTTAGTTGTCTTTTTTAATTGTGGTGATAATTGCACGGAGAAATAATCCTCGTTTGAATAGGAGATTTCGCTTTGAAATAATTGGAATTGAATTTTGACATTTCTCTTTTAAGGAAATTATTTTAAAATTTAAACTATGCTTGGAATGAAGGTGTAACTGTATAATTCAATTAGAGAGAATTCGATATATGGTGCCTAAAATTTAAACTTTACACTACATTTATTTTACTTCAAATCAAATAAAAAAAATCATTTATCTGAATTTACTTTAAACTATATAGATAATAAGTCATACCAATAGTCTTAAAATTTAAGCAATGGTTCTCAGCATATTTTCTCAACTAACTTAATATTAGAAGGAAAGAGAGCTAATTGGTCGTGACAGGATAAGCTACAATAATTAATAAACAAACATTAGTAAGATCTAATCCTAAACAATTTATTGATAAATAGGAGGCTGGTTGGGAGTTTTGGCTACGAACCAAAAGATTTTGGGTTCAAGTCTTATACATGTGATGTGTGTGTGAGTTTATATTAATTGGCCTAAATGTCTCTGTTGCATCCTGAAAAATTCGCGACTGTAGAGATATGGAGTTTAGCGTCATAGCTTTGTAAGAAGATCCAACAAACAAACATATAAAGAAAAAAGGGGTGCGAGAGTGATAAGATACACCAATTTTTTTACATGGAAAATCCTAAAAAGGGGAAAACCATGGGTTATGGCCCAGTTAAAGTCACGTCACTAGTGTTTGTAGTCGATTATAAATGGTGTCCTTCCGCTGGGGGGAAGACATTGACTCAATGTATCATATAGAGCACATTACATAGTGGGGTTGGAAAAATTCAATGATAAGGGAGCCATTCTCAATAGAACGTTGGCCCGTTCCTTTGGTTGGTAGGGATGTATTTGGGCAATGGAGATCAAAGGGACTGTAGTTGGTGAGTGACGGTGGTCAGAGGGATCATAGTTGATAGGCGACGATGGTCAGATGGACCATAGTCTTTAGGCAACGGAGGTCGGAGGGACCGCAGTCGGCGAATGATGGAGGTCGAAAGGACCGTAGTCAACGGGCGATGGTAGTTAAAGGGACCACAGTCGGCGAACAACAGAGGTCATAAGTGTTGCAAATCTGGACCTAAGTCTTATGATTTTGATGATAACAAATATTATTGAATTTTTTACTATGTTATCTCCTTATAATTAAGTTTATTGTTTATATGTTTTGCCCTACTCACTAACATTTCAAGTCCATTTTTCACTTACAACTTTGATCAGCTCAAGAATGGGTAGACTAGAATTAAAGTCTAAATTTTTAGTCTTTATGTACTTTTTTTCTTTCTTGAGTCAATTATGTATTTTGGTGGATCCTAAAGCTGAGTAACCTTACACACACACACAAGGGGGAGTTAGTGAGTTAGGAAGAAGCCGAGTTTTCTGAACTAATCGTATTGTATGGTTTATATCATATTGGATGAACAGTTAACCAAAAAATTATTAGTTAGTAGGACACTTTTGATAATTGAGATTGATTAAATTAATCGGACTATATGATCCTTATCGAACAAGACAATCAGTTATAATCATAAAAATAGCCGCTAATCATAATTTAGGTAATATTTTAAAATTCAAATTTTATTCTAATCATACCGTACGATATGCATCGTATTATATGATATATAACAATCATGCCTAAATTGATCATGTGCTTAGGGGAACAATTATGGTTAATTTGTTTGATCAAATCGTGTAGGACGATTGGTGACGATCGTACTGCACGACCCGAGCAATGTATGGGATAATAATTTATCATCACCTATCATACAAGATGAAATACTATAGTTAACTAATTGTATAAGACGACCCCCAATTTCTTACTATATGAACCGAGCACTACATGGGACGATAATTTATCATCGCTTATCGTACTTGACAATCAGTACAAACTCTTGAACTGATAGTACAGGATAATGCAGTTTGTACTGTCTAAAAGGGTTGTTTTGTACTAATCATATTGGATGATATTCTAAATCGGCCAAGATGATCTGCTCATTTCTTTGAACTGATCGTATAGCGTCTATCTTAGCGTATAGTACTAACATGAGTACTTTGAACTAATCGTACTATACGATCTTGTATCGTACTAGACGATCAAAGTCGCTAGAATTGAAATTAGGGCTATTTGAGAGGCCTTCTATTTAAACTCTCACTTAATCTTATTTCTAAGCTTTTTGTTGCTAAGTGTCTTGAGAGGAAGCATAGAGAAGGAAACTTTATTTTTCTGTGATTAACTGTGTGGTTAAAAACTCTGATCTTTTTGTTATTGTGCAATTAATTTGCTTCTACAATGAGTGATAAGATTGTCTATTTTTAGATATTGAAAAAATTATAAAAAGATTTTTTTTGTTAAAAAAATTTTAAAATTACCAACTCACCCTCCTATTGGTTAGCCTCGGGCTGATTTTTTGAGGTTTAACAACCTTCATGAACTTTTAGGAAGGACCATAATCGGCGAGTGATAGTGGTTAGAGGGACCATAGTCGGCGGGCGACGGAGGTTGAAGGGACCATAGTCGGCATCGGAAGGACCGTAGTCGACGAGCAACGGTAGTCCGAGGTATCTTAGTCGGCAAGTGGGGGAGATCGACGTCCTGACGCTAGTTTAACGATGGTCGAGCAAAAGTTTGGTGGTGATCGGTAGTTGGATGAAAGTCTGGAGGTGGTCGGCAGCTAGGTGGAAGTTTAGCAATGGTTTGATGACAGCTAGGCGGAAGTCCAGCAACAGTCGACCACTGGTTAGAAGTTCGACGATGTTCAGGCTGAAGTCTTGTGGTAGTCAGCGGTCGGGTGGTGGTTTAATGATGGTCTGGTTGAAGTCCGGTGGTAGTTGGCGGCCGGGTGGAAGTCCGGCGGTGGTTGGGCTGATGTCCAGCAGTGGTTGACTGCTGGGTGGAAGTCCGGCAGTGGTTCACGACCAAGCAGTGGTCCAACGATGGTTGGGCAGAAATTCGGCAGCGGTTGGCGGCCGGGTGGTAGTTCGACGATGGTATGGTGGAATTTCGGCGACTTTCGGCAACCATGTGGTAGTCTGACGTTAGTTGGGTGGAAATTTGGCTGCGTTCGATAGCCGAGTGGAAGTTTGGTGGAGGTTGGTGAGCGGGCAGTGATCCAGCAACAATCGATGGAGGTTCACCAATGGTGGTGCTGGAACTCTTGAAGCCTCAGAGCTCTCTCCAATTTATAGTCAAATGTCCCTCTTCATGCAGAGAATGGAGATCTATTTAAATATTTTTGAAAGTGGCATGCCCCGTAAATATGATGAAGATTTAGTGCAAATTTGGAGTGCTCCATCGGACGACCCATATTGATCCCTTCAATCATAAAGCGCTTTAAAATATTTATGTACCTTAATGATGTCGGAATTCAACGATGTTGGGCTCATTAGATTTGTCTCGTCGAGCTGGTCAATTCAACTATAAGCATGCCATATTTGGATATCATTTGGTCATCCAATTTAGACTTTGAACCTTATAAATAAGCTTCGGGCTCCCGATTTGGACCCATTAGGGATCGAATTTGACCAATTTTGGTGTCGTTGGGTTCGTCTCTTCAAGACTTTCAGTTTGACAATAAGTTTGTTGACATTGGAGTTCATATGATCCTAATTTAATTTTGAAAGTTTATAACTTGAATATGCCTCGAGATTTGTGCATGATCAAGATAATTTTTGGTGACGTATCAGTATGAACATTAAATAAATAGGAGGCAAGTGTCATCCATGGGGAATTAAAAATCTTATAAAATATCTCATTTTCAACCTCCAGAGCTTCTTTCTCTTTCTTTCTTTTTCTCGCAGTGTGAAATCATGTACTTTTTCTTAGTTCAATTTATCCTTCTTTGTAAGCAACATGATTATTCGTTTTAACAAGCTACTTGTGAGATTGTGAGATTTAAGCTAATGGTCTTCCTTTTATCTTATATTTGATTGTCTAGTAGTCTTAAAGGGCTATTTGGCAACTGGATTTAACAGGATTTATGCAAGATTTGAGCAGGATTTAGCATACATCCAGCCAAACAGAATTTGAGAGTCACATAAATCTCACGGAGAGATAAATCCACCATTTGTGGATTTTTGTTCTAAATCCCAGATTTAATAAACCCTAGTATTTGGCAAATTTATGAGATTTGGCTAAAGAAGCATGTGAAAGGGATAAAGATGGTTTAAGTTCGCAATGAGTGAGCTCCCGTCGTGACTTTCTATTCGGCATCGTCGAAGAAGGCAAAGAAGCTCCTTTAGCAATTTTATCAACACACTGCTTAATGTGAAACCTTCAAACTTTAAGCAAAGCATACGAGGCCGAAGCAGCAATGACAAAAAGGCAACGAGGAAAAAGAATAGTAATGAAGAAATGGAGAAGATGAAAAGCAAGCCCTAGACGAACCCTATCTAAATTAGAAATTAATCTAAGTTAGCATAATTTAAAATTTTTAAATTATTAATAATTAATTAGATTAAAATAAATAATTAGTATTATGATTAGTAGTATAATTAAATAATCTAATTTAGCTTAATTAAATAATTAGTAATTGAAAATTTAAAATAAATAATATAATTAATTTAATTTGAAATAGAAATAATTATTATGTAATTAACATTATAAATAATAATTAAATAAATAATTAGCTGTAGAATATTTAAGTGATTAATGAGATAATTAATAGTATAATTAATATTTAAGTGTTTGGAATAATTTTGGATCGAAAATATTTTCTGATGAAGTAAACATAGAATCATGATTTGAATTAGAAATTAATCTAGAAGATATAATAGTGATGATGAATGAACACCTTAGAGTAAAAAAGCATGATCATCATGCCAATTGAGATTAACTTCAACAAATGAAAAATTATCAAAAAAATAATGATATGATAAGTTATTAAGCTCTTCCCACTAGTTGATCCACATCCTTCTTAGGCTTAGTATTAAGTGAAACAATTTCTTACAATTATGAACAAGATCATCTTCTTAGAATCTCAAGTGAACAATTTCTTACTAAGAGGAGGAAAGCACATTTTAAGTTGTATCACTCATTGTATGCTAAGTATAAGTTTTGATGTAGAAATAAGAGCAACCATCCATGAGAAAGAGAAATTTAAATGGCCATACATTATTTGTTTTCCATAAAGATCACAATCATAACATAAAGGACTAACATAACCTTTAAAATCTCATTGAGAAGCTCATCCACATGAGCAAGTTAAAAGATTTCATCTTTGTTTATTGAAGATATTGACCTAGAAGATAAAATTCAATTTAACATAGCTCAAGTGCCTCATATTATTATTGTGAACCTAGATATTTTTGGTGAAGCCAAAGTAAAGGAATCGATAGATCTAGTCTCCAACAAGTAAAATAAGGTGAGAACTACACTACTTCTAGCTCAACTACAAAAATGAGGATTATTTTGTTTATGTTAGGTTCTAAAGAAGGTAGGTTGACTAGTTATGGTCAAATAATAATGTTTTTTGCATGGTTAGCAAGTTACTTCAAGGATTTTGTATCAATATTACTTGCTACTCTAACAACCCTTACTAATGAGTTCACCTGCAATAATCTGAATAACATTTGATATGATTTACAAGTTTACTATATATTTGTTAAATCCCTATGAGTCATCTTAAGTTATTTAATGTTAAAACTTAGTCATAGAAAGCTGCAAATGGACTTTAGAAGCTTAAAACTAAATATTAAAAGATTTGCTCTAAAGCACTGCGACATTTGGAAAACTGGAGCTAGAACGGTAAACTCTTTGTCTTTAGTGTCAGAAAAATCTACTTAAAAGCGTCGTTGCATTGAGGGATTGCCATTACAATGCTAAGCTCTTTATCTACTATAACAAATATAGAATCAGCCAGGAGCACCGAGGCACTATAAAGTGTACTGTCATGGTGCTACAAGGTAATTCTACAACACGAAGACTTTTATTCATTAGAAACTTTCATAATCAAATTTTCCTTTGGGAATTTTGGGACACTGGGAATGGTAGTGATGCAGTGATAGATCAATTTTAAAGTTTTATATAAATATCTCAAAGCATGAATAAAAAATCATTATTATTTTCTAAGTTAAGAGAGTAGCTGGGAGAATAGAGAAGAGAAGAGAAAGAGGTGATTGAATGAGAAAACAGCTTGAATTTGGGGGTCGTGGAGCTAGATTCGTTCATCAAGCTAGTTTAGAAACTTATTTATCTCAGGATACCAATGCCCTACTTTAGATTTCAATTTTGATGCTTGTATGAATATTTTTTGGGTTATATTTGATTTGGCTAGGTATAAACAGGGTTTTATAAAAGAAATAGATAGTTTTTACTGTGTAACTTTTGATAGATTGTAGAATAGAATATTCTGTTTATATTGACAAGAAAAATATAAGTTTTCATCATATGATTTGGTTTGTACACTTTCAGATAAATCTATAAGTATGTTATTATTTCTAGCAATTGTTACAATTCAATGTATTCTTCAAAATGATGTTGTGAATGTCCCTCATAAATGAATTTTTTATTCTCCATGCTATGTGTGCAAGTTTTAACCATGTGTACTACTAAAATAACTGTATATGTGTAAATTTTATTTATTCATGTAATTAGTTAAATATGGCTCATATATGTTAAAAATATTGATATTGTCATATCCAAGTGATAAATTTTATGTATTCATGCATCATATGAAAGGTGACTCGTACAAGGCAAAAATATTAAAGTTACCATGTTAATGTAATCAGGCATTATATTAAATGTGATTTATACCTATGAAATCTGTGAAAATTGTCATGTTCATGCGATGTCATTTACATGTCATGCTCATGTGCTGGCAGATATGTGGGGAGAAAGAAAAGTATTATAAGTGGCTCCTATATAATATTCTATGCAAGTCTGCACACCCATGTATGTGTGTGTGTGTGTTTACGAATTCCTCCATTTGTCTTGAATAGATGTGAGATGGTCAAGTGGAGATATGAGTGGAAGTAAAGTTATAAAAAAAAAATCAAGCTACATGTTATTCCTCCATCCATCTTGGGCAGATATGGGATGATCAAGTGTAGGTATAAGTGAAGTTGAGATATAAGAAGGCTTCAAGACATGTGCATGTACATTGTGCATTATGTGTGTGTGTGTGTGTGTTAAGCCGTTTATTCCTAGGTTTTGCTCAAGTTTATAAATATTATACATACACTCATATTATCAGTTAATAAGTTTGTATTGTTAACATTATTTATGCTACTATTTCTAGTTGCACTATAGATATCAAGTTAATAATTGAATCTTATATCACCACTACATTACTTTTTATTGAAACTGTGTAAAATTCTTGCTTAAACACTAATTAATTATTAGGTAATTATCTTTAGATGTTAAATATTAAAGTCTCTAGTAAGTCCCATGTAGCCCACTAGACAATATGTGCTCACCTTATATTGTTGATAGAAGAGAAAATCAAGAGTTAGATATATTTACGTTATGAATATATCCTTTTGGCAATCTAGTTATTGATCTTAGGGAATGTTGAAGAAGGAAAACTATCCTGAATTATTGTATATGAACATTTGGCTATGAAAATTTGATGATACATGTTTATATTTACTATGCTTGGATGTTTTAGTTGGCTCTTGAATATGGTGTATTTATAAATCTAGTAAAGTTTAAGTACAATTCTTTCAATTATATCTTGAGTCGTAACAACAATATACAAGACATTTGATGTGGAAGCATGACCTTTCAAGTAGAGAAGTAATAATTCAGTCACATTAGCAAAGGCTGTTAAAGCAAAAGAGATTTTTTTGTCTCCCGATTAATATACCAATTTTTTAACTATGTTTTAAGCTCTCGATTTTGACTTATTTGGACTTAGATCGGATCATTTTTTATGTTGTAGGGTTTGTCTCACCGAGCCAATCAATTTGATTATAATTTTGTTGAAATTGAAGTTTAGATAGTGATGAATTTAATTTTAAAAGCCGTCAATTTAAATAAGCATTGAGATTTATGCCTGATCAAATTAATTTTTTATAACGTGTCAATTATAAAGCCTAAAATCAAGTTATACAAAGTTACATATTCAAAATTAAAGCATAATATAAAAATTTCGAGGACCTTTTATTCATCTAGATCTTTAGAGATTAAGGTTTCGTTTGGGGCAGCTTTCTTATTATTTTATAAAGCAGCTTTATAATACAAAAAATTTTAGTCAAAAAATTTTTGTACTTCAAAATTGCTTTAAAAAATAGTAAAAGAGCTGTCCCAAACAAAGCTTAAATCCAATTCTTCTAGTTTCCATCCATGACTTGGCAATTTAGCTAGTCAAAATACTACTAACTTATATTCCAGCAGTATTAGGAATCCTAAGCCAATGAAAGTTGACGCCATATTAACTTGGACGTATCCTTTTATTCAATAATATCTAACAGCCAACAGAATTTTAAACCTAGCCAACAACCCAAAAAAATTCAATTTTTAAATCACTTGGGTTTCCTTATGAACGACTTGTTTATTACTTTCTGAAGCAATATTTTAGTACAAAAATTATTTGAACTAGAAATTTTATATTAAAAAATTATTTTAGAAAGCATTAAGAAAGCCGCCCCAATTGAAGTCTCATTTGGGACGGCTTTCTTAATGCTTTCTAAAGCATATAAAATTTTTTTAAAAATATTTTAAAAAATGGTCACAAACAAAAACTTGATATTTAATGATTGATAAGCATCTTCAGAAGTTTTTTGTCAGTACCTTATTTTCATTGCAATCAAGAAAGCGAAGCTGTTGACAGGCTAAAGGAAGTGGCAGCCAATTAGACAGAAAAATCATTGCGAAAGAGTACTCTAATAAGAGTATTTTTATGATCAAATCTACGGGAAGACGTAAAAGAATGTTCAATTATCTGTTTACAATGTCAATAATTAGCTTCTTTATAGCTAATACTATTGCACAACCTTCAACTCATCATTAACTCTTGGTCATTTGTTATTTAGACAAACTAGCATTCTCGTTATGATAAGCTTTTTCATCAAGTGGATTGAAGCTAAGGGTCTATACGAGGAGAAATTATTACGTGCGATTATTGGATGGTTTAAAGGCGAATCAGGATGCACCACGTCACCCCACTACACAGCGGTTCACAGCAAAAAATGACATCGCGTCCTGATTTACCTATAGACGACGTCCGGTTACCGCACGTAATAATTTCGCAACGAAAGCAACAAAGTTAATTTTTTCACAATAATTTGACAACCAACTTTATAAAATATTATAGCCATTCCAAACAGATCCTAAATCTCCAAGTAAAATTACATTAATAATAGAATGATCTATTATCATTGTCCACTAATAAAATAGATCATTTGGCATCATTGAAAAATGATCCATAATTTGATGACATGTAAAATAATTATGTCTGATTGAAGGGATTTAAACTGAGATTCACTTTCATATGTCATATGAGAACCAATTATTAATAGATAGAAGCCACAAATAAGTAAATTCTTAGTCTTCTCAAGAAATGGTTGAAGGAGGAACAAAGAGATGGATTGGAGTATTACTTGCCATCCTCATGGTGCTAAAAGTGATCCCATTATCTTTACATGGTTAAGGCTTCATTTGGAACAGCTTTTTTACTGTTTTCTAAAGCGACTTTTTAGTACAAAAAATCTCTTGAACTAGACATTTTTATATTAGAAAGCTGGTTTAGAAAGAAAAAAAAAACTATCCCAAATGAATCCTAAATCTTTTCTTACTCTCTTATGGCGTCAAAGTTTTGATGTCAGTCAAATTTATTTTACATAGATAAATAACGAGCACAAGCCCTCATAGATACTCATATCTTAAAAGTGTTACTCGAATTATACTTTCAATTAAGAATATTTATTGATGTTTTTAGATTAGGGTTTAGGGAAAAACTTTTGAGAAATGTATATACAAAAAAATTCGAATAACAAGTCATTATGTATTTCAATTTTAAAATATAATTTTTGGACTTCAAATATGCCAGCAACCACCTCCCATCACCATATTTATGCCTATTTTGAAAAAGAATGTTATCATGTTAATTAAATGTGATTTTTATTTTAAAAAACAAGATAATTTATTAAAAAAAAACTATGAAAAAACAACTTAAGTAGCAACTTAAGCAATTCTTTTAATAAAATGACAAATATTTGAGAAATTAAAGAAAAATAATAAAGAATAATTAAATATAAGAAAATAATATATAATTTTAAAATATTTTTAACAACTTTGTATTTAAAATCTTGAATGTTAATATTAAGTGTATTTTATATTAATATTTTTTTAAATAAGCTGGTTGATGAGATAACGAGTCAAATCAGGGCTGACTCAAACCATTTATTAAGTCGAATGTGAGCCGACTCACAAGTCAGCTCAACTCACTCACACCGCTAGTTATCTCATTCGATCAATTCAATCCAATTTATAAGGTTTTGATTTTAATCAACTCAGCTCAACTGCACAAAATTACGCTAAATGAATTGAATGGTAATTAAGCTCAAGAAGTTACCGGGCCAACAGTAGAGAAATTGAATCAAATGATTTGCAATTTAAAAAAAGAATGAATAATTAATGCTAGTTAAAGAAGTCGTCAACGACTGACCGTTAATAGATGGCGCGCGGTACTGAGGAATTAGGAACTGGCATACGCGGCCAGGTAGCGTGTCCAAGCAAACAACTGCAAGGCATTCCGCTCCAATCCTGAAGGAAACCTCTGCGACGGTACGACCATTGCGCTCCTTCGCGGTTCAAAATAGTGGCCGTTGCGCATTGGTCCAAAATACGTGGTATACGCGGCTCAACTTGATATGTTAATTGAGAGTTTTAATTATGGGTATAAATAAGTTGAGTTAAGTTTGAGTACTAATGAGATTGAGCTCGGCTCGCTTACTGTTTAACTAGCTCGAATTTGAGCTCGAGCTCAACTTGAACTCTGTACTCGAGCTCAAACTCGGCCCGAAATTTTTTTCCTAGCTCGAGCTCGAATAAGATGCTCAAACTCGGTTCATTTGTAGGCTCGTTAGTTCGATATGAAGTATATTTTTAAAAAAATTTCTTCAATAAATATGTAAAACAACCGATGAGGGTACTAATCTTGACGATCAACACAATAAAATTAATAACATTTTCTCATGTTTAACACCATTGAAATGTTATGTAAATTAAAAAAAAAGCAAGCTATATGCATTCACTTTAATATACAAAAAATGTCTTCAAAAAACTGTAAATCCCAAGCAATCAACACTGATATATCTCTAGCTCATTAATAATATAGACCACAATAGCATTATGCACTCTATAAAATAAAACCAAATTTAACATTAAAAGATTACTTAAAGAAAATTACAAAGCAACATTACTTATCACTAAGAAAATTTTTAACAAAGTTCACCATACAAGAATATCATAACAAAGTTTGCAAAGTAATAGCAAAGTTTACAAAATATCTCACATAATCTATCTCCAAATTACCAAAAATCTCCATAATGCCTAATTTTTCTGAGCTTGAAGAATGGTCTGTCAATACTAATACCGACAAATGATCCTGTGGAGAGAGCCAAATGAATAAAGCAAGTTATTCATGAAATTAATGCAAGTGAAATTACAAATTCAAAGTATGATATAAAAGACTAACATAAAGTAGATACAAGTTAAAATCATAATATGTAATGCGTACCTAATGATTTCAACATATTTCAGGAGATTCATTTACATTGATGCATTCTTTTTGGACAAAAAAAAATTCCTACATTTCCCAAAGGTTTAAAGTCAATCAATTATTAATTGGAAGAACATATAGAGGGATCTTCTACCTTTCAAGATTGTTCTAACTTATAGGTAGTGTTATCTCCACCTCTTCATCATCCTCCTCTTCCTACAAGTAATTTACATACAATGATAGTGTAGAAGTCAAAGAATTCAGGTATTCATAATTCAAGATATCTTTCTCAAGATACATGAAAGGTATTTATAGAACAATAACAAAACATTCTAGTAGCATTAGATGAGCTGTCAAGAGTTCGTTGCAGTCGTTAATAAGCTGTCAAGAGTTCGTTGTCGTCGTTGATGAGCTGTCACCAAGTCTATGTGTCATCCCATGATTGGTTCAGACTGTTGCAATTCTTAAGTTCTTTATGTTACTTCTGTTACTCCCCCTCAAGCTGACGGGTCAGGATGGACCGTTAGCTTGTTTCGTAGCTCCTGAAAGCGAGTCGACAGTAGTTTTGTATGTATATCTGCTAGTTGATCCTGAGTAGTGACGGGAGTTATACAAATATTCTAAAATTGTATGTGATCTCTAATGAAGTGATGATTAATTTCAATGTGCTTTGTTCTTGAGTGAAACACAGGGTTATTTGCCAACGCTATTGCTGATGTGTTATCACATCGTAATTATGTTGGTTTAGTCAAATTTATATTAAAGTCTTGGAGCCATTTTCTCAGCCAAATTATATATGCAGTTGTCGTCGCCAATGCTCTGTATTCTGCTTCAGTGGAGGAGCGAGCAACAATGTGATACTTCTTTACACTCCATGACAAAATTGTGTTTCCCAAGAATGTGCAATATCCTATTATGGATCATCTAGTTTGTTTGTCATCGGCCCAATCTGCATCAGAGTATGAATACAGCTCCAGCGGTCCGTTTAATACTAGAATTCCATAGTTATAGGCCCATTTGATGTATCTTAAGAGTTTCTTGAGCATATGTGTATGTTCAGATGTCGGGTTATACATGTGTTGACATAGTACATTAACTGCATATGCTATGTCTGGTCTAGTAATAGTTAAGTATTATAGTGCCCATGTAATTTGTCTATAGAGATGAGAGTCAGATAGCACAGGATCTGGCTTCATATCTACTACCTTTTTTGTAGAGGTAGGATTTGCGAGAGGTTTATATTGAATTAGACCTGCTGTTTGAAGTATATACTGAGCATATGATGATTGAGACATGAAGTATGACTCCTTGGTATGATTAATCTAAATACCCAGAAAGTTAGTGATCATGCCCAGATCTTTCATTGCAAATTTCTGATTCAATTGATGAATTATTTGAGAGATAATGTAGAATTGTTGTCAGTTAATAGAATGTCATCTACATAGATTACCATATATAATTCTACTTGATTTTGACAGAAGATGAATAGTAATGAATCAGCTTTACCATTTTGAAACCCAAGAGATTCGAGATGAGCAGAGAACATTTTGAACCATTGTCTCAGTGCTTGTTTGAGATCGCATAATACTTTGCGTAGACGACACACATAGTTTGGATGAATGGTATCTTCAAATCCTTTTGGTTGCTTCATATAAATCTCTTCTTCAAGATCACAATGTAGGAAGGAATTTGCTACGTTTAATTGATGTATTGGCCATTTTTGAGATAGTGCTATTGTAATCAAAGCTCGAATAGTGGGAAATTTGGCCAGCGAACTAAATGTTTCTAAGTAATTGATCCCATATTCTTGGTGATTACCTTGTGCTACAAGCCTTGCTTTGAACCTTGCAACTGAGCCATTTGAGTGCCATTTTGTTCTGAATGTCCATTTGCACCCGAGGACTGGTGCATTTTATGGATGTGGTACTAGATGCCATGTACCTTGCTATTGCAGTGCTAGAAATTCCTCAGCCATAGCCTTGCGCCAGTGAGCAGATTTAACTGCTTCTGTGTAGCATGTAGGATCTGGTTTAGTTGAACTGTCATCACAAGTAGTGGCACGCAGCATATTTAGTATTTTTCTTGGCTTAAGCGATCCAGTTTTGAATCTAGTGACCATCAGATGAGTTGCTATAGGATTGTTTGGATGATTGGACTGAGATTCTCCAGCTATGTCAGTGGGTGATGACTGGGAGGTATGTCTGTTTTGAGACGATGGAGCATGAGAGACGTGATTGTTATTGGTTGGTTGAATGGAATAGCTTTTGGTGGTGGTTTGGAAAGTAGGGGCTAGTAGTCCTGGTGGAGATTTGAGTGATGGTGGTGTTGTGGGCTGATTAGTTTGGGAGGATTTAAATGGAAATGTGTTTTCATCAAAGGTTACATATCGGGATACATATATTTTGTGGGTAATGGGATCATAACATTTGTAACCCTTTGATATGGATGAGTAACCAATGAAGACGGAGGAGGGTAAGGACTTAGGTTCAAGTTTGTGATGTTTATTTGGTGGTTTCTAAGGAAAACATAGACATCCAAATGTTTTTAAGGCAGAATAGTCAGGTAGGACATTATACAGACACTGGATTGGAGATATATTATTTGTGGGCTTGGACGGCAGTCTGTTAATAAGAAACAAAGCTGTAAGTGTTGCCTCAGGACATAGGGTAAATGGAAGGGAAGCAGAATGTAGAAGATTTCTGGTGGTTTCTATCAAGTGACGATGCTTTCTCTCAGCCACCCCATTTTGTTCTGGCATATATGGACATGATGTTTGATAATGTATGTCATGCTTGTTTAGAAATTCATGCATTTGTGAGTTCAAGTACTCTTTTCCCCCATCTGATCTTAGACATTTTATTTTGAATGGGAGCTCATTTTCAATCATCTTTTTGAATTTGATGTAACATCAGATTTGTTCACCATAGGAAAGAGCCATGTAAATCATGAAAAATCATCTATTAATACAGCATAGTATTTAAAGCCTTGACTAGATACAATCGGAGAGGGTCCCCATACATCAGAATGTAATAGATCAAGGGGTTGAGAGGAGTGAGTTTCAGATTTAGAAAAGACTAGTTTATGACTTTTGGATACACTACAATTATGATAGAGGACCTGTGAGGTGGGTATTTGGAGTTGCTTGTGTTTGTTGGAGATTGTCTTGAGTACTTGATGATGAGGATGTCCAAGCCTTTTGTGCCAAATGGACGGTGATTGATGAGTTGCAGTAAATGCTGAGTTATTGATAGTGAATAACGACCATTAGAGCTTGGTCCCTTGAGAAGAATTTGGTGCGTCTTCAAGTCCTTGATAATGAAACCATTAGCATCAAAGGAGATTGAAATGTTATTGTCTTTTGTGAGAGCAGATATGGATAGCAAGTTATGTGAAATTTGAGGAATATGAAGAATTTGACATAGCTGAAGCTTACGGTTAGGTGTAGGTAATATGCCAGATCGTGAGTGAGTAATTGGAATGGTTCGGCCATCCCCAATTGTTATGTTGTCTGAGCCACTGTATGATATTGGTTGATTGAGATTTTCCAGGGAGTTCGTTAGGTGAGATGATGCACCTAAGTCTAGGTACCAATCTGGATTTGTCTTTTCATTTGTGGCCATCATAGCTTTTGAGTTTGATTGCTACTAAGTGGAAGATGGCTAAAGACTGTAATTCAGATTCAAGTGATGCCAACATGCTGAAGTAGAGTGACCTTTCTTGTTGTAGATTTGACATGTTGGAAGATTGTTTGAAGACGTTCTTGAATTTTTTTGAGCAAATCTACCCCGTCCTCGGCATCCTCTGCCCCGTGAAAAATATAATGCAGTTGCAGAGTCTACAGTTGAAAGATATTTCAGTGATTTGGTTTGGATATTTATCTCTTCACTGAGAAGAAGATAATACAAATCATCTAGACTTATTGGATGAAGCTTAGTCCGGATTGATGTTTTGAATGCTTGATATTTGGATGGAAGGCAATTAAGTGTATACATGATGATATCTTCATTGTCTAGAGTAAATCCTGCTGCAGCGGTTTGATCAACAATTGATTTAACTTTGGTAAGATACTGAGTCATTGTTTAATTCTTCATTGCAAGATTGTGTAGCTCATTCTTGAGCTGAATTACTCTATATATGTTTGTTGCTTGCAGATGTCATTCTATGGTGCTCCAAATGGATGAACAGGAATCCAGGTTAATGACATAAGGAAGGATCGAAGATGCGATCATGGAGCAAAGTGCTGCTACAAGATTTTGGTCAATCAAGATCCATTCAGCATACTGTGGATTTGATACTGTGTTGCCTTCAGTCGTCTGAGTGAATTTCTCCAGTGGGCTGGCAGTGGTAAGAAGAAATGATAGGAATCCATTTGCTTTAAGCAGTTTAAGAATCTGGGATTTCCAGATGGAGTAGTTCTCACTTGTAAGTTGTGTGGGAACTATTGTCCGAATATTAGAGATCACAAATTTAAGCGAAGTAGGTATTGTACATCCTTATGCTACTGTTACTTCAGTTGGTTCGCCGATTTGAGAGGAGAAAGATGATTGCGCCATGGATGACTGGCTCTGATACCATATAGAATTCAGAGAATTCAGGTATTCATTATTCAAGATATCTTTCTCAAGATACATGAAAGGTATTTATAGAACAATAACAAGACATTCTAGTAGCATTAGATGAGTTGTTAAGAGTTCGTTGCCATCGTTGATGAGCTATCACCAAGTCTACGTGTCATCCAATAATTGGTTCTGACTATTGCAACTCTTAAGTTCTTTCTGTTACATTTATGTTAGATAGCGTTAATATTACAAAATAAGAAACTTTGATTATAAAAACTATACCAAATCATTACCTTCATCCTTCCCTTAAGATTGTTATGTGAACGAACTCAGTTTGAGCCACATATGAGAGCTTGAACTGTCTCAATACCCAACTTTGAACGATAGGTGTCAACAACCCTCTCTCCTACACTAAATGTAGATTCAAATGCTACTATGCTAATTAGAATAGCAAGGATATCAATAGCCATTCTTGATAAAATGTGGTATTTCATCTGGTTGTTCTTCGACCATGTTATAACATCAAAAGAGCGTCTTGCAGGACAAATTTCCAAACCATCTTCGAGATATTTATCTAAATCAGATTTGATAGACTTCTTGTTTGTTTTCTGTGAAACATAAGATGCAAAATCTTGCCAATCACTATACTTATTTCCACCAACTGTTCAGTACTTCAAGAACCACTACTTGTACCAACACCACCTGATCTTCTTATTCTAAATATGCCATCTGTACAGTTTACTTCTTCAAAACAAGTTGTGTTTTCTTCATATAGCTCAAACAATAAGTTGTGTACATACGAGATATTTTGCATGCTTTCATCCCCTTGGTAAATCATTGGAAATGAAAATTTTATGACCATAAACTTCATTCTTGGGTCCATTAAAGCACCAACTACCATTAGTAGATTACACTGACCCCAATACTTGTCAAATTATGCCTTAATGCTTGTTGTCATTACCTTAATGAAACTATCTTAAGAATGATCCCCATCATCCAATACCTTTTTTATTGCACAAATTTGTGAAAGGAACAAGTTTGAAGTGGGGTATTTTGTTCCTGAAATGAAATTTGTTGTCTCATTTAAAAAATCCCAAAACATCACAAGCCTTTCCTATGTTATCCCACTTCTCTTCTATATGACAACTGTAATAACCAACCTCGCTTTCCATGTACGAAAAGAAAGCTTCTCTAAGTTGAAGTGCTACAGTAAGCATGCTATGTGTTGAGTTCCAACATATTGGGCAATCCATTATAAGTTTTTTGTTGGAAGCCACCATAACTGCAACACAACTTTTGAAAACTTTATCAACCTACCCTTAGAAGAATTTATAAAACTAACTGATTTGCGGATTTTATCAACAATTTGTTCACAATTTTGATCCCATCCTTAACCATAAGATTTAAAATGTGTGCACAACAACGCACATGGAAGAGAGTCTACTTTTAAAAAATAACTTTCTTCTCACACGAGAGTTATCCTTAAGCAATTTATTGCTCTATCATTATTTGTTGCATTATCAACAGATATGGTGAACACTTTATTCTCCAATCCCCACTCACTCATTGATTTATAAAAGGTATCAACAATCTTAGATGTTGTATGCGATGGAGGAAAGTGTAAGAAGCTTAGCATTTGCTTACATAATCTCCAATTGGAGTCCACATACTGTGATGTCACAGTCATGTAAAAAATTATTTGATTTTTGGACTTCCATATATCCGTTGTAAAGCTCAGTCTAGTTATGCCCTTTAATGCAGCATGTAGCTTCTTCTTCTCCTTCTCATATACCAATATCACGTCATTACGAGTTATTGTTCTACTATACTTCATGAAATATGGTGACATGGACTTCAATACTAAATTAAAGCCAAACTCTTCAACAACAGAAAATAGTTTTTCATTTATTAAAATGTAATGGGCAATCATCTCTCTAACTTTAGATTGGTCATACTTGAAAGTTGTTAAACTTCCACTTTCTTGAGAATTTTCACCTGTGCATTTAATGTCTTTGGGTTCAAATTGTAAAATCTTTTGATTCCTTATATTTCATGAAGTATAGTAGAACAATAACTCGTAAATTACAGATGCAAGCCAGTAGAGTTTTAAATAAATAAGAAGAAGAAGAAGAATTCCAAGGTATAACTTATGATGCCCAATTCTCTTATACTTTCTATCTTGGTTATCGATACGTCACCAAAAATTGGCTTAATTGGGTGTGAATCTTGATGCACATATGAATTGAAAATTTCCAAAATTAAATTTAGGATCTCAAATTGAATGTCTTAATGAGATGAACCTAATGACACCAAAGTAGGTCTAATCCGAGCCCAAATGAGCCCAAATCAAGGGACTGAAGCTTGTTTGGAAGCCTTAATACATTAATTAGAAGACTAAATAATCTCCAAATATGGCATGCTTATAGTTAAATTGAGCGGCTTGACGAGACGAATCGAACGAGCCCAACATTGCATAATTATGTCATCTAAGGAACTTAAATGCTAAACAAATACTCTATAATTGAGAAAATTGGTATGGGTCGTCCGATAGACCACTCCAAAATTGTTCTGGATCTTCTCCACGTTTGCGGAGATTGTCGCTCTCAAAATCTTTAAATAAATAATCACTCTCTACATGATGGGAACTTTTGGGGAAGGCTTGGACCCCAGGATAGAGACTCAAGAGAGCTCTAAAGCTTGAAGAGTCTCGAGGCTCCATCCAGGCATAGCCTTCGGCAAGCCTTCACTACCCGCCATCGTTGCTAAACCACCGCCTAACCATCACCGTCAAACCTTCATCTAGCCATCACCATCGGGTTCCGCCCATCCTCCGTCACCTGCGACTACGATCCCTCCAATCATAGTTTCCCACTAACTACGATCCCTCCGATAATGATCCTTCCGATCTCCGTCGTCCACTAACTATGACCCCTCTGACCCCCTTTGCATGCCGACTACGGTCCCTTCGACCTCTATCACCCGACAATGGTCCCTTCTACCTCAGACACTTGACTAACAGTTCTTTCGACCTTAGTTTAGGAGTGTCAATTATTAACCCGACCAGAACCTGACCTAAAAAATTTGGTTTCCAGTCGACCCGTTTAACAAATAAGTCGGGTTTGGGTATCCATTTATAACCCGTTTGAAAAATGGGGTGGGGTCAGGGTCAACCCACTAACTTAAATTTGACATGATGTTTGGTTGCATATATGCTTGCCTTTTGCACCCGCATGGCCGCACAGGCTCCTCAGTTCGCCTCTGCTCCGCTACCTGCCTACTTGCGTATCCGTATTGTACCTACATCATGCGCAGCTTACATCTCAGATCCATTCCCCTGCGGTTCACAGTCGTTGGTACCATGGATCTCTGCACCCACGTCGCGTGGATTCTAGTGCTTCATCCTCACTGCTCCCGTCGAGCACCTCGCACATGTGTTGGCCCCTGGGTTACATATGTCCGCACTCAACACCCTCATTGGCCTGCTGCCTGCTCGAATTTCTGGTTAGTCGGTTGAGTAGAGTCAACTTGGCAACTCGACAGGTCATATCTATGTCTAAATTTCTAGCGTTTACCTAATTGGGATGAGTTCAAGTTGAAATAATTGAAGGCGGGTCAATTTTGGGTTAGACCCGAACCCGACACAAATACCCATTTTGACACCCCTACCTCAGTCACCCGATTATGGTCCCTCTAACCTCTATCGCCCAACTATGGTGTAATAACCTTTAAATTTTAAAAATATGTTTTGTCCTACAATAGTAATAATTTATTTCATAAGATATTATAAGTCTAAATTGCAAACCATCTTTACCATAACATCGATATAATTATACTATAATTATAATAATTTTGTTCCAATTTTTGTGCATTGCTGCAATTTCTTAAGAAATTAGCACATGTCTGTAAAAGTGAGATTTTTGGAACCATTAGATTTTCGTTTTGCAAACCGAGATCATCTAAGTATTTTAAACATGCTTAGCTATTTTATAAAAATTTTTCTATAACCCCTGATTTGAAGATATAAAAGAATTTTATGTTAAATGTTAAATAATTGATATAATGATATGATGACCAATATGTCCTTTGAATATTTTATTATAAAAAAATCTTAAAGCACGTAAAAGTCACTCCCTTCCATTTGTTTAACATTGAAGCAGAAAGGAGAAAAAAGAGGAGAAAATGATAGGAGTGAGGAATGAAAAATTAGATTTTGGAGGTTGTAGAGCCATTTTTATCAATCGGTCTAACTGAGAAATTTGTTCGTCTCAAGAAAGATCACACTATGTCTATCTCAATTTGCTGTTTGAACATGTTTAGTTATTCGTTTATGACACATTTCTTATATATGTTTATTTATACATGTTTAAGTATTCCTTATCTGGTTGATGCTCTTCTGGTTTGTGTAATTGTTGATTTTGTGGAATATATGTTGTTGTAATTTTTTGTATGCAGGTTTAAATGTGGAAATCACTTTTCAAAGTGAGGAAGGTTTTTTTTTTCTGCTACAGGTTTCCGGCGGATTATCCGCCTGTAACTTTGACGGAAATACGATATGACGAACTTTCCGACGGAATATGCGACGGAACTTCCGACGGATCTTTCGACGGTAATGTCCGACGGTAAGACTAGACATCGCTTTTATTGCGACGGAATATCCGCCGGAATTTCTGGCGGAACATTTCCGCCGGTATTTCCGGCGGTTATTACGCCGGAAAACTGCCATAGAAAAGGCGTCGGTTTGTCAAATATATCCGCCGGAACATCCGCCGGAAATGTTTCCGGCGGAAAAAATGCGACGGAATGTTTTTTCCGATGCGCGTTTTACCGTCGGAGCAATTTCCGCCGGTAATCCGCCGGAAACCTATTATTTCCGTCGCATTTTTTACTTTACCGACGGATTTTGTCCGCCGATAATAGCTGTTTTTCTTATATTTAAATATGTAAGATTTTGTAATAATATTAATGTTTTTTTAAAATAAACTTATTTTTTATACTTAATTGTGTTTTTTTACAATGTGCATATTGTTATGTTATTTTAAGAGTTGTATTTTCTTATTTCGTATATTTACAGATAATTATAGTTCATAATGTGTGGCTATAGTCATTAGAAAGTGCTAAAATGCTTTACTTTTTTTGAAAATCTTTGCTAGTAACTCCATTATCTGATGAAAAATACATTGGTATTTTCTAATAGATTTTAGTTCACTGAAATTCATTTCTTGTGAGATCTTTACCAATGAATGTAAATTATTTGAAAATTCAACATTCAAACAAAATAGAGCACATTTCTAATAGTTTTTCCATAAAAAAAGGGCTGCATTTTTGCAGTGTAGTTAGGATTTCATTGCATTCAAAATTTTATTTTTAAAATTAAGAGCTTGTTGGATTCATAGAGAGAGAGAGAGAGAGAGAGAGAGAGAGAGAGAGAGAGAGAGAGAGAGAGAGAGAGACTATGGAAGAAGAAAGGAGTTTTGACCACATCCCCTTATAGAGAGGAGTCCTAAAAAGGTTGAAGAAGAAAGTCAAACATACTAGAGGAGTCCTCTCAATTTAGGTGAAGCTATGCTATAAGCTCCTTATTCATTCAATCATCCATCATTAAAGTACTATAATGTCATTTATCATCATATTTCTACCTATAGGTGAGATAGTACCCTTTTGACCAATTCCTCTACAATTAGGAAATTTTGATTTATGTTAACTTATTGTAATGACCCATCTTACTACTAAAATTAGAAAAATTCCTAATATTATTTATCCTTCTGCATGACAATCCTTTTCAAAGACTCCCATAGCATCCTTCTTTAAAACATATACAAATTCCCAATATGTAGAGTTGGGAGAAAAGTTCTTCAGTAACTTGTCTCTATTTCAGAAGTATCATATTGCACATCTCTTCTTGTGTAATCAAAGCATTTGATTCATATTGCTTGATTTGGGAGACTTTTTAAGATGAATATTATATAAAATTGGACAATTCCAATTCATAAAATTTAAATTTTAGTAATATTATTAAAATCTTTTATTTGAAATATAATATTTTTAAAAATTTAAATTTTAATAATTAAAAATATAGGAAAATCTACATACATATCATTGATTTGTTATGTATTTATATATCTGGAGCATAAATCCTTATAGGGGGGTTTATATACATATCATATAAGTCTTATAAATTTTCTTGTCTGATGCCTACATTTTGATATTTATTAATATAACACAAAGGTCGTATATTATTACATCAAAATTTATACATGAAAAGGTGCATCCCATTTTTAAAAAATTATTATTAATAGTATTTTTATGTAATTTGAAATTTTACGTGGTACACAAGTAAAAATAATGATCCAGGTGTATGATGTGTAAATTTATAAGAATTTTATAGTACAAAACTAAAATCAAAATATAAAATTAAAACCGTAAAATAAGCCAAAAAAAAAAAACCAGAGAGTTTTGACCATAGTCAACCTTTGAATCATTTTTATATGTACTCTAAAAGATATTAATTAGCATATTGCATTGCCGGGGTATTTTTGCAAAAATGAAATCCAAGCAAACTTGCCCAAGTAATTGCGTATATTACAAGGAGCGAATGAGCTAGATCTCCTTATAAAACAAAGTATAAATTCCCTCTCATGCATTCTCCTCACATCCCCCGGCCTGCCACCAAGACTCTCCACCCCCTTCCAAACCTCCTCTCCTCTTCTCTCCCTCCTCTTGATCCATTCTCTCTATTGCCAAGTTTTAATCGCTCTCTCTCTCTCTCTCTCTCTCTCTCTCTCACCAAGTCAAATTCAATGAAGCCTCATCAAGTTGAACAATTAAATAATCAAAACAACCAATACCACCTCCTCCAATCCCCCAAACTCTTCTTCAACTTCATCTCCTTCCTCCCCAAGCTCCTCACTTTCTTCCTCATCTTCGGCTTCGGCCTCGCCATCGGCATAACCTCCACCTCCTACCTCAAATCCATCCCCTTCCCCTTCCAATCCATCCAACTCCAACCCCCCATCCTTCCCTCTCCTCATCCATCACCACCACCAACCCTTCCCTCTCCCCCTCCCTCTTCCCCTCCCCCTCCCTCTCCCTCTCCCTCTCCTCCTCCAAGTCCTCCAAAAGGTCTCAATGGATTCATTGAACCGAACGAAATTGAGCACGACATGACAGACGAGGAGCTGCTATGGAGAGCTTCCATGGTGCCCAAAACCAGCTCTTTTCCTTACAATCGAGTGCCTAAGATTGCATTCATGTTCTTGACGAGGGGGCCTCTCCCCTTTGTTCCCCTATGGGAAAAGTTCTTCCAAGGACACCATGGCTTGTATTCAATCTACGTTCATGCCGATCCTTCATACAACGAGTCCATACCGGTGGAGTCAGTCTTCCATGGCCGACGAATTCCAAGCAAGGTTGGTTTCTTCATACTTCTTTTCTCTGTATTTTCAAATCTTATTGTCTCTTTAATCAACTTTTTATTTGAATAGAATAATAAAATAACATATTTAGAATCAGTATTTAAATGCATAAAATTAGAAAATAATATCTTTGAATTGTTAAGATAAACTTAATTCATGCTATTATTTTTTTTATTTTTATTCTAATTTTAAATATTTATTTTATTATATATATATATATATATATATATATATATATATATATATATACTGGATTTTTTTTTGTTTTGCATTCGCATCCAAAGTATAACATACGCGGAATTCTTTCTGACGTAGCTAAGGGCCACATTGCTCATTAATTCATACGGTTCAGCTACCCTTCTAGAAGAAATATTATTAATTTTATAACTTTTTTTTAATTAATTTTATAACGATTGATAGGGGTGTAAAGGGGCAGAGCCAAATTTGAGTAATTTCTGCCTACACGAGCTAGTTTTATTCCAAGAGTTCAAGCTAATTTATTTTTTATAAAATAAAAGAAATAAGTATGATTTGAATAATTATTATAACAAATTAATAAAAATTATAAGAAAAATAATAAAATGTTACTAAATATAAGATAATGAGATATAATTTTTAATAATTTTATAATTAAAATCTTAAATTCTTATATATTTTAAGTATATTTTATAATAATATTTTTTAAATTAACTTGCGAGCTAATGAGTCGACTCAGGGCTGGCTCAAATTTGGCTCATAAGATCATTAAGCTCAACTAACGAGCTATTAATGAAGCCGAGTTTGAGCAAGTTCGGGAGTTGACTTGACTCACTTACCTCCCTAACATTGCCTAGTCGCTCAAAATTTTTATGCTATGGGCTGGGCATGTTTGTAAATATGTAAAAAACAATTATAAATTTATAAAATTGGTAAATAATTATTACTTATTAGTATTATTATATTTTTTGGTGAAGTAGATAGGCGGAGAAATTTAAATGAAATTAAAATTTTAATATATGTAGGAAAGCTTGTGGCTTTGACTTTTTTCTGGCCATGAAAATTCCACTTCTGACCAGCTTTGAAGAGTCCAATTGCTTCGCATTGGACCAAGTCTTTTCTGGCTGCTTCTGGTGTTAAAAGCAGAGGAAAAATTGGAAAAAATAATTGGCAAGAAAACTGTCTTATTGGATTAAAGAGACATTTAAGGCAAAAAATTATATATGATTTTATTATTAAGTTTAGACAATTGTTGTCTTATAAATAAAAAACAGTAGTTTTATAAGGTAGTCATCTTAGATTTAATATCTATAGTAAAACGAAACCTTCATTTTTTTTTTATTAGTGGATTGCTATCTCTTGAGCCCTCTTCTCTTTTCTTTCTTCGATGGGGGTCAATATATTGTAGTCGAGCACTAATAGTATGGAAATTCTGGTTGGACAATAATGAACGTGATCGGACAAACATTTGGACAATGATCACGTCAGTCGATCAACGGTGTTCGAAAGATTATTGTCAAACATCAATAGTCAAAGGACTATAGACGAGAGGCTCTATTCCAGCAAATGTGGTTGAAAGTTTGTGGTAAGGCGATGATAGTCAGAAAATCATAGTTAATCAACAATAATCAAAAGATTATAGTCCAACGAAGGTGTTCAAAGACAGAATCAGGTAATAGGAGTCGAGATATCGACGACAATAGTCGAGAAGTGTACTCAAGAGATCATAATAGGGCGACGGTAATCGAGAGAGAGACTATAATCCGAAAACAGTTGTCGAGAGATCATAATTAGGTGATTGTTGTTGAGCTACAATGATCCAATGGCTCCGGTCATGCGATGATAATCCGATGGTGGTGGTCAGATGCCAATTGTGGTCGGATAATAATAGTTGTGCTCTCTCCCATGCTCTCCCCCTAAATAGATATGTACAGTAGACAGAAAATCTTTATCATGATAACAATTAATATGTTGAAATGTTCAGGTGTCGGCAGGGAGGAAAGTGAGAGAAACGTTTAAGAAGAAATTAAGTCATTGTTTTTCTATATTGAATGCATAAATTCTAATTTTGAACATTTAGGTCAATTAAGATAAATTCATATACATATTACATATACAAGATGCAAACCCAAGACCTCTTAGTTGGTAATCAAAACTCTCAACCAACAGATCAAGATAAATTGCTTAAATTCTAATATTTTGAATCTAATATTTCTAAATTTCTCTATTAAAGATTATTTTAATTTTTCTGTTATTTTTAAAATAATAAATAATAAATTATTAATGATTTGACTGAAATTCATAATACCAAAGAAAAAGCTTCATCCTTGCACAATTTTTTCCTTTCCAATTCAAAGAAATTGCTAATTAACAAGAGTTCCATGCGCCATGTGCAGGTGGTGAAATGGGGAGCACTGAACATGATGGAAGCAGAACGCCGTCTCCTCGCAAACGCCCTCCTCGACTTCTCCAACGAACGATTCATCCTCCTCTCCGAATCCTGCGTCCCTCTCTTCAACTTCCCCACCGTCTACTCCTACCTCCTCAACTCCACCACCTCCTTCGTCGAATCCTACGACAATCCCGCTCCCAACTGCCGCGGCCGCTACAACCCCCATATGTTCCCAACCGTCCCCGCCTCTGGCTGGCGCAAAGGCTCCCAATGGTTCGAGCTCAGCCGCCAACTCGCCGTCCAAGTCATCGCCGACGACCGCTTCTTCCCCGTCTTCCGGCGCTTTTGCCACCCTCCCTGCTACGTCGACGAGCATTATCTGCCCACTATGGTGAGCATGAGCTTTGGCGAGCTGAATGCGAATCGGAGTCTTACGTGGGTGGATTGGTCGCATGGAGGGGCTCATCCGGCGAGGTTTATTCGTCCGGCGGTGACGCCGGAGTTGTTGCGGTGGATGAGGGGGGGTTCAAGTTGCTTGTATAATGGGAGGAATACGACCGTTTGCTTTCTTTTTGCGAGGAAGTTTCACTCGAGTTCGTTGACAAGGTTGTTGACCTATGCTCCGAAGGTCTTGGGTTTTGGCAGGAGGTAGTTTTCTTTTATGGTTAATTATTTTATTTTTTGAAAAAATATATAAGGTAGGATAGGCTACAAAATTTTTAAATTCAAAGGCTTCTTTGAGAGAATTTTTTTACTACTTTATAAAGCTATTTTTAAGGCTTCGTTTGGTTCAGCTTTTACTTATGTAAAAAGGTGTTTTAGAAAAGGATGTTTATAAAAAGAAATTTAATAAAATGGAGTTTCAATAATGATTTATTGTTTGGGTAATATTTTCTTAAGTGCTTATTAATACTTGAAAGTATAGTTAAATTATTTGTTTAGAGGTTTAGCTTTAACGATTTTATTATAAAACACTAAATTACTCATACTTAAAATTTAAATATATGTAATTAACTTTTTTTTACAAGGCAAAATTTATATAAATTTATATATATGACTTTCTAAGAAAAATTAAATTTTGTACTATCTTATAATATCAAAAGTTTACATTATTAACTTATAGTTTCTTAACATATAGCATAATTTTTACAAATATGATAAAATTTAAATTACATTGCTTTATTATTATGTTAATTTGGATATTTTGCATCTAAAACAGAGATTTGGGAACGAATAAGCAGACAAGAAAAAAATTACTTAACTACTGAAAAAATGATGTTTATCGACAAGTAATTACGATTAAGTTTTGTTTCCAAACAGTTCGAAGTAAATGATTTTGGCGTATCCAAACGGAGAAAGGAGGAAATAAATCTAATCAAACGAGCCCTTAGTATAAAAATCTCTTAAAGAAAAGAAATCATTGGTTTAAAAATGTCCCAAATGAAGCAAACGATTCTCTTATTGTTTTAAAGCAATTTTTTAGTACAAAAATTTCTAATTCAAAATATTTTTATATTAAAAAGTTGTTTTAAAAAATAATAAGAAAACTTTCTCAAACGAAGCTTTAAATTAGTAACAATAATGTTATCACAAATGTCAATACAAATCCAATAATTTTAAAAATCATCTTGATGCAAAATGTCTAATGCTACATTTACATAATTTTTTTCCTTTTTTGGAGTAGGGCGTTGGATACATGTATATGTACACAAATGCTATAGGCAATGAAAAGTAAATATGTATTTGAGATTTTTTTTCCCTCGTGGATTTAATAAAATTCGAAGGTAATAAAGAAGAAATTTTGGGTCATTATTTAAATTTAATGAGGATGTTTATTTAGTTATTAAATTTATATTGAAATAAGTATAATAATATAATGCATGTGAAGGCAATTGCTATAATGAGATCTATCATTGGCGGGTTGGGCAATGACATTCAATGGCATGGACAGGTTTCACCAAGGTCATAATATCGCATCGATTGCCTTATTTTTGCTTTGTTTTGTCAGGGAATTTGATTATTCATTATATATATGGGCTAAGGAGAAGCAAAAAAAGAACCAACACCATAATTCGACCTAGTGATTCCCTTGACACATCTCCCTCAAAGGAGAAATTATTCTGTGTGGTCACCGAACTGTCTGGAGGTGAATTAGGATGTGCCATATCACCCGGCATACAGCGGTATATAACATCGGTACACAACAAAAAAAATGATATGGCGCGTCTTGATTCACCTCCGGACTGCGTCTAATAACAGCACAAAATAATTTCTCCCCCAAAGATATGAAGCTTGACCGAGCCCTCGACCGCCAACAAGCATCTATTTCGTTTATATGCTAACTTCTCCTCAAAATTTCCCACTTTTCTCTCCATAATTTTTTTTCTTATTTAAATAGTTAGATCAATGTTTGATCCATGCATTTACATTTTTTTTATATTTATTTCTTGATTTTTTTCATATTTTCAATTTATATTTCGCATTTATGTAGGTTTAATAAATTGTAATCCTATGTTACTATTTACTAATTAAGTTTTAAATATATCAAATAAAATTAATTTTAAAGTAGTGATATTGGTATGATTACAAGAAAATAGTTAGTGATAGTAAAAAAAATAGTTAAGAAAATTAATTTATCATGATTATGAAAAATTAATTTGTAAAATTAGTCAGTGATGATTTAGCTGTTTTGAATGAATTTAAAAATATATTTATATGGAGAGAAAGTAGTTATTATTTTATTAGAGAAATTGGATAGAAATTTCAGTAGTCTTGATGTTATGTATGTAATAGTTATATTCATTAATTAGCTTGAAGTATGAAATATATATATATATATATATATATCTTCATATATATGTAACATAATTAATTATATTTAATCATATTCTATGAAATTGATAATTTAATGATCTTGGATGTATAATAAATTCTAGCTTAATAAAAAATATTAAAATATGAACTTTTTAATGAAATTAAAATTGTCATTTATATAGCATTCTATAATGATGGTGGGTAGCCTTTTGATGATATCCTAAACCCTAAACCCTAAATCCTATAAAAGACTAGGTTTCTTTGGTTTAATTTTAAAAGAGAATTATAGAGTTTATGGTGGAATGGTAAGCGGTTCCAAGCAATGTATCTATAGGATTGCTAAGATTAGTTTTGTTTGAGCTAATTTGTATTGATTTAAAAGATCACTTTAAAAAATAAGTTTTATATGAGATATAGGGCAAAAAATGATAGTGTAGGGATTGCTTATGATGTGAACTTCTGATCTATAGCTGATGATAGAGTTTGGTGAAGTTTAAGGATATATCGAGACATAGAGAACAAAACTAGGCCCTTGTGCACTTTAGTTTGGCCAAGACCTAAATAAAAGTGTTTGAAATTGATTTTAAGATTTAGGTTGTTCGCTTATTAGTGTTGGAGGATGCTTATAAAATGTAGAAAGAGGTGTGAAGAGCTTAGGGAAGGCATTAGAGTGCATTACAAGAAAATCAACCATTTTTTAAGAGAATTTTTGCCTTTAAATGCTCAATTTTCATCTGTAAAAAAATTTTCAGATAGATAACCACTCAATGTTAAATACCCGTGCAAGATTTTTTTTTTTTTTGGATTGTTAGGCCAATTAAGGCAGACTCACACACACATCATATACACAAGACTCGAATCTAAGACCACTTAGTTGATAGCATAAGCTCATAACCAACAAACCAAAGAGAGCTGTGTCCGTGCAAGATTGTTATTGGAGAAATATATGACGTTGGAAAAATTTTCCATTTAATTGTCGATGGAATGGAAAACATCACGAAAGAGTAATTTCGGTGGCTATATCGACGACTCATGAACTATAAGTGATACGTCATCAAAAAATTATCTTGATCGGGCACGAATCTCGAGGCAAAATTAAGTTGGAAACTTTCAAAATTAATTTATGGATCATCCAAACTCCGATTCCAGCAAACTTATAGTCGAACTGAGTGTCTCGGAAATACGAACCCAACGACACCAAATTCAACCCAATCCGAGCCCAAATGGGTCCAAATCAAGGGTCTGAAGTGCTGTTGGAAAGTTCAAACCATAATTTGGATTACCAAACGGATTCCAAATGTGACATGCTTATAATCGAATCGAGCGTCTCGACGAGACGAATCCAACGAGCCCAAGATCGCCAAATTCCGACATCATTAAGATCTTCAAATGTCCAGCGAACGGTATATGATCAAGGGATTCAAGATCGGCCATCCATTCAAACCACTCCCTAACTACCCCTGATCTTCCACCTATTTACGGGTCATGCCACTCACGAAAATCTATAAATAGAGACCCCATTTCTCATGAAAAGGGACACCTATTCCTAAGGAGAAAAAGAGAGAGCTCTTGCCCCCTCGCTCCTCCTCGACCACCGCCGGAGTTTCGCCGGACCACCGCCTGACGCCGGAGTTCCGCCGAACCACCGCCTGAGGCTCTGCTTTCGCTGAACCACCACCTGAGGCCCTGCTCCTCACCGGACCACCACCTAAGGCCCTGCTCTTCGCCGGACCACCAACTGAGGCCCTGCTCTTCGCCGGACCACCACCTGAGGCCCTACTCTTCGCCGGACCACCACCTGAGGCCCTGCACTTCGCCGGACCACCACCTGAGGCCCTGCTCTTAGCCGGACCACAACCTGAGGCCCTGCTCTTCGCCGGACCACCACCTGAGTCCCTGCACTTCGCCGGACCACCACCTGAGGCCCTGCACTTCGCCGGACCACCACCTGAGGCCCTACTCTTCTCCGGACCACCACCTGACGTCCTGAGTTCTGCCGGACCTCCACCTGAGGTCCGAACTTCTGCCGAAGCGTCACCTGATGTTCAAAGTTATATCGGAACACCAACTATGGTCCTTCCGACCTCCGTCACCCTACCAATTCAGGTCCTCCTGACCTCTGACATCAGATTAAGGTCAATCTGACCTCCAATGCCAGCCGACTACGGTCCTTCTGACCTCCGTCGCCCCACCAAACAAGGTCCTTCCGACCTCTGTCATCTGATTACGGTCTTTATGACCAGCAACTATGGTCCTTCCGACCTCCGTCGCCTGACCAACAAAGGTTCTCCCGACCTCTACCCTCAGACTACGGTCTCCCTGACCTACAACGTCTGTCAACTACGGTCTTTCCGACTTCCATCACCAAACAACGGTCTTTCTGAACCCTGTCTCCCGCCAAGTACGGTCCTTCTGACCTCCGTCGTCTGCCAACTATGGTCAGCCAACCTAACAAATGTGTATATATTAATTCTCACCATGTAATGCACTCTATATGATGTATATTGGCTATATCAAGCCAAGTCCTTCCCCAAAATGGAGAACCTCGTTTGTAAACAACTACAAATACTAGTAGATTCATTCAAACTGGGCCAGGCCCCGTGGTTTTTCCCCCTTTCAGGTGTTTCCACGTAAAAACTCTGGTGTCTCATATGAATATTACACCCTCTCTCTTTCATCTGATTGTGTGCTGGATTTTCGTACAATGCTAAGACGCTAAGCTTTATATTTCTCTACCGCCGCGAATACTCTAGGACGCAATAGTTTGGCGCTGTCTGTGAGAATATGGTTCCCGACTGGGGGGCAACTTTTGCTCTAACCTCAAAATATCATTCTTGCCAACTTCCTTACATCAGCTATCGCTGCATCAATTTCATGGAAATTAGATACGGACTGGGGGGCAACCTTGACTCCAACTATGGTCAAGAAAATTCCTCCAATACTTTCAACATCAAGATGATATTTTAGGCAAGAAACTCCCAGCAAATGCAAAGATGCTTCCAATAAAATTTTAAGCCTCATACAGTCCCTAGTTGGACTTCTACTCCTTGGGCAGGGTCTAAATTTTGACCTCAAAAAGGCAGTAACGGTTTAAAGATAGACCATTCTTCACTCTTGATTCGGGATACACGCGGCATTCGCCCCCGCCCAATCAAGGCAAAATTAATCCCAGGGGGATTCGATTCGACCTCTTCCACACAGGTTAACGTCATCGAGCAAAGGCTCTGACATACAACCTCGGATATGTCATACATCCTTGGTGGATCCTCTCGACCTCTTCCGCACAGGTTAACGTCATCGAGCAAGGCTCTGACATACAACCTCGGATAGGTCTTCACATCCTTGGTGGATTCTCTCGACCTCTTCCACACAGGTTAACGTCATCGAACAGTGTTCTGACGTACAACCTCGGATAGGTCATACATCCTTAATGGATTCTCTCGACCTCTTCCACACAGGTTAATGTCATCGAGCAAAGGCTCTGACATACAACCTCGGATAGGTCTTACATCCTTGGTGGATTCTCTCGACCACTTTCACACAGGTTAACGTCATCGAACAGTGTTCTGACATACAACCTCGGATAGGTCATACATCCTTATTGGATTCTCTCAACCCCTTCCACACAGGTTAAACGTCATCGAGCAAGGCTCTGACATACAACCTCGGATAGATCTTACATCCTTGGTGGATCATCTCGACCTCTTCTACACCGGTTAACATCATCGAGCAAAGGCTCTGACGAACAAACTCAGAAAGGTCACACATCTTTGGCAGGTGCTATTGACCTACGCTCTTCTGCCCGACGCCGAGCTTCCTCCCGTTGAAGGACTTCTGCCCATCGCGGGACATTCGTTAGACTTCTGCCCGACGCCGAGCTTCCTCCCGTTGAAGGACTTCTGCCTGTCGCGGGACATTTGTCGGACTCCTGCCCGACGCCGAGCTTCCTCCTGTTGAAGGACTTCTGCCCGTCGCGGGATATTCGTCGGACTCTTGCCCGATGCCGAGCTTCCTCCCATTGAAGGACTTCTGCCCGTCGCGGGTCATTCGTCGAACTTCTGCCTGACGCCGGAGTTCTGCCCATCGCCGGACTCTCGTCAGACTTCTACCCGACGCCGGACTTCTGCCCGCCGCCGGACCCTCGTAGGACTTCTACCCGACGCCGGACTTCTACCTGTCGTCGGGCCCTCGTCGAAGTTCTACCCGACACTAAACTTCTACCTGACGTCGAACTTCTGCCCATCGTCAGAGTTCTACCCGATGCTGGACTTCTACCCGACGCCGCACTTCTGCCGATTGCCGGGCACTCATCAGAGTTATACCCAACGCTGAAATTCTACTCGACGGCGGACTTATGCTCGTCGCCGGACCCTCGTCAGATTTCTACCCGACGCTGTACTTCTACTCGTCATCGGACCTCTGCCCGTCATTGGACTTTCGTCAGACTTCTGCCCGACGCCGAGCTTCTTCCTGTTGAAGGACTTCTGCCCGTCGCGGGACTTTTGTCGAACTTTTGCCCGACGCCAAGCTTCCTCCTGTTGAAGGACTTCTGCCCGTCGCGGGACTTTCATCGGACTTCTGCCCGACGCCAAGCTTCCTCCCGTTGTTGGACTTTTACCCGTCACGGGACATTCGTCGGACTTCTGCCCGACGTCAAGCTTCCTCCCGTTGAAGGACTTCTGCCCGTCGCGGGACTCTCGTCGGACTTCTACCCGACGTGGAACTTTTACATGACGCCAGACTTCTGCCCGTCGTTAGGCCCTCGTCAGACTTCTACCTGACGCGGAACTTTTACCCGACGCTAGACTTCTGCCCGTCACCAGGCCCTCATCAGAGTCCTATCTGACTCTGAACTTCAACCTGTCGTCAAACTTCTGCCCGTCAACGAACCCTCATCGGACTTCTACCCGATGCGGAATTCTTACCCGACGCTAAACTCCTACCCGACGCTAAGTTTCAACCCGTCGTCGGACTTCTACCCATCACCAAGCTTCATCTCAGCATCGGACTTCCGTCCGTTTCCAGACTTCCACCGACTGACGTCGGACCTCCGCAAGATTTCTAGAAATAGAAGGGGAAGACTCCTTCTCAGTGAGGGGCCCTAGACCGGCACAGAGGATACCACCTGAAATGGCCTAGGGGAATGCCTCAGCGTGAGGGAGAGAAGAACAAGGAGGAGAAGACTCCTGCTCAGTCAGGGGCCCTAGCCCTGAACAGGCCTAGGGGAATGCCTCAGCGTGAGGGAGAAATGAAGAGAGGGAGGAATTTCCTTCTTGCGGAGAGGGGCCCAGGGCCCGGACAGGGGATGCCGCCTGTGCCGGGCCAGGGGAAGGCCTCAATTGAAAGAGAGGAAAACGAGGAGGAGGGGAGTTGCAAAGAGCCTAAGACCCCTAGGGGTCTATTTATAGTAGGAGGCCAAGGGAAGTTACTGAAAAAAAAAAAAAATTCCAAACCGCCAGCCGGCGGTTGACTAAACCGTCAGCCCTCACCCACGGCGCGCGGGCAGCAGGCGACCGCACGGGCAGCGCAGTTAGGCCTGCGACAGCGCCGCGGCCAAGGGGCTCGCGGGCAGGCTTGCGGGCGCCGGGCAGGCCCCCTGGCGCGCAGGCGGCGGCTGGGCCGTCCCAACTCATTTCCGGGTCCAATTTCGGGCCCGGAAAGGTCAAATCGGACGTTTTTGGGGTCCCTGGAGCCATTTTTTGACGTTCCGGACTCAATTTTGGCACTTTTAAGGCCATTCGAGACCTCTACACCCAAGATCAAATTTTTGCAAACTTCAATTTGCACGAAAAAATTCCCTGATGACTGAGACACGTATTTTCAGACTTATGGAGCTTCGACGTCCAAAAATAGGGGGGCAACTGATACGTCATCAAAAAATTATCTTGATCGTGTTTGATTGAAAAATATAGTTTTGAAAAGAGGGTTTAATTTTCTTTAGGAAATATTTAATTTCTGGAATTTAAATTTTATAATCGAACACTTATTATGAATGATATATCACCTCGAAAAGTGAACATATCGTTCTCTAATAGGTTCAGATTATAAATCTTTGAATTTATCGTGATTATTATAATCAAACTCAAGGAGAAACAATATATGATCCCGTAGGATCAAAGTGATGTTTAATCCATTGTTCGACTATAATAATTGAGATAAGAGATCATTAATTTCATAATTAAAGTTACGATTGTAATTGATATATCTATTAGGAGAAAGAAGATATCAATCATTATCGATAGTTTAAATATGACGATAATGATCGTCAGGTTTAAATTTCCCAAAGATAATTAAACAAAGTTTTGAAAAAGCTTAATTTTGAAAATCTGGTATGGGTTTCTAAATCTCCTACGAGCGCAAGCCCTCGTAGTTAATTACATCATAGGAAACCAGAAAATTTCCTACGAACACTCTCGATTAAAATAGCGATACGAATTTTATTTAAGAATTTAAAGATTGACATCAAAGGAGGTTAAGGGTTGGAAATTCAACAGGGACTGGTTCAAGATTGAACACTTATTTCTGGAGTCAAAGGAAGAAGAGTAGGAGGTGTTTTGAGATTATGAATTACTTCAGAAACATCTCAACTATCCTAAGTGTTGGGCTTGAATTTGATTGAAAGAAATTTTTAATTTGAGTGGTTAATTTTATTAGAAAGTGGGAATTAGATTCCCGGAAGATTGAGGTCTTAGGATTGAACATTTGCCTCAGAACTTAAGTCTAAAATGGATACTGAGAATCAGTGACCCAGAACCTAACTAATGCAATGCAATCTGGACTTACCCCGGCCTGGATTGGGGAGCCAGCTAAACCACCTAAACGCTTTAAAAACCATGAGTCAAGTCAATTATGCAAGAGTGGTAGGAACATTGATTAAGATTGGTTTAAAGAATTGGGGTCGACATCTAGAGCATATCCTAATTGACCCCTTAACATATGTTGGGTTAAATGCTTAAACTAAAAATGCAATTAAGATTTAGACTCAAATTTTAATTTGTATCTAATGCAATGCATGCTAATTGACTCGATTAAATGCTTAAAATCAGAATGAAGCAGTTTAAAAATCAAGCTTAAAAAATAGATTTTATCCTAGAGATTGCACAACATCCCCTTGGACAGAACTGCACCCTAATAGGTCAGGTGGTCTGCCAAAACCCGCATGCGGGGAGGTGCCTAACAAGGTAGAGAAAGGTTAATATGAATGCATGAAAAACTCCCGGCGAGCCTAGGCTTACTTCTTAAGAGCGTTAGAGTTTATATCTGAGCCTAAAGTTTTTAATTTTTAGTTAAAATATAAATAGTTAATGACCGTACCCTCACGAGCCTCTGATCAGGTTCCAGGCTAAATCAAATACGACATGCAATGAGCGCCAAAAAACTACTAAAAGCATGCAAGTCCTTAATCGCAATCAACATATCAATCAAATCACTTAAATAATTAAATTAATTAAATAAATGCTCAAACTGAAAGTCCATGTGGTAAGTGCCACTTAATTATACAACCCAGGGTCTGCAGAAAAGTAAAGTGGCCGGGTACCACTGACTACAACCCGGATTCTACTCCTAAGACTCAAGTGAGTTTGAGATTTGAGATTCTTCTCGTTCTTCACTTCTTCGTCTTCTTAGAACTCCTTGGATCGTCGGGTCTGGATATCCAAATGAAAAGAAACTCCCCCTGAATAGGGGTGTTATCTTTTCTCTTTGGATACTTAAACTTTATCCTAATTTGGATCTCCAAATGGATAGGAACTCTCCCCTAAGGGATGTTCCTTCCTCTTTGGATTTCAAATTGGATGTTTAAACATCTCAATCTCAAAGTACTTTCAATTTACAACTCAAATTTATATTCAAATTACATTAATAGAAAAATAGAAATCTAGACTCAACAACCTGCAAGGTTATCCTAATAATCAACAGTTTATATTTGACATCCCAGGCAGTTATATATTTGAAATTTAAAAATGCTCAAACCAGCCACACTTGGCCATGCTCTTTTTGATTTAAAGGGGGACTTAAGCAGTTTTCTGGAGCACCTGTGCAATTTAACATTTATGATTTTGCCCCCTTTAATTTATGCCCTATATGAGCATGGCCACCTGCATAAGATTGAATTAGTATAGATCGTTCCTAACCTAGGGGTAGGTCTAACGTACAATCAATCAAATCACAGAGTGCAGAAAGTAGATAAACAATCATATCAATTTTATCACTAGCAAACAGCATGCAGTAAGAGCTCGAAAACCTGGCACACCGCAGAAAGGTAAACACCGGCCTAACCTAAGACTAGAGTTGGTTGTCCTATCAAACCATCTAAAGTGTGTGAGGTAGGCTGTGTTGTTTTGATGTGTCCTAGATAGGATAATTTGATTGAAGTTGCTTAAAGTTCTGGTTGGTTGAAAGGTTTCAAGGGAGTTTTAATTTTGAGTTTAAATCTTAATGACTTGAAATTGATTTTAAATTTGATTTTAATTATTTGTTGGATATGACCTTTGTTTCACACTGAGGCCGTGAAGTTTATTTCACCTTCCTTGGGGCTAATTTAATAGCCTCGTAGGCCTGGGATACCTAGTGGTACCCGATATAATTAAGTGATTTGAGTTTGATTAAGATTTGAAAGTTGATTAAATTTTAATTAGAATTAGTTGGTTGCTGGTTTTGAGTTTAAATTAATGTTTTCTGGAATTTTGAATGATATGTTGAATTTTGGTATTTTCTGGATTATTTTAATCATTTAATTAAGGGGTTAAAAGTTGACTTTTTGATTTAAAGTATTTTCTGGAAAGTTAATATTTTATTAAAATACTAGACCTTAATGCGATCCGTTAGACAGTAAGTACACTAAAATTGGATTTTTCTAGATTTTATTATGAAGGTTTGAAGTTTTGACTTGATTTTGAACTAAGTTTGACCAAAAGTTGACTTTTTCAAATTTGTTTGATTTCTAGAAACTTAACATTTTTTATAAATATTAGGCCTTAAGATGAGTTGTATGCCTTTGAGTTTGCTCAATTTGGAGTTCATTTGAATTAGTTATGAATTTTTGAAGTTTTGACTATTTATTGAATTATTTAAATTGTTTAATTAGAGACCCTTTTAGTGATTTGGATCCAAATGACCTCCAAACTTCTTGAAATCAACTCCAAAGGTCAAGAATGACCTAAGGAGGGATCTCTAAGTGTTTGAGAAATTTTTGGAATTTTTAATTATTTTTCATTAATTAAATTAATTAAATATTGAATTTCCATTAAACTCAAATTAAATTTAATTTTGAGGTCCAGTCAAGGGGTTTTTATTTTTCATTGATTAAGGGTTCAATTCTGGTCAATTTAAGGTATTATTTATAAATTTTTGATTTAAACTTGATTTATTAGAATTTCTGGAAGTTTAATTGGCTTAATTGAGGTTTAAACTTAATTAGGTTAATTAAGGGGCTTAATGATTTCAAAATCCAGTGAGAAACTTTCTATGGGCTGAAATTGTCACTATGTTCAAATAGTTTGAGTTTCAAGTCAATAGGAAGTCAATCCTAATTATTGGAAATATTCTAAGTTTTCTATACTTAGGTCCTTAATTATTGTCCTTAATGACACTAAGTTTAAATGGGTTCAAATCAAAGTCTCTAACCCTCAAACACTAATTGCAATCACATCAATCATCAATCAAGAATAATGCAAAAATATCCTAATACTCTATGGAATAAGCATAATGACCAATTAAAACTTATAGGCTATAAGATGCATTGCAAGCTTTAGAATTCAACCTTATAAAGGATAGGTATCTAGATGGGTTGAGATCTCTGGAGGATATAGGGAATATCCTCAAATAATATCTCACCCAAACTAAGATTATAACCATGCATATTTGGAGAGTACAACATAGAAATTACTATACCAATGATGACCAAAATTCATCAAAACTATGCATGGTTAGAACTCAAACTTGTTTGACAGTGATAAGGGGGTCAATCACTTATTACATAGAGCTCTAATACATGAGGATTGAATTTTAAATTGAACATATTATAAACTTTCAAAATCAGGATCAAATTATGATTGAGCCTTTCAAAAATTCATAAACTAGTCGGGATTGCATCAAATGACCTTAGGAAAATTAGAGGAGCTCAATCATAAGCCCTAAAACACCTCTGCCCATTTTCATGTCAAAATAAATTATATATATTTATTTAAAATTAAAAGAAGGTTTTTTGAATAATTGAAATAATTATCAAAATATCAGTTAAAATAATTTATCTTTATTTTTAAAATAAAGTAGATAATAATACGAACAAAACGAGCCCAAGAACTCCAAAAATGGTTGGGAAATTAAATTCCTGTGATTTTTTGAAGTTCTGCATATTTTCTGGATTTAATTCAGGGCTCTATTTATACAGTCAGCTGATAGCATGACCGTATAGGGCCTTTACACGCGGCAGCAGTCTATTTGACCACGCAGGTGGCGGCGGTCAAGCGGACCCCGCCCACTTATCCAGCGCGGCACGAACTGAAGTCGTCGGATCAGACTCGATTTGATCTAACGGCTACGATCAAACAACGGATGAAGTTTGAAATCCGAATAATCGGACGGCTAGAATAGCATCCGCGGTTTGAAAGAAAGGCCCAGATCGAGTCAGATCAATAATCCAACCATTTAAGCGCTTTGCCTATGAGAATTAAATCATAAACCTGATGAAATCATGACCGTTCAATCCAAATAGAATGGATCGAACGGTCATACACTCATCTTCAACCTCCAGACTCCGAAAACCCTAAACTCAGTTTTGGCTTTATTTTCGCAATATACTGAACCAAATTGACTTAAAATTTAAACAGAGGTGGAGCAAGGTTTAAGGATTAATGTCGAAGTATTCCTAAGCCATTTGATACAATCTTTATGAAGTTATTTGAGAACCTAGGTAAATACCTAGGGTTAGAGTTTTACCAAAGTATATTTGATGGAATAAATTGATTCAGGATTCTCTGACTTTGTGGATTGTCCACGCTAAGTTTTGTAGAAGACTTCAAGCCCGGAGAAAGCTTCTATAGGGATTTGAAATCATTTGGACGGAGCTAGCCTCGGTCTTGCGTCACCTTCGCTGCCGGCGAGCTCCAAACGTCGGGAAATTACTTGGAATTAATGGAGGAAACTCTAAGGATTCAAAACGAAAACCTAGAGCAGCTTGGGATTGATTGGAATAGGAAAATGGTCCCTCCTCTGCTCTCCCATCTCTCCCTCCCTATTCAAGCTACAGGAGCTTGTTTGAACGGCTAGGATGTATCAATTGAGTGCCCTGGATGAATGCCAGCTGGCTCAAGTTGTTAGGAGACAGAGAGGATCATTACCTCAGGTAGAAACGACCCTATTCCATTCCCACATGGAGGGGACCACTAGAAACGGTTAGGGTCAAGCTGGGAGCAAGCTAAGCATTGAGTTGGGTCAGGTTAGCTCCATAGGAGTTTCTGGGATCCATTTGAGTGGCTGGATTGATCTGGTTTGAAGGGAGGATTTAATTTGAATGTATTGGTCGGGTAGAGCTTACATGAGAGGATTTTGAAGTTAACATTGATTGGGTTTGACCAGTCAATGGGTCCAAACTAGTGAGATGGACTTAAAAGTGTTGTATGTTTGCTGTTTGGATGGGTTTTCAAGGGCTTGATAGATTAGGTTTGATACATAAGGATTGGAATCCATGAGTCATGAGGTTTGACTACCCATGGTGGTTTGACAAATCACTATGAATTTATTGGAAACATAGCTAGGAGTATTTGAATCATGCTTTGAAGTGGTCTCAATGGGTTAAAAGGGTTTGAAAATTTTGCTTAAATTGGGTTTGAGTATATATAGTGAATGGGGCTTAAGTTGACTAGGTTTGACTAGATATAGATCTGGTTGACCAAGTCAACTGATGATTGGGACATGATGTCCAGTCAAGTCCAAAATCACTAGGGGCAATGAACATAAAAGTTTGACAGGGTTTTGAATGCAATTAAGGTTTGATTTAAAGTGTAAAAGCTTAATCTGGTCAACCTAGGTTGACTTAGTCAACCAGGTTGACCCAGAGCCAGGGTCTGGGCTGGATCAATCTCAAATGATATATGGAGTCTGGTTGATGTGGTTTTAGGGTTTGAGTAGGTCATTTGGGTCAAATCACCTATTTGAACCCTTAATGGGCTTAATGGGTCAACTGGGTTGACTTGGTCAACCAAGTTGACCCAGGGTCAGGGTTTGGGTCCAATCAGTTCAGAATGACATTCTGAGTCTACTAGTGGTGGTCTCAAGGTCTAGGGAGGTCATTTGGTCAAAATGACCTGTTTGGGCCCTAATGGGCCTTTAGGTCAACCCTGGTTGACTTGGTCAACCAGGTGGGTTCAGGGTCTAGGAATGGGCTCAACAGATTTGAAATGACATTTGGAGACCAATGGAGGTGGTCCCAAGGTCTGAGGAGGTCATTTGGTCAAAATGACCTATTTTGACCCATAAATGCCTATTTGGCAAACTAGGTTGACTTGGTCAACCAGGTTGACCCAGGGGCTGGAAGTGGGCCCAACAGGTTTGGTTTGATATTTGAAACTTGCTGGAGGTGGTTGCATTTGATTTGAAGCTCATTTGACCAAAGTGACTATTCACACCCCATAGGGGTATTTTGGTCATTTTGACCCCTGGTCAACTGGGAGTCAAATTGAGTCCAAAAAAATGCAGTTTATTGCTCAATGGGTCATAATCAAGGGTCTGGAGGTGATTGGAGGCCTTGAAGAAAGCTCCAGGGTCAAAATCCACTGGGTGGTAGGTCCAGTGGCATAGATTGTAAATATTTGAAGGTTTTACAGCCTTTGGATTTCAATTTAGTTTTTGGGGTTAAAAACCTCAGAATGAGCTCAAATTTGGAGGGTTGCCTCTAGAGACATGTCATATCAGTGTGGAACTGACAGACCTTGAATCAGAGGTCATTTGATAGGGTTTTGAGGTGTTCAAAAATTTGCTGGAAAAGGCTTTCAGGACTTAGACCTTTGGCCTTGGATTTGAATCTGAAAATCTGGTTTTGAATTGGATTTTGAGCTTGAATGATAGGATTTGAATTAAGTTTAGATTGAATTGGAGCTTGGATTGATCTAGAAGAATCCTAGGGTTTAGAATAGGTCTTAGGGTCCAAATCAGCTTAAGGGAATCCTAGGGTCTAGAATAGATCCTAGGGACTGGAGTCTGGGAAGATCCTAGAATCTAGAAGTCCTAGGGAAATCCTAGGATCTGGGGTCTGGAAGAATCCTATAATCTAGAAGAATCCTAAGATTCAAGATCTAGAAGGATCTTAGGATCTAGAGTAGATCCTAAAGTTTGATTTCTAGGAAGATCCTAGGGTTTGGAGGTCCTAGGGCCTGGGATCTAGAATAGTCTTAGGATCTAGAAGAATCCAAAGCTCTAGATAGATCTAGGAGAATCCTAAGGTCTAAGATGATCATATGATCTAAAGTCAGGTAGAATCCTAGGGTCTAGGAAGTGTCTTAGGATCTAAAAGAATCCTAAGATCTAAAATTTAGGAAAGATCCTAAGATCTAGAATAGTCTGGAGATTTGATTGATCTGAGATCAGGATTGATTTGAATCTGGATTGAACTAAGATCATATTGATCCTAGGGTCAAGATTAAATCCTAAGGATTGGCAAGATCCTAAGGTCTGGATTGGTCATACTGACCTCATACAAAAATGAGGTCAACAAATGGACCCCCAATATGTGTAATAGAATGTAGTTCTATTGCACATATTGGTGTTGACAGAATAAAATGGTCAAGTCTGGAGTTTTGATCCTAAGGGAAAAATAAATTTATCCCTGGGGAATCGGGGTTTGAACAGATACTAGGGTAGTGCTAGGAAAAGTGTACTCTACCACTAGTGGGTCTGGTCCTAAAGGGAAGGAAGAATCTATCCCTAAAGGAGAAGGCAGTCTGGGTGATCCTATAGGAAGGAAGAACTCCTAACTATAAAGGATTGAATCTGGATTTGATTGTAAGGGAAAGGAAATCCTAACCCTAGAAGATTGAATTTGAAATTAATCTAAGGAAAGGAGATCCTAGCCCTAGAAGATTGAATTTGAAATGATACTAGGGTAGTGCTGAGGTAGCGTACTCTACCACTAGTAGATCTAATCCTAAAGGAAGGGAAATCCTATTCCTAAAGGAAAAAAGAAAGCTTTAATGATCATATATAGAGGAAGAATTCCTAACTACGAAGGATCGAATTAACATTTGATACTAGGGTAGTGCCACAGGGGGCGTACTCCACCACTAGTAGATCTAATCCTAAGGAAGGGAAAGAATCCTATCCTTATAGGAAAAGAAAATCTGGATGATCATATAGAAAGGAAGAATTCCTAACTACAGAAGATCAAATTGAAATTCAATACTAGGGTAGTGTCACGAGGGGCGTACTCTACCACTAGTAGATCTAGTCCTAAGTGAAGAAACATCTAACCCTAAGGAAAGGAGGGTCTGGATGATCATATAGGAAGAAAGAATTCCTAACTATAGAGGATCAAGCTTGAATTTTGATACTAGGCAGTGCCACAAAGGGCGTACTCTGCCACTAGTGGATCTAATCCTAAAGAAAAGAAGAAATCCTGTCCTTACAGGAAAGAAAGCTTGATTGAGATTGATTCCAGGACGGTGCCATAGAGGACTTACTCCATCACTAGGAAGTCTAATCCCAAGGGAAGGAAGAAGAACCTACCCTAAGGAAGAGAGAACTGGATTTTGAAATTAAACACAGGACGGTGCCATAGAGGACTTATTCCATCACTGGGGAGTCTAATCCTAAAGGAAGGAGAAAAGCCTAACCTTGAGGAGAAGAGAGTTTGATTTTTGAAATTGGAACTGAATCTAGGACGGTGCCACAGGGGACTTATTCCATCACTAGGGAATCTAATCCTAAGAGAAGAAGAATACTTACTCTGAGGAAAAGAGAACTGGATGATCTCATAGGAAGATAGTATTGCTTCCTATAGGAGATCAGACTTAAAGATTTGAATTTTGAAACTAGAATGGTGCAGCAGAGGGCGTTATCCATCACTAGTAGATCTAATCCTAAGGAGAGAAAGCACGATGACTCACATCTGTCCTTAATGAAAAGAAGACTGGGGGACCCTGAGGGAAAGAAGTATTGCTTTCCACAGAAGGTCAGATCTGGATTTTAAACCTAGGATGGTGCCACAGAGGGCATGCTCCACCACTAGAAGATCTAATCCTAAGGATAGAAAGTACGATGACTCACATCTAACCTTAAGGAAAAGAAAACTGGAGGACCCTGAGGGAAGGAAGCATTGCTTCCCATAAAAGGTCGAATCTGGATTTTGAATCTAGGATGGTGCCACAGAGGGCATACTCTATCACTAGAGGATCTAATCCTAAGGATAGAAAGCACGATGACTCACATCTAACCTGAAGGAAAAGAAAACTGGAAGAAGCTAGAATGGTGCCACGAAGGGCGTACTCCACCACTAGCGGATCTAATCCTAAGGATAGAAAGCACGATGACTCACATCTAACCTTAAGGAAAAGAAAACTGGAAGATTCTGTGAGAAGGAAGCATTTCTTCACACAGAATCGGGTTTAGAGTGATCGTATGTAAAGGAAACTTGCTTTACATAGAGGATCTGGTATGGATGATCGTATATAGAGGAAACTTGCTCTATATAGAGGATCGGATCTGGAGTGATCGTATGTAAAGGAAACTTGCTTTACATAGAGGATCCGATCTGGATGATCGTATACAGAGGAAACTTGCTCTATATAGAGAATCGAATCTGGATGATCGTGTATAGAGGAAACTTGCTCTATACAGAGGATCGAGTCAAGAATGATCATATGTAAAGGAAACTTACTTCACATAGAGGATCGAATCTGGATGATCGTGTATAGAGGAAACTTGCTCTACACAGAGGATCGAGTCAAGGTGATCGTATATAGAGGAAACTTGCTCTATACAAAGGATCGGGTCTGGAAGAAAACTAGGATGGTGCCACAAATGGCATGCTCCACCACTAATTGATGATCTTATGGAGAGGAAACTTGCTCTACACAGAAGATCGAGTCTGGATTGATCGTATGTGAAGGTAACTTGCTTCACACAGAGGATCGGATTTAAATTCTGGAATTTGAGATTTGAATGATTTTTGAATTGATTTTGTTTTAAATTTGAAAGTATTTGAATTTGAAATTTGATTGGACATATTTGAATTTAAAGAGTTTTGAATCTGGGATGTGTTTTGAATTTGATTTGAATTATTTTTTGAATTTGAGAGATTCAAATTTGAAAGTTGATTGATTTTGATTCATCTTGAATTTTAATTTTGAATTTTGAATTTCAATTATGTTTGATTTAAATTTGATTTATTTGAATTTGATTTTGACTTTAAAAGGTTTTGAATTTGATTTTGTGTTTGACTTCGTCTGGCATGGTACTTCCTGAAGAGCCTCCTCAATATTTGAAAATATTGGGTGATATTCTTCAGGTTGATCAATCAAAAGGAAAATTTCTTAAAGATCGTCATTAAAAATGAACAATCCAGTCAACATTGACTCAAGCTTTCCATTGAATTTTCAGTGGATTAGAAGTGGTCTACAAACGACTACAACCAAGTCTCCTACTTGGGGAGTTCTAGAGTGATACAACTTATCAATAACTTGAATCAAATGTGACTTATGAACTTTCAAACTTTGCTGAGCTTAATTTGATTTTTATTTGAGGCCCTCGAGCTCCTCGAATTGGAGTCGGGCACTTTGCTCAACTATAGTTTGATTTTGAACAGCAAGTCCCAACAAAGGAAACTACACCTCTAGATCAGAATGATCTAGGACCCAGCACAGGGTGTGGTTTGATTGTGAACGATAATTTCCAGCATTATAAAATACTCCTCCAGTGGGATTGAACTTGGACCCAACATAGAGTGTAATTTTATAAAGAAGGCCTTAAAGGAAAGATGCCTATGTGGAAGGGCTTACACACACTTCTCAAGGGCTAGATTTAAATTTTAATCAAGAGTAGAAGATTCATTCTCTTTATTAGAAAACTTCCTCTAGGTATTTGGACCCTGTCGGAACGACAAGAGGGAACAAATTCAAAAGTACAGTGAAAAGTTGAAAGACTCCAACTAACTTGAAAAGGTTCAAGGATTTAGGTTTTATTGACCCAGACCAAGTTTCATAGAAACTAAACTGGGGTCTCCCTTAAGTATTTTGAATTAAAATCAATTTCAAAGAAGTTTAAGTTGAATATAGAAATTTGATCTTTTCAATTCTCTAGCACGAGAGATTTTTGTATCTTGATAAATTATCGATGCATGACAAAAATTCTGGATTCAAGATTTTCAAAATCAAGCAATTTAAAATTGACTGGGTCTTTTGAGATTAAAGAATTTAGCAGAAGGGATCCTCTTTCTTTCTTTTTCTTATGGCGCACATTGCGCATCTTTTGATTTCTGATGCACTTTGTGCATTTCTCAAATTTTTGGTGCATTTTGCGCATCTTTTGAATTTATTTTTTTATTTTATTTTGAAAAGAGGCTGCACCTTTATTTCAATGCTGGGATTAAATCACAAGTATAAGAGAAGAAAACTCATTCTCTTATGCAAGGACGGATAATCCTCAAAGCAGGACCCAAATCTTTTAAAATGAATATCGACTTGACTTTTTTAAAATCATTGAACAGATTTTAAACACGCAAGAGGTATCTATTAAGATAGAAAATTGCTAGAAGATTGAGAAGATTTTCATTTCAAATGTCAACTTAAGCTTGATACAGATTTTAATTCAAGAATTAAATCAATCCCACAAAAGAGGTGGGAAGGAAGGGTATTCAAATATTTGATGGAGTCAACTACAACTTTCTCCTGCTTAAGGCTAAAGATAGAGGTCAATTTTTATTAAAAAGATGATTCAACTATCTTGAAATTTGAAATCAATACACTTGAGAAATTGGAAGCTTTCTTTAAAAAGAAATTACAAATCTAGGTGGCAAGACCCTAGTAGTACGGAATTAAATTCCTACGATCTCCTTGGAGGGAGAGACTATTATTGGGTCTGCACTATCCTTAGAAGTCATTGCATCACTTTAATCAAAAAGATTTATCTCGATAGGACCCCGTTGAAAGTTAAATTTTAACGGTATCACTATCTGATATAATCTTAGATTATTTTCCCTCTCTTATTACTAGTGGTCTAGTAATTTGGAGAGTGGCACCCCAAGTGGTTTCTACACCTCCTCCTCTCTAGTTGATGTAGCGGGGCACGTATAGAAACGTGACCTAACATCATCTAGTAGAGTGGACGGGTCATAACCTTCAACTGGGGGCCTAGGGCCTGGTGCTGGTGTTTGATCAGTTCTGGCTTGATTGATTCTTGCCATGTAGTAGTCAAGAAGGTGTATTGAAGATTGTGCTCTCGTCTCTACAACCTCCCTCCTTTGAGCAACAGGAGAAGGGTGGAAACGATTTCCACCTGGGAGGGGGTACGTAGAAGGGGCAACAAATTTTTAATTAGCCTCGGACTTGACGTGCTTTAAGGCTTTCACCTCAGTAGTCTTCCTGGCCTCGACAACCTTCTTTCTGACTCTACGAAGGTAGTTCTTCATTTTGTTCTTGCTGGCCTTGCTAACGACAGGGGTACTAGAACTTGACCCAATCTCAGGCTGAGATGGTAGCTCTTCTATCATTATTGACTTCTGGTTGTTATCCACTTGGGCAGAAGGTACAATGGGTAAAGGGGTGACATCAGCCACCATCTCAGAGATGGGGGAGTCAACTCCTGACCCTAAAGTAATCTCAACCAAGGGGATATTCCTTCGCATTCCAGCAGACAGATCAATCTTTTCTTCTCCGTCGACTGATAACTTGAAGTCTTAAAATTGCAGTTAAAACTGGATGAAATTACCAGAAGTGATTTCTTCGACTATCAAGTTTCTATCTAGAGAGAAAATGAGTTTCCCAGCCATTTGAGTGCTTAAATCCTGAAATTATTGAACAATGATTTGAATTAGTTAATCTTGAATTTGAATTTGAATTTTAAATCTGATCAATATTATTCAAAATTTGATAATTCAATCATGTTAAACTTAGATTCAAAACAGTGGTTCGTAGAATTGACAAGGATTTAACGGTTGAACCCGACACTTTCGCTACACCAATTAACTTGGGGCAAAATGTCAAAGTTCAAACTTGAACTTGAATTCAAAATTAAAATTAAAATTTGAGGTGACAAATCAAATTTGAACTTAAAGTTGAGATTGTATTTTGATTCAAAGTTGGATTTGGAATTTGAATTTAAGATTGAAGTCGAATGGACCCTTCTTCAAATTCTGTGACTCAACAGATCGAATTTCATTCAATCATGTAAGTACACAAAATTGATATAAAAGATTCAAGGATCGGGCTCGACTCTTTTCATTTCACTAATTGACTTGGGTCGAAATGTCAAAGTCCCGATCAAAATTGAATCGACTTTAAGTTGAAAATCAAAATCAAATTTCGGGTTGAAATTATGTTTTAGACTCAAAGTTTGAATTTAAACTTGAGGCTCAAGTCAAATGGATCTTTCTTCAAATTTTATGACTCAACAGATTGAGTTTCACTCAATCATGTAGGTGCAAAAAATTGATATGAAAAATCCGGGGATCGGGCTCGACTCTTTTCATTTCACCAATTGACTTGGGTCGAAATGTCAAAGTCCCGAATTTGATCTTGAAATCAAATCTGAAGTTGAATTTAAGTTTGGAATTAAATTTGAGTTCAATTTTGAAATTGAATTTGAATTTAAGATTGAATTTAGTTTTGAGATTGAATTAAAATTTAAATCTTGGATTCAAATTCAAGCTTGAAGTTGGATTGAAATTGAATTTGAATTTGAATCTAGATTTAAACTCAAGGTTGGAACTGAATGGATCTTCTTCAAAATTTGAAACTCAGCATATTGAATTTTATTCAAATATGTTGGTTTACCAAATAAACTTGAAGATCCTGAGGCTTGACTCTTTGCACCCCACCAAATAATTTAGGGGTGAAATGTCAAAGCCCAGAATTGATTGGAGAATTTTGAATTTGAATTGCATGTGTTCAACTACAATAAAATATTGTAGAAGACACATAGCAACGACGATTGAAGTTGATTTGAAAGATTTTCCTTGACTTTTGAAACCCAAAAATATTGAGTTTTATTTTCAACATAATGGTTAACAAAAGTTAATGGAAAATCTAGAGACCTGGTTTGACTCTTTCACCGTACTGACTAGCTTGGGGTGAAACGTCAAAATCCATGTTTAATTAAAGAAATTTTGAATCTGGGTTTTGAGATTGAGGAATTTTTTGTAAATTGTGAAACTTAGCATACAGAGATTTATTCACATGCGAGTTTACAACATATGCAAAAAGATTTTGAAAAGCTTGGCTTGACTCTTTTGCTCTACCAATAATCTTGGAGGCAAAATGTCAAAGCCCAGCTTGGAGGGAGGTTTCCTATACTCACCTCTCTTTTCACATGTCTTAATTGAGTTGGCCACACTCACCCAAGGAAGAAATGGGTAGAGGGACCAACGGAAGAAAGGTAGTCAAAACTACCGATGCAACAAAATTCATACCGCTATTAAAGATGGAGAGAGAGATTTTCCCCAGCGGAGTCGCCAATTTTTGTTTGATTGAAAAATATAGTTTTGAAAAGAGGGTTTAATTTTCTTTAGGAAATATTTAATTTCTGAAATTTAAATTTTATAATCGAACACTTATTATGAATGATATATCACCTCGAAAAGTGAACATATCGTTCTCTAATAGGTTCAGATTACAAATCTTTGAATTTATCGTGATTATTATAATCAAACTCAAGGAGAAACAATATATGATCCCGTAGGATCAAAGTGATGTTTAATCCATTGTTCGACTATAATAATTGAGATAAGAGATCATTAATTTCATAATTAAAGTTACGATTGTAATTGATATATCTATCCGGAGAAAGAAGATATCAATCACTATCGATAGTTTAAATATGACGATAATGATCGTCAAGTTTAAATTTCCCAAAGATAATTAATCAAAGTTTTGAAAAAGCTTAATTTTGAAAATCTGGTATGGGTTTCTAAATCTCCTACGAGCGCAAGCCCTCGTAGTTAATTACATCATAGGAAACCAGAAAATTTCCTACGAACACTCTCGATTAAAATAGCAATACGAATTTTATTTAAGAATTTAAAGATTGACATCAAAGGAGGTTAAGGGTTGGAAATTCAACAGGGACTGGTTCAAGATTGAACACTTATTTCTGGAGTCAAGGAAGAAGAGTAGGAGGTGTTTTGAGATTATGAATTACTTCAGAAACACCTCAACTATCCTAAGTGTTGGGCTTGAATTTAATTGAAAGAAATTTTTAATTTGAGTGGTTAATTTTATTAGAAAGTGGGAATTAGATTCCTGGAAGATTGAGGTCTTAGGATTGAACATTTGCCTCAAAACTTAAGTCTAAAATGGATACTTAGAATCAGTGACCCAGAACCTAACTAATGCAATGCAATCTGGACTTACCCCGGCCTGGATTGGGGAGCCAGCTAAACCACCTAAACGCTTTAAAAACCATGAGTCAAGTCAATTATGCAAGAGTGGTAGGAATATTGATTAAGATTGGTTTAAAGAATTGGGGTCGACATCTAGAGCATATCCTAATTGACCCCTTAACATATGTTGGGTTAAATGCTTAAACTAAAAATGCAATTAAGATTTAGACTCAATTTTTAATTTGTATCTAATGCAATGCATGCTAATTGACTCGATTAAATGCTTAAAATCAGAATGAAGCAGTTTAAAAATCAAGCTTAAAAAATAGATTTTATCCTAGAGATTGCACAACATCCCCTTGGACAGAACTGCACCCTAATAGGTCAGGTGGTCTGCCAAAACCCGCAGGCGGGGAGGTGCCTAACAAGGTAGAGAAAGGTTAATATGAATGCATGAAAAACTCTCGGCGAGCCCAGGATTACTTCTTAAGAGCGTTAGAGTTTATATTTGAGCCTAAAGTTTTTAATTTTTAGTTAAAATAGAAATAGTTAATGACCGTACCCTCACGAGCCTCTGATCAGGTTCCAGGCTAAATCAAATACGACATGCAATGAGCGCCAAAAAACTACTAAAAGCATGCAAGTCCTTAATCGCAATCAACATATCAATCAAATCACTTAAATAATTAAATCAATTAAATAAATGCTCAAACTGAAAGTCTATGTGGTAAGTGCCACTTAATTATACAACCCAGGGTCTGCAGGAAAGTAAAGTGGCCGGGTACCACTGACTACAACCCGGATTCTACTCCTAAGACTCAAGTGAGTTTGAGATTTGAGATTCTTCTCGTTCTTCACTTCTTCGTCTTCTTAGAACTCCTTGGATCGTCGGGTCTGGATATCCAAATGAAAAGAAACTCCCCCTGAATAGGGGTGTTATCTTTTCTCTTTGGATACTTAAACTTTATCCTAATTTGGATCTCCAAATGGATAGGAACTCTCCCCTAAGGGATGTTCCTTCCTCTTTGGATTTCAAATTGGATGTTTAAACATCTCAATCTCAAAGTACTTTCAATTTACAACTCAAATTTATATTCAAATTACATTAATAGAAAAATAGAAATCTAGACTCAACAACCTGCAAGGTTATCCTAATAATCAACAGTTTATATTTGACATCCCAGGCAGTTATATATTTAAAATTTAAAAATGCTCAAACCAGCCACACTTGGCCATGCTCTTTTTGATTTAAAGGGGGACTTAAGCAGTTTTCTGGAGCACCTGTGCAATTTAACATTTATGATTTTGCCCCCTTTAATTTATGCCCTGTATGAGCATGGCCACCTGCATAAGATTGAGTTAGTATAGATCGTTCCTAACTTAGGGGTAAGTCTAACGTACAATTAATCAAATCACAGAGTGCAGAAAGTAAATAAACAATCATATCAATTTTATCACTAGCAAACAGCATGCAGTAAAAGCTCGAAAACTCGGCACACAGTAGAAAGGTAAACACCGGCCTAACCTAAGACTAGAGTTGGTTATCCTAGCAAACCATCTAAAGTGTGTGAGGTAGGCTGTGTGGTTTTGATGTGTCCTAGATAGGATAATTTGATTGAAGTTGCTTAAAGTTCTGGTTGGTTGAAAGATTTCAAGGGAGTTTTAATTTTGAGTTTAAATCTTAATTACTTGAAATTGATTTTAAATTTGATTTTAATTATTTGTTGGATACGACCTTTGTTTCACACCGAGGCCGTGAAGTTTATTTCACCTTCCTTGGGGCTAATTTAATAGCCTCGTAGGCCTGGGTTACCTAGTGGTACCCGATATAATTAAGTGATTTGAGTTTGATTAAGGTTTGAAAGTTCGTTAAATTTTAATTAGAATTAGTTAGTTGCTGGTTTTGAGTTTAAATTAATGTTTTCTGGAATTTTGAATGATATGTTGAATTTTGGTATTTTTCGGATTATTTTAATCATTTAATTAAGGGATTAAAAGTTGACTTTTTGATTTAAAGTGTTTTCTAGAAAGTTAATATTTTATTAAAATACTAGACCTTAATACGATCAGTTAGACAGTAAGTACACTGAAATTGGATTTTTCTAGATTTTATTATAAAGGTTTGAAGTTTAGACTTGATTTTGAACTAAGTTTGACCAAAAGTTGACTTAGGTCCTTAATTATTGTCCTTAATAACACTAAGTTTAAATGGGTTCAAATCAAAGTCTCTAACCCTCAAACACTAATTGCAATCACATCAATCATCAATCAAGAATAATGCAAAAATATCCTAATACTCTATGGAATAAGCATAATGACCAATTAAAACTTATAGGCTATAAGATGCATTGCAAGCTTTAGAATTCAACCTTATAAAGGATAGGTATCTAGATGGGTTGAGATCTCTGGAGGATATAGGGAATATCCTCAAATAATATCTCACCCAAACTAAGATTATAACCATGCATATTTGGAGAGTACAACATAGAAATTACTATACCAATGATGACCAAAATTCATCAAAACTATGCATGGTTAGAACTCAAACTTGTTTGACAGTGATAAGGGGGTCAATCACTTATTACATAGAGCTCTAATACATGAGGATTGAATTTTAAAATGAACATATTATAAACTTTCAAAAATCAGGATCAAATTATGATCGAGCCTTTCAAAAATTCATAAACTAGTCGGGATTGCATCAAATGACCTTAGGAAAATTAGAGGAGCTCAATCATAAGCCCTAAAACACCTCTGCCCATTTTCATGTCAAAATAAATTATATATATTTATTTAAAATTAAAAGAAGGTTTGTTGAATAATTGAAATAATTATCAAAATATTAGTTAAAATAATTTATCTTTATTTTTAAAATAAAGTAGATAATAATACGAACAAAACGAGCCCAAGAACTCCAAAAATGGTTGGGAAATTAAATTCCTATGATTTTTTGAAGTTCTGCATATTTTCTGGATTTAATTCACGGCTCTATTTATACAGTCAGCTGATAGCATGACCGTATAGGGCCTTTACACGCGGCAGCAATCTATTTGACCACGCAGGTGGCGGCGGTCAAGCGGACCCCGCCCACTTATCCAGCGCGGCACGAACTGAAGTCGTCGGATCAGACTCGATTTGATCTAACGGCTACGATCAAACAACGGATGAAGTTTGAAATCCGAATAATCGGACGGCTAGAATAGCATCCGCGGTTTGAAAGAAGGCCCAGATCGAGTCAGATCAATGATCCGACCATTTAAGCGCTTTGCCTATGAGAATTAAATCATAAACCTGATGAAATCATGACCATTCAATCCAAATAGAATGGATCGAATGGTCATACACTCATCTTCAAACTCCAGACTCCGAAAACCCTAAACTCAGTTTTGGCTTTGTTTTCGCAATATACTGAACCAAATTGACTTAAAATTTAAACAGAGGTGGAGCAAGGTTCAAGGATTAATGTCGAAGTATTCCTAAGCCATTTGATACAATCTTTATGAAGTTATTTGAGAACCTAGGTAAATACCTAGGGTTAGAGTTTTACCGAAGTATATTTGATGGAATCAATTGATTCAGGATTCTCTGAATTTGTGGATTGTCCACGCTAAGTTTTGTAGAAGACTTCAAGCCCGGAGAAAGCTTCTATAGGGATTTGAAATCATTTGGACGGAGCTAGCCTCGGTCTTGCGTCACCTTCGCTGCCGGCGAGCTCCAAACATCGGGAAATTACTTGGAATTAATGGAGGAAACTCTAAGGATTCAAAACGAAAACCTAGAGCAGCTTGGGATTGATTGGAATAGGAAAATGGTCCCTCCTCTGCTCTCCCGTCTCTCCCTCCCTATTCAAGCTACGGGAGCTTGTTTGAACGGCTAGGATGTATCAATTGAGTGCCCTGGATGAATGCCAGCTGGCTCAAGTTGTTAGGAGACAGAGAGGATCATTACCTCAGGTAGAAACGACCCTATTCCATTCCCACATGGAGGGGACCACTAGAAACGGTTAGGGTCAAGCTGGGAGCAAGCTAAGCATTGAGTTGGGTCAGGTTAGCTCCAGAGGAGTTTCTGGGATCCATTTGAGTGGCTGGATTGATCTGGTTTGAAGGGAGGATTTGATTTGAATGTATTGGTCGGGTAGAGCTTACTTGAGAGGATTTTGAAGTTAACATTGATTGGGTTTGACCAGTCAATGGGTCCAAACTAGTGAGATGGACTTAAAAGTGTTGTATGTTTGCTGTTTGGATGGGTTTTCAAGGGCTTGATAGATTAGGTTTGATACATAAGGATTGGAATCCATGAGTCATGAGGTTTGACTACCCATGGTGGTTTGACAAATCAAAATCACTATGAATTTATTGGAAACATAGCTAGGAGTATTTGAATCATGCTTTGAAGTGGTCTCAATGGGTTAAAAGGGTTTGAAAATTTTGCTTAAATTGGGTTTGAGTATATATAGTGAATGGGGCTTAAGTTGACTAGGTTTGACTAGATATAGATCTGGTTGACCAAGTCAACTGATGATTGGGACATGATGTCCAGTCAAGTCCAAAATCACTAAGGGCAATGAACATAAAAGTTTGACAGGGTTTTGAATGCAATTAAGGTTTGATTTAAAGTGTAAAAGCTTAATCTGGTCAACCTAGGTTGACTTAGTCAACCAGGTTGACCCAGAGCCAGGGTCTGGGCTGGATCAATCTCAAATGATATATGGAGTCTGGTTGATGTGGTTTTAGGGTTTGAGTAGGTCATTTGGGTCAAATCACCTATTTGAACCCTTAATGGGCTTAATGGGTCAACTGGGTTGACTTGGTCAACCAAGTTGACCCAGGGTCAGGGTTTGGGTCCAATCAGTTCAGAATGACATTCTGAGTCTACTGGTGGTGGTCTCAAGGTCTAGGGAGGTCATTTGGTCAAAATGACCTGTTTGGGCCCTAATGGGCCTTTAGGTCAACCCTGGTTGACTTGGTCAACCAGGTGGGTTCAGGGTCTAGGAATGGGCTCAACAGATTTGAAATGACATTTGGAGACCAATGGAGGTGGTCCCAAGGTCTGAGGAGGTCATTTGGTCAAAATGACCTATTTTGACCTTGAAAGGCCTATTTGGTCAAATTAGGTTGACTTGGTCAACCAGGTTGACCCAGGGGCTGGAAGTGGGTCTAACAGGTTTGGTTTGATATTTGAAACTTGCTGGATGTGGTTGCATTTGATTTGAAGCTCATTTGACCAAAGTGACTATTCACACCTCATAGGGGTATTTTGGTCATTTTGACCCCTGATCAACTGGGAGTCAAATTGAGTCCAAAAAAATGCAGTTTATTGCTCAATGGGTCATAATCAAGGGTCTGGAGGTGATTGGAGGCCTTGAAGAAAGCTCCAGGGTTAAAATCCACTGGGTGGTAGGTCCAGTGGCATAGACTGTAAATATTTGAAGGTTTTACAGCCTTTGGATTTCAATTCAGTTTTTGGGGTTAAAAACCTCAGAATGAGCTCAAATTTGGAGGGTTGCCTCTAGAGACATGTCATATCAGTGTGGAACTGACAGACCTTGAATCAGAGGTCATTTGATAGGGTTTTGAGGTGTTCAAAAATTTGCTGGAAAAGGCTTTCAGGACTTAGACCTTTGGCCTTGGATTTGAATCTGAAAATCTGGTTTTGAATTAGATTTTGAGCTTGAATGATAGGATTTGAATTAAGTTTAGATTGAATTGGAGCTTGGATTGATCTAGAAGAATCCTAGGGTTTAGAATAGGTCTTAGGGTCCAAATCAGCTTAAGGGAATCCTAGGGTCTAGAATAGATCCTAGGGACTGGAGTCTGGGAAGATCCTAGAATCTAGAAGTCCTAGGGAAATCCTAGGATCTGGGGTCTGGAAGAATCCTATAATCTAGAAGAATCCTAAGATCTAGGAATCCTAAGATTCAAGATCTAGAAGGATCTTAGGATCTAGAGTAGATCCTAAAGTTTGATTTCTAGGAAGATCCTAGGGTTTGGAGGTCCTAGGGCCTGGGATCTAGAATAGTCTTAGGATCTAGAAGAATCCTAAGCTCTAGATAGATCTAGGAGAATCTTAAGGTCTAAGATGATCATATGATCTAGAGTCAGGTAGAATCCTAGGGTCTAGGAAGTGTCTTAGGATCTAAAAGAATCCTAAGATCTAAAATCTAGGAAAGATCGTAAGATCTAGAATAGTCTGGAGATTTGATTGATCGGAGATCAGGATTGATTTGAATCTGGATTGAACTAAGATCATATTGATCCTAGGGTCAAGATTAAATCCTAAGGATTGGCAAGATCCTAATGTCTGGATTAGTCATACTGACCTCATACAAAAATGAGGTCAACAAATGGACCCCCAATATGTGTAATAGAATGTAGTTCTATTGCACATATTGGTGTTGACCGAATAAAATGGTCAAGTCTGGAGTTTTGATCCTAAGGGAAAAATAAATTTATCCCTGGGGAATCGGGGTTTGAACATATACTAGGGTAGTGCTAGGAAAAGCGTACTCTACCACTAGTGGGTCTGGTCCTAAAGGGAAGGAAGAATCTATCCCTAAAGGAGAAGGCAGTCTGGGTGATCCTATAGGAAGGAAGAACTCCTAACTATAAAGGATTGAATCTGGATTTGATTGTAAGGGAAAGGAAATCCTAACCCTAGAAGATTGAATTGGAAATTAATCTAAGGAAAGGAGATCCTAGCCCTAGAAGATTGAATTTGAAATGATACTAGGGTAGTGCTGAGGTAGCGTACTCTACCACTAGTAGATCTAATCCTAAAGGAAGGGAAATCCTATTCCTAAAGGAAAAAGAAAGCTTTAATGATCATGTAGAGAGGAAGAATTCCTACCTACGAAGGATCGAATTAACATTTGATACTAGGGTAGTGCCACAGGGGGCGTACTCCACCACTAGTAGATCTAATCCTAAGGAAGGGAAAGAATCCTATCCTTATAGGAAAAAAAATCTGGATGATCATATAGAAAGGAAGAATTCCTAACTACAGAAGATCAAATTGAAATTCAATACTAGGGTAGTGCCACGAGGGGCGTACTCTACCACTAGTAGATCTAGTCTTAAGGGAAGAAACATCTAACCCTAAGGAAAGGAGGGTCTGGATGATCGTATAGGAAGAAAGAATTCCTAACTATAGAGGATCAAGCTTGAATTTTGATACTAGGCAGTGCCACGAAGGGCGTACTCTGCCACTAGTGGATCTAATCCTAAGGAAAAGAAGAAATCCTGTCCTTACAGGAAAGAAAGCTTGATTGAGATTGATTCCAGGACGGTGCCATAGAGGACTTACTCCATCACTAGGAAGTCTAATCCCAAGGGAAGGAAGAAGAACCTACCCTAAGGAAGAGAGAACTGGATTTTGAAATTAAACACAGAACGGTGCCATAGAGGACTTATTCCATCACTGGGGAGTCTAATCCTAAAGGAAGGAGAAAAGCCTAACCTTGAGGAGAAGAGAGTTTGATTTTTGAAATTGGAACTGAATCCAAGACGGTGCCACAGGGGACTTATTCCATAACTAGGGAATCTAATCCTAAGAGAAGAAGAATACTTACTCTGAGGAAAAGAGAACTGGATGATCTCATAGGAAGATAGTATTGCTTCCTATAGGAGATCAGACTTAAAGATTTGAATTTTGAAACTAGAATGGTGCCGTAGAGGGCGTTATCCATCACTAGTAGATCTAATCCTAAGGAGAGAAAGCACGATGACTCACATCTGTCCTTAATGAAAAGAAGATTGGGGGACCCTGAGGGAAAGAAGTATTGCTTCCCACAGAAGGTCAGATCTGGATTTTAAACCTAGGATGGTGCCACAGAGGGCATGCTCCACCACTAGAAGATCTAATCCTAAGGATAGAAAGTACGATGACTCACATCTAACCTTAAGGAAAAGAAAACTGGAGGACCCTGAGGGAAGGAAGCATTGCTTCCCATAAAAGGTCGAATCTGGATTTTGAATCTAGGATGGTGCCACAGAGGGCGTACTCTATCACTAGAGGATCTAATCCTAAGGATAGAAAGCACGATGACTCACATCTAACCTGAAGGAAAAGAAAACTGGAAGAAGCTAGAATGGTGCCACGAAGGGCGTACTCCACCACTAGCGGATCTAATCCTAAGGATAGAAAGCACGATGACTCACATCTAACCTTAAGGAAAAGAAAACTGGAAGATTCTGTGAGAAGGAAGCATTTCTTCACACAGAATCGGGTTTAGAGTGATCGTATGTAAAGGAAACTTGCTTTACATAGAGGATCTGGTCTGGATGATCGTATATAGAGGAAACTTGCTCTATATAGAGGATCAGATCTGGAGTGATCGTATGTAAAGGAAACTTGCTTTACATAGAGGATCCGGTCTGGATGATCGTATACAGAGGAAACTTGCTCTATATAGAGGATCGAATCTGGATGATCGTGTATAGAGGAAACTTGCTCTATACAGAGGATCGAGTCAAGAATGATCATATGTAAAGGAAACTTGCTTCACATAGAGGATCGAATCTGGATGATCGTGTATAGAGGAAACTTGCTCTACATAGAGGATCGAGTCAAGGTGATCGTATATAGAGGAAACTTGCTCTATACAAAGGATCGGGTCTGGAAGAAAACTAGGATGGTGCCACAAATGGCATGCTCCACCACTAATGGATGATCTTATGGAGAGGAAACTTGCTCTACACAGAAGATCGAGTCTGGATTGATCGTATGTGAAGGTAACTTGCTTCACACAGAGGATCGGATTTAAATTCTGGAATTTGAGATTTGAATGATTTTTGAATTGATTTTGTTTTAAATTTGAAAGTGTTTGAATTTGAAATTTGATTGGACATATTTGAATTTAAAGAGTTTTGAATCTGGGATGTGTTTTGAATTTGATTTGAATTATTTTTTGAATTTGAGAGATTCAAATTTGAAAGTTGATTGATTTTGATTCATCTTGAATTTTAATTTTGAATTTTGAATTTCAATTATGTTTGATTTAAATTTGATTTATTTGAATTTGATTTTGACTTTAAAAGGTTTTGAATTTGATTTTGTGTTTGACTTCGTCTGGCATGGTACTTCCTGAAGAGCCTCCTCAATATTTGAAAATATTGGATGACATTCTTCAGGTTGATCAATCAAAAGGAAAATTTCTTAAAGATCGTCATTAAAAATGAACAATCCAGTCAACATTGACTCAAGCTTTCCATTGAATTTTCAATGGATTAGAAGTGGTCTACAAACGACTACAACCAAGTCTCCTACTTGGGGAGTTCTAGAGTGATACAACTTATCAATAACTTGAATCAAATGTGACTTATGAACTTTCAAACTTTGCTGAGCTTAATTTGATTTTTATTTGAGGCCCTCGAGCTCCTCGAATTGGAGTCGGGCACTTTGCTCAACTATAGTTTGATTTTGAACAGCAAGTCCCAACAAAGGAAACTACACCTCTAGATCAGAATGATCTAGGACCCAGCACAGGGTGTGGTTTGATTGTGAACGATAATTTCCAGCATTATAAAATACTCCTCCAGTGGGATTGAACTTGGACCCAACATAGAGTGTAATTTTATAAAGAAGGCCTTAAAGGAAAGATGCCTATGTGGAAGGGCTTACACACACTTCTCAAGGGCTAGATTTAAGTTTTAATCAAGAGTAGAAGATTCATTCTCTTTATTAGAAAACTTCCTCTAGGTATTTGGACCCTGTCGGAACGACAAGAGGGAACAAATTCAAAAGTACAGTGAAAAGTTGAGTGACTCCAACTAACTTGAAAAGGTTCAAGGATTTAGGTTTTATTGACCCAGACCAAGTTTCATAGAAACTAAACTGGGGTCTCCCTTAAGTATTTTGAATTAAAATCAATTTCAAAGAAGTTTAAGTTGAATATAGAAATTTGATCTTTTCAATTCTCTAGCACGAGAGATTTTTGTATCTTGATAAATTATCGATGCATGATGAAAATTCTGGATTCAAGATTTTCAAAATCAAGCAATTTAAAATTGACGGGGTCTTTTGAGATTAAAGAATTTAGCAGAAGGGATCCTCTTTCTTTCTTTTTCTTATGGCGCACATTGCGCATCTTTTGATTTCTGATGCACTTTGTGCATTTCTCAAATTTTTGGTGCATTTTGCGCATCTTTTGAATTTATTTTTTTATTTTATTTTGAAAAGAGGCTGCACCTTTATTTCAATGCTGGGATTAAATCACAAGTATAAGAGAAGAAAACTCATTCTCTTATGCAAGGACGGATAATCCTCAAAGCAGGACCCAAATCTTTTAAAATGAATATCGGCTTGACTTTTTTAAAATCATTGAACAGATTTTAAACACGCAAGAGGTATCTATTAAGATAGAAAATTGCTAGAAGATTGAGAAGATTTTCATTTCAAATGTCAACTTAAGCTTGATACAGATTTTAATTCAAGAATTAAATCAATCCCACAAAAGAGGTGGGAAGGAAGGGTATTCAAATATTTGATGGAGTCAACTACAACTTTCTCCTGCTTAAGACTAAAGATAGAGGTCAATTTTTATTAAAAAGATGATTCAACTATCTTGAAATTTGAAATCAATACACTTGAGAAATTGGAAGCTTTCTTTAAAAAGAAATTGCAAATCTAGGTGGCAAGACCCTAGTAGTACGGAATTAAATTCCTACGATCTCCTTGGAGGGAGAGACTATTATTGGGTCTGCACTATCCTTAGAAGTCATTGCATCACTTTAATCAAAAAGATTTATCTCGATAGGACCCCGTTGAAAGTTAAATTTTAATGGTATCACTATCTGATATAATCTTAGATTATTTTCCCTCTCTTATTATTAGTGGTCTAGTAATTTGGAGAGTGGCACCCCGAGTGGTTTCTACACCTCCTTCTCTAGTTGATGTAGCGGGGCACGTATAGAAACGTGACCTAACATCATCTAGTAGAGTGGACGGGTCATAACCTTCAACTGGGGGCCTAGGGCCTGGTGCTGGTGTTTGATCAGTTCTGGCTTGATTGATTCTTGCCATGTAGTAGTCAAGAAGGTGTATTGAAGATTGTGCTCTCGTCTCTACAACCTCCCTCCTTTGAGCAACAGGAGAAGGGTGGAAACGATTTCCACCTGGGAGGGGGTACGTAGAAGGGGCAACAAATTTTTAATTAGCCTCGGACTTGACGTGCTTTAAGGCTTTCGCCTCAGTAGTCTTCCTGGCCTTGACAACCTTCTTTCTGACTCTACGAAGGTAGTTCTTCATTTTGTTCTTGCTGGCCTTGCTGACGACAGGGGTACTAGAACTTGACCCAGTCTCAGGTTGAGATGGTAGCTCTTCTATCATTATTGACTTCTGGTTGTTATCCACCTGGGCAGAAGGTACAATGGGTAAAGGGGTGACATCAGCCTCCATCTCGGAGATGGGGGAGTCAACTCCTGACCCTAAAGTAATCTCAACCAAGGGGATATTCCTTCGCATTCCAGCAGACAGATCAATCATTTCTTCTCCGTCGACTGATAACTTGAAGTCTTAAAATTGCAGTTAAAACTGGATGAAATTACCAGAAGTGATTCCTTCGACTATCAAGTTTCTATCTTGAGAGAAAATGAGTTTCCCAGCCATTTGAGTGCTTAAATCCTGAAATTAATGAACAATGATTTGAATTAGTTAATCTTGAATTTGAATTTGAATTTTAAATCTGATCAATGTTATTCAAAATTTGATAATTCAATCATGTTAAACTTAGATTCAAAACAGTGGTTCGTAGAATTGACAAGGACTTAAGGGTTGAACCCAACACTTTCGCTACACCAATTAACTTGGGGCAAAATGTCAAAGTTTAAACTTAAACTTGAATTCAAAATTAAAATTAAAATTTGAGGTGACAAATCAAATTTGAACTTAAAGTTGAGATTGTATTTTGATTCAAAGTTGGATTTGGAATTTGAATTTAAGATTGAAGTCGAATGGACCCTTCTTCAAATTCTGTGACTCAACAGATCGAATTTCATTCAGTCATGTAAGTACACAAAATTGATATAAAAGATTCAAGGATCGGGCTCGACTCTTTTCATTTCACCAATTGACTTGGGTCGAAATGACAAAGTCCCGATCAAAATTGAATCGACTTTAAGTTGAAAATCAAAATCAAATTTCGGGTTGAAATTATGTTTTAGACTCAAAGTTTGAATTTAAACTTGAGGCTCAAGTCAAATGGATCTTTCTTCAAATTTTATGACTCAACAGATTGATTTTCACTCAATCATGTTGGTGCATAAAATTGATATGAAAAATCCGGGGATCGGGCTCGACTCTTTTCATTTCACCAATTGACTTGGGTTGAAATGTCAAAGTCCCGAATTTGATCTTGAAATCAAATCTGAAGTTGAATTTAAGTTTGGAATTAAATTTGAGTTCAATTTTGAAATTGAATTTGAATTTAAGATTGAATTTAGTTTTGAGATTGAATTAAAATTTAAATCTTGGAATCAAATTCAAGCTTGAAGTTGGATTGAAATTGAAATTGAATTTGAATCTAGATTTAAACTCAAGGTTGGAACTGAACTGATCTTCTTCAACATTTGAAACTCAGCATATTGAATTTTGTTCAAATATGTTGGTTTACCAAATAAACTTGAAGATCCTGAGGCTTGACTCTTTGCACCCCACCAAATAATTTAGGGGTGAAATGTCAAAGCCCAGAATTGATTGGAGAATTTTGAATTTGAATTGCATGTGTTCAACTACAATAAAATATTGTAGAAGACACATAGCAACGACGATTGAAGTTGATTTGAAAGATTTTCCTTGACTTTTGAAACCCAAAAATGTTGAGTTTTATTTTCAACACAATGGTTAACAAAAGTTAAGGGAAAATCTAGAGACCTGGTTTGACTCTTTCACCTTACTGACTAGCTTGGGGTGAAACGTCAAAATCCATATTTAATTAAAGAAATTTTGAATCTGGGTTTTGAGATTGAGGAATTTTCTGTAAATTGTGAAACTTAGCATACAGAGATTTATTCGCATGCGAGTTTACAACATATGCAAAAAGATTTTGAAAAGCTTGGCTTGACTCTTTTGCTCTACCAATAATCTTGGAGGCAAAATGTCAAAGCCCAGCTTGGAGGGAGGTTTCCTACACTCACCTCTCTTTTCACATGTCTTAATTGAGTTGGCCACACTCACCCAAGGAAGAAATGGGTAGAGGGACCAACGGAAGAAAGGTAGTTAAAACTACCGATGCAACAAAATTCGTACCGCTATTAAAGATGGAGAGAGAGATTTTCCCCAGCGGAGTCACCAATTTTTGTTTGATTGAAAAATATAGTTTTGAAAAGAGGGTTTAATTTTCTTTAGGAAATATTTAATTTCTGAAATTTAAATTTTATAATTGAACACTTATTATGAATGATATATCACCTCAAAAAGTGAACATATCATTCTCTAATAGGTTCAGATTACAAATCTTTGAATTTATCGTGATTATTATAATCAAACTCAAGGAGAAACAATATATGATCCCGTAGGATCAAAGTGATGTTTAATCCATTGTTCGACTATAATAATTGAGATAAGAGATCATTAATTTCATAATTAAAGTTACGATTGTAATTGATATATCTATCCGGAGAAAGAAGATATCAATCACTATCGATAGTTTAAATATGACGATAATGATCGTCAGGTTTAAATTTCCCAAAGATAATTAATCAAAGTTTTGAAAAAGCTTAATTTTGAAAATCTGGTATGGGTTTCTAAATCTCCTACGAGCGTAAGCCCTCGTAGTTAATTACATCATAGGAAACCAGAAAATTTCCTACGAACACTCTCGATTAAAATAGCGATACGAATTTTATTTAAGAATTTAAAGATTGACATCAAAGGAGGTTAAGGGTTGGAAATTCAATAGGGACTGGTTCAAGATTGAACACTTATTTCTGGAGTCAAAGGAAGAAGAGTAGGAGGTGTTTTGAGATTATGAATTACTTCAGAAACACCTCAACTATCCTAAGTGTTGGGCTTGAATTTGATTGAAAGAAATTTTTAATTTGAGTGGTTAATTTTATTAGAAAGTGGGAATTAGATTCCCGGAAGATTGAGATCTTAGGATTGAACATTTGCCTCAGAACTTAAGTCTAAAATGAATACTGAGAATCAGTGACCCAGAACCTAACTAATGCAATGCAATCTGGACTTACCCCGGCCTGGATTGGGGAGCCAGCTAAACCACCTAAACGCTTTAAAAACCATGAGTCAAGTCAATTATGCAAGAGTGGTAGGAACATTGATTAAGATTGGTTTAAAGAATTGGGGTCGACATCTAGTGCAGATCCTAATTGACCCCTTAACATATGTTGGGTTAAATGCTTAAACTAAAAATGCAATTAAGATTTAGACTCAATTTTTAATTTGTATCTAATGCAACGCATGCTAATTGACTCGATTAAATGCTTAAAATTAGAATGAAGCAGTTTAAAAATCAAGCTTAAAATATAGATTTTATCCTAGAGATTGCACAACATCCCCTTGGACAGAACTGCACCCTAATAGGTCAGGTGGTCTGCCAAAACCCGCAGGCGGGGAGGTGCCTAACAAGGTAGAGAAAGGTTAATATGAATGCATGAAAAACTCCCGGCGAGCCCAGGATTACTTCTTAAGAGCGTTAGAGTTTATATCTGAGCCTAAAGTTTTTAATTTTTAGTTAAAATAGAAATAGTTAATGACCGTACCCTCACGAGCCTCTGATCAGGTTCCAGGCTAAATCAAATACGACATGCAATGAGCGCCAAAAAACTACTAAAAGCATGCAAGTCCTTAATCGCAATCAACATATCAATCAAATCACTTAAATAATTAAATCAATTAAATAAATGCTCAAACTGAAATCCATGTGGCAAGTGCCACTTAATTATACAACCCAGGGTCTGCAGGAAAGTAAAGTGGCCGGGTACCACTGACTACAACCCGGATTCTACTCCTAAGACTCAAGTGAGTTTGAGATTTGAGATTCTTCTCGTTCTTCACTTCTTCGTCTTCTTAGAACTCCTTGGATCGTCGGGTCTGGATATCCAAATGAAAAGAAACTCTCCCTGAATAGGGGTGTTATCTTTTCTCTTTGGATACTTAAACTTTATCCTAATTTGGATCTCCAAATGGATAGGAACTCTCCCCTAAGGGATGTTCCTTCCTCTTTGGATTTCAAATTGGATGTTTAAACATCTCAATCTCAAAGTACTTTCAATTTACAACTCAAATTTATATTCAAATTACATTAATAAAAAAATAGAAATCTAGACTCAACAACCTACAAGGTTATCCTAATAATCAACAGTTTATATTTGACATCCCAGGCAGTTATATATTTGAAATTTAAAAATGCTCAAACCAGCCACACTTGGCCATGCTCTTTTTGATTTAAAGGGGGACTTAAGCAGTTTTCTGGAGCACCTGTGCAATTTAACATTTATGATTTTGCCCCCTTTAATTTATGCCCTGTATGAGCATGGCCACCTGCATAAGATTGAATTAGTATAGATCGTTCCTAACCTAGGGGTAGGTCTAACGTACAATCAATCAAATCACAGAGTGCAGAAAGTAAATAAACAATCATATCAATTTTATCACTAGCAAACAGCATGCAGTAAAAGCTCGAAAACCCGGCACATAGCAGGAAGGTAAACACCGGCCTAACCTAAGACTAGAGTTGGTTGTCATAGCAAACCATCTAAAGTGTGTGAGGTAGGCTGTGTGGTTTTGATGTGTCCTAGATAGGATAATTTGATTGAAGTTGCTTAAAGTTCTGGTTGGTTGAAAGGTTTCACGGGAGTTTTAATTTTGAGTTTAAATCTTAATGACTTGAAATTGATTTTAAATTTGATTTTAATTATTTGTTGGATAGGACCTTTGTTTCACACCGAGGCCGTGAAGTTTATTTCACCTTCTTTGGGGCTAATTTAATAGCCTCGTAGGCCTGGGTTACCTAGTGGTACCCGATATAATTAAGTGATTTGAGTTTGATTAAGGTTTGAAAGTTGATTAAATTTTAATTAGAATTAGTTGGTTGCTGGTTTTGAGTTTAAATTAATGTTTTCTGGAATTTTGAATGATATGTTGAATTTTGGTATTTTCCGGATTATTTTAATCATTTAATTAAGGGGTTAAAAGTTGACTTTTTTATTTAAAGTGTTTTCTGGAAAGTTAATATTTTATTAAAATACTAGACCTTAATACGATCAGTTAGACAGTAAGTACACTGAAATTGGATTTTTCTAGATTTTATTATGAAGGTTTGAAGTTTTGACTTGATTTTGAACTAAGTTTGACCAAAAGTTGACTTTTTCAAATTTGTTTGATTTCTGAAAACTTAACATTTTTTATAAATATTAGGCCTTAAGATGAGTTGTATGCCTTTGAGTTTGCTCAATTTGGAGTTCATTTGAATTAGTTATGAATTATTGAAGTTTTGACTATTTATTGAATTATTTAAATTGTTTAATTAGAGACCCTTTTAGTGATTTGGATCCAAATGACCTCCAAACTTCTTGAAATCAACTCCAAAGGTCAAGAATGACCTAAGGAGTGATCTCTAAGTGTTTGAGAAATTTTTGGAATTTTTAATTATTTTTCATTAATTAAATTAATTAAATATTGAATTTCCATTAAACTCAAATTAAATTTAATTTTGAGGTCTAGTCAAGGGGCTTTTATTTTTCATTGATTAAGGGTTCAATTCTGGTCAATTTAAGGTATTATTTGTAAATTTTTGATTTAAACTTGATTTATTAGAATTTCTGGAAGTTTAATTGGCTTAATTGAGGTTTAAACTTAATTAGGTTAATTAAGGGGCTTAATGATTTCAAAATCCAGTGAGAAAATTTCTATGGGCTGAAAGTTTCACTATGTTTAAATGGTTTGAGTTTCAAGTCAATAGGAAGTTAATCCTAATTATTGGAAATATTCTAAGTTTTCTATACTTAGGTCCTTAATTATTGTCCTTAATGACACTAAGTTTAAATGGGTTCAAATCAAAGTCTCTAACCCTCAAACACTAATTGCAATCACATCAATCATCAATCAAGAATAATGCAAAAATATCCTAATACTCTATGGAATAAGCATAATGACCAATTAAAACTTATAGGCTATAAGATGCATTGCAAGCTTTAGAATTCAACCTTATAAAGGATAGGTATCTAGATGGGTTGAGATCTCTGGAGGATATAGGGAATATCCTCAAATAATATCTCACCCAAACTAAGATTATAACCATGCATATTTGGAGAGTACAACATAGAAATTACTATACCAATGATGACCAAAATTCATCAAAACTATGCGTGGTTAGAACTCAAACTTGTTTGACAGTGATAAGGGGGTCAATCACTGATTACATAGAGCTCTAATACATGAGGATTGAATTTTAAAATGAACATATTATAAACTTTCAAAAATCAGGATCAAATTATGATCGAGCCTTTCAAAAATTCATAAACTAGTCGGGATTGCATCAAATGACCTTAGGAAAATTAGAGGAGCTCAATCATAAGCCCTAAAACACCTCTGCCCATTTTCATGTCAAAATAAATTATATATATTTATTTAAAATTATAAGAAGGTTTTTTGAATAATTGAAATAATTATCAAAATATCAGTTAAAATAATTTATCTTTATTTTAAAATAAAGTAGATAATAATACGAACAAAACGAGGCCACGAACTCCAAAAATGGTTGGGAAATTAAATTCCTGTGATTTTTTGAAGTTCTGCATATTTTCTGGATTTAATTCAGGGCTCTATTTATACAGTCAGCTGATAGCATGACCGTATAGGGCCTTTACACGCGGCAGCAATCTATTTGACCACACAGGTGGCGGCGGTCAAGCGGACCCCGCCCACTTATCCAGCGCGGCACGAACTGAAGTCGTCGGATCAGACTCGATTTGATCTAACGGCTACGATCAAACAACGGATGAAGTTTGAAATCCGAATAATCGGACGGCTAGAATAGCATCCGCGGTTTGAAAGAAAGGCCCAGATCGAGTCAGATCAATGATCCGACCATTTAAGCGCTTTGCCTATGAGAATTAAATCATAAACCTGATGAAATCATGACCGTTCAATCCAAATAGAATGGATCGAACGGTCATACACTCATCTTCAACCTCTAGACTCCGAAAACCCTAAACTCAGTTTTGGCTTTGTTTTCGCAATATACTGAACCAAATTGACTTAAAATTTAAACAGAGGTGGAGCAAGGTTTAAGGATTAATGTCGAAGTATTCCTAAGCCATTTGATACAATCTTTATGATGTTATTTGAGAACCTAGGTAAATACCTAGGGTTAGAGTTTTACCGAAGTATATTTGATGGAATCAATTGATTCAGGATTCTCTGAATTTGTGGATTGTCCACGCTAAGTTTTGTAGAAGACTTCAAGCCCGGAGAAAGCTTCTATAGGGATTTGAAATCATTTGGACGGAGCTAGCCTCGGTCTTGCATCACCTTTGCTGCCGGCGAGCTCCAAACGTCGGGAAATTACTTGGAATTAATGGAGGAAGCTCTAAGGATTCAAAACGAAAACCTAGAGCAGCTTGGGATTGATTGGAATAGGAAAATGGTCCCTCCTCTGCTCTCCCGTCTCTCCCTCCCTATTCAAGCTACGGGAGCTTGTTTGAACGGCTAGGATGTATCAATTGAGTGCCCTGGATGAATGCCAGCTGGCTCAAGTTGTTAGGAGACAGAGAGGATCATTACCTCAGGTAGAAATGGCCCTATTCCATTCCCACATGGAGGGGACCACTAGAAACGGTTAGGGTCAAGCTGGGAGCAAGCTAAGCATTGAGTTGGGTCAGGTTAGCTCCAGAGGAGTTTCTGGGATCCATTTGAGTGGCTGGATTGATCTGGTTTGAAGGGAGGATTTGATTTGAATGTATTGGTCGGGTAGAGCTTACTTGAGAGGGTTTTGAAGTTAACATTGATTGGGTTTGACCAGTCAATGGGTCCAAACTAGTGAGATGGACTTAAAAGTGTTGTATGTTTGCTGTTTGGATGGGTTTTCAAGGGCTTGATAGATTAGGTTTGATACATAAGGATTGGAATCCATGAGTCATGAGGTTTGACTACCCTGGTGGTTTGACAAATCAAAATCACTATGAATTTATTGGAAACATAGCTAGGAGTATTTGAATCATGCTTTGAAGTGGTCTCAATGGGTTAAAAGGGTTTGAAAATTTTGCTTAAATTGGGTTTGAGTATATATAGTGAATGGGGCTTAAGTTGACTAGGTTTGACTAGATATAGATCTGGTTGACCAAGTCAACTGATGATTGAGACATGATGTCCAGTCAAGTCCAAAATCACTAGGGGCAATGAACATAAAAGTTTGACAGGGTTTTGAATGCAATTAAGGTTTGATTTAAAGTGTAAAAGCTTAAGGGTTAATCTGGTAAACCTAGGTTGACTTAGTCAACCAGGTTGACCCAAAGCCAGGGTCTGGGCTGGATCAATCTCAAATGATATATGGAGTCTGGTTGATGTGGTTTTAGGGTTTGAGTAGGTCATTTGGGTCAAATCACCTATTTGAACCCTTAATGGGCTTAATGGGTCAACTGGGTTGACTTGGTCAACCAAGTTGACCCAGGGTCAGGGTTTGGGTCCAATCAGTTCAGAATGACATTCTGAGTCTACTGGTGGTGGTCTCAAGGTCTAGGGAGGTCATTTGGTCAAAATGACCTGTTTGGGCCCTAATGGGCCTTTAGGTCAACCCTGGTTGACTTGGTCAACCAGGTAGGTTCAGGGTCTGGGAATGGGCTCAACAGATTTGAAATGACATTTGGAGACCAATGGAGGTGGTCCCAAGGTCTGAGGAGGTCATTTGGTCAAAATAACCTATTTTGACCCATAAAGGCCTATTTGGTCAAACTAGGTTGACTTGGTCAACCAGGTTGACCCAGGGGCTGGAAGTGGGTCCAACAGGTTTGGTTTGATATTTGAAACTTGCTGGAGGTGGTTGCATTTGATTTGAAGCTCATTTGACCAAAGTGACTATTCACACCCCATAGGGGTATTTTGGTCATTTTGACCCCTGGTCAACTGGGAGTCAAATTGAGTCCAAAAAAATGCAGTTTATTGCTCAATGGGTCATAATCAAGGGTCTGGAGGTGATTGGAGGCCTTGAAGAAAGCTCCAGGGTCAAAATCCACTGGGTGGTAGGTCCAGTGGCATAGACTGTAAATATTTGAAGGTTTTACAGCCTTTGGATTTCAATTCAGTTTTTGGGGTTAAAAACCTCAGAATGAGCTCAAATTTGGAGGGTTTCCTCTAGAGACATGTCATATCAGTGTGGAACTGACATACCTTGAATCAGAGGTCATTTGATAGGGTTTTGAGGTGTTCAAAAATTTGCTGGAAAAGGCTTTCAGGACTTAGACCTTTGGCCTTGGATTTGAATCTGAAAATCTGGTTTTGAATTGGATTTTGAGCTTGAATGATAGGATTTGAATTAAGTTTAGATTGAATTGGAGCTTGGATTGATCTAGAAGAATCCTAGGGTTTAGAATAGGTCTTAGGGTCCAAATCAGCTTAAGGGAATCCTAGGGTCTAGAATAGATCCTAGGGACTGGAGTCTGGAAAGATCCTAGGATCTAGAAGTCCTAGGGAAATCCTAGGATCTGGGGTCTGGAAGAATCCTATAATCTAGAAGAATCCTAAGATCTAGGAATCCTAAGATTCAAGATCTAGAAGGATCTTAGGATCTAGAGTAGATCCTAAAGTTTGATTTCTAGGAAGATCCTAGGGTTTGGAGGTCCTAGGGCCTGGGATCTAGAATAGTCTTAGGATCTAGAAGAATCCTAAGCTCTAGATAGATCTAGGAGAATCCTAAGGTCTAAGATGATCATATGATCTAGAGTCAGGTAGAATCCTAGGGTCTAGGAAGTGTCTTAGGATCTAAAAGAATCCTAAGATCTAAAATCTAGGAAATATCCTAAGATCTAGAATAGTCTGGAGATTTGATTGATCTGAGATCAGGATTGATTTGAATCTGGATTGAACTAAGATCATATTGATCCTAGGGTCAAGATTAATCCTAAGGATTAGCAAGATCCTAAGGTCTGGACTGGTCATACTGACCTCATACAAAAATGAGGTCAACAGATCGGGCACAAATCTCGAGGTAAAATCAAGTTGGAAACTTCCTAAATTAATTTTGAGATCATCCAAACTCTGATTCCAATAAATTTATAGTCGAACTGAGCGTCTCGGAAATACGAACCCAACGACACCAAATTCAACCCAATCCGAGCCCGAATGGGTCCAAATCAAGGGTCTGAAGCGCTATTGGAAAGTTTAAACCATAATTTGGATTACCAAACGGATTCCAAATGTGACATGCTTATAGTCGAATCGAGCGTCTTGACGAGAAGAATCCAACGAGCCCAAGATCGTAATATTATGACATCATTAAGACCTTCAAATGTCCAGCGAATGATCTATGATCAAGGGATTCAAGATCGGTCATCCATTCAAACCACTCCCTAACTACCCCTGATCTTCCACCTATTTACGGGCCAAGCCACTCATGAAAATCAATAAATAGAGACCTCATTTCTCATGATAAGGGACACCTATTCCTAAGGAGAAAAAAAGAGAGCTCTTGCCCCCTCGCTCCTCCTCGACCACCGTCGGAGTTTCGCCGGACCACCGCCTGACGCCGGAGTTCCGCCGAACCACCGCCTGAGGCCCTGCTCTTCGCCGAACCACCACCTGAGGCCCTGCTCCTTGCCGGACCACCACCTAAGGCCCTGCTCTTCGCCGGACCACCACCTGAGGCCCTGCTCTTCGCCGGACCACCACCTGAGGCCCTGCTCTTCGCCGGACCACCACCTGAGGCCCTGCTCTTCGTCGGACCACCACCTGAGGCCCTGCTCTTCGCCGGACCACCACCTGAGGCCCTGCACTTTGCCAGACCACCACCTGAGGCCCTGCTCTTCGCCAGATCACAACCTGAGGCCCTGCTCTTCGCCGGACCACCACCTGAGGCCCTGCACTTCGCCGGATCACCACTTGAGGCCTTGCACTTCGCCGGACCACCACCTGAGGCCCTGCTCTTCTCCGAACCCCCACCTGACGTCCTGAGTTCTGCCGGACCTCCACCTGAGGTCCGAACTTCCGCCGAAGCGTCACGTGATGTTCAAAGTTATATCAAAACACCAACTATGGTTTTTTCGACCTCCGTCACCCAACCAATTCAGGTCCTCCTGACCTCTGACATCAGATTAAGGTCAATCTGACCTCCAATGCCAGCCGACTACGGTCCTTCTGTCCTCCGTCGCCCAACCAAATAAGGTCCTTTTGACCTCTGTCATATGATTACGGTCTCTACTATGGTCCTTCCGACCTCCGTCGCCTGACCAACAAAGGTTCTCCCGACCTATACCCTCAGACTACGGTCTCCCTGACCTACAATGTCTGTCAACTACGATCTTTCCGACTTCCATCACCAAACAACGGTCTTTCTGACCGCTGTCTCCCACCAAGTACGGTCCTTCTGACCTCCGTCGTCTGCCAACTATGGTCAACCGACCTAGCAAATGTGTATATATTAATTCTCACCATGTAATGCTTTCTATATGATGTATATTGGCTATATCAAGCCAAGTCCTTCCCCAAAACGGAGAACCTCATTTGTAAACAACTACAAATACTAGTAGATTCATTCAAACTGGGCCAGGCCCCGTGGTTTTTTCCCCTTTCAGGGGTTTCCACGTAAAAACTCTGGTGTCTCATATGAATATTACACCCTCTCTCTTTCATCTGATTGTGTGCTAGATTTTCGTAAAATGCTAAGATGCTAAGCTTTATATTTCTCTACCGCCGCGAATACTCCAGGACGCAACAATAAGAATTAGCGGCAGCGTACTGGAAGATGCCACCATCATTGTTCTCAGTGGAAGTGCATTGATAAACTGTTGGTGTTTAGCCAAAATAAAATTTTCATCATTTCAATAGAAAATGTGCTAGAAGTTGTAGAAAATCTATGGCAAAAATTGGAAAAAAAAAACATTTAGTTTTTCAAAATTTTCATCCAAAACAACACAAAACACTACTTTTTCAAATTTGTATGAATAACACATTTAAATATTGTATTCCTAACTATTTTTACGGAGAACATAGAAAATATTTCCAAAAGGGATCATTTGAAATGCATGGATAATACCAAAGAAATTATAATATTGATATATCATCAAAACATTATCTTGATCAGGCACGAATCTCGAGGCAAAATCAGCTTGGAAGTTTCAAAAATTAATTCGGAGACCATATGAATGCCAATTTCAACAAACTTATAGTTGAACTGAACATCTCGGAAATACGAACCCAACAACACCAAATTCAATTTGATCCGAGCCCAAATGGGTCTAAATCAAAGACCCGAAGCACATTTGGAAGGTTCAATCCATAATTTGGATTACCAAACAGTTTCCAAACAGGACATGCTTATAGTCGAATCAAGCGACTCGATAAGACGAATCCAACGAGCCTAAGATCATCAAATTCTGAGATCATTAAGACATTCAAATGTCTGACAAACGGTCCACGATCAAGGGATTCAATATCGGTCATCCATCCAAATCACTGCACATTTGCCCTCAATCCTCTTCCTATTTACGGGTCATGCCATCCACAAAAAACTATAAATAGCCCCTCATTTCTCTTAAGAGGGGACCCAAGGAAGAAGAAGAAGGAAGAGAAAGAGGAGAAGAAGAAGAAGAAGAGAAGAGAAGGAGGGAAGAAACTCCTCGACCACCGCCAGAGTTCCGCCTGACTTACAAGTAACGTCGAAATTCTGCCTGACTTCCAAGTGACACCGGAGTTCCGCCTGACTTCCAAGTGACGTCGGAATTCTGCCCGACTTCTAAGTGACGACGGAATTCTGCCCGACGTCCAAGTGATGCCAGATTTCTTCCCGACCACCTAGTGTCACTGGATTTCTGATATCCATTGTAATTGAAGTTTAACCAAAGAGTTGATTATTGTAATTTGGTCGTTCTGAATTTTGAGGACGAGTCAACTTCTTGTATCTCAAGCAAATACTAGTGGAATTCTCTCAACTATTGGCGTGACCCCGTTGTTTTTTTCATTTCCAGGGTTTTCCATGTAAAAATCCTAATGTTCTTTTTTATCTTCTACTTGTGTCTTGAATATCCGTACGATGCTAAGACGAAAACTTTCTAAACTCTATCGCCGCGTATATTCGAGTCCGCAACAAATATCAATTGTCCAATTATTTTTTAACATTCGAAACTACAATTCACAGAATAGAAAAATATAAAACTGCCCAATTACATATATGCTTAGTGTGAGGAATTGAGTTGTCTGTATGGAGGGAGCTGCCTGTGCTTGCACAGTCAGAAACTTAATTTTATTTTTTTTGCTCCCTCTTCTTAGCATAATCGAGACTGCACCAAGCTCTACATACATCAGCCTAGATACTCTCACCTATACATCAAGTTCGTCGCCGACTTATGAATATCAGTAAACATGTCTAGCAAGCGAGTTGACCATTATTTTTTAAAATTTTATTGATTTTACTGTTAAGGGAGCTAACTAAAATCTTTACGTATGATGTAAAATAAGTTAAGATGATAATATAATATTGTGGGCTCCAAAAATTTAGCTCGGCCTCCGCCCGCGTTGTGCTTTTTTGAGAGGGGGGGGGGGGGGGGGGGGGGTTTAACGGATTAAGTTTTGGGATAAATTTTGGAAGGCAGATGGGTTTGTAGATAAGACACTACCCAAATATTTCACCCTCATTTTGTGAGGACTTTATGATCTTAGTTATGTTTTCCTATAGGCGCAAGCCCCTATAGTTAATTACCCCTATCGGTAACGAGAGAGAACTTTCAATTAAGGCTAGTCGTCAATCAGATACGTAGAGATACGTACATATGGCATATAGTAGCAGCATGGGTTGAATGTTTGAAAATTTGATATTTAAAATAGAAATTTTCACCATCTTTCACTTAAAGCGGATGGTGGGGGAATGTATAATAGACCCGATCAAGATCCCATGGTTCCGTCATCCCAGGCCATCGTGATCCCTGGTCTACTTAGTCAGAGGAGGTAGTCGACCCAACCTGATAGAAGGATCCTTGTCGGCAGCCATGGGTTGCGTCGTCCAAGGGGACCTTATAGACCTAGGGTGAATGTTTGTCTAAAGGGATAATTTTGAATCCACCTTAGCTAACAGAGGGCTTTGTGCCCTATCGTTTATATCCTATTGATTCATATCTCAAAGATTTGATGTCAATAAGAAACATATTGGCTCTGGCCATAATCGGTATCACGTGGTGCCATTTGGTGGCAAAACCACTCGGTTCAGAGGGCCCCGGGTCATAACCGTTTATCCTGCAGTGCCATTTGGTGGTGAAACTATCGGTTAGAGGACTCGTACCATGTCCTTATTGCCAAGAGATTGTTTGAGAATGAATCCTAGTGATATTTTCGACTACGCATTAGCTCCATGTGAGCTGAAGTAAATTTTAATTTGTCCACCTCAGTAAACTATTGCGGAGAGTGGATGGGTTTTATGCTTTAAGTGTTTAATGGATTTATTTCAATTTTAAATATTTGGAATTTTGAGATTTTCTGGAGATTTAGATTTTGGGATTGTCTAGAGTTTTTTTGGAGATTTGGATCTTTAATGATTTTTGGATTTTAAAAGATTTGGATTTTGTGGGAATTTGGGTAGCATTTGAATGTTTGGAATTAACCCCTCCGGTTGATATTTTTCATTCAAGACGACCATCATCGGGGTATTCAGAGCTATTTATATTTTATTGATTGGACCCTGTCGACTCTATTTACTAGTCGATAGAGGATCGGGTTTCATAGGCTTTATGCCCTTACGAGTGAATTCTCTTGATTATAGGCCTTGAAGGCCTAATATGAACATATAAAATAAATATCCTGATCGATCTCGCGACCGTATATTTATTAAATTGTTTGAGCCATTTTGACTCCTATCTACCTGCACAGAAGGATCGGGCCCGAATTTGAATTCACTTATTAACCCTCGTAGCATCTCTAGACGTCACATGTGTATCAATAACACGCTCGTCGGGGCACATGTAGGTGTTTGGGGGCATTTTATAATTATTTGTTGAACCTTGTCAACTCCTGCTTACTTGCTTTAGGAGGATCGGGTTCAAATTTATTGGCCCGCGTAGCATCCCTAGACGTCACGTGTGTTCCTACAACATGCTCGTCGGGGCCCATATGGGTGTTTGATTACATACCCCTTTTTGTGTACCTATGTGTATACAAATTACAGTGCACGTGCGGAGAAATTTTAGGAATATTTATAAACTCCTTCTGTCCACTTGCATGAAAGTTTCCGATCCGGTGGTGTGGCGCCATTGTAGTCGTTTGAAATCCTATTCGTGGATGACATCTTGCATATGTAGTAGGTCTTCTGCAAGAGCCTATAGACACTTGCATTTGCTATGATTCTCTTGCTTGCTTGTAGACAATACATTGGGTGTACCACAAGTCTTCTACAACAGCTTGTAGAAGTCTACATCCGTTGCATCCTTCCATCTTTGCTTGTAGTGAATCAATGTATTTCCCAACCATTGATTGATTATTGACTGTGAATGTGTCGTAGCATTCATTATCTGCGATTGATTATCATTGTTGCACATGTGCATGTTTCCTGCACATCAGTCCTCCCATTTTTGTAGGAGATTGATACATTTGCTTGCATACTATTATTGGTCCCTGGTGTAGTTGCATTCGCCATTGCTCCATCCTTGCATGTTTATTATTACTTATGAGTAATGTGTAGGAGGCTTCATTTCGCTAATAGGCAAATTGTTGCATTTGCATGGGTTTCTTTTAGTGCTTGTGGGAGATATTGTATGCATCTCTTAGGCAATTGACATTAGTTGTAGGGGGACTTGTTGCATCCACGGTCTATTAGCTACCGCTGTCTATGGATGTTCGTATCCACTGCTACTCTTCTAATATTGCTTGCAATTGTATTGCATTCCTTGTGTACAGCGGTTGGTAAGCCATCTGGTTCATTGTATGTTGATTTTTTGGCATTCGTAGATAACTACTGTATTCATCTATGAACTAGTTGTTGTTGATTGGAGAGAACTCTTGGTATTAATTTCGTGGTCTTTTATGCATGTAGGAGTCATTGTGTACATCATCGTTTAATGTGCTTGCTTGTAAGGTCGATGCAAATGTAATGCTTCAGTCGCCACCGCTTCTATATGATTTGAAATACTTACTGGAACCTCTTCATGCATTTGTTTGCAGTTAGCTCACATGTAATCTTTGATCAGTGTTTATCATTACAAAGAAGTCATGTTATCCATTAAGAGCATCATGTCACAGTGAGAAAATTTGATTATGTCACTTACAATTACACCCTCAATTGTAAAGAAATAATATTTGTAAATCTCTCTTCCATCACCAACCTTATACATGCTCACCTGTAATTGAATCATTATCTTGCAAATCATGACTTCATTTTTAAATATTAGACTTTTGAATTTAAATCATTTGTTTAATATTCAATCAAGTCCAATTCAAATTTGAGCTCAATTTCTAGTCCAAGATGAGTCCTCTGCATTCGTTCAAGTCTTTATGGTCCTTGCAAGTTCAATTTTTTGTTTGAGTTCAAGTAACAAGCTCAAGTTTTGTGTCCCCTGTGGTCCAACTCAAGTCTTCTCTTGAGTTTAAATGTTCAAATGACTTCCTCTTAATGTTCAAATGAAGTTCAAATTCAATATCAACTTTGAGTTCCATGCTCAATTCAAGTTCATGTTAAGTTTTATGTCATTTTTCTATTGTCATTTTGATTTCATTTCAATTAGACTTAAATGTCACTTGCTTTGTGTTCAAATATAAGTCCAAGTCTTTTTGTCATTTGGTCCAAATCAAGCTCATAAGTTTCTTGTTGTTCAAAAATTCAAGTCCTCTGCTCATTGAAAATTTCGTCAGCCTCCCGGCGTCTCCCCTGTTTAGAAAAAATTTTGGGAAACTGGGCCATCCCACCACACTACTAAAAGCATATATGGTAGGTGTCCTTAGACACTGCGACCGTGATCTTTATTCCCACCACGCTGCTAAAAGCGTGTATGGGGTCTTCGACGGTACCTATTTAAAAGACAGTTGGCTTTCTCCCCGCTCGAGGGTACTTATAAGCAACCCACATTTCACCATAGACGTCGTACCGGGTTCCCATCCCACCATGCGAATAAACGCATGTATAGGCGGTTTTCCGGTACGCTATGAATGCCGAAATGGGGCTTTAAGTGATTACCCGCCTCGTTGTAGGCGCCGCACCGGGGTCCCATCCCACCACATGAATAAACGCGTGTATGGGCAGTTTTCCGGTGCACCGCAAACGACGAGAGTGGGCTCTCGGAATCTTAAGGTTTGGAGAGATTATACCTTCGATGGTGATGACAGTGATGAGGTAGCAAGAGAAATGTACAAAATGAACACATCCCAAAAATGGTGCACAAATGACCAATGAAATTAACTTGACCAACTATAGTAGTTATAGTTAATGAAAGTAATTTAATTAACTATAGTATAAATAGTTAATAAAATTAATTCAATTAACTACAAGGCCAAAAGTTAGTGAAAATGATTCAATTAACTATATCATAAACAATTAATGAAATTGATTTTAACTAATTATTATACTAATAGTCAGCAAAAAAAAATTTAATTAACTGTAATATAAATCATTAATAAAATTAATTTAACTAACTATAAGACTAAAAGTTAATGAAAGTAATTTAATTAACTATAATATAAATAGTTAATGAAAATTAATTTAACTAACTATTAAATTAACAGTTTTTTTTAAACGGTTTATAATATTAACTAATTGACACAGAAAATAATATTAATCTAAATTAGTATCAACTGATGAAATAAAGTTACAGAAATAGCTAACAGCCAATGATCATCATAAATTAACTTATGATATAATAACAATTAATAGTTAACACAACCGAATAATTGTACACAAAACAAAACGTAATAATAATTTTGATATGAATAATAATATCTAAACTAACTTGTTACCAATAGTTAACAGCTAAAAACAAAAGAAAGTAAAGTGGAAAAAGTTAAAAAGCGAAAGTAAAAAGTAAAACAAAAGATGATAATAGTAGTAGAGGGAAGTGTTCACGTGAAGAGGTAGTGATAGCTTTATGTTAAAATAATAATATATATATAAAAGAGAAATTTACATACATACCACTTTCTTTCATGCTATTTACATATCTAACACCCAAAATTTTAATATTACATTTCTATTACTCATTCAAAATTTTAATATCAAATATATCACTCCTATATTTCATTATCACCACCCATACAACTCTACAAACTTTAATATTTCATTCCACGCACTCATTTTTGTTCTATGGATGGTAGACATATAATATTAAAATTTTAGGTGTTAGATATATAAATAGCATGAAATAAAGTGGTATGTATGTAAAGAACCCAAAATGTTCATTTGGGTGGTTTGTTTGGTAGTGAAAAAAAAGGACGGCTTGTGATTTTATATAGGGGCAGAGATTACTGTGGAAGTTAAGGGAAGAAGTGTCGAGTGGAGCAAGCTAGCTTGGTCGTGGAGCTTCTTGGTTGGAGTGGAGGAGCCTAGGCCATGATAAGAGGAAGATCTTGACAGGGACGAACGGAGCAGGTGGAGGATACGCGGGCTGCTTGCATGTATATGCGAACAGGATTTTTTTTTGTACGTGGAACCCGACTGTGAGGGGTAGAAGGATTTGACGGAGGTTTGAAGTTTCACCGGCGTGGACACTGGAGCGGACAGAGGAGTTTGAAGACGGCTGGAAATCAGAAGGGAGGAGTTGTTAAAAAGCAAGAAATCGAGAGGGGGCAGATTGTCGAAGGTTTGTGAATTGTCCAAGCAGAAACAAACGAGCTTTGCTTCCTCATTTTAATGCCCGCGAGAGACCAGGCTTCGAGGTGAAGGAAAAGATACGAAACTTACATCCAAAGTTTTCAGCCAGATTTTGCGGGAAGAGTGACCGCAAGCCTCAAGGGATTTTCGGAGATTTATCGAGCTTTATGCAGTATTTCGACAGAGCCGAGGTAAGCCAATTTTAATTTTTTTGTTTGACTTGCCATTTTTGTTTAAATTCATAAGCAACATTAATAGCTATAACTGGTATTCACATTAATTGGAAGTGTCATTTTTCAAAGGTATTGTAGTTAGGTAACACAGGATGAAGTGACCTTAATGGAGCAATGGAGATCAGAGGCACCGTAGTCGGACAATAGAGGTCGGTGGACCATAGTCAGGCGACGGTGGTTAGTGGGAGTACTATAGTCGAGTGAAACAGGTTAGTGAAACCGTAGTTAGGAAACGGTGGCCTGAGGGACCGTAGCTAGGTGACGATGATCAAAGGGGTCATAGTTAGGCCATTTTGGCCAGAGCACTATAGTCGAGAAATAGAGGTTGGAGTGCCCATAGTCGAATGAAGGTGGTTGGTGGGATCATAGTCAAGCGACGGTGGTCAGATGGAATATAGTCAAGTGATAGTGGTCAGAGGGATCGTAGTCAGGTGATGGTGGTCAGTGAGATTGTAGCCGGGCGACGGAAGTCGGAGGGACTATAGTCGGGCAATGGAGGTCAAAGAAACCTTATTAGAAGGGTGATGATGATTTGATGATCGTAGTCAGTCGGTGATGGAGGATGGAAGGACTTTAGTTGGGCGATAATAGTCGAAGGGCCATTATTGGGTAATGGTGGTTCAAGGAGTATAGTCGGGAGGCGATCAAAGTTAGAAGGACCGTGGTCGGGTGATGGTGGTTTGAGGTTTGTAGATGGTGGGAGATTAAGATTGGAAAGATCGTGGTCAGGCAATGGTTGTCCAAAAATCATAGTCAGATGACGGTGGTCTAAGAACTGTAGTCTGTTGGTGACTAAATTCTGATAGATTGTCGTCAGGCGATGATGGTTAGAGTGATCATAGTTAGGTGACAGATGTCAAAGGAACAATAGTCTAGTGATGGTGGTCCGAGTACCATAGTTGGGCGTTGGTGTTCTGAGGATTGTAGTTGGGCGTCAGTGGTTTGAGGATAGTATGTGACACCTCATAATCTAATTTTATTCATTAGTAATAAAATAAAATATAAGTGAAAGAAAATTCTATTGATCGAAAGTTCCATATGCATTTCTATTCATTTCTCCAAAATAATACTTAGGAATTATAATTATGACATATCTTTTCAGTCTTGAGAACAAAAAATAACTACAAAATAGAAAGAAATAAAATAATAGTAAACTTAGATAATTCTTATCAATCTCGCACTCCTGATCCTCTGTCCTGGCCTAAAATTATTTAACCACATATAATGAGCTCAATAGCCCAACAAGCAACCAAATCCTACAACTAAACTCAAAATATGTATGTCAGTAATTAAATCAAAGTAGTAATATTTATATGATCATGAATCTGTGTAGAAATAGTAAAATTCAGATATAGTAGGCAGTAACAGTAAAGTCTATAAATTGTAAAATATTACAATAGGGAAACCAGTAAACTAGTATGAGTGTTGAATCGATAAAGCAGTCATCGTACAAATATTATCAATCAGTAAAAAAGCATATAAAGTGGTAAAACCAAAGCATCGGTAAAGACTACCGAAATCATATCAATAAAGTAAAACCCTATAATGATGTACACATGCGATCTAGCCATTCTATCTCAGTTACAAATCAATATCTTCATCACATACTCAATATATCATGTGCTCAGTATGTCACATGCTCAATATTAGTATAATGAATCAATAATAGTAACATAAATAATGAATTAATAGTGGTATTAATAATAATTTAGTAATAGTATTGGTATTTGTATCCGTACTAGTAAATTCAATGGTCGTAACAGTAAAATAATATAGTAACAATAAATCCGTATAGTGACAGTAAATCAATATAATATCAATAAAAGCATACAATAATGATGAATCTGTAACATGCATTTCAGTAGTTACACTAAATAAGTACAAAATCCTAATTTAAGTTGTATTTTTCCAATAAGCAGTAATCTATATCAATATCCCAATTGCTTAGTAAACAGAGTCGTCACTCATTTCCCATCGACACAGTAATCATCTTCTGATAACTTGCCATCAATATCACTTGAATCAATAGAGGATAATAGCAAACCACGATATTTAAAGAAAAGTTTATCGGCCCATCATCCTATATAGCTCAGTTAGTCTCCAACCAACATCATTGAAACTAGCTTTTACTTGTCCTTATGCACATATTATTATCGCAATATTATAATAAAATAGCAACTAACTATTACTCAATCACATATCCACATTCATTTTCAATGTTTGTATTAACAGTATGCATACAGTAAAAATATCAATTATTCAATCAATATGAACAAAATACAGTAACTTCCATTTTACTCTATGAAATTCAATTAATGTTACAGTCAAAATGTTTATGATAATTAATATGATAAAATAAAAAAAGCTATGATATAAAAGTTTTTCAAATCCAAGAAAAATGTAATAAAATTAGTTATAAGGAGAATTAAATAGTTAAAATCAAAATATTTAAAAATAAAGATAGGATTAGAATCACCTACAGTTGTTGACCTTGTTTTTTTTTAGTCTTGATTTGCCCTCGGGCGCATTTGATTGAGTGGATCGAGCCTCGTCGAGCTCGATTCGATCCGAATCGGCGTCAATTCGAGTTTCTTTTATTGAGTTAATTTGGTCTAGTTGAGTCGCATCCGGACTGACCTGAATTGAGTCTAATCGGGTCCGAATGGGACCTGATTTTAGCCCCATGATTTCCACTTACTATTATTATTATTATTATTATTATTATTATTATTATTATTTATTAAAGTTTAGTGGACTTTTTGGAGCTAATTTGAATCCATCAGATCAGGAAACACAATCAACGGCTCTGATTGCATTGAAACCCAAAATCTGCCAATGCCAGGAACCTCGATCGCGTGCTATCCTTATTTAGGGAAGTATTCAGGGAGATTTTGAGGAGGGAAGAACGAGGAGAGTCCGTTTCTACGCTTAGAAGAAGCGGGAAGGCGTCCCTCGAGCGACAGAAGGCGAATCCCCCTCTCTCCCGTTAGGACTGGTTCGCACCATCTCCCTCTCTCTCTCTCTCTCATCTTGGAGTCCAGGCCGGAACCCCCGCTCCCACTCCCGTTCTTGCCCCGGTTTGCACGGCTAGGCAACGGAACCCTCCTCCCTTCCTAACCTCTCTCCCTCACGCGGGAAGGCCCAGACTACTCCACCGTCTCTCCTCTAGTTCGCACAGCCGACGCCATTCTGAGACTTGTCTGACGCCAATCTCTCCCGTTTCTCCTTGTTTGCGAGCTCTAGGCGAAGCAGAACCCGTCGCCTTGCCCAACCCCAGCCCAGGACCGCTGTCTCTTGGTGAAGCCTTCTTCCACGGTCAGGTATTCATTCCCCTCATCTTCCTATGCTATTCTCCTTCTTCTACTCCTGCTTCTTCTTCTTCTTCTTTTGCCTCTTCTTTTATCTTTCTCTCCATCTTTCCCTTCACCCTCATCTCATTGCCTACCTTCTTCTTCCCTTTCCTTCTACTGATTTCCCCTAACCTTTGCTTCTAACTTATTCTTTCATTCTCCTTTTCTCTTAACCTCTTTCTCCTCTCACCTTCCTATGTTTAATTTATTGTCTCTATACAATTTGATGATTATATTAGATATTTGAAATTTATAGAATACTTGTTATGATAGCAAGTGACATGTTTTAACTCATACATCTAAGTCTGAGCAATTTATTGTGAGGTGTCATGATGAGATCTTCTGTGGCTGTAGTTATTATGCTTCTTCCCAAGGATTTTGGTGAGCTTTAAGTTGGATAGTTTCATCATGACTTCAATAAAGCATGTGTATAAGACATGATTTTCGTGCTAGCTTGTTTCATTTAATCTTGCAAATCTTGCATAGTGATTGTCCGACGAAATGCCACAACGTGATGATTTGATACATACGGACGATAGATCTTGTTTGGAATGAAAGAGTTCAAGCATAGATTTGTAATTTTATTCTTGAATGATTCTTTCTTAAGCATTTGAATGAGTCCATGTAGTTTTATCTTAGTGAATGGGTGTAATGTTGGTTAATGGCTTATTGTGGAATTTATGTTTTGTCGCTACAAGCCTTATTCAATGCGAGTCAAAGAAATGAATGAGCATAAAGATTTTATAACTTTCCTTTATATACACTTGTGGTCATTTGGTGCATCTCACTGATATTAAAGAATCTTCAAATGATCTGTGATCCACTTGAAAATTCAAGTTGATTTAATGCAAATTTTACTTGCTATGGGTTGGATTGTTCTCCTTAAGCTTTAAAAGCGGATTATGAAAATTTGCATTGGAAAACCCTCTTGAGTTGAATTTTGGTTTTCTATGTTTTATCTTATCTGGTCATGAGATCTATCTTGTTTCCCTTTCCCTTCTTGAGGCATGTATCATATATATTTATTTCTTATTTGGTATCCGAGAGGTGCTTAAGTGTATTTACTCTATAGATTGCTACATTGGTAGACTTCCGTTGTGATTATTGAGGTTTGTCACTTTCTTGGCTTATGATTTCATATGTCGATGATTTGGAGAGAAACACTTCTTAATATTTAAGACAGATGTTTGCTCTCGGGTTTCCTTAGTCTCTGATTGTGTACTCGGCATGGAGTCAAACTAGTGAACTTGTATTGGTGCAATACAATGTTGCATACTTTATAAATTGGTTGCTTTCGTTGGGCTTTGGAAGGAATGTGTATCTGGGGATGTTGAATTGATTGTTGGCATTTTAATAAAGCAGCTTTGAAGAGAGCTTATCCAATCTAGTTTCCTTCCGAATACATAACTATGCTTGAGAAGTTGAATAAAGGTTGTGTTCGACTCAAGGGAGCATGTCTTTTATTTTTGTTTTGCTTATTTTCAATAATGTAGGGTTGATTTTGAGCATTCGGCGAGATCTCATTTCTTTTCTTGTCAAAGAATGATATCATTTACGTTTTGGAAAGTGTTGATTAGCATGATGGGCATAAATGTGATTTTATTTGAGGACAAATATGGGATTTTCTTTTACATTGAAGAAGAATGGTCGCCTTGGTTTTGCTTGAGTTTTAATAGATGTCTTCGAAGTTTCATTTAGTCATCACTTATTTGTAGATTGTGTTGATCTCAAGGAAGCATGACCTCTTTATTATTTTTTTTTTCTCTCACGAATTTCGATGGAGTTTTGTCCATAATGGAATATTGGTCATTTGCATATTTCACATATAAAAGAGAACTTTGGGCATTTGATTGGTTATGGTTGATAGGGATTGATTTACATAACTATGCTTCATGCTTTAATTATGAGAATGTGTGGTTCAAGTGCAAGGCCACATGCTTTATGTTGGGATTCATTTGAAAGTTATGTTGGAAACTATGATTCGAAAATATTTACACATTTTATGTTTTTTAAATTGGGTCTTAGTGGCATTGTTGAATTTCAAGTATCAAGGAGATGGATTGGTATGAGAATATAGTTTCTTTTATTCTCAAATGTGCACAACTTCTTTATGATGGCTTTTGGGGAAAATGTGAAAGCTGATTTGGTATATAATTAATAGTTATACTTGTAAGTTTCAAAGGCATACTTTCTATGTTTCATCAATTATGAGTTAATTGGGAGAGGAGTTGAGATCTTATGCAAAGTCTTTCTTAGGCATTTACAATTCATTACAGTGAAGGTAAACGGTGACTAGTAGTGTTTCATATGATTGCTTAAGATGGGAGTTGCATCATCTCCTTTACATATTCTATGAAGTGTTTTCTATAATTTTGGAGAGTGGCATGTGTTGGAAACTTTAGCATATTTGGTGGAGTGTGATACATAGAAATGGTTGTATATTTAGCATAAGGGTAGGTCCATGAATTCAAGATTGAAAGCTTTTTTTTTTTTGAAATCTTTAATGTTATGTAGCATGGATGATGGAATTCGTTGGAAAGCTTTATGAATTACTTTATGGTTAGAAAGTTTTATGAGATAGTTTCTATTAAAAAGCTCTATGATTCACTTTATGTCAAAAGTTCTATGACTTGATTTACGTTGGAAGGTTTTATGAGTTGTATTTGTTGGAAAAGTTTTGTGAGTTATGTTACATCGAGAATTTCTATGATGTGCTTTGCGAATATTTTATGATGGAAAGTTTTATGGAGTTCTTTTGTCGGAAAGTTTTCATGAATTTACCCCACGCCAAAAGAGAAAGCATTCGATTGTTTTGTGTCAGAAAGAGTGTTTTTGTGGATTTCTTATGAGAGGGTTTTGAGTCATTTTGTTTGGGGGGTTTTACAATTACTTTGGGATTGAAATTATTTCTATGCATGGTTTTGTGTTGGAGATTCTTTAAGTCCTTTTTGGGATAAAGTGATATTTTTGAGAGCTCTTTAATGTATTTTCTTTTTAGAATGAGGGGATATTTAGTGTATGAATTGTCTCTCTCTTGTTAGTATTTATTTCCAAAGTTGAGTTTGGGTTGAATGTGAAATGAAAGTTGCTTATTTATGTTTTAGTTTTGGGAGCTTGTTTTCCCCTTCGCTACTTTGGATTTCGTATAGAATATAGTGTGAGTTATTGAGTCGTATGAGTGCTTATTCTTGGAACGTGGGGATAGCAAAGGGCGTCAAAAACACCTTCTTCTCTATTCGTATCATATCGAATTGGGTGGAGATCGTTTTAGAGGCATACTCGACTTCAAAGAGGTATGCCCAATAATGAGACTCCTATATTCCTTTTATTATTTCTGATTTTCATTCATTCCTTTTGAAATTCTATCGTCTTTCTCTTTACTTCTCTTCTCTCTACTATTATTCTACTTATCATATTATTTTATTCATAGATTCCTAAATTTATTGATATATGTACGAATGTCCAAAGGGTTAGAAAAGAACTTCTTTTTGTCCCCTATAACACTAGTAACACCTAAGGACAAAAATTAAGGACCGAGTCTTAGATAACATAGACTTAGGGTGCATGCCCCTTATAGGACAGAGACACCAAAACATAAACTTAGTGACACATTTTCCTAGGTTTGTTGTGCCTTAATTCATTAATAATCAACCAACAAAAGCTCCCTTAATCAATAATAGATTACTTAATCTACCTTTCTTTTAATTTATAACAAACTAAAAATAACTTAACAAAGTTGGTTACTACTGGGTAACCCAGGCCTACGAGGCTATTAAGTTAGCCCCAAGGAGGGTGAAATAAACCTCACGGCCTCGGTGAGCAACAAAGGTAGTGATCAATCAAACACTAAAATAAAATCTTTAAAATTAATCCTAAAACATTAATACTTATACTTAAACTAAAGTTTCTTCTCAACTTTCAACAAATTAAAACACAAGCAACTCTAGCTTAATCATCCTACATAGGACATACCCAAAATCACACAGCTTGTTACACACACCTAGGCTTGTTTGTTAGGACACGACTTCTAGTCCTAGGTTAGGCCGATGTTTTGTTTTATTATTTGATGCCAATTACCCCTGCCAAATTAGAGAATCCCTTGCATTGTTTTATGTTTTAGTAATAACATGTGTATGTTTTATAAATGTGAATATTAAATCATCTGCTAGTCACATTTTTATTTACCTGCATTTATTTTCTGAATGGCATCTATGCTCATTTGTGTATTTTTCTTTTATTTTGTCTTGCGAGGTACATTGGGTCAGGCATAATCAGGAATCAATAAATAATTTGCTCGCTTAAAGCTCTTAAGTGGCTGTGCCACAATCTTGTAGGGTTGATAATCAGTGGATAGTTTGCTTGTTTGGAACTCTTAAGTGGCAGCGCCACGGTCAGGTATAATCCCTGCAACTTGTAAAGAAAATTCTTGATTATATATCAAAACTGCTACACACCACACACATCTTGTTTTTTAGCTTTTAGTTCAATATATATTCTAGCATGTTTAGGTAGCTGGCCATAGGTTAGTGCACTAACGAAGCTTTGGCCCTATAGGCCAAAGCTTGCCCCTTCTATGAACCCTAGAGACCCTTATGGTCACCTTAGGCCTGTAGTGTAGGCCCACCTATTTGTGCTATATGCATCGCAGTTTTCCCACATGAAGTGGGCACCGTTAGGATATTCCCTTTTTCTTCTGTTTTGGATATGATACCCCCCACCTTCTGTGAGCCTTAGAAACCATTAGAGTCATTTAGGCCTGTAGTGTAGGCCACCTATTTATGTCATGGGCATCGTTGTTTTCCCATACGAAGTGGGCACCGTTAGGCTGATTTTCTATTGTGATGTGATGAGGATACCTTGCTTGGAGGGTATCTTTGGTGTGTTTATTTATTTACTTCCTGTACTTTGAATGTCATGCATGCATCTTTATACACTTTACTTTACAATGCACATTATCTACATACATGCATTGCATTAACATTACTCAAATGAAAATATCACATCATCTTTTAGTAGTCTTTAGAATACTTTTACTTATGCATCTGTCTCATGCATCATATAAAACGCTAGGTATATCATGTTGCATATTATAGAGTCCTTGATTTAAACCTCTGAACTAAAAGTCTTTGATTCCTTAGGATAGAGCTTTCTTATCGTGCATACATATAGGGCGATTGATTGTGTTTAGGATGTTAGCTGGCAGCTCACTCCAGGCAAGCATAAGCCCAGATTGTATACCCCTCAGTGTGTTTCTTTTCATCTTTGATGAATTCTGAGTCTGTCGTTTCTCTTAGGATAGTAATCTGTTATTTTTATCTTTTAAACTCAAAATTTTAATCATATCTCTACTCATCTGAAAAAGTCTAGTTATTATTAAGGGTAAGAGAAGAGTTTATCCTCTTGGAATAGAATTTAGGAACTTTTTCTGTGCACCAAATTAAGAAGAGAATAATACATTATCCTTAATCTAGAGTTTTCTTAGGCCAAGGTCTAAGATATAATTAACCACAGGGGCTTGCGCCCGTGGGAGACTGATCCCCACATCAAATAAACCCCATTGGAGCTGATGTATCGAATGGGGGAAATCTCGTGATATTTTGGGTCATATATATTATTATCCATCGAGGTGTGTAGGCGAAAGCCGCTATCCTCTATGGCTAATCGTATGTATTACTCCATCTGCTCTTCCATTGGCCTGCTTGGGTAGAGTGTAAAGGCTTACGATCGTTTTGTCCTACGGGATAGTGCGGTCATACTCTTTATATTTTATTCCCCACAAGTAGAGTCCTTTCGGAGACCCACAACAGTGATATAAGAAATCTCTACAAAAGTGGCAAAGCAATCCGACCGCTAAAAATCAACTTTCTCTCTTTCTCTATATTGTGTTGCAATTCAAACAGAAATTCATATTTATTCATTTTCAATTATTTTCAAATTTTTGGATTGTTACACAGTAGTTAGCGAGCGACGAAAGTCGGAAAGGTCGTAGTCGGGTGATGGTGGTCCAATAACCGTAGTCAGTGGGTGATTGAGGTTGGAAGGACTGTAATCAAGCAATGATGGTTTGAGGATTTATGAAATGCAGGACTATAGTGTATATAGATGATGCGTGATCTATCCCTAACCAAGCTCTTATAACTCCTTGTCTCTTATGCCTCCTAATTATATAGAATGTTGCCAGAATAGAAAATTGCCATAGAGTATTATCAAAACAGAGTATTGCCAGAACAGAGTGTTACCAAAACAGAGTAGGATATTTTACATAACAAAGTACTTCTCAATATAGAATATTTCACAGAATAGAGTACTTCACATATTAACATATCTCACAAAACATATCTCCAATACATGAGTATGAATCACATGAACTTGCAATCATATATACATTTCTTATCATGAAAAAAATGAATGCTATAAATATTATATCATTATAGATATTCCTTTTATATCACTATCAATTAATTCCTACCATATATATCGAATGTATCATTTCAGGCTACTATTTTTACTAGTATAATAAAATCAGTATAATAAGTTTCATATTCATGCATGTTCATGTTCTCAGCCTATCTGTATTGTATCAGCATCAATCCCATCTTTCTCATATAACATATCAATTCATTCATCTCACTGGTTCACAAGTAATAACAAACATCCTGTACACATCATATATACAAGCGTCATAACATGCAAATCTACAATGTGCTTAGTATGTACATGTATAATACTTAAAAGCATATCATCACCAAATGAATAATAATTATATATATATATCAAATATATCATTCCTGATTTAGTACATTTTCACCTAATAATTTTACAGTCAATAGTTTTCCTACTTATTTTAATTAAAATGTCATATCAACCAAATAAGAAAATTACTACAAGAAAAATTACTTTCATAATAGAAACAACGGACAAAAAAGTTCTAGAAGACCTTCTCTCTTTTCTCTCTCTTCTCTCCCTATTTTTCTTCTTCTCCTTGACTACTTCCTTGTAAGAAACGAAATGATGGAGAGGGGGTAGTGGGGTGGTAGGGATATTTATATTAAATATATTAAAATATTATTTTTAATGCCTAGCATTGTGATGCTTAGATCCTAGTGCCACAACTCTCCCAGGAGCACACAGCACTGCAGTGTCACCCCAGCATCACAGTACTGAATTAATTTTTAAAAATTATAGAAAGCTCAACATCACAGTGCTCCCGTAGGTAGATTTTTAAAAAATTAGAGAATTCAAATTGGGGTTATAACAATAGGAACTGCAATCGAGTGATAGAGGTCGAAGGGACCATAGTTGGGAGATGGAGATCCGATGGCGATAAACGAATGGAGGTCAAACCAAGATGGTCGGGCAGAGATCTGATGGAGATGGTCAGGCAGACACATGGCGACGGCAACTAAGTGAATATTAGATACTGATCAGCCGATTAAAGTACGACGGTGATGGTCGGGTGGCGAGGGTTTGCCAACGATGGTGCTTAGGTAGAGATCTAGGATTCTTCAAGCTTCAAAGCTCTCTTAAATCTTTAGCCCAATATCCAAGTCTTTCTCCCAAAAGTCACATTCATGTATAGAGTGGAGGGTTTATTTATAGATTTTGAAAGTGGCATGTTTCATAAATATAGAGAAAATTTGGAGCAAATTTAGAGTTCTCCAATTGGACAACCCATATTGATTCTCTCCATCATTAAGCATTCATTTTGTATTTAAGTGTCATAATGATGTTGGAATTGAACGATCTTGGGCTCATTGGATTCATCTCATCAAGCCACTTAATTCTACTATAAGTATGCCATATTTAGAGAACATTTGGTCATCTAATTAATGTTTGGAAGCTTCCAAATATGCTTCAAGCCCTTGATTTGGACACATTTGGTCTAGGATTGGATTAATTTTAGTGTCATTGGGTTCATCTCATTGGCACATTTGGCTTAACTAAAAATTTGTTAAAATCAGAGTTTAAATGACCTTGAATTTAATTTTAAAAGTTTTCAATTCAATATGCCTCAAGATTCATGCCCAATTAAGGCAATTTTTTTGGTGACATATCACTTATGATATCTCTCATTTTTTTAGTAACATGTTTAGATTGATTGAACATAATAAAAATAATTTTTTATATAAGCAAAATATAAATGTAAACACAATAAAAATAACCAAATATAAATACTTACATTTCATTATTATGCTCAATGTATATGTTGATATCTATACCCTCAAAACTAATCTCATGCCTCTGCTCGGTAGAAGTAGAAAACCTAGCCAAATAAGGTTGTAGATGTAGAAAGCGCGACTATAGTACTCAGACCACCATCACCCAATTATGGTTATTCGAACTTCGTTGCTTGATTGGGATCCTCCAACCACTTTCACCTGACTATAGGATCTTCATCGCCCAACTATTGACCTCCGACCACCATCGCTTGACCATGAACCTCCAAACATCATCACCCGACTATTGTCCTCTGACCTCCATCGCCCAACTATAGCCCTCTGACCATGGTGCTCTGACTATCCTACAATCATCATTGCCCGACTACAAATATCTGGTTATATCTCTTGAATATGGACCTTTGACCACCATTACCCTACTAAAATCCTCTGACCACCATCACCCTATTACAATCCTCTAACCACAGTCACCTGACTGTGGTCTTATAACCATTATTACCCGACTGTGGACCTCCTACCATTATTGTCGGACTACGAACCTCCTACCACCATCGCCCAACTTAAGACCTCTGACCATCGTCACCCAACTATGGATCTATGGTCATCATCGCTTTACTACAAACCTCTAACCCACGTCACCTGACTATGGTCATCCAAACTCCATCGTTGTACTACAAACTTTCATCCACTGTCATGTTATATCAATCCTCCCAATCGCTTGACTACAATCCTACAACCTCCATCACTTAACCACAGTTCTCTGATCTCAATCTTCCCACTACAGTCCTTCGATCTCTATCGCCCAATCTCTAACCTTCATCGCTTGACTTCACTATCACATGAACTTGATCCTCCCCATCACTTGACTACAGCCTTCGACTCATCACTTAACTACAATCCTCTGATCTCTGTCACCCCTATACAGTCCTTCAATCTCTATTGCCCAATTATGGTCTATTAACCACCATTGCCAGAATATGATTCTTTGGCCACCATCACCAAAGTAAGAGTCTCTGACCACTATCTCCTCACTACGATCCTCTAAATACTATCGCCCAACTATGGTCATGTCATATAGTCTTTCGACAATTATCATCAGGATGCAGCAATGCCCACTGAATTCAACACCTACCATCTCTAATAATGGGAAAGGATGTCATCGTTTATATAATTGATGCATGCCATCGATAACAACTCTGACTTCCAACATCGACATGGGAGTTTATATTGGACTTATTGATGTCTGGTCTCCTCTCCTCAAAAGAGTACGACCAAACAAACAAGCAAATAATCTCTTAAAGATAGTTCCTATGGTACAAGGCTCTTCCACCTTCAATCGCATAATATGTTCTATATATTGTATGTTTATTAAATTAATGCCTTCCCCAAATGAAGGGCATCACTCGTAAATGATGATATACACTAGTAGAATCAATTTAGTTGGATCAGATCCCGTGATTTTTCTCAGTCCTTAATTTTTCACAAAAAACTCTAGTATCTATCACAATTCTTGCACTCCTCTCTTATTTGTGTGTGTACTTGATCTTCGTATAAATGTTATGACAATAAATTCTCTAGCTCTTTTCCTTGAAAGTTGCATGTTCCATTAATTAAAAAGAGCAAAAAATGTACATTATGGTACTAACATGTATGGCCACCTCCCATAGCAAAATAAAACAAAATAGAGTGAAAACCATTACAAAGTATAACAATCCATACAACTTTACATTTCATAAAGAAAGAAACAACAAACTGCATCTCAGTTATCAATGTGAGTTCCCCAAAGTGCTTGTAGCAAGTACCAAATAATATAGTTAAGAATTCTAGCTCTTTACCACTACAAATATTCTAGCACGCAACCAAGATAGCTCCAAACATCAAGGATCTTCCAACTTACATTGTAGCATTTATTATCTACCGTTTATATCTATAATATTATATCAAAAGCTTCCTAAATCATAAAAAAAGATATCATTTGTAATCGATGACATACATTAGTGTAATCATTTTATGTAGTCAAACCCCATAATTTTTTCATTTATTGATCTTATATTAAAAAAAATTGTGACATCTTATAATTCTTATTTTTATTTATATGTGTCAAGTCTTTATATAAAATTAAAATATTAAAATTTTCTTATCATTATAAATATTTTAGACAACAAAAGTTGTTAAGGGATTCAATCTAATATCCTAAATGGAACTTGAAAGCTTGGAGGCAGCTGATCTTGATTTGTTGGTCAAAACTCGTACCAAAAAAAAAAACACTTGAAAGCTCTTATGTTTTCACTGCTCGGATTTTCACGATTGGAATGCCCTCGCTTCGTAGCAGGCTATCAGCCGCTTCGTGATGGCAATAACGGCAACCGCGGCTCCCGCACCTCCTCAATGTCTTCCTTTATCTTCTTTTCCTTCTCCCTACACCAATAATTCCGTCGTCCATTTCCATTCTACGAACTCCGTTCGAAGCCGAAACAATCAGCAGAAATCCTCCTCTTCTTTGCCGCTACAGCGGATCCAACCCGAGTCCCCCTCCTCCCTCACCGTCGTGCTTGAGCAGTGCACGGCGAAGCGCTCTTTCCGAGAAGGATTACAAATTCATGCTCGCCTCCTTCGGCTTGGCCTCCTCGCATGCGATGACCCCCAGCTCTTTCAGCATCTCCTCTTCCTCTACTCCTCCGCAGGACGCCCCGACAGCGCCGCCGCGATCCTTCGCCTCATCCCTTCCCATGTTCTCACAACTTTCTCCTTTAACACCGTCATCCGCGACCTTGCAGCTGCCTTCCCGGAGCACGCCGTTGACCTCTTCCTCGACATGCTCGTCGCCGGCCTCCGCCCCAATGAGTTCACTTTCCCATTCGTCCTCCGCTCCTCATCTCTCCTCGGCCACTTCTTCCTCGGCCGGCAGCTCCACTCCCAGATGCTCAAATATGGACTTCACCCTCAAAATGTTTTCTGCGCCACCGCACTTCTTGATATGTACGCAAAGCTGGCGCCTTTATGCGATGCGCACAAATTGTTCGATCGAATTCCCAATAGAAATGAAGCAACATGGAATTCAATGATTGTGGCGCTTGTGGAAAACGAGTTGTTGGATAGTGGATTGAAAATGTTGGAGATGATGGAAGACGATGGGTTCCAGGTTGGTGTTTGCAGCTGGAATTCGTTTATTGCTGGCTGTGTTCGATCTGGGAATATCGAGCTAGCTTTGGAGATTCTTGGTGAGATGGTCTCTACATCAACAGTGAGTCTGAATGCAGCTACATTTAATACTCTTCTTCCTGTAATTCCGAAAATCCCAGCTTTGAATTGGCTCAAGGAGTTGCATGGATTTGCTCTGAGGAAAGTGGAGACAACAGAGATGACTCTAGTTGATAAAGATAGATTGTGGTCGGCATTAACAGCTGGCTATAGCTTTCATGGATTGATGGACTATGCTTGTCGGCTCTTTGAGAGTGTTAACTTGAAGAGTCCCCATCTGTGGATTTCCATTATTTACGGTTTGTTCAAATGTAACCGACCACGTGAAGCATTCGATGTGTTCCGTAAGATGACAGCTCTGTGTGTTCATGATGCTCAAACACTCTCAAGAACATCCTTGTCATTAGTTCTTCCAGAGTGCTGCCCAATGTCAAAAACTGGATTAGAGGTACATGGTTATGCTATTAGAAAATGCCTAGAGTCCAGTACATCTGTTGGCAATGCGCTCATGGCTATGTATGCTAAGAAGGGCGACATGGAATCAACTCTCAACATCTTTGAGAGGCTTCTTGAGAAGGACATAGTGTCCTGGAATACGATGGCTGCAAGCTATTCTGCAGCCCATGATCTTGACAAGGCAATTGAGCTCTTCCAATGCATGCTTGCTGAAGAAATTGAACCAGATGAATACTCTTTCAGCTCTGTCCTCAGTGGTTGTGGGCATTCAACTCATCTTCGTCAAGCAACTGTATTGCATGGGAGAATGATCAAGAGCGGCTTCTGCCAATCTTTCATGGTGGTTCAAAATGCTCTCATGGATGCGTATGGGAAATGTGGATGCACAGTAGATGTCAGAAAAGTGTTCGAGGAAATGGATTTTTGTGATATTATTTCTTGGAACACCATCATTTCCTGTTATGGTTTCAGTGATCGTCCTCAGGAAGCATTGCTGCTTTTTGAAGAGATGAAAGCAGAAGGTTTGAAGCCAAACAGAGTCACCTTCATTGCTCTCCTATCAGCTTGTAGTCATGCAGGGATGCTCAAAGAGGGTTTGGAATTCTTCGAAACAATGTCTAAGCGATATGGAATCATTCCTGATGTAAGTCACTATGCATGTATTGTGGACAGCATGGGTAGAATTGGCGAGCTTTATAGGGCCTATGAATTCATTAAAGATATGCCAATTGAACCTGATGACTGCATCTGGAGTGCATTGCTTAGTAGTTGCAGGATTCATGGTGATCTGGAGTTAGCAGAAGTAGCAGCTAGGCATCTTATACAGTTGAAGCCTAAACATTCGGGGTATTGGGTCCTCTTGTCGAATATATATGCTGATGCTGCTAGGTGGGAAGACGTAGCTAAAGTGAGAGCAGCCATGAAAGACGCTAGTGTGAAGAAGATCCCAGGTTATAGCTCGATTGAAGTTGGTCAGAGTGAGGTGCACAGGTTTCTTACTGCCGATAAATCTCATGAAAACAGTGATGATATTTATGTTGCTCTTGAAGGACTAACCATGCAATTGAAAGATGAGGGTTATGTCCCGCGCTTGGATTTCAAATTTTCTTTTAAGGGCTCATTTGATTGCTTTAAGTTATAATTTTGTTTTAAAAATAATTAATTTTGCTAAATTGATTATTTAGTTGGATGTAATTGGACACCAACTTTGACTACAAACTTCATAAACCTTCTAAAACTCCGTAAAAAATGAGAATTTTAACTTTTAAAATATGTTTTTTCATCTACAAGCAATCAAATGAGCCCTAAGGGTATACACTGGACTTGACAGGTAGCTTAAGCTTAAGGAGAGGTGGGCTGCCACAGTCCCACAGTTGGATTTTTTGTTGTGATTTACAAAATCACAGAGCAGAGATTTAACTGATTAGATTGTGATTGGTTTTAATCCCCAAGAAAAATCCATATTAAAATTCAATGGTGGCAAAATGTTCACCGGCAAGCCGTTTCTTCTTTTGAGCCAGCGCGAGGTGGACTTCTTTAGAAACTAGATCATGCGGTTTGAAATTGGCTTCATGGTTCCCTGATAAGAAAGTGAGGCTAATTTGCTACAAAGAGAAGGAATCGGTGAATCTTGAACGAGTGCCCATTGCACTGAAGAAGACTGAGGATACTGGGAAATCTCCATCTCGAAGAAAATTATTAAAGCAGCTCGAGTGTGATTTGGCATCTCTTGGTAGACTCCGAATGAACCGGTTCTCACATTGAGGGCAGGCATTTCTGATGCATGCATCAAAACCACTGACCTAACGGGTAGGTGGAAGAGAGATCACAAAATTCCAATCAGATGGAGCCTAATGATTTACTTTAGGCCGTGGAATGGCCTCATATGATTTCTAAATGCTTTTAAATAATTCTAAAAATTATTAAAAATATAGATGCTGGAGGCCACGTAGTCAAAGACTACAATTGGTTGAGCACAGCAGGTATGTTAGTATTTTTCTTGAATTCTTCTGTTATCAAAATAACCTTAGCATCGTATCAATCTTTTTGAAGGTAGAACTTGCGTCTTTTGGAGTACAAGGACTGAAGTTACACAGTTTTTCCAGTGAAGAAACCAAAAAGCATTACCTCAATCTCTTTTCCAAAGGAAAGTATTGCGGCTCCCTACATTGGCATATATATATTTTTTGTATTGCCAAGTCTGTATGGCTTGCAAATGCGTCATCATACAATTTGCGTTTGTAAACTTGTCTTTTTTTGGGTTGTATGAGAAATAAATCTAGAAAGCATCCCAGTTTTATGCCTTCATTTTCTTCTCTTTACCATGATCATTCGACAAGTTTTATATTGGTTGTCGACTACCTAACGAAATTCTCTATTTTTCTCATCCAGAATTTAGGACCTGGCAATGACAATGTTTAAGTTAAGTGTTTGTGAGACTTGCAATGCTTTATGGTAGAATGTTGGCATTAAAAGAGAAGCATAATATTAAGTTAAGTGAAAAATTAAAAAAAAAAAAACTTAATTTAAGTGTTACAGAGATGAGAATGCTCAGGTGGATGCGTGGTTTTACTCTTAGAGATAGAATACAAAAAGAGTATATACGTGAAAAGGTTGGAGTAGCTCCAGTGGAAGATAAGGTTAGAGAGAGTCGCCTTATATGGTTTAGTCACATAAAACGGCGGCCTTCCGATGACCCGGTTAGGAGAATAGATGTATTAGATTTTGCTTGTGTTAAGAAAGATAGAGGTAGACTTATAAAGACTTGGTTAGAAAATATTAGAAATGACCCTTCTTTATTAGATCTAAATGAGAATTTGACTCTTAACATGATACAATGGAGAAAAATGATTTATGTAGCCGACCCCATGTAGTGGGATAAAGGCTTGATGTTGTTGTTGTTGTATTTTCTTCCCTTGCTTACTCTAAGTAAATCTCCAACTTTCAGTTCATGCATTTTGTAAAACACAGTACTTAGTATTTGACTCAAGAACGAACTTCACAATGTCTCCCTCAAGAACTCGACAATAATGCAATATCTCTCAGAAATCAAATCTTTAGTTGACCAAATCGTTGCTGCTGGGTCAGTTGTAGATACCGAAGATATAATTCTTTACATCCTAAATAGTCTTACCAGTTCATATCAATCGTTCAAAACTGCGATCCGAACTATGCTAACTCCAATTAGTCTTAATAATTTTTATTATTTACTTCTTAGTGAAGAAATAAATATAGTTTCTGATGCTGCTCATGTTGCTCCTGCCGGTGATACCAATACTACCTTCTTCTCGTATAGGGGACGAGGGCGTCGAAACAGAGGATGACATTCACAAAATTCTAATAATACCAGTCGCCCGACTGCTGTCTCGTCTACAATATGTCAAATATGTTCCAAGAAGGGTCACTCAGCACCCAACTGTTGGCATCACTTAAACCCTCAATACACACCGCAATCTACGAATATTCTGAACAAATTGTTGGTTGCTAGTTCCGATAATTCATATACAAATTGGTATCTAGACTCCGGAGCATCATCGCATCTCACCAATTCGCTTGACAATCTCTCCATATCTACTCCTTATCAAGGATCAGATAGCATAACTATTGGTGATGGGAGATCGGTTAGCATTTCTCACTCCGAGGCGGGTTTGTTACCGACCCCCTCTCATAAGCTAAATCTATCACAAATATTTCACATACCATCTCTTCATTATAATCTTTTATCTATTTCTAAACTCACAAAAGACAACAATATTTCCATTATTTTTTATCCATCCGGCTTTACTTTTAAGGATCTAAAGACGCAGCAAGTTCTACTCCGAGGACCTTATAGTGACGGCTTATATCCTATTCGGACCTGTTCGTCAACTTCTCAGACACAGGCGCTCTCCGCTACCACAACTAGATCTACTCCTTGGCATAATAAGTTGGGGCACCCTCATAAGAGGGTACTCAATCTTATATCAACCTGTAATCCGCACCTTCATATAGATGTGCATTCTTTTTCGTGTCATTTTTGTAAAGAGTCCAAAGGCCATAAACTTGCCTTTGAAAAATCTATAAATCGTCAAAAGTCTCTTCTTGCTTTAGTTCATTCGGATGTCTGGGGCCTTGCTCCGGTGGTCTTGCTTCAGGGATATAAGTACTATGTTATCTTTGTAGATGATTTTTCTAGATTTACGTGGTTATTTCCTATGCGACAGAAATCTGAGGTTACTAATATTTTTATTACTTTTAAAGCTTTAATTGAAAAATGTACCTCTCATCAAATTAAAAGTTTACGTACTAATGGAGGTGCTGAATATGTTAACCACTCGCTCAATCAATTTCTTCAAATTCATGGTATCTCACATCAAATCTCTTGTCCGTATACACTGGAACAAAACGGAGTCGCTGAATGGAAGCACAGACATATTATTTAGACTATTAGAACTTTACTTCTAACTGCTTCTGTTCCCTATACACACTGGCCTGATGCGGTCTTGACTTCGGTTTATCTCATCAACCAAATGCCCTCACCCATGACAACCAACATTTCTCCTTTCGAAATCTTACACAACATCAAACCTGACTACAGTCATTTACACACATTTGGATGCGAATGTTTTCCTCTTACTCCCTCTCATCTTTGCCACAAACTTCAACCAAAAGCTCACTCCTGTGTTTTCCTGGGATACTCTGACATGTATTCAAGTTATAAATATCTGGATCTAGCTGCCAATAAAATCATTATGTCCAGACACACTATTTTTGACGAACAATCTTTTCCATTTAGTAAGGCTTCTTTACCAACTATTAAGCCTTCTGATGATATCTCTCTGTTCCTTCTAACTCCTATATCTGCGCACTCCTCTGCTCTGTCTCACAAACAGCAACAAATTGCCCCATCCTTGCATTTGCCACCCACTCCTGCTCAAACTTCTCTAACTATATCTACTCCCACTAACGGGGTTTCTCCAACGGAGACCTCCTAGCCAACATCTCAACCTATCTTGCCTCATCATCTGATGGTCAGTAGGCAGCAAACGGGCTCGCTAAAACTTGGAGTAAGATTAAATCTTATTCACCAGCAAACTCCTCAAGAATCTACTCCAGATCCAACAACATATATTGAAACTGTCAAATGCTTTGAGTGGAGTCAAGCAATGGCAACAGAACTCCTGGCCTTACATAAGCAAGGAACATGGTGCCTAGTTCAGCCACCACCTGACTCATCGGTTCTCGGCTGTAAATGGACTTATCAAACCAAGCTTCATGCAGATGGTTCGGTGGCCAAATATAAAGAAAGGCTGGTTGCTCAAGGAAATCACCAAGAATACGGTCTGGATTACACAGAGACGTTCAGCCCCATAGCCAAGTTACCTACAATTCGCATGCTCCTTGCAATCACTCTACACAATGACTGGCCCGTTTAACAGCTTGATGTGGCAAACGCTTTTTTACATGATACTCTTTCAAAAACTGTCTATATGGCCCAACCGAAAGGGTTTGAAGACTCCTCTCATCCTGATCACGTTTGTCTTCTTCACAAGGCGATCTACGGCCTAAAACAAGCTCCAAGACAATGGCACAATATGTTCACGTCATATTTGGTGTCTCTCGGCTTCTCACACAGTAACTCTGATCCGTCTCTCTTAATATTTAGACAGCTGCATGTTCAAATTTTTTTTACTTATGTATGTGGACGATATTCTTATAACTTGTAACAATCAAGAAGTTATCACAAAGATCCTTGGTTAGATCAACAGCAAATTTTCTATGAAACATCTTGGTGAAGCAAACGAATTTCTCGGCATGAAGATTGATCATCAAAATCAACATTATTTTCTCTCTCAAAAGCAATATGCGTACTCCATCCTTCAGCAAGCTCATCTTACGCATTGCAATTCGCTTTCAAATCCTACTTGCACGAAACTTCCTTCGGTTTTTCCAGCCGAATCTTTGTCTCTAATCCAAATATTTTCAGAAGTCTCACGGGCTCTCTCTAATATTTGACGCTTACTCGTCCCGACATCGTGTGCAGCGTCAACCTGTTATTTCAACACATGCATAATCGTCTTCCTCAACACATCTATCTTCTCAAAAGACTTCTGCGCTACATCAAAGGTACGCTTGATTATGGTATACCCATTACAAAAACTAACCTTATGCTTAAATCATTTTCAAATGCGGACTAGGCTGGAGATCCAATTTCTCGAAAGTCTACATTTGATTATTGTTCCTTTCTGGGAGAATTATATTTTGGACGGTTAAAAAGCAACACAATGTAGCCAGATCATCAACTGAATCTGAATATCGCGCATTTGCAGCACTTACATCGGATATTATTTGGCTTCGTAAGCTTCTCACAGACTTCGGTGTACAACAAGATTACCCAACAGACCTGTATTGTGACAATACTTCTGCTATTGCAATGGCCAACAACCCAATCTTCCACGCTCGCACAAAGCATATCGAAATTGTCAGAGATTTGTCCGAGATCACATACAAAACCACAACATTCGTCTCCTTCCTATATGCACCATAGGTCAAGTGGTTGATATCTTCACCAAATCTCTATCTACCCCTCGGTTTCACCAACTTCGACTCAAACTGACCGTCATCTAGGACCCATCAGTTTGCAATGGGCGTATTAGTACATAAAGAAAAATGACACTTTTCTTATTATTTTTAGTTGCTATATATTTACCTATGTAATGAGGTGGCATTAGTTAATTGGTTCTCATGTATAGGGGCCACTCTCCATTCTCTTTATATACTCTATATCTCCTTTGTAATAGTATGAGCTTTTCCTCTCTAATGTTTTAGTCTTGTTCTCTATTCATCCTCTTTTCATCTTCTTGGCTGTAAGGTCATCTTGCTTTCAAGATAGGGTACAAGATCTCTTTCTTCCACGTTTTCAACTCTTTTACCTGAGAGGTGGAGGGATGCTAAGGAGTCTGGCTCACTAGTTGAAGTTTTGTTAACAATATGGTCTTTAATAACAGCAAACTGCTCTTTGGTGGCATGAGGGACCTCCTGCCTTCTTTGACAACTGGTATTCATCGAAGTCAATGATCAACTTTTTTTTTGGCTTGTGTTTAACATTGCTTCCGAAAGGATCACTTTCAGTCAAATGTAGACAACTCTATAAATTGCCCCTCTTCGGATCAACAACTAGCATTTCGAATGTTAAATATTAAAACACACGAACGTTTATACATCATTTAAGTATTCAAGTTCAATAATTGTTTCACTGCATGGCTACAGAGTTCACAAAGCATGCCACTAGCATGTTATTGAGCTCCTATTTCTTTACTAAAAGTATGAACCTTCTGAGTTTCTATTCTGTGTATTGAGACCTTCATATATTTCATGCAAGCATCATATACTTGTCCTTTCTTCTAAGCATAGTACACTCAAACCCCAAAGCCTTCCCAATCTGCTTCTGCACATGATTAGCCATATCAAACCTGCTACAATCACCAGTTCTAACTCTGCTTGTATCAACCTTCTCCAGAAATTCCAATTCATAACAAGTATAAGGATTCATGAGAAAGTAAAAAGGATCCATCCACTTGTGGCCGCTGACGGTGGTGGCATAGAACATGCTAACATGAAGATCGATGGCAACTGGCACAATCTGATCAGTGAGCTCAGTAAAGAGGGGACTGAACCTCAATAGATATGGCTCTCTACAAGTAGTTCCCTCTGCACACACCACCAAATCCTCTCCTCGACTCAAAATTCTTTCCATTCTCTTCCTGTCCTCTTCTAGATTTCTTGTCAACCAGTTGATCTTGATGGGTGAGATCATAGCAGAGAATTGGCTTAGACCGTACGATACTGATGATGCTTTTCTATTGAGGGCTAGGGAGATGACGTTCGGATCAAGGAGAGTTTTGTGGTTGCAGATGTAGAGTTGGCCTGCTGCTGATTTTGTGTTTGGATGGTTGATGGAGTTTTGAAGATTTAGGGAAGAAGGTGCTTCTCCTCTTACTTTCCATTTAATACCAGTAATTGCCAGAGGAATTGTACAATAAAATAACAGAGTTACTGCTATTGTGAGTCTTAGAACTGATAGAAGAATCCCAAATGGCAACCACATGAAGATAGCTATGGCGTTGACAGGGTCTGGTCTGATGGCAAGCCTGCCATCATGAAAGATCAAAGGCTTAGGGTATTTTTCTCTTGGAACCGGCTTCCTGTTCCTCTTCTCAACTTCTCCCACGTAGTATATTTCCTGTATTGTTTGGACGTAAAATGGTTATTAGAAGGAAAATTAGATTCTCCATGAAAATAGCTCCTTTTAAAATGTCTCATCGGATTACAAACAAGCAACTATAGGGAGAAATTATTCTGTGCGGACGTCGAACACAACTCTATGTCCAGAGACTAACCAGAATGAGCCACATCAACGATAACGAGCCCGGTACCGAGCCACGGTAACGAACAGTACCAAGCTGAGGTACCGATGTGGCTCATTCTGGTTGATCTCCGAACGGTGTTCAACATCCACACAAAATAATTTCTCAACTATAGGAACCCTTCTTCAGAAGCTGGAGTTAACGGGCCATGTTTATGCTGAAAATAAGCTTAAGCTGAAATGGAACACACAAAAAATATATTATTGTGTTTAAGACCCTCTTTATATGGCAGGTTTAAGACCCTCCATATACGGCAGGTTTTCAATAAATAAAGTTGTAATGAGGAAGATAAATAATAAATTAATCAAATTTTCTTATTTAGGTGATGGTCTTCTTTTTTTAAAAAAAATTGTCATAATATCAGGTGGAATTTATTAGGATATGTTTAAAATTTTAATGTGTAGCATTTAAATGACATATATGTAAAATATATAGATAATTTTGATTTCTCAAATAAATTTAAAAATAATTAAGATTATTGTTATCGAATATATGATAAAATAGTAAAATATTAAAGCATTTGTATATAATTAGCATAATAAATATCATTAAAAAAACGTGCCAAAATTTTAAGTTAGTCATAACAAAATTTGATGAGTACATTCAGACGAATTTTCTAGTTTATATTGGGAGATCAAAATCAAGTAAACAAAATTTGGGTTTATTCATCTATTTTCTATTATTTATTATCATCTACAAATAATTAACTTTCTTGCCGATGAAAGTAGGGGTGTCAATAAATAACCCAACCCAAAAAATTCAAATTCAGATTGACCCGTTTAATAAATAGTTTTGGATTTTCTAACACGTTTAAATGATTCGGGTTAACCCAGGAACTCATTTTTAATTCGAAAATGGCCCGTTTAACATCTTTTTTTCCTTATATATATATATATATTTGTGGGTATAATATTTTATTCTTTTTATCAAATATGCTAAACTTAATAGTTATTAAATTATAATATTTTTTAACAACAAAGTTAATGGGTCGGGTTCGGGCCATTTGGGTTGCTATAAGGTAGAGTTTGGGTTGGTATTGTAACACATTTATTAAATAGGACTAGTTCGAGTTAAGTAGATTCCGGTCGGATCAATTTTGAGTCAGACCTAAATGTGCCCCGTCAACTCATTTTGATGCCCCTAAATGAAAGTTGATACCCACCGAGGCTTAGGGTGGTTGGTGGGAGAGCACGATTGGGAACCCCCCATCCCGGGTTCGAATCCACCCCACTACGGCCGCGCCTCTTAGGTGGGGACCACTAAAGTGTTGGCCCGGGGGTTTCTGGTGTGAGTGCCACCGCTAGATCGACCGAGGAGATTAGTGGACATCGCCAAGCGCCTCACAAGCTGAGGTGGCAGCGGGCCGATACTCCCCGTTCCCAAAAAAAAAAAAAAAAAAAAAAAAAATGAAAATTGATCTTTAATGTGACATCTCACCAAATCATTGTAGGATCAAAATTTTGATAATAGTTCTACTAAAATTTGTCTATTAAAGGTAAGGCCAAATATCAAGGCATGTTTATAAATCCATACCTCTATGTTTGGTTAGAAATAAAATAGATCAGACAATTTGATTAGGGCATGTATTATTTCATTGAATTGAATTCTCTTAAAAAATTATGATTTAGTCATTCATTTTTTCGATGAATGTTTTTATGCTTAAGAACATTCTAATGATGTGCCCTATCTATATGATCCATTAAAATGTTTTAGAGGTTTCATACCTTTCACACCTATAAGAAGTGGGACACTCACAAGAATTTTTAATGTTGAGAAATATTTTGCAAGTATTTTATTCTCAAAGATGTTATAATTATTTGACCTATCTACGGCATATAATAGAGGGCACTTGAGCATCCATGACATTTATATGATTATGAAGATGACATTCCTCAAATTTAATAAATATAGGGGTATTTATAGGTATGTATTTGAATTTTTCAATTTTGAAGATATTTTAATAATTTTATTAGGACTTTATTATTCACCATAGTAGACCAAGGCTATGATCCCATCACAACTAATCATGGAAGATCAAATAGCTATTAAAGCTCAATTAGATGAATAAAGAGGGTAAATCAAGCATTGATCCAATGGCATCAAATGATTGCCCCTAACTTGAAGTAGCTCTATGTTAAAATCTTTTAATAAAAGGGTTTTTAAGAGCACAATCGAGCTCTATCAAGGCTTTGATTTGATTACACATATAGATTAAAATCATCAAACTTTGTTTCGATTGATTGCAAATTTTTTGTGAGTTATTATGTACTTTATTATCTATCATTCATTGATTTTGTTAGTTAATTTAGTGTTATTTTCCTTTATGTAGATGTTAGTGTTAGTTATAAGTTTGTTAGAGGCCTCCCTACATTTGATTATTTAGGGTTGCTAAACCAACAAGCTTTGGATAGATTGCACATTTTGTGTGACTTAGTATAATGATTTTGGGGTTCATTAAGTAATATTTTACATGATGTAGATGTTAATGTTAGTTATAAGCTCACTAGAGGCCTCATTACATTTAATTATTTAGGATTTCTCGATCATAAAGGGGTATTTCAATCCCCCTGCCCAACCAATAGAAAAAGCCACAAGTAGGCTCTAACTTCACCTCATGACTTAGCTCACTAGAATGACACTCTTCCCTCATATGATGATGAAGCTTATCAAAGCTATAGATGTGGGAAGTCCTCCTTACCCTTGATGCATAGCTCAATACATGGCCATAATGAGCTATGAATTAAGTGCGTGAGGATCTTTTAACACTCTACCCCCTTTAACTACTTCGGTAGGACCCTATCTCCTTTGCTGCAATCCAAAATAGTGACTATTTATATATATACATTTTAAAGTTATAAGGTTATAAGGTTACAACTAGTATAAATTGTTACACGAAACAACTTGGGCATTAATGGCATATAATTTTATAAATATATTGGAAAAAAAAGAAATTAGCCACCTATTAAAAGCCTTTTTTTAATCTTTGATTTATATCTCATTTTAAGGACATCGGGGTCCTCTTTTTATGAGAAAAGAAGTGAGATGCTCTAACTTGGTGGCTCAAAGATACTGTAGTGGTGCAAATGAATTTATCATTATATGGGAGCTAGTTTAATTGGCTAACATATCATTATAAGGGCTAAGTGGTACTCATGGGAGTCTTTGGAAGGATGCTAGGTTCTTTGACAATCATGCATGATATAACAAGGTCATTATCTATTACTAAGATTGTAGAGTTTATTAGATATGTGACTAAGGAAGATGACCAGAACGGCTATAGCGGATAATGAATTTATCAACTTTAAATGCTTTAAACATTTACAATTCTTTTTAGGGATATTATCAAGATTGAGATAACTTAGGTTCTAAATCCTTGATTCAAGTTTAAAAGACCAAAAAGGGCTTAAGTGCACTTGACTTTAAAATCAACTAAGTCAACTTCTAATTGAGAGCATAATTTAGTAAGTAAGTGAGTTATTTACAAGGGATTTATTCCAATTAGCACTTAGTTGTTTCATCAATGAACCTAAAGTTAGGTTCACAAAGCCAACTAAACTAAATTGTAAGATTTTCTTTAAATTAAATGGTTTAGATGCACTTAAACATCAGTTTGGTTGGATTCAAATGCAATTAAGGTCAAAATTCAAGCTTAACTTTGGGTCAATTTTCAAAAAATTTTGGCCAGTTAAACTCTAATATATGGGTTAATAGATCTAGAGATGCATTCATTGAATTAACAAAGTTGAATTTGAGCTGGCCTTAAATAAAAGAGATAAGATGATAGTGTCCTAACCTTACATCAATTAGGTGCAAGTAGGATCATTAGTTATAACCTAGTTTAGTTAATTTGATTTAATCCTATTAAGCTCAATTTGGCTAAGCTAAATTGGCTTAAAAAGGTGATTGAGTTAAATTAAGCCTTTAATTTAACACTTGATTTCAACCTAGTCATGTATGATATTATAGATTGATCTTTTTAATTAATGAGGCAAAATGGCACCTAATTATGACTATATGAAGACCTTTAATATTGATTAAGAACCTAATTGAGAGTTAATTGACTTAATGCAAAATAATAGGCCATAAGGTTAATTAGATGTGACTTGGTTGACTTAGCCAAGCCAATTTAGAGTTAACCCAAATTTGTCCTAGAACAAATAGTACATATATAGCTAATTTAGCATAGCTAAAGAGACCAAAATCAATCTAGATAGACCATGACTAATTAATAACCAACTCAAATATAATTATTTTTAAGAGATTGATGAGGACCAATTAGAAGGATGTCACTAGGTCAAATATTAGATTACAAATATGTTAGGGTAATCTATAACATAAGAGATTTGATATGGACAAATAAAGGCTTATTGAATTAAAGAGATAAGCTAAGACTATGGTCAACTAACACTAAAAATTTCTATTAGTGGGCTCACTATGTTTAGAAAAGAGACTATTAATAGTTTATCGCCAAATAAATTCAAAGAGGTTCTATTGATTAGCCATGATTTAAGGAGCTCATCAAGTTAAAATCAAAGAAATTTGATTTGAGGGTTAAGTAACATGGGCACTAAGCTTAGGCCATTAGGGGATCAAATCTATATAATTCTCTTTTAGAGAGGACTAATTTCTGTGCTTCCCTCCCACAATGCTACCCTTTCACCTCAATAAATGCAATTTATGATTGTAATATGCCATAATCATTAGTAAAAACTCACAATTAGTGTTGCGGAACCTCTTTGTACTCAAAAGAGCCCATATAAATACCCTATCAATCTAAACATAGAGATACGAATACTTAGAGATGATTTGATCCTAAAAGAACCAATTGTTGTGCTGGCCTTGCATCACTCTTTTCTTTCTTTTATCTAATTTTCAAATAATTTTTCTAATTTATACTCCACAAAGTATCTCATAAGTTTAATATATTTTATAACTCCTTAACTTTGATATATTTTTATTTCCATTAAAAGTCTTATTGAGCATATTCAAATACAAATTCATGCCCATGAATTATTCATGAATTCCTTCATGAAAAGCTAAAATTTATAACTTCATATGTATATTTGATTTTAAAGGAATCCTTTATATTTAAATCATAATGATTATTATTCTTTTAATTATCTATCCATCTATATGTTGTGTGCGACTTATTTAAATCCAAGTTATCTATGTGGCTTGCTAATTATCATAGCAAACTCTATAGAATCATGTAAATATATATTTGATTTATCTTCATTTATTCATCTTCTTGGAATTACCTTTTATTATTTTTCAAAAAAATTGTAGGGTTTCTTCATCATGCATGCATGCATGCATGCATGCAACATATAAAACTTCATTATGCATTGTTTATATGCATTATATATGCATGAATATGGTTGTTGGAAGCTAGCAATTAAATATTACAATTATAAGTCTAATTAGTGTAAAACATATGAACTTCAAAGGTGTAGATCAATAATTATATCCTCTTAAACTCAAAATAATCTCTGCATAAAATTCTTAATTAAAAACTAACTACAATAATGATACATTTGATAAAATAATACAACATATTAGGAGCCGTACAAATTAAAATTTCCGAAGATATTGTTGTGGTAGTCTAATTTTTAATATATCAAGCTGGTTTAATGTATGAACCAACAATAATACTATGAATTCTTGTATTTTAGCACTTATTTTCTTTCACAAATTTCCAAAACTAACATGTGAATCTATTTTCTGAAGCAAATATTCTTAATTTTTTTTAATGTTTTTGAACATAATTTGAATATATTTGATGTTGGTTATGAAAATTGTCTCTAGAAGCTAACGAGGGAGGGAGAGAAAGGCAAAGTGATAGAGAGAGACCTTACAGTGAGAGAAGACGAGGTGTTTTCCATGCTTCGATGAGCTACAAAGCCCCATTACACCACCACTAATATTTTCTTTTCCAAACACCATGTCCATAAATGCCATATTCTCCTTCTCCATCCTACCATTATCGTCCTTCGTCAAACCAGTATAAAAGCCACCAAACTCCTGCAACTCTCTCCCAAACACAAGCTCAACTCCCAAATAATCCCTCAAAAAGCTCTCCACCATCACCCTTGGCATCTTGGTCACCCCCACCCTCCTCTTTGCTTTACTCAACAGTTCAAATCCCTCAAAACCCATATCTTCTAAGAAGAACTTTGGCAGAACTGTTCTCCCAACCCTAAAGCTATTTTTTTTCACTCCAAAGAAGCATACCATTACCATAACTCTTAGCCCAAACTCATTGCCCATTAAGCAGATTATAGGGTATAAAAGAAGAAGAAGAAAGCCTCTAAGAAACCCTCCTCCTTCTATGGCCACAAGCATAAAATATGGAAACGTAGAAGAGGACCTTAACAGTGCCCCTTCCACTTCCAGAACTAAGGTTTCTATGGAGAGCTTCTTCATTTTTCTCTAATGGCTGCTTGCATGCAATTGTTTTCTTTCTATTTTCTTATAGGCCTGTGCTGTAAAGTAAACAGGAAATATTATGTCCATTTCTGTACTCTATCTGCATTAGGTAAAGGATCTTTTTAACTTATAGAATAAATGAAGGGGTTATCTGAATAGAAAATATTATAAGATAATGCGCTTATTCTGAGTTTGGTGAGAACAGTACCCTATGTGGTTGCTGTGGTTAATAAAGAAGATATAAATCAGCAAAGTAGGCATCAGTTCATTTTCTACTTCCAAGCAAGAAGTTGACTATGCTGCCACAATTGCAGAAGAAAGTTTAATTAAATACTGTTAGTTGTTGCATCATAAAAGTCATGTGATCATACAAGACTTGTAAAACTTTGGAAAATGAGGCTGTCTGAAATAATAAAATTAAAGTGCATTTTGACTTGTTCTAACAAAATGAGTGACTAGCAAGCTCAGTTTGAGTTGCTCGAAGCTCGAACAATCTTGAATTGGATGAATTGAGCCGGGATCAAAAAAGTGCGTCAACTTGCGCTCTTGCAGGAAAATAATAATTTTAGCTCAAATTTATACATTTACCATAGCTTTCTTTCATACATTAAATATAATAACATAGATAATTTTCATGCAAAAATAGTAGTTCATCTTGCCATAATATCAGATTTAGATTAAGTATATAATATGAGAAACATCAAAATGGACAATTATCATACTGATTAATTAATGGATACTAGATTCTCCAATATTATGATATGCCAAGACATTACTCCATAAACATGAAGAGATCATCATACAGATCCATACATCATTCACCATCATTTTTATGAATCACAAATCATTACAAACTACAATCATCATACACATCCATACATCATTCATCATCATTTTTATGAATCGTAAATCATTACATACCATAATCATTTAGAAGTGAATTTAAGCTAAAGATCCTCTGCTTCAAATTAGGATGAATCTTTAATATCACCCAAGAGCGGAACCAGCCTCTCGTTTAAGGGTGGGCAAACTTATCATGTAAATAAATTAATATTAAAAAAAATAAATAATATATAATTCAAAATAAAATATTATATTTCATTACGATCGATGAATTGAGCAATGCTTGCAAGTTTATCAATATTGTTTGCTTTTTTTGATAATAATGCATTTCAACTTCATTAGAAATAATTCAAACATTTTTTTTTCAATATAAAGTATTAAACAACCATGGAGCTAATCATCACACATTCTACTATGCAATAAATATTTGAAAATCCTCATTGCAGAAAATATTTTCTCCATTGTAGCTATAGTAATTGGTAAAGTTAATGTTATGGAGTAAACTAGAGGATACACATCATCCATCTTTATCTTAACAATTTATTTCGCAAAATCAACAATGTTGCACAAAGATGAAAACTCATCATTAGTACACATATCAATAATATAAGTGGATAACATATGTTCAAGAATTACAAGCTCAACTGTAGAAAAATAATTTGGATATAACTATGCTAGATGAATTAGTTTTTTGTTATCATAAGCAAAGAAGGAATCACTTAGGTTTCAATATCCTTGAATCAATTGTAGCATAATTAAGGTAACCTGGCCTACAATGCAATTATAAACCTTAATTATTACTAAATTTTAGTATCCTTGAACCAAATGCTGTTAAAGCTAACATATTAGATAAATTATTCTTTCACTAAAAAATACTTCAATTACTCGTCAAAAGTTTAAAGGTGAATAAGACAGATGACAAAATTTTGGTGATTTCTTGAGCTCTAGGGATGTGTATAAGCTAATGTAGTGTGTCTCACCACTCAAGCAAGATGTTTATCAACTTTAACTTATTAAATATTTCTTAGCATATAATCTATTGATTGCTCTACATCTTATTTGTAATTCTAACTATTCAGTGCATACAACATAACACTTAAAACATGTGATTTAAAAAAAAAAACAATTGGAGTTTGCCCATTATTTCATACAACTCTTTAGGAACTATTTATATGTAGATATATTTCATAATAATACAGATCCATATGGTGTAGTTGTCATTTTAATGTAAAAAATTAGATCTTTATGTACATTTATTCTTTCATTAAAACTAGCTAGTTTATAGAAATATATCATGGATGATGTGAATTTTATTATGATTCTAATGAATTTACATTAGTTTTTTGAAATGCACTCTATGTTATGATTGTTGTATTTCATTTCTTATAAAATGATCTCTATATTTACAAAATTATGTGTATGACTACTTTGTACTTATCATAATTTGCTCTATGTGTTTGCACGGCTCTTTGTTATGAATGTTATGTTTCATTTCTTATAATCACTTTATAGAACTTATCAAATGCATTCTTTTATGCCATAGCAGTTGTGATTGCACTCTTTATTTTATCATCCTATGATATACTCCATAATCAAACCATGATCGAATAATCTTCAAATGATGGTCAAATAATGAATAAACATTAAACTAACAATGATCGTGTATTTTTCTAAACCATAATAAAACCATCATTAAACTATCTTTGATCCATGATTAAATAATGATTGCACCATCTTTGTACTATAACTATATTTATATTCAGACCATATTTGAACGATGACCCAACCATCTTCAAACCATCATAGATTAATGATCGAACCATCTTCATGCCATTTCTAAATACTTTATTCAAAAACATGTATGTGATATCCCTTAATTATTGGAGGTATTTTAATCTGGAAGAGACTTTCTGGCATAGTTTAAGAAGTGGACTAAATTGACTAGCTTAACTTGTTCAATCAAGAATCAGTCATGTTACTAGTTTGGCTTGTTTTGAAAATGAAAATTGCATTAAATTGGCTTTAACTGGTTTGAAATGCATATTCAACTGAAAAATGTCAAACCAATCATAATTTTACAAAATCGATTAATTTAAAATATAGGCTTTTACAAGCCATTGATTTAAGATCTTATGGTTGAAATTTTTATAATAAAAATTTTAAATTTTAAATTTTAATATAATAAATTAGATAGACTCAAACCTAACCACGACTGAACTTTGTGATGTCTCGTGCAAACTGTGAGACCTTAGTAGACAAAGTCGCAAATATGTTGTCACATCCCAAAATTTCATTTAGAAAGAATTATATCTTTTATCTTTTAATAATAATATATAATCAAAGCTAGTTAATTTCTTTCAATAATAAAACATCAATGAAAATAACTTTATTAATCAAAATTAATATCAATATACATTTGAGTTCATTACCCTAAAAATCATATGCATAAGACATAAGTTATACAAATATAACATATTGTTTATCCACTCTTGAGCTCAAAAGAATAACCAAAAGATAAAATGATAATAAAACCTGAAGAATTATGTATTTGATTAGTCTTACACTCCCAAGCCTCTTCATTGACTTGAAATCATTAAATCACATATATTGCGCTTATAAAGCCCAATAGGTCACTATAACACTTACTGAGCATAAAGCATGAAAAAGAAATAGTATACATGAAATCATTCAGTTTATAACGATAGCAATTTATATGGTCATAAATCTGTACAAAAACAGTAAAACATGTGTGTTAATAGTAAAGCCTGTAAGACAATACATTACGAATCTCAAAATGATAAGGCTGTAAACCATTATTCTTAAATAAAATGTCATAGTAGTATTATCCAAATAGTAAAAAAATTGTATGAATCGGTAAAGCGGAAGTACATATGAAAACTATCAAAAATCTATGACAATAAAATACTATCAAGGAATCGTATATGATTGAACATGATATTTAGTTATTCTATATCAGTCTCAAATTAATATCTTAATCATATGCTTAGTAACAGTAGATCAATAGCTTATACACATGTCCAAGCAACCATATTAAATAAAGAATTCTGGCTTGTGTGGTGTTTTTTCAATAAGTAGTTCAATATCCAAGTGGCTTTGAGTAATCAGAGTCGTGACTCTTGTCCATCAGCATAGAATTACTCCTTATAACTCTCAATCAATAAATCTCGTGAATCGGTAGGGAATATCTCCACAAACTATAGTATTTAAAGAAAAACTCACCAACCCACCACCCTGTATAGTTATAAAATAGTCTCCAACCAACCTCAGTTATAAACCAGTCCTTTTCTTACACACATAATATTATAAAAGTAATAACGATCAGCTATTTTTCATTTGCATGCCCATATTCTTTCACAATGCTTGCATTAATAGTATAATCATATCAAAATATCCAAATCTCTATTCTTTCTCAAATCCTACAAAATAAAATGAATAAGATTTTAAATGATAAAAACACGAAACCATCCAGTCAAAATAAATTTGTAGCAGTAAATCAGTACCTTATATGCATGTCCAAGTAGTCATATTAAATAAGTAAGAAATTCTAGCTTATGTGCTATTTTTCTAATAAGTATTTCTAATTTAGTATCTAGATGGCTTTTAGTAATCAAAGTCATCACTCTTGCCCGTCAGCATAGTAATTACACCTTATAACTCCCAATCAATAAATAACATGAATCAATAGAGGATATCACCATAAATCATAATATTTGAAAGAATATCTGTCAGCCTACTATCTTGTATAAGTACAAAATACTCTCCAACCAACCAAAGTAATAAATCAGCCCTTCTTTTTTTTGCACACATAATATTATAAAAATAATAACAATCAACAATTATTACATGCTCATATTCATTCACATTGTTTGCATTAATAGTATAATCGTATCAAAATACTTGAATTTCTATTCTTACTCAAATCATACATAATGAAATGAATAATATTTTAACTGATAAAAATATAAAACCATTCAGTTAAAATATCCAGAATAACTATAACATACCAAAAGTTATGCAATAGAAATTTATTAAAATAGGAGAAAATGTAATAAATATTGATTTACATAAAAAATAAATCTTAAAATCAAAATCTTTAAAAATAGAGATAGTATAGAAGTCACCTATAATGATCATAATAATTTTTATAACAGATATGTTGGACAAAAAATAATAGAAGCCTTTTCTTTCTCTCTCTCCTCCTTCCCTTCCTTTCCTGGTAAGCCAAACGAGAGGGAGTGGGAAATGACTAAGTGGAGAGAAATTTATATTAAAAAATGTTCTTTAGTGCCTAGTGCCACGGTGCTCAAATCCAGTGCCTCAGTTTTTTATGTTAATTCCAGAGTTCCTATAAAATAGAGAGCATCAGCGCTGCCACGTTGAATTCCAGTGCCTCAGTGTTTCTCCCTGCAAAGCTGCTATGCTCAAAAACATAGTGCCGTAGTGATACCGTTTAAAAATTTTAGAATTTTCAAATAAATCCATTCAAGAACTTTATACTGTTACAATCTTCCTACCTTAGAAAAATGTCATCATTGACATTTAATTGAAGATCTAGGGTACAATATTGATATAAAATAATTTTTTTCTAAATGTTAAACCAATACACCAAAAATTCAAATTATCAATTCAAAATTTATTGAAATCAAATTAAAAGCATGTTTAAAAGTAAATCAAACCAAAAATCAAAACTCTATCATACAAATATACAAATCATTAAATAACACGTCATTCACTTATACAATAAAATTTCATGCCATTTATAATAAAATTTCTTACAAGTGGAACTTTCAAGCCATTGGGATAAGTGATGTTGTTCTTGGTGCAGCAGACTCCCTCTAACTGCCACTAACAGCCTTGTCGCCAACCCTATTTATCGATCTCTCAATTTATGCCCTCGATCATATAGTCCTCTATCTTCTAGTCTACCTAAACTATCCTGCTCAAGATTTAGTTCGTCCTCTTAGTCCTCTCTATGGATAATCTACTACCTTATGTCCTTGATTTTCACATCAAAAATACCATCCCGATAGAAGGTATGCAGCATTAACCTGAATGTCTCCTTCTACAATGGATACAATCATCGTAGCTACTGTTAGGTGTTATTGATCCTCTCATCAAATCATTAGATCTGCTTCTCTTATCACTGACACTTTCTCTATTTCTACTTGATTCATCTCTGGTCTTTCACCCACTCACATCATACATAGGTGCAGGTCCTGTTAAATCAATCTCTATCTGGCCCATTCTGTTAACTCAAAAAAGTCATGAATCCATAGAGGTACTAACGGATGTCTTTATTCATTATTCAATACTTTCAGAAATTTGTAATATTTTCTTCAACAATGGGTATCAAATGAGGAGTGTACATAGCTAATGCAATAAACATGGCTTTATATTGCATCAATATCGTGCATCCATATTCTAGTCATATAAAGGCTTCCTACATTTATTATCAGGTTGAGGGAAGTACAAATCACATTTTGAACACTGTAGTAAACTCTTCCAAAGTAATATCTATCTTATTTTTTCCTCAAAATGTCTCCCACTATTCTCCTACCCACTATCTCTCTGCTTTTCCTTCTGATAGAAAGACAACTAACAATACCTTCTAATTTTCTAGACACTGCATGCTATTGAAGATCTTCTTTATCCTCAATAGTCAATCCTCTACAATATAGGGTTCTACAACTCCTTTGAATAATGGGCGTTTCAATTTATAAAATATTTATAAATGCTTATCTCCTTCTTCTTCCTTGCTTCCAATTAACTTGCTCTATGTATCTCCCATTACTTATGCAATAATACTAGCCAATTGCATAACACTATCTGATGGTATTGAAGATACTGAAGATGAACTATATTATTCATTTCATATATTTTACTTTTGTAGGTCCATTTTAGCTATTCAGTTGTACAATACTGCTTGAAAAATTCACACTTGCAATCAATTATGTATGTAAAATAATGTACCTTAATCTACCCAATCTTATCTGATTCATAATCGACTGGTAACAATTCAATTCTTATAATAACAATACTCAGATATTAGATTATTATGCTCTAGAATCTAATTTTAAAAGATGTATATCTTTTATCTTTTACTAATAATAATTAGAGCAATCTAATTTCTTTCAATAATAAAATACTAGCAAAACTATATATTGATCAATACATAAATATACATATGTGTTCATTATCCCAAAAATTATATATATTAGCTAAGAGTCATACAAATACAACATATTATCTACCCCTAGATAGTACAATACTGAGCTCAAAAGAATAACTAAAAGATAAAATCATGGTGAAACCTAAAGAATTATTTATCTGATAAGCCTCATGCTCCTAAATCTCTTTCTTGACATGAAATTATTAAATTATATATATTGATCTTATAAAGCCCAGCTAATCAGTAGAAGCCTTAGCCAAATGTGTGTGTGTGAGAGAGAGAGAGAGAGAGAGGAAAATTTCTAAGTGGAGAGAAATTTATATTAAAAAATATTCTTCAGTTCCTAGCACCAATTAAGATGATTTTTAGTGACGTATCAATTACCCCATATTTCCTAATGCCGATGCTTGCAGAGTTTGAAAATATATGTATAAGTCTTTCAAAAAGTTTGTAATATAAATTTTTGACAAATTATAAGGCGTGATCACTCCCTGAACATCAATGTGGGCCTCCTCGAGGCCATAAACCAGTAAAATGCCTTAATCATAATTTAGGATTTGCTGGAGTCGAGGCATCAACCAAAGCAAAACATATTATATAACTTTGCAACAAAACTTTTAATTTTGTTTGAAATGGACTGTAGACTTCTTTAGGCTCTAAAAGTATCAAAATTGAGTCAAGAATATCAAATAATAGTCCTGGGGGCCTCAAAATCATTTGAATAGACCTATCCAAGGCAAAAATTGGCACAAGCTAGGTCAAGCTCATTGAGCTAGCTGCTTGCCACCAACAGCAGCGTTGACAGTCTACTCAAGTGTAATATGCAGGTATCATATGTGTTAGGTGTGTTTTGGTATGGTTGGCGCTAACACCATTCGGCGACACCCCCCCCCCCCCCCCCCCCCCCCCCCCCACCCCATTTTTTTGAGGATTTTTTAGAAAAGATTTTTTTTTTCTTAATTCCTTTTTCTTTTTTAGGATTTTTTATAGTTTTTTTTTTAATTCCATTTTTTTTATAGTTTTTTTTTTTCTTTTTAAAGAAAGAGCTTATATTCTTTTTGAAAGGATGACAGTCTTTTTTTTTTTGTAAGCTATGTAACTCTCCTCTTCTTTTGTTATATAACTCTCTTAAAGCTACATAAACTCTCTTCCTTAAATCTATATAACTCTCTTATTAAGTTATATAACTCTTCTCTCCCCCCTTCACGTATAAATAGCCCTTTATAGGAGGAGGGAATTTGCACCACTTCTCCTCTCCAATATTCTCTTTCCCCTTTTTTCTTTCTCTTCCCCACTTCTACTTATATTAGAAGCATTTCATTATCTGAATAGGCGGTATATCCTATTAAGTTTTAGTGTCCCTCTCTACGAAGCAAACACTCTTACACCTCTTTTCTTTCTCTTTTCTACTTCTTCTTATATTACAGTCATCTCCACTGTCATGAATAGTAGTATAAATTATCAAGCTCCAGAACCCCTCTATGAGAAATAAGTTGCTCTTTCCCTTATTTTATTTTATTTTATATTTTCTTATATTTGAGGCATTCTGTTGTCTTGAATATGAGGTATCCTCTATCAAGCTCTAGTCTCTCCTCTCTATGGATAAGAAATTACTCTTGCTCCACTTTTTCTTTCTCTATATTTCTTCTCACATTAGAAATATTCCATTGTCTTGAATAGCCGGCTTGTATAACTTATCAGGCTTTAGTGTCCCTCTTTATTGAAACAAAATTTGCTCTTCATGTAGAATTATGAGTGATATCCAGATTTCTTAGCGACAGAGAGCTTTGTCTTTATCTTGAGAATGAAAGATTATTAACTTTATTTTGAGAGATTTTTCATTGTACTCTGAAGTTCCAAAATTTCTCCTAATTGGGAGTTTATTGTAAAAACATTGTTGTAGCACTGGATGTAGAAATGATGTTAATGAAAGTAACTTCAATTCATAAAATTTTAATTTCAGCTCCTTATATTTAATATTTTAGATGAAGAAGACCATATATTTGAATTTGATGTAGAATTTATTTTGTTAACATTATGTAAATCAAATAATATTGTATATGAATTTTATATGAGCTTGATGTTTACTTTCAATTTATTTGAGTTAATGAATGCTCCATCTTTATGTAAGAATATTCTAATTTATGAACTTGTCCCCTATAAAAAAACTAAGTTCTTTACATATGTTTGAGATATGCTTTGAGATATTTCTGCTTAGGTTTGAGTGGAGACTATGCCTACCACTTACTCTCATTGAGTCTTTTTAGCGAGGACCTTGTCCACTATTATCTTTCCTTCGAAGCTACCTCATGGGCATGCCTTTTTGGGGTTATGAGTGGAGACCCTATCTTCCACTTGCCCTTATGGATCTTTCTAGTGAGAATTATGTCCACTACTAGCTTCCCTTAGAGGCTGCCACTCTCTAGAATATAAATTAGAAAATTATTCTATTATCTTTTAATTTACACAACAAAGCTACCTAATTTTTTTTTATTAATATAAATATCAGCAAAAATAAAAATATTGATCAAAATATTATTATATACATTTCTATTCATGTCCCAAAAATTATGTTCACTACTCATGATCAATACAATCATATCACAATTACTTTATCCTAAGTAAAAAAAATAGCTAAAATAATAAGAACCCTAAACTTGAAGGATCATGATCAATCTCACACTCCTAATCTCTTGCCCTGACCTAAGATAATTTAACCATATATAATGAGCTAAAAAGCACAGCAAGTTACCAAAACCTATAAATGAATTTAAAGTATGATAAAAAAGTAATATATATATCGTCAGTTAATTCATAATAGTAATAGTTATATGATCAAGAATCAATGCAAAGATAATAAAATGTACATGCAATAATAATAAAGTCTATACCTAATAAATCAATACAGTATGAAAGCTAGTAAAGTGGTATAATGGAGAAATCAATAAATAAGTACGGACGTCAAATTATTAAAGCAATCATCATATCAGTATATCAATCAGTAAAGAAATTGTATAAAGAGATAAAACCAAAGCATCAATAAAGACTATCAAAATTATATTAATATAGTAAAATTATATAGGAGTGTATGCATATTATCCATATATTCTATATCAATATCAAATTAGTAGATTAGGTACTCAATATACCACATGCTAGTATCAGGCATAATTATATCAATAGTATTAAATAATATTGGTGTCTATATCATAACAATAATAGCCCAATGATAGGAGCACTAAAATAATATAGTAATAATAAATTCATACAGTAATAATGAATATGTATAGTAATATAAATAATATCTCAATAACATACATTTTAGTAGTCATACTAAACAAATAAAGAAGTTCTGGCTAGCATGATATTTTTCAATAAACCGTAATCAGTATTAGTAACTATTGGCTCAATAAACAGAGTCATCACTCTTTGCCCGTTGGCACAGAGTCTCAAAGATTGTGTTCAGAGGGCGGGAACTATGTTAAGCTCAGGGGGGCTAATTGCCCCCCCCCCCCCCCC